>OZ035995.1:16902500-18165650 GCA_964035005.1 Erebia palarica
TTTATGATATACTAGCTTAGTTCTATGAGTACGCCCCGCTTTAACGTAATTTATGCGTTTCATTTCGCAATATAAAGTAGCGAGTTTAACCAACTGTCGTATGAAAAACTCGTTTCGTATCCAACGTTTAATTTATAGCAAAAATATACACCCTCGATGCGATATTAAAGCTTGTTTTGCGATTGGTAAAGGTTTTAAATAATTACATATTTGACTTACATTTAATTCATAATTTAATAACATTACATTAATTCATTAATCACGGCCGACATCAACTTCGGGAGGTCTATCGTAACGAAAGCCAAGCCAAAAAACTCGGTATAAAAAAATCGACAATACTTTAGATCCTTGTTGCTATTTAATTATAAGGTAATTAGTTATTACATGAAGGCCGCGCCTTCGTACGCGTGATTCTTGTTTTTGATATTCTGTGGATTTTACGAACATAATGAATAAGACAAGCTTATGCCAGCGACTTCGTCCGCGTGGTTTAAGTTTTTTATTCCCGCGGGAACTCCTCAATATTCCTGAATAAATAGCCCATGTCCCTCTGCTGTCTTCAACTACGCCCATTGTACAAATCACGTCGATCCGTTGCTTCGAGATTGAAGAACAACCCAACAAACAATCGTACTTTCTAATAAGTATAGCAACTTATTTTAAAATTTTGTCAAAATAGTTTGAACAGATGGGTCGTGGAAGCGTAACAGACAGATAGACCGACAGACACACTTTCGCATTTATAATGTAAGTAAGTAATGGATAGTTAAAATTCAGAGAAGTTATTTAATTGTATCGAGTTCAATCATTTATAGCGTAGACCATAAATGAAAACACAAATATACAGTCCCAGTAAAACTTTGTCTTTTATAAATAATAAAACTAGCTGATGCCCGCGACTCCGTCCGCGTGGATTGAGGTGTTTTAGGGGTATGAAAAATAGATAGTAGCCGATTCTCACACCTACTGAATCTTACTAATATTATAATTGCGAAAGTTGAGATGGATGTATGGATGTATGGATGTATGGATGTATGGATGTATGGATATATGGATGTATGGATGTATGGATTTATGGATGTATGGATGTATGGATGTATGGATGTATGGATGTATAGATGTATGGATGTATAGATGTATGGATGGTTGTTACTCAATCACGCCCCAACGGCTGAACGGATCTGGCTGTTTGGCACAGAGATAGATTATAGTCTGGATTAGCACATAGGTTTTTTTTTATCCCGGAAAATAGGAGTTTCCGCGGGAACCAAAAAACCGATCCAGGCAGACGAAGTCGCGGGCATGAGCTAGTATGCATATAATACATAAAATTTCATAAAAACCAGTCAAGCCATTTCGGAGGTGTACGGTAACTAACATTGTGACACGAGAATTTTAAATATAAGAAAGATAAAATAGAATTAGCGTAGCTATAAAAAATAAATAGACAGAACCGAGAGGGATGATTACGGGACGTTTATTTCTTAGATTAAGCATAGGGCGGTCTTGGTTATTTTCTGTTGTTACGCCTCAAATTGTCGACACTTGAACACTGATTAGCTTCGTTACCCGCAGCGCGCGTACCTGATTTAGGGATGCGAAGCTTAAAATACGACCTAAATATCGACTATCGAAATTGGACTGGCAAGTTTTCACTTTGCATAGAAGTACTCTATTGTCAGAGATTAACGTTGCTACAAAATAAATAGTAGCAGGAACTGGAAAAAAAATATCGACAATCTAAAAATGTTTCCATTTTATTTGTATTAATATGATAAATGCAAGTGTGACTTGTTTGTTGGTTGCTTTATTTCAATGATAAGAATGTGAGGTTTCTATAATTTGTTGTATCTCTTGGATCGACAGCAGCTGTTGTATTGGTATTACAAATGCAAAGTGTGAGCTGTTGTATTGGTATTACAAATGCAAAGTGTGAGCTTTGTTTGTGGTATATATAATTTATAAAGCTGTTTATATAACTGTATCTGTTTGTGTTGCCTTCTATAACACTCCACTTAAGATATTTATGTATTATCATAGAGATTAAAAATAAATAACCATCCAAAATGGATACTTAATATGTAACACTTCTACGGTTCTTAGTAGTTTATGAGACTACAACAGTCACTGTCTAGTCGACTTATCCATTTTATTCTATTCAAGCCATTTTTATCGACATTTGTAGTTGATTAAATCAATTAGTTAAGTTGATTTTATCGTCACAGTACTCACGGGCAGAAGTCGAGGGGATAGTGATTTCTTTGAATCTTCTCTTATGACATACTTGCCGATAAATACATTTTTGTAGTACTTAAATAAAGCAGAACATTATTATCATATCTTAGTTTAACAGTTCAACGTACCATTACCACAGTGAAATTTTATATCAGTCCCAGCATTTTTAATTTTATTTATGATTATCGATATCGTTTGCGGATATCATCCTCACATCCCTATGTTTCCAAGTGGTCGCGCGTAGAAAACGTTGGAATAATGATTTCTTTGAATCCCCCTTATTTGAAGTACTCGCTATTACAAACTCAGATACGTTTGTGCAGTACTTAATAGCAGATCTCAATGTCACTTCTAATTGTTTTCCGTACCTTTGTGCGTGCTTTTCTTTGCTCTTTCCGTAAAATGTTTACGAAACTTGTTTTATTGGTGACTTTCTGTCCGAAAGTCTTTGTGGAATTCGGATGGCGGGTTTTCAATGTTTTTAGAGTGGATTATAAAACGGTTGCGACTGATACGGGAGTGGTATGTGATTTACCTTAGTATTTCTTACATTGTAGTACTAGATGACGCCCGCGACTTCGTCCGGCGTGATTTTTTTTTATTCCCGCGAGAACTTCCTAATTCTCCGGGATTAAAAGTAGTATCCCCGGGATGCAACCTCCATACTTTAACTCCTCCATACCTCCAAATTTTATCAAAATCTGTTAAAAAGGTGAGCCGTTAAAGCATATAAGACAGGCACACTAATATTTATACTAATTTTCTTGAAATATAATAATTATAGTCTTAATTTTGTGACTGAATGATATCGGTGCTACGAGTAGGAGTTATAGAAACTTGTAGATTTTATTTTGTGAGCTATCATCATCATCACCAGCCATCACCGCCTGATTACTGAGCACGTGTCTTCTCGAAATGAGAAGGGTTTAGCCATAGTTCATCACGCTGGCCAAGTGTCGGTCAGCAGACTTTACAAACCTCCGAAAACATAATATAATAATGAGCACTCGGGCATGTAGATTTCCTCATGATGTGTGCCTTCACTTAATTGAAGCAAGTTATATTAATTTCTTAAAACGCTCATAGCTCCGTATCGGAGTCCGGGTATCGAACCCGCGACCCTGCATAGAAAGTCGGATGTCTGAATCACTAACCTTTCACCACTTCAGCGCTGAGAGCTTTTGACGACCTCCGTGGCGCAGTATGTAGCTCTGTTGTCTTAACGTGCGGAGGTCCCGGGTTCGATCCCCGGCAGGGTCAATTTGGAAATTTATAATTTCTGAATTTTCCCTGGTCTGGCCTGGTGGGAGGCTTCGGTCGTGGCTAGTTACCACCCTACCGGCAAAGACGTGCCGCCAAGCGATGACACGTTCCGGTACGATGCCGTGTAGAAACTAAATAGGGGTATGGGTTTGATATAACTGCCACGCCCCTAACAGGTTAGTCCGCTACCATCTTAGACTGCATCATCACTCACCATCAGGTGAGATCACAGTCAAGAGCTAAATTGTGTTGGATAAAAAAAAAAGCTATCGATGATACAATATTGTAAAAGCAGGCGTTTTTCAAAGCACTGTCGCTATCTTTTGATCGCTTCAGAGCCAGGCAAAAGCGTCAGACAAACTCAATCAGGGGGCTTACTACGATAACTAGAAGTAATATTATATGAAAATGTCACTTTTATATCATGTACCTTGACGTCCCTAAAATAAGGATTATAATTCTGAAACAAGAGTGTCATCAATATTTAAGCAATACTGCTTTTAGCGAAGATAGTATGCCCCCAGAGCGATCTCGTGTAAAGGAAAAACGTGATAACTGTACCACGGTTTCAATTCCATTTTTTCAATTCAATTTTAACGACCTTGTGGATTCGTGGCGCGGTTTTGAGTGCTGTTGCCTTAACGTGCGGAGGTCCCGGGTTCGATCCCCGGCAGGGTTTAGAAATTTATAATATCTCAATTTCTCTGGTCTGGCCTGGTGGGAGGGGAGGCTTCGGCCGTGGCTAGTTACCACCCTACCGGCAAAGCTAGCCCTATCATAGGTTAGCCCGCTACCATCTCAGACTGCATCATCACTTACCATGAGGTGAGATCGCAGTCAAGGGCTAAAAAAAACCAGTTGGCGGTCCGCGGACCGTTTAGATAAGGCTATACTAGAAATAAGCTAGACTGTAGATTATGAATAGCGGAAATGCGTTTATCTAAATCATGGCATTTCATAATTATTGTACGATCGCAGCTCTCTGCATAAATACCAGACACTGAATGATACAAGCGAGTGAAGTGAAGTGAAGTGAATTAAAAAAATTAAAAAAACGACTGCCCTACCATACTATTTTTTTCCAAAAAAATATTCCCATTGTTACTCGAAAGGATGCAAGGATTCTAATGTTATAAATTCTATACTAATACTCGATCACGCCCAACAGCTGAACGGATCTGGCTGAAATTTGGCACAGAGATAGATTATAGTCTGGAATAGCAGATAGGCTATCCCGGATAATATTTTTATCCCGGAAAATTAAAGAGTTCCCGCGGGAACCACGAAAACTCGAACCACGCGTACGTAGTCGCGGGCATCAGCTAGTACCCCATACATACCAAATCTTTTCAGGCATTTAGAAGTTGAGACGTCACAACTTGCCATTACTGTGCTATTTTACATCTTTATCTACAATTTTTCCCTACTTGTGGAAATATTTTGATAATTAATCTGTGTTTTTAACAGGTGGAAGGGGCCCGAGTTATAACCCAGATCGGTGCGGATTACAGCAAACATGGCGTTGTTTTGTCTCTGAGACAATCGCTGGCGGGACAAGTGAAATACAAAGCTGATAGGTACATCCATACACTCATACTGATCCATTCTATCCATATCCATACTAATATTATAGATGCAAAGTGTGTCTGTCTGCCTGCTCCGCTTTCACGGCCCATCTGTCCAACCGATTTTGATGAAATTTGGTACAGAAATAGGTTGTATCCCGGGGAAGGACATAGGCTTCCTTATATCCCGGAATTCAGGAGTTCTCACGGGAATCCAAAATATTTATCTCTTCAACCGATTTTGATGAATTATGGTAGGGATAGTTTCTTTGCAGGGGAAGGACATAGGCCATAGACATAAACTCGCATTTATAATTGACTAGATGGTGTCCGCGACTTCGTCCGCATGGATTGAGGTTTTTTGGTTCCCACGGGAACTGCTTAATTTTCCGGGATTAAAAGTAGCGAATGTGTTATTCCAGACTATAATCTATCCCTGTGCCCAATTTCATCCAAATCCGTTCAGCTGTTTACAATTTACAATTTCGCGAGTTACATTATAATCTAACGGTTTTTACAATCTTACGGTGACATATATATATATATATATATATATATATATAGTATAGAAGAAAGAAGATTAGCCGCTTTTTCCGTTAAAATATTGAAGCAGTTTGAGACATAGGTACTTAATTAATACAGTAAATTAAGACAAATGTCTACATACTGTAACCTTTTCTTTTCTATGAAAAGAGCAACTGCTGAGTTTCTTGCCGGTTCTTCTCAGTAGAATCAGCTTTCCGAACCGGCGGTAGAGTCTTAACGTTTCATAAGTGACACAAGTTGTCCTACATGAAATAAATAAATCATTTCATTAACTCATTTCAAAACCTGTGGTAAAACTGGGTCTACGCAAAGTGTATTCAGGGTTGTAAATCACTGTAAACAGTGCAGTGTCCTTCCACGTAGGATTTAGTCGTTCCAGTGATTTAACACTTAATTAGTGGTGTTTGCGGCTTTCCTATGGAGAGCGCAAGATAGAGCGTTGGTTTTAAGAAAGAAAAGAAAGAAAGAAAGAAATTTATTTCCAAATTGTGCCATACATAACAAGCATACCTAAAGAGGTAGATCACCTCTGCACCTCAACGATCTATAATCTAAACAACAGTGTTTTAGTGCGCTTGGGGAAATCTAAGCTGAGGAATGATACAATTTTAATAATCTTTTAATACAAAAGTTAATACTTATTACTGTCTCGTTGGTCTTGTGGTTAGTATTCGACTGCAGCTGATGAGGTCTCAGCTTCTAATTCTGGGTCGAACATAATGAAGTTTTGGGTTTTTCTGACAAGAACAACCACTAGCCCGAAGTTAGGAAGTTGGCGGTGTACCACCCCCTTGCCTCGAAGATCACATAAAGCCGTCGGTCCTGCGTTTGATCTCTCTTCAGTCGTGTCGATTTTTCCGTTCCATCAGGCTTTGACAGTAAAAGAACAGAGAGTACACCTGTATATGCACACTCACTGGTGCACTACAATATCTCCTCCGCAGACGGCTAATCTATCTGGAGATTGGCTGCCGTGGCCGAAATTTGGTTGGGAGGACATTACAAGATGCAAGTGATTTCGTCTGCGTGGAAATTCCAGTGGAAACTCCCTGATTTTCGGGATAAAAGTATCTCTTTTTCAATTTCTTCCTGAATATCCGAATTAAGGGATATATCAAGTGGGTTATCATAGTAAATGGCTTCAAAATAGATTTTTATATATATTTTATATATTTACCGAGATAAACAGTAGCTTATGTCCTTCCCCGGGACCATCCCCATACCCAATTTCATAAAAATCTGTTGAACAGATAGGCCGTGAAAGCGTAGCAGACAAACAGACACACTTTCGCATTTCACAACGACGCGACGTGTCTATAGCAAACTTTTTTGAAAACCGAAATCTAAGCCGAAAGTATAGTCTAAGCAAAGTCAAAGTACGGTTTATAGATCTGCTTAAGAGACGTTCCAGCACTATTGATAGCAAGTAAGTACCTATAGGAACTGTTCAGGATCACTAAAGTTGTTATATTAACTTAGCTTTATCATCAGCGAATTAGTGTAAAGTGAGTTGTATGAACAGTACAGCAGAGTGCATTATGCTGTCAATGATCGGTAACGAACTTTGTGTACTCTATGTTGAGATGAGCACCGTTAGCAAAATAATACCATCCTACCAATGCTATAAATGGGTAGGTTTGTTTATTGGACAAGCCAATAAACAAACCTACCTGGTTTTTATTTTTGAAGTGAAACTTCTTTAGAATCGCTGTGATTTGAAAACGAAACAAAAAATTTTACGAAAAAGCAACACTAAAAAGCGACAAACATATTCATAAATAGGATTCAGCCTGCGAGAGAATGAGATACTCTTGTAGGCTACTTTTCTGCAGTTTTGTTTCTACCGTGTGTGAATTGCACACACACACACTTTTTTTAATAGTTACATCAATCTGTTGCTTTGTTGCGACGTGATTGAAGGACATATCAACAAACCAATAAAGAATCACTCGTCTTTCGCATTCATAGCAAAGTAGTACATTGTGGTTAAATAATTATTATTCTCAAAAGAAATTCACATAAAATTCCACTTAATGAGAACTTATCAGTACTTATCATAAACTTAACCTAATAACATCATAACGCACAGCGGTGAGCAACTTAAGTAACAACACAATCGTAAAATGCAAGTAGGTAGAAATAACAAGTCCACATTTTTATTAAATTATATTTTTTTGTGAATTACTGGATATTGAACTATGTTATATATTTTTGGAAGCTACTCATCATTTTCTAGATGATAATTATATAATTAATCTTCGAATTTTTTTTTCAACTTTAGTCTTTAATGCGGGACCATGGTCACCTCATCAATTGTTTTTTAAATTTTACTAGCCTATGTCACCCGGAATAAGCTAGGGATTCTAATAATACCTCATTTATTAAAATCGGTTCGGGCGTATAGAATTTATGGTGGAATATACAAACTCACATACATACATACATACATACATACATGAACCCTGAAACAATATACTCCTTTTTTCAGGCAGTCGTATAAAAAGAGCCTTGCAATGTTTATAAATTTCCTGAGCCGGACTCAGAAGTCAGATAATATTATGAATGATGAAATCTTGGAGTCTCTTTTTAAAAATGTTGATCTTATTAATACCTACTTTTTATTTCTTTTGGTAAATTGTTGAACATTTGTGCTCCTTCCTAACTTATATTTCTCTTACCGTAATTAATTCGTATTTTTTTTAATACTGAAAAAGAAGCACTCGTCTTTCGCATTCATACCAAAGTAGTTAAAATTTTAGATACACAAATAGGAAACACATTTAACTACATACAAAAGGTGGCCTCATTGATATAAGTGCGTGATATAATTTTCCTGCCATAAATCTTTAATAATAATAATAATCTTTATTAAAAGTTACAAACCTTTAAGGTTTAAGAAAGTAATTTTTATAATAACCTGTTTTACAATATTTTAAATAATTTTTAATGTATTTTATAAAATAATTGTGTGTTATTTTGGACTGGCTTTACGAAATAATTATAACATACAAACACTACTAATGTTATCGATATAGCTTCGTTCGGTAATCAAAATAAGAAATTTTAATTTTATTTATTTTTATTGTTATGTATACACCTATTGTTGTTTTTGCTGACGCTATTCAGATTGAAGGCACTTGTGCGAGACACCAAGACACAATAAAATTATCGATATTTTATATTCCACGTAACAAAATGTTGTTTCAGCTTTTATTCCCATTTTTATGGTACTTTGAAAAAAATCCATTATTATTAAAAGCCTGGCTGATTTGAATATGACCCATATAATGTTAAGTTAAATGTTGAATTCTCAAAAGTATAGCGGTAACTTAACCCTTATTTTTATTTCTAAATGCTCCCATCGGACAAGATCTTCGTCAATAATTTAAAAAAATCAAAACAAACCAGCTGAAAATCAGATCCAGGACCTAACAGGTAAAAGACTAGCAGCTTTCTGTCTGAATCAGGGAGGTAGTAAGATCCTTTACTATACTAAAGTGATTGTAACATTGTTTCAGAGGCTGTGATGATTTCAATTCACCAACAAGTTCAAATTCAAGAAAACGTCTTCCCATCAATTGTGTGTAGAAGAGTAGACTTAATTTAAATATTTTGTAAATATGTACAAACTAGCAGACTTGCCCACGACTTCGTCCGCGTGGAATAAGTTTTTGAAATTCCCACGGGAACTCCCAAATTTTTTGGGATAATATATAACCTATGTATGACACTCACAAATAATGTGGCTTTCTATTGGTATCAGAATTTTCAAAATCGATTCAGTAGATCCAGAGATTACCCCTACAACGTTAGTACAGATTAAAAATGATCTTATTTAAAATATTGTAAAATATTGTAAAAATTACTTTATTATAATAGAGATGTATGGCAGGAAAATAATATTACGCACTTATATCAATGATGCCACCTGTTGTATGTATTCAAATATGTCTATTATTTGTGTATCTACAATTTTAACTACTTTGGTATGAATACAAAAGAAGAGTGATTCTTTTTCAGTATTTCTACAATAGCCTAGCAATGGCGGCTGCGGGGCGACGGCGATCGGCAGCGACGTAAAACCATGACTTTGTATGGCATCCCGCATGAAACGGGCCGCCGTAAATTAATCTAGGCCAGTGGTCGGCAAACTTATTAGCCGACAAGCAAAATTTGAACAAATCTGCTTATTTAGTAAACTTTTATTACACTAAATAAGTAGTACACTAAATAAAACTAAATTTCATACTTAATAAATATTTATTAATGCGAACAATGTGCTTGCATCTCCTTGGAAAGTTTGTCAAGTCAAGTCAAGTCAGGTTTGTATGTTGTTGTTTTTAATTTTAGTCATGATTCCGAGTTCTCATCAATAAGACGACTTCTCAGTTTACTCTTGATAATGTTCATGCTTGAAAAAGATTGTTCGCATATATATGTAGAACCGAAAAAGGAAAGAACAGCAAACGTCGCACTTAAGGTGTCAAAGAGCCACATGCGGCTCTGGAGCCGCACTTTGCCGACCTTGCGGTCTAGGCAATGGGGCGATCCGAACATTGAAATAGAATGAGTTACTAAAATTTTACATCAATGGGTCCGAAGCATGGAGACCCAGGCATTAAATCCTCAGTCGATGAGACTTGGCTAGTTTTTAGCATCGGATGATCCAAAACTTACACAAAAAAATCTAACAAAAAAAACATCCGGAAGTTAGGTATTATTAAATATTACAATACTAAAAATTTATATTTATGACTGAAATTTTCTTGATTTCTTTTTAAAATAATAGTATTTAGAAATATCAAATGCAATAATCATGCAGAACATCGATGTTTAAACCGATTTTATGATGAAATCTAAACTGTGTTTGACAATTGGGTATAGCATAAAAATACTTTACTTCCTTTCTGATTTTTTAAAGCTGGCATGAGGATAAAGCGATTTAGTTAAATTTTGTAATGCTGTCCCTTTTTGGCAAATGCATATTGTAGTTGCCAAAAAAGGAACAGCATCAAAATATGTAACTAAATCAATTTAAGAGTCCTTGTGCAGGTGGACCTTAATGTTGTTTTTGTTATCTATTTATCTAAAAATGTATTGTTAGCCATTGCAACTCTTAGGGTGCGTTTCAACCAGAGATTGCTCTAAGCTACGAATGTATGTCAGCCCATCAACTCACCAATTTTTGACTGACGAAATTCGGCTCAGAGATACTTTGCATAACTGATACTTTGATTGGTACTTTGGAAAAAGGCTACTTTGGAAATCCCGGGAATTCTGGAATTCCCACAGGATGATTTAAAACCTAAATCCACGCGTGAAAGTCGCGGGCAGCATCTAGTGACATAATATTGTAGGCTATATTTTCCTTTGGTCATTTTTACACAAATTATTCGACAAACGCTTTTATCCTGTAAGCTAAAAGATGGTGCATAAAACCCGTGTAAAGTGTTCAACATGCAGGCTAAAGTTCCAGGAAGGCTAGAAACCGGAAGTTAACCCGCAGACAACATGGCCGCCGGCCACTTCCGCCCGCAGAATTTCCTGTTCGGTGCTGTGGACAGTTTAAAAAGGCAAAGTAAATCTATTTGCCTGAGTTTATTTTCTGAACTCTATTAGATTTTTAAGGCTTCGATACCAATGACAGTATTTTAAGTCGATACCTACTCGAGTAACGTTATATCATAAACTAGCTGATGCCCGCTACTTCGTCTGCGTGCATTGAGATTTTTGATTTCCGCGGGAACTCTTTAACGGCATAAAAAGGAGCCTATGTGTTTTAGCGGACCATATTTGTGCCAAAATTCATTCAGATCTGTTCAGCCGTTCTGGTGGGATTAACAAACATCCATCCATACATGCATCCATCCATTAGTATAGATTCCCGAATTGACCCTGCCGGGGATCGAGCCGTGGGCCTCTCCGAGTTTATAAGTCAACAGCGCTCACCACTGCGTCAGGGAATAGTGTCTCGCTTTAATACGAGAAACCTTGTTCATCATAATATTATTAAGCCTCTATTGGTAGCAGGAAATAAATGTACGAAGCGAACTCTGAAGTGAGCTGAGCCAAATTTATGTGCATGTTTTGATATTTTAATACTTGGACTGCAGCACGGACTTATATTAATGCATCAAAACATATGTTGGTCTGTTAGATAGAGTCTCTGTCTGTATCGTTTACTGCTAATATCATCCTCAATCATCAAATCAAATAATCATCATCAAAATGTTATATTATCATTTTTTTTTCTCAATTTACCTACATATATGTTACAAACATTGAAATCCCGTACTGTAATTTTAATAATTGCGAGAGGGATGATGCAAAATTAATAATAGTAAATAACTACCACCGGTTCGGAAAGGAGATTCTGCTTAAAAGAACCAGCAAGAAACTCCAGCAGCTACTCATTTTTTAAAAAGAAAAGAGGATTTTTATAATATTATAGTTAATATAATATAATAATCATAGTTTTTAAGCCACGTTCTAATGTAAGTTTTTATTTATCTTTTGGTCATGTTTTTAGGGTACCTTTTTTGTAATTATATGTTATACAAATATGGGGCTAGGAAATCGTAATGCCTCCGAGAATCCTACTTTTTACAGCAGGAACTGGACATCTGTCGATTATATCGAGTATAAAATCATACTAATATTATAAATGCGAAATTGTGTTTGTTTGTTGGTTTGTCCTTCAATCACGCCACAGTGGAGCAACGGATTAACGTGATTTTTGGTATAGGTATAGTTGAGGACCTGGAGAGTGACATAGCCTACTCTGTCCCGGAAAATTAAGGGTTCCCGCGGGAC
The DNA here is from genome assembly GCA_964035005.1 of Erebia palarica. NCBI lineage: Eukaryota > Metazoa > Arthropoda > Insecta > Lepidoptera > Nymphalidae > Erebia > Erebia palarica. The sequence continues at coordinate 16,914,923 of OZ035995.1, forward strand.
CAGAAAAGCTTAATCTTATAATTATATTTTTATATTACTCATTTCTGTATCTTTTGTATATTACTTAATTTCTTCTCTTCCCCTTCCGCTTTCTATTTCAATGTATCCTTTGCCCTAAGGTTGCCTGGAAGAGATCGCTGTTTGAGCGATAAGGGTGCCTGTTGTGCCATGCCCATTAGATTATTATATCTATTGTATTTTATTTTTTGTATGGTGTACAATACAGTATATTTTACTTTTACTTTTACTTTACTTTAATCCACATGGACGAAGTTGCAGGAATCAGCTAGTGATTAATAAATAAATGACACGAGGACACGAGAAATGGAACGTACCTGCAAATCATGGAACCAGCTTCTATCTTCTGTGTTCCCTCATGATTATAATAGGGGGCCCTTCAAAGGGCGGATAAACAAATTTCTCAAATGGCTGCAACGCCTATGTCACCCGAAATAAGCTAGGGATTCTAACGATACCTCATTTATTAAAATCGGTTCAGGCTTATAGAAGTTATGGTGGAATATACAAACTCACATACATACATGAACCCTGAAAACAATATACTCCTTTATTCAGGCAGTCGTATAAAAAATGGTGAGAAATGAGAGAACATTTTAACATACAAATATACACATAATATACCCACCGCCATTACAGAAACGATAGTGTATATCGCTACGTCGCAGCACCAAGCGTAGTTCCGAAGGAAACCGGCGTTGTGACATCGCGACCAGCCGCATCCGGCACGCTATACCGTGCATATACTTAATGATTCATGGCCCAAGATACGGCAAGTTCAAAGTTGCAATATTTCATATATATGAAGTACTAGAAAGTGCGGCAAAATTATAATTTTTTGCCGTACTGTTAAATTGAATATTATAACATACAAATATACACATAATATACCCACCGCCATTACAGAAACGATAGTGTTTATCGCTACGTCGTAGCACCAAGCGTAGTTCCGAAGGACGCCGGTTTCCTTCGGAACTACGCTTGTGACATTGCGACCAGCCGCATCCGGCGAGCTATACCGTGCATATGCTTAAAGATTCATGGCCCAAGATACGGCAAGTTCAAAGTTGCAATATTTCATATAAATGAAGTACTAGAAAGTGCGGCAAAATTATAATATTTTGCCGTACTGTTAAATTGAATATTATAACATACAAATATACACATAATATACCCACCGCCATTACAGAAACGATAGTGTATATCGCTACGTCGCAGCACCAAGCGTAGTTCCGAAGGAAACCGGCGTTGTGCCATCGCGACCAGCCGCATCCAGCGAGCTATACCGTGCATATGCTTAATGATTCATGGCCCAAGATACGGCAAGTTCAAAGTTGCAATATTTCATATTTATAAAGTACTAGAAAGTGCGACAAAATCATAATATTTTACCGTACTGTTAAATAGAATATTATAACACACAAATATACACATAATATACCCACCGTCATTACAGAAACGATAGTGTATATCGCTACGTCGCAGCACCAAGCGTAGTTCCGAAGGAAACCGGCGTTGCGACATCGCGACCAGCCGCATCCGGCGAGCTATACCGTGCATATGCTTAATGATTTATGGCCCAAGATACGGCAAGTTCAAAGTTGCAATATTTCATATTTATAAAGTACTACCGAATGCCCGCCACTTCGTCTGCGTGGTTTGAGGTTTTTTGGTTGCCGCGGGAACTCTTTAATTCTCCGGGATAGAACGTAACCTATGTGCTATTACAGACTATAATCTATCAGTTCATTTCAGCCAGATCCGTTCAGCCGTTGGGGCGTGATTGAGTAACAAACATCCATACGTCCATAAATTCATACATCCATCCAAACTTTCGCATTTATAATGTTAGTATTAAGTATTAAAGTATAGACTAGAAAGTGCGGCAAAATCATAATATTTTGCCGTATTGTTAAATATATTAAACTAGCTCATGCCCGAGACTTCGCCCGCGTGGTTTAAGTTTTTTTTATTCCCGCAGGAACTTCTTGATTTTCCGGGATTAAAAGTAGGCTATGTCACTTTCCAGGTCCTTAACTATACCCATGCCAAAAATCACGTCGATCCGTTGGTCCGTTGCGGCGTGATTAGAGGACAAACCAACACACTTTCGCATTTATAATATTAGTACTAGTATGATAAGTCCGTATGTAATGCCAAGAACCCGAAGTAAAATGCAAAAATAATTACTATAGTTATACATAATATAGTATGTATGTTTACTTATCTAAGAATTAGAGAGTAAAATAACTAGGCCAAAAACATTGGTCTGGTTGACAAAAAGTCCGGTGATAAAAAAATATCACTTTATATCGGTTCGCACATACTAGGACGGCAGGATAGAATACCCTTTGGTTCCAACGTGGACGTTCGGTGCCGACTTTTTTTCCAGTCCTGGTCTGTTGAAGCTCCAGAAAGTAGACAATCTCGTAGATCTTTAATTGGTAGTTAGCTACGTCCGTAGTTTATCTCTACGATGTAGAAGGCTGCTAAGGCTCTATTCTGCGCTACGGCGTAGAGTCAACGCCGCCGTAGAGCTAAACCTATCGCTATTCGGAGCCTTTTAAAACCTTTATTGAAAACGTTGCTAAAAAATTAAGCTAGGCTTATCTAATTACTGTTGAAAATACGCCCACGTGGATGTTCGCGTTGGGCAGTGCATGGTTTCGTAAAAGGCGTAGATCCATACTAATATTAGGAAAAGTACCGATACTCGTCAGATTCTGAACTTCGCTGACTTTGCAGCTTTGTCAGTTTGCTGTTAGTGAACTTAAAGCAAAACAAATTACATTACAAGATAGCTGATTGATCAGTATTTTTTTAAATATAAAGGAGATTGCCCAAGTGACTATGGAGCTCAGTATCGCTATCAAATCTGTTGTGCCTTAATATAATTGAGCTTAATTTTTAGGATGGATTTACTACTTTTAATTAAACATTAAAAAACATTTATAATTCTTGGCATTTTGCAGCAATATGGGGATGAATTACCTCTAAAATTAGAATTTTTGAAACTGTTAAGACGTGCAAACCTGTGTTTTTCTGAAATATTTCGCTTTATTAAGAATTACTAGCATACCTTATCACTAACTCAATGGATTTCAGCAAGTTAGAATCACCAAACTTAACTTAAACTAGCTGAAGCCCGCGACTTCGTCCGCTTAGTTTAAGTTTTTGATTCCCGCGGGATATCCTTGATTTTTCGGAATAAAAAGTAGCCTGTGTCACTCTCCAGGTCTCCATCTATATATCCACGCAAAAACTCGGGTCGATACGTTGCTCTGTTGCGGCGTGATTGAAGGACAAACCAACAAATTATTTATATTTAAAAAATAGTCGAAACTTCTATTCTTACTTTGAGAATAAAGTAAAAATAACGTCAGATGCTGAGATCTGAAGTATAAATTCAATGGACAAAAAATATTAATCGAAACTCAACACATGTCATCATAATCGGTCTAAACTTATCGATTCCTTGATCCGCGTCCCTATTTTGGTAATGTCGTCACTGTGTCAACAAAATGGACAGTACAACTACTTTTATTTTTTTCAGTTTTTTCCGGAGAATTTGTTATTTCGTAATATTTGCAAAAATCTTTTAAATTAAAAATAGGAATTACTGATTTCTTAAAGTAGTGACACAACTTAGGTTGCAGCGATACCACTCATGGTCAATCTCTTTTAGAACTAATTAATTATTATAATGATTCTAAATCTTTAAAAAATACAAAAATGAATGATTTGTACCAGTATCCGTCAGATTTGTCCCGATTATCGTCAATATTTCCCAGAACTCGTCAATTTTTGACAAAATTTTAAACTCTATTGTCCTAGACATAAAGTTTATTTTATTTTAATTTTCAAGTTCTTATTTTTTTAATAAAGCCGCTGCAGCGGAAATAATGCCTGGTTATATGCTCAAAGGTGAAATCTCAATTAAACGCGTCTAATATCAATGTAAATAATACAACAATTAATGAACTTTTTACTGCACAAATTAAGGTCATTGACATTATTATAAGTCAGCCTTTAAAATAAAGATAAACTTACTATCTGTCTATAGATAGTAACGGTGGTGTAGCAGAGATGCTATACCTCCGTTACTCCGTTAAAGCCGTTACTTCGTGATGACCACGACCTCTCTGTCAAGAGTGTAACGACGAAGAAGAAGATGCTATACTAAGTACTTGTTACATTACAATACTGCCACTTATTACATGAAGAAAGAGGATCGATTCCCTCAGTTTTTTATTACTTCTCCATCAATTAAGCCCTGAACGCTCAACAATCTTCTCTTCACAATTTAAAGCCTGTTTCTACAAGTATAATATACAAGCTTGTGCCCGCGACTTCGTCCGCGTAGATTGAGGTTTTTTGGTAAAAAAGTAGGCTGTGTGCTATTCTAGACTGTAATATATCTCTGTGCCGAATTTCATCCTGATCCTTTCACCCGTTCTGGTGGGATTTAGAAACAAACACCCATCTATCCAAACTTACGCATATATAATAGTAGATAATGCCCGCGACTTCGTCCGCGTGGATTGATGTTTTATTGATACGGGAACTCTTCAATTTTTCGGGATAAATAGTAGCCTACGTCGGGATACAACCTATCCCTGTACCAAATTTCATCAAAATCGGTTGATTAGATGGGCCGTGAAAGCGTAGCAGACGGACAGACAGACACACTTTCGCATTTATAATATTAGTATAGATAGTATAGATTCTTGGCTAGCGGAGTACCACCTTTGAAAAACCACTACGACATACATTTTCGGCTTCTTTGGCTGTTCTTTGCTGTTATCGTGATTTATTCGATTGCTTAGCTTCAGCCTGCAAGATAAATCGTTCTTTGTTTATAATATTACTCAAACAACTTGCCTTCCTTTTGACTGTATGAATGTGCTCATCAAATTCGATTACCGGACATTTTCCGTTGAGCATCCGTCTCAATCTTTTAGAGCCTTTTGTACTTGTACAGTTTTCTAGATATTCGTCGAATATAACAATAACATTATGTCCGTAACCTTTTAATGAAGCTCACATAAACAATGTAAACATCAGAGTATGTGCCCTCTTTTGGTCAAACCGCTGTATAACAATTAGTATCATAGATCCACAATCCGAAATGTAAAATGCTTAAAATACCCGCCTGGGCTCAGGGACAGTATTGAAAATGACATATAGGGCTGATTTTTTGTTTATCTTATTCCTCCATTTTTTTTAATCAATAAAAGGGGTTCTGTCGTCAATTCATGACCAAAACAAGCGCGTAATTCGCTTGGGGGAGTGGATAGTACTAACAGTGTCGTGGTGGTTGGGCAAGATAGTGACCTTCTCTCTCTTCTCTCCCCTAGCCTTTTCCCACTATTTGGGGTCGGCTCTCCTCGTCTTTTTGCGCCAGGATATTCTGTCCTGGGTTGTCTCCTCTAAAACTGCTTCGCGCTCCATGTCCTTGGCTACCGTTGCCCACCACGTGGCTGCAGGGCGCCCTCTGCGTCTCGTGTTCTGCGGGAGTGCCAATGCTCTCCGCACAACATGGTCCTCTGCTCGCCGCATGATGTGTCCGTACCAACGTAAACGACCCTCTACCATTTTATCGCTTATTCGGGCAACTTTGAAACTTCCTCTGATGTGCTCATTTCGCACTTTATCAAGTCTCGTTACACCTGCCGCCCATCGAAGCATCTTCATCTCGGTGACATGTAATTTTTGTGTGTGAGTCTTTTTGGTTGCCCAGCACTCTGCTCCGTACAGCATTGCAGGTCGAACTGCCGTTTTGTAGACCTTGCCTTTTGTCTTTATGGGCATCCGGTTAACACCCTGTGTGTCACATCTTCATCTATTGTCGCATCCGTTGTTACCATAGACCCTAGATATTTAAATTTACTTACTTTTGGTAGCGGTTGTACCTCTAAGGTGATAGCTGTATCGGATGATGTATTTCCACTAAAATTGCATTCGAGATATTCGGTTTTGCTTCGACTAATACGTAGGCTATTATTTTCTAGAGCAAGCCTCCATTTCTGAAGGGTGTTTTGTAATTGAGTTGGGTCTCTATCCATTAGTACGATGTCATCGGCGTAAAGTAAACACCAAGGAAGAGGGGATTGAATATCTTTTGTGAGATAGTCCATAACCAGATTAAAAAGGAACGGGCTGAGTGTGGATCCTTGGTGGACCCCTACCTTTACTTCAAAGGAAGGGTTTACTCAATCCAGCTAGATTTTTTACTTGTGTACTAACTCGGTCGTACATATGAAATGAAATGAAATGATTTGAAATGAAATGAAATCTCGCACCAGCCAAATATAGTACTCTGGTATGCCTTGGGATCGCATGGATTGTCATACTAATGTACGTGGCAGGCCGAAGGCCTTTTCCAGATCTATAAATACCATATGCAGATCTTCACAATTTGACCGGTGCTTTTCCATCATAATCCGCACTGTTTGAATCTTCATCTTAGACGAGGAGGATGGTTTTTGGCTATGTTTTTACGGCCGGTTGCCACCTGACGCCACCTTAATGGCGAACCACTAAGATAAGGGAGCCACCGTTAGCCTATGAAGGCTCATCCGCCGACTACCCTACTGTGTACTCCAGCCAGCACGCAGCACTGCAGAGCCCTCTACTCCAAATGATGAATTGGGCGACTGTAAAGTCTTCCCTGGCATGTTTTTATAAAGAATAAAGAATAAAGAATAAAGAATAAAGAATAAATATGTCAGAGGAGCGCTCTGCAGGGGTTTTATATGGAGTTTCCATCTCCAGCCTGTTTGGTCCACAGGGGCTATTTTATTTCACCCCTTCCCTTCAGATACCAAAAGTGACATCTGACGAGAGTTCACCTATCCGCCACCTGGCGACGCGTCCCTTTGGGGTCAGGCCTCCCCGGAGGGGGGGGGGGGCAAGATAATGACCAATAGGTCTTTTTACTAGGTCGAGACTCTAGAACATGTATACTTGTTTAAAGAGGCTCAAGACTGTGAAGAAAAGATGGTACAGCGATAAAGGCTTAATTATTGAGGGGGAAGTAATAAAAACTGAGAGTAATCAATCCTCTTTTTTCATATAATAAGTGGCTGTGATACAATGTCAGTATTTTATGGCAAAGGAATTTATATTAATAATTTAATTATATTCAGCGCCAAAAACAAATTAATTAATATTGCATAGAAGCAGGCGTTACTTTGCAGGTGTCCATGATAATGAATGAACGCATGCTGCAGGTGAAAAAAACGCACTGTACCACACAGATTTGTCTACTGTAGCGGATTATAGCGAATTAAACTTCTAGTTCATTCATTTACAAATTAATTAACTTGCAAGGAATCATAATATTTTTTTATAAAATGGATGCCGCTCAGGAGGAAGTAAAAGAAGTAGAAGAAAGATTTATCCTCGCTTTGTATGGGGCTAAACAAACCGATAACAGTCTTGCCTAGTTATGGTACCTTCATTTTAATAAATATGTTGATCTTAAAAGCAAACCAGTTATACTGTCCAAGTTACCACCCTTTTCAGCTGCAGCCAGTCAACATTCAATGCGTACTTTTCATCAAGTGCAACTATGGCGAGGAAATGTGTAGTCTAGAATACTAAACTGGAAAGAAAATTGCAACATTTTTCGCCCAGCTCTAGCATCGAGCTGATCTCTTCAATGATTATCAGAAAGCCCCTCCTGTATGGGCTCAATTGGTTAGTTTTAAAGATGACAAGGGCGTTTTAAAATAAAATAAAATAAAGATTTTTAGTCAAATCAAATGGACCATAGCTTGTATAACTCCTATTATATTATATGTTAGAACTTATTTGTAGGTAATTTATTAAGAAACAATGGTTATTTTGACAGTTTTGTCCTAACTTGTATAGTTTTCTTGAAAATCTAGGAAATTTGCAAAATAGGACACTTTGACACTTTTCAAGGCGGGAGAGGGGGAGTTGGGTTTTTAATGTACTCACTCTTAAGTAAATATAAAACAACAGTAGTTAAAACAATTATAAATTTGGCCGTTTTGCCCATACATTGAAATCTAGAATGAATAGACTAATAGCCTATATTGTCAAGTTACAGAATAACAACACGAATTCAAAAATACATCAAGTTTTCATTTGTAGGTATCGTAACGATACCTAACCTAACCTAACCTAAACCCTAAACCTAACCTAAACCTAACCTAAACCTAACCTAAACCTAACCTATACCCAACCTAAACCTAACCTAAACCTAACCTAAACCTAACCTAAACCTAACCTAGACCTAACCTAAACCTAAACCTAACCTAAACCTAACCTAAATCTAACCTAAACCTAACCTAAACCTAACCTAAACCTAACCTAAACCAAACCTAAACCTAACCTAAACCTAACCTAAACCTAACCTAAACCTAACCTAAAGCTAACCTAAACCTAACCTAAACCTAACCTAAACCTAACCTAAACCTAACATAAACCTAACCTAAACCTAACCTAAACCTAACCTAAACCTAACCTAAACCTAACATAAACCTAACCTAAACCTAACCTAAACCTAACCTAAACCTAACCTAAACCTAACCTAAACCTAACCTAAACCTAACCTAAGCTAAAGCCCCGGTACAAAACATGCAAGAGGCTGTCTCCACTTGGAGGGAGTCCATCAGCTACAAGCAATCCACATAATTATGCGCCTGCTAGGGTGCGTCCACTATCGAACAACAAGCTGAGGGTGGAGTTTGATACTCCCTCTCAGCGGGAGGACACGCTCTGTCGGCTGAGGGACTCACCCAAGGTCACAGTGGAACCAGCGAGGAACCAGCGCCCCATGTTTATACTGAAGGGCATCCCCAGGGCCGTTTCAAGGGAGGAGCTGGCCAGCGTCATTATGCGGCAAAACCCTGGGATTGGTAACCCGGACAGTGATGACATTGAACTGCGTTTTATCCGTGACAATAGGAACCCCAATTTATACATGCGCGTGGAAAAAGGCAATCGAGATGGAACGCGTCAATGTGGATCACCAAAGGGTTAGAGTGCATGAGTTCACCCCCTATAAACAGTGCCGCGTGTGCTTGCAGTTCGGCCACACCAGCAAATACTGTGCCGAGGGGGTGTCTTCGCCTTGCGCCTACTGCGCTAGCATGGCCCACAAGGAGGCTGAATGTCCCGAGAAAGAAAGGCTCAGCCCAAATGCATCAACTGCGTGAATCGGAACAACAAGTTCAAAAGCAGCGGCGATGTAGCCCACCCGGCCAATTCACCCTCCTGCCCCATCCTGCGCGCCGTAAGGAAGCGAGTGGAGTCTAACATCAATTATGGGTAACGGATCCCTAAGTTTATACAGTGCAACTTGGACCGGTCCAAGAGCCGCTTGCCAGAATTCACTCGTTTCTTTATGGCGAGCGGGCACTCTTTTCTTTTTGCCCGCCCGCGCCTCCACTGCGAAGTTCGTGTGCGACGGTCCCAGGGTTGAACCGTACAGCCTCGCAGCGATGATGGCAGGGCAAGCTGCCCCCTTGATTGAATGTATATGACCTTGTCAGAGTTAAAAATGTATATATATATTCAAGATTACTTTTATACCAATTTTATCATTGTATAGTATCTATAATTGTTAATTATTAATATTGTGTTTCTCTTAGGTTTAAGGATATATTTGTTTTAAGCTTTAAGTTTTTATGTAAGCTCATTATTATTATTTTATTGTGTTTCTCCCATGTTCAGGGATACATTTGTTTTACGTTTAAATTTTTTGGGGTTGGAAGCAGCAGACGTATCAAATCGCGGAAACTCTCCCAGCCCCGGGACAAAAATTCTAAGCTTAATATTATAACGATGCTTCCCATTTGTTCAGGGATATATTTATTTATTTATTTATTTGTTTTAAGTTTTTAAACTCATTATTATTATTTTATTGTGTTCCTCCTATGTTCAGGGATACATTTGTTTTACGTTTAAATTTTTTTGGGGTTGGGAGCAGCAGACGTATCAAATCGCGGAAACTCTCCCAGCCCCGGGACAAAAAATTCTAAGCTTAATATTATTACGGTGTTCCCCATATGTTCAGGGATATATTTATTTATTTATTTATTATTATTATTTTATTTTAAGTTCTAAGCTGTTGTGTACATGGCGCTGGGAGCAGCAGACGTATCAAATCGCGGAAACTCTCCCAGCCCCAGGACAAAAGGACAAATTGTGTATAAAATGTAACCATTACTGTACTGAGATCAATAAACACCCAGTTGTGGCTAACCTAGAATAAGAACAAAAAAAAAAAAACCTAACCTAAACCTAACCTAAACCTAACCTAAACCTAACCTAAACCTAACCTAAACCTAACCTAAACCTAACCTAAACCTAACCTATACCTAACCTAAACCTAACCTAAACCTAACCTAAACCTAACCTAAACCTAACCTAAACCTAACCTAAACCTAACCTAAACCTAACCTAAACCTAACCTAAACCTAACCTAAACCTAACCTAAACCTAACCTAAACCTAACCTAAACCTAACCTAAGACCTAACCTAAACCTAACCTAAACCTAACCTAAACCTAACGCGGGGCGTCTGGAATCCGAGATCATGTATCCAATAGCAGAAGTCGAGGGTTACCAGCGCACCTATATGCAATAAGATATTTTTATTATTTTTATAATTATTATTATATTATTATTATATTATTTTATTATATTATTATTATTATACTTATATTGTTTACTTTTGCGTTGTAAGCTTACTTTGTGAAAAAAACTATTGGAACGGGGATCTGACGTATCCAATAGCGGAAGATCTCCGTTCTATAAATTGTGTAATAAAGAAATAAGTGTGGCTCAATTAAATTAAGAAAAAAAAAAAAAAAAAAAAAAAAAAAAACCTAAACCTAACATAAACCTAACCTAAACCTAACCTAAACCTAACCTAAACCTAACCTAAACCTAACGTAAACCTAACCTGAACCTAACCTAAACCTAACCTAAACCCAACCTAAACCTAACCTAAACCTAACCTAAACCTAACCTAAACCTAACCTAAACCTAACCTAAACCTAACCTAAACCTAACCTAAACCTAACCTAAACCTAACCTAAACCTAACCTAAACCTAACCTAAACCTAACCCAAACCTAACCTTTACACTTATGGAGCTAAAGTTGACTAGTTGGTCCTTCAATCCGAAGAAGGCTCCAGGCGCGGACGGCTTTACTGCCGATATATGCTTGCACGTGATAGAGTCCGACCCCGATCTCTTGTTGGTTCTCTTCAACAAGTGTCTCGGACTCCGCGCAGTGCCATACTCCGTACTATTCCGACGTACAGTCGCCGGCAGACTGAATCCGGCCCACTGACATTTGGTAGGAGCCTACCGAGAGCAGCGGTGGCATTTACCAGTTTTGGTGCCAGTCGTTGGAAGTGAGCACTAAAGTTCCACCGACCGTCCAGCATAAGGCCCAGGTACTTTATATAGGGCTTTATTTCTACCGTTGTGCCCCGTATAGTGATATGTGCACCTCGAGGTGGTCCCCTGCGTGGGCCATGGAACAAGAGAGCCTGTTTTGGAAACAGAGACTTTTAAGCCCAACCTCCCGATCCTGTCCACCACCAGCGATGTAGCGGCAGTGGCTAGACATGCCGCTTCATCGAATGTTTTCTCGCGAGCCGTTACGAGGGTGTCGTCTGCATAACAGAGCACCTTCGTCCCCGCGAGCATCGGGCTCCGCAGCAGCCAATCAAACGCGACGTTCCACAAGACTGGTCCCAGGACCGACCCCTGCGGCACCCCTCTGCAGACACGACGCCGGAACATTTGTCCGTCCCTCTCCCACATGACCTCCCTACCCTGGAGATATGCCTCCAACAGCCTCGCGAGATATAAGGGCACTTCGTGATATCGAAGCGCCTCAAGCAAAGTCTCGAACGGCACACTATTGAAGGCATTCTCGACGTCCAGCGAGACAGCGAGAACCACATTCCCTTCATCCACTGCCTCCGTGGTCAATCTCTTTAATGCGCTCAAGGCGTCCAAGGTTGAGCGCCTTGCCCTGAAGCGAAACTGTGCATCAGAGAGGTCTCTACCCCCCGCTTCAAGATGTTCAGTGAGCCGGGCAGCGAGAATCTTTTCAAAAACTTTACCCAACGCACTTATCAGGACTATTGGTCTATACGCATTTAGGGAATCCGGCGAGCGGTCATCTTTACGCAGGAGGCACAGCCTTCCATCTTTCCAATTCTTCGGGAAGTGTCCCACGAGTAGGCACTTGTCGAAAAGTTCCCGGATAGCTCCTCTAAGGTACTTCATGGCGATGTACAGCACTTTCCCCGGGATACCGTCAGGTCCAGGCGCCGTTTTCCTGTCCCGTAGGTGGTCAAGGGCGAGGGCCATTTCCTCCTCTGTAACAGGGGGGACGTTGATTGCGCCCTGGTCCACTGGTACGGAGGACATCGTCGGTGGTGTGTGTCTCTCAGGGTCCGGGAACAGTTCTCCCACTAGTTGCAGCAAGAAATTCGGCTGCAGGGTCTCCGTACAAGGGGCACCCCGGGTACGCAGCTTGTTCCCCAAGGGTTCCGATTTAACCCCTGCAAAAGCTCTTCGCGGGCTTTTTCTTTCGCCTGACAGATGGCCGTCCGGAGGGTTTTTCTCGCTAGGCGATATACGCATCGCAAACGAGCTTCCCGTTCGGGATTCAAGCCACTCCGCCTGCGGGTCCTGACATACTCCCGGCGAGCTCTGTTGCAGATCGCCCTGAGATCGGCAATTTCAGGTGTCCACCAGTACACGTGACGACGCGGAGGCCTCCTTCGTGCGCGCGGCATAGACGCGTCACAGATTTCCGTAAGGGAGTCACGCATACGGGCCGTGAGGCTGTCCACACTGCCATTTCCATGTGTCCAGAAGAGGACGAACGCTTGACTATAGCGGCCTCTTTAGCTAGCTCTTTGTCAAGTTGGGTAAGACACCAGCGCGGAAACCGACTTGGTCCCCCGATAGATCCAGTTTGCCCTTGAGAGGTGGAGCCGGACCGGAAAAGCCGGCTCAAACCGGATATAATTGTGATCCGAAAGAGTCTCCACTCCCTCTTCCACTCTCCACTCGACGACCCTGTTGGCGACTGCCGGAGTTGCAAACGAGAGATCTACTACTGACCCCCCCTGCTGACGCACACAAGTTCGCACCGTTCCTCTGTTAAGAAGGGACAGACCAGCTAGTACAGCCCATTCCTGTAATGTCCTTCCCCTCGCATCAGTGACACGGTTCCCCAGCGCCCGGATCTTGGCGTTAAAGTCGCCCAGTACTATGACGAGCCCGGTTCTCGACTGTCTATTGATAGCTGCCCTAACAGAGTCGAGAAAGATTTCAAACTCTGACAGACTACGGTTGGGCGAGAAATATGCCCCCACAATGACGAATTCCCCCCACCTCGCTACCGCATATCCTGAACCTCTTTCTAGAGCTGTAAGGTCGGGGCCGGTGCTTCTGCCGGTCAGGACCGCCACCGAGCCATCTAAGTCTCCCACCCAGTGAGCTTGTTGTGCGGGGACGTAATAAGGCTCACAAGCCACGGCCAAGTCTATGTTCCACTCTGCCATGGCCTGAAGCATGAGGTCCTGGGCCCCGGCGCAGTGGTTCAGATTCGACTGGAGGAATCCGGTGTTTTGTGGGTAACTCATGATGACATGTTACCAGATTCGTCCTGTCGACGTCGGCCAGCATTAACCTTCGTAGGGCTATGATTACAGTTCTTTCCTCCCATAATATGCTCTGAGGACAGACCCGCGTCGGAGCAGACCGCACAACGCATAGGGCGAGTGCAACCGACTGATTTGTGTCCTTCTTGTCCACATCGAAAGCACAGGCCGTCCCTGGTCTCTGTGGCAGGACAGGTCGGCCTCGTGTGTCCAATGCGCAGGTACTTATAACAGCGTAGGAGCCGCTCCTTTAGCACCTGCACTCTCTCAGAGCTCCAACCTACTAAAATTTTGCCAGCATCTTCCATCAACTTCGCCACCTCGACTGGGCAGTGCACTGCAACCGAGCGCATCCCCCTGAAATCAGACTGAAAATCTCCCACTTTTATGTTTTCCGCGGCACAATTCTTGACGCAACTAATGACGGCGATCACCTTCTCTTTCGTCACAGAATCGTCAAGGTCCGTGACTCGGAGGGTGGCGGTTCTCGTTGCACGGACCACACTGGCTACCTCATCCAAGACAGTCCTCAGTCTGTTAAGGAACGCGTCGACCTGTTCCGGCGTCTGCTCCTTCGGGAATTCCAGTAGCCTGGCCCCGGTCGCCGTGCAACGAATCCTTAAGCCCTCCCGGATGCCGATCTCCTGGAGGTTAATGTTCCTCTCCGCATGCTCAATAATTTGCGCGTAAGACACTCCCTTTTTTCCGCCTCCGGCTTCAAGGTAATGACGACCGCAGCGGTCTGATGCGGCTTCAGGGTTGCAGTCTGTTTAGTTCTGGGCCTGGCAGTAGGTGGGGCCGTCGAAACGATACCTTTAATCTAAACCTAATCTAAACCTAACCTAAACCTAACCTAAACCTAACCTAAACCTAACCTAAACCTAACCTAAACCTAACCTAAACCTAACCTAAACCTAACCTAAACCTAACCTAAACCTAACCTAAACTTAACCTAAACCTAACCTAAACCTAACCTAAACCTAACCTAAACCTAACCTAAACTTAACCTAAACCTAGGATTTGTGGTATATGGTATACAATATATACTTAGGGAATCAATGAACATACATTGTACAGCATGCTTTAATCATAAAACTTTACTTCGCGGAAGTCGGGTGAAAACCAAAAGCATTGCAACTAGCAAGCGAGCAATATCTCATTAACTCTAACGATCAAAAAAAAAAACTAAACATTGCCGGGCCGCGCCTACTGCAACCGAAAGAAACTCGTATCACGATGCAATAAGGTTTAAAATATAAACAGTGTCGCTTTTACGTTCAATTTTATAGTATGGCCCAATAACCGTCAAAATTGTATCAATTTCGACGAGTTCTAGGTCAAGTAGCAATTTCAAAGTACCAATAGATGTCACACGGCTTAAATCAAAATAATAATAGGAATAACACAGTTTTATAGATTACTTCGTTAGAAAATTAACTTGACTGTTGTATAAAATAATCACATTTACCAAACTCGCCAACAAATCTTCCAAAACTAATCTCGAATACTGGCATGTACTACGACGATTCAGCGCTATAACATCACAAAAAGCACGAATATTCGACAACGCAAACTTTCGGTACTTTTTTCTCCGACGCCATTAGAGTTTTGACTAAATGTAGAGATACTAATAATGCAAAGTATTACCAGATATATATTGCCATAAAAAGTTTTTATCTAGTTTTTGGTAGTCAGCCTTTTTACATTCTGACGGGTATCGGGACACTGTCGACATTACCAGCGCTTACGTTAAATGTGAAAGTATATAATTATGTCTGTTAAAGCACTGTGAGCTCACGAGATGAAAACAAAGGCGCGCTGGGGTGAAATCGAGCAGGGCATATCGCAAAAATGCAAGAAATCATTAGTAAAAAATAAATATTTAGTTTTCAATACAAATTAATCCAACAATGTGTTTGATTTAGAAATATGAATTTTATCTTATATTTCCAGAGCAAATTATTGGTTTCAATAAGGAAAAAAATTACTTTAAAAGATCAACTAAAAGGTATGTTTAAAAGAAAGGACATGACCAGTAATTGCCCTCCGATTCGGGACAATGCACAGGATTTCCGTTTTTACAGTAAGGTTTAAAAATTCAAAACGAAATTATTATGGATTTATTATTCCAAATAAGGTCAGGGTTCAAATGACAAAAAAAAACAGTACGTTTATTGTTTAAATCTTGAGCGTCCGCTTTCCTCTCTAAGCACTACTCCATTTTGACGTTCCATTATATCCATGCCTAATAATAATCTTGTAACCCTACATGAATACCATTTAAGTACCTTAGTCATTATATTGTGAATGATTTATTTTTGATCAATTAAATAGTAATGAAAAGGAAATGTATGTTTTGCTTATAATTATTTTTATTTTTTGACAAGTCTCAAACTAATTGATCGAACAAAGCATTTTGAAATACTGCGTTTAAAGGAACGCCCTTTCACATTGCATATGCCGCCATCTGTGGTCGAATAGTTAAACTGGAACGCCCTTTCACATTGCATATGCTGCCATCTGTGGTCGAATAGTTGAACTTGTTAACAAAAAATATTTTCTAGACTCACCACAATACATAGCGCCATCTAGTGTGGGAAAGCAGTTTTTGGTGAAACTTTTTTAATTTATTTTCTCAGTTTTCAGAGCCTTCAGACTCCTGAAACTTTTTTATCTGAAAACTATAAAATATAACAATTACAATAATAAAGAAATAATACTTGAAAATATTTTTTTGGACTCGCTCAACACAATAAATAGCGCCATCTAGTGTGGGAAAGCAATCTTTTGGTGAAACTTTTTTTGTTCATTTTCGCAGTTTTCCGAGCCTTCAGACTCCTGAAACTTTTTTATCTGAAAACAGTGAAATATTACAATTACAATAATAAAGAAATCATTGCTGAACATTGATTTTTGACACCTAGGCAAGCTGCCATAGTTCCACCGGTCAAGTCCTTTCAATGCAGAGATTTTTTTAAATTGTGTTTTGAGATGTGTCAATGGCTGCTTATAGGTCTTGAAAACAGCAAATTATTTTTACAAGCATACATTATGTCACCGTTTGACGGATACACTGCTTTGAAAAACTCCGTTTTGTCGATTTTACGCTATCACAGGACCTTAAGCTATATGGGCGCTGAAGTCTACCACCGAATACCCCTAGTAATCAGAGATGCACCCAGTTTAACAAGACCTGGCTGGTTGAAAAATCCTTCTACAGCTATAAAGAATTCTTAGATTATAAAATTATATAATAATTATAATACAATGATAAAATGTAATAATTTATTAAAACGCTAGTAATGTTAGTATACGAGAATAGTATAATTATATATGGCGGCGCGCGCGTCAATGACATGATATTATAGTCTGTGATCAAGAGTGTTGCTGGTCCCTCTGGCGGAGCGTCACGTCTATGGTAGCGAGGCAGCCATGTTGTTGGCAGTTAGAATTTGAAAAGGGGCCAGCGCACCATGTCTGCGACGAATCGCTATCGGATATTTTAATCTAAGCTGTTAAAAGTTAAATTTGAGTTGAGTTAAAGATAACGGACTGATAATTAATTATTAGAAGATTTATTTTGTGGCGACAACATTATACACAGGATTATTATAATTTTTGTTCCAAAGAAAAATCAATCAGATGCCCACATACCCAAGCCAGCTAAGATGAGTTGCTGATGAGTTGATGATGAAGGCTGTCCTGCGCCTTTATATACAATATTTTTTGTAAAATGACTTGTAAACAAAATTTTACCAATAAATTGACTATTGACTATAATGGCCCATCCTTTCATCCGATTTTGATGAAATTTGGTATAGAGATAGGTTGGCCCTGGAAAAAACATAGGCTTAAATATACTGGGCTTTTTATACCGAAATAGTAAGGAGTTGACGCGGGAATAAAAAAAAGCTTAATCAACGCGATCGAAGTCGCGGGCATTACCTAGAGAGAGGGATACGTCGAAGCGTATCTCTTCGACATACGTGAAGCCATAGTTCCGCAGGAAACAGGGGTCTGGGACAATATGGCCGACACGTCCGGTTGTGACGTCTATACTGTATGATTTACGAGCTATCTACTATTGACATGCTGAATATTATCTGCCTGGACCGCTTATTGTTCATAGATTTGGTCTGTTGTTTGAATTAAAGCTTAGGTAGGTTTTAACGACCTTGAGCGCTGTTGTCTAAACGCGGGAGGTCCCGGGTTCAATTCCCAGCAGGGAATTTATAATTTATGAATTTTCTTGGGCTGGTCTGGTGGGAGGCTTCGGCTGTGGCTAGTAACCAGCCTACAGGCAAAGACGTACCGCCAAGCACTTTAGCGTTCCGGTACGATGCCGTGTAGAAACCGACTAGGGGCATGGATTTAATATAACTGCCATACCCCCACAGGTTAGCCCGCTACCATCTTAGACTGCATCGTCACAGACTACGGTTGGGCGAGAAATATGCCCCCACAATGACGAATTCCCCCCACCTCGCTACCGCATATCCTGAACCTCTTTCTAGAGCTGTAAGGTCGGGGCCGGTGCTTCTGCCGGTCAGGACCGCCACCGAGCCATCTAAGTCTCCCACCCAGTGAGCTTGTTGTGCGGGGACGTAATAAGGCTCACAAGCCACGGCCAAGTCTATGTTCCACTCTGCCATGGCCTGAAGCATGAGGTCCTGGGCCCCGGCGCAGTGGTTCAGATTCGACTGGAGGAATCCGGTGTTTTGTGGGTAACTCATGATGACATGTTACCAGATTCGTCCTGTCGACGTCGGCCAGCATTAACCTTCGTAGGGCTATGATTACTGTTCTTTCCTCCCATAATATGCTCTGAGGACAGACCCGCGTCGGAGCAGACCGCACAACGCATAGGGCGAGTGCAACCGACTGATTTGTGTCCTTCTTGTCCACATCGAAAGCACAGGCCGTCCCTGGTCTCTGTGGCAGGACAGGTCGGCCTCGTGTGTCCAATGCCCAGGTACTTATAACAGCGTAGGAGCCGCTCCTTTAGCACCTGCACTCTCGCAGAGCTCCAACCTACTAAAATTTTGCCAGCATCTTCCATCAACTTCGCCACCTCGACTGGGCAGTGCACTGCAACCGAGCGCATCCCCCTGAAATCAGACTGAAAATCTCCCACTTTTATGTTTTCCGCGGCACAATTCTTGATGCAACTAATGACGGCGATCACCTTCTCTTTCGTCACAGAATCGTCAAGGTCCGTGACTCGGAGGGTGGCGGTTCTCGTTGCACGGACCACACTGGCTACCTCATCCAAGACAGTCCTCAGTCTGTTAAGGAACGCGTCGACCTGTTCCGGCGTCTGCTCCTTCGGGAATTCCAGTAGCCTGGCCCCGGTCGCCGTGCAACGAATCCTTAAGCCCTCCCGGATGCCGATCTCCTGGAGGTTAATGTTCCTCTCCGCATGCTCAATAATTTGCGCGTAAGACACTCCCTTTTTTCCGCCTCCGGCTTCAAGGTAATGACGACCGCAGCGGTCTGATGCGGCTTCAGGGTTGCAGTCTGTTTAGTTCTGGGCCTGGCAGTAGGTGGGGCCGTCGACACGATACCTTTAATCCAAACCTAATCTAAACCTAACCTAAACCTAACCTAAACCTAACCTAAACCTAACCTAAACCTAACCTAAACCTAACCTAAACCTAACCTAAACCTAACCTAAACCTAACCTAAACCTAACCTAAACTTAACCTAAACCTAACCTAAACCTAACCTAAACCTAACCTAAACCTAACCTAAACTTAACCTAAACCTAGGATTTGTGGTATATGGTATACAATATATACTTAGGGAATCAATGAACATACATTGTACAGCATGCTTTAATCATAAAACTTTACTTCGCGGAAGTCGGGTGAAAACCAAAAGCATTGCAACTAGCAAGCGAGCAATATCTCATTAACTCTAACGATAAAAAAAAAAACTAAACATTGCCGGGCCGCGCCTACTGCAACCGAAAGAAACTCGTATCACGATGCAATAAGGTTTAAAATATAAACAGTGTCGCTTTTGCGTTCAATTTTATAGTATGGCCCAATAACCGTCAAAATTGTATCAATTTCGACGAGTTCTAGGTCAAGTAGCAATTTCAAAGTACCAATAGATGTCACACGGCTTAAATCAAAATAATAATAGGAATAACACAGTTTTATAGATTACTTCGTTAGAAAATTAACTTGACTGTTGTATAAAATAATCACATTTACCAAACTCGCCAACAAATCTTCCAAAACTAATCTCGAATACTGGCATGTACTACGACGATTCAGCGCTATAACATCACAAAAAGCACGAATATTCGACAACGCAAACTTTCGGTACTTTTTTCTCCGACGCCATTAGAGTTTTGACTAAATGTAGAGATACTAATAATG
Organism: Erebia palarica; assembly: GCA_964035005.1. Taxonomy (NCBI): domain Eukaryota; kingdom Metazoa; phylum Arthropoda; class Insecta; order Lepidoptera; family Nymphalidae; genus Erebia; species Erebia palarica. The sequence continues at coordinate 16,934,996 of OZ035995.1, forward strand.
CAAAGTATTACCAGATATATATTGCCATAAAAAGTTTTTATCTAGTTTTTGGTAGTCGGCCTTTTTACATTCTGACGGGTATCGGGACACTGTCGACATTACCAGCGCTTACGTTAAATGTGAAAGTATATAATTATGTCTGTTAAAGCACTGTGAGCTCACGAGATGAAAACAAAGGCGCGCGGGGGTGAAATCGAGCAGGGCATATCGCAAAAATGCAAGAAATCATTAGTAAAAAATAAATATTTAGTTTTCAATACAAATTAATCCAACAATGTGTTTGATTTAGAAATATGAATTTTATCTTATATTTCCAGAGCAAATTATTGGTTTCAATAAGGAAAAAAATTACTTTAAAAGATCAACTAAGAGGTATGTTTAAAAGAAATTTCAATGCAGAGATTTTTTTAAATTGTGTTTTGAGATGTGTCAATAGCTGCTTATAGGTCTTGAAAACAGCAAATTATTTTTACAAGCATACATTATGTCACCGTTTGACGGATACACTGCTTTGAAAAACTCCGTTTTGTCGATTTTACGCTATCACAGGACCTTAAGCTATATGGGCGCTGAAGTCTACCACCGAATACCCCTAGTAATCAGAGATGCACCCAGTTTAACAAGACCTGGCTGGTTGAAAAATCCTTCTACAGCTATAAAGAATTCTTAGATTATAAAATTATATAATAATTATAATACAATGATAAAATGTAATAATTTATTAAAACGCTAGTAATGTTAGTATACGAGAATAGTATAATTATATGTGACGGCGCGCGCGTCAATGGAATGATATTATAGTCTGTGATCAAGAGTGTTGCTGGTCCCTCTGGCGGAGCGTCACGTCTATGGTAGCGAGGCAGCCATGTTGTTGGCAGTTAGAATTTGAAAAGGGGCCAGCGCACCATGTCTGCGACGAATCGCTATCGGATATTTTAATCTAAGCTGTTAAAAGTTAAATTTGAGTTGAGTTAAAGATAACGGACTGATAATTAATTATTAGAAGATTTATTTTGTGGCGACAACATTATACACAGGATTATTATAATTTTTGTTCCAAAGAAAAATCAATCAGATGCCCACATACCCAAGCCAGCTAAGATGAGTTGCTGATGAGTTGATGATGAAGGCTGTCCTGCGCCTTTATATACAATATTTTTTGTAAAATGACTTGTAAACAAAATTTTACCAATAAATTGACTATTGACTATAATGGCCCATCCTTTCATTCGATTTTGATGACATTTGGTATAGAGATAGGTTGGCCCTGGAAAAAACATAGGCTTAAATATACTGGGCTTTTTATACCGAAATAGTAAGGAGTTGACGCGGGAATAAAAAAAAGCTTAATCAACGCGATCGAAGTCGCGGGCATTACCTAGAGAGAGGGATACGTCGAAGCGTATCTCTTCGACATACGTGAAGCCATAGTTCCGCAGGAAACAGGGGTCTGGGACAATATGGCCGACACGTCCGGTTGTGACGTCTATACTGTATGATTTACGAGCTATCTACTATTGACATGCTGAATATTATCTGCCTGGACCGCTTATTGTTCATAGATTTGGTCTGTTGTTTGAATTAAAGCTTAGGTAGGTTTTAACGACCTTGAGCGCTGTTGTCTAAACGCGGGAGGTCCCGGGTTCAATTCCCAGCAGGGAATTTATAATTTATGAATTTTCTTGGGCTGGTCTGGTGGGAGGCTTCGGCTGTGGCTAGTAACCAGCCTACAGGCAAAGACGTACCGCCAAGCACTTTAGCGTTCCGGTACGATGCCGTGTAGAAACCGACTAGGGGCATGGATTTAATATAACTGCCATACCCCCACAGGTTAGCCCGCTACCATCTTAGACTGCATCGTCACAGACTACGGTTGGGCGAGAAATATGCCCCCACAATGACGAATTCCCCCCACCTCGCTACCGCATATCCTGAACCTCTTTCTAGAGCTGTAAGGTCGGGGCCGGTGCTTCTGCCGGTCAGGACCGCCACCGAGCCATCTAAGTCTCCCACCCAGTGAGCTTGTTGTGCGGGGACGTAATAAGGCTCACAAGCCACGGCCAAGTCTATGTTCCACTCTGCCATGGCCTGAAGCATGAGGTCCTGGGCCCCGGCGCAGTGGTTCAGATTCGACTGGAGGAATCCGGTGTTTTGTGGGTAACTCATGATGACATGTTACCAGATTCGTCCTGTCGACGTCGGCCAGCATTAACCTTCGTAGGGCTATGATTACTGTTCTTTCCTCCCATAATATGCTCTGAGGACAGACCCGCGTCGGAGCAGACCGCACAACGCATAGGGCGAGTGCAACCGACTGATTTGTGTCCTTCTTGTCCACATCGAAAGCACAGGCCGTCCCTGGTCTCTGTGGCAGGACAGGTCGGCCTCGTGTGTCCAATGCCCAGGTACTTATAACAGCGTAGGAGCCGCTCCTTTAGCACCTGCACTCTCGCAGAGCTCCAACCTACTAAAATTTTGCCAGCATCTTCCATCAACTTCGCCACCTCGACTGGGCAGTGCACTGCAACCGAGCGCATCCCCCTGAAATCAGACTGAAAATCTCCCACTTTTATGTTTTCCGCGGCACAATTCTTGATGCAACTAATGACGGCGATCACCTTCTCTTTCGTCACAGAATCGTCAAGGTCCGTGACTCGGAGGGTGGCGGTTCTCGTTGCACGGACCACACTGGCTACCTCATCCAAGACAGTCCTCAGTCTGTTAAGGAACGCGTCGACCTGTTCCGGCGTCTGCTCCTTCGGGAATTCCAGTAGCCTGGCCCCGGTCGCCGTGCAACGAATCCTTAAGCCCTCCCGGATGCCGATCTCCTGGAGGTTAATGTTCCTCTCCGCATGCTCAATAATTTGCGCGTAAGACACTCCCTTTTTTCCGCCTCCGGCTTCAAGGTAATGACGACCGCAGCGGTCTGATGCGGCTTCAGGGTTGCAGTCTGTTTAGTTCTGGGCCTGGCAGTAGGTGGGGCCGTCGACACGATACCTTTAATCCAAACCTAATCTAAACCTAACCTAAACCTAACCTAAACCTAACCTAAACCTAACCTAAACCTAACCTAAACCTAACCTAAACCTAACCTAAACCTAACCTAAACCTAACCTAAACCTAACCTAAACTTAACCTAAACCTAACCTAAACCTAACCTAAACCTAACCTAAACCTAACCTAAACTTAACCTAAACCTAGGATTTGTGGTATATGGTATACAATATATACTTAGGGAATCAATGAACATACATTGTACAGCATGCTTTAATCATAAAACTTTACTTCGCGGAAGTCGGGTGAAAACCAAAAGCATTGCAACTAGCAAGCGAGCAATATCTCATTAACTCTAACGATAAAAAAAAAACTAAACATTGCCGGGCCGCGCCTACTGCAACCGAAAGAAACTCGTATCACGATGCAATAAGGTTTAAAATATAAACAGTGTCGCTTTTGCGTTCAATTTTATAGTATGGCCCAATAACCGTCAAAATTGTATCAATTTCGACGAGTTCTAGGTCAAGTAGCAATTTCAAAGTACCAATAGATGTCACACGGCTTAAATCAAAATAATAATAGGAATAACACAGTTTTATAGATTACTTCGTTAGAAAATTAACTTGACTGTTGTATAAAATAATCACATTTACCAAACTCGCCAACAAATCTTCCAAAACTAATCTCGAATACTGGCATGTACTACGACGATTCAGCGCTATAACATCACAAAAAGCACGAATATTCGACAACGCAAACTTTCGGTACTTTTTTCTCCGACGCCATTAGAGTTTTGACTAAATGTAGAGATACTAATAATGCAAAGTATTACCAGATATATATTGCCATAAAAAGTTTTTATCTAGTTTTTGGTAGTCGGCCTTTTTACATTCTGACGGGTATCGGGACACTGTCGACATTACCAGCGCTTACGTTAAATGTGAAAGTATATAATTATGTCTGTTAAAGCACTGTGAGCTCACGAGATGAAAACAAAGGCGCGCGGGGGTGAAATCGAGCAGGGCATATCGCAAAAATGCAAGAAATCATTAGTAAAAAATAAATATTTAGTTTTCAATACAAATTAATCCAACAATGTGTTTGATTTAGAAATATGAATTTTATCTTATATTTCCAGAGCAAATTATTGGTTTCAATAAGGAAAAAAATTACTTTAAAAGATCAACTAAGAGGTATGTTTAAAAGAAATTTCAATGCAGAGATTTTTTTAAATTGTGTTTTGAGATGTGTCAATAGCTGCTTATAGGTCTTGAAAACAGCAAATTATTTTTACAAGCATACATTATGTCACCGTTTGACGGATACACTGCTTTGAAAAACTCCGTTTTGTCGATTTTACGCTATCACAGGACCTTAAGCTATATGGGCGCTGAAGTCTACCACCGAATACCCCTAGTAATCAGAGATGCACCCAGTTTAACAAGACCTGGCTGGTTGAAAAATCCTTCTACAGCTATAAAGAATTCTTAGATTATAAAATTATATAATAATTATAATACAATGATAAAATGTAATAATTTATTAAAACGCTAGTAATGTTAGTATACGAGAATAGTATAATTATATGTGACGGCGCGCGCGTCAATGGAATGATATTATAGTCTGTGATCAAGAGTGTTGCTGGTCCCTCTGGCGGAGCGTCACGTCTATGGTAGCGAGGCAGCCATGTTGTTGGCAGTTAGAATTTGAAAAGGGGCCAGCGCACCATGTCTGCGACGAATCGCTATCGGATATTTTAATCTAAGCTGTTAAAAGTTAAATTTGAGTTGAGTTAAAGATAACGGACTGATAATTAATTATTAGAAGATTTATTTTGTGGCGACAACATTATACACAGGATTATTATAATTTTTGTTCCAAAGAAAAATCAATCAGATGCCCACATACCCAAGCCAGCTAAGATGAGTTGCTGATGAGTTGATGATGAAGGCTGTCCTGCGCCTTTATATACAATATTTTTTGTAAAATGACTTGTAAACAAAATTTTACCAATAAATTGACTATTGACTATAATGGCCCATCCTTTCATTCGATTTTGATGACATTTGGTATAGAGATAGGTTGGCCCTGGAAAAAACATAGGCTTAAATATACTGGGCTTTTTATACCGAAATAGTAAGGAGTTGACGCGGGAATAAAAAAAAGCTTAATCAACGCGATCGAAGTCGCGGGCATTACCTAGGGAGAGGGATACGTCGAAGCGTATCTCTTCGACATACGTGAAGCCATAGTTCCGCAGGAAACAGGGGTCTGGGACAATATGGCCGACACGTCCGGTTGTGACGTCTATACTGTATGATTTACGAGCTATCTACTATTGACATGCTGAATATTATCTGCCTGGACCGCTCATTGTTCATAGATTTAGTATGTTGTTTGAACTAAAGCTTAGGTAGGTTTTGACGACCTTGAGCGCTGTTGTCTTAACGCGGGAGATCCCGGATTCAATTCCCGGCAGGGTCAATTTGGGAATTTATAATTTTTGAATTTTCTTTGGTCTGGTCTGGTGAGAGGCTTCGGCCGTGGCTAATCAGCCTACCGGCAAAGACGTACCGCCAAGCACTTTAGCGTTCCGGTAAGATGCCGTGTAGAAACCGACTAGGGGCATGGATTTAATATAACTGCCATACCCTTAACAGGTTAGCCCGCTACCATCTTAGACTGCATTGTCACTTACCATCAGGTGAGATCGCAGTCAACGGCTAAGTTGTAATGGCGTTAAAAAAATTCTAACGATACAGCAATTCCTAAACGTCTTTGCAGGTAGGATGGTAACTAGACACGGCCGAAAACTCCCACTAGGCGAATCTATGTCGTACTAGTGGCGTAACTAGCCTAAATGATTTTTTACAAATAATAAAACAATATTTTTGTTACATATTTTATTACAATAACCTGATGACAACGCAACATCTAAACTCTACAACGTGAAATTCCATAGGTACATTACAGTTAATTTTACTACAATTTGTTACGTTACATTACACTCTGGCATCAGATATTAAAGCATTTATCCTAAGACTGTTTTTAGAAACAATAATTAAAATTCATTAATTAACCGGAGTTTTGATATAAACAGTGTATTTATGTAATATAAGTCAGTTATAATAATTACATTACAATCTATTAATAACAATGTAATCTAAGTTTACATACGAATCTATTCATAAGCTTGTTTTGTATTACAATTCCTTGCCTATATAATTTTAATAATTGTTTGAACAATTGACAGAATATAAACATAGGAAAACTACATCCTATATCATGTACTTGCAAATTTTTACGTAATACAATTACTTCTACGCATTTTACAAGTTTATCGCGTTAATATATAAATCTTTAATTGATAATTTTTTTGAAGAAAATCATACCAAGCTTCTTTTTTTTATATAAAAGGTTGTTTTGTTACCTATTTGCGATAAATACACTCGAAGGTGTGGACGAATGACGATAAATCTCAACTATTTTATCTATATTTTACATTTATTTACACTTTTTATCAACGTTACAATTTATACACGTTACACATTCTAATTTATGTTAATTTTAGCGAAGATTTTTTCAGGTAAATTTTTGAAGCTTCATTCATTATAATATAAAGTCTATATACGTAATTGTCAATTAGTATTTTTTCATAACAATATTAATATCCTCGAAATTTTACATACTATCCCTAGATTTGTTTAAACATAATAAAGTAGAAGGGAAGATTATATTGTCTACACAACTGACGTTTACCTAAAAAGCAATTTTTTGAGTATTTGTGTAAACAGGCATCCAAAATGTCTATTATTTTACATGGAGTTAATAGCACCTATACTATTTACTTAAAATAGACAGGGATCGGATAACTTATTTTACAATATAACTTAACAGATTATAATGGCCAGTAAACTTTTTATTGTAACTACTACAGTACATCTAACGAATACAAATTCCATGATAGGTATTCCCCTAACAGCATTACGTAACTTTCAGCTGACGATACTTTTTTATATAATTTATGTTAAAGAAAAGCTTACATTTTCTGTGTAATATATTAAAGATACAATTTAATTTAGTTTATCGAATGGCTGCAGTAAATCATGTGATTCAAACTGAGTACGTAATTAGAGAATAATATTTTGTACATTTTTTTTTGGTTTTGAATTTTGAAAAACTATCCACTTCTCTTCGAAACCATGATGTAGATTTCATAAAAATATAAAAATTTAGGCCGTTATGTATTTGGATCGATGTATTAGTAAGGTTTTTAACTTTAACTAATATTACATACCTAAATGTGAATATCAAAAGCCTATTGTGAATATTGAATAGAAGCAGGCGTTACTTCTTATGAATGAACTAGGAGTTTAATTAGCTATAATCCGCCACAGTACACAAATCTATGTGGTACAGTGGGTGTCTTTCACCGGAAACATGAAATACTTTACAGTCGTGCATTGTCGAGTCAACATCTCCTGAAGATGCTCCGGTGTCGGAGTGAAACGTTGAGAGTGATTTGGAGGATTTCTGTGGTGTTGTGTTGTGTCGAATTACTGTGTGGTGGGGGTTACATGTTTTAGGTGAAAGACACCCACTGTACCACATGGATTTGTCTACTGTGGCGGATTATAGCTAATTACACTCCTATTTCAGCCTATTATGAAGTTAAATGGAATTCAGTTGAGCGATAACATTGCCAAATCTTCAGCGCTTCGGTACCGCATGCTGTGTTCTCTTGGCCACTGCGTTGCTGCGAACATATAAAAATAAATAAATAAAAAACATATTTATATATATTACAATCCGATATATCAGTTAAATGATTTTCTAATTGTATAGGTACTCGTAACTAATATATATCGGTTTGGAATCTAATATCGATAATACCGATATTAATAACGTTATCGGTATAAGTCTATATCGTTTTCATCTTAAACCACTCATGCAGGTATCAATAATTGTCCGTTGTTATCACAGATAGAAATTACGTGACGTGAAATATGAAATCGCTGTAAATCTGCAATTTAAATTCAATTAACGCTAAATACAATTTAGCATGCATGATTTGCTTTTCATAATACTTACTGAACTGTGAAAACAATCTATTATTTAATAATAATAATATGTTATTACAAACTCTATTAATTTTAGGTGTTTTAATCAGAAAATAGTAATCACGTTGCAAAGCTCTTTTATAACTACGGTACAAGCAAGACACAAAGCTAATCAGACAAAATAAGCTAAACAGGGTACATGAGCTATACTTAAATAATAAATAAACATGCATAATATATAGATTAATTTTAATATTCAAGCATGGTATTAAAATTATACACACTAATCAATTTTGGCTCTTAATAAAATCTCTAAAAATCATTACCGAGCAACCAGTAAAGCCATAATAAGCCTATCAAATTTCGATTAATGTTTTGTTTCCGATTTTATATTTAACTAGATGATGCTCGCGACTCCGTTCGCGTGGAACAGGCGTTAGTAAAAAACCTATGTCCTTACCCGGGATATAACCATCTCTATACTCTATACCAAATTTTCCCCTCCAAACCCTCGACTCTTGTTCACTAGGCTTAGCTCCTATAAAACGTGGTTGCCTGGAAGAGATCGCTTCAAAACAATCTCTTCCAGACAAACACGTTTTATATTCTTCTCTTTAAGGTCGCCATTTGTACCGATTTTTCTTTTCTTATTTTTATTATTATTGTTTAAATGTGTTTTTTATTTTATCTGGTGTACAACAAAGAATATTTCATTCATTCATTCATTCAAATTTTATCAAAATCGGTTGAAAAGATAGGCTATGACAGCGTAGCAGACAGACAGCTTTCGCATTTATAATGTTTCAAATGGGTTCTCATGAATATTTGAATCAGACAACTTTTTTGTGTGTTTTTAAAAATTTGGAAATAAATGCTTTAATTTATTTGTTGCATTATTAAAATTGGTTTAACATTTATAATTTCACGGTACTTTAATGGTATAACCACAAAAGTATAACTTAGGAACCTACGCAATGTATAATGTTAGAAATTAAGAAAGATCAGTGAGTGAGTGAAGTTGCGAATAGCTTGTAAAGCGATGTACTTGGAAAGTGTGCAGTTGAAAGGTGCACTTAAAATACCTATTTTTGTGACATGCTTTCTTTGGTATAATTGTGTTGTTTCCCTTGCGTTTGCATGCAATACTTTTTTTGGAACGGTGTTTGCGGGCATAACGTGCTGAAAATACGAATATCAGGGTAAAAAGGTATAAAAAGTTGTTAACAGTAAATGGTTTAAACATTATTAACAGATACTCATTTTTGTAAAAAAATATGAAATAATAAATTATTTGTAAACACATAAATTGAAAATAAAATATGACTTTTTCATTCATTAATAAAATGTAAAAATTATGCATCTAAGTCAAAAATATCTATAAAAGTGAACATTCAACATTCCAGGGACTGCGTTCATTGAAACTTAGAGTTGCATTATCAGTCGTAAAAGTGCATTATCATGCTTAATTTTCACATACCTGTGTAGTGCATGTTTCGATACATATCGGGGCAGTTGCTTGATACCTGAAACAAAGAGTTTTTTTAATTTTTGAAGTGAAAACAGCTTTAGTCGTGTTAAGCACTTTTTGGTAGGGAGTAAAAATGTGGAAACGTGAGACCGACACCGTTCTTCTTAAGACACAAGGTCTTAAGTATAAATAGTACATTCATAATTAAACTTTAATGCCTTTGTTTTAAGGTGTATATTTAAAAGTGATGTGTAACCGTGAATGGCACCTTGCGATACCACTCTTCTTAAGACATAGATCATAAGTAAAAATAATATAGTACATTTGTAATTAAACTTTAATGCCTTAGTTTTAAGGTTTAAATTTAAATTATTTTAAAAGTGATGTGTTGTTATTTTAAATATTCGTTTTCACTTCTATCAGCAGTCCAGACTGCCAATTTTTTAATAATAATTTTAATCGTATAGTCATTATGATAAGATATCTAAGTATCCCAAGAAGACCAGTAAGTAATTTCTATCAGAATCTATTAGATACATGGGCTACGAAAGACACACAGTAAACTAGAAACCGCGATCTGGGGCCATACTGCCAACGCTTAAAGCCATATTGTTTCATTATTGTTGACTTAGGTGTTTTAGAATTATTATTCATAATTAAGGAACGTCATGTGACATCAAATTGTAATTTTGAGTAATTTTGCTTAAGTATTGCTTTAAGCATTGGTAGGATGGCCCAAGCACGCGAGTCGCGACTACATCAAAAAAGTCCGGAGGTCATTAGTGGGAATGGGCCCACTCTTAATAAATAATAAATCTACATCAAAAAAGTCCGGAGGTCATTAGTGGGAATGGGCCCACTCTTAATAAATAATAAAATATTAATAATAAACGTTCTTCCATAATAAATTTCCACAATCCATTTTAGACTTGCCTTTACACAAGTTTAAAAATTACACTAAAAGTTGCTCCTTAAAAAATCTTATTAATTTATTATAGGTAGGTACTATTGAAGATCATGTAAACGATAAAAGAGCGTGTATTTGAATCGCTCCATATAATATGCTGGAGAGCAGTCCCAAGTTAATAATAATTGTAAATTTTGTTTTATTTGAAAAGCAACCACTGAGTTTCTTGCTGGCTTTACTCGGTAGGGATATCATTCCGAACTCTCATTCTCGAATCGACAAAACCACTTGTAAAAGTTGAATTAAAGAAAAAAATGAATTTGAAAAGACAGATAATTAATTAGATATTATTAACATCATCATATTATAATAGTAGACGATGCTTTTGACATCGTTACGCATTACGTTTTTCCAAAATACTCACTGGGGTAACTTTATTTATCCAAATCATAAATAAGTAAAAAACGTTTATTAATAAATGATCTATTTATTTCACGTAGGACAACTTGTGCCACTTATGAGAAGTCAAACTCTACCACTGGTTCGGAATACTGATTGTACTGAGAAGAGCCGGCAAGAAACTGAGCAGTTGCTCTTTTCATTAAAAGAAAACGTTACAAAACGTGAAAAATATACAATTCAAGCAACAAAATTCAACAATCGACGACCCCCGTGGCGCAGTGTGTTGCGCTGTTGTGTTAACGTGCGGAGGTCCCGAGTTCGATCCCCGGCAGGGCCAATTTGGGAATTTATAATTTCTGAATTTTCCATGGTCTGGTCTACCGGCAAAGACGTGCCACCAAGCGATTACGCGTTCCGGTACGATGCCGTGTAGAAACCAAATAGGGGTATGGGTTTAATATAACTGCCATGCCCCTAATAGGTTAGCCCGCTACCATCTTAGACTGCATCGTCACTTACCATCAGGTGAGATCGCAGTCAAGGGCTAACTTGTAGTGGATAAAAAAAAAATTGATACACGTATTTACACTGACTTGTGGGCTGTTGGATGGGAAGCCGGTTGCTTCTATGATATTTTTATCCTAGAGCAGACAACCAAATTAAACTAAACCAAATTCAACTTAAAACATACACCGGCAGACAGGCAAATAGACACACAGTTAAAATTTAAACGCAATAGTTAAATTAGACAATTTAACTTTTGCGTTTGAATTTCAACTTAAATAGGTAGGTATTGACCATAGATTACGAGAACGTTGCCCAAAACTGCAGCGTCCATTAACTAACGGAGACGCTACTAAATTATATTTAGCTCAACGTCTCGACTGCGAACAAGGCTGCGAGCTTCGAGCTGAACTATTTATGACCACAAATTGACCTGTATTGAACAATCTACAAACTAAAGCAGGTATACTCTTTTGACGTATAAAAAGCTTGATAACTTCTAGACTTCTTCTGCGTGGATTAAGGTTTTTCACTCTCGCAAGAACTCTTTAATTTTTCGGGATAAAAAGAAGCCTATGTCCTTCCCCTGGATACAACCTATCTCTGCACCAAATTTCATCAAAATCGATTGAAAATATGGGCCGTTAAAGCGTAGCAGACAGGCAGACAGACGCACTATCTATATATTTATAATATTAGTAGGATATTGAGCATGCAGAAATATTTTTCAATACTCCTTCATTGAATTCTTTTTTTGCGTTCCGTGTTAGTAATGGTTTCATCCAATTCGTCATCCTGTATGTATGTTTGTCACAGACATTAAAAATAAAGTTATCTTTTTTTTTATTAAGGAGTTCTTTAAAAGTTATAATTTTCCTTCCCAAAAAGAAATTAGGATATGAAGGGGAATAATTGTCAATATTCTTGCATACTTAAGGTTATATTATCCTTAAAGTTACCTAGAAAATGTAATGAAACTAGCAAATTTACTATCCACGATAAACTTTGAAAACACTTCGCGTAATTTCGCAAAACCACTGGCTTATCTAGATCTAAATGTATGGCTGGAACGAGGCACAAATATACACAGCGTGGCTAGATTCAAACTCCCTCCATTCAACGCTCTGATAAAACTGGCGGGAAGTTTTTATAGTCCATCAATCTTTTGAACAAGTAACTTCGTATAACAATAAATAAACAGTTGGTAGAGTTAAAGGGGAAGAAAACGTGCTGGGAATTTCGGAATTCGCATTCAATTCAAAACAACAACAGTGTTCTGTACAAATGCAGAATAAAATGCATTCAAGATTGATTTTCAGGTAGCTTTAACTATGGCTAGATAAAGGCACTGCCGAAGCCTACTACTAAACAAGACTGAAAAATAAGAAATTATAAAATTGACTCCGCCGAGAAACTAACCCGGGACCGACCACTTATAAGACAGCGATCACCACTGCGCCAGGCAGTTCATCAACTCACTATTACCACTGGGTACGTACATAATATTCATACAGTGGGTCGAAGTCAACATACAAATGGCAGACCCGGACCTAGAGACTCTCACTGAGAGAGGTAGGAAACTGCATACTTTGACATTAGAGTAACAGAATTTTGTATGGAAAGTTCTGTTCTTATGTCATGTCCCATTTACACCGCAGCGTTGCTCTGTCTAGACGCCTTCGGCCAACGACTGATATAGTCTAGGCAATAAAGCTAGTTGACCCAAACAATAATCGAAGTATAATTGAAGTATGTATAATGAAGATCAGTATAAAATAAACAGTTTGACGCAATAGACTTGTAGTCAATTAAAACCTAATATAAATAATACATGGCGACCCTTGCCATGCGCTTTCCGCGGTGTCGGATATCTAGTCTAGAAAGGAAGCTAGTCGACCCCAACAGTAATTTCTCAGGCGACGAAACTTTATAGTATGATAAAGTATCATACTATAAAGTATCAACACGTAAATTATAAATATCGTAAATTTTAAAATTATTATAAGTATCAACACGTAAATTATAAATATCCAACAAAAAATCAGAAAGGAAGTAAGGTGTTTTTATGATATACCCCATTGTTAAAGCTGGGAGGTACATTATCGCGTAAACGCAGTTTAGATTTGATAATAAAATCGGCTTAAATATCAATGTTCTGCATGGTTATTTCATTTCATATTTCGGTTCTGAGTGTAAATATACTACCTACTATAATTTTAAAAAACATCGAGAAAATATTCAGTCATAGATATTAAGTTTTAGGTATAAATGCCTAACTTCCGGATGTTTTTTTTGTTGGATATTTTTGTATAAGTTTTGGATCATCCAATACTTAAACCCTGCCAAGTTTCATCGATTGAGGATTTAATGCGGGGGTCTCCATACAACGGGCCGCCCCATTGCCTAGACCAGTGGTCGGCAAAGTGCGGCTTCAGAGCCGCATGTGGCTCTTTGACAAACTTTAGTGCGGCGTTTGCTGTTCTTTCCTTTTTCGGTTCTACATATATATGCGAACAATCTTTTTCAAGCATGAACATTATCAAGAGTAAACTGAGAAGTGGTCTTAATGATGAGAACTTGGAATCATGCCTAAAATTAAAAACAACAACATACAAACCTGACTTACTCAAACTTTCCAAGGAGATGCAAGCACATTGTTCGCATTAATAAATATTTATTAGGTATGAAATTTAGTTTTATTTAGTGTACTACTTATTTAGTGAAATAAAAGTTTAATAAATAAGCAGATTTGGCTCCCAATTTTTTTTTTTTTTTTTTTTTATTTTCATATTTGGCTCTTTGGCTGCCGACCTTTGCTTGCCTTTGCCGGCCAGTTTGCCGACCACTGGCCTAGACTAATAGGAAAATACGTGTCTTCTTAGAATATGATATAACGTACCGGCATTCCTTGTTTGTTAAAGTTGATATTAGTTCGAACAGTTCGATGGTGCAGCGGCTGGACCGGCCTGGCGTTGTTACCGAGGGGTGCCTTAGGGGTCAGCTGTGACCCCTGCATGAGACGGCGGATGGCGTACATCTGCGAAAGAGTTTTAAGTGTTAAAACCTTAGTAGGAGCTAGGTGGGGGGGGGGGGGTCTAAGCAATACTAAGTCTTTCTAACATTTTTAAATCGTCCGCCATACTGAATTAAGTGTATAATGTCATTTATTTTTCGTATTCTTCTCAACAAAGCTTTAATTACTGATACCCATTTATTGGGCCTCTCTCTCTGTCGTATTCCTCATTACTGAAGCCCTTTTCATTAATAATGGTACACACGACTCGACTGAGAGTATATAAATTCTAAGTTAACTTAAAATTTAAATTGACTTGTGTCAACGTTGTTTAACATTCGCAATCGACTGATATGCGTTGTCACAACTATTGGTAATATTAATTGGGTAGTGCATAAAAAATAACTACATATATTTTACGAGTATATAGTTTGCCATCTTTGGGAGTTCGCCATATATCCAATAATAATGGCGGATGCTGTAGTAGCGAGCTAAGTGATAGTTTCTTGATGGGGTAATTAAAGGAATGAAGACCTAACTTCTTGTTTAAAAATATAGATGGGTTTGTTGAAGATGATCCACACCGCCGTCTCCCAGCAGCCGGGATTTGTGGTGAAGCCTTCATAGGTGAGGTATTGTTGCGTGTTGGGTAGCAGCGAGCTAAGTGATAGTTAAACGAATGATGAACTAACTTCTTGTTTAGAAATATAGATGGGTTTGTTGAAGATGATCCACACCGCCGTCTCCCAGCAGCCGGGATGTGTGGTGGAGCCTTCATAGGTGAGGTATTGTTGCGTGTTGGGTAGCAGCGAGCTGAGCGGTAGGTGCTTGATGGGGTATGAGCTACCTGAAAAGGTATTGAAACTTTAAGAGTTGATAGGTCCTATAGTTTTTCTATTAGTAATGGGAATTATGTCGAAACTCATCCCATATTTTTGACACTTTTTTTAGTTTTTATTTTAGTAGTCTCGGACTATGCGGAGTCCGATACCAACCAAAATTGTAAAAAGTTATGCAATTGATGTTACAATACTTATAATAAAAACTAAAGTTGTTTGACGTATCCTAATTTCTTTAATAGTTGAACAGTTGAGTAGAGTAGTAGTTGAGTAGTTTCTTTAATAGTTAATAGTTAGAACTAAAAATACTGAAACAGCGAGAAAACTTACGAATTTTACAACAAAACATCTTACCTTTTTAAATATATATAAATATTTATATATAGCGAACTAACGAACAAGCGGGTCACCTGGTGTTAAGTGATTACCGAAGCCCATGAACATTTGCAGCACCAGAGGGACCGCTAATGCTTTGCTGACTTTTGAGATATGTGCTTATCCGCCTTTTGAAGAGCCCCATATTATAATCATGAGGGAACACAGAAGATGAAGCTGTTTCCATAATTTGCAAAAAATCCTGCATGCAAGGCTTACCTCTAAATGTGACTTTATTAAAAGCGCTAGTTATCAGCCTCAGCTCTTTATTTATAGGCTCGCCAATCTGAAAAAAAGGAGTTTATGTTGGATGTACCATGTGTAATACTTAGTTAACTATACTGAGGCCCACTTGCGCAAGGCCGTTAAACGTTTTCTATACAGCTACCTGTCCTTTTCACGCCAACCCCGTAATAAACTTATCAAAGTGACAGCTTCAAATGATATAACTAAATCGAATAACTCTTTGGTTTATGCAGCGTTGGCAAGTCGGCCTAAAAACTTTACTATTTGGAATAGTAAAGTTTTTACTTACAAACGTGCGTTTGTCTATTGAGTTTCATTCGTCATTTATCATTAATGGTTGTGAGAATTGAGTTATTGCGCAAATTCGACCAACAAATTTTTAAAAGACGTCGTCATAACTTGTATGAATTCGTGATAATTGTCACTATTACCATTTGATTTTAATAATCTGATTTTCTGAACATATCCCCGCTCCGCTGAATTATATTCATACTGTCTATTATTTCACCTGTGCTTCCATGGACAGGTACCCTATGTCCTGTGACAATAAGAATGCAAACTACTAAAGACCGGGCAGAAAAGTTGAAGCGGACCGGCGTTTCGCCCTGTCACGCTAGGGTTTGTGGCTCCATATTATGAAAATTAGTTAATCGGAGTTTTTGTCTTTCAGGCATGTTTTTTGTCAGTAGTTGTTCTCAATAACAGTAAGCTAAGCAGTCGGTTGCTCAGAGGTTCTTACTACGTAGTCTTTCTTACCTGAACCATGAGTGAAATGCCCACGACTCCTTGTGACTTGTGTTGAGCCTCCGACATGTTGTGATACAGTTCCTTGTTGAACCCGTATAACTGGATCTGTGTATTCAAGTATCAAAATCATTTCTGTTATTGTCGGCCAATCTTTATTGAAAAAGTACAATAAAACTTTAAGTAGCTAATTAGCCTAATTGAATAACTATATAAGAATGCTTACTGCGTTTGGGCGCTAAATAGCCGGGCTGATCCTTTGCGTAAAAAATGAGCCAGCTCAGGTGCTTAGGAGTCGTTTTATTAAGTAGGAGGTTTTGACTGTAGGTAAGACTAGACTTAGTCGAAAGTAATCCTAAGAGAACATTCTAGATTAAAACAAAAAAGTGTATGAATTCACAAACGGTAGAAGTGAAACTTCAGAAAAGTGGCCTATGAGAGAATGAAAATCTTATTATGAATTTGTTTGTCTCTTTTATTTTTTTTCGTTTCATCGAATTTTCAAATCACAACAGTGATAGAGAAGTTTCACTTAAAAAAAATACTGACATCAAAATTAATAAACTCGATTGTAGCTTCTAACTTTATATGATAGACAATAAATATTAATAAATAATTTGGTACGAAGAAAAGTTAATCTTCATACCGTAGTCTCACCACATATTGCGTTATTAACGAGATTCTATCTAAAATTGGTTTCGCCGGGAACAATCGCGCTCAAACAAGTCTATACAATTGAGTTAAGTTGCCAACTTTATCGCTAACACCGATAACAACCTTCAAGTGTTAATGTGCAAAAGTACAGCTAATATTTCAAGTTGCTATATTCCTTTACGTGTACAGGAAATTGTTAAAAGGTATTGTATACCTTTATGTTCCATACCTTTAAGGTAAGTAGGGGTGTAAGGTGTTGTATGTACGGATCACTGTAGTAAATTTTCAGAAGTTTTCATATTTGACATTAGCTGCTTCGAATCGGCCGCAGTGTTGAATGGGATTGGGATTTAATGTTCTTTTTAACCGGCTTTCAAAAAAGTAGGATGTCCTCAAATGAGCACACTGTTGAAATCGGACTGGTATAAGGCCGAGTATACACGGACAGCTTGAAGCAGTCAGGATGGACAGCTTCAAGCTGCGACTGCATAGTGAACTACAGTCGTCTACGTACACACATACATGGAACCGCTCCAGCAGTTGCGACTGCTTCGGGTGGTCGGCAGCAGTTATCAATGGTAGCTTCAAGCTGTGACTAGGACTTCAAGAGCGGTCCGTGTATGTTGATCACTGGCTAAGATGATTATTTGTGAAATGGTGATAATGAAAAAAAAACCCGGTTGATTTGTTGTGGGCACTTGATTTGTTGGGCACGTGGGACCAGGGCACGTTTGGAAGCCTCGTAGCTTTAGTTTTAAGATACCGTTACTGATTATCGCCATTATATTTTATAAATAACTAGACGTCAATAAGTGTAGTACAAAACCTACCTACCTAAATTGAATAAACATTATTTGACTTTAACTGCTCGAGCAGTCCGTGTATGGCCGGCCTAACAAAGATAAGCAAAGTTGACGCGTCAGGCTCGTCCGACTTGAACATAGCGTGTAGAAATCAAAATTATTTTTTACTTTACAGTGGCTTTGGAAGTTGTTTTTTTGGAAAGAATTTTTATTCTAAAGCCTGAGCGTAGGTAAGGTAAGGTAACTTAGTATATTTGTCACCGTAAGATTGTGAAAACCTTCAGATTGCAATCTAACGCTTTTTATCTCGATAGATTGTAAACTGTCGACAGATTGTGAACCGTTCAATGTTCTGAGCTTCTGAATGAATTTTGAAATATTCATTGTATATACGTTTTCTTGTCTCTTTCTTGTAGGTTAGGTTAGGGTTCGACGTAAATAATCAGATCCGATCGGTTAGGTTCTATCGGTTTAATATACCTAACAGATTACAATCTGCCGAAAAATAATACGTTAAATTGTAAGCAGTTGTTATGGTTCACAATCTTTCGACTGTTTACAATCTATCGATATAGAAAGCGATATAATATACCATAAAATTATTTAAAAAAATGTATTAGACTCTTTAATGGTAAAAAATTTCAATAAATTTTCAATGTTCTTTGCATTCCTGTGAGTTTCAGTTTTATATTATAAGTATAGGAAAGCGTTTTCGCTCGACGTTTCTGATATGAACCGCTAGGGTGTGGAACACCCTCTCAGCGCACGTGTATCCTGCCACTTATAACTCTTAAGTACCTTCAAGGCAAGAGTGAATAGGCATCTTCTAGGCAAGCGCGTTCCAACCTAGACCTAATCATTGCTTTGCACTAAGCATGATTGTCGTCAAGTGCATGTCTATCACGCAATAAAAAAAAAGAAAAAAATAGATCTTATTACTTCTCCTGGAAACGTATGATGGTCGATCTGATGCTCCGACCCCTTGTTGTCATCAAGGCCATAGTGGAAGTAGATCTCTTCGAACTGGTACCGGTACGACAGCGGACCCCCGCTGATGTTGACCTGGTGTTTGCTGTCCTTCTCAACCCGGAACACCAATGATTGACCGGTGTTTTGTAGTACACCGCTGACCTGTTGAATTTTTTTTACTGCACTTCTCCAAGGGCCTTGTGGGAAGGGTGGGCGTGGCTGCTAGCTAGAGCGTCGCTTATTGCACAGCAAAAAGGACCATTTTTGGGACTCTTTCTCCCTAATTACACTTAGAAATTACTTCACACCTTATTACACCACACTGATTCAGTTGTAAGGGTCCCTTGAAAAAGTGTAGTGTAATAGGCCTATAAGCCTTTGACTGCGATCTCACCTGGTGAAAAGTTATGATGCAGTCAAAGGCTTACTTGTAGAGGATTAAAACAAAAAAATATGATCCAGTTTTCTTTTTTCTTTTCTTTATCCACTACAAGAGAACAGTTGACTGCGATCTCACCTGACGGCGAGTGATGATGCAGTCTAAAATGGTAGCGGGCTATTAATGGCATGGCAGTTATATTAAACCCGCTATTCGGTTTCTACACGGCATTGTATCGAAACGCTAAATCGCATGGCGGTTTGTCTTCGCCGAAAACTAGGCCACGGCCGAAACATCCGATCAGACCAGACCAGAGGAAATTCAGAAATTATAAATTCCCAAATCGAACCCAGGACCTTCCACGTTAGGGCAACAGCGCTCAACACTGTGCCAGAGCGGGCAACGATGAAAGGAATCTCAAGTGGGGCTAGACCTGTGCCCCAATTTTCTAAGCAAATCTTAATCATTTGACAGCTTAACACGTATTACTCGGACTGTTTAAGAAGTTCATACATGCTTTTTGACGTGCAGGCATCTATGAACTGATTAAACAGGTCGAATTATCCGTTTGACAAACAATTACGATTTCCATACACAAAATTCGAAATTCAATTTTTTTTTTCAAATAAACTTTTACAAGTGTCTTTTTATCGTCAAGTGAATCTACCACTGGTTCGGAATACCATTCCTACCCCGAAAAGAACCAGCAAGAAACTCAGCGGCTGCTATTTTGAAAAAAAATATTTTACAATTTCTTTAATGTACACAATACGTAACCGCTGTCGTTAGCATTGCTGGAGCGAGTCAAATCTATGCACTTTTATCGTTTACGTAATCATCAACAGTATTTAATAAGCTTTTTTCAGAAGCATACTTTTAATGGATTTTTTAAACTTGTGTAAAGGCAAGTTTAAAATAGGTTGTGGAATTTTGTTCGCACAATCGGGGGCAGACAGGTTAAACACCTGCCTTCGTCGCGTTTATCGTAAGAGATCTTATAGCCATGCCACCACCACCACCACTACAGCCCATTAACGTCCCACTGCTGGGCACAGGCCCCCACTCTCATAGCAGAGACGGAATTAGAGCTTATACCCACCACGCTGCTCCAATGCGAATTGGCGGGCTTTAACGATTATTATCATGTTAGTGATAATAACCGGGACCGACGGCTTAACGTGCTCCCCGAGGCACGGGGGTGAAACACCGCCAGCTTCCTAACTCCGGGCTAGTACTGAGAATTTCTAGTCAGAAAAACCCAACACTTAAGACCCGACCCGGGGCACGAGCCCGGGACCTCGTCGGCCGCAGTCAAACATGCTAACCACTAGACCAACGAGGCGGTTATAGCCAGCTACATTTTATCTACCACCCCAATTGGGTATTTGACAACTAGTCAAATCAGCCACTTTTTTTTCAAACGTCAAAACGCGTGCTTAGCATGGATTTTGTATGAAATTTTAAGTTGTAACGTCGTCAAAGTTCGACGCACTTTTTTTACTTTAATCGATAGTTTTAAAATGGTTATTCAAAATAAAACTAGCAGGGGACGTGGATATTACGACTTTTGGGAGAACCTTTATTTAATAATCACTAAAAAATAATTTATTTCACTAGTAGTCAAATACCCAATTGAATGTGTATCGAGGGCGTGTTATACACAAGGACGGCGCTGGCGGGGCAGATACTATCAATCAATGGGCGCGCCTTGATTAGAACCTGGCAACTTTTGCGCTTTCAACTGAGATGACATATTGCTGGGAAGCACGCGAACGCGATAATGTATCATTCGCTGGAAGTGGCAGAAAATACTAATACCAAATTACGAAATTACCAAATAACCTTAATTACGAAGCCACTGAAAAACTAATTAAAAGTTTATACGCTTAGATTGTATCTTCGTACAAAAATAACACACACACACACACACACACACACACACACACACACACACACACACACACACACACACAAACGCACTCACACACGCACACACACACGCACACACTCACACATTCACTTAGGATTAGTTGTTTGTTAATTTGTAAATTCATATAATTAAGTTAGTTACCATTCTTCAGTTCCTGCTTCTAATAAATTACCTATTATATAAGTATTGCACAATTACTGGGAAGAGACTGACCCCCAAGATACGGGCCATCCTAGTTTGGGGGTCTAGGGTAATTTAAGAAACTTTGTACCTACCAATTATTTTGGAACAAATAAAGATTTATTATTATTATTATTATGGGGATAGATTATATTATGCTTATGATGCTCAGTGTCGTGCAGTTCATAGAGGCGTAAAAGCACTGCTTACCCAAATGGAAATACGTCAATGCTCATTTTTCATTCTGACAGTCAGTAAATAGGTATACTGACTAACTAATGCCTACCCTAGCTTCAAACTCTGCACGCCATTGATGATGCGGTCCGCGTGGTTATAATTTTTTTATTCCTGTAGGATGTAGGGACTCTTTAATTTTCTTCAGTTATTGTGGCATGAGCCCGCAAACCCGCATTGGAGCAGCGTGGTGGGTCTAAGCTCTAATTCCCTCTCTCCTATGAGAGTGGAGGCCTGTGCCCAGCAGTGGAACGTTAATGGGCTGTAGTGGATTGTGGCATGAAGGAGTATAACAAACTTTCACCTTTTTAATATTCAGTACGATAAAATAGATTAACATCAGACGCATGGAGGGACAAGATGTAATTTTAATGGGTTTCTAGCTTTATCTGTGCCTATTTAAAAAAAAAAAACAGCCTTTATGTCATTTAACATTACAATATTGTTACAATTTATAATAATTATAGGTATCTTTTTTTTTCACTACAAGTTAACCCTTGACTGCGATCTCACCTGATGGTAATAAGTGATGATGCAGTCCGGGATGGTAGGGGGCTAACCAGTTAGGGGTATGGCAGTTATATTAAACCCATACCCCTAATCAGTTTCTACATCCATCTTACCGGAACGCTAAATCGCTTGGCGGTTATTATTCTACGCTACGGTATTATTTAAGACATTTTAAGTCCTTAATGCTGACTTCAAAAACTTATTACCTTCATGCAAGCTTTCAACCCCTATTTCACGCCCTTTGGAGTGGATAATCGTAAAATTGATTAACCAGTTTATTATTACTTAAGACTAATAACCTAAATCCTGATTTTCAAGTCACTAACTACAAAAACATAGGACTTGCATACAAATTTTCGACCCTCATTTCACCCTCTGTGGGGTAGATTTTCGTAAAATTACAGTAGTTTATTATTACTTAAAACTAATAACCTTTATGCTGATTTTCCAGTATCTAACTTCAAAAACAAAGGACTTTCATATATACTTCCAACCCCCATTTCAACCCCTTAGGGGTGAATTTTCTCCAAACCGTTTCTTAGCTGATGTCGAATGAAGGAAGGAAACCTACCTTCCAAATTTCAAGTCTGTATGCTTTATAGGTCCAAAGATATCGTGATGAATCAGTGACCTTTCGTTTTTATATAATATATAGATTTTCACAATCTTTCTTTGCCGTATCTATTGTATTTACATTCGTTGCTAATATAGGCGTGGAGTGCTGTTGTGTAATTCTGAAACTATTTATGTTAAAGATACCTGGAATAGTCTAGTTTGTTGATTGATCTAACTGTAACTGATTATACGTTTATACAAACACTAACTCGTTGGCATTGTAATTGGGTATTTGACTACTAGTGAAATAATTTATATTTTTAAGATGATTAAATAAAGGCTCTCCCAAAAGTCGTAATATCCACGTCCCCTGCTTAGTTTTACTTTGAATAACCATTTTAAACTATCGATTAAAGTAATAAAAGTGCGTCGAACTTTGATGATATTGCAACTTAAAATTTCATACAAAATCCATGCTAAGCACGCGTTTTGACGTTTGAAAAAAAAGTTGCTGATTTGACTAGTTGTCAAATACCCAATTAGCTAGTAGTAGGTCCTGGATTCCATTCCCGGGTCGGTTTCTGTTATGTTTCTAATAAAATCTTAATAGATAAGTAGTTATAGCTCGCAGTTCACGTGCCTTGGAGAGCACGTAAGCTCCGTAAGCCGTCAGCTCTGCACCTGATCTCTCTCTGGTGATGTAGGATTGCAGTCTCATCGGCCTATGAGAGTGCAAAGTTTGCATACATACTTAAAGCGATTTCAAGCGCAGATGATTATTTAATCTTTAGAGATTGACCACCGTGGCCGAAATTTGGTGACGACCAGTTTAAAGTCATAAATTTAGAAATTGCCGGGAATCAAACCCGGGACCTTTGCTATTAGGCCCACTACTGGGTACGCGTCTAAACACTTAATGATAAGGGCTTTAGACTGCCACGTTAGTCAAGTGTGAATTCGTAGTCTTTACACCCCTGAAAAAAACCTTTCTTTCACCGTGAAAAAAAGTCATATTTTATTGCTTAAAACGCGATAAGTCTGAAAAGTTAGACGCGCCCGGGGCCGGCATCAAACCCCGGTCCCTGGAATAGGGGGCAAAAAACTTTACCTCTAGGCCACTACGTACCTTGTACTTGTATATCCATACTTAATAGTATAAATGAGAAAGTGTGTCTGTCTGGTCAGGTCTGCTACGCTTTTACGGCCCATCTGTTCAACCAATTTTGATGAAATTTGGTAAAGGGATAGTTTATATCCCGGGGAAGGACACAGGCTACTTTTTATTCCAGAAAATTAAAGAGTTTGGGTAGAGTCTGTCTACCCGTCTGTCTGTCTTCGGCCCATGTATTCAACCGATTTGGATGAAATTTGGTATAGCGGCAGATTACATCCCGGGGAAGGATATAGGCAAATTTTTATACTGAAAAATAAAGCTGTTCCCGCGGGAATCAAAAAACCGTAATCCACGCGGACGAAGTCGCGGGATCATCTATTCTATAATATTTTCTACTACTATAAAATATCGTACATTCTCGAAAAGATTAGCCCAAGTACATAATTTAAATTACCTTCTACATACATTACCGGGCGCTATCACAGGTAATTTATAGCATATGAATATTTTGTATTGCGCATACATGCATTCATTTAGCCCGTAACGCAAATCCAATGTTAATGTTATGCGGACGATATGCTATCTTTAACCGACAAGTTTTTGCCGCCCACCGCACACAGCTTGGTTAAAGTTTGGGTATTTATGGTTACAATACGTTATTACAGGATTTATATTAAGGTATATTAAGGTGCACAAATCTATACCAATATTATAAATGCGAAAGTTTGGATGGATGGATTGATGTCTGTTACTCAATCACGCCAGAATGGCTGGACGGATCTCGATTTAATTTAGCACAGATATAGATTATAGTCTGGAATAACACATTGACTACTTAGTATTCCGGAGAATTTCCAGAGCGGAGAAAAAAAAACCTCAATCCACGCGGACGAAGTCGCCAGCATCAGCTAGTGAAGCTCGGAATTAGTTTGCTCTAACGGCTCTGATAGTTTGTGAGATGGTGATGATAATAAAAAAAGCGGAGTTTGTGGGCTTTTCTCAGACCAGGGCGCGTTTGGAACCCTCGTAGCTTTAGTTTTAAGATACATCATGTTTTATTAGTTACTGGACGTCCAAAACTGTACAGTGTACCTGATATTATGTGAAAATGCGAATCGCAGGGAGCCGCTGAATACAGGCGGTACCAGGTGCCTTACTACCACCGTTTAAAGCAGTATTATTTTAAAATGACAGTTTTATATGACGTACCTTGACGTCCCTATGATAAGGATTATAATTCAGAAACAAAAGAGTCAACTATATTGAAATAATACTGTTTTAAGCGATGGTAGTAAGGCCCCAGAACGTGGACTTACCGAATGGGTTTGAAAACTTTTCTATGGCGTCAAGAAGATAATGTTGTCTGATATATTAATGGCAGCTGCTATTGATTAATGCAGGATTTATGAGTGACCGATAATTTGAAAAAAAAAGATGGTGGATCTGTAGATAGGCCAAAATATACAAACCCCTTGAATCGTGAAACCGTATAGGTATACCGTGAAAAGCTAGCAGAAAAACATAGAGATAGACACACCCATTTGTACTTCTTTTTTCCCAGAGAAAAAAAAAACTCCGTTTGATTCTTGATACGTATTTGTTTTTGTATTATTTATGAATTTATAGTAATGCGCATTATATTCCTAATTCCAGGTTTAAGTAGAATGTTCAGTTTACTTAGAATTTCATTCTGTTAGTCAATTTACCGCATTGTGAAAGGTATCCTCAGTAAATATGTAAAAAACGTCGGCTCACAGCATTTTATCGCAGGATTTAAGACATGGTGTTGCAACGTTAATTTGCATGTTTACGGATAAGCACGGGACTGTGTAACGTACTACATAAACTTAAAACAAAAAGAAGGATCCTAGATAAACATACCTAGTGGTTATCTTAAAATTATTTTAATATCTTTTCACTGAAACTGAATTATGAAAAATAAAGAAAATTGGTTTTGTTTAAACTATGATTTACTACGTTTAAGACACATTATGTCAGAAAGAATTCAAAATTACTAGGTACAGTGTAACGATCGCACCATTGCATCTTGACGTAATTGGCTAACAATTTATCTCTACCGGTCTGAATCCATTGCTACTGAAGAATAAACTTAGGAAATGATTGATGCAGCTATTATTAATTTCGGACATCTCTTATGGGGAAGAGCGGGCAAAAAATTCAGCAGTTGTTCTTTTAGTAAAAGCAAAAGTCTAAGGCATTATAATGTAAACATTATTCATTGCACTATGCCTAAGTACCTATTGTGTGCAGCGGAGTTTTAGTACGCATTTGAAACGAAATAAGACTTCTTTTTTCTTCTTAAAAAGAGCAACTGCCGAGTTTCTTTACGGTTAGTAGGGTCTTGAAAAATTACAAATGACACAAGTTTTCCTACGTGAAATAAATAATTTTATTCTATTTTATAGTCGGAGGGAGGCCTTGGGACAGTACAGGCTAGATTAGATTAGATTAAATTATTTTATTTCATTTTATGAAAAATAAAATGCACACTTTTACCTAAGTACCTAATTAACACATTATTAAGTTTGATAGGCAATCTAGAGGCCGCCATAAGCTCGTGACTCCATCACTCCGCCTCAAAAAGGTCCGAAGGTCGTTCGTGGGAATGAGCATTATATTTTATAACAAAATTCCACTTGCCTTTACACAAGTTTAAGAAGTCCATTAAAAGTATGCTCCAGAAAAAAGCCTATGGATGGATTGGACATGGATTTGACTCGCTCCAGCAATGCTTAGGACAGCTGTTACTGTATTCTACAAATTAATGAAAATGTAAATTATTTTTTTCCAAAGAGCAACCGCTGAGTTTCTTGTTGGTTCTTCTCGGTAGGAATGTCATTCCGAACCAGTGGTAGATTCACTCGACGATGCAATAATACTTGTAAAAGTTTATTTCAATAAAAAATTTGAATTTGAATAGGCATGATGACAGTATTCAAGAATCAATGAAATTATGAATTTATCTAATGAAATAGGATTCATGGAATATAAAAAACGTATTTATTTTTCTATTTCGAGTGAGATTGTAATTTATTTTGATAAAATAAAACTATGAAATACAGCAATCCGCCATATTGTATAAAACACCACTGAAGCGAATGACATCACTATTGTTTTCGAGCTTTGACAATCGACCAACAATCTCTATAAGTACAGGCGTTTTAAATGTTTATCAAGTATTTTCGTGTTTTTTTTGTTTCCCAAAGATCATTTCCTTAATCTAGTTTTGTTTTACCGAATCCAAAGTTAAGAAATTAAAAATCGTTAGCCATGGATTAAGGATTTACCAAAGCTACTAGCTCTAATTTGCCCAGGATTGATTTGTTGATGCTGGGTATTTTACATCAAACAAAGACTTTTGTTCAGCAGAATTTCGCAACGTCAAAACTTCTATGTAAGTACAATAATAGCATAATAATTTATAGGTTTTAAACCCGTAAAACCTGCTATTTTATTTATTAAGCACTTCATGATAGGTTAGGTTAGAGGTATGAAATGTTGTTTTTTAAAACTATACCGTATAACTTAATATGAACGGTGATTGCCTTCTATGACGTTTGCCTCCTATTCGGATCCTATTCGGCGTATGGGGTTCGATTCTTGGTACGCATCTCTAACTTTTCGCAGTTATTAGTGCTATATGCAAAACAGCATCACTACATAGTATAAAACAAAGTCGCTTCCCGCTGTCTGTCGCTATGTATGCTTAGATCTTTAAAACTACGCATCGGATTTTGATGCGGTTTTTTTAATAGATAGAGTGATTCAAGAGGAAGATTTATATGTACTTTTAATCCAGGAAAATTAAGGAGTTCCCGCGGGAACCATAAAACCTCAATCCACGCGGGCATCAGCTAGTATTAGAATAAAGCAAAAACTTACGTCAATGTGATCTTCGCAGAAATAAATACCTAGTAGAATTTAGCCCTATAGCTGTAGGATCTCGCCGTGCAAGATTAAGCCACTTAGATCGCATTGTTTTTTTAAGTGGGGCGTGAATAAATAACTTGTTTGGAGTTAATTTTGATGTGTTATCACACTGGGGGAACGCACACGACTTACACACTTTAGAATTCATGTTATTCACACAAAATATCTAAATTACTGTACGAAGACTTATTGTTTACTGCACACAGTACATTAGAGTACATTGGTAAAAACTATAGTGACGTCACAAACGACGCCATGACACCCGCGAACGTTTTGGCGTGATTTTTAAAATTTAAATTTCAAATGCCAATTTTATCTACTAAACCTTATTTTTCTGCTGGAATAAGATATTTTTTCGAAATAGTAGATACTTCCGAACATAATCTGACCATTTTTCAAAATCAGTCATCATGCCTATTATACGAGTAGACTACCTATTGGATGTAGGTTAGTATAAAAAACTCAGAAGCTTCAATGAGCCGATTTTCGATTATTAACGAACATATTATTGAACAAAACAAATCAATGGGCTTAGTATAGCGGTTCCAGATTAAAGCGTGTTATCGGGCAGATATTATGATTAAAATACAGTGAATTCCAACTTTATGGCTTTCATAATGTTAAATATGCGCGCAATTAGTCATAATTATAATTAAATACTAGATGATGCCCGCGACTTCATCCACAGTGGATTAAGGTTTTTTGATTCCCGCGGGAACTCCTTAATTTTCCGGGATATAAATTAGCCTATATCATTCCCCGGGATGTAATCTACCGCTATACCAAATTTCATCAAAATCGGTTGAATACATGGACCGAAGACAGACAGACGGACAGACAGACACACTTTTGCATTAATAATATTATATGGATAGGTACACATCAACCAAAGGCCATTGATTTGAGAATGTGTAAAACATTAATAGTATGATGACCTTAGTTTTTCACATAAATCAATTAAAATCAGAGTGAGTCTTTTTTTGAGAGTGCTAAAACAAATCATAGTTCCACAAACTTATCTGGCCGGGTGTCGAAAATTGTAACTAATTTTTATGCCTGTTTATTTTTTGTTTATATTTTATTTTTCATAGATACTAACGACGCTGTCGCCCACATAATCTAGGCATACGATCGTATACAGGCAACCAATGGTGTAATGGTGCCATGGCTACAGGAGCCTTATTCATTCAAAATGATTGCCACATTATAAAGATCGCAATCACCTCAAAGACAAGACAAAGATAGACAAAGAGATACAGGTAATAATGTGCTACCGAACGAATTTCGGCCACGGCGGACTATCCCCAGAGAGATATGCCATCTGCGCGGGAGATATTATTATAGCTGGTGCACTCTCTGTTCCTTATCTCTAATAGCTCGATGGGGCGGAAAATCCGACACGACTGGAGAGAGATCAGGTGCAGGACCGACGGATTTACGTGCTCTCCGAGGCCGAGGCACGGTGGTGATTCAGATACAAGGACATGGATACAGATTATCATGGACAGAGATTTTGACTCGCTCCAGCTATGCTAAGGCTAACGGTTACCTAAGTATCTACAAATTGATGTTATTATGAATGATTTTATTTTAATTAATTTTACTCCCCATAAATTTTCATACCCCGGGCTTATATTTATGAAAATCGATTCTTCGAGGAGGTAAGTAAACTCCAAAATTATGGGTTTGAGTTTCGTGTTTTGGTTAATCCTGTTATTCCTTACTAACCTTGTGCTTGTCAAACTGTATGTCCCGAAGCCAGGGGTCGAAAAGCAGCTTCTCAGGCTCGATGTTGACAGGACTCTGCCGCCGTCCCTTGTTGCACATGCTCCATTGGGGGTTGATGAGGCCCCAAAATCCTGGACCTAGTCCAAATCAAAATGTTCCATCAAGGGCGTGTACATAGAACTGCATCGCATAAGGTCATTAACACAGCATGCACAGAACGGCTCTAGTTGAAGAGGAAACGCGTTTTAATCGGTTCCGATATATATATATGTGTGTGTGTGTCACCGTAAGACTGTGAAAACCGTTAGATTGTAATCAATCTAGCGAGATTGTAAACTGTCGAAAGATTACAATTTAACGCAATAATTTTCGGTAGATTGTAATCTGTGAGAACCGACCCGGTTGTTAACCCGATAGAACGTAAGGGCACTACCTAATTATTTATGTCGTACTCTAACTTAACCTACACGAAAGAGACAAGAAAACGTAAATACAATGAATATTTCAAAAATTGACACCTAGAACATTGAACGGTTTACAATCTATCGAGATAAAAAGCGTTAGATTGCAATCTGACGGTTTTTGCAATTTTACGGTGACATATACTAAAACGCTAAGTGGGACAACGAATTATGCTGTGCGAACCCTTATTATTTCATTGCATAATAACGTACTATTACCTATTCTGTAGTAGGAGGCCGGGTGGCCAAATCACTAAATGATGTAACTACCGCACTCATCCATTGCATAGGTATTCTTACAGTAGTCTCGCAATATATTTACCGTATTCTAATCTTCGTAAAACAGCACATTCAGAATTACAAAATAATATGCGATCTTCATGATAGGCCAACTAGAACCGCCATAGGCTCGTAACTCCATCGCTCCGCCTCAAGAAAGTCCGTAGGTCGTTCGTAACACAATCGTGCATTGTCGAGTCAACATCTTCTGAAGATGCTCCGGTGTCGGAGTGAAACGTACGTTGAGAGTGATTTGGAGGATTTGTGTGGTGTGGTGTTGTGCCTGTGCGAATTGCTGGGTGGTGTCGCATGCTGCAGGTGAAAGACACGCACTGTACCACACAGTGCCGTCTACTGTAGCGGATTATAGCGAATTAAACTTCTAGTTCATTCACTATCATGGACTTCCGCAAAGTAACGCCTGCTTCTATTCAAAACTTGCCTTTACACAAGTTTAAGAAAACCATTTAAAAATGCTTCTGAATAAAGCTTATTAGGTATACTGTCGAGGATTAAATAAATGATAAAAGCGCATGGATTTGACTCGCTCAAGCAATGCTCAGGACTGCTGTTACTTATGTATCTTTAGATAAATGCAATTGTAAATATATTTCATATTTTCAGCAGAGCAACCAGCTTTCTAGCTGGTTCTTCTCGGTAGGAACGGCATTTTGAACCAGTGGTAGATTCATTTGACCATTCATAAGCACTTGTAATATATTAGTCTATTTGAATAAAACACATTTGAATTTGAATTTAAGGAATTCCTTAGTAATAGATTTTGTACTGAAATCTATACTAAGGAGTTCCTTAAGTAATGATTAAGCGGCAAAAGCATCCGTCTTACCGAGTAGATATTACCCGCTGTCATGCTGTGATATAATTGTGGTGTCAAATCCGCCCTAAACACCGTATGAAGTGTCATATTGTTTCGGTAATTACACAGTAGAGTCGAGTTAGTTCGTTATGATGCTATCGCAGTATTTCAATAGTCATTCGAAACCATTATTACTGAAACTATACAATGATTTGTTTTGATAGGGATGTATTTATTTTGAGTAGAAATTGTTTAGTGGTTTAGTAGTTTGTGATATATGAGCGGTAAGTAGGTTTTTACATTCGAGTTGACTCATGTCATGCTCGATGCCGCCAGTCAAGGGCTGACCATCGTCACGAGTTTGATAAAACCTTAACGCCCGTGTATCCCACAATATTTTTCAATACATTTGAAAACTTGAAATAAAACTCGAGTAGGTAGGTACTCTAAAGGTACTCACTAGAAAATGGCTTTTCACACCCATATTTATTTCGAGATTTTTGGAGGCTATTAATAGCGCGATTTTTTTTCATATCTTGATTAATTATTATACCAAATGGATTTAATTTTAGTGTTTAATCCACTTACTTTAATTAATAATTTATAAGAAAAACTCAATGAAATTTTAATAATAGCACACACAGGTTAATGCGCGTTGTTGTAATTGCGTTTTTTTAATTGCCTTGATAGCCCTAGGTTCTAGCTCCCAGCCTGGACTATTCAACCATTACTTTTTGATTTATAAAACTTAAAACAATTTTAATTAATTATAATAAATACAACTTTTAATTTCACGAATTAATTTCATAAATCCACTTGTAAGTGTTATTATTTTTTAGGTTTTCTACACAAAAATTCTTTACGAAACTTCTTGCAAGAAAACTTTTTATTTAGAAGTAAAGTGGATTTACAAAAAAAACTGCAATATAATAGTACTAGGGCAGAAAATTTAACTTATAAGCCCTGTTTACTGGCTTTGTAAAATTTTGCCTGCCTTTGAGATTAAAAAAAATTAATTAATATTACTTCCTAATTATAGTCCCACAAATTTATCTGACCTAATTTATATATAATTAATAATTTGGAACTTCAAAATTGGGAAGATTTGTGTGGTGTGGTGAATATCGCAAGGTACAAGTTGCAAGATACTCACTGTACCACATAAGTACTGAGGCGGATTATGGTGAATTTCATTATCATGGACTTCTGTAAAGTAACGCCTGCCTGCTTCTATCCAATGCGAATTATCAACCTTGTTCGAAAATTCTCAGGTACTTAGTACCTGACCGAAAAGTTTATGTACGGTACAATGCACGAATTTCATACACGAATAACTTTAAGCCGAAATAGTTTTACACGATGACGAGTCCGGAATCCTCGTTACTCAAATATAAAAGGCTATTCAGTGTCGTGGCAGTGATATCGAGCTCAATGGGAATTTGGGAGACCGCAAAATTTGCCCATCGCTGTGCAGTGAGTTGGGCGTAATGTAATGTTAGCGCGTGTTCTCGTTGTACTAATTTAGGATCGATGAAATAGTCGAATCGGATTCAGAGATCCGATTTGCTTCCTCGTTCCTAATGCGAACCGCTGGGATATGGAATGCTCCTCCTCTTTTAATATAGGTACCTTCATATCAAGAGTGAATAGGCATCTCCTAGGCAAGCGCGCTCCACCTTAGGCTACATCACCATTTGCTAGCGGGTCTGATTGCAGCCAAGCAATCAAACAAACAACAACAAGCAAGAAAAAAAGAGAGTTCTACTTTCTCACCACAGAATCATGGCGTGCTAAATAAAGGCTTGTTTCTTGATATGTGAAAAAAATCATGAAAGTAGTATGACTATTATAACGAAGTTAAAAGGAAAACTAGTTTACAATAATAGTCGACTAACGTATAATATGCCCTCATATTGTGATGGCCAACTACGGAACACTACTCTGCCAGTTTTTATTGTACCTACTTTAAAAATAATTAAAAATACTGCAATAAAACTTATAGCTACCCTTAAATAATAACTGTACAAATTACGTCAAATAGTGGCAAAAATGCTGGCTGCATTTCCACGCTTAGCAACCAGGCTGATCCCTTGCACAAAAAAGAGCCAGCCACTGGCACCAGATGATACAATAAACTGAAGTTTAATGTGTCGAAAAGACTGTTACTAAGACTCCTTGTTTCTTTCCAGGATCTGCTTTACATTATTAAAAAGCATTTTAAAAAACTAGCTTTTATCGTCCGCCATATTGAATTTAGTGTGACGTCATATTATTTTTCTTATTTTTCTTATTTTTCTTATCAAACCCTACTAACTGATATGCATAATGGGGATACATACAAAATAAATAGTCTGCTATCGTTGAGTGTCCGCCATATTGGATTTGTAATGACTTCACTTAGCTAACCATGTATTGTCATCCAAACTAAACGTGTATGCAAAATTTCAGCTGAATCGGTTAAGGACAAACGCACAAAGATTGCAAGTTAAATAAAAGCTTGTAAAAATAGACACAAAGAGTTTTCATGGAATGGAAACCAGCACGTAATGTAATGTTAGGGCTCCATCGGCGAACACTATCGGATGTGCCCGAGCGGTCATTACCGTTACATTAGCCGAATTTTTCCATTTAGCCGGTAATGAGTATTGGATGTTGTTATGTATTAAAATCCGAAAATAGCTCTGATTAAACCGTAAAGTTATATTATTAAGGTTTATTGGACCCCAATACGTTTAATGTGAAATTTTATTAACTTCTTTATTACTTTTACCGCCTACTTTTCCCACAATTATTTTGCTTTGTTTTTCGAACCTGGCTATTTCTACGAGTATATATGTCACCGTAAGATTGTAAAAACCGTTAGATTATAATCTAGCTCGGGAAATTGTAAACTGTGGACAGATTGTGAATCGCTCAATGTTCTGAGTGTTAATTTTTAAAATATTAATTGTATTTACGTTTTCTTGTGTCTTTCTAGTAGGTTAGGTTAGGTTTCGACATATTCAACCAGGAATATCAGGTTCTTTTGGGTTAATATACCTAACAGATTACAATCTAGTGAAAAATAATGCGTTAAATTGTAATCTTTCGACAGTTTGCAATTTCGCGAGTTAGATTATAATCTGACGGTTTTTACAATCTTACGGTGACATATACATACAACTTTATGATGCTTGTGATGCATAGGAGTAAGACATTGTATACTATTATTTTCATTTTATTCCGATAATTTTGATATAATGTCCGGATTAAGTTTTTGGTTCCCGCGGGAACTAAAAAACCTTAATCCACGTGGACGAAGTTGCCGAAATCAGCTACTATCAAAATAATATGCATACTGCCTCTTACCTCTATATCTCTCTCAACATGTCGTTATAATTAGTTGAGAGAGATATGTCATTTCTATGGGCTTTTACCTACTGTATTAATATCAATCATTCTAGCGACCTCCGTGGCGCAGTGTGCAGCGCTGTTGTCTTAACGTGCGCAGGTCCCGGGTTCGATCCCCGGCAGGGTCAGTTTGGGAATTTATAATTTCTGAATTTTCCCAGGTCTGGCCTGGTGGGAGGCTTCGGCCGTGGCTAGTTACCACCCTACCGGCAAAGACGTGCCGCCAAGCGATTTAGCGTTCTGGTACGATGCCGTGTAGAAACGGAATGGGGCTATGGGTTTAATGTAACTGCCATGCCCCTAACAGGTTAGCCCGCTACCATCTTAGACTGCATCATCACTTACCATCAGGTGAGATCAGTCAAGGGCTAACTTGTAGTAGATAAAAAAAACAATCAATTAAATATTATAAATGCGAAAGTTTGGATGGATGGATGTTTGTTACTCAATCTTTTTTTTTTTTTTTTTTTTTTTTTTTTCAATCACGCCCGAACAGCTGAACGGATCTAGATGAAATTTGGCACAGAGATAGATTAAGTCACACACACATAGGCTACTTCTTATCCAGGAAAATTAAAGAGTTCCTGCGGGAAACAGAAAACCTCAAACCACGCAGACGAAGTCGCGGGCATTTGCTAGTATGAGCTATATGAAAATTATATTTGTATCTACTTAATCAATAAAAACAAGATTGAATCACTTTACCGCTACATATAGATTATAATCACACACACAGCTACTTTTTATCCCGGAAAACTAAGGAGTTCCCCGGGAACCAAAAAAACCTCAATCCACGTGGACGTAGTCGCGGGCATCAGCTAGTTACATACATAATATGCTGTGTGTATATGCTCAGAATACTGTACCTTCCAAAAATGGGTTACTGAAATACAAGAACGATGTCAAAGCGCTGCCATAGACTATTCAATGTAATGATACGGGCGAGCGAACTATCATTAAGATGCTATCGCAGTCATTATTCGGTATCATTACCAGGCTTCATGCTGGAGGTCGACTTTTTATATATTTATAAAACATATATATACATAATTTACATTTAACGCGTTCGACTGCAGTATATTAAAATATAACTGTAAAATTTGCTAGGTTACTGCTTCCGGCGATTTAATCTTATATAAGTTCTTATTGTTTAAATAAAATAAAATTAAAAAATGCAAACTTGACAGTCATTTGGTATTGTTAATATTATAATTATGTAAGGTACAGGTAAGTTTTGATCCCTGTCTCATTTCAACACGACGATCGTCAGATTTGCATAAATAAGATTTTAACAGATTTTATTTGTCGTTATGTTATACTTAAGTGCACTAACCATTGAATATATTATACAAGATAATAATTTATGCTTATTATTATAATAATTTCAGTAGGCTTTATGTAGATGTATATTAATAATTTAAAAGATAGGTAAGATGTAATGTGCAAGATATAATATGTTACCTGATATTCCATCGTATGTCCACCATTCTTCCCAGCTACCTGATGTATCTGAAATAAAGAAAACATAAAAGATAATTACATAGAATTTCGTGATTTTTAAAGGCTTTTTTTAGAAGGTGAAGTGATTTCTGAATGTAAAGCGGGGGTTCCACCGCGAACAGAGTGTATTCTACCCTCTCTTACTCACTATCATTTTGCAGTGCAATAGGGTAATAATGTGCAGGAAATGCATAAGCTAAGAATTATACACTTGACAGATGCAATGAGCGAGCTCATTTTGACTCTTTTAAACTGTTTTTGCTCGCACAGTCCTTCCCGTTAGATATTTGTTGATGAATGTGCTTTTTTATGCAGTTTTCGTCTTTCAAACAAAGTTCGTACTTGGATCACGTCAGTGGTCATGTACCTCAAAGTCTTTTAACGTATCTGGTACCTACGAAACCAGTAAGAAATGAGTTTCCTTTGTAAGATGTTTGCTTGTGATGTTTGTTTTTACTATCAGTTTAAGTTTGCCGGGTGAGAGGCTTCGGCCGTGGCTAGTTACCACCCTACCGGCTAAGGCGTGCTGCCAAGTGTTTAAGCGTTCCAGTACGATGCCGTATATAAACCAATAAGGGGGCCATACACTTAACAGTTAGCTCGCTACCATCTTAGAATGTATCATCACTTATCATCAGGTGAGATCTTCGTCAAGGGCTAACTTGTAATTGATAAAAAAACAACAGTGGGTACACTAGGTAGTATATATGTACCTTTTTTCACAAATGTCTGTTGTTTGTTATTTCGAATTGTAAGTAATTTATTAACCGTTACTTATTAAGTACTAAGTACCTAGGTGATGCCCGCGACTACGTCCGATTGGATTAAATTATTTGTTTCCCGCGGGAACTCTTTAATTTTCCGTAATAAAAAGTAGCCTATGTAGCCCTGTAGCCCCGGAATGCCATCGCAAAATTTAATCATAATCAGTTGAAAAGATGGGCCTTAAAAGCGTGGCAAACAGACAGACACACTTCCGCATTTATAGTATTAGTATGGATAAATAAAACACGAATGGAATTAACCTTTGACAGTTATAAAAAGCAGGGCGACTGTGAGCAAGCATTGCTGCATCGTGGTAATGCCTGGGTCACGCTGCGGGCCGCATTTGGCTTCCTATTTCTGAAACAATATGAAAATTATATTAATTTTAGATCTTTCTTCTTTTTCCTTCCCCGAGACAGACATACAGAGAAATCCCAGGAGACATATTGGAGATGTGTCTCAACAAGTTCAAAGTTTTTGTAAAACGTAAACTAATTGAAAAATCCTCCTAATTGAAATTACTTGGATTATTTAAATGATAAAAAAGCAAGTATGAATTGTTCCAGCGGCTAACTAATGTGATTGTTATAATTATAAATCTAATTAATTTACGATATTTGTGAGACGATGCTGTTACAAAAAACCGGTTGAGTTTGTTGTGGGCTCTTCTCAGACCAGTCGCGTTTGGAACTCGTAGCTTTAGTTTTAAAATACCGTGGTTAATTATTATCACCATTAAGTCTTATACTTTGTTAACGTGACTCTCAGAAGGTGTACTGTGTAGGTACTAATTTTGATTAAATATACTTTTTTTCTTCTTTCTACTCAAATTCAAAGCTTACTTTATTCAAAATTGTAATATTAGAGATTTCATGAAAATCAATAACTTTAATGGTTTTATATTTATTTTTATAGTACAAAACTTAAATCTAGTTTTACTTTACAATTACTTACGTGCTGGAAAATAATTTCATCATGGTCGGTAGGTTATACCTAAGTAGAGGAAATCCAAAATAAAGTCGAGGTCCATCAGCCAGTTAAAAAATATATCATATTTCAATGTGATCTATTAAAATGATATATAGCTGTTTTGCGTTATAATTGCCTTTGAATAATGCATTCATTATTAACTATTTATAATTACCGATAATAACTAGGTGTTTCCAAATTGATATTGAATCAATTATATAATTAGAGACTAGCTTAGTTTTGGGGCTAAATAGTTTTGTGCACGCATGACCTTACGTTAAAATGTAAGAGCGGCCGTATGCATAAAATGGCCGAGTAGGGATAGAAACCATCCATCGCCAAAGATGTATGGTGCTTAAAGGACTATCAAGAAAGCTAGTAAAAGTAAAGTAAGTACTTGAGTTACTTAAGTTACTTTTTTTAAAGCTTTGCTAAAGCTATTCATTGGACAGGGCAACTCTTCTTAAGGAAGTTTCAACACAGCTTCCCGAAATTTACCCGTATGTTTGGCAATGTTACAGCTCTGCTTCTAAATTATTTTTTGGAGATGGCGATATTAAGTCCTCTGTAGGTGTTCAGCAAGGGGATCCTTTAGGTCCAGCCCTGTTCAGCTTAGGGATCCACAACCATATCTCAAATTTAACATCAAAATTTAACATATGGTATCTTGACGATAGAACCATTGGAGGCAACGTGGATGACGTTCTTAAAGATCTTAACAATGTTAAGCAACAATTTGGCAAAATTGGCTTAGTACTAAATTTTTCCAAATGTGAACTGTTTTTCACAGAAAAGCTATCGCAAGATAGAATATCATCGGCCTCTGAATTATTTAATGAAATTGCCCCTAATATTAAGATTCTTGATAAACATTCACTTTGTCTTCTTGGTGCTCCTCTTTTTGACGAAGCCATACAACCAATCTTGGACAAAAAAGTCAGAACATTTTCGGCACATTCTGACAAATTGGGCGCTCTAAATTCTCATATTGCATTTTCGATCCTAAAATATTGCCTTTTTGTACCTAAATTAATTTATATTCTCCGTGCGAGCCCAATTTGGAAATTTCCTGGACTACTCGATATCATGGATACCTTATGAGATACGCTAGAAAAAATTCTAAATTTATCTTTTGATGATCAGTCCTGGAATCAAGCTACTTTACCGGTCAAGTACGGTGGCATCGGCGTGAGAAAAATTTCCAGTGTTGCTCTTCCGGCTTTTCTGTCCTCTGTGCATAGTATAAAAGAGCTTAGTTCTCAGATTCTTAATTCTAATTCAGTTTCATTGACCTATGCCACAGAGGCCTTAGAGAGTTGGAAGGTCAGGTATCCCAATGACGATATCCCGAAGGAATGTTTCACACAAAAACTTTGGGATGTGCCGTTGGTTCGGCTGACACATACAAATTTGGTTCAAAATCTTACAAGTGAAAGAGATCGAGCAAGG
Organism: Erebia palarica; assembly: GCA_964035005.1. NCBI lineage: Eukaryota > Metazoa > Arthropoda > Insecta > Lepidoptera > Nymphalidae > Erebia > Erebia palarica. The sequence goes on from OZ035995.1 coordinate 16,974,188, forward strand.
CTTCTAGCTTTATCTGAAAAAGAATCCGAGTATTGGCTTCATGTCTTGCCATCGAAAAATCTCGGCACTCTTTTAGATAATGAAAGTTTTCGTGTGGCTCTAGGTCTCAGATTGGGAACACCCCTGTGCTTCGAGCACAGATGTCCGTGTGGAAAAGAGGTCGATAAATTTGGAATTCACGGACTCTCTTGCCAAAGGAGCGCTGGTAGGCTTTTTCGGCATGGCTCTCTCAATGATACGATCAAAAGGGCTCTTGCCACCATAGATATTCCTGCGCTCATTGAGCCGGCAGGGATAAGTCGGGATGATGGCAAGAGACCTAATGGATTGACGCTGGTTCCCTGGGAACGGGGACGGGCGCTAATGTGGGACGCAACATGCGTAGACACATTGGCCCCGTGTCATATCAGGGAGACAGCATCAAGGCCGGGAGCCGCAGCAGAAAGGCTGAAACCGGCAAGTGGCGGAAGTATGCCTCTCTCATAGAGAGTTACATATTTGTTCCGTTTGCCGTGGAGACCCTTGGGCCGTGGAGTCTTAGTGCCAAAAATTTTTTGCGAGATATTTCACCGCGGTTAATGGCATTCTTGCCACCATTCCACGTGATGATTTATATAGTAATTAGGTTAGGCTAGCTAACATTAAGTTCTATTGTATTATTTTCATTTAAAAAAAAAAAAGCTATTATTGCAGCTCCATGACTATTTTTTAAAGGAAAGTCGTACGTGTAGTTAGTTAATTACAAGATGAGTATAGGAGTTACGACATATCGGATAAAAGGGCACGTCGCTTCACTATACTGAAAAACGATAAGCGTCTATGGAGTATTGCATTGTTTTGTCGATGGTTGCCTGTCAATAATTATGACACTTCATAGGCGTGCTTATGTCAAAAGTAAAATAAATGGTTGGACAGAATTGTATCGTTTAAGTATATAGAATTGATGATCGTGCTGTCATGAGCTTGACAATTCCATACTAATCGTAGTTAACGTTGACACGATCGAATGGGAAGAAATCTCCAACGCCTTTGTCTATGGATCGAGCGGTCGCGTGTATATAATTTTTTTTTAAATAATCAAGTTCCCTTCGTAGTCGTAGCTTGAAGCGTTACTTAAGTCATACTCATAACTACTTCTGGTGAGCAGCTGGGGTCACCTAAAATAATTCTGACATTGGGCTTGCGCAGTGGGTGATTTATCTATGTAATAAACCACAACTACTTTATTTTCCTCTTTCCACCGGCATTATTAGTTTTTCGGGCAACTATTGTAGTTAAGAGCAAACACCAAGAAAGGGCAAAAACACTACACAGACAAAAGTCAGGTAGACAAAAGTCGCGTTTATCATTTTTATAAACAGCCTGCACACTAGGCGACAGGACAAAACGCCGCGTCATTCCCTTCCGACGCGGATAATTTTCGCGGACGTCTTATCCTCGAAACAAGTCATTACCACAGAATAAGTAACAGCCATTACTATAGTCCGACAAACTTATCTGACCCGGTGATAGGGTCGCCAGTATCTATGATAGATAAAATAAAAGCAAAAGCTAAACAGGGATAAAAATTAATTCCGATTTTGGCCACCGGGTCAGATAAAGTGGGATTATACCTCGATGTAAAGTAAAAAGTCGTCAGAAAACCAAAACATAACAATTGCAATTTATCACAGAATACAAAAACCTCTAGAGGCATTACCGTTCCAAGTATACAGATAAGCCAACTATCGTTACCAGCAAGGCTCATAAAGCAGGGACCCTCAGAGGGAGGCCTTTAAGACGGGGGAAATTACCCCCTTATCTCGAGTACCCCAATCTGCAAGATACCAGTAATGCTAGATAATTGCTGCTTTCTTTATTATTGTAGGCTTGACGAACTACCTGGCGCGGTGTTGAGTGCTGTTGTCTTAACGTGCGAGGTCCCGGGTTCGATTCCCAGCAGGGTAAATTTGGAAATTTATAATTTCTGAATTTTCTCTGGTCTGGTCTGGTGGGAGGCTTCGGCCGTGGCTAGTTCCCACTAATGGAAACGACGTACCGCTAAGCGATTAATCGTTCCGGTACGATGCCGTGTAGAAACCAACTAGGGATATATAACTGCCATACCTCTAACAGGTTAGCCCGCTTAAACTGCAAAGTCACTTACCATCAGGTGAGATCGCAGTCAAGGGCTTTCACTCTCAACTGTTTGTCTGATGGGAGGCTTCGACTAAAAGCCGATTAGATACGGCTTACCCCACCATCATCTACCATCTAAGACCGCATCGTTACTAATCGTGGCTAATTTTACATAAAAAAACTGTGTGTGAAAAGTGTTCACAATTCACACACGGCAGAAGTGAAACTTCAGAAAAGTAGCCTACGAGAGAATGAGATAAATATAACTTGTATCTCATTCTCTCGCAGGCTTAATCCTATTATAAATATGTTTGTCTAGAAAGAAAGAAACGCAGATTTTCAGTGGCCGCCTTTTTGCGAACGTCACTGGCATAGAAAAATATAATATATACTGTTAAAAGGCAGAATAAAAAGAAAAGAAAGTAGTAGATATTATTAAATGAATACTTATTTTTTGTCTCTTTTTGGTGTCGCTTTTTAGTTTCATCAAATTTTCAAATCAAAACGATTCTAAAAAAGTGTCACTTCAACCACGGTTTGTTTAAGAAATTGTTGACTAACAGAGTGATATTATAGAGCAGCACATAATAGCAATTTGCCACCCTCGTTTTGCTCACCCTTAGCTTCGGCGTCAGATCGGCGGGCGGCGATCCGTCTGCATCCGATACGACCGGAGAGTTATCGTATTACTAGAGACATATTTAACTGACGTGTAAGTGTAGGCGATTATATTCAGGAATTTATTCCATTGGCTGCAGTAGCGTACACAGGGTTTGAAACTAGGGTAGGCATTATTTAGTGAGAATACCATTTTATTGACTGCGTCGATGAAAAATGAGCATTGACATATTTCCATTTGGGTAAGCAGTGCTTTTATACCTCTATGAACTGCACGCCACTGAGTGGCTGCTATAGTTTTTGGGGTGTGCGGTTGACAAGTACGAGCGCCCCGACTGTGTAAGAAAATCGTAATCGTAATCGATTGTCAAAAGGAGAATTCAACCTGTCTAAGGAGTTCATATATATATGCCTGCATGTCAACAAGTACGTATGAAAATCTTGGTAGATTCGAACTTGATTCGAAATCAAACACTCGCACAGTTCAAACCAATCGCTATATTATCATTATACATGATAGAGCATGGATTTTACTCGCTCCAGCAATCATTAGGACTACGGTAATTTATGTACTTAACTTATGTATGTGGTAACACATGATAATAACACATGGAACACAAGTGAAATTAGTTTAATGAATTAAAAATTGCCCTGCCATTATATTTTTGGAGTTTACCTCCATAAGAAGCGATTTGCATACATAGCCTTTGGAATCTTATTCAAATTTTTTATTAAATGATATTTTTTTGTGAATCACTAAATATTGAACTATAGTGTTATATATTTTTGGAATCTACTTATCATTTTCTAGATGATGATTATATAGTTAATCTTATTTTCGAATTTTTTTTTCAATTTTGGTCTTTAATGGGGGACCATGGTCACCTCATCATTTTTTTTAAAAATTTTACTAGCTAGGAATTCTAACGATACCTCATTTATCAAAATCGGTTCAGGCGTATAGAAGTTATGGTGGAATATACAAACTCACATACATACATACATAACTCAAACTAATAAACAATATACTCCTTTTTTCAGGCAGTCGTATAAGAAGAGCAACCACCGAGTTTCTTACTGGTTCTTCTTGGTGGATATTGGATTCTGAACCAGTGGTAGATCCACTGTACGATTCAAAAACATTTGTAAAAGTTTATTTGAACTATAACATTTGAGTTTGGATGAGTTTGAGTTCTACTGGTAGGTAGCTACTAGCTTTTAACATCAACATTAGCCAGACAATGCATCTCCAGACCCGATTCCCCTCAGTACTTACTAATAATTTCGGCACCCCTCGGCGTCTGTCCGGCGGGCGTCTCGCTGTCTGCAATACTTGGCAGTCTTGCATCCCCTGGCTTAAGGTCACAATACACTACGTTCAAAAGTTTTTTGTCTGCTGGACAAAAGATCCGCGCGTGCCGTTACATTATGTAATTGCACACATACTACAAGGAACGTGTTTTCAAAACGATGCGTACTTTTTATCATGCGGTCCGTAGCGTGTTCTACGCCATAGTCTACGCCAAACGCTATTTTTCTTCACCAGTCACCACCCATTTTTTATACTTCTATTACCCATTGTTTAGTATTTTTTTTTTGTGGCTAGCCCTCCAATCACGCCGAAACAGAGTAACAAAATATTGTGATTTTTTTGCAAGGTTATACTTATAGACTTGAGAGAGTCCCTATAATCAGTTTTCGCTCTTATAGGCCCTTAGACTTGCACAAACCCCTTATATGAATTTAAGTAAAAATTTCTTTAACTGTCCTTTTCATGACTACCCAGAATAAACTTAAAAAATTTACAGCATCAAAATATTTAACTACGTAAATAAGTTTTGGCAGTGTTGTGCAAGTGGACCGTAATGTCTCTACATAGATTGTCAAAATAAGGGCTCAGAAGCCTCAAAGCACCCAAATATATTACAAAAAGTAAAACATAAAGCACCATAAAAATACTAATGGATCATTAAACACATTTTTGCATAACTGAAAAGTATTGTACATTACCAAAGGCATAAATCTAAATACACCATACTCATTGAAAAGTTATCTTTATGTTAAACGGGGTTTGGTTCAAAATTACTTGATGGTAAGGGTTAGGGTTGGCAATTATCAAAATTGGATAGAAGCAGACCTTACTTTGCGGAAGTCCATGATACTGAAGAAACTTGAAATTTAATTCGCAATAATTCGCCACAGTGGTACAATGTGTATCTTGCAATATTTACCATATCACATAAATCTTCCAAATTAGTTTCAACGTACGTTTCACTCCGACACCGGAGCATCTTCAGGAGATGTCGACTCGACAATGCACGATTGTAAAGTGAACATCGTATCGAAAGTTCCGGCTTTTATATCTTTCGGGCATGACTCATACCGAAGCACCGCCCCCTACCCCCCTATTTTACTATATAAATTGAGTAAAGGTGAATTTGATACGTTTATTTGTTCATTTAGCAACTCAAATCCTTTATTATTGTGATTAATAATTTCGAATTGCTCCCACGCCGTCTAAGCTAGGCCAAAATAATGAGCTGGAAAAGTACATTTAACCAGAGTGACGTGAAAGGGCATGAGTTAAATTTTTAACACATTATGTACTAAAAAATGCCTGGCTGACAGAAATTCGCGCGTGCACTTTTTAAAAGAAGCTTTAAAGACTAACGCCAGGACTAAAGTGTTTTACATACGAAGCGGGCGTTTCGCGACTTGTCCTATCTAGAAGACTTGCCCTGTCTTCTCTGTAGACAATGCATTAGTGATACAAAGTTATTTTATTTTACTTGCCAAATTATGAAGCATAGCACAATTATATTATTTGAGTAGATACAACATGCTGATTGGAATCAAATGGCGTTTATTTAATACGTTGAGAATAATTTGGAAGTTTTATGTGGTGTGGTGAATATTGCAAGATACACATTGTACCACATAGGTTTATCTACTGTGGCGGATTATAGAGAAATAAATTTAAAGTTTCGTCATTATCAAAATTAGTAGGTATTTTATTTTACTTGTAATATTATGAAGCATTGCACAATTATATTATTTGAGGAAGATACAACATGCTAATTGAAATTAAATGGCATTTATTTATACGGAAGTGTGGCAACCCTATGTGAAGTCGTTAAAGGCGTGCAGTCAAACCGGAAGTGAACAGAGGTTCGAAGACAAAGCTCGTTCTTCGCCGGAAGTGGGTGTATCTACGTACTGATAACTTGCTTGTAATTTTCAGGCTATTAATGGTTTTCAATGATAACTTTGGTAGATATAATGGCGCGAACAGCCTTGTTTTGTTTAGGGTTATTTATTTTGTAAAGCGATAAGAGTTTTAGGGCAGAATAAGGGAATTACTTCAGCGCTAATGTTAGAGATGCGAGTGTGTTTTTTTGTTTGTTTGTCTTCCAATTTTAACGTGATTTATATGGATACCTATATAGAGTCCTGACAAGTTAGATGAAAATTAGAATTTTATGGGGATTAAAAAAAGAGTCAGAGAGCAGTTTGGCATAAGTTGAGATAAGAACTTAATTTATAATGAGTAAACTAAACTCTTTGAATAAAAATTTCAAAATTTTTAAAAAAAATTTGTAAGCGCTTGGTTGCAATGCTAGTCATGACAGAAGATGCCTATTCACTCTTGATTGGAGGTGAAAACTAAAACCGGTAGGGCATCCCATATGCTAGCGGTTCGAATTAGGAATAAGGAAACAAATCGGTTTAATCAGTTGTTAGTCGAATTACAGGAGTCCTACAGGGGCCATACTTACTGCCAAGGCTTAAAGCCGTATTGTTTCAGTATTGTTTACTTTCGCGTTTTAGAATTATAATCGTTATTTCAAGGACGTCAAGGTACGTGACATCAAACTGTCATGTCACAATGCACAAAAGGTAATAAAACTGGTAGTGAAATATTGGAACTGCTGTGCCGTAACTACAGTGTTCAATATTTTTATGGGAGAAAACTTGACGCCACGACGTCTGGGCGCCGTTCGCGATCTGTGTTGGCGGCAGACTCGTTCAAATTATTTGGATAGTCAAGGCAATCTACTGGGTGAAAAGGGATGTTTATACCCACTACAGCCCATTCACGTCCCACTGATGGGCACAGGCCTCCACTCTCGTAGGAGAGAGGGAATTAGAGCTTAGACCCACGACGCCGCTCCAATGCGGGTTGGTGGGCTTTAACGACTATTATCATGTTAGTGAGTTAGATATATATGTCACCGTAAGATTGTAAAAACCGTTAGATTATAATCAAACTCGCGAAATTCTAAACTGTCGAAAGATTACAATTTAACGCATTATTTTCCGGTAGATTGTAATCTGATAGGTATTTAAACCCGATAAAACCTAAGTGCCTACTAGATTATTTATGTCGAACCCTAACCTAACCTACAAGAAAGAGACAAGAAAACGTAAATAAAATGACTATTTCAAAAATTGAAACTCAGAACATTGAACAGTTTACAATCTTTCGACAGTTTAGAATTTCGCGAGTTAGATTATAATCTAACGGTTTTTACAATCTTACAGTGACATATATAGATTATCATGTTAGTGATAATAACCGGGACCGACGGCTTAACGTACTCTGCGAGGCACGGGGGTGATACACCACCAACTTCCTAACTCCGGGCAAGTACTGAGAATTTGTAGTCAGAAAAACCCTTCACTTAATTATGGCCCGACCCGGGACTTGAACCGGGACCTCTTCAGCCGCATTCGAACATGCTAATTGCTAACCACTAGACCAACGAGGTAGTGTTTATATCTGCCATTTCTAAACTGCCTTTTTAACTAGCTCGCGACTTCATCCGCATGAATTTGGGTTTTAATTATGAGAATAGGACATAATATTGATTATTTGATAATAATTATGTCATGATTAATCATAATTGTAGTTATAAATTAGTGTGTTTGTATAAATTATAATAATAATTATACTAATTCAAATGCCTCAGGTGACACAAAAGCCCGAGCTTATTTAGCCTCAGCAACGACCTGACTATTCAGTGAATAATGCCAGCGTTTTGTCCACCATGCCCATTAACAATCATTTGGGCGGCGTATATTTTTATACGACTGCCTGAAAAAAGGAGTATATTGTTTTCAGGGTTTATGTATGTATGTATGTATGTATGTATGTATGTGAGTTTGTATATTCCACCATAACTTCTATACGCCAGAACCGATTTTGATAAATGAGGTATCGTTAGAATCCCTAGCTTATTCCGGGTGACATAGACTAGTAAATTTTTTTTTGTGGTGACCATGGTCCCGCATTAAAGACCAAAATTGGAAAAAAAAATCGAAAATAAGATTAACTATATATTCATCATCTAGAAAATGATGAGTAGATTCCAAAAATATATAACACTATAGTTCAATATTTAGTGATTCACAAAAAAATATCACTTAATAAAAAAATGTGAATAAGATTCCAAAGGCTATATATGCAAATCGCTTCTTATGGAGGTAAACTCCAAAAATAATATGGCAGGGCAGTCTTATTTTTTAATTCGTTAAATTAATTTCACTTGTTTGTTAATGTAATTAGTACCTAGTGGCTTATAATTTATTAAAGCATTCAATTACTATGAGGAGAGGAAAAATGTATCATTTGCATCATCAAATTTATAAAATTAGTTAGAAGTTACGTATCTATACTAATACTAGCTGATGCCCGCGACTCCGTCCGCGTGGATTGAGGTATTTTAGGGGTATGAAAAATAAATAGTAGCTGATTCTCAGACCTACTCAATATGCATATAAAATTTCATAAAAATCGGTCAAGCCGTTTCGGAGGAGTATGGTAACTAACATTGTGACACGAGAATTTTTTATATAAGATTATAAATGCTTGTTTCTCAATCACGCCAGAACGGCTGAACGGCTTTAGATGAAATTTGGCACATATATAGGTTATAGTCTGGAATAACACCTTAGCTACTTTTTATGCCGGAAAATTAAGGAGTTCCCGCGGGAACCAAAAAACCCCAATCCACGCGGACGAAGTCGCGGGCATCAGCTAGTACGTATTTAAATCCTTCTATTTCATCGTAGGTGTGATCTCAAATTACAGGACAAATTCTAAGGTGTAAAAATGTTCACGAGAAATGTTAATATAACACTTTTAATTAAGCTAGCCTCATAATTAGCATACCTGGGGGTTTTGAGTTCATATTTTCACGCCGCTACTTTTACTTAGCCAGATAAGCAGGAAAGACATGTTTTTAGAGAGTTAGTTCTTTATGGCAGGATAAATTAAGGACTGGAAAATAAATTTAGTGACAGAAAAGATCTACCGTCCTAAATATCAAAAGATCTACCGACCTAAATATCAGCCATTGCGGCAAAATACTATAGAGATTAGCTCTCTGCACTAAATATATATATACCCTAATAATATATACCCTATACTCCTTCAAGTCCCTATATCCCTACGGTACGGAAAATCCAACACAACCGGAGAGTGATCAGGCGCACGTTCGACGACTTTACGTGCTCTTCGAGGCACAGTTCCAAGTACTCAGGACTAGCTAGAACGTACTGAGAATTTCTTGTCAGAAAAATCCAACATTCATATCATAATGGCTAGACCCGGGAATGGACGTGGACCTCGTCAGCCAAAGTCGAGTATGCTTGTAACTACACCATCGAGATATTCAAAATGTGATGGCAAAAAATACACACACACACACATATACATACACACTCTCTTTCATACATGCGAATGTATTTATTTCACAGCGATCCAATACATTTGTCGCTTCGTACCTACTAGAGCAGTATCGGATTCCCCTTTACGAAATTCAAATAAAACATGTGTATGGCTGTCACACCGATACGTAATATTTGATGAATCTTAAAATAGCAGCCAGGAAATTTTATCTGTAGGTACTCTGGAATGGCTTTTTATAAAGATACGATACGTAGTTCACAGCCGCAATGGCTGGTAACAAATAGTTTTGTAGATTGATCAAGACAAAAAACTGTCAATAGGTAAAAAATAATAAAACTTTTACGTTAATTTAGAATCTTTTTTCTATGCTACACCAATTTTCAAATTTTTATCATGTGCAATTAATAAACCTAATATCTACTTAAACTACCTAATATCTTCATAGTAAAAAATTGAAATACGCGTGGTTTGATCGGTGGTATAGAGTTTTTTTATTTTATAGGCTAGCGTTATGCTACGAGCAAACCGGCTAGCAAGTAATCATGCTTCCTAAAGCGGAGCTCGCTTGGCTTGATTAAATGCCTATACAATCTTGTTTTGAAGGAAACTATAAAAAAAAGGAGGAGAAAACCCAGAACCCAGAAGGAGCCTAGAGGGAGCCTAGAGGGAACCCAGAAGGGACTTGCGATACCTACGATGATAAAAAGTTGAGAGAGGAGATCGAAAAGTTCTTGGGTACACTCTCCGAAATGTATCTTGAAGGCATTTTCAGGCAACTTTGCGCTGATATCTCAATTTCTGAGACTTCGAAAGGCTTCATAATTTTCAGCGCCTCGTCAGTGGGCAACAATTTATTGTTATATGTTATTTAGTAGTGAATTTTACCTTCATTTTCATAAGTTCTTTATCGTTATTATTAGCAAGACAGGCACAAATATATACAAGAACTAAACGTTACAGTTTGGTGTGACAGGCGGTCTAATGCAGTAGCAAGTGGGTAGTGAGTTAATTTAGTAGAGTGGATTTATCCTGCATTGTCATCGCTTGTTTATCGTCAGAGCCGACTTAATGGTATTAAACTTCAGATATTATTGTGTTCTATTCACGGCTTTCAGGAATTTTTCGATTTTCCGCTTGATTTCGTGGGTCCTTTATCAAAATTACTTATTTGTACGGAGAAACTGATTCTTTACATTAATTATTGTGTCTTTCTGAGATTACGTCAGCTTTTTTAATTTAATTGTACTTAAAATTATTATAATTTATTATTCCTCTCAGAAGAATTATTCCTCTCAAAATAATTAAGGCAATTTTTCCACTAGAATATAAAAAATTAAGTAACGGACCACTAGTAGTAGTTACATATAGATTTAAATCCACCGTACGGTGGATCTAAATCGATATGTAACCCGTTTCTGTAATAGAATTGTGACAAAAGTAGGTACACAAAACAGTCCAGCATAATGAATGTACCACCTAATTTAACTATCGGACGCCGATAAAGTATATGTACAATTTCGTTGGCAGAAGAAATAATATTATTAGAAACATATAACATCTAAACTCTAAAGAAGAGGTAGCCTATGTTATGTCTTCGACATTCACACAGAGAAAGATAGAGAATTAGTTAACCTTGAGTCTACGTATGAAATCAAATTGAGCTGATTATATGATCGATCATGAAAACTCTTACATCAAGGCAAGGCATTATATTTAATATAGGCTTGACTGCAATCAGACTTGGTTGCAAGTGGTGACGCAGCCTAAGGTGGAGCGCGCTTGCCTAGAAGATCTTCACACTTGATTTGAAGGAACATACCTATTAGAGAAGAAGGTACCTATATTATTTCCACGCTTCTGAAAAAGGTCGAGTAGAAACAATATTTCATACCAAAAATGTTTCCTAATCCGACCGTATTAAAACATAACAGGCCATTAGGTAGGTAATGTGAGCACAAAAAATTAACAGCGCATCTGTTTGTTACAATAAGGAAATTAAATGGCGTCGACCGGATGACACATCGTTGCGCAAAAACCGACGAAAGGCGAAAAACGTTTAACCGGACCACATGAAATAGATAGAAGGAAAGGACTTTTATTTGTTATTTAGTCGTTGCTTTGTAGTTTATAACAATAATACTAATATTTTATCACTTTTTAAACTGAAAATCCTCTAAATCTAGATTTACCTGATCAAGGATTTTTCCACCCATTTGATTCATTTATGCCAAATTGGTTGGAAATATGGGCTGTTGAAGACTGACAGACAGACAGAGATACTTTCGTATTTATAATATTAGTATGGATTGGGAGGTTTGCTAGCTATAACATATACCAGCTAATGCCCGCGACTTCGTCTGCGGGGATCGAGATTTTTGGTTGCCGCTGGAACGCGTTAATTTTCGGGATAAAAAGTAGCCTATGTGCTAATCCAGACTATAATCTATCTCTGTGCTAAATTTCAGCCAGATCCATTCAGCTGTTGGTGCGTGATTGAGTAACAAACATCCATACATCCATACATCCACACATCCACACATCCACACATCCACACATCCATACATCCATACATCCATCCAAACTTTCATATTTATAATATTAAGCGTTAACGTTAGATTAAACGTTACAATCTAATCTTATCTTACTATAATATTAGTAAGTAGTAGTATTACGTTTTCAATAAAATAATATCGGTTCAAGTGACACGGGCTAGCGCCCACACTAAAGTGAATCTCCTAAAACGCTATTCATTCAAGGGTAAAACGGTTTATCTCGCAAAGATAACGTTATCTAACACTCATTATTAACAAACACAAGTCACGGTTCCTCGTTACCGTTTTGTTCGAGTTAATAAGAATTAATTACTCGGACTAATTAATGCTTTGCGCACCGGACTTGCAGCCTCACTTTGGATTAATTAATATTCCTTGAACGCATTTTTTGGTTAAACTATAGTCCGTTAGTAGGTCAGGTAGAAAAACTGACTATTATTTAGTTTATCTACGAGATATTTGTTCAAACGATTTTGATGAAATTTAGTGATAGTTTACGTCCTAGGGAAAGACATTTTAGCTTATCCACGAGACATTTGGTCAAACGATTTTGATGTTTAAACAGACAGTTTAATTAATTTAACTTTAGCTTAACACTTCAAAGGTTAAATTAGCATCAGTTTATTTCCAAGCCTTACGCTTAATCGTCATATCATACTAATATTATAAACGCGAAAGTCCTTCAATCACGCCACAACGGAGCAACGGATTAACGTGATTTTTGGCATGGGTATAAGTTGAGGATCTGTAGAGTGACAAAGGCTATTTATCCCGGAAAATTAATGAGTTCCCGCGGGAATCAAAACAATTTAAACCACGCGGACGGCATCAGCTAGTAAGTGATTATTTTATTTGCTCAAAACGAACATAACTCCAAAAATTTAAAGGTGCGTGCCCGTAATCGAACCCGCGACCTCAAACAGGAGGTTGGGTGCCTAACCACGGGACTATCAACGCATAAAGCTTGTAGTCTATATCTATACTAATATTATAAATGCGAAAGTTTGGATGTATGTATAGATGTCTGGATGTATGGATGTATGGATGTATGGATGTCTGGATGTGTGGATGTATGGATATTTGTTACTCAATCACGCCCCAACAGTTGAACGGATCTGGCTGAAATTTGGCACAGAGATAGATTATAGTCTGGAATAGTACATAGGCTACTTTTAATCCCGGAAAATTAAAGAGTTCCCGCCGGCATCAGCTAGTATGATATACAGCCAAGGCTGGCAATAATAGAGTGTAATCTCATACCAGCTCCTCCCAACACGAGCGTCTTATTCCCGTATAATTAAGTCATTTAATATTTACTTCATTGTTCTATGTAGAATTCAATATGGAGGCGAGGTAAGTGCATGCATAGAAATACATTAATGAATAAATAAATACGTAAGACTTGGATATGTCACCGTAAGATTGTAAAAACCGTTAGATTATAATCTAACTCGCGAAATTCTAAACTGTCGAAAGATTGTAAACTGTTCAATGTTCTGAGTGTCAATTTTTGAAATATTCATTTTATTTACATTTTATTGTCTCTTTCTTGTAGGTTAGGTTAGGGTTCGACATAAATAATCAAGGCTGGGCACTTAGGTTTTATCGGGTTTAAATACCTATCAGATTACAATCTACCGGAAAATAATGCGTTAAATTCTAATCTTTCGACAGTTTAGAATTTCGCGAGTTAGATTATAATCTAACGGTTTTAACAATCTTACGGTGACATATATACTGATTACTGATTCTAATATAACTAATGAAGCGGTCAATTAGATTAATAATAATGAAGATGATCTGAGAATATTATAAATGCGAAAGTTTGTTTGTTTTTCCTTCAATCACGCTACTACAGAGCAACCATACACAAGCAAACGATACAACAAGTGAAATTGAATTAACGAATTAAAAAATACGACTGCCCTGCCATATTATTTTTGGAGTTTACCTCCATAAGAAGCGATTTGCATATATAGCCTTTGGAATCTTGTTCACATTTTTTATTAAATGATATTTTTTTGTGAAACACTAAATATTGAACTATAGTGTTATATATTTTTGGAATCTACTCATCATTTTCTAGATGATGATTATATAGTTAATCTTATTTTCGATTTTTCTTTTCAATTTTGGTCTTTAATGCGGGACCATGGTCACCCCATCAACTTTTTAAAAAAATTTACTAGCCTATGTCACCCGGAATAAGCTAGGGATTCAAACGATACCTCATTTATCAAAATCGGTTCAGGCGTATAGAAGTTATGGTGGAATATACAATCTCACATACATACATACATACATGAACCATGAAAACAATATACTCCTTTTTTCAGGCAGTCGTATAAAAATAACATTTCGTTGCCTCATCAAAGACTCTTTAGTAAATACTGTTATTGTATGGTCCTAAAAATCTATAATAAATTACCCAATAAACTAAAAGAACTAGATCTACCATTATTTCAAAAAGGACTGTTAGAATATCTTCTAAATCATTGTTTTTATTCGGTGCAAGAATTCTTCAATTCTTAAATAAGAATGTTATATTAATTAAATATTTGGACGTCGGTAACGATAAAATATGTTTGTACTAATTAACCTAATAACATCTTGTCTCTACCATATTTTATCAAATAGTTAAATATTTACTTTACTATTTTACTTTAACGGATTGGCTAGATTTTTTTGCATGGGCATAGTTAATGACATGGAGATTGACATAGGTTATTTATTTCGAAAAATTAAGGAGTTCCCGTGGGAATCAAAAAACTTATTCCACGCTGACTAAGTCGCTGGCATCAGCTACTGCTAGTATATTATATTTGATGACCTCCGTGGCGCAGTGTGTAGCGCTGTTGTCTTAACGTGCGGAGGTCCCGGGTTCGATCCCCGGCGGGGTCAATTTGGGATTTATAATTTCTGAATTTTCCCTGATCTGGCCTGGTGGGAGGCTTCGGCCGTAGCTAGTGACCATCCTCATCCCACCATCAGGTGAGATCGCAGTCAAGGGCTAACTTGTGTAAGATTTTAAAAAGATCTTGAGAATAACAAAAAAATATGCATACTTAGTTATGGGTTAAGTGGTTCGTTAGATTACCTTGTCAAAATCACAGTCAAAAGTAATATAAAGCGTGTGATGAAAATTATAAATAAAACAATGTAAACTCAACTAACTCGCAAACAGAACTGGAAAGCTTTTAAGCCACATCGGGTTGTGCGATACTTTGCATACGCCACATCAAATACTATTAGCCGAAGCTGAAAGTTTATCCGAATTGTGTGAACTTTGAACACTTGTTTCGAGGTGACCACAGACGGAAAATATTATTATAATACCTAATCTTTACTAATATTATAAATGCGAAAGTTTGGATGGTTGGATGGATGTAGGAATGGAGGGATGGATGTCACTCAATCACGCCAGAACGGCTGAATGAACATGAATGAAAGGCACAGAGATACATTATATTCTGGAATAACACGTAGGCTACTTTTATATTTTATCCCGGAAAATTAAAGAAAAAACTGAATCCATCCGGACGAGGTCGCGGGCATCATCTAGTACCTAGTCGTAATCTACTAGGTAAACTTTATAGATTTCTCTTATTTAAATCTCCTTCGCTTACAACACAAGCCATGTAGTGTCGTTGGTTACATCTTGAGAACATAGTTACTTTTGCTATTTTGTATTAATAAATCCAAATACCATCAAAAATTGTGGAAGTGAAAATATAAAATTTGGAATTGCGCGAAAGGGATTCGCGATCCCGCGACATCTTGTTTACGTCGCTGCTCTTTTTCGAGTTAGCTACTCAAACCTGGCTTAAAGAGTTCAAAATGTTAACAATAACTAAAATAGAACTAGTATCCTTAACACAGATCTAAAAAATCTAGCCAGGAAAGGCAGTTCTTGATCTTCCAAAATATAGCTAATTTAATTAAGCACATAATTTTTTATTTTATATACATATGCATGTAATGAATATAGTGTACACTGTACACTATACTGTAACAAAATTATTGAATAAATAACACGATTTGATTTGATTTGATTTGAAAAAATTCATACAGGTACTCCATATTTACTAAAGGATAAGAGACCGATTCCGATGAAATTTGGTTCAGAAGACAGGTAGCATCCCGAGGAAGGACTTTGGCTACTATTTACCCCTTAAAATTTAAAAGTTCCCGTGGAATTCAAAAAAATCTCATTCCACGTGGAGTTCTCGGGCATAATAAGTTGTAAAATAAGACAAACATGTATAAGAGCCCTTATTTTCCACAGAGCATGAATACAATTCTGTTAAATAATCAACGAAACAATCTAGCTGCAGTGGAGTCCCTTAAATAATAAATATAATTGCGCACCGCGGCTCGCCTCGCCGTAACGTGAACAATCACATCTGTCGTGTGTAATTCTTTCTACTATAAAGCTTTGGTTAGCTATAGGTTTCATTTTCACACAATCAAGTACGTACACAAGAAAATGTAATTGGACGTTGTTGTATGTATAATGTATTTTATTTATGAATTATTATTGTTATTAATTTTAATTTGTCTTTTTCTAATTAATTAGTGTAATTGACTTGTATCCATAAAGAAATAAATAAGTAAGATTAATTATTTTTTAGGTGTAATGTAGGGTAAGAAACTTATAGATATAAGTGAGGGTAGGCTAAGTTAATGTGCCTTTTTGTTCATCTGAAAACTGTGTAAACTGTAATTTTGTCTCTCGCAATAAATACCAAATAAGTCGGACGTGTTTTTTCCCTCAAGTATATAATAAACTGCCGACGAGAAAATCCGTGGAAATACATTATAGTGTGTATTAACGTGTGTGTATTGTTTAGTGGAAAGCGCGAGTTAATTTTGTTCGTATTACCCGTGGTATTACGCAGAAAAACGTACGATTACCGCGTTGTCAGTCGGAAAGATTGGAGCGTTTGATGTGGCCAAAGACAACTGGGAATCATACCTAAGTAGATATGCTGGAACAATACTTTGTGTAGAGCTTAGGCCCAAATGGCCATCTACTAAATCTCTTAGTTCTACCACCTTTCGAGTACCTACCCGTTGCTTTTAAGATTTTCAGTTAGATAGATTAGAAGATCAATAAATTTTGACTGTTTTTTTTGCGTCACCGGGGATTGTGCGAGCGCTTAAGCTCTACCACAGATCAAATAAAGGTAACTGGGCTCTACTGAGTAGATAATTGAATCCTAGTTCTTGAAGGTGATTAGGGGCATTATAATCCCAAGGGCGGCTCCTGTAAGGCTCGCTCGGTTGATGTAAATAGCGCATGAACGTACGGAGAACTGGGAATTCGATGGCTTAGACGTGTTAAATCCATACTTCCATACTAATATGATAAATGCGAAAGTGTGTCTGTCTGTCTGTCTGTTACGCTTTCCCGGACCATCTTTTCTACCGATTTTGATGAAATTTGGTACAGAGGTAGGTTGCATACCGGGGAAGGACCTATGCTCATTTTTATCCTGGAAAATTAAGGAGTTCCCGTGGAACTCAAAACAGGTTAATCCACGCCGACAAAGTCGCGGGCATCATCTAGTTATTAATACTACGGTGATAGCCATCAAGACAGTGGTAGTGGTTAAGACATTCGGCCACCTCAGTGATCGGGGTTCCAATCCTTGGGCACGAACTACTGAGTTTTGGGTTTTAAGTAATTAATATGACCTAATAATGAAGTTTAATGAATCTAATTAAATCAATTATTCTGATTCAACGAAGTATGGAGTAAATTAAGATTTTTCTTTAAAAAATCGTGACGTTTGTAAGTAAATTATCATGGAAAATTCTCATTACATGACGCATTCTAAGCACAGTAGATGCCCGTAACCCTCGGGCTTAATAACCGTAATGGAGTCGACAAAGGCCCGAGCTGCGTGCGTGATTGTTTTTATTGTCTCCTTTACATTCGCGGCAAAATGACCGGTAAAGAGTGAAACCACGACTTTAAATCTTTTTATAGCTAACTAATTCTTCTCCTTCTTCTTCTCTGCTTCTCCACTATTGAAGGTTGGGCGTCATCTCGTCATATTAAATATCCTTGTGGGAGGCTTCGGCCTTAGCTAGTTACCACCTTACCGGCAAAGACGTACCGCCAAGCGATTTAGCGTTCTGGTCCGATGCCGTGTAGAAACCGACTAGGGGTATGTGATAATTTAACTGCCTTACCCCTCACAGTTTAGCCTGCTATTATCACTTACCATCAGGTGAGATTGCAGTTAAAGGCTAACGTACAGTGGAATGATATAAAAAATATCCTATCCTTCGCCAAACGGAAATGTAGTAGGTACTACGTTGGCTATCCTGGTCCACTCCCGAATGTTTCTAAGCCGACGACTTTCTTTTTCTACCAACCCTCCCTCTTTCCCTCAATTTTGTCCATCATGATGGTCTGACGAAGACGGTACCAATCATGTACGAGAACATGTCCCAAATCCCAGATGGCTGACCTTTCTGTGTTGAAACAGAAACGATTCTAAACAGAATGTCTATTGTGTACATGTGATAATGTCTTAAACTGAATAATTTTACTATATATTCTTGAGTGGCCGGCCTAGTTGTGACAACGCTTATCAGTCGATTGCGAATGTTAAGCAACGTTGACCCAATGACCGAATTTGGAGGTTCAAACTTCGCCTTTTCTTTTCTTCCGTGCTTTGTAGAGCATGTTAAGCCGTCGGTCCCGTTTATTATCACTAACATCTGATAATAATCGTTACAAAACCCTAAGAGTTTTAGTACTTTTAGTAGAGTCGTATTCGGAAGTAGGTGGGGACCAACCGCATTATTATCCCAAGAAAACTCCTACCATTATTTGATTAATGGAAAGGGATCACGACCCTCAGTAATGGGGAATACGACGCGGAGAGAGACTAAAGTTAAACATAACCTGCAGTTGTAATATCGTAATGGGCCTAACAAAGGCTGCCTACATACGTAGCTAATTGTTTTTCCATGCAATTAAAAGGGCCTTTAAAGAGAATGAACGTATTTAAATCTTTTTAATATTTCCGCTTACGAGTTGTTTCTTGGTAATTCTACTGAATTTTCTAAAGGAAATTGGCTTTAAAAAATAACTACTTTTAATTAAGTATGTAATATTTTTTATCCTTGACACATGTCTTTTAAGCGTAGCCTTAACCTAAAGTAAAAATGTGACATAATTTTTTTTGGTAAAAAATTTAATTAGGCATGCTTACCGAGTATTCGATGCTTGAAGAAAAAAAATAGGTAGGTACCTTTATACGTATAGCATCCTGGTATCCAGTTCTAGAGGGCAGTCGGGAAAACAGACGATTGTTCTAGCTAAATAACCCTGTTACTTTCAACTGTTCAACAAACTTTGTGAATTGTGAGGATTTAAGTTGTTATAAGTTTGATTACTTAAGTAGGTAGTACAACTTTTGCCTTCAAATATTGCATGGTAAAAATCTATACCTACTGAGGACTTTTTTGTAAGTATTAATTTATTGTTTTCTTGCCTACAACCATATTAGACAATGCCCGCGACTTCGTCTGCGTGGAATTAGTTATTCCAAGGCAACTTCAGACTTTTCCGAGATAAAATGTAGCCATGTGTTAACTCAGGGTATAAAATTTACTATATATCTCCGTTCGTTCTTTCAATCATTGTGGCGTGTACAAGTGTCAAACATAACACACAAACATCCAAGTAACATTTTCATCTGCCCTATACTTGCGATATACATGAATGAACAAAAAACATTCATTTGCATTTGCCTTATAATAAAGAGATTATGGTTGATGAGTATCACTCAAACGCTTAATTAGCAAAGGGGCGATAACTCTCGAAATTAACACCTTGCGGTAACTCTGAAGTAGGAGCAGGTGCGAACCTTAAAATATGCTAATTCCAAGAAAAGTCGGCCTTTGGGACACTGTAGATTTTCACTAGAGCTTACCAAAGTTTGAAAAACAAGTTTTTTCCAAAATAGGCTTGCGCTTGACGACAATCATGCTTAATACAAAGCAATTATGAGGTCTAGGTTGGAGCCCGCTTGTCTAGAAGATGCCTATTCACTCTTGCCTTGAAGGTACTTCGAAGGTAAGTTATACGTGATAGGAAATTCATGCGCTGGAAGAGTATTCCACACCTTACCAGCGGTTCGTACCAAAAACTTAGGGCAAAACAGTTTCGTTCTTAAATAGTAATTTTTCAAACAAACTTTTACAAGTGATTTTGGATCGCCAAATGAATTTACATTGGTTCAGACTGCCATTGTCGAGTTTCATGCTGTTTCTTCTAATATGTTTTTTTCAGCACCAGGGGGACCGCTAATGCGTTGACGGCACTTGAAATTTGCTTATCCACCCTTTGAAGAGCTCCATATTGTCATCATAAGGTAACACAGAATATGGAAACTGGTTCTAAAATTTGCAGCTGTAGGTGGCAGAAAAGACCTGGAATAACGGGAGGTGGAAGAAGGCATCCAGGTGGTCAGAATGAAGTTTGTTTGTGCGACGATGAGTGCGATTAGGAAACACGGAAAAGAATAGGTATTAGATCGAATAACTCTTCTTAGACTTTACTACTTTACATTTAACGGGGTGTGTTCTGACACAACCCGATGTAAAGACGATGGAACTCAAAGAGAACTGACGTCTCTTCGGTGTTATAGGGACTCCAACGTGCTAGTCATTTTGGGATTGTAATTTTGACCGTTAAAGTATAGTAGGTAAAATAATATTTTATAGTTATAATACAATTTTCTGACTCTATTACAGCCATAAAGTCAATGGCTCGGAATACAAACACATTACCGCCAAAAGGTGGCCAATAAAGAATGATGTATCCCGAAATGCAAAAAGTTGACGTGTGAAACTTTGGCATATTGTTCGCAGCGAATGGATGTGCCGTTATATTAAACCGCAGGGCGCCTCACTCAATTTCACGAAAAAAACTTATAAATTACTTCCAGTTACGAAGCTGATTTCTTTTGGACGAGGCATTATTCTTCATGTTATGGTTTTGCATTAATTTTATGTTGTTTTACTTTTGGGAGCACATTTTTTTAATTTAAAACTTTTCAATAACTGGGTTTGTATCTATTCCATCAAATGGAGAATTATCTACTCATGCCAATCAGTTTTTATGTATTTATCTTGCAAATCACTATTGGCAGCCGTATCACTTTATTATTTTAAATGAGTTTGTTTGCTTTATTCTGCTTTATTCTCCAATAACGCCGAAAACGCACGATGGATAGACTACCTACGGTCGGATCTTCTTTTAATCAGGGAGTTTCCCCAGGGATTTTTAATAACTGAAGTCATCATGTACTTCTTACTAATAATATTATATATGCGAAAGTTTGGATGGATGTATGGATGTGTAGATGTTTGTTACTCAATCACGCCCTAACGGCTGAACGGATCTGGCTGAAATTTGGCACAGAGATAGATTATAGTCTGGAATAGCACATAGGCTAATTTTTTTAATTTTTTTATCCCGGAAAATTAAGGAGTTCCCGCGGGAACCAAAAAACCTCGATCCACGCAGACGAAGTCGCGGGCATTAGCTAGTAAGTAAATATATTCTACCGCATCCACAGCGATTTTTATGGTTCAAAGTGAACAGATAGGAAAAAGTTTTTAGACGCAGTCATGGTAAAGAGGCTCTTTGTATAAGAGTGCTCTTTTTACGAAAGTTATGGCTCCAGGATTAAATTCTCTCTTTTCTTTAACACCACTTCATTGTGGAGGTAGCTTTATTGAGTAAACTTTTGTTGTTTGATCTTTTCACGACACACTGTTTGGGGAAGTTTAGTTTGGAATTTTTTTCTTTTCTTTGCCGGTTCAAACTGAAATCATTTCTATTTTATACTAGCTAACCTACAGGTAGTGCTGTTAAGTTGTAATAAGTGTTTTATTTTTACGATAGATACATACTAATTTAAATTTTTCATTACGGATAGAAATTGATAGGTGCGTCAATCATATAAAGGAAACTTATAATACAACGGCATGTTCAAACAAAGATAATATACATGAATTTAAATACAAGACTGATATTTAAACCTTGAACTAAACGGATGCAATGCCGTGTAAAAATATGCATAAACGTATGCGGTGATTTGTAGTTATCGCCTTAAATATCGTACAGGATGTTCTGAAATTATGCTAGCTGAATCGCTTTAATTATACTAAACACGTTATGTACTAAATTGCAAAAACATGTTATGTACTACACTACTAAATTGCAAAATCCTAATCAATGTTTAAAATATCGGTATTCAAATCCACCAAGTTATGAAATTATTAATTAAACTCATCGATTACGATTCTAAAGGGAAAATGGTATAACATTATAGCTTCAACAAGAAGTCACACACAATCGAAAACACTATTCGATTCGAAGTGAATCGAAGACACTATTTTTGAAAAACTATTTAATCTGAAATTGTGCCAAAATTTCACCACGGATGATAAAATTGTTGAAGTAGGATTTTTGTTATACTGCTTGTATTCATATTTTGTTCATTTTGACGTAATTTGGTATAAAGAATCCTTACATCAGCGACAAAGACTACTTTTTATTCTAACTAGATTTATTTGTTACTTGCTGATACCCACGACTTCGTCCGCATGGAATAAGTTTTTTAATCCGGTTAAAATCCTTACTTACTTTTTTTTTTTATTAGCGGGAAATGTTAATTTTCTATTTTGTTCACGTCACTTTCCACGTGCTCAACTATACCCATGAAAAAAAGCACATCTAACCGTTGCTTTTTTGCGGTGTGATTGAAGGATTTACTAACAACACGCATTTATAATAATAATATGATTGGTAAATTCTATCGGGTAACTGAAAACTTTCCCGTATTTTTTTCTCATGATATAACTAAATGAAACAGCCTGTACATATTGAAACGTCATACAAGTTTATACAAATATTCTTATGAGAATTATACAAAAATGGTATCAGCGATTTATAAACCGAACACGCAACGTTCGATATAAAGGTAATTAATCAATTATCGTTTTTAGAGTTTCTATGTTTATATTATTATCTATAGTGATTGTGTCCGAAGACAGACATGTACGCGAAAATAGTGTTTTTCGCCCTGGTGTTCGTTACGTGCGAATGTAATGGTTCTAGAATAGTTTACCGTAAAGTTTCGATTAATTATTATTCATTTATTTAATTTATATAAATCATGATTCCATTATATTATCCATGTTTATTTATTGAATTGCGGTATCATGCTCGCGAATTATTAGTTAGTTAGACTTTTATAAAACCTTATCCTTTTTTTAAATTTTGGAGCTCTATAATCGTTCTTATGTAAATAGAATCCCTTAAATCTGTACCATGGGCTATCTCTGTACCAAATTTCGTCTAAATCGGTGAAGCGCATGAGCTGTGTAAATATAACGAATATACGTAACATTTATATATAATATACGTTACATTACTAGTATAGATTACACAGAAAATACTAAATATTATTAGTTTGGATTTGCAAGTGATAGTTTTATACACTTGCGTTGTTAAAGTGTAAATTGTCCTTTTTTTCTGATTAACTTGTCTCTGATTTGTAGCTAAGAAATTTATGTATGACTCTTGTAAAATCATTTTAAGATCTAAAAAGGAAATATAAAAATATAGTGGTAAAAAGTGGTTTCTATTTTAACAAACTGACCATCCAATTATGCGTAATCAATTATTTTCTTCCAGTCGCTGATGGTGCTACGGGGAATACTTCAGGCAGTAAGTAAAATAAGATTTTAATAGAAATTTTAACCAAACCGAACAATAATAATATTATTTTGTACATTGTTTGAGTGGGGTTATTTTTAAGGATTTCGTTACAATTTCTCAAGCGTCGCATTATTAAGCGTATATATATATTATACCTCTATGATTATGCGACATCAAGGCATGCCACAAAGTCACAAAGCTGCATGTTGCAATTATTTCATTTTAAAATTTTAAGTAACATTGCCGGCAGACTGTCTTATACCTATTGTGATATTTAGATTTAGATATAAAACTGTAAAATTAGTTTTTCCATTTGTGGCACGCCAAATTGTTGCAATTTTTTGCTCCAGCACTTAACATTGGTCCAGTATTAGTGGTAGCAGGATCTAAGCTTCTATAATAACCAGTCTACCAATATTTTTCTTTTATATAGAAGCAAATACTTTTTACAGGTATACCCATCGGACCATTTTCAAACCTTCCTAGCAGCGATCAAAGTGGTATGTTATTAGAATAATAAAGCATGCGTATTAGACAATTCATCTTACTTCTTATCTTACTTAATATTATAAATGCGAAAGTTTGGATGGTATGGATGTATGGATGTGTGGATGTATGGATGTATGTATGTTTGTTACTCAATCACGCCCCAACTGCTGAATGGATCTGGCTGAAATTTGGCACAGAGATAGATTATAGTCTGGAATAGCATATAGGCTATTTTACTTTTTACCCCAGAAAATTAAGGAGTTCCCATGGGAACCAAAAAACCTCGATCCATGCAGATGAACTCGCGGGCATTAGCTAGTAATTAATAAATTATATCGGCCTGTATAATTTATTATTTATGAAATTATCGTCTAATGTAGTTCTTATGGTACTGTATCAAGAAACACTGCATGCCAGCTGCAAAATTGCAGCTTGAATGAGTTGTGCAATTTATATTGCATCTTATCCAACTACTACCGATGCAGTTACGTCAACTGTAATAAAACTGTATCTTAACAACAAGTAACAACTTTGCAGACTCTCTGTCTAGACTCTAAGTTCCATTTAGATGGTTTACCTACTCTTTTTTTCATGCTTGCATTATTCTACAATTTTTTTTGGAATATAAAATTCATCAAAGACACTTCTTTGCAGATATATCAAACTCTCCCAGCAATCTACAGACCAGTAAGTATTTCATTAAGTACTTAAATCAAAATAATATAATAATAAGTAAGAATCAAAATAACAATTGTTTTGATTCACATCAAAACAATAATTGTGTTTGCCCGTTAACGAGTGATATTATAAATGCGAAAGTTTGGATGGATGTATGGATGTGTGGATGTTTGTTACTCAATCACGCCCCAATGGCTGAACGGATCTGGCTGAAATTTGGCACAGAGATAGATTATAGTCTGAAATAGCACATAGGCTACTTTATATCCCGGAAAACTAAGGAGTTCCCGCGGGAACCAAAAAACCTCAATCCACGCGGACGTAGTCGCGGGCTTCAGCTAGTTTTTAGATATAGCTAATATCATTAAGGTATACCTAAGTGCCTCTGATGTAGTTTGTTTTAAAGATTTACAAAAGTTTAATATTTAATTTATTTCCAGATTTACAAGCAGAACAAAAACCAAATATTCCCGATGACATCCAAAGTAGTAAGTTATTCAGATCGTAAAAAATTATACTGGAGTATAAATATAAAAGTCTGTCTAGTGAAAAGTGAATGCAAAAATATCGGTAAATTAAATAAAAATAAAAAATGGGCGGGCATTCCGAAACGTACTCGTAGGTTTTGTATTTTACTCCAGGGTTGCCAGATTCTAAGATTCCACTCTTTTCTTTCATAAGACTTTTTGACCAATTCTGTATTAAACAATCTCAAAACTAAACTAAAATGACACCTCTAAATTTAGTTTTGACCCTTTCTGCAGATATTATTTTAAAAGAGTTGGCAATATTTTAATGTTGTCATTTTATTTTAGTTTAGAGATTAATTGCAACAGAAAAATCCCCAATTTATTTTATTAAGTTATTAGAGGGACCAAAAGCAGGATTTTATTTTTAATGGAATAATAATGATATTCTCCTTTGTTTGTGTGTGTGTGTTTGTTTGTTGATTTGATCTTCAATTAAGACTCTGCAATTGAACTATCGGCCGACGTGATTTTTTAAATATATTTTGCATTGATTTAGTTAAAGAACTGGAGACTGACATGGCTATTTTTTATCCCGGAAAATAAAAACAAGTCACAGGAATTATCCTGCCTTTTATAATTTGGTAAGCAAACATCAAGTTAATAAAATCATTCCGTTTTCCACTCCTCTTAATTAATATTATTATTAGGTATTTTATTATGTTTTAATATTAGGTACCTTCAAATCAAAAGTTAATAGGCATCTTTTAAGCAAGCGCGCTCCACCTTAGGCTGCATCACCACTTGCAAGGTCTGATTGCAGCCAAGCGTTAGTCTACGTATATTTAAAAAAAACATTAATTTTTATTATTTCAGCTGGACCATCAAGACAAAATCAAAGCATTCCTAACAATGGGCAATATAGTAAGTAATTGGGATAGTTTAATTGTATTACTGATTATGTTTTAAACCGCGATAGTCTTATAAATTCATATATCATTTAAAATATTGTTATATTTTTCGTTAATTTTTGTTTAAATAATAATATATGTTCGTTACCATTGCGTCACTAAATCAATGTACCTTACCATATAGCTATTGCATTCGGGTATAAATTTTTAATGCTATACTATGAATTGTGTACGTTAAATTATCAGTAAGTCAGCTTTTTCTCCGTTTTTATTACACAGAATATTTAAATAGAAATGTACCGATTATGAATAAAAATATTATTTTATTCCAGGTGTGATACCATTAGGACAAAAACCAAACAACAACCAAAACAGTAAGATTATGAATTATTTTTATTACATTAAATAATTTATATTTTTCATTATATAATAGTATTATAGTATTAGTATTTTTTGTACTCAGTCTTTTTAAACATTGTATTCACAAATTTTTGTTCTTTATTTTCAAAATTTTATTTCCAGATGTACCACCCGCAGGACTAAATCAAAACTGGCCTAACAATGGCCAAAATAGTAAGTTATCCGAATAGTTACATTTTATTACTGCTCTACTGAGCAGTAGGTTTTTTAAAAGAAGTCTTTTAAAAATTAAAAAGTCGAGTACCTAAAGTCCATTAAATTACTTAGTAGCGTTTTTTTTTGCATTGTTACGTACAAAATTATCATTTTATTTTCAGATATACCATTTGGACAGTTTCCAAACTTTCCTAACAATGGGCAAAATAGTAAGTAATTCCAATTTGTTTAGATTAATTGGGACCACATACCTACCAAAAGTGGGTATGCGTGCGCTTTTTCAGTAAACAATTTCATTGAAAGAAGCAGGTTAGGTTTATTTTTGAAGTTTAAATTAGATCATACAATAAAATATGATATCTTTTAAACAATGGCGAAATAGTTTTAGTTGTTACTTATTAGTTAAAATATTTACGATATTTTCTGGTTTAAAAATATAAATGAATTGATAAGTACGTTAATTTATTTGCAGATAAACCCTTTGGTCAATTTCCAAACTTTCCCAACAACATGCAAAATAGTAAGTTATCAGAATAATGAAATTGTTGAAAGTGATTATTTAATAATATGTATTTAGTACATAAAAATAAGTTTAAAAATGTATGTTAGAAAAAATATAGATAGAAGTATTTAGAGACAATTTCATCTAAGTGTTAAAATGATTTTTAAATATTTTTTTGTTACAGATCCATGGCAATCAGGACAACTTCCACCCAACAACATCCAAAATAGTAAGTGATCAGAATTACGAAATATAATACCTTTATGCGTTACATACTATCGCTAAGCCTCATTTTTTTATTTATAGATAGTAATATGCCATGGGGACAACTTTTTGGTATGCTCAACAACGGACAGAATAGTAAGATCTTAATAATCCATACCAATATTATAAATGCGAAAGTGTTTCTGTCTGCCTGTCCATCTGTCTGTCTGCTACGCTTTCACGGCCCACCTGTTCAACCGATTTTGATGAAATTTGGTACAGGGATAGTTTGTATCCCGGGCTACTTTTTATCCCGGAAAATTTAGGAGTTCCTGCGGAAATCAAAAATACTTAATCCACACGGACGAAGTCGCGGGCATCATCTAGTTATATTATATTATCGAGAAAAATATAGTTGTGTAACACATAAAATCAATAAAGAATTTAAATTTATGAAAAATTAAGCAAGGTATTATTTTTCTACTTATATTCTAAAACTTTGTAACTTTATTTTTATTTCTTAGATCCATGGCAATCAGGACAATTTCCTAACATGCAAAATAGTAAGTACAGCCACACCCTCCACAACCACTACAGCCCATTAACGTCCTACTGCTGGGCACCGGCCTCGCCTGTCATAGGAGAGAGAGAATTAGAGCTTAGACCCACCACGCTGCTCCAATACGGGTTGACGGGCTTTAGCGACTGTGATCATAATAGTCATAATAACCGGGACCGACACGGCTTAACGTGTTCTCCGAGGCACGTGGGTGAAACACTGCCAACTTTCTAACTCTAACTAGTACTGAGAATTTCTAGTCAGAAAAACTCAACACTTAATCATGGCCAGACCCGGGACTCAAACCCGGGACCTTGTCGGCCGTAGTCGAACACGCGAACCACTAGAACAACGAGACAGTAAGCACCCATATTATTATTACAATTTCTCCTATTTATTTGTACACATTTTTATAAAATTATTTCTAAACACGTTTTTAATATTACTTATTATTAGTAGGGTACAATTATAATAAACACGTCATGTCCAACATTTAGTAGTTAGTAAGATTTTTAAATAATGTGATTTCATTTGTTAGTTACATCCTGGGAACAATTCTTTAGCGTGCTGAACAGTGCTCAAAATAGTAAGTTAATATTTTTACTATCTATCAATGCAATTCTGTTAATTTATTAGTGTTTACACTAAAAAGATTAAATAGTATAATAACAAAAGTTTCGAGTATATTAAATTTTAATAATTTAGAGTGATTAAAATTCTGTTAAATTATTAGCATTTACATTCGATCGATAAAAAAATAAAAAAAGTTTGAGTTTGTGAAATTTTTACAGATATGCCTGCAGGTCAAGCACAAAATCTTCCTAATAATAATCAAAATAGTAAGTCTTTGGAATCTTACATTTAATTGATTTTATACTTCAACTTATTATAACTTTAAAATATTTTTGTCTGATTTTTTTAGAATAATTTTTCATTTACAGATGGGCAACTGTCTAACACTCCTAGCAATCTCCAAAATAGTAAGTTAATAAATCATAAAAATTTAACTTTTGTTAGGAATATCAAAAATTAGATGATGCCCGCGACATCGTCCTCGTGGATTAAGTTGTTTGATTCCCGCGGGAATTCCTTGATTTTCCGGGATAAAAGTAGCCTATGTCCTTCCCGGGATACAACCTGTTGCTGTACCAAATGTCATTAAAATCGGTAGAACGATTGGGCCGTGACAGCGTTGCAGACAGACACACTTTCGCATTTATGATATTAGTATGGATTTTCCATTTCACGTGGTGGTGCGGAAATTAAGAAGTTTTCTTATTTTTCAAACGTGGTTGTCAGAGTGCCTGTTTGCTTATTTATTTATAAATTTAAAATCTTGAATCTTGTTTACAGATGGACCAGTAACAATCCCGCCAATTCAAAATAGTAAGTAAAGAATTTATCCATTTTTACCCTGAATTACGTTACTTGTGACTGAATTACTGATAATTTTTCATTATCATTATCAAAGGCTCCTACTTGTCCAATTTCGTATTAATTTAATTATTATGTAATTCTTTTGATCTACAGATTTACCATCAGGACAACTTCCAAACGTGCCCAGTAACGATCAAAATAGTAAGTTACTGTTTAAAAACTAAATAGTTACCTGAAATAGTATAAAGTAAACGATGTTTTTTCTAAATAACACTTTTCGTTTTTAATATAAAGCGTTAACTATTTAGTATTATTAGTTAATAATTGATATATAATAATATTGTAAATGTGAAAGTTTGGATGGATGTTTGTTAAACAATCACGCCAGAACAGCTGCATGGATCTAGATGAAATTTAGCACAGAGATAGATTAAACTAGGCTACTTTTTATTCCGGAAAATTAAAGAGCTACCGCGGGAACCAAAAAAACCTCAATCCAAACGGACGAAATCGCGGGCGTCAGCTAATAATATACAATTTAAAGAATATTTTTTAATAATTACATCAAACTATGGCTTTACTCCAATTTTAAGATAAAAAATATTTACAGGATCCCTAATAGGGGAGGGTCAACTTACAGAAATTGCTGGTGGTTTTCAAAATAGTAAGTCAGTTGTTATATCTAATTTCAAAACACGATATAAACAAACTTCAAAGTTAGATGAGACAAAATATAATCCAATTCAAAACTTAAAACCAAATAATTATGTTATATTTACAGCCCTACCAACAGGACAAGGACCACTTAATCCACGAAGTCCTATTAACTCCAATAACGGTATGTTACTCTCTTTTTTTTAAACGGATAGATAAAAGTAGCATTAATGGTATATTGGGCTATATTTAGTGAATGATATTAATGGATAAGTTACTATATAATAGTCTTCATCAGGTATTTCAATTTTATTGTTTTGATTTTGAAGTTAGACTTGAGCCCCTTTTTCCAGGGTTTGAGGTTTAATTCAATGGCTTTAACGATGATGGAAAACATCATACTTACCTGCAAGTTTAAGAATTTTGGATAACGTTCTTAAACAAGTGAACATACCTGCTTTTTTTTAAAACACGACTGCCCTGCCATTTCGAATATTTTATATTTTTTAAAGGTATATTTTAATAAAAATTTAATACTGTCACTTGGGCAGATGTAAGGATTCTAACATACATCCTAAATCTGATAAGGCATTTAGAAGTTACGCCTAATAAAGAAACCCACATAAATACATGAACCCTGACATCTGCGCTTGGCCAGTATGGTGGACTTTTTTGTATAATGTCTTTAAAAAAAAGAGCGTATGATAGAACTCAATTATTAATATTTTGAGTTCTATTCCTATTATGAAAAGTACGTAAGATAGAACTTAATTATTATTATTTTTGAGTTCTATCACTATTACAAAAAGTACGTAAGATGTAACTCAATTATTATAATTATGGGGTTCTATCTATATTAGAATAGAGCTCTACTATGAAACATATTTTAAAGACTAATATTTTATCCACAGCTCCATCAGGACAAGTTAGTTTGCCTGCAGGTGCAGCTGATCCTGGTATGTTATTCTTTTATATGAAATATGAACTTAATATGATTTTATGTACTTCATCATAATAGATGCCTATATCAAAAATAAATTATTTCGAACTGATTATTAAATAGAGGGTCTTCCAAAAGACCTAAAATTCACATCGTCGGTTAGTTTTAGGTATGATAACCATTTTAAAATAAAGATTAAAGAAAAAAGGTGCGTTGAAATTTTATGACATCACAATGGTGAATTTCATACAACTTCCATACTAGAAGTGCGATTTCAAGTTTGATAAAAAGTTGCTGATTTGATTGCGTTGTTATCATCCCTATTATCATACTAAGTGTGCTGGACTGATGCGTGGGAACGGAACTACTATATGTAAACCAAAATCGCAGAGAAAGAAGCTGCGAAACATAATATTATAAATGCGAAAGTGTTTGTTTGTTGGTTTGTCCTCCAATCACGCCGCAACGGAGCAACGGATCAATTTGACTGTTAGCATGGGTATTGTTGGGAATCTGTGGGAATTTAAAAACTTATTACACGCGGATGAAGTCGTGGGTATCAGCTAATGTCTCATATGATGCCGGCAGGCGGCAACTTCGTACGCATGGATTAAGGATTTTTGGAAATCCCGCTGGAACTCTTTGATTTCCCGGGATTCAATGTACTCGTAACCTGGGTAGCGACATCAATTTTGTCAAAAGTATTTCTTACTAGATAGTGCCCGCGACTTCGTCCGCGTGAAATAAATTTTTAAATTCTCTCGGGTACTCCTTAATTTTCCAGGATAAAAAGTAGCCTATGTTATGTGTCAGGTCCTCAAGTATATCCGTGCCAAAAATCACGTCGATCCGTTGCTCTGTTGCGGCGTGATTGAAGGACAAACCAATAAAACAACAAACTAACACACTTTCGCATTTATATATTAAGTATGATTTATTCGGTAATATTATAAATTACAGGTTTAGTGTTTGCACAAATTGCAACCTTGCCGAACAATGAACAAACCAGTAAGTTTTTTTATCCAATAGCAAACTCTGTAGTAAAATAAAATCATTAATATTATTATTATATAATATTATTTATTTACATTATTTTTAGATATTCCATTAGGACTACCTTCCTTACCTAGCAATGCCCAGAGCAGTAAGTAATTTTATTATTAATTATTAATTTAATTATATTATTGCTTATTGATGAAAAATAAGTTTTTTAATTGATATGGATATAAAGCAAGCAATTAAAACCTTTTCTTTCAACACAATACATTATTATTAAGGCCGACTTTTGTATCCTACTTCTGTCTGTGTTAATTTTATTTCCAATTTTTGTTTTTGTTATTTTTACTTTTTGTGGTGGTACAAAATAAAGTGTATAATAATAATAATACATTATCACATTTTTATTAAATGTATGGAAGCACGAATATCAAAGTTCAAAAGTCCATATTATACTAATTACTAAAGTTCGGGTTATTAATTCACTTATAACAACATAATTATTTCATTTACAGTAGTACCCAGCCTTCCCAGTACAGCGCAGAACAGTAAGTTATTAATTTTATTATAATGAATTATTTTATTTTTTATAGGCAATTTTCAATACATTTACATTGAAGAAGAATATAAAATACTCGTATTTTATTTTCTTCATCTATTTCTACCACAACCACTACAGCCCATTAACGCCTCACTGCTGGGCACACACCTCCACTCTCGTAGGGGAGAGGGAATATATATCGTGGTGGGTCTAAGCTCTAAAGCTTAAACCCACCACGCTGCTCCAATGCGGGCTTTAACGACTATTATCATGTTATCGCTAACATGATAATTGTCGTTAAAGCCCGCCAATCTGGGCTAAATACAACGCCACCGCCAATGCCAGCGTCGCTCCCGGTTATTATCACTAATAACCGGGACCGATGACTCACTGATAACTTCCAACTCCGGGCTGGCACTGAGAATTTCTTAACTTTAAAGCAATACCTTATGTACAATTTTTTATGCCCGATCGAGAATCGAACCAAGGACCTCGACCTCCGCAGCCGACTACTCAACAACTCTCTTCTTCAACAACAACAACTCAAACATAATTTTTTATCGTATTTTTTATCTTTTCATTTTACTAAATTATTCTATAATAACTTCTTTAATTTTCAGTTCAACAAGCTAACCCCAACAATCTCCAAGATAGTAAGTACCTAATTATAAAAAAATAAAGCACTTAAGTCCACAACTCTTGGTACTCAGACAAATGAATAACGAATGATTGATATAAATGACTTACCTATGGCGGTATATTACCGCCATAGGTAAGTCATTAAGTATTATAATTCCATGCCCAGAATGCCAGAGTTACCAATTTTTCGTGCAAAACTATGGTGGCGCACCAATTATAACAGTGCTGCCATTATTTAAAACATTAAAAAAAATACCAAAGCCAAAAATATTATCTATTGAATTAGTTAAAGTTAAAGTTGATTTAATTCACAGGTTTACCTTTGGGTCAAGTTTCAAATATTCCCAGTACAGTTCAAAATAGTAAGTATAATTCATGCAATTAGATTACATTATAGGTTTTCATAGAAACACAGTCACATAATAAAGTCGTTGTTCACATAATAATATGCTTTTTTATTGTTTTTTTAAATTATACCTAATATAATATTGCATTATTGCTATTATGCTATGTATGCTAAATAAAAATATTATAAATGCGAAAGTTTGGATGGATGTATGGATATTGATGTATGGATGTGTGGATGTATGGATGTTTGTTACTCAATCACGTCCCAACGGCTGAACGGATCTGGCTGAAATTTGGCACAGAGATAGATTATAGTCTGGAATAGCACATAGGCTAATTAAGAAGTTACCGCGGGAACAAAAAACCTCGATCCACGAGACGAAGTCGCGGGCACTAGCTAGTTCTATATAAATTGCTACTATTAGTAGTTTGTGATATAAGAACGGTAAATAGGTTTTGACATACATTAGTCAACTCGTTTTTTATGTATATTTGCAGTGGCTGGATTGCCAGTAGGAAGTTTGTCAAGTATACCTACCGGTGTCCAAAATTGTAAGTTTTTCAAATAATCATTAAATATCAAATATTTTTAGGGTTCTGCAGTAAACTAAGGAACCTTATAGTTTCGTCAAGATATCTCCAGAACATGTAAAGCGAGAGTCGAAATTAAAGGTAGTTAATTGGTTTATTCCTTCTGTGTTCCCTCTTGATTATAATATGGGGCTCTTCAAAGGGCGGATAAACAAATATCTCAAAAGCCAGCAACGCATTGGCGGTTCCTCTGGTGCTGCAAATGTTCATGGGCGGCGGTAATCACTTACCATCAGGTGACTTGCATGGTCGCTCGCTATACATAAAAAAAGTGATACGTATTTGAAGAGGTATTTAACGCAGATAAAAAAAATTATACTTAGATAATACTTACTTTATACCTTATGCGTTATGTAATGCGCATTTTGCCAGTTTTATGTTATTAATAACATTTATTCTGTAAAAGATTTATTGAGCAACAAGAACTTTTGCACCCATCTGTACATTGGTGGTTTTGTCTTTTATTGTTTCTACGTTCTTTTTCTATAATTTTAGTGCAATAAAAAATTCAAATTTATAATTTTCTTATCTTCTATTGTAAATACTAATTAAAGAGTTTCTCTCTGATATTTTTTCAGCTTTACCAGCAGCTGGACAGCTGTCAAATGTAGGCGGTGGTCAAAATAGTAAGGCATTTCAATAATAATTTATCTTCAAACTCCGCTGCACTCAAAGTCGCTTAATCATTACTTAAGGAACTCTTTAGTATAGACGGACGGACCTCAGTAAAAAATCTACACTAAGGAGGACAATAGTACTCGTATTATGTAACAAAACAATGTCTATATAATATTGCGAAAAGGCCGGTGTTTTAAGTTACCTAAAGTTAATATTAGGTTACCTAGTAATTTATTTAGCATTTATTTAGTATTTATGAAATTTAAAAGTCTGAACATTGACTACCTTAATATTGAAAAAACGCTACATTTTAAGTTAGATACTTAATAATAATAGTATGATAATGAATTTCTGTACAGATCTACCGGGAGCAGGACAATTATCAAATATCCCCGGAGCTGGCCAGAATAGTAAGTTGTTTCTAGTATATATTTTGTCTGTTTGAAACTCAAAGATCTTGCAAAAACGCTAATGTTCTAAGTTAAGTGCTTAATAATAATAGTATGATAATGAATTTCTGTACAGATCTACCGGGAGCAGGACAATTATCAAATATCCCCGGAGCTGGCCAGAATAGTAAGTTGTTTCTAGTATATATTTCGTCTGTATGAAACTCAAAGATCCTGCAAAAACGCTAATGTTCTAAGTTAAGTGCTTAAATTATTATTAAATAGTATGATAATGAATTTCTGTACAGATCTACCGGGAGCGGGACAATTATCAAATATCCCCGGAGCTGGCCAGAATAGTAAGTTGTTTCTAGTATATATTTTGTCTGTATGAAAATCAAAGAACTTGCAAAAACGCTAATTTTTTAAGTTAAGTGCTCAATAATAATAGTATGATAATGAATTTCTGTACAGATCTACCGGGAGCGGGACAATTATCAAATATCCCCGGAGCTGGCCAGAATGGTAAGTTGTTTCAAGTTTTTATTTTGTATGTATGAAATTCAAAGATCTGAACATGGCAACCATACTAATATTTTAAAAGTGTGTCTGTCTGTATGTCTGATACGCGTTAACGACCCATCATTTCAACCGTTTTAGATGAAATTTTGTAGAGAAATAAATTGCTTCACGGGGAAGGACATAAGATACTTTTTATCATCCCGGAAAATCAAGGAGTTCCCACGGGAATATACAAATCTGAATCCACGCGGATGAAATCGCAGGAAAGGGACAGTAATAAATTTAGAGCTGTTAGTTTAGTTGAATTTTGAGATTGTGTTAAACAGAATTGGCCACTATGTGTGACAGACGGACATAGTCGCACCAAAAGGGTAGTTTCGTTAATATTGTGCGTAAGCATAACCCTAGAAAATAATTCGTTATTCTTTCATTTCACTTTCTTTACTTTAGGGTGTTGGTATAGGTATTAACTTCATACTTTAGTATGATTATAAAATTATAATACTCACAATACTTTTTATTTCATTATTAGTGTCACATTCTTCTTTATAGTTAACTCTGGATCACAAGAGAATGCAAGCATTGGATCACAGAGCGGCAATAGTGGCAATACCGGATCACAAGCTGGAACTGGTCAAAATAGTAAGTCATAAACTACCCATTCAAAAATATACAAAACATCTTATTTAATGTCCTTTATTTGTAATTTTGTGCTTTAATAGTAGCTATGACTGTACTGCCTCGTTGGTCTAGTGGCTAGACCAACGAGGTAGTACAGTCATTAACATAATATTAATATTTATGTAATTTTACAAATTAAATTTTATTTTCAGACAACCAATGGGAACAATTAATAAATCTTGTTACCGCTATGGCACAAAATAGTAATTCGGGTAACTCTGGATCACAGAGTGGTAATAATGCCAACACTGGATTACAAAGTGGTAACAATGGTAATATTGGATCACAAAGTGGTAATAGTGGCAATACTGGATCACAAAGTGGCAACAATGGCAACAGTGGATCACAGAGTGGTAATAGTGGAAATACTGGATCGCAGATAGGAAACAGCGGTTTACAAAGTGGAAGTAATGGCAATACTGGATCCCAAAACGGTAACAGTGGTAATACTGGATCACAGAGTGGTAACAGTGGCAGCACTGGATCACAAAGTGGTAATAGTGGATCACAGTCAGGCAATAATGGCAGTACTACATCACAAACTGGTAATGTTGGCAATACTGGATCACAAAGTAGTAACAGTGGATCACAAGTTGGTAGTAACGATAACTCTTTACCACTAGGTAACGATAACGGAGTTAGTAATGAAAACAGTAAGTATCAATCTTAGATATGGACCAATATTATAATTGATGTGAAAGTATGTATCTTATCTCAGCAGCTGTACTGTTTATGATGAAACTTGCTCACTAATGAAATGACATTTAAAAAATATATCTTACCTTTGCTACCGTAGAAGAGACTGCAGCAAGAACTAGTATTTAAGGATACAAAACCAATACTAACTACTATAATAAATTGATTGTATGTACAGTTCTAGGTAATGCTGGTTCACAGGGTAGTAATAATGGTAACATGGGATCACAGGGTGTAAATAACGGTAACATTGGATCACAGGCCGGAAATAATGGCAACAATGGACAAATGAGTAAGTGCATGACAAAAGTGTCCTATAATGGCTGCCTGCAAATATACTATCGTAATCAATTTTTATTCCAGATAATAACTACTTGGGTCCAATGGGAAATATACCTAATGGTATAGGTCCAAACCGTAAGTATTGAAAATAAATTTTCATAAACAAAACAGTCAATAGGTATTTCGGGTAATGAAATAAACTGAAAATATTTTTTATTTCATGTAGTAAGCTTATTTCACTGATGATTAGCCTGGGGCCATAAAGCCAACGCTTAAAACGATATTGTTACATTATTTTTGACTTTCGTGTTATAGAATCACTTAAGTCCGGCAAACTTATCTAACCCGGTGGCAGTATCGCTAGTATCTTTTGAAACATAAAATAACAAAACCAAAAACTAAACAGGCATAAAAATTAGGCATAGGCAGGCAAATTGTTGGTCAGATAAATCATTTTGAGTAATATTGCATAAGTCTTGCTTTAAGCGTTGGCAGTATGGCCCCTGGACTCTTCCACCGGTTACTTTTTGATTCGTCTATAAAAATGTTTTCATGTGTTTGAGAGTTTAAGTGGGAGTTTTTATGTGAGGGGCTACAAGAGTGAGGGGGTAAAAATTGTACTTACTTTGCACTATACAGGGTGAAAAAACGGAACATGGAAGAAAAGTGTATTTATAATGTTAGATTTCATAGTATTCTTTAATTGTAAGATACAATGTTTGTGCCAAGAGAGTGTATCCTTAGGCTTCAATAAAATAGTGAATCTCTATTTTTTACATTTTTACTTAGCTGAGCTGAGCTGAAGTTTTAAAAAAAAGTTTGAATGCAGGTATCTATTCCTTTAAAAAAATCTTGGAGTGAAATTTGATAGCTTCAATACTTTATAATATGTATACCTTTCTTCCATATCCTGCTTGTTTATTCCACTCTGTTAAATAACTTCTACGCAGATAGCCTATCCATGTGGAGATTGGTCATTGTGGCTGGAATCCAGGCAGAACATAGATTCCCGGAATGCAATTCCTAAACCAAATATTTTTTCCACAGTTGACGAAGTTAACATCGAGAGGCCTTGCCACGTGTCTTTTGAGGAGTGCATTAAACAGTATTTCGCTCAGCACTCCCACTGTAGGATGTCTTACGAACATGTACCGGAACCCTTGATCAGACCAGTGTCTACGACGTTCTTTTCAAGAGTGAACTTGACTTTGAGTGCCAGTGATGTTATATACTCGGGTCTGAACGGAGATATTGAGGAGTTCTAGTAAGTTATCCTGATTTTTGTCCCGTTAATATTTTAAGTTACTCTTTAGCCTCAGCCGTTACTTTGATTTTGGACTTCATGGCTTACTCCTCAGAGTGCACTTTGCTTTGTACCTAGCTCCCCAGAATGCAAGACGATGTACCAAAATTATAATTACGACTATACGTCTTTATGTTATACAATTTTATTCGCAGTCCATAGTTTCAAGATAAAAATAACATGAAACATCTTCTATAAAAAAAAATTAACAAATTAACTTGATTCTCCGTATTAACATTATTGTTAATTGTGACTTCCACAATTCGTTTATGCCGTGGGCTCCTTTTTATAATCAGATTTATTTAAAGGGGCTCACTATGCTCACTACTTACAAGCGCTAATCACGTAGTGAGGATGTCACCCATGTGAAAGCTAAAACATCCTCCTTCTTCTTCCTCCGGCACTAAAGAACTACCTGTATTTTAGCCAAAACTGATACATAAATAATTCCATTTCCAGCGTGAACAAAGAAACTGACAGACTGGTGATCAGTATTCAGTTTAGGAACGTTACGTATTACTCCAAAGATACCTATTACATATTCCACCGTCGCGGCAAGGAGCCTGTGGTTAACGTGGACTATCTCTTCGCGAACTTCCGTAAGTATTCTTTTATTTTTATATTGATTCTATTATTAGTTAGACCTTGATTGGATCTGACCTTGCATGGTGCAGTTAAAAGTCACACACTGCTTAGGTACTAAAGAGCCAGGGAGGTAGGCAACTATTCTTTTTCGTTGTCGTCTTAACCGATATACTACCGGACGAAGGTCTCCTGCAAGGAAGCCGTCTTATGCCAACTGCTTTCAGCGATTCCCAGCTACTCTCTTGTGATTATCCGTCAACTCCCCTGATTGAGGCGTTTAACAATTCAATAATCTCAGTATAATTTATATTATCATAATGATTTTACAGGGTCTGTGACCACCACAACAATTATACCGTGCGTCGATGACCTGCAGTTGCAAAGAAGTGAGACGCATGCGTACGTTGACGACGCAAATCAAAGATTCAACTTCGGACCCAGAGCTTTCGCCAGTTCAGGTAAATTTTCCCTTTTACAAGAGACTTTGTTACAAGAGTTTTACAAAGTCCCATGAAAAAAGAACTGACAGGGTCATTACCTGACATAATTTAAAACCAATTTAAATTTAAAAAAATGACCTATTCATTCTATGATTGTAAGAAATCTTTTTGTCCATAACAATTTTGTAGAGCGGTACTTATCGAAATATTTTAATGGAAATATCAATATTTTTGATCACGATTTAGGGTCTGGTTGCAAAAGTTGCTGTAGGGTACAGTGACTCCACTGTTACCTTAGAGCCCCGTATACACTAGGAGACAAATGCACTGCGATACATGTCGATATATGCATTATTTAGGTGACCTCCCTAGCGCAGTGGTGAGCGCTGTGATCATATCAGTGGGAGGTCCACGGTTCAATCCCCGGCAGCGGCTACCACCCTAAAGGCAAAGAGTAAAGACATACCGCTATGCGATTTAGCATTCCGATACGATACCGTGTAGAAACTGATTGTATTTGGACTTGATTAGTATGGGTTCAATATAACAGCCATACCCCAAACAGGTAAGCTCGCTACCATCTTAGACTGCATCACCACCTACCATTAGTTGATATTGCAATTAAGGCCGTTTGGGTTTATGCCGTTTAAATTTAGTGCTTTAGCAGTTAGCACTCACTTGCTTACAGGTGGCTCAGTAACTTTTTTTTTTCAGATCAAGGTGTGCGGGACACCCTACCAGCACTGATGGCCGACATACGTACGAGTGTTCAAGAATTCTTCCTTACCGAAGCAGCATTTTTCGCGGTGACCTATATACAGCTTAACCTTTGCGATTTTGGACTTAAAGTACTTTAAGCGTTTGTTATGTCAAATGATTGTTAAAATAAAATGAGTGACACACTTGTTCTTGTTTTTTATTTTCGACGAAAAGTTGAGCTACGAGTTATGACCCGTTCACCTAGTCGTAGATAATTTTAATTAAAAAACTTACATAATCAAGTTTAAAGTAAAGCAAGTAGGTATATTATATGGTAAGTACATATTATGAAGGGACTAGAATTTTAATTCGCTATAATCCGCCACAATAGGTAAATTTATGTGGCACTACAGTG
Source organism: Erebia palarica (assembly GCA_964035005.1). Classification (NCBI taxonomy): domain Eukaryota; kingdom Metazoa; phylum Arthropoda; class Insecta; order Lepidoptera; family Nymphalidae; genus Erebia; species Erebia palarica. Next base: position 17,015,021 of record OZ035995.1, read on the forward strand.
TGTATATTGCGATGTTCACTACACCACAGGAACTTACCAAAATATTCTCAACGTACGTTTCACTCCGAAACCGGAGCATCTTCAGGAGATGTTGAAGATGCTCATGGACTTCCGCAAAATAACGCCTGCTTCTATCCAATAGTACATATTATTTTTAAATATTGTATAGTAAAACTAGTAAAATTTATGATGTGTTGAAAAGGTAACTAAAGAAAAGGTACTTTTCTCTTGTAAAACTTTGTAAAGTCATAATTATAGAAAGTTTCAGGGAATCTTCGATGTCGCCTGAACAAGTTAGCAATTTGTACTAATTAACAGAGACGTGGTTTAACGGAAAAGTAGAGAGAGTAACTTTAAGTTTAAAGTTAGTATTTTACGCTTGAACAAAGAAATTGACTATTACGTGTTACTTATATTTTAAAACATGTGTTATTGCATTGTGTGTATCAACTTGTATCAATAAAATTTATGTTTTTTTAGATAATTTGAGTGATTTTGTCCGCGTGGATTACGATTTTTTTTCCTATAGGAAATTACTCTTTATTTTCCAGGTCAAAATGAAGTATATGTGTAAATTCGGGTTATAAATTTCAGTCTAATCGGTTCAGTCACTGAGACGGAAAGCATTAAAAACCTCCAAACTATCTTTGTTATTTATTATAGCGATCGGATTCCCATGGCTGCAATTTGCTAATTTTATACTAAACATTTATTTTTCTTTTTCTATCTAATATATAAAATTCTCGTGTCACAGTGTTTGTAACAAAACTCCTACGAAACGGCTTGACCGATTCTTATGACATTTTTTGTGTATATTCGCTAGATATCCGAGAAGAGGACGTAAACTATTTTTCATACCCCTAAAACACCTCAATCCACGCGGACGGAGTCGAGGGCATCAGCTAGTAAATATAATAAATTCACTTTTTAAGACATAAGTCTTCTGGAATAAATTATTTAAATTAAAGTGAAAACCGTAACATCATTATAAAAACTAAGCGCACGAATAGACGTGGAGAGCGACTTCACAGAGATAGGTATTATATATTTGTAGTTTAAGAATTGATACTATTTAGAATAGATGCTGTATATGCTGTGAGTTTGTTACGATTTCATGACCAAAGTTTTCAGTCGATTTTGTTAAAATCTGGTACAGACATAGGTCGTGTCTAAAAATTTTTATCCCGGAAAATTAAGGAGTTTCTACGAGAATTAAAAAATGTGACCACGCGGACGATGTCGCGGGCATCGTCTAGTAGTTTATAAAATTATCTTATTGTTTTAGTACCGTGAACCGAGAGGTCAAGAAAACAAACGACGATAAAAAGTATAAGAACGCCTGGCGTTTTTACTTTTAAGAACTCCGGAGTTAGATAATAATTTAATAGTAATAAATTGGCTTAGAAATATTATATTTTTTGTTTAGTTTCCTTTATTTAAATTTGTGTTAACTATGTCCCAGATAAAATCAACATTAATTAATAGTTGTTATTAAAATGATAAATATTAACAACTTACCAGTTAAAATCGTAGCACACACCCCCCACTTGCAATTAAAACACACAATATAAAGCCGACACACCGAAAACTCTCATCAAATACTTTGAAAGAGCGAAAAGTTTTCCGTAAATTTTCACAGCCCGAACGAATCTACTCCCAAAAGACGTCCTCTCTCGCGAAGATCGCGGTCAACTGACTGAATTTCACGACACTGTGTGACTGCTTTCACAAAATGAAGTCAGATCTGCCAATACCAAAACAACTTATACGACAAGTTGCTTCAAGCTGATTTATATCGTATGCGCAGTAATTAATAGGGCTTGATTTTCAGTGCCGAGAAATTTGTTTTTAAAGAGCTCAACTGTTTGTTTGGGAGGTTCGCAGAGGCGGGAATGAGTGTCGAAAAAAAATAAGCCAACCACGTCTCAGTGAGTTAAGGCTCCAGGGGCGGGTTTCCAGTGAATATCTTTAATTAAAATAGGAACTTTCGCCACTGTAATGAATTGATGGGATGAAAAAGTGTAGAAAAGTAGCTTAAATAAATGCAAAGGATGCACAGGTAATGAAAGGAGGAAAATTAATTAGTACTGGGTTGTATGCTTGTTGGCTAATTTAATTAATTTTGCGCGAAAATTATGACAGTGTTTGAAGCTTGGGAATGCATCGGGTTCATAATAATTATGGCTGGCTGCTTATAGTTCAGAGTTTTAGTATGAAAATATGCAGTGAAAGTTTTGATGAAATATTTTACACGGCTTTTTATTATTTCTTTTTTTATTTATAAGTTAAAAATAAAAAATGAAATTTTATTTTATTATAAATAGATATCTAATAAATAGCTATTCTAAATAAATATAATTTGATTAAATGATTCTACCCGCCCGTCCGCATTGGAGCCGCCAACCCTCATTGCAGCAGCGTGGTGGGTCTAAGCTCTAATTCTCTCTCTGCTATGAGAGTGGAGGTCTGTGCCCAGCTGTGGGACGTTAATGGACTGTAGTGGTACAGAGATTCAATCTTGTTTTTATTGATTAAGTACAAATATACTTTTCATATATCTCATACTAGCGAATGGCCGCGACTTCGTCTGCGTGGTTTGAGGTTTTTTGGTTCCTGCACGAACTCTTTAATTTTCCGGGATAAAAAGTAGCCTATGTGCTATTCCAGAGTATAATTTATCTCTGTGCCAAATTTCAGCCAGATCCATTCAGCCGTTGGAGCGTGATTGAGTAACAAACATCCATACACCCATACATCCATACATCCATCCAAACTTTCGCATTTATAATATTCGTAAGACTATTATAGTGTAGAGCAGAATCCCAACACTAAAATCACAAGTTTGTTTACTCTTTAATATATGGTTCGAGCTTGAAAACCTGAGAAAGTTGAGAGTGAAAAATGGAACAAAAATAATTGGTAATGTTAATAGTCACTTCAGTCTCACTTCGCTCATGAATATCCGGTATATATGGGTTACTTTAATTACCCATAACAATCTACTATGGTATATATCACTTTTGCGATAGGAAAATAACCAAATTGCTTGAATTTGGTCGTGTTTTACAACTCAGTATTTAGTTCTCGTAAGTATTGAGTATTTTATTTTGTTTATCCTAAAGTAGCTTTAACATACATATTGAAATACAAATTCTAAATTATTGAATTTTAAGCGATGTTAAATATTATGTAAGTAGAACATTGCGATTTTTAAGAATTTACTTTGCATATCTACCTAAGTTTATATTTTTATTGGTCATTGACGATTTAATGTGTAATAAGATGTATCAATTTTAGATTTTTTTATACGATTTTTGTAGTAACTTATCAGATGAAATACGAAATCAGTATTTATCTCTCTCGGATAAGGCGGAGCCTGATCTACGCATGCGTGTACCAAATCTTAAGAATAAGATTTAAGATTTCTTTTCAAAGAATTCAACTGTCGTATACAAAGTCATTGTGTGTGGAAATTATCCTCATAAATAAAAATAGAGTGAAATGTAAAAACGTACTTACAGAAATAAAAAAAAATATTCCATGACGTGATAACGATGATTCAATACAATTTCAGTTGATGGCAAATGATGACGCAATTATAATTTAAAAAAAAAAATTAAATAAATATAATGACGTGAAATTATAATGTTTTCTCTGGGATTAATTATTCAATGAATATTTTGCATATTTTCTTATTTCCAACGATATATCTACGTTAAGTTACGTAACGAAGAGTCTTTAGTTCAGGGCTCAGTTTAAAGTTCAGGGTACTATCTCACGTGTTTATTCTCAGTGTAGATAAAACATAGTAATGACTAGATGAAGCACGCGAGTTCGTCTTCGTTATTTTTTTTTCCCAAAGGGAACTTAACTTTCCGAGATATAATAGTCCATTGCCGTGAGAGATAGCTTTTAGAATATTATTAGGTGTAGCTACTGCTGAAATCCGAAGCTGAAGGTACCTTCTAAATAGTATAAAAGGAAATTTGACTGAATGACTGACTGATCTATCAACACACAACTCTAAACTATTGGAAGAATCGGGATGAAATTTGGCATACAGATTTATATTATAGATTACGTAGACATCCGCTAAGAAAGGATTTTAAAAATTCATCCTCTAAAGGGGTAATAAATTAAAATTAAAAAAACTTTTTTAAAAACAAGCTTTTATTGAAGATTGTTTATTTAAGTATAATGTAAATTAAAGTTTTTTTACTTTAAATATATTTTTCACTTTTTAGTAAAAGTCAGCTGTCGTAGAAGAATCGTATTCTCAGCAAGTCCTTCCATTTGATACCCATCTGTTAGGAAAGCATAAAAACTTAATCCGTCATCCTTAGAAATCCGCCATATTGGATTTAGAGTGACGTCACTTTATTTTTCGAGTTATTCTTAGCAAGCCCTTTCATTTGAAACCTTTAATATTGTTGGAGTGCATTAAAAATAACTAGTCCGCTATCCTGGATGTTCCGCCATGTTGGATTTAGAATGACGTCACACAGCTAACCGTGCATTGTCATCCAAACTAAACTAAACCCTATTTTAAAAGCATTTAAAATAGGGGTTTATTTTGAAGCGTAGCTGCGGGCAAAATCTAGTTACAAATACAAAAGTGTCTCACCTCAAAGATTTACATTTTAAATGAATACACTTTGCGCACGAAGTCGCGACAATCATATTTACTGATAGTTATTAAAAAATTTATTGTGCCAATAATTTTATAGGATGGTGCAAATACATCAGCTTCTAAAAAATATTCAAACCGTTCTTTGAAAATATTAAAAAACTATTGCAACGAGGGTGTTCCATTCACAAAACGATTTTATTGGCTTGCTTAAAATAGATTTAGCGCCTTGGAAAGCTGACAGAAATATACTTTACAATAAACGTGCACGTCCTTCGCTCATGGAGTCCAGTCACGTACTGTTGCACATTGGTAAAACCCGACGCTAGGTGGCGCTGTCAATTTGTGCTGCTTAGAAAATTTGGCGCCCAACGTAGGATGCACTTTTCGTAGTTTAAATTGTGTAAGGACTAACGACACTTTCTAGCAATAATCCTAGTAGTTCTTTTAACGCTTTTTAAGTATTGATAAAAGAGGTTTTACATAAGAACCGAGTGTCTACGAAAAATACTCCATTTTCAGCAGACGAATATCAAGTCTGCAATATCCCATAGTTACCAATTTTGCGTTGTAGTATTTTCTAATTGGTAAGAGGCAGTTACTCACACTGCAAATCATATAAATATTATAAACGCAAAAGTGTGTTTGTTTGTTGGTATATCGGTTTGTCCTTTAACGCTGCAACGAAACTATGGATTGACGCGATTTCCTGCATGAATATAGTTAAAGACCTATTTTTTATCCCGAAGTCGTGGGCATCAGCTTGTGTAATATAATGAAAAATAGTTATATATAGTAGAAAAAGGACTTACATCAACTGCAGTTCCAAAACAGTTTCATTTGATGACTTATCACTAAAATTTGATTGTTTTGGCTTAAGATTTATTTGAGAGTAGCGGGTTCTAGCCATATTCTTATTGAGATACTTCTTGTACGCAGTAGTACGGCAGCGATGGGTTTAAATAATGATGAAATCGAAATACGTTGTTTTTCACTGAAAAATAAAGATCGAAATGAATTTTTGTTAGTCGTTATCAAGAAAAATTTGCATTGTTCACATAAGGGAACATAAAGCTACTTGGTAGCTAGCAATAACGCTGACTTTATTACTGATTACATAAGTTTAAAGACAGTAAAACTAACCAATTTATTATTTTGTCTTGACAACTGCTATTATTGCAAAAAAATTTGGTAATAATCATGATAAGACGTCATAGTACGATATTTTTTGGCCTATTTTAATGATTTGATTTTAACGCCAGTAAATATAAGTGGTTTGACGGAACTATTATTTGCTTTTGGAATTAAAGCCTAAAATACTCAAACAAGTGGAATTCTCACTTTCTTGGTTCACACGAAAATATGTTTCTTATTATAGAAACTCTTTTTTCAGTGTTCGCGAAAATTTCAGTGTGGAACGAGAATATTCACAGTAGATATCCGTTATCTCCCGAGAGATCTGTGGTTCCACGACGATTATAAGCTGCCTCTTTCATGTATTCACAGCACCTCACAGCAAAGGCAAAAGTTGTGAAAAGAAATCAGAAAAAAACGTTAGTATAGTGGGTTTCCAAATACGGCCGTTAATAGTGTAGTATTTCAGTTGGTTTTCAATCGTGAAATAAAGTGTGTCGGAAAGGAAGGCGTTTTATCCAGTCGCCTAGTGTGCGTGACTTTCTATCAGCCTATCTTTTCAACCGATTTTGATGAAATTTGGTATAGACATAGGTTGTATCCCTGAGAAGAGTATAGGCTAGTTTTTATCCCAGAAAATAAAGGAGTTACCGCGGGGATAAAACCCAACCGCGTCGTGGGCATCATAGATTATAGTCCTATTTAAATTAGATTTCTTACTTTGTTAAAGGAGGTTCTCAATTCGACTGTATGTTTTTGTATGTTTGTTACGCGATTACTCAAGCATTTACGAATCAATTTTATGATTCTTTTTTGTTTGATAGATCGTACTTCAGAGGTTGTCCCATATAAATTTGCTGAAGATCTGATGAATCTTCGGACACCTCAATTGATAAGAGTAAATTGCTCGCGATGAGTGCAATAGCTTAGTAAACAGTGGGTTTTTAACGTGACATAGCTTAATAGGTACGACACCACCAAAAATTGGGAAAAAAAAACAAGAATAAATAAAAACCGACTTCAATAACGACAAACACTAAAAATTATATTTTAATTTATTACCGAATATTTTAGAAAAGTTAATGTAGTTCTATATCATTATATTATTTTTGATTTTTTTTATGTGTGTATCACTTAAAGACATATTTTGAAAATATATATTTTTGCGCTAATATTTTCTTGATTCCAGCCTGGAGTTGAAGCATTGGAGGTGTATCCATGACTCCCTTGGGATCTGTGGTTTCGCAGCGATTAAGCGTGGCCCCTTTGATGTATTCATCCCGTCTCGAGGCTGTGAAAAGAGATAAAAGCACCGTTTTAATACCGCCCTCCGAGGAGTGAAAAGTCAGGCTTCGATTTTCTGCAATTCTGTTTTATCAACGTTATTTTGTACCGAATCCTTACTTGATAATAATTAATAATTTTTCTGATGAAGAGTTACTAGGATTATTACTCCGTATGAATACGGTACTCAGTTGAATGATTTTATTTGTATTGCAATTTTAGAAATATATGACTGGCATGTTTTTTTTATGAACTACAATAGGAATGATGCCTATATGAAAAAGAAATTATTTCTAACTGATTATTAAATAGAGTGTCTTTCAAAAGACCTAAAATTCACATCCTCGGTTAGTTTTAGGTATGATAACCATTTTAAAATATAGATTAAAGAAAAAAAGTGCGTTGAAATTTTATGACGTCACAATGGTGAATTTCATACAACTTCCATTCTAGAAGTGTGTTTTTAAGTTTTATAAAAAGTTGCTGATTTGATTGAGTTGTCATCATCTCAATTCTGTAAAAATTGCTACAAATGTAGGTTTACTTACTTCTTCTTCATCTTTTAAACTCTGGTGGTAAGTAACAAAACATAATATTTTTAAAAAAATATTCAAGAGTATTCCAGAAAAGCCCTTGTTTTCAGCTAGTTAAGCTAATAGTCCTCGTGGTAAGACCAAGTTGGAGTAAGTAATTGAATTAGTTCAACTTTTCCAAAGGTGGAGGAAACGTCGCCCGCGGTTCGAAAACTTTGAAAAATTCTTTCTAGTTTGTTTCACTGTAACTTAATAATAACTACGAACTGTGTGGAGTTTGGAATCAAGTTCCAAGACGCCAGCGTATTTCAATTTAATCAACTATAAAGGTTCCTATAACTAACTATAAACCCTCCCGTTGTTTTATTTTCATATCCTTGACTAGCAGCAGCCCACGGCTGCGATCTCGAGGTAATTTAATAAAATCGGGCCTTATTAACTGTCTATCTATACCTTACTCACTCGTAGTACGAGTAAAAATCTATACTTCTATACTAATATTATAAATGCGAAAGTTTGGATGGATGTATGGATGTTTGTTACTCAATCACGCCCCAACGGCTGAACGGATCTGGCCAAAATTTGGCACAGAGACAGATTATAGTCTGGAATAGCACATAGGCTACTTTTTATCCCAGAAAATTGAAGAGTTCCCGCGGGAACCAAAAAACCTCAAACCGCGCAGACAAAGTCGTGGGCATTCGCTAGTCAACTATAAAGGTTACTTTCCCATTGTTTATTTTCATATCCTCCCTGGCGCAGTGTTGAGCTCGGTTGCCTTAACGTGGGAGGACCCGAAATCGATTCCCGGCAGGGTAAATTTGGGAATTTATAATTTCTAAATTTTCTCTGGTTTGGTCTGGTGGGAGGCTTCGGCCGTGGCTAGTTACCACCCTACCGGCAAAGACGTACCGCCAAGCGATTTAGCGTTCCGGTACGATGCCGTGTAGAAACCGACTACGGGTATGGGCTTAATATAACTGTTTAGAATGTAGGTAAATCGTATGGTATGAATATAATGTAATATAATAATAAAATCACTCTATATCATAACCTAAATAATATTTGTACGCCGGTCTGGCTAATATGTTGGAACTATGTAACGAAGTTAACCATCTCATTTGTACACATATTATATGCAAATAAAGTATCTGAATCTGAATCTGCCATACCCCTAAAAGCCCGCAACCATCTTAGACTGCATCATCACTTACCATCAGGTGAGATAGCACTCAAGGGCTAACTTGTTGTGGATTTAAAAAAAAGAAAAAAAATAATAACATCCGGGCTTATTAGCTGTCTACATCTATATTATAAACTAATGAGTAAAATATACACTTCAATGCCCTTTTGAAAGTCGTTTATTTCATCGTCATAATTTCAACCTATTGCCGGCTCACTAAACAGAGCACGAATCTCACTCTCTCTTCACTCGGAATGAGAAGGGTCGGGCCATGGTCCACCACCTTGACCATGTTCAAATTGGCAGACACCTTCGAGAACATTATGAAGAACGCTCGATCATGCAGTTTACCTCCTTTCCTTAATCGTATGAAGTAAACACAAATTACTCAGAAATGTGCCCCGTATAAAAAGTCGGGTGTGTCTTAAGACATCTTGGCTATCATCGCTTCTATGAACTGGCATCGATCAATTTACTGACGGGTAATTAAAAATAGAGCTTGAGATATTGCAAGTTTTACAATAAGTGTATGCCGTGCTTTTGTGCCTCTATAACTTGCACGCATTTAAAACTAGTAAGATTTGGATTTAAAATAGTGATTTTCTCTGTTAGCTATATACGCGTGTGATATATTCGAATACTTTAATCTATCATGTTAATCCGTAAAACTCTCTACTTTGAGAATGATAAAATAATCACATTTTGAAATTTATTTTATTTTATAATATAAAATTTATTGTGAATAATATTCTATTTTTTCATAATATGAAATAAAATAAATTTCAAAATGTGGTTATTTTATTTACCTACCCTATTTAAAATTTACGTGTTTGCGTTTCTTGGTTGAAAAAAAAGTAAAAATACAGCAACAGCGCAACCCAAGCGTGCAAATTCCAAATTCAAATCAGTTCGTGAGTAGAGTGCGAAGCAGGCGGACGTGCCGCGCTAACCATTTATTCCGTTACAACTCCATTCCAAATGCTAAATATATTGACGAGAGAGACGAGATATTTTGGGTTTGCATAATTTCTGTTTGAGGTGAATTCTAAGCGAGCCTGATTGTCATTTAATTATCATAGCAATGGGGTTGTGAATGAATGCCAGAAGGTTCGCTTTGGTTAATATTTTAATTACAACGACACTGGTGCTAATTTGTTTGCACATAAATCTTCAGACTTACTAAATTGAAAAGTCTGACGGCTTAATATTATTATCTTCGTGCGATATCTGTACGGCATTTATTACTTTACAACCTTTCAGATTTTTGCTTAACTAAATTAAGAATTAGGAATATACAATTTGAGCGATGAGACTTGCGACAACGCATATCAGTCGATTGCGATTGGTAAGCAAAGTTGAACCAAGTCGGTAACTGGATGGGTGACCGAATTTGGTAGTTTTGGTAGTCTGAATTTGGCCTTTTATTTTCCTGCGTGTCTCGGAGAGCACGTTAAGCCGTCGGTCCCGGTTATTATCACTAACATCTGATAATAATCGTTCGAAACGTGTAATAGTACTCTTAGTCGAGTCGTATACGGAAGGACCTGGGATCCCACCGCATTATAATCCCAAGAAAACCCCTGCCATTATTTGATTAATGAAATGGGGTCACGGCTCTCAGTAATGAGGAATACGACGCAGAGAGATAGAGAGAGAGAGAGAGAGAGAGAGAAATTAGGAACAATAATACCTTTGCTATCCAAACAAACTATTTTAAACTAGTTGTAAGTAGACTTGACTCAGCTTCGCATGGCTTACCAAATATAAAAGGTATTTAAAACGACATAAGTAACGTTATATTAAAATCGTCGCATTAGCATAAAATACTAATATTTTTCAGCATGAAACCCGCTCGTTAAAGAGATATACGAGATACAAGTTAAACTGTATAATTCGCTTCAAGATGAAATACTACACATTACTCGCAAGATGCCCTCCCAGAGTAATTTAACCTCTCCGCTCTTACGTTCATCCAGTCTAAAGTTTAGTTCACATGACGGAATATTTTATATTTGGATATAAGAAGGCGTTATTTTGCGGAAGTCCATGATAATGAAGGAGCTAGAAGTTTAATTCGATTTCGACACTATGTAAATCTATGTGGTACAGTGTGTATATGACTTACACTCCGCGATATTCACCATACCACAGAAATAGTTTAATAAAATGTAGTGCAAATCCCACAAAATTTGGCTGCACTATATGACTCAACTTGTTGGCAGGAACAGTACGCACGTAAACTGAATTCGGGCTCCGAGAAAAGCGGTGACAAAACGGTAATTATCATTATGCTGCTTTTGTAGCATACATAATAAACAAATATTAATATTTTTAATTACTTAATATCAAAATCTATCAATTTAATACTTACAAAATGTGGTCTTAATGATCCTATAAAATGTTATAGGTCGGTAAGTGCGGTAAAAACGCAAACAAAAAAAAAATCCTGTACCTACCTGGGAAGAAGTGGGGGGGGGGGGGGGCATATTAAGGTTTAGCTGTAGCCCCACTGCAGACTAGCGTCAAGTATGCCTTTGCATAAGGTATATGCACGATGCGGCATAAGCAGGGACTGAAAAACAGATTCATAAAAGTTACAGAATTGTAAGGTTAAATTGATAACAGTATCAAATCTGTAACTGTTTTCAATGTGTTTTTATTAAATCTGTTAACCCAAAACACTTGTATTTTCACAACTTTATCAACTTCAACACTTTCATTTCTGCAACAGAAATGAATCTGTTACAAGAGTACTGTGTGAGGTGAAACTTGAAAGCACCGATGGTTGCAATTGTTTTAAGTAAAATATGGCCAATGTTGTGTCAGTGTGTGTAAAGTCCAATGAAGCGAGAAGACCGCGTTGTCACACCGTGCAATTTGCTAGGCCAAGTACCTATTAGGGTTACAGATAAAAACACTTATTAACAGAAATAAACGGTTATAGATTGATTGGGTTACAGTATCGTTTCCGTTTCTGTTATAAGTGTTTCTGTTACTATTATTTGTCGCTACGTGCTGCACCGCTGCATGCATCTAAAGTGGGACTAGACCTTAAGAGGGTTATTTTAGAGTGGTATTTAAATAGTCGTAGCCCGTAAAGGACAATGTTCCGTCCCCATACAAAGTTCGCCTAAGAACCAACAGTCATAAAACATTGATTACTGGATTCAAATAAATACCTTTTTATGCTTGAGAGCAGATTAAAACAACTGACACTTACTTAGAAATGACTTATTACCAAAAATATTTTCAATTTTGAGGTTATTTCAACTTTAACAATCAATCTGCTTGAACAAATAAATACCATCTTTATCCAATTGTAATAGAGCTGTAAACAGTATGTGGATAAGAAAAGATTCGCCGTAGTTCATCAAAAACATTACAGATGGCGTTAGATATATTAAATTGTTGTACTTTCAATAGATGGCGTTACTAGATTCAGAATACTAGCGCACTTAGCACTTTAAGCTGCTTTTATCTTGTTTCTTACGATACGGATCTAGCGCTGAAGCGGTGGTATTGCATATAATTTTAACTGGTAAGTTATTGATCTGTGGTTAATAATCGAGAGACGGAAACGTATAGTAATCAATTTAATACCCATTTATTTATTTTGTAATGAATTTGAAGTGCACTTAGCACTTTAAGCTGCTTTTATCTTGTTTCTTACGATACGGATCTAGCGCTGAAGCGGTGGTATTGCATATTATTTTAACCGGTAAGTTATTGATCTGTGGTTAATAATCGAGAGACGGAAACGTATAGAAATCAATTTAATACCCATTTATTTATTTTGTAATGAATTTGAAGTGTCCGTTGAATTCTAATATTTAAAATAAAGGTTATAAAATAAGCTAAGAATTACTGTATATTTCAAACACGTGTTGATTCGGCGAATTTGGTCAATGTCCTTTATCGCTAGTTCGAGCCCGGAGACACTATTATCTGTTACTTTGTTACACTTGTAAGGCACAATCCAGAAGTAGGTATTAATAAACACTTTTAATATATTTGTACTCTCATTTGGAACTTGCACGAGCGAATGGTCACAACGTGTAGCGGTTCTACGAGAGATTTAATGTAATAAGATAAAAGTTAGCTAAACTTAAAGACAATATTAATTTGGTCTGGCAACGATTGCTATCGTTAAGCTCTAAACCAAATTGCGATCTAAACACAAAAGTATTCAATAATCGCTGAGTCTGCCTGCAGGACACTTAGACACTTAATTACCATCTTCAAAACACTCGTATTTATACTAACTAATTTCAATATGGCGTCGGTATCCGCAGATTAAATCGAATGACATGAAACGAGTCAAATTGACTAGTATTATGCTTCCTGTTTCATGAGATAGGTATAATGACAAAAAGTAATAATGCTAACACACCTATCATAGAAATTAGGCACAAAGGTGACCCAAAGGTCATATGCCAGAATAAGTAAAATAGTCCAACTTGTAAAAAAATATGTGCTTACGAGCTAATACGAGGTCTCGTCTACAAATGGCAACTGTAAATAATGACGTAACATTCCGCACAATCCGTCATCTCGAATACGGTCTGCTCATTACGTCTGTTAGGAACATGGGTCTGCAGTATGACATTACTACTAAATTCTGTATAAATTTAACTAAAAGTACATTCGCGGCTAAAAAATGTATACCTCCATGTTCATAATTACACGGATTCCCATCTGTGTCAGAAGGTCGATAGGTGGTTTGATTGGGCATAGATTTTTTACTTTTTTCAGTAGGATAGATGTAGGAAATTTCAATATTTTATTGAGTAAATGTCACTTTAATGTTATGATGGTAATTTGTGGCAAACTTGAAATTAGAAAATGAAATTTATTATAAAATGTCTTATAATTAAAATACTCTTTTTGTTGAGTTCGATGTTTGAAAACTTTTGATACCTTTAAAACGTAAAGTACCTTGCTTAAGCGTTTTAGACCTTACTGCACACAGTGTTTTAAATAATCTAATTTGAAAACGTTAACATTTTCCGACCGTGATCGTACTTACTGCTCAGGTTCTTGCCGGTTAAGACCCAATAAGTAGAATCTGCTTTCCGAACATTTCATAAGTGGCACAAGTTGTACTACGTGAAATAAATAATTTCATTTCATTACTCCGAAATCAGCATGGATATAAGCATGGATTATCATCCATTTCCCATCCATGTATAACTATTAAAAACCCGGAAAAATAAGGAATTTTCCCGGATAAAAATTTGTAGAGTGTGTCTGTTCAGGGATGTAATCTTTACACTTTTTAGGAGTTCCCATTAAAATAAAACTTAAACCGCGAAGTCATGGGCATCACCTAGTCTAAAATAAGTTATAAAAGTAAATCCCCAGTTTATCAAGACGAATGGATAAATATTGATGTTTATGAAGTCGAAAAGAAAAACGTCCCTCTGTTTGTTTTCCCAGAAATTCAAAGCGGATTAAAACGTGGCAATGCTAATGCGGTGACTTGATCGAATTAAAGAAAAAATGTTTTCGTTCATACGCAACCAGTGGAACTTAAACCTTAAAATTGGTGCAACTAAGTTCAGTTTTCAGTAAAAAGCTGTTACTTTGTGTACGTAAAGAAGTCAGGAATTAATGGTGCATTTTCTTGTTGTTATTTTCCTCTCGTTGAGAGATTTGAATGTCATTTTCATCTGCTTTTAGTATTAACAATGGTTTCCTTATGTCTTCGTTGAATATTTATTATCCGTACCAGTATTATAAATGCGAAAGTGTGCTTATTTTTTTATATTCCTTTAAAAGTTAGCCCTTCATCAATAGTTCTAGTCAGAGGTCCTAGTCATCGTCTCAATAGATAGACTGCCAGACAAAAATCTCAAAATGTTCACAGCGCAAGCCGACACTTCTTTTTTTATATATAGCGAGCTAATGAGCAGGTGGGTCACCAGCATCGCTATTCTCTAACTCAGTGGCTATCAAAAAAAGAAAGCCACTGACATGCATTATTTATCCATTGAAGGTTTACTATGAAATAAAAGTAACATTAAATACTGCAAACCTTCAATGGATAGAAAAAATATGTGTGTGGCTTTAATTTTTGTTAGCCACTGAGTTAGAGAATAGGGGCGCTGATGTTAAGTGATTACCGCCATTCATGAACATTTGCAGCACAAGAGGAACGTTAGCCGTTTTACAATGCATGGTATGACATCGCCTATAGAAGCGCCTCTTGTGGGAAAGGTCCGGACCCTTAGTAATGAGGAGAAAGAGATTGTACCGTCAAGCATAAGTTGCACCATTACGCGGAGTCTATATCCCGATAAATGTCAAATGACTTATTTATTTCACGTAGAACAACTTGTGTCACTTTTTTTTAAATTTATAAATACATACATATTATTATCAGCTTCACGTCTTGAAACTTACAAGAGCTTGTATTTACATTGCACATTAGTCCTAAACAACTAAGTTGACAGAACTTTTAAACAGATGACTTATTAGAACTTGAGAAATCAAACTCTACCACCGGTTCGGAAAACCGTTAGAGCCTTTAAATGTGATTCCAATCTTTTTTTTTTATCCACTACAAGTTAGCCCTTAACTACGATCTCACCTGATGGTAAGTGATGATGAAGTCTAAGATGGTAGCAGGCTAACCTGTTAGGGGCATAGCAGTTATATTAAACCCATACCCCTATTTGGTTTCTACACAGCATCGTACCGGAACGTGTAATCGCTTGGCGACACGTCTTTGCCGGTAGGGTGGTAACTAGCCACGGCCGAAGCCTCCCACCAGGCCAGACCAGGGAAAATTCAGAAATTATAAATTCCCAAATTGACCCTGCCGGGGATCGAACCCGGGACCTCCGCACGTTAAGACAACAGCACTACACACTACGCCACGGAGGTCGTGAAAAAATCTATTCAAAGTTTGTCCAAGACTTTTTAACATTGCAGCTTTCCGTTTTTTTTTTATCCACTACAAGTTAGCCCTTAACTACGATCTCACCTGATGGTAAGTGATGATGCAGTCTAAGATGGTAGCGGGCTAACCTGTTAGGGGCATAGCAGTTATATTAAACCCATACCCCTATTCGGTTTCTACACGGCATCGTACCGGAACGCGTAATCGCTTGGCGGCACATTTTTGCCGGTAGGGTGGTAACTAGCCACGGCCGAAGCCTCCCACCAGGCTAAATATTTCCGAACGACGTTTATTCCCACCTCAAGAGAAGTTCAAGACAATTCAATTAACCGCCAACTTGGCCCTACTCCGTGGAAATTAGTTCGTTTCGTTTAAAACAACTGTTAGGAAAATGTTTTCGCTTACTCTAGAAAAGCTGAAAACATTTGAATTAATTTAGCGTTGGCATTGGTAACATTATTGTAATCTATATTGTTACTAATATTATAAATGGGATTACGTTTTTTGTAACCCGGGGGAACTCCTATATTTACCGGAATAAAAAGTAGCCTATGTCCTTCGATGGGATACCAAATATGCCAAATTTCATTAAAATCGGTTGAATAGATGGGTCATGAAAGCGTAGCAGACAGGCAGACAGACAAACACTATCGCATTTATAATAGTAGTATGGACGCGAAAGTTTGGATGCATGGATGTATGGATGGATGTTTGTTACTCAATCCCGCCAGAACTGCTGAACGGATCCGGATGAAATTTGGCACAGGGATAGTTTATAGTCTGGAACAATACAGGTTACTTTTATCCCAGAAAATTAAAGAATTTCAATTATTTTATACAAGAATCCGAATTTCATCAAATTCGGTTGATAGACGGGCCGTGAAAGCCTAGCAGACAGACAGACAGGCATGGATGATGAAAAGGTAAAAGACAGACGTACTTTCGCATTTAATATATACTAGCCGAATGCCTGCGACTTCGTCTGCGTGGTTTGAGGTTTTTTGGTTCCCGCGGGAACTCTTTAATTTTCCGGGATAAAATGTAGCCTATGTGCTATTGCAGACTATAATCTACCTCTGTACCAAATTTCAGCCAGATCCGTTCAACCGTTGGGGCGTGATTGAGTAACAAACATCCATACATCCAAACATCCATACATCCATCCAAACTTTCGGATTTATAATATTAGTAAGATGTACGGATTATTGTACAGAATTTAAATTAATTTTCATCATCCAATGTTCAGATGTAATCTGGAATTATGTAAAGCCGTATACACGCTCGTTGCGGTTTAGATTGGTTCGTGAATTTGTATAAATCTCACGCGTCAGTAGTCGCGGTACAATATGAGTGATTCGGGATAATAATATTGCCATTAATGCGTTCATATATCAGCGATGTGCTAGGTTCTCGTCTGATTACGAGCGAAGCGAGCTTATAATTATAACTATATATTTATTTACCTAATACTTATAACCGATTACCGACCGAATTCCATCAAATAAACGATTTTTTCAATTTAAAAAAAAAGTAAAAAGACTATCTAACCCAAAAATGCTACTACTAAAATAAATAAAATAAATAAAAGTAATAAGTACCTACTAGTTGATAAGATTCACAATATATTATATATTAATTATTATATACTTACCCATTTACACAATATTGACTTTGATATATAATTTGACATTGTGATAATTATTATGATTAACTTGATTACGAAGGAAAATAAATAATATTTTATTGTGTAAGAATATAACGATATTTATTGATTTGGAAAATTGAAGAGTGACTAGAGGATCGTCTAAATGTATCTAAATAATTCATGTCTATTATGTAGTCTTTAGTTGACTATGCTGTAGTCTGTTTCTGAAAGTGCTTTATTATAAATATTTAATTTAATTTTAACATTATAATTTCCTTGTTATGTTAAAAATTGTTACCCATATTATTTGTACGCCACACTGTGGTAGGATACATGAGACTTTTATAATTGTAACACCTCTCTGTACCTAATGTATTCACAAATGAATAAATGAAATGAAAATGAAATGAAATGAAAAAAAAGCCGAACCGGCACTGTCAGTAAAGCGCAACTTCTGAAAATGCTAAAAAGGCAGTCTACGTTAGACAGAGAAACTACGTGCAAAATGTGTACTCACGTTCAGTTCAATTTTCATACAAATTTCAACCGCTTAGCGGTTGAATTTTCAAAAATCCTTTTTTAGCACATTCCTATCAATGCCAAATTGCCATGCCAAACTTTAGGCCAATCCGTCCAGTGGTTTAAGCTGTGCGTTGAATAGATCAATCAGTCAGTCAATCACCTTTTCCTTTCATATATATATAATATATTGAAATGGGAATCCACTTATTAAGTGCGCTTTATAGGTAGGTATATTATTATGAATAGGACGATAGAGGACCTTAAACGAGTAGCTGAGATTCGCTGGACACAAGTGACAGAATCGTGAGACAAAGCTGAAAATATTTTTTTAAGACAGCTGAGCAGCTGTAGTGTATCAGTTGATAAGCTTTTTTTTAATTGTGAGATAGGCTTAGTATTTTCTGCAAATTTTTTAAGTTTTTCTTTTTGGTAATTATTTTTTTTTATTACAAAATGAAATCGTTTTCACTTCTATCGACAGTACTTAAGGCTGTCAATTTTTATTTAAGACAGCTAAGCAGCTGCAGTGTATCAGTTGATGAGCTTTTTTTTAATTGTGAGATAGGCTTGCGCTTGATGACAATCATGCTTATAGACTAAGATATAGCTGCACTTTTGCTATCGCCAGGAAGGCTGATTCAGTATTACGTGGGGTCTAGTGCTCTCCACTGATATATTAGATCGTCGTATATATATGACGTGTCTTAATGTTGATTGCTAATAAATATTACGAAGGCGTAAAATTAATTGCTGTCCTATTCTTAATACGCTTGTTTAATTATGCCAAATTTTGTTTTCCTATTTTATGTTAGTATGTATTTGTGTGTAGTATTTAAATATCTCCTTACTATAAATTTTCCTGTTTCAGATTGTATTTACGATTTAAGTATTCAAAATAAATCAACTTTACTTAAATCACCTTTTAGATCGCCTGTAAAAATATTAAAATTAAAAGTAAAGCTTAATATCAGACCGTATCATTACTTCCTGTCAATCTACAGCTTTATAATTAAATCGTGGAATGAAATCCCAAAACGGTCTAATTATTATAGGAGTTTATTTTTACTGCGATATGCTTTTATTGAAATCATAACATTGAATAAATTAAAACATACACATAGGTGCTTTTACCATTATCCGCTATTTGTATTACCGTAATTATGCCTTCATTTTGACGGTAAAATGGCATGATTGCGATAACATTAAATAGATATTTTACTGTAGATTATGAAACGCGGGGGCCTAGACTGGAAAAATCGTATGTGACAAAAAATCGTTTAACTCTGTCCATCTCTACCAGAAGAAGAGAGTCAGATTATCTGTATATATATTTTTTTAATAATAAACTGCAGTCCAAAGCATTGTTGCGTGTCAAATACAAGCTTATTTTATCATTACATAATCTTCGACTGTAGATAATCAAATAGGAGCATACATTTAATGGATTTCTTAAATTTGTGTAAAGGTGATTATAAAAAAAGGATAATGAAATTTTAACAAGAAGAGTACGCTCATTCCGTCGAATGACCTTTGGACTTTCTGGAGGCGGAGCGAAGAAGTAACGAACGTATTTCAATTTCTAATTTGCCTGTCAATTGTCCATCAGCACAGACGGCGGTGATAAGGTATCAAAAGGCTGACGCTGATTCGCTTGTAAACCACCTTATTAATCAAATAAAGGTGTGACGAAAAGCGAGTTAGCTGAATACAGGAATATTCGTATTACATTGCACGCTCAGTCTCAAAGGGAATCTTGGAATACGAAATTTAATTATGCATTTCAAACTTGTCTAAGTTTGCGATACCTGTCCCATTGCTGTTACGTATTGCTGATTGTTTTAGTTTGCACTTTGTTTGTGTCTGGGGTGATATTGGAGTAGTTTAGACATTTACTGATTAATTTGTATGTTTATAATTAATTATTTTCTCAATAATTTCATGTGGAATAGGAGCAAGAGATTTTAAATTGCAAGATAGGCTTGCGCTTGACGACAATCATGCTTAATACAAAGCAATGATGAGGTCTAGGTTGGAGCGCGCTTGCCTAGAAGATGCCTATTCACTCTTGCCTTGAAGGTACTTAAGTTATACGCGGCAGGGAATACATACGCTGGAAGGGTATTCCACATCCTGGCTGTTCGAATCAGGAATACAGAGCAGAACCGTTTCATTCGAGCTGACTGGATGTCAACCACATATGGATGCCAATGCTGACGGTTTCTTGCTGTTCTGTGGTAGAACGATGAATTGGGAGCAAGGTTGAAAAGTTCCTGAGCACACTCTCCAAAGTATATCCGATAAGGGTGACATTTCGTCGGTGTTGTAAGCTATGTAGTTTCACCTGTATGAGTGATTAATTGCCAATATTTCTTTCTACACATGCCTTTAATGGTAAATATACACAGATGTAAAAATTGGGAATGCAAGCTAGCACCGAAATTGCAGTCTAAGTAGATGCACTAGATAAAGCCCGCGACTTCGTATTTTGTCTTTAGCCATCGAAAGCTTCCCCGGGACGCAACCTATCCCTGTACCAAATTTCATTGAAATCGGTTGAACAGATAGGCCGTGAAAGCGTAGCAGACACATAGACAGACACTTTCGCATTCATAATATTACTATGGAGTATGGATTTCACAGCTGGCTTTACATGTAAGGGTTAACCGTCTGCATAGACCCTAAAACTAGAAACATAAATACCTGCACAAATGTACAAAGCTTAGGCAGATATCTAAAGCAGGACTGTCTAGAAGTATAGTACGTACGACCAGCACAAAGACAGACAATAGACAGGGGTTGTGTTTAATGTGTCTAAACGTCTATCGCCCGATAGAGTCGCAGTATCTTATACATCTACTAAGTTCACTGGGGGAACTCATTCAACTGTTTGCGGAAACGTGCTACTGCTCATTGGCGTAAGAAAATAATAGAAGTGGCAATTCATTTAATTAAAATTGAAAAAAAAGTGGATTGAAATGATCGAAGATCATATTTACCTTTGCCTATAACTATGCCTTATTGGAAAAATAAACCACTACTAACCAAACAATAATAGGTGATACTCACAATCGATACACTAGAAACCCTAAGCTAGTAACAGCGTCGTATCGTGTGCGCAAGGTGCAGAAAGCCTTTGTGGGGTCGAGTGTACGCTTTTATAATATGGTTCCCAAAGAGCTTCTGGATTTGCCATTACATAGATTTAAAGACTGTGTTAAACAGCATTTGTTAAGTCGAGGTTATTACACTATCGATGATTTTATTAACGACAAAGTTGCATGGAAGCAACCGGCCTCGCATCCAGTGACCCACAAGTCAGTGTAATACTTGTAACGAATGTGTTGTGTTGTCTACATATTGTAACCTTTTCTTTTCTATGAAAAGAGCAACTGCTGAGTTTCTTGCCGGTTCTTCTCAGTAGAATCATTTTCCGAACCGGTGGTAGAGTCTTAACGTTTCATAAGTGACACAAGTTGTCCTACATGAAATAAATAAATCATTAAATCACTATTTGTCCAAGTATCTGATCCCGCGGGCTATTTTTTTTTTAGAATATAAGATTGCCTGTAGACACAAATGACGCAATGGTCGTCATTGTAGGCGTTAAACTGATAAGACGTCCATTACTAGACGCGGGTCCTATGCGTGGAAATCCACGGGATCCGGTCTTGTTCCACTTGTTTCCAACAACTTTGACGACCTCCGTGGCGCAGTGTGTAGCGCTGTTGTCTTAACGTGCGGAGGTCCCGGGTTCGATCCCCGGCAGGGTCAATTTGGAAATTTATAGTTTCTGAATTTTCCCTGGTCTGGCTTGGTGGGAGGCTTCGGCCGTGGCTAGTTACCACCCTACCGGCAAAGACGTGCCGCCAAGGGATTACGTTCCGGTACGATGCCGTGCAGAAATCAAGTAGGGGTATAGGTTCAAATATAACTGCCATGCCCCTAACAGGTTAGCCCGCTACAATCTTAGACTGCATCATCACTTACCATCAGGTGAGATCGCAGTCAAGGGCTAACTTGTAGTGGATAAAAAAAAACTTAGGCTTCATATACATGAATGATTTTTGTTTAATAACGATCTTCAGAAGTTCAGGTCTGGCGGCTCCGGGTTTATGTCCATGAAACTTTACTCTTTATGGATCAAAGAAGTAACCTAAACAAATAATGCTTATCACACTCCACTTGAATAAAATAAAACTTCGATGATTGTATACGGTTGGCGAAGATGCAGAACGGATTGGTTTAAGAAGCTGGAGAACAACCACGAATGATAGAGATAGATAGAGAAATCTTCTGGACCAAACCCGGACCAATAAAGGGCTGTGACTTAAAGATATTGTTTTGGAGGCCAAGGGCATTTTCTTCACTAACCTATGAGGGACCTCCTACCTACCTTTGACCTAGGGTGATGACTTTTTAATTATGTCATTTCTATTCTTTTTTAGGTCTGAAGGGTCAGGCTTAGAGTTTAATACAGATCTGAAACTTTGGAAACATGTGACAAAAGTTTGTGGAACCCCAATACCTAACACAGGTCTGCATTGAATTCATCGACGAATTGCAATAGGCAGTCATATTGCAATAGGGTGTACATCCGTTGCATATTGAGAGACGTTCAAACTTTGAAGTTAATAATTTCCTAAAGGATGTAGTCACTGTGTAATCTATAATAATATTATAAATTCGAAAGTTTGGATAGATGGATGGATTTGTTACTCATTCGCGCCAGTACGGCTGAACGGATCAGGATGAAATTTTTAACAGAGAAAGATTTTTATCTCGAAAAATTAAAGAGATCCCGCGGGAACCAAAAAACCTCAATCCATGCAGATAAAGTAGCAGACATTATCTAGTTAATTATAATATAATTTGAGGGTTAAAGCGGTAATATACTTGTGGTTATCACCGATCAGTCTTCTGTAATGGTGGTTGGGGGTTCAATCATCATTCCCTTATAACTTTTGCTGAGACATGTGTTTTAAGCAATTAAACTTATTTGGTAAAACGGTGAAAGAAAACATCGTGACGAGACTTGCATGCCTGAAAAAGTCTGGAAGGAGTATGAAATCTGACAATGTGCATTAGGCCAGTATGATGGACATCGGCAAGCCCTTCTCATTCTGAGAAGAGACTCTTGCTCAGTAGTGAGCTGAGTTGAAATTATGTTGATAAGTGTACGTGGATGTTACTATTCCAGTTAGGTTATCATAGGATTCTTAGGATATAATAGGAAAGATGACAACTCAATCAAATCAGCTATGTGATTCTCTAAGGTAAAATAAGATTTACATCAGTTGCACATCGGATGTTACATCAGATGTAGCCTATTTTGGATTCTCTAGTAATCTTCGACTCGTCGCTGCTACACTAGCGCTCCATGAGCGAATGTGATGCATGTAGGAAGCTCGTGTTTGACATAAAATGTATGGCAAGTGATATTCTGCAAGGTATTTTAACTCGGCTTCGACTGCATCGTTCGCCTTCGCCTTCGATTTTAAGTGTCAAAATGAAAAGCTAATGTTTTGTAGCTTTTTCCTTCGATGTTACGTACGATGAATAGTGAAATTATTGTGTTCGGAATAAAAATAATAAAACAAATGGGAATTTTCTTATACCTTAACACGTTATAAGACTAGCTGATGTCCGAGACTTCGTCCGCGTGGATTTTGGGGTTTTTTGCTTCCCGCCTGAACTCTTTCATTTTCCGTGATAAAAAGTAGCCTATGTGTTATTCCAGACTTCTACCTCTGTACCAAATTTAATCCAGATCCGTTCAGCCGTTCTGGCGTGATTGAGTAACAAGCACCCATCCGTCCATACAAACTTTCGCATTTATAATATGAGTATAGATGAGCAATGTAAAAAATGGTATGCAAGTCAAAGTAATTAGTATTGCCAAAACTTAACAGCCCTTTAATGGCGTGTGTATTTTTATCTAAGATAAACTTTCTTTTCCTCACAGATTGTAAACATGTTTAGTGGTAGGTTAGATTATTAGGTACACTGCTTTAAATACTTACTAAAAAAATATGATTGAATTATTACATAACGAAGTCTGATTTAACACTAAGGATCCATACTAATATTATAAATAAGAAAGTGTGTCTGTTTGTCTGCTACGCTTAAGCGGCTCATATTTTCAGTAGATTTGTGTTTGTCGAAACATCCATCGAAACTAAAATTCTACATCAATGTTTTTATCCCATGAGACCTCACTGGTGAAAAACAAAACTATGTCGGTGGCCGAAAACAAGCACGCATTTTTTAACAAACAAGCTGTTTGTAAAAAAATGCATGTGGTCTTGAAAAGGTAGCTGCCAGATAAAAAAGATACACTATCGCATTTATTTACCAGTTAGCATAGTCAAAGAAGAAACTTACTTTAGAATATTATACAGTTGTATAATTATAATGTTCTTACTATGTATTATCATAGTATTTGATGATAACGACTTGGTCTCTAAATGGTCTTATATATATTTAATAATTTCTTCCAAGCTTTTATCTTATAGCACTTCTTATAATGCTAAAAATATTTTTCCGATATTTCAGTCAAAGATTTTCCAATTTTTTTGAATTTTTCAGGCCATCTACAGGCTTACAAATTCATAATATTTATAGCATTTTTGCATTATGATGTTATTTTCTGCAATATGAACAACATTGAAATGGCTGTTGAAGGAATACTTCTTTGAAGCAAAAATAACACAAAAGGAAACTTTGAAAACCAATTTTTATTATTTTTCAATCCTTATGTTATTATCCGTTCTTATTTCTAATATCTATTAAAAACCTTATTAAAAATATGTAGTACTATCTGATGCCCGCGACTTCGTCCGCATGATTTAAGTATTTATTTACTCCTGCGAAAACCATTTTCCGGGATAAAAAGCAGGCTCACTCTCCAGGTCCTCAACTATACCCATGCCAAAAATGACGCCGAACCGTTGCTCCGTTGCGGCGTGATTGAAGGACACACCAACAATTAATCATACTTACTAATATTATAAATGCGAAAGTGTGTTTGTTTGTTGGTTTGTCCTTCAATCACGCCGCAACGGAGTAACGGATCGACGTGATTTGGCATGAGTATAGCTGAGGACCTGGAGAGTGACATAGGCTACTTTTTATCCTGGAAAATTAGGGAGTTCCCGCGGGAATCAAAAAACTTAAACCACGCGGATGAAGTCGCGGGCATCAGCTTGTAAAATATCATTATATGATGCACACGACTTCTTCCGCGTGGATTTAGGTTTTCTAGAAGTTTCATAGGAACTCTTTGATTTTCCATGTCAACTTTGCCCATCTCCTGAATACAAAATATCTATGTACGGTCTACCAAACTTCATTAAAATAGATGAAACGGTAACTTTACACAGAATTAGCTTTTTTTTCCACTACAAGTTAGCCCTTGACTGCGACCTCACCTGGTGGTACTGGTAAGTGATGATGCAGTCTAAGATGGTAGCGGGCTAACCTTTTAGGGGTAGGTATAGGAGTTATATTAAATCAATTTCCCTAATCAGTTTCTGCATGGCATCGTATCGGAACGCTAAATCTTTTGCCAACACATCTGAACATGTATCCTAGATTCTTCAGACTGCAAAATTTTTTTGAGAGATTCTTCCAAATCCTTGTTGTTTCCAGTCCAGTGTCACTGCTTGATCTGCAATTTTTTAATTTAATACATGTATTTAAAAATTGTAGTATTTATTAGATATGTTCATTTTAAATGGAATATTTTGACAATGCTCTAATTCAACTTATTATGCCAGAGTTTGAATAACATGTTCTAGGCAAGGGCATTCTAATGTAGACCTCATCACTGTCGGCAAGTACAAGTCAATTTTGCATAATAACAGCCGCCATTAAATAAGCACTTACAGTACGAAGAACCAAACTGGATAATTATTAGAGAAAATCTAAGTTGGATCAAAATTGCTGAAAATTGTTACATACACATAATAGAAACCACAAGATTTTTATTTATGCTACTGCAAGTTAGCCCTTGCCTGCAATCTGATCTGATCGTAAGTGATGATGCAGTCTTAGATAGTAGTTGGCTAACCTGTTAGAGTTAAGGCAGTTAAATTAAACCCATACACCTAGTTGGTTTATACACGGTAGCGTACCGGAACGCTAAATCGCTTGGCGGTACGTCTTTGCCTTTAGGGTGGTAACTAGCCACGGCCGAAGCCTCCCACCAGACTAGACCAGAGTAAATTCAGAAATTATAAATTTCCAAATGGACTCTGCCGGGAAATGAACCCGGGACCTCCCACGTCAAGACAACAGTGCTCAATTCTGCACCAGGGAGGTCTGAATATCAGACGGGGAAGCCGTAGGTAAAAAGAAGTATAGTTAAGGTGAGTACTTAGTAAAATGTCCTAATACACGTCTTGTTATGTTTATAGGGAAGAAGTTAAATCATAAGCCACAAGAAAATATGATAAACAAACCTTTTGCTTTCTGATGAACAACATAAGTTTGCTTTTTTCCTTAGAATTATTTCCATTCATATTATATCATAAGTATTTCATGATAGTTCGTTTACCAATGTCTCCATTGCAATCTAGTTTCTGCCACCTTTCCAAAGTGCTGCACGCAGCATAAGTATATTGATAGGGTCTGAAATTAATGGCGAACTTATAAACATCGTTTTGAGGTTATGTAGCAATTATTGAAAGAGGAGCTTATTGCCCTCTGGATATACACGGGATAAATTATATTTTAGTGCTCACTTTTAAACAACTTTTTACAAATACAACACAACATAATATGTAATATGAACTCACAACTTCACAAGTAGTCCGAACACTAGCCTGTCGCCATGGCACTTCAGTATTGCGGGGATCACCATGAAATTTTAAGTGTTTCACTTCGATTCTATTTTTATACTTATAAAAAATGATTGCCTTCACAGTCACAAGTGTTTCGAGTATTCCTTGGTCAAGAATTATTTAGTTTTTTGCTGACTTGGATTGTAGATGTAGACATCCCGTCACTGTGATAACGTTTTTTTTAAAGCAATATAAAGTATAGGCAAAAGTCTATGAGCATTCTGCCTATGTCGAAGACAAAAGTATTAACTCATGATTATTTTTTAAAGAAATTGGCATTTCGAAATGTAATTTTGTATTACAACAGTAAAATTATTAAAACAATAATTTATAAACTATTAAATAGGCTTATTTAGTCAATCGTAAGCATTTACCGGTACCAATATAAAAATAGTATGACATCACTGGCTCGCCTAAGCAAACATCGTAGGGTTCGTCTCATCGATAAGATCGTCAACGAGCGTTATGCCTCTGCAGAATGCAAAATTTACAACCGTTGCAGGCAAGGTCGATCTCTTCGATGTTACATCTCAGACCGCATCGATGCGAGCAATGCTTAGAGGTTTCTTAGAGAATCACACTGCAGGAACTTTTTATCAAACTTAAAAACGCACTTCTATTGTGGAAGTTTTTCTTTAATCTATATTTTAAAATGGGTATCATACCTAAAACTAAACGAGTATGTGAATTTTAGGTCTTTTGAAATACCTTCTATATTAATCAGTTAGAAATATTTTTTTTGATAAAGGCATCATCCCTATTAAATGACACGCATGGGTAGGAGTAGCTTCGGTGGCGGACGAGGGGCAACGTAAAATTGCTGATTTGCTGACGCGCCAGTGCCCGCTGCAATAAGGATACATCTTGAGTTCTGCAGGCCTTATAGGCATCAAATGGCCAATTTAATAGCTGTTAAATAGTAAATGGCCATACGGTAGACATAATCTTATACTAAGTATAGCTCAGTTTTATATAAATTCTAGTAGGTTAAGTATAAAAAATTCAGCGATGACAAATAGGGCAGTCCGCCGGCCAAGTGCGCAGCATCCATCCAACGACCTCGCGAATTTGTACCGTTTTCGTATGAAAGTCACGATATTTAAGTGCAGACACACACACCAGACAATACAGTGGCATCAATTTACTTTTACTGACCTGATAAGACATATACCACTAGATCTTATATTATCCAATAGAGAGTAGCTCTCCATCGGGTAATGTGTTTTGCGTTAATTAAAGAAGATTCTTGATTTCAAGGAGGTAAGTTAGGAAAGTGAAGAAATAATATTATTTTTTCAACTTCGCCAGATGACAGCAGGCAAGGATAATTTTACATGAAAATGTAGGTTTTAATAAAGTTAAAGGGATCGTGTTTTAACGTCTACAAAGTCTTGTTTGTTAGCCAAAAACATCATGTAGGAAATTTTTTTAGAAGTCTGAATTCTCGTGTAAAGTTGCAATTCCTTGGTTAGACGGAATGCAGTTTTTCGGTGTTTTATTGCTGATGCCACACGCTATAATTACCACGACAAGCGTTCGATTTATTTTTTTGCCGATTGTGCTTAAATAGACGCTTGGTTTTCTACCTTTTAAGTTCATGTAGAGCCGGAAGGACGGTAATTTTTGTCATAAAAATAATATCTTTAAAATCAATAGAATTGTCTGAAGTCTGCGCTTCCCCAGGGTGATACTTTTTCATTTCGCGGCTGTTTTTCACTGGGCAAGGACATTTTTTCTCTCGTATTCCTTAATATATCACCGTCATTTAAGGTTTATTTACAGGAGTGAGTTTAAGAAAAGTGTGGTGACATCTTTGAATAAAAAGATTGAAAAGGATTCCTTCCTTTTCAATCAAAGGTTTAAGCCACTAATAGAAACACTCTGCCTACAGTTTTGCAGATTAGTTTTACTAATTTTATTGATATAAAAAACCTGTCCGTCACCTTTTCATGACCAAGCTGTGAAAGATTTTGTTGTCTTGTTACTTTGTTGTCTAAATCCACGCGGTCGGTTTCGCGGGCATTTTATTTTAATTTCATTTATTTGAAAAAACCACCATAATAATGTATTATATATTTAACTATTGGGGCATTGATTTCCACACTAGTATTCCCAGTTGGTAAGGATAGTACGTCGAAAGAGAAGAGAAAGTCTATAGGCATCCGTTGTAGCGGAGCGAGACCAATCTTACATCTATGTCTATAGGATACTATTGAACTTTCTTATAATGGTCAACAATACTATGGTCTTCAACACCTGTATGGGGCCTACGACTTTCTTCCGTTGATAAACTTAAAAATAGGCTTGCGCAATAAAAGTGCAATTTATAAATAAATTACACAACAATTTAATGTACTACTTGATGGGTTTAGTATGTGTGTTGCTAATATTATATTTCTAGAATTTCTTACATGTCTTCTTCATCATAATAAGACTCTTTAACCCATTAACCAATTAATAACTATTTATCAGGCTCGATACGGGTGTACTCTCTCTTGCTATCAGAGAGGGTATGTAATGAGAAACTGTCGGCGAGGATGCCGAAACGGCCGCGTCGGGCCGGAAGTGACGTCACGGATGCACTCCCCACCGGAAGCCGACTAAAAGCCTCCGCTGCATTTATCTGACGAACGGTTAGATCGATCGCTCAGTAAATAACTATTGTGTGACGGATCGTAAATATCGATTTAGTAGGTAGGTATGATAGCCTAGTGATTTAGATGTCCGACTTACTATTACATGTGTTGCGGGTTCGATCCGCAGGCTGCTGACTATGAGTTATTGCGTTTTAAGAAACAAAATTTCACTTGCTTCAAACGGCGAAGGAAAAGAAAAACATCGTGAGAAAACCTGCATACCCGGGATTTCTTGGTCATATATCGAGGTTCAAAGTTCCAAAATTTTTCTTTTCGTTTCTCCTTGCCTCTAAGAGCACGTTAAGCTGTCGGTCCCGATTATTATCAATATTATCTGATAATAATCATAAAAAGCCTAAGAGTTGAAATACCTACTCTTAATCGAGTCGTATGTGGAAGGACTTGGGAATCGCCGCATTATTATCCCAAGAAAACGCCTACCATTTTGATCAATAAAAAGTAATGGACTACGACGCACAGTGAAGAAATTCTTACCCTTTTTCAAAGCAGGAGCAGACAGACAGGTGGACAGAAAAACAGACTCACACTTTCGCATCTACAGTTATTTGTCAGAGGGTTTTGAACCATCAAGTAAATCTTAAGTAAAGAACACAATTGGAACAAGATCCTTTTTTTTTGAGATCCTTGAAAAAAATATTTCAGTACTAATTACTTTCACTACTATCCCGCGCTGTTGTTGACAACTTTTCTCCCCAAAGGTTTGAAAGAGATTGCTTCAGCAATAAGACCACCTTTACACCCTTCTGTATAACCTTTTTACCTTTTGTTTATTGTTTCTGTTTTGTGTGTGTGTGTAATAAGGAATTTATCTATCTGTCTATCCAATACTAAAAAGAATAGAATAAGACATGCTATTCTGACTCACTCATACTTGGGTATGTTGTTTATGTGTGGCACAATTTGGAAACAAATGTTTTATCTTTCTTTCTTTCCAAGCCTTTTTCATGCTCTATAATTACATTTCGCTCAGACCGCTAACGCAAAACCGCATTACTGCAAAATATGAAAATAGATGCAAGATTTGCGTGCAAGCTCGTTAGTACACTCTTATCGCGGTACCTCCTCTGATATAGTGCTTTCACCCTGTAGTATAGGATCCCAGTATAAAACGACCTTCACTGAGCTGGTTAAAGGATGAAAAGTATTTTATATCAAATTAAATACGTACATAATACATTACAACATGCGCACACCTGCACGATTGTGACTTCACAATCGTGCATTGTCGAGTCAACATCTCCTGAGGATGCTCCGGTGTCGGAGTGAAACGTACGTTGAGAGTGATTTGGAGGATTTGTGTGGTGTGGTGTTGTGCCTGTGCGAATTGCTGGGTGGTGGGTGTCGCATGTTGCAGGTGAAAGACGCACTGTACCACACAGATTTGTCTACTGTAGCGGATTATAGCGAATTAAACTTCTAGTTCATTCACTATCATGGACTTCCGCAAAGTAACGCCTGCTTCTATTCAATATTTGACTAAAACAATTCAGTCCAGAAAATGATTAATTAACATTTTAAATTTTATTTCGATTTTCCTCTTTATACCTGCCTACCCAAGAGTTGTGACGGGAAAAAAATAGTCAACCTAACGTTTCCATATTCTATAGGCTTCATACTTTCGATTGGTATGGAATTTGTCTACTATCCAAACCAGTGAAATGTTTAAAAAAAAATACAAAAAGGCAGCCTTATCGCTTAGCAGCGATCTCTGCCAGGCAACCTTAGGAATAGGAGCAGTTGAGGAGATTAACTTGCGGGTGGTGTATTAATATAAACATACAAACAACTACCTACATAATAATCCATAAACAGTTACACAAATAATATAATACTTATAAAAAATATATGAAAATAAACTAATACATATTATGTATTTTATATTACTTATTACCAAATAAAAATTAAAACTATTCGCTAAATATTTTAATTCGCGCACGGAAAACGGATAACGACGAAGACGGTTTTAAATTCTATTTTTTTTAGGATTAGGATTAGGATTAAGTTTTAGGATTCACAATTATATTGGAGGTAAAATAACTGCAGCTGAATATAGTATAGCTGAAATGAAATCATACTTAATTTTATATACGAAAGTGTTTGTTTTTCGGTTTACCTATTGGTTTGTTGGTATATGTCCTTCAATCACGCTGCAACTGATCAACGGATCGATGTGATTTTTTGCATGGGTATAGTAATTTGAGGACCTGGAGAGTGACATAGGCTACTTTTTATCCCGAAAAATTGAGTTCTCGTAGGAATTAAAAAAACGTATTCCACGCGGACATCAGCTAGTGGAATATAAGTATAAAATTTTATATACATTAACGTTTCACTTTTATTTTATAGTTAGGGGTTCTCGTAAAAGCAAGGGGTTGACGGCTATAGAAGCATCGAAGCGGGAATGACGTCTGTCTATCGCAGTGCCGGAAATTCATTTTATTCCATACGCTTTTTATTTAGGCTATCACCGATTTTCTAAACGACATCGTCCACTAACC
The DNA here is from genome assembly GCA_964035005.1 of Erebia palarica. Taxonomy (NCBI): domain Eukaryota; kingdom Metazoa; phylum Arthropoda; class Insecta; order Lepidoptera; family Nymphalidae; genus Erebia; species Erebia palarica. The sequence continues at coordinate 17,046,845 of OZ035995.1, forward strand.
ATGCCAATATTACAAATGCGAAAGTGTGTCTGTCTATCTGTCTGCTAAGTACACTTTAAATGCCCATCTTTTCAACAGATTTTGATGAAATTTAGTACAAAGATAGGTTGTATCCCGAGGAAGGACGTAAGGATTCTCCGTTCGTGAGCGATTTTCCGTCCCATCGGGCTATGAGAGTAAGGGAATAGAGAGAGCACCTGTTTTTGCGCATATATATGCGATATAATATCTCTCGCATGTCTACCTAATCTCTGTGGAGATTGGCCGCCGTGGCCAAAATTCAGTCGGGAGGACATATTAAATGCTGTAAAGATGATGTCCGCGACTGGAATAAATTCTTTGTGTTCCCGCGGGAACTTCTTTATTTTTCGGGATAGAAAATAATCTACGTTACTCTGAAGAGTGAACGTGAACGTCCTCAACTATTCTCATGCAAAAAACACGTTAATCTCAAACACGCAAATTGCTCGGTTGCGGCGTGATTGAAGGACAAACCAACAAACAAGCACTTTCGCATTTAAAATATAATATACTACTAATATGTCCGCGACTTCATCCGCGTGGACTAAGTTTATACGATTCCCGCTGGAACTCCTTAATTTTCCCGGATAAAAAGTTGCCTATGTCCCCTTCCTCGGGATACAACCTATAACCTGTAGCAAATTTCATCAAAGTTGGTTGAACAGGTGGATCTTGAAAGCGTAGCAGACAGACAGACAGACACACTTTCGCAAATATAATACTAGATGATGCCCGCGACTTCGCCCGCGTGGATCAAGTTTTTTTATTACCACGGGAAGTCCTTAATTTTTCGGGATAAAAAGTAGCCTATATCCTTCCCTATTTGTTATTATATTTATTATTGATATTTGTATCCCTTCTCTGGGATACAAACTATACCTGTACCAAATTTCATCAAAATCGGTTGAACGGATGGGCCAATATGGATATTACATCTCCACACTCGTATAAGGCCGAATAAAGCAAATATGAGCTCTAATCACTAAGCCAGGCTATTCAGACTGGATGCATTTCCAAATAGATTCACCTACAATTCAAACTAATCCCGCCGATACTGAAACTGAGCATAAAGGCTCGCACACATTTCAATGGAGCGTTACTAAAACGACTTCCGATTTAAGGTATAGCCCCAGTACAGCCTGTACGGGAGTGATATGGCTCGACCGTAACAAAGGATGACCATCCTCCGAGCGGGTGTAGTGCTTGGGGACCACTGGTCCGACCGTTCATCTTTGGAGGTCGTATATATAGCGTAATTCAGAGAACGCATCGTAATCGTGAGTTGGGCTCTTCGTGGTCGCGTGTATCGTACTAGTAATGCCATCTATTGGATTATCTGCGGACTGTGAAGACCGGCACAAGCCACAATACAGCGCGGCGCGGAGTGGCACGTAGCAGCAAGTATTCTTTTCTAAAAAATGATATGAAATGTGCACATTTCATACCCTGTAAATGAGTTCGAAAGTTAAACTTCTAGGCCAGTAAAGAATGTATGTATTTTCATTACAATATCTTGTAATTTGTTATAATGTTCTTTGGCCTAAATAGTTTAAACTCACAGCGCAAAAAAATATATTTTTCTAAAAAATTATATGAAATGTGCACATTTCATACCCTGTAAATGAGTTCGAAAGTTAAATTTCCCGGCCTAGGTCAGTAAAGAATGTATGTATTTTCATTACATATCATATGTTTGAATTTGGAATCTTTTTTCCTGAATATCTTGTAACTTGTTATAATGTTCTTTGGCCTAAATAGTTTAAATTTGGAACTCTACCGTATTACGCGTTCTGCACTCACAGCGCAAAAAAATTAAAAGTATAATATTTATAACTTTTAATATTTCTTATGTAGGTTGCTTTTTCTTTACTTTCTTTTAATTACATAATATAATATATTAAAAAAAAAGTCACTTGTTTCATTTTTTAGAAAAGCAATATACACACCTCGACCGGGAGAGCATTTCTGGTCTCGTATATAGTCGGCCTCGCGTAGCTCGGCTGTCTAACTAACACTCGACCAGAAAACGCGTACTTCCCGGTCTCGCGATGTAATGTACTATTTTGTGAGGTTGTATGGAGCTGGAACATTTGAGTGACGCAGCACGGAGATGCACTGCGCGACGACGAATCTCACACAATTAATATTTGCCGCTAAATTCCGCGCTTCTGGATGCGTTACCTGCGATTTAGTCCGCGTGGATTTTGACTTTTAAAAAATCTTATCTTCTAAAGACCAGCCCGGTGGCTATCACAACTTTATGTCGTGCAAGCGACAAATTATAGCCAACTCAGCTAACACATATAAACATTATACAATTTTTTTATGGTTCACTAATGTTTCACAAAAAACGTTTAACAAATGATCATTTCACACAAAACGTTTCAAATACTATTCAGGTGACAAACAACGTATTCCGCAAGAATATCATTTGACAAATATTCAATTTGAAAATGTATTCCTTTGCAAAATTGCTGAATGTGAAAGTGTCATTTACAAATTAATTATTTCACCAAATTATTTATTTGTTAATTCGCAATATTTTTATAAAATTTCGGTACATTTTACAAACTTTTGTGCTTCTGAAATTACATTTTTTTAACTTAAGTTAGGTATATTAACCCGATAGAACCTAAATGCCCAGCCTGCGGCCGGGCACTATCTGATCATTATGTCTAACCCTAACCTAACATTTTGACAGATATAGTACTTATCAAACGTTTTTATGATATGTATTTTTATAAAAATTAATGTGAATAATAAATGATTTGTTTGACCAATAATGTTGTGTGAAATTAAAATTTGTCTGCAAAAAATTTGTCTTAAAAGTCATTTATTTATAGAACCAGTTGTTTGTACAAAGCAGTTATTTTTGATTCATAATTTTGCCAAACGTTGGTTGGTGAAATGAAAATTCGCCATTTGTTTTTTATGAAATGATAGGTAACCATTTTTTATGCAACAAAAATAAATGTGTGTACTTCCGACTTCCGTTTTCCTTTTCACTTGAAACTTATAGGTAGGTTAAAATAAAGAGCAAATTCGGCTAAATAATCATCTGCAAGCAGGTGATTGCAGCCTTAAGCATTGGCCTATCTACAACTTTATCATCGATACACAGACCAAATCAATTTTATTTTTATGTTTGTCTATCTGTCTGTTCGAGCATCTTGCAACTGAATTCAACCGTGGGAAGCCCGGTCGGGTATCTACTAAATAAATAAACGAAACTTTATACTTTTTTTCCGTATGCAATAAATTTCCGTCTGCATTTTAACTACCGCGGGTTTTATTCAAAAGACCCAAGATATCATTTGCCCACAATGCATGGCGCTGACGCGGGGGAAACTGGTGGCATACTACCATCGCCTAGAGCAGTATTATTTTGAAATGACAGATTTTTGTGACCTACCTCGACATCCCTAAAATAAGGATTATATTCCTTTAACAAAAGCGTCAACAAAACTTATTAATATTGCTTTAAGCGTTGATAGTAACCCCCCTGCATGTGACGTTATCTGTATTACATAAAACAAAATGCCGGCGTTTTAGTGAAAATAAAAATTCTATATTCTTCAGCATTCAGTGGCAAGGCTTACTTTATTTTTCTCTCATTTATTTGTATATTTCTACTATAAAATCATTCCTTAAATAATCTTCTAGGCAAGCGCGCTCCACCTTATGCTGCATCACTACTTCCAGTAAGTTTGATTGCAGCCATTTTTTTTTCACTACAAGTTAGCCCTTGACTGCAATCTCACTTGATGGTAAAATGATGCAGTCGAAGATGGTAGCGGGCTAACCTGTTAGGGGCATGGCAGTTATATTAAACCCATACCCCTATTTGGCTTCTACACGGCATCGTACCGGAACGCTAAATCGCTTGGCGGTACGTCTTTGCCGGTAGGGTAGTAACTAGCCACGGCCGAAGCTTCCCACCAGGCCAGACCAGGGAAAATGCAGAAATTATAAATTCCCAAATTAACCCTGCCGGGGATCGAACCCGGGACCTCCACACGTTAAGACAACAGCGCTACACACTGCGGCCACGGAGGTCGTCAAACTTCTAGGCAAGCGCCTCCACCTTAGGCTGCATCACTACTTCCAGCAAGTCTGATTGCAGCCAAGCGCTAGTCTATAAATTTAAAAAAGCATACGCGAAGGGAGAACTACGCCAGCAGCAAATGAAGTCCCTAATGGATAGTAAAGTTGACAAGAACAACATGAGGCGACTTTAACTCAGTTTGCCGTTAAGAGGGCCCTCCTAACTGCTCGTGACCGTCCAAGATATAATTATATTACTCTCACAAATGGGGCACTGATGACCGTCTCGGTCGCTGGCCTTTTAATATGCTGTTTTATCTACTAACAAACAAGGCACAGCCAATGGGATCAGAAGGTAAAAGCTCAGTAATTTGACGACCTCCCTGGAGCAGTGGTGAATCCTGTGGTCTTATAGGTGGGAAGTCCCGGGTTTGATCCCCGGCAAGGTCAATTCGGGAATTTAAAATTTCTGAATTTCCTCTCGGGACAGCGTTGGATGACCCCCCACTAGGTGGACGGACGATTTCAAGCGTGCAGCTGGGAGCCGCTGGAAACAAGAGGCACAAGACTGTGCTCTGGGCGACTGGGCTCTGTGGCGATCCATTCAGGAGACCTTCGTCCATTAGTGGACGTCTATAGACTGAGACGACGACGACGACGAATTTCCTCTGGTCTGGCTTCGGCTGATGCTAGTTAAAGCGAAAACGTACCGCCAAGCGATTTAGCGTTCCGTTACGATGCCGTGTAGAAACCGATTAGAGTTATGGGATTAATATCACCGCCGCACCCCTATAATAGGTTAGCCCGCTGCAGTAACACTTACCATCAGGTGAGATCGCTGTCAAGGGCTACCTTGTCGTGGAATTTAAAAAAAGCGTACTCGACCTGACACTTTTTGGCTGTATTGCAGTTCTGATTGCAGGCTAAGTAGAAAAAAAAAGAAAATTTAAAAACATACTTAGTTTGAAAGGCAAAATATTTCAAACGTATGACCGTGTTTCAAACATTGAGTATTAAGCTTCCCTATTAAAATTTTATCGATTGAAGTCCATCATGAAAAATAAATTACCAGTCGATTTTCAAAATTCAAACGCTCACCCGTGTCTATATAAATTCCTCAACTTTTGGTACTATTCATATCTCGATCCTCCGAAAATCCTAGGAGCTATGGCAAAAAATACGTCTCAGGCGATTTGCATCTGATAACCATTTTCAATGGTAAAAAGTTAGCACCAAGTAAAAGTTCAACACAGTTTTTCGCAGTTCCAGTGTAAAAATATAAGCCAGTGTAACCCCAGGGGATTATCAGCTTCACGTAGCCACTCGTAGCCTCGTAGGTACTACGTAGTAACAAGGGCTGTTGCCGTAACAGCTATACGCTCGTTAGCAGGCATTTTGCCGCCTCTTTCATGCTAAAAGTTCTCAAGTCTGAAACGGAATCGGTTGTCTATGGCGTCATACAAAGGTGCACAGTTAGTTTGATGTTTTTTTAACCGACTTCAAAAGAAGAAAGCTTTGACCTGGATGTTCTTTTGAATGTTTGTTTGTAGACTTGGTTGTCTGGTGTACTGTCTCTTTACTTAACTAAATCTAGTGCTGCCCTTTCTTGCAGGGTTCATTACGAAAGAGACATTATTACAGCGTAATTTAATGATTGTGATGATATCCATTGATGTAGAATTTTAGTACCTATAAGAACCACTGCGAGAATTCAGGGATAACAAGTATTATTAAATTGAAAGAAGCCAAGACAAGCTCGGTCGAACTAAGAAAGGTACTTACTGGTAATACAAATAAATAATTAAATATTGGTCAAAACAAACCATTAGGGACATTTATTGTATCTTTAACTACAAAAACTGTCAAACTAAATTGTTCTATTGATTTCAATAAAATCCATATTAATATTATGAATGCGAAAGTGTGTCTGTCTGTCCGTCTGTCTGTCTGTATGCTGTATGCTACACTTTCACGGCCCATCTGTTCAATCGATTTGGATGAAATTTGGTACAGAAATAGGTTTTATCCCGGGGAAGGCTACTTTTCCTGGAAAATTAAGGAGTTCCCCCGGGAATCAAAAAACTTCAACCACACGGACGAAAATAATATTATATATTCCACGAATCAATTAAATAATATCCTCAGTCATTAAAAGAGTCCCGTTTCACTGTGGCTCACTCTGATTGATTGTTAAAGAGGCATTGGTAAAGCCTTTCGTTCGTACTTTTCGAGCGGTCAAAGAATAAGATTGAACATAGAAGTTCCAAATGCATACTTTGCTGTTAATGCTTATAACCATCAACGTAATAGTAGGGAGCCCAAGAGGAGATTTTTGGATTTACTCCAGCGCGGCAGATTAATTAAAGGGGGATTCTTTGGACCATGTAGAGTACCTTCACCATATATGAGCCTGTATATTAGTGGGTCTGTTTAGGACAGCAGATCAAAATAATGGATAAATAAAATCGATCATCAGAAATACTCGAGCGCGTCAGATTAAGATACAGTGAGTTAATTACATGCTGAAAAGTGTACATTCAAATAATCTGACGATTTGAGCGAGACCTAAATGAGTTGGAGAGTTACATACTTTAAAATGCGTGAAAGAATTAAAGAAAAGCGTCATGGAAAACTGTCATCGGGCGTGTTATTTCTTCACGATAACGCTCCTGCTCATCGATCGGAAGTTACACTTCACAACACAATCCGCTGTGCTGGCTTCAATGTCCTTAGCAATTTTCACTTATACCCAAAATGAAAAGAGCATATTCGTGGAACTAAATTTCATTATGATGACGCGGTTATGGATGCCGTAGAGTTTTTCAAGAGTCAAGAAAAATATTTTTTTTCGGAAGGAATAAAAAAGTTATAAACGCGTTATTCTAAATGCATTGCAGAGAGAGCTTATGTAGAAAAATGAAATATTATTGTTGTTTTTTTTTTATATGGATTCCAAGAACTTTTTGATTCACCTCGTATATTCAGGGATTGAAATGAAAAGGACGGATGTATAGAAAATTTAACTGCTATTTGGGCCTAAATATTGACAATAATCGGTTAGATATATTTTACATAGAATGCAAGGAAAACCTAGGCTATAAACACAGGTGAAATTATGAGACTGCTAGCAAATGAATTGCAAAATGTTTCATCTGTGCTATCTGAAATATAAAACTTACTCTTTGCCAAACCCCCTCGAGGCTGAGCAATTACAGAGCATCGGAACTGTAAGCCGTGCTTATAGATGTTTTTCGCTTATTTGTGCTCCTCTTGTTCTACGGAACCCGAGTAGGAGCATCTCAGTTACTAATTGGTCCTTCGAGCGGGAATGTTTTATCTAAAACCGGTAAAGGATTGTAATTCGACTTGGCGCTGTAATGGCTGTCTTAATAAATATCGCTTTTGTGGTGAACGTTGTTTTGAGGGCATCATTTGGATTTACAACGTTGTTAGGAAAATTATATGTATTGACTTTCATAATTTTGTTGTTGTTACTGTTTATTTCTACTGTGTTTATTGGTTTTTGATTAGCGTTCCTATTATTTAAGGACTACTCACAATTATTCTACGAAAAATATTAAGTCAACAGCTTTTTATTTAGTCAGGATTATATTTGTAAGTTCTACACTACTTATGTAAAACTTACAAGTGTAATTGTGGCCTTTCACATAAGCAGGAACAAATTTAAAAATACCTACTTATTAGCTCAGGGTAGCTTCTGCACGTAAGCGTAAACAACTCATGTTCTATGAGTTTATAAAACTATGATAAAAACAAATTAAAATATTTGAGTTAGCTGTTCTACCATAACATTACTCTACACGACTCGTACTTTTGCATTTATAATGATCCTAGATAATACCCGCGACTTCATCCGCGTGGATAAATTATTTTTTCCGGGATAAAAAGCCTAAGTCCTTCCCCGGGATATAACCTATCCTCGTACCAAATTTTATCAAAATCGGTTGAATAGGTGGGCCGTGAAAGCGTAGCAGACAGACGGACACACTTTCGCATTATAATACTAGTATGGATAGTATGGATATGGATTAGTGTGAACAAACAAAACATTTCCAGATTTCAAAATAAAAGAGATACCTACATACTCATGTAGGTAAACAACCGATATCTTACTTTGTTGTCTCTGTAGGTCCAATTTTACGCGTCAGCTATATCAAGTAGGTACCTAGCTAATCAATCAGTAATCAATCCTTGTTAGATAATACGGCTACGACGTTTGCTTGGTTGGTTTAAAAGACACATCAATCTCATTCAACCGGCCATGTTAAATCACTTGATTAATTCGAAAGCTATTTTCAAAGCGTGTCCAATCTCCCCTGTAGGTATATTTCACTGGCCAACAAGCCGGCGGGAGAGGATAAAAATTACTCTCCATGTTGGATATAAATTTAAATGTTTAAGAATTTACTTTTACACTTCATATTGACTATAAATTGAAATGTTTGATAATTTACTGTTGAAATAATGAGTTTTTTAAAGAAATTTTAAAAAGTTACGTGAATCCGTTACTAAGTTACCTTCTTCATTTCAAGTGGTTGGGGATTCGATCCTTGGGCAGTGGGCACGCACTAACTACTGTTTGGTATTAATAAATTTAACTGCTGCTAATATACCTACTAAAAATTACTAAGGAATCCGGTAAATATATTATTAAATAATTATATTTTTCGGACAAAAGTCTTAAATATAAATATACTACATTCGAAATTAAACTTTAACGCCTTAATGTTAAGGATTTTGGAAAAAAAATTATTTAAAAAATTTAAAAGAAAAAAATATTTATAAAAAAAAATATTCGTTTTCTTCTATCGGCAGTCCCTATGACTGCCATTTTTGATAAACGAGCTATAACACACCAAATTGATGTTAGTAAGTTATTTAAAAATCTCGCAACTGTCCAGCAATTTATATTATTGTCGTATTAGAAATTGCTGGCGTGCGTACCAAAACGTAGCCGATTGACGTATTGTTTATTTTATGTAATAAAGTAATTTCTGAGCAAGTGGGAGCAAAAAGTATGTATCTGTTTGACAGATTAACGTCTCCACTTCAGTGTGTGACAGTAAGTAATGATACGGGCTAAAGTGGTAAAGGCAACACCAGTGTACCAGGTTCATCAATTCCCGTTAGATAATACGACATTTGCTGTAAAACACACATCAATCTCATTCAACTGGACATGTTAAATCAGTTGATTCATTGGATGTAAGTACCTATATCAAATTTTATTTTAGAATACTCATTAATTTATAGATTTCCAGTTTACCAATAGCATCTCAATATTGATAAAAATTAGCGTGGACAATAATGAAGAAAAACTTTTTTACCATCCAGTAACCACTATAAATTTTGCCAGCAGCTTCGCTGACGTAGGGTTTGATTTTCATACAAATTTTAAAGCCCTTTTACCACCTTAAAGGCAAAACACAAACAGGCATCTTCTAGGCTTGCGCGCTCCACCTTAGGCTGCATCACCACTTGCAAGCAAGTCTAATAGGCATGATGACAGTAACCAAGAATCAATGAAATTATAAATTTATCTAATGAAATAGGATTCATGGAATATAAAATACGTATTTATTTTTCTATTTCGAGTGAGATTGCTATTTATTTTGATAAAATAAAACTATAAAATACATATATCTTAATGGATTAAACACCAAGAAGCGAATGACGTCACAATTGTTTGTTTTCGAGCTTTGACAGCCACACTATTGTTTACTGCACACTGCACAGAGTACACTGGTAATAACAATAGTGACGTCACAAACGGCGCCATGACACCGGCGAGCGTTTTGGCGTGAATTTTTAAATTTAAATTTCAAATACCAATTTTATCTACCAAAGCTTATTTTTCTGCTGATATAATATATTTTTCGAAATAGTAGATACTTCCGAACTTTTGCAGCCAAGCGCTGGCCTATATAATTTAATTTCGATTTCGAAATTAAGTGTCGAGCGGGGGCTGGGTTGGGTGTACGGCGGGTTGAATAGGCATGATGACTGATTTTGAAAAATGGTCAGATTATGTTCGGAAGTGTCTATATATTTTGAATAAATATATTATTTCAGCAGGACAATAAGGTTTGGTGGATAAAATTGGCATTTCAAATTTAAATTTTAAAATTCGCGCCAAAACGCCCGCCGTTGTCATAGTGACGTCACAAACCCCGCGGTTTGTGACGTCACTATTGTTTTTACCAATGTACTCTGTGCAGTGTGCAGTAAGCAATAGTGTGATTGTCAAAGCTCGAAAACAAACAATTGTGACGTCATTCGCTTCTTGGTGTCTAATCCATTATGGCGGATTGCTGTATTTTATAGTTTTATTTTATCAGAATAAATAGCAATCTCACGCGAAATAGAAAAATAAATACGTTTTTTATAATCCATGAATCCTATTTCATTAGATAAATTCATAATTTCATTGAGTCTTGGCTACTGTCATCATGCCTATTCCTTGCACTTATATGGACGACAGCAGTAGCACACAGAACTCGGGCGCCACCACAGACAGCGCACGGGTTGCGCGGGTAGCGAGCGGGCGAATCAGTCGTAATACACGTATTCTCCGATAGGCATTCACAATGGCATGGGCGTCGCTAAAGAGAGGAGCCCCGGCGTAAGTTCTTTATGAGTTCGCGGGCCCCTCATTATGAGCTGAGGGGGTTTTAGTGGGTATAAATCCCACATAACCCGATCCTATTTGGTCGGGTATCTATGGAAGATTTTCCCCCAATAAAAAAAAAAAGGTATTCACAATGACGCGTGCGCGGGTCGTACGCGTAATAATGAATACCTTTTTTTGACTGGCATGACAATGACATATTGGGCGTCGCATATGAGAGGGGCACTGGCGTAAGTTCTTTATGAGTTCGCGAGGCCCCTCATTATGAGCTGAGGACGGGCAACGAGGGGGTTTTAGTGGGTAAAAATCCCACATAACCCGATCCTGTGTGGTCGGGTACCTATGGAAGATTTCCCCCCTGTAAACAAAAAAAATAAAAAGGCATTCACAATGACGCGTGCGCGCGTCGTACGCGGCGTAAATAAAGACGTATTAGTCGGTTTTGTATTTATTTACAATTCACAAAACATATTTCATTTTGACTATGGATTTGAATGAAAAATTCTAGAATGTGCTCCTTAATATATTTATTTGTTTATAAACTAGCAAAATACTGTTTTGAAAGCAAGAATATGGCAGCGGATTGATTTCAAACTTCAATCAATAAGTATGCAATTGCGCGGCCGCTGGCAAGCTTGAAGGTACGCCCGACCAGCCATCAACCCGCGCTCGCGTTGTGTGTGAAGACAACGAGCAGCGCGTCTCACGCATGTAATAGGCCCTGTGGTAAGGGTGAGCGTGGCCGTTAATTAGAGCCTCGCTTATTACTATCGATCAAATTAGGGACCCTTTATCCAATAAATATACAAGAAGAGTAAGGGTCCCTGTAAAAAGTGCAGTGTAATAGGCCTATTACCCGACCCGCGCCCGCGTCCTGTGTGTTTTGCACTTTAGGAGTTCAATTCTCAAAAATCCTTTCCTAGCGGATGCCTACGTCATAAAAGCTATCTGAGTGTGCGTTTGAGCTGTGCGTTGATAGATCAGTCAGTTGATTTTTCTGGTGGGAGGCTGTGGCTAGTTACCACCCTACCGGCAAAGACGTACCGCCAAGCGATTTAGCGTTCCAGTACGATGCCGTGTAGAAACTGATTAGGGGTATGGGTATATCTGCCATACCCCTAACAGGGAAGCCCGCTACCATCTTAGACTGCGTCATCACTTACCATCAGCTAAGATCGCAGTCAAGTGGAATAAAAAAATATTCAGTCAATCACCTTTTCCTTTTATACATAATTAAGTATTATATTTAGATTAGGTTAGTAACTATATGACGAGTTTTCACGCCATGCCATACAAACGCTTTATCTCATTCCCTAGTTCTTCCGAAGTCAGCCAATATTAGCTACTAGCTGATGCCCGCGACATCATATCTCTTCGGAACTCTTTACTTTTACGGATAAAAAGTATTCCCGACCTAATATAATGTGTATATACCTAATATAATGTATCTCTGTGCCAAATTTCATGCACATCCGTTCAGCCGTTCTTCCGTGATTGAGTACATCCATTCATCCACCCATCCATCCATCCATCCAAACTTTCGCATTTATAATATAAGTTTATTTCCAAAGTCACCTAATATTAGCATTATGTGAGTATGGTGTAATATTCAAACACATGCAGTTTATTTGGGAGAGATAGCGGGACTCATTTCCCGTTCAGGCGAACACCACATAACGGATATTATGGAAATGCAATACGATATCATGTTGGCCGATATCATGCTTCGATATTTGACTCACATAATATTATTTTATTGATCAGATTTAAATACTTTTAAAATCCTAATTACAAAAATAGAATAAACATTCCAAAAAACATCCAAACTTCTGCATTGAGGCAATGTTACTTATATTATAGACCTACTTGCGTATGGTAATGGATAGGGTAGGTATATTTAATTACTTGCAAGACAACAATAAAACAACAGCTAGATCCATAACCACTCGCAACCAAGGTATAGATATGTCTACTTTCTAGAACACTTGCTACTCGAGGCAAATCTGAGTATTGAATTGTTAGAGAACACTGAAGCTGTTATAATGTAATATTCTAGAATATCATGACGTCACGTCATTAAACATAGCTGCCACAAGAGCGGAAACTTCTCTGATTGGCGGAAACTTTGCGTAACGACTGCTGCTGCTATGCCGCCTCACAGGTACAGCGCCATCTGTAGTCATCGAGCGGCGCTAACACTTAGGCAAGGCAACTTATCATTGAAATAGAATGAGTAAACTAAAATTCTACATCAATGCAACTTACATTATATTGGCCGAGGTAGTTACCTTGGCCAACGTATGAGTTTTGTGCCAACATATAGGTTTGACTGGCAGTTGCCAGCTCTCCAGTCACCAGGAGGACTAGATTATTTTCTCTTCTTTTCGTTAATCGCTGTAGTAACCAGGGTCATCAACATCGCTCTCTTTTTTTTATTCCACTACAAGTTAGCCCTTGACTGTTATTTCACCTGATGGTTAATGATGATGCAATCTAAGATGCTAGCGGGCTAACCTGTTAGAGTTATATTATGCCTATTCTGTGCCCATACCCCTATCGGTTTCTACACAGCATCGTACCGTACCGCTAAAATGCTTGGCGGTAGGTACGTCTTTAGCCACGGCCGTATCGTCCCACCATACAAAATCTCTCTCGTAAACTTTTGTCGGCCACGAGAAAGCTTTTATAACTGATTAAGTTTGGGCTACTGATAATTTATCAAGAATGTACCTTTGAGCGTAAGAAAGTAGTCTTGGAGAAAATGGCGATAGAAGATATAACAGCCTTAGGCTAAGACTTAAAGAACCTTCCACGCGTACGAAGTTACGGGTAATCTGGCACATCAATAATCAAAACAAATCGTTATTCTATCAATACAAAAAGCTTAGTATCCAGCCTGGGCGTGGGGCCGGCCGTTTTCATTTCCGAAGCATTATCGACACAGATAAATATTTCGCGCACTCCATAAATAACCCGTAATGGATTCCCATTCCGTCGCGGCTTATGGTGAGACGACAGAGAATTAGTTACGCAAGATACTTTTAAAAATGTAGGTAAATAATAATCCATAATCATCATCCTCAACCGATAGACGTCCACTGCTGGACATAGGCCTCCTGCAAGGATTTCCACACGCCTCGGTCTTGCGCCGCCTGGAACCAGCGGCTCCCTGCGACTCTCATAGTGTCGTCTGTCCAGCGAGTAGCGGGTCTCCATATCGTATCCATAATGCCAGACTAATATTATAAATGCGAAAATGTGTGTGTCTGTCTATCTGTCTGATTGTCTACTACGCTTTCACGGCCCATCCGTTTAACCGATTTTAATGAAATTTGGTACAGGGATAGGTTGAATCCCGGGGAAGGACATAGGTTACTTTGATCCCGGAAAATTGAGGAGTTCCCGAAAAAAATCCCTCAAAAAGAAGAATTCCTAAAAAGAGAAAAAATAATAAATAAAAAAAAATATCTTAAATTCAAATATTTGATCAGTATAAAATTGTTTATGAATTAAAAATACACATAAAACAAATTAAATTAACTTCTAATATTAGTGGCGATTGTGGTGCCAATTAATAACATAAACTTACATCAAATTATGAGGGCTTCAAACGCATTCAGTTTGAAGAAGAAGACCACAATATACTCCGCCACCACTACACCTCCGTGTATGAAGAACTCCGTGGTGCAGCGTTGAGCGCTGCTGCCTTAACGTACGGAGGTCCCGGGTTCGATCTTCGGCAGGATTTGGAAATTTATAATTTCTGAATTTCCCTGGTCTGGCCTGGTGGCAGGCTTCAGCCGTGGCTAGTTACCACCCTACCGGCAAAGATGTGCCGCCAAGCGATTTAGCGTTCCGGTACGGTGCCGTGATCATCACTTACCATCAGGTGAGATCGCAGTCAAGGGGTAACTTGGATAAAAAAAACAACTACAGCCCATATAAAACGTCCCACAGCTCTCTACTCTCATAGGAGAGATAGAATTAAGGGCGTTCGGTGAGCGGCGCTTTAGAACAGTGGGTACCATGCTGCTCCAATGCGGGCTTCAATATCGTTTCTAAAAGCTTTAGATCCGTGTAAAGTTAGGTTCGAAATGATTTCCAGTCGCCACGCCCGCCGCGGTCACCCATTGTTATTTAAATGTGTATTGAAAACTTGGGAGTCTTCGCCGGGGGAATATCTGTCTCCGATATTTTAAATCTGTACGGAATTTTATATTTAAGGAATAATTTACTTAAAACGTAGCATGATGATTTTGTTGAGGACAAAACACTCATAAATAATGTGAGCTTGGCGTCTAGCATACATAATATTATTGTTATTATAAGTTGGGTATAACAGTATGCTATGGCAATAAAAATATTTAATAAATTGCCATCCAAAATAAAAAAAACTTTCCTTAAAATGATTTTCGTTTAAACTTAAGAAATGGTTGTGAGGAAAAAAAATTACTCATTAGAAGAATATTTATCGTCTATAGATTAAGTTTTTTTTATTCCCATAGGATCTCCATAATTTTCCGGGACAACTCACCAAAACAGATAACAAACATGAAAACTTAAAACGTAGGTACAATAAGGCGGTCTTGCGGTGGAAGGTATCGCTGGTTCGCTGCTCTTCCCTTTCGCTACCTTCCAGACAATCTTATCTAATAAATAATAAATATAAAGATAATAAAGATTTTTTATCATATGATAAAGAGCTTTCTTGTAGTTTTAATAAATAAAGTTTTCACCATACAACCTACCACAAAATTCCTCCTACCACGTCGTTGAAAAGCCAATAACTCAATGTCTTCTTTTATCCTACACACAATAAAAGTAGACAGTAAAATGAAGAGATAAGGCTATACCTAACGATCCATCCACTCAACCCAATCGTTAATCAGTGAAACGGCGCAAATTCCTGAACCATTTATAAAGACGTCGCAGCTAGACGTGCAGGAGCGAATTTTTCTTGTCTTAAGTAAATAAAAATCCAATCAGAGGCAAATCCAATTTTCATTCCCGCCCGACGGATTCACCCGGAATCCAGGGCTCATTTTTTACTTTTTTTTATCACACTTTCACACTATTCCGTTCCGCTGTTCCTTGGGACAGGCTTGTCTCGCTTTAAATATGATGTTTGAATCTTTTTTAGTGCCTTTTCTTCTTATTGCGTCTGTATCCGTTTTTTCTTTTAATAGCTATTTTATACTGTATCTGATTTTCCTTTAGGGCTTCTGCGGCGTAGTCAGAGTTAAGTTATCAAAGAATAAGTTATCTGTGTTTATTGACTTTCAATTCACTCTGTACCTACCAATTAGGGGCACACTAGTTATGTTACCAGCTCCTTGCCTACAAACACCAGCTCCGCGCCTAGAAACGGTGGCAGTTAATGCTGATGTCGCATAACATGCTATCGGTTCTTGGAATGGTTTGCCTTCCCGTGAGAGCCAGAGGCCCGTGTCGGGAGACGAATTCACCGCAGAGCGTCAATTAGATCATACACATTTGATTACTTGATTTGTAACTCTAAGTTTGAATTAAATCTTTATTTTAAATTTCCAAATTAATTTAATTTAATATTTTACTGTTCGCAACGCTCCCTCAATAATCTTGACTCACTACTATCGCATAAAGCCATAAATGTTTTATTACTGTTCTATAACAATAAACAATTGTCAATTTTTAATTCAAATTGTGGCGTAGTTAATCATAACATCAAAATGATCGAAGTAGGGAAAGTCGGAAAACTACAAGAAAAACTGTAAAAATGGGTTGGTTACATAATTGTGACGCCATCTTTTGGCTACTTTTATTATAAATAAATAGTTTATGAAGGCGTTAATACAAAATGCACTTGATTTACACACGTTTTTGTTTATCCACTACAAGTTAGCCCTTGACTGCGATCTCACCTGATGGTAAGTGATGATGCAGTCTAAGATGGTAGCGGACATGGCAGTTATATTAAACCCATACCCCTATTCGATTTCTACACGGCATCGTACCGGAACGCTAAATCGCTTGGCGGCACGTCTTTGCCGGTAGGGTGGTAACTAGCCATGGCTGAAGCCTCCCACTAGGCCAGACAGGGAAAATTCAGAAATTATAAATTCCCAAATTGACCCCGCCGGGGATCGAATCCGGGACCTCCGCAAGTTAAGACAACAGCGCTACACACTGCGCCACGGAGGTCGTTACGTTATTGGTATCATTAACGATTTTAAATATATTACAATAGGCATGATGACAGTAACCAAGAATCAATGAAATTATGAATTTATCTAATGAAATAGGATTCATGGATTATAAAAAACGTATTAATTTTTCTATTTCGAGTGAGATTGCTATTTATTTTGATAAAATAAAACTATAAAATACAGCAAACCGCCATAATGGATTAAACACCTAGAAGCGAATGACGTCACAATTGTTTGTTTTCGAGCTTTGACAATCACACTATTGTTTACTGCACACTGCACAGAGTATATTGGTAAAAACAATAGTGACGTCACAAACGACGCCATGACACCGGCGAGCGTTTTGGCGTGAATTTTAAATTTAAATTTCAAATGCCAATTTTATCTACCAAACCTAATTTTTCTACTGAAATAATATATTCTTGCAAATTTCTAGAGGATACTTGAAGAAGAAAGACGTAAAAGCTCTCCTGACTCATTTATTAACATGAACAATAAAAATATTACAGTGAGAAAATAAAATCACACAAGAACGACACGCAACGACGGGTGACAATGTAGTTCGCAGCAGATGCGCACGCATCCTTTTATAACCTCGTCTCTGACACCATCGTTATTTTTCTTAATCGCAGGGAATGGATTCCATTCTTAAATTTCATTTCTTTATCCTGAAACAAGTATCTTATGTTAGTAAATATCTTCAATACGGCCAGACAAGCTAACGTCGCGCCTCTGTCTAACCAGGCTAAGTCATGCTAACGTCGGGCTTAATGACTTAGGCCTGTGCTGTCTGTATACTCTGGGCAGAAAAACTAACGTCGGGCCTCTATCTTGCCGTACTAAGTTAATGCGAACGTCGTGCCTATGACTTAGATGTGTACTCTTCATCGTGTCGGGCAGACAAGCTAACGTCGTGCGACTGTCTTGCCGGGCTAAGTCATGCTAACGTCGTGCTTAATGACTTAGGCCCAAGTTGTTCTAACACTGCTTACCAGTTAGGGTAAAACGTTGTGCCACTGTCTTGTCGTGCTAGGTCATGCTAACGTCGCGCTTAATTACTTAACCAGTGGCCGTAACGTTTCGAATTTTATTTATACGCCTAACGTGTCTTCTGAAATTTGAAGCGTTGTATTCGGTAATGGCCGTAAAAAGATATGTGAAGTTTGTTGTTTTATGTCGCAGGTGCAGACAAGGACATGAGATGATCTTCCGGGTTGCCAGCAACCAACAACGTTCTGTGGTGCCGAGGCTTGCAGGTGCTTCTGTTGCGCCTGCCATTTAAGAACTTCAAGATTCTGTCTGTGTCCAACGGAGTCTAAGCAATGCCACTGCTAACATAAGATACTTGTTTCAGGATAAAGAAATGAAATTTAAGAATGGAATCCATTCCCTGCGATTAAGAAAAATAACGATGGTGTCAGAGACGAGGTTATAAAAGGATGCGTGCGCATCTGCTGCGAACTACATTGTCACCCGTCGTTGCGTGTCGTTCTTGTGTGATTTTATTTTCTCACTGTAATATTTTTATTGTTCATGTTAATAAATGAGTCAGGAGAGCTTTTACGTCTTTCTTCTTCAAGTATCCTCTAGAAATTTGCAAGAATATTTTTTCGAAATAGTAGATACTTCCGAACATAATCTGACCATTTTTCTAAATTAGTCATCATGCCTATTGCGGCGTAGGTAGATATCACTCAAGCGATGTCCCGTGGGACGTCCGCGTCCGACCTTCTGAATTCAATAATTCAACATTGCGAACTTGTTCCGCCATGTTGCTAAACTTTAGAGCACTGGGAATGCACTGCATGCCGCACGAACTATATCGTGTACTGAAATTGTCTATCAAATTGTCTAGCTATACTGGTATGAGTTATAATAGTTCGTAGATTATATTAACACTTGCACTCGTAGTAGGTGTAATACATTGATATATAATATAATGCCCGCGACTTCATCCGCGTGGATTGAGGTTTTGGTTCTTGCGGGAACTTTTTAATTTTCCGATATATAAAGTAGCCTTTGTGTTATTCCAGACTATAATCTATCTCTGTGCCAAAATATATCCAGATCCGTTCAGCCCTTCCAGCGTGACTGAGTAACAAACATTCATCCATCCATCCATCCAATCTTTCGCATTTATATATTAGTATTAGTATTGATTGATTGATTTATTTATTTATTGTAAACCCAATATTAACATGCATTCTGCCATTTCTGGCGTACAATATTTAGATTTAGAAGTATAACTATAGAGAAGTTTTAGAAGAATTAGAGTATAGATATACAATAAGTGGTAATGATGTTACGGAAATATCTAAACTTTCACCTAACTAGCAATTTTAGTGAGAGGTATCAAAATGATTTAGGAAAAATTATTGAGATTAGATTTTATTTGAGTAATTGAATCGCGAATAATAAAAACCTTAACCAACAATATAGTCGTATAGGTTGTATAACTTGTCAGGTCCCTAGTGTGTTTTCGCCCTTAGTTATGAGGCGTTGAAACTGGAATCGTCGTTTCCAACACTCTACCCAGAGAGTCAATTACCTATGTATGTAATTATTCATTCCCTTTGAGGTAATAAGCATTGAATACATAATAGTACCTTGTACCTAATAGTTAACAGCAAATTAACACTCAAGAAGTCAAGACACCTCGGTTTACAATATAATTTATCAATAGTTTAGATGATGCCGGCAGCTTCGTCTACGTGGATTTAGGTTTGAAACAAATCGTATGGTGACTTTCTGGTATAAAAAGCATCATACGTCATTCTCCATGTCTTTATCGTACATCCATCCAAAATAGTACGTTAATCTAGTGCGGCGTGATGAGCCAACTAATAAATTCAATTTCACATTCATAACAGTAGTAGGAAATAGAATATATTTCTAGCCAATGAGTTTATTTTGTACCTGATCCCCGGATATCAACAGATTAGTCGTGTCTTTGCGGCGGGGTAAAGAGGCGAAAAATTATTGAGTCCATGACCACAGTGTGGGCATAAGCGATTAGCGAGTTTCGTTAATTATAAGTGATGCAATTATGAGTTATCGTGAAATGGACCCGTTTTAAAACAATAATATTATGTCGTTATACCACGAAATATTGTTTTATATCATTACATAACAGTTATGAAATTTTTTCAGTATTATTTTTAAATCCAATATGTGATTATTAATTATTTCTGAAACAATTCCTAATTTAATGGTTAAATTTGCGGATTGATTGATTTAACGCTGATCAATTTTAAATTGGGGTTCCCAAAGCGATTTATTCACTGTCAACAGATTAATCAATTATATTAGTGTCCAAATTATGTATTTGTAAAATGTACCAATCAGGCTAAATAACTTTGGACAGCGTTTCTGCACACCGATTAAAATTTACCGCGGATTAACTTTATTCATCCAATTATTTTATATTTGACAAGCTAAAATATAATGATGCCCGCGACTTTATCTGCGTGGAATAATTATTTTTAATTCCCAGAGGAACTCCTTAATTTTTCCTTAGCCTATGTCATACTCGAGGTCCTCTAGTATACCCATGAAAAAAATCATGTCGATCCGTTGCTATGTTCCGACCTGATTGAAGGACAAACAAACACTTTATCATTTACAATATTAGTATAATGAGCCTTTCAGAACTTTGAGGGCAAATGGGGATCATCATCGTCATTGCATTCATCATATTTTCATCCTGCGGATGTCCACAACTGCTGAACATAGACATGCCCCATAGAATGCCACCGCACCAGGTCCTCAGTCTTCCTCAGCCAGCCATTTTCCCTTACCCTACTTATGTCGACGGCCCATTCTGGAGGTTGCTGGATGATTTTTTTATTCCAACGACAATTAAAATGTATGCATAGAAAAGTGAGTTACTCGGAATTATTGTCCCTATTGTACTTGCGCACTTATAAATAAATATTTTAACAAGGTATAGTAAAAAGCTTTAACAAAGTGGGCTCCGCTTGCAAAATTCGATAACGTGGACATACGTTATCTCCTCCGCTTTTGCACCGTGAACTTAAGCAAAAGAAATTGTTGAAAATTTTCCGCCGGAGTTTCTCCCTTCGCAACTCTATGAATACATTCGGAAAGCGTCGGCATGAATATAGAATGAATAAAAATGAATAAAACGAGGTGCGGAGGCGCGGTTAATCATCAGCTTTGGAATTTATTCGTCGGCCTTATTTTGAGATTAAGGTATTTGTTTTGCTACTCGTGTGTAAATAGCTTATTTTTTCGTTATGAGAACAAAGTCCCGAGTGCAGCAAAAGCTGCTCAAAAGGCTTAAAACACACTAGAGACCGGGCAAAATGTCGTTCCACTTCAATGCGGAAGTTTTGCCCTCACGTTTGGTCATGTCGCACACATAAAAAATGGCGACGCAGCCATTTCGCGCATAAGGGTTATAGTGTGTTTTGCCCTAATTATATATTAGACGTTATTAAACGTCTGCGTTGGAGGGTATCAAAGTATCAAAGGGACATGAACATTAACATAACTCCAGATGAATGTGACTCAAATGCAGATGCGTATCTCTCAGCTTTAAGTATTCATGGGTTTTTTCCTACACATACCCGTCCTACACGAAACGATAGATGTTTAGATCATGTTATGATAAAATCAAACAGTAATGCCACTACTCTAATTTTTGAAAATTCAATTACGGATCATGCCTCAATAGTTCTGAGTTTAGAGCAAAGGAAAAACATGTCTAAAAAACAACAGCATTCTATTATACGCCTAAACGTGCAGGCAGCCGTAACGCAATTAAAAAACACTGATTTCGAACCAGTTCTGGGCGACTGTAATGCACAATCTGCTGCAGATAAACTAGTAAATACTATCTCTAGTGTTATTTCAGAGCATACTCAACTGGTCAGTTTTCCTGCTAAGAAACGCACTCTCAAGCCCTGGATTACTCCGGGACTACTTAGATGCATACGAAATCGGGACAAACTGCACAAAAAGTTTAGGCGCGATCCAGACAACCATATTGCGAAACTCACCTACACCAGGTATCGGAATTTCTGCAACAAGTTGCTAAAGAATCAAAAACGGACATATGAAAAAAATGAGTTCCTTAAAGCCAAAGGAAATTCCAAAGCCACCTGGAATGTACTTAAAAGCATTACTCATCTAAAATCCGAACCCGTACCACCTAACGATCTGTTAAAAATCGAAATTGATGCGCGAACATCCATTGACGCTGTAAATAATTTCTTTGTTAATATAGGGAAAGAACTAGCTACCCCGCTTGCAAACCAATATAAACAGCTAGACTCTTGCATACTCGATAACCTGGACGATAACATTCAAGGAAATTCAATGGTACTCCTTGACGTAGACGAGCTTGAAATAAACAGTATAATAATGGGACTTAGGAATGATTGTGCAGCTGGCTGGGATCACATACCTGTAAGCGTTTTAAAATGTGCGAGGCATGCCATTATTCCTGCTCTAAAGTACGTAATAAACCTCTGTTTTTCCCAAGGTGTTTTTCCACTGGTCTTCAAAAGAGCTGTAGTACATCCTGTGTACAAGAGCGGAGACAGAGATAAAGTAACTAATTACAGACCGATATCCGTGCTAACAACGCTTTCGAAAGTCATGGAGAGAGTATTGAACAACCGCCTAATTAGCTTCCTAGAAAGGCAAAACTTTTTATATAGAAACCAGTTTGGATTCAGGAAGGGCTTGTCAACGGAAGATGCTATTAGTTCATTGACTGATCATATTGTTAACAATATTGATAATAGACAAAAAGTTTTAGGGGTATTCATCGATCTCACCAAGGCTTTCGATACTGTCTCTGTCCCTATTCTTGTAGACAGGTTGGAAAGCGTTGGTTTACGAGGACAAACACTTAGCATATTTAAGGACTACGTAGCTAATCGAACTCAAGTTGTGAAGATTGGCTCCCTTACTAGCCGAGAGGAGATTGTTACATACGGAGTTCCACAGGGGAGCGTGCTCGGTCCAACTTTGTTTTTAATCTACATTAATAATTTATGCAAGTTAAATATCCCGCACACAAAAATAATTTCATATGCAGATGACACAGTTCTGCTCATTAATGGACAAAGTTGGGAACAAGCGCGCTCCCATGCTGAAAAGGCTATTAGTATAGTGAAAACATGGCTGACCAATCATTTACTTACATTAAACCCTACTAAAACCAAGTTCATGACTTTCTCGGCCAGTGAGAGATCACAACCCGCAGAGCCATTCATAATACAGATACTGAGGAAATTTTAATCGAACCTCATCTGCAAACAAAAAAGCGGAACATTCGGAATGTTTGCCAGGCTAAACACTATCGAACTGCTCTCGCTGAACGCCATAGTTGTGTCCTTACTCTTAATTATAATGAAACAGAAGATTTACTGAAAGTCATAAAATAAAATATTAGTAAGGCATATATGGTAAATTAAATTAATGGCACACTCTCCAATGAATTTACATTCTCTCTCTCTCACACACACACACACACACACACACACACACACACACTTAATAATTAAATCAACCTAATAATATTATTTAACAATTAAATATATATATATACAAATAATTAATGACATAAATATAATGATAATTAAATAAATAAAAAATATTGAAATAATATTGTGCTAAAATATTTTTTACAATATCTTTATTTATAATATAACTAGAAATAATGAAATCATAATATTATTGTAAGAGGTTCGGAGGAAGGTGACGACACCCGTAACACAAGTTAACTTAGTACGGGTGTCTAAGCACTCCTTTGTTCATAAGTACCGAAATAATAATTACCTTGTTTAGTTTTTTTTAAGGAGTATATTGTATTTGTACATATTGTTGTATTCAAAATAAATAAATTGAAATTGAATTGAAAATTGAAAGTTATGTCCTGTAGCGCTAGAGTGTGCAATTTATAACAGAACTAGCTAATGCCTGCGACTTCGTCTGCGTGGATCGAGGTGTTTTGGTTCCCGCGGGAACTCTATTCCAGACTATAATCTATCTCTGTGCCAAATTTCAGCCAGATCCGTTCAGCTGTTGGGACGTGAATGAGTAACAAACATCCATACATCCATCCAAACTTTCGCATGCATAATATTAGTATAGATAATAGAATATGAGTGACGCGGACTTGTGCCCGCCAGATACTGTTTTGTTCCACTCTAAAAATACAACGAAAAGTTTGCTTCAAAACGAAAAACTTAAAATTAAAACTCCCCCTAATCTCGGGAAGCATCAATAAACCAATACGGTGATACATCACACTCGATCTTTCACAATACCCACGGATGCAGGAGCCCATCCTTCATATTGCCATCACAATACACAGTTTTCGCATTAATGCAGAGCAAAAATAATATTTTTGTTCCCTTATGGGTTCCTGATAGGGTTTCCTTCAAAAAAGTCACAAATCCAGGACAAAAAAAAAACAGATTAATCTATAACATTAATTTACAAGTATATCTGGAAATAAAACTTTTCCTATAGATTGTTCAACTTTAATTAGCAAACAAATTTTTCATTTTGATAGATTTCCGGTACAAAAACTGGCAAAATGTCATATTCCTATGACGTTATTGAATCCTATTAAATCGTCACATTAAAATTTGTTCCTCTGTTAAATAATTATTATTAATTGAAATAAATAAAATATTAGCCCGTATTGCATAAAATTGGTCTACCAAATTTATGCAATACGGGCTAATATTTTATTTATTTCAATACGGCTAATATAATAGGCCTGGAATCTAGGGAATGCAGAATATGAATGAACGTACTTTAAATATGTGATTTTATTTTCCCTCAAGTTTTACATGCCACTACTGCCAGCTGACTCAATTATATATTTTCGTATAACCTCCATCGAAAGTGCGAGTTTCAATGCCTATTGAGCCACCCGAAACTAGTCAATTTCAGACAAAAATTAATAAGAATATCGTTGATTGATGATTTTCTACCCGCTGAATGACGTAGCAGCCCTCCTTTCCATCCTGTCAGACTATCTTTTGTTTATTTCAAACCTTTATAATTTTCATATTAACCATCAACTAAACTGACAGATATTATGTTTGTAAACAACAACCTAGCAACTAAAATAAATAAGAAATACAATTTTAATAAAACTCGCACTTTTAATACGGATTATTAAATATTCAGACGAGGGTGAAGTCGCCTGCCTGAGCGAAGCAAGGGCTGGCATCACCCGAAGTCTTGTTTCACCCCTAGGCGCACAATATACTATTACCCCTGTTTAAGTCATCAAGACAATTTCGAAGTATTCAAAAAGCATGGTTGCCCTACTTTTGTTGTATATGCTAAGAATTTCATTATTGCTTCGATATTTGCAAGAAAATTTCCACTTAAATTTTATTTGCTTTAATTTGATTGAATTTACATTTTCTTGACTAGTTTTACCTCTTGTTTTGTATGTGTGAGCTTTAATAATAGTTTATCATACACAAAAGTAATCTTCTTTTATATAAAATTCTCGTGTCACAATATTAGTTACCATACTCCTCCGAAATGGCTTGACCGATTTTTATGAAATTTTATATGCATATTCAGTCTGAGAATCGGCTACTTTTATTTTTCATACCCCTAAAACACCTCAATCCACGCGGCACGTGGCAATGGAGTGGTAACTAGCTACGGCCAAAGCCTCCCACCAGGCCACAACAGAGAAAATTTGGAAACTATAAATTTCCATATTGAGTATGCCGGGGATCGAACCCGGGACCTCCCACGTTAAGACAACAGCGCTCGACGCTGCGCCAGGGAGGTCGTCAAAATAATCGTTTTACAGTTTTTCAAGTTATCTTAGTTATATAAAAAATTTGTACACAAACATCAAAAAATGAAGCTAAAATTCCTATGTATGTACACACCTCATGAATACATTTGGTTAATGCAGCGTTGGAGGAAGCCAAGGAATTCATTCAGAGGGCGAATTGAATAGAATCGGAAAAATTAAAGCTGTATTTTAATTTTTCGCTCTACCAAGAGAGGACGTCCAATTCTTATATTGAATTACTACGTTTTTGATGGAATTTCGTATAATTAATTGGATAATATACTTAATACGTGAATTTTTAATTCTTCTGAATGAACTTTAGAATTACAACTTACCTTGAAGATCAATAATGCGACTTTGCCATATAATCCATACTAATATTATAAATGCGAAAGTGGGTCTGTCTGTATGTCTGCTACGCTTTCACGGCCCAACCGATTTTGATGAAATTTGGTACAGGGATAGGTTGTATCCCGGGAAAGGACATAGGCTACATTTTTATCCCGGAAAATTAAATAGTTCCCGCGGGGATCAAAAATCTCAATCCACGCAGACGAAGTCGCGGGCATCATCCAGTTATGAATAAATCTTTCATAGTAGTAGAAGTAGTAGTAATGTATGGAATGGAGTAGTAAGTACTAGAAAGTATGGAAATGAAACCAGTTTTTCTTTAATACCAGGATAGCGTAATTATCTACCGGGTTAAGTTAGAAATCCACTATTAGAAATTCTCAGTAAGGAACTTAGCAGTGTTTCACCCCCGTGCCTCGGAGAGCTCGTAAAGCCTTAGGTCCTGCGCCTGATCTCTCGATCAGGTCCGGTCGTGTCGAATTTTCCATCCCATCGGGCTATGAGAGTAAAGGAGCAGAGAGTGCACCTGTGTGTGCACACACACTTGTACACTATAATATCTCCCGGGCAGATGGCTAATCTCTCTGGAGATAAGCTGCCGTAGCCGAAATTCAATCGGGACGACATAAGACATCCACTATGCTCTAAGCAAGGGGGAATCGCTACGACTATTTGTAAACCAGTTAGCAGATTATTTGAAAAATCCCTAACAAAATTTGAATAAAATAAATAAACGAAATGATACACGAATGAAAAAGATATGAACATTAATTTAAACTGCCGAACTTATTTTTTTGTTGGGCTACACCCGACTAGTTTTGAACCGACATGACACGCTTCGCCGCGTAGCGTGGCCTGAACAGGCTAATTAATAAGCAATCTAAACGGGTTCGAACAAGTCAGACATACTCTAACACAAAACGAAAGTTCAACTAGTGTATATTAAAAATAGGCACTGGAACTAGTCCACAAAAACAGAAAACTCATGTCCACCATCATGCGGAGAAAAATGGCTTTCTTCGCACATATACCCAGAGGAGCCCAATTCTCACTTCCAAGATTAGTTTTGGAAGGAAGAATTGCAGGCAAGAGAGCTCCAGGTCGCCAAAGGCGCAAGTGGTTGGACGATATAAGGGAGTGTACGGGGCTTAGCTATCCGATGCTCAAAGATGCGGCACAAAATAGAGAAGTTTTTCGGATGATAACTGCCAAACTTCATTTTGAAGAACGCACGCGATGATGATGATGATATTAAAAATGAATAATATCGCTCACGACAGTCAAAATGCTACAGTTAACCGTCACATTACGGTTTTCTACCCGCTGCATGACGTATTCGTCTGAAATTAACTAGTTTCAGGTGGCTCAACAGACATCGAAACTCGAATTTTCAATGCAGGTTATATGAAAAATATAATAAAACCGCGTAAAAACCGTTGCCTCATTCAATTCGAAAGTTGGTCCATCTAAAACAGTTACAAAACATGTTTTTTTCAAAAGAAACGGTGCAACCATTTTGTAGACGAGATATGAATAAACCGTGTTATTGCTCTTTTTGGCGGTGGATTGCAATTTTCCGCGGGTTGAACGTGAGTATTAAAAATTTAACTTAATAAGCAGGTCCGCGCTGTGTCCATGAAAGAAAATAATTTATTTTGATTCCATAGTGTTGCGTTGCGATTCTATTTTAATTCTTTATTCTATTCTGCATTTGAGATCATACTTAATTAATATTATAAATGCGAAAGAGTATTCGTTTGTTGGTTTATTGGTTTGTTGGTTTATCCTTAAATCACGCCGCAACAGAGCAACAGATGGACGTAATTTTTTTGCATGGGTATAGTTGAGGACCTGGAGAGTGACATAGACTACTTTTATTCCGGAAAATTAAGGACTTACCGTGGGAATTAAAAAACCTCACGGGAACGAAGTCGCCGGCATCATCTAGTGAACAATAAAATAAGACTTGTGTTTTTGTTCGATTAAAGAATAAAGCTTCCTATTTACTAGGGGACAAATTTCCCGCTACTCGTGTCTTCAGACTTCAATCGTTTTTATTTAAATAAACTTTCACTTTTGAATCGTGAAATGAATCTACCGCTGGTTCGGAATGCCATTCCTATCGAGTCTACAATACAAGGGCTAACTTTAAGTGAGGTAAAAACTATTTTCACTTAGAGAGATATAATATTGCATATTGACCCATCACCAGGATGCAATCTAAGTACGTCAAAATACATAGGTACTACTTAAACCGGAAATAAAAGTTCCCACAAGATTACCGAAAAGCCTAAATCCACGCAGACAAATTCAAGACAAGACGTATCGCCAATCGATTTAGCTTTCCAGTACCATGCCTATTATGGGTATGGATTTAATATAACTGCGATACCCCTACCAGGTTAGCCCGCTGCCATCTTAGATTGCATCATCACTTACCATCAGATGAGATCACATATGGAATGATAGTGGAATAAAAAAAGTGTGTGTGTGCAATTCACACAGACACTTTCACTTCAGGCAGAAGTGAAACTTCAGAAAATAGTCTACGAGAGAATGAGATGAATATAACTTGTATTCTATATCAATCTCTCGCAGGCTAAATCCTACATATGTTTGTCTCTTTTTGATGTCGCCTTTTCTTTTAATTTTTATTTTCTTTTTTATCCACTACAAGTTAGCCCTTGACTGCGATCTCACCTGATGGTAAGTGATGATACAGTCTAAGATGGTAGCGGGCTAACCTGTTAGGGGAATGGCAGTTACATTAAACCCATACCACTATTCGGTTTCTACACGGCATCGTACCGGAACAATAAATCGCTTGGCGGCACGTCTTTGCCGGTAGGGTGGAAACTAGCCACGGCCGAAGCCTCCCACCAGGCCAGACCAGGGAAAATTTAGAAATTATAAATTCTCAAATTGACCCTGCCAGGGATCGAATCCAGGATCTCCATGCGTTAAGACAACAGTGCTACACACTGCGCCACGGAGGTCGTAAAAAAAAATTTTTTCGTTTCGTGGAATTTTCGAATCTCAACGTTTCTAAAGAAGTTTCACTCCAAAAAACATTTAGTATAAGTACATGAGTACCTAATACAGAAATCGCGTACGATTTTTAGTCCCTCAATTGTATTCTTTCAAATACAATTGCGTCCTCCGGCCAAGTGGCGATATATTTCCAGTGAAGTGCGCACAGTGGCGCCGCGTGCGGCTGACTGGCGGAATTACCCCTCTTGAGATAGCCCGATGTGTCACAGCGTTTTATTGCGGCCCACTGTACTTAAAGTGACCTCCGCAATAAAATAATACTGTCATCTCTTCCGGATAGAAGAATAAAGGATGAAATAAAAATGGGAGCATGGGGAAAGATACAGTTATAAAATCACTGCTAAGTTCTTGCGCCACTCAGAAAATGTGACTCATCTAAAAAGATTTAGATAGAAAATTGGAACAAAAATATGTGCTATAATAATATCCGTTCCAGGATTCCGTAATAAAACATGGAACCCTTATAGTCGTCCTGTTCGTCTGTCCATCTTTGTAGTTGGACAGTTGGAGTTGTAGGTTGTGGACCTTTGAAATTTAATGCAAATAAAATTTGCATAACTACAGTAGACATTTTATTCTATTATAGAAGCCTATTAAGTACCACTACACTTCTCATTACACAAATATTTGAAAACAAATAAAAAAATCTGTGTAGGTTACCTCTTGAAAATGAAAAGTGCTAGCCCAAAACAAAATTGGATTGAGTAGCTCTTATTTTTTTAAGAAACACATAGTAAATACCTTATTCTTGCTAATATAATAAATGGCAAAGCGTGTCTGTCTGTCTGTTATGCTTTGACGGACCATCTTTTCAACCGATTTTGATGTTTCATATAGAGTAGATAGGTTGCATCTCGACATAGGCTACTTTTTATCCTTGAAAATTTGTTCACGCGGGCATCGATTTGGTATTAGAAGTCAATGGACGCAGGAATAAAAAAAAAATAATCTGAGCGGATGAAGTTACGGGTATCATCTAGTTTACTTAATCATTATGAGTTTTCTCAGTCAATTTATAGAACAAAACTACCTGTTACGAAATAATGACTGAAGGAATTGAATGTTGCCCCTAACTTAACATAGAAAGCCTTTACCAGGTACCTACTTCAAAGTAAGTGAAACTCCTAATGGAGTTCTATCAACCATAGAAAGTTCTCGCAACAAAACAATCCATAATCATCAACGCAACATTTGTCACTACGACGTCCAAGATTCGATGACATTCGAAGGAGGAGGGGACCCTTTCAGACTCTCGTTTACAAAAAGTCGAAATAAATGAACGATACCGCTGAAGACGGGCTATGAGTAACTCTTTCACTAACAAACCTAAGCTAAAGCGAAACTATAAATAGGTCTAAAATTACTTCACCTCCCTGGCGCAGTTTTGAGCGCTGTTGTCCTAACGTGAGAGGTCCCGGGTTCAATTCCCGGCAGGGACAATTTGGAAATTTATAATTTCTGAATTTTCTCTGTAGCGTTACTCCGAGTTTTTACATTGCAAATTCGATTGATCGACGTGAGAGCTCACCTCGCCAAGTGTAAGCGAATATTTCCATACCATGAGTTTGTCAAACGGGCACGTTTTGTCATAGTGACTAAACGGAGTTAGTAAATCGTATGACAAAACGATCGCAACAATTGTCTCTCTCATACATTCGCAAAAAAGTGAGACAGATACATGCGGCATTTTGGCATTTTTCATTGCGTAATTTGACAGTTTTTTGGCAGTTTGACACTGACAGCCTAGCGCACACTATGCTACGTTTCTTTATGGTAGAATGTCATAAAAAAGTATAAATGCCAAAATCTTCATTGTCTCTAATCAAAACATTCAAAAAGCTTGGGGTTTCCAGTGTTGCCACTTTAGCGAGTTTTTTTATTATTTTAGGGAGTTAAATATAATGTTTAGCAGCTAAAAATATTATATTGATTCCGTTCAAAATCGATATCTGAGGATCCTGGCAACTGGCCGGGAGGTGGCTAAATGACAAAACATGAAACTGTAACCAAAATTTTTTAAATCAGCGCTAGGATAGGCTGTGTGACAGGCCCGCAGAGTTGCCAGACGTATGAGAAATCTGTCAGAAATCAGCACATTAATAAATTCATTACTCATCACTAGTTGTCATTAAATGCAAGATGCCTACGTTATGTCTTTGAATCCCCGTTATATGTATTTCTATGCAACTATTTATCCACAGGTGAACTACTGGGGAATAAAAACTCAGTGGAACTAGTATTAAGTACCCTCGAGGTACCTACCCCAACCAAATGCATACAACATTAATTATTAATAATAATAAATAATTCCAATCTGTCTCCTCAGACAGATATCTCCCGCGAACATGCAAATCGATGCTGAAAAGTGTGATTTCAAGGAGGGGGATATCGGACGTACGTACTACGAGGGTAAATAGCAGCCAGTACCACCAGACCACACTTGACTGTTGCAGTCCGAGGCAGAGAGACTTGTCCTCGCAATTGTTGCCATTATAAGAAAATCATGGATGTAAGATGTAAAATGCCACAATATTTCAAAATTCATGTCTACTCTATGTCAAAGAGTCATTATTTTTATCTTAAGTCTGTGTTTTATCTATGCACGGGATCATGGTTCCCAACTTAGGGCTTTTGGCCCCAAATTTAGGGCGTAAACAAATGCGAAGGGCTTCTTTTAGGGCCCTTATATTTTTAGGGATTTTTTGGCTTCTTATATTTTTTACCTATTTTTTATTTCTTAGATCTATCATCTACTACCGATTCTTATTATTAAGAATGCGGAGTTGAATGAATAACAAGTCAAACAAAATATTGGTTGTATAATTATTATAATTTTTTGAAGTTACTTGTTCAATATTTAATTTTCTAAAAATAATGTTTATTGTAATTTTTTCTTACGATCAATAAGAAAACCGTAATTCCAAAATTAAGATTTTCATTATTAGCGAAAATTTGAATCATTCATTGTGAATCTTAATTTTGAATGTACGGTAAACAAGTGAAATTAATTTAACGAATTAAAAAATACGACTGCCATGCTATATTATTTTCGGAGTTTACCTCCTTATGAAGCGATTTGTATGCCTTTGGAGTCTTATTCACATTTTTATTAAATGATATTTGTTTGTGAATCACTGGATATTGAACTATAATGTTATATATTTTTGGAATCTACTCATCATTTTCTAGATGATGATTATATAGTTAATCTTATTTTCGATTTTTTTTTCAACTTTAGTCTTTAATGCGGGACCATGGTCACCCCATCAACTTTTTTAAAAATTTTACTAGCCTATGTCACCCGGAATAAGCTAGGGATTCTAACGATACCTCATTTATCAAAATCGGGTCAGGCGTATAGAAGTTATGGTGGAATATACAAACTCACATACATACATACATATATACATACATACATACTTACATACATACATACATACATGAACCCTGAAAACAATATACTCCTTTTTTCAGGCAGTCGTATAAAAAATATATTTGGGGCTTTTTGACTTATGTTTTAGGGACAAATATTTTCGAGAGTTGGTAACACTGCTCGTGATATTGAGCAGCATTTTTTGTCGGTATTCTGCATCAATCATTGTTACAGTATCAATTGTTGTGATTGGCTAAATTTATGGTATTCTTGCTACTTCAATGAATTTTGTCCAATAGTGGAAGAGTGTTATCCAATCAGAGGTGATTGCGACCGTTACACTTTAGCTGTCAGAGATACGCGGTCGCGCTGTAGTATCTAAATAATGTACTCTGTTTTATTTACAATTAATAATTTTCGTTTCGGCTCCTATGTAGCGGGTAGTGGTATTCGGATTCACCGGTTTAACTTGTTTTTTAATTATAATTGATTGTACATGGAGGGAAAGCGAACATAAACTGTGCCTAAAAGTAAGTAGATGCGAATGCGAAATGTCAAATTTTCTCGACAAATCTTTCTGTTTACCTATTATTGATATTAAATTAATATTTCATATTTATTCAAACGTGTTCGTCTAGTTTTATCGCCATAATCAACTATTATTCTCTTCATTTAGATCAAGAAACAACAAATAAAAATGTTAGTCGACATACGACCACCAAGCCACTGTGGTGAGTTCACAGGACTGTTAAGCGCCAAAAGGGTGGACTTCCAGTTGCAAATACCTAAAGATATCTTAAAAGAGCATGGGCCAGACAGGACTGTCGAACACTGAAAGCAGGTAAGATCACGACATATTACAGTACTTAAAGTCAAGTAAACTACAATATAGACAAAATAAAATGATATACAGTGGCATGCAGTTCATAAAAGTACTGCTACCCAAATGGATATAAGTCAATATGTATTTATCATCAAAACAGCTAGTAAATAGTACTAATGCCTACTCTAGATTCAAACCCTGTGCATGCCACTGTTGATATATACTAATTTTATCCACAAGAAAGTTGCAGGTACATAATAATATTATATTT
Organism: Erebia palarica; assembly: GCA_964035005.1. Classification (NCBI taxonomy): domain Eukaryota; kingdom Metazoa; phylum Arthropoda; class Insecta; order Lepidoptera; family Nymphalidae; genus Erebia; species Erebia palarica. The sequence goes on from OZ035995.1 coordinate 17,080,422, forward strand.
TTATTTGCAGACTTACAAAGATTTAAAAAAAGGTGCCCGCACTGAGAACACTGCAGCAGTTCGGGCACTCAGTGCAACTGGAAATGCGGAGACCCCACTGTCTCGGAAGTTAGCACCAAAGTGCTTAATGTAATTGGGCACAAGTCCTCAATAGTCTATCGGCATTGGGCCAGAATGATCATTGATTAGTTAGTTAAATGTGTCTACTCATTTTGTTTTAATATTGTGTTGTGTTTGTAAAATAAATTGAAAAGGTTGAAAAGGTAATCATACAAATATATTTTAGTTGAAATATGTATTGATTAATCTGTCTCTTTTGTTGGGCAATTGTCAGCAGCCTGGTTTGATCCACAAAAGATGCGATGAGAGGATTGTTCACTTCACTTGTTACATCAGAGTTGTTATCCGTGGGCTGTTCCATTGGAATTCTGAAATATTCAAATTTAATAAATAATTAACACATTTTTGTTAAAAAAAAATTAATATACACAACAGACAAACTAGAGGCAGATGTGTAGGATTCCAGTAAACAATTTTATGAGTATCAGTGTGTTTTTTTTCCCTTAAATTATGTAAATTAGCCCGTTAGATATTGTGGCCAATTCTGTTTAACACAATATCTAAATTAAAATGACAGCTTTAAATCTATTGCCGGTCAATTCCACAAGAAAAATAAATATAATGTAAAAGGGATAGCAACTTAAATAGAGCTGTCATTTAAATTTAGTTATGGTGTACAACCAGTGGCGTGCAGTTCATAGAGGCACAAAAGCACTGCTTACCCATATTGAAATACATCAATGCTCATTTTTCATCATGACAGTCAATAAATAGGTATTCAAACTAATGCTTAACCTAGCTTCAAACCCTGTGTACAACAGAATTGGCCTCAATTATTTGGTTTGCTAAAGAAAATTAATTTAAAATATCATACCTAAAAGATAGTATTGCCTGATTTACATGCAGGCATTTCAGTTCAGCTTTAAAATTGGAGTTTTAACTTTAGCTTAAAGATGAACTGATTGTGGAGTCATACTGGGTATCTTGGGTTGATGTTAATGATGTGGCAGTCAACATCCACAGCCTGTAACATTTAATCATGAAGTAACCACCAATAGCTCAATGGTTAATGGTTGTAAGATCTATCGCAGGTCTATTGTTGTACCTATTTCTAGCACAAGCTTTATGCTTATTTTCAGGGGAGAGGGAAGTATATGATTATAACACTATAATCCATACTAATATTATAAATGCGAAAGTGTGTGTCTGCTATGCTTTCACAACCCATCTACTCAACCGATTTTGATGAAATTTGGTACAGGAGTAGATTGTTTTTTTTATCCACTACAAGTTAGCCCTTGACTGCAATCTCACCTGATGGTAAGTAATGATGCACTCTAAGATGGTAGCAGGCTAACCTGTTAGGGGCATGTCAGTTATATTAAACCCATAGCCCTATTCGGTTTCTACACGGCATCGTACCGGAACGCTAAATTGCTTGGCGGCACGTCTTTGCCGGAAGGGTGGTAACTAGCCACGGCCGAAGCCTCCCACCAGTCTACCTGTATCCTGGGGATGGACATAGGCTACTTTTTATCCTGGAAAATTAAAGAGTACCTGCGGGAATCAAAAATCTTAATCCACACAGTCGCGGGAATCATCTAGTTTTTTTTATATACATATTTCTCCACATTAGGATGGTTAAGTGCCTCTGTGATGCACATATTTGCTCAGTTTGCTGTCCAAGATGACAGGCCTCACAAACCATCCTCTGATAATCGCCATTGGCATAAAAAAGCAGTGCACTAAGCAGCTGTAATTTGACAGAATTATGTTTTAGGTAGGTATTTAAGTGTGTATGAACCTTTGTATTTTAGTACAAAATAATGTAGGTAGGTAAATGCATAGCTCTACGTTTAGTAGATAAGTAGGTACGTTGCGTTGTTAATACAGCGACTTAGAGTTACTAATAAAATAAATACATAGTTCTTGGGGCTGCTACAATAAATATAACCTAAATACTATGTGGAATTAACAATACTTTCCAAATGAATTGTCATACGTACCTTCGTCTCCAGCGATACTCTTTGCGAGCCTTTGAGGTCACTGTTTACCCTCGACATTTTGCACAAATAAATAAAAGCTCTCTTCGTGAGCCGATATACTTAGCTGAACGAAATTTTTTGTCTGAGACGCGGTTAACTTGGGCCTTATCACGCCTCTCTTCACGTCGGTCATTCCGCAGCGTCCATTATCTTTTTCCAAGCAAAATAAAGCCTCGCAGTCATAATCGAGTCCCAATATAATAGTTTATCACTGGAATATTTTCGGTGAGTTAAGAATCCGCTATCGAATGTGAAAATTACGTCATTCTCGCATTTTGAGATGTCAATCTGTGTAAAAAGTAACACTCGGAGTGCCAAAATAGCAAATGACATTACTCATAACGTATTTTTTGTACGTTTGGTGAGTTAAAGACTCGATCTTTCTCATCGAATTTCACTTGGAGTGGGAATGACTCGGTGACTTTTTGTTCACCATGTTGCCGCTTGGAGCGCTGGCTGTAGATGTATGGAGGAGCTCACTCTCGCCTCACTTTAGTGAGACGTATTTCAAATTCGATCAAACTCGGAGTAACCGTACTGGTCTAGTCTGGTGGGAGGGTGGCAGACGTAGCTAGTTACCACCCTAACGGCAAAGACGTACCGCCAAGACATTAAGCGTTCCGGTACGATGCCGTGTAGAAGCCGATTTGGAGATGGGTTTCATATATACCCATATCCCTAACAGGTTAGTCCGCTACCACCCTAGACTGTATCGAGGTAAAATCGCAGTCAAGGGCTAACTTGTAGTTGATAAAAAAAACATAAAATTCAGTTAGTTTTACTTAAAACTGTGTTCGACTGCCTCGTTGGTCAAGTAGTTAGTATGTTAGACTGCGGATAGCGCGATCCGGTTCGATTCCTAGGTCAGGCTATAATTAGAAATAGGACTTTTCTGATAAGACATTCTCAATACTGTGCCAGGAAATAGGCGGCGTTCACCCCAGTGCCTCTGTTCGTTCGTAAAGTTGTCGGTCCTACCTAATCTCACTCTGGTCATGTCGGATTTTCCGAATTATAGAGGTAGTACACCTGTGTTTGAGCACATATTTGTGCACTTTGGTATATTCTGTGCAGATGAGTAATCTCTAGGTTGACTACCTGAACCGAATTTCGGTCGACAGGACATTATTGATATTATTATAATATAGCTACGGCATACTCGTAACCATGGTCTACGGTCAATGCTACGTCGTAGCAAATTTTTATAGAGGCTATGCAGAAGTTAGTTATGCTAAGTTGGAAGAGGGCTTGGAAGGCTTTTATGCTGCTTTGTATCGAAACGCCAAATCGCTTGACAGCATAGCTTTACCGGTAGTTCCAGTACTACTGGAATCTATGAAGTTCAAAATTGATATTATTATATTGACCATACCAATCAGGAATCGAATTCAGGCTTCGTAAGAAGAGAGCATAAAAATATTTAGTACCTATACCTATAAGCAGTGGAAATCAAGCTTTAATGTATTTCACGATGAGACGAAGTACAGCCGCCTACATCGACTTTCAGGAAGCTGGTATCTTTTGGCGCTCGAACTGTCACATTTTATTCTGTTTCGCTTTGGTAGGTATAGTTGCCAACAAAATAATAATGATAAATGATAATTGATTTATTTATTTCATGTAGGACAACTTGTGCCACTTGTAAAACGTTAAGACTCTCAGCAGTTGCTCTTTTCATAAAAAAGAAAAGGTTACAATATGTAGACAACACAACACATACGTTACAAGTATTACACTGACTTGTGGGTCACTGGATGCGAGGCCGGTTGGTTCCATGCAACTTTGTCATTAATAAAATCATCGATAGTGTAATAACCTCGACTTAATAAATGCCTTTATTTTCAATAAAAAAAAAAAAATAAAAAAAAAAAATATACATTATAATTAATATTACAAATGCTGAATATGCAAATAATTATGAATGGGTGAATATTGAACCAAATTGGATTATAGTATTTTCCCATTTAACCATTGTATAAAATTCTCATATTATGGTCGAAAGATTTATATTGAAACAATACAATGGAACTTAAAGCTAGCTAGCCTAACTTAATTCTTATATAAATCATACTCAAGTGGAAGGGTGGCAAGAATGCTGGCTGCATTTCTGCGCTAGACATCCAGGCTGTTCCTTTGCGTAAAAATACACCTAAAGCATTGAAAACACCTTACCTTCATACCTTACCCGTATACCTTCATATGAAAATAAATAAAATTAAACGTGGTGGACAGTGGCCCCTTGGGCCGCGCTCAGTAGTGGGCCAGCGAAAGTGTGGTGGTAGGTCCGATTAAGGTGATGATGACGTGAAGTACTAAGTATCATTTCTTTTTTCACTTATATTTTCGTTATTTTAATAAAGATCTCTGAAAATACTCTTTTGTCCGTATTAATACCAGTGGTCTTACCACTATCGTTTATAGTAATATTATTTTGATGTTGACGTTTTAAATGAAGTACCTTTCCACCACAACAGCCCATTAACGTCCCACTGCTGGGCACAGGCCTCCACTCTCATAGAAGAGAGGAAATTAGAGCTTAGACCCACTACGCTGTTCCAATGCGGGTTGGCGGGCTTTGACGACTATTATCATGTTAGTGATAATAACCGGGACCGACGGCTTAAAGTGCTCTCCGAGGCACGGGGGTGAATCACCGCCAACTTCCTAACTCCGGGCTAGCACTGAGAATTTCTAGTGAGCAAAACCCAATACTTAATTATGGCCCGACCCGGGACTCGAATCCGGGACCTCGTCGACCGCAGTTGAACATGCCAACCACTAGACCAACGAGGCAGTCGAAGTACCTTTACGTCCCTGAAATAATGATTATGAAACAGGAGCGTCAATAAGATCAAAATAATACTGCTGTAAGCGATCGTAGTATGCCCCCAAGTAAGGTGCTGATGAAAGGTATTAACCTAGTATTAGTTCTTTTTTACTTAAACATTATCATATTCGTTACACAAATTTAAATTTCCGAAAAGACACTTTTGTCTGTAATTACACAAGTCCAACCCTGGTTGTGATCATGTAAAAAAAAGTCGTCTGTGATTTTTCATCTCGCCCCGCGGACCGCCTACGTTAGGCATATCTCTACGTTTTGTAGCTGAAACTCGTCTTGATACTTATACTAGGTTCAGTTTTTTGTATTCCTGTGGGAACTTCTTAATTTTGCGAGTCAAAAGGTCCTTCCGCGGGATACAACCTACCTCTGGACCAAATTAACTTTAACGCATTTAGAGCGTAGAAGACTGACACATTTTATACGACTGCCTGAAAAAAGGAGTATATTGTTTTCAGGGTTCATGTATGTACGTATGTATGTATGTATGTACGTGAGTTTGTATATTCCACCATAACTTCTATACGCCTGAACCGATTTAGATAAATGAGGTATCGTTTGAATTCCTAGCTTATTTCGGGTGACATAGGCTAGTAAAATTTCAAAAAAAATTGATGCGGTGACCATTGTACCGCATTAAAGAATAATTTTAAAAAAAATATTTGAAAATAAGATTAACTCTAAAATCCTCATCTAGAAAATGAGTAGATTCCAAAAATATGTATATCCACTATAGTTCAATATCCAGTGATTCACATAAAAATATCAATTAATAAAAATGTGAATTAGATTCTAATTTAACTTGATTTAATTTAGATTTTTAATTTTTTAGTTCGTTTTTGTGGCAGGGCATTTTTTCCGGGATAAAAAATTGCCTATGTCCTTCCCCGGCATACAAGCTAACCTTCTACCAAATTTCATCAAAATCGATGGAGCGGCTGGACCGTGAAAGTGTAGCAGATAGACAGACACACTTTCGCATTTATAATATTAGTATGGATTTGGATGGGTCTAAACTCTTATGTAGTAAATTCACATTAATTTACAGTTTATTTAAAACTATTACTTATCAATTCTAACACCAATAGTTAACTCAACTTTTAAAGCATCAAGACTGTTTACTCCACTGTTATCGGATGGGAAGCCACTTCTCGTAAATTATTTTTCAGGGTTTTGATAAAATGCAGGCAAGAGCAGATATTTAGCATAACCGATAACGTAGTAAATTAACGGTGCCAAAAAAACCTTAATTGATGGTATTCCAATAATTTGTTCAATACAATTTGATTTCCAAACTGGTGGGAGAGTCAAAACGATACGCATCAAAGGATACACCACTTATATGACATAAAAAAAATTGGCAGTCATAGGGACTGCCGATAAGTAGAAGTGAAAACTTATACTTTCAAATAAACTTTATCAAGTGCTTTTGAGTCATCGAAAACCTACCATTGGTTCAGAATGCCTTTTCTACTGAGAAAAGCCAGCAGGAAATTCGGTTTAGTTCCTATCCATGGCTCAAAGTAGTTACATAAGATGCATGAAGCCTCGAAGAGAAAATCCCTATACCACTAAAGATGCCTTTTATTTGGCCATTCACAAAACGGCTACATAATAAACAACTTTGGATAATAAATTCTAATTTTCTGTCAACAAAGCCATGTAAAACGAGTCCATCATTTTAGTAATCGTGTCGTTAAACCACCGTTTATTGCCACTTTTCTTCTTGTTTATTCACTTAAAAATCCATTACACACAAAAAGAGCACTTATAAATATGAAAGCGAACATCTTGGAAGTAAACTGCATTAAAATCCCGACTCTATTTTCAAAATGTAAAGGTTAAATTTCGAGTGGTGGATGCTTTCAAGACGTTTTAGTACTTTAAAATGGGTGTGAACACGTCAGAATCAATTCGGGCAGCCATTTCTCAATAAGCTGGGAACATATGCAGCGTAGCTTTTAAACTTTGACGTGTATTGCGGGGTCCATTTGGCGGAACACGTTTGAATGGTGACACTTTGTAAATTTTGAAGAAAACATCGCAGAAAAATTACGTGGGAAAATGGTATTTTTTATTTACTGCTGGCACTGAATAAAGCCGTGATATCCTAGTGGTTGAGACTTGTGGTTCGGGGATTCGGGGCTCGATCCACGGGCACCCACTATCTTTCCTGAGTTATATTTTTTTTCCTGACTACGGCAAGCTAAGCGAGGAAGGAATATCACTTGGGCGGCTGTCTACTACCAAACCCTTCCTATTCTTTTGTGCTACGAAAAGGCATGAACCTAGGTGGTGTCTCTAAAAACTTACAAGTTCAAAGTTTTTCAAAAATTTGAAATATTGAAAGGATTATTTAAATGATAAAAAAATGGGAATGAATCATGTTTCTAGCGACTCCTGATGGTTCTAATTAATAAAATATTTTGTGATAATAATAATAAAACTCCGTGAGTTTGTTGTGGGCTCTTCTCAGACCAGGGCGCGTTTGGAACCCTCGTAGCTTTAGTTTTAACATACCGTAGTTATGTATCACCATTACGTCTTATACTTGTATAATTAATTCAAAATGTACTGTGTAGGTACCAATTTTGAATAAACATGACTTTTATTTAGAAACTTAAAAAAAAAAACAAATATGAACGATAATCCTGCAATAGTTAAAGAACTGCGTTGCAGTGATATTGCCCTCCTCAAACATTGTACAGTGTTTCCGGTTAAATAAAAAACAATGGTAATAGGTAAAACTAAACTAAATTATTAATGTTAAGTTACGTTACACATACATAGGTATTCACAAAATATATTCTAATATCTTATAAACGAAAATTTAAAGATTTAGAGATTTAATTAGTTGTTTTCTATAAAAACTTAGACTTTAAAGTCCTCGGCTATATTATACCTAGTTGACGACTTTGCGCCACGCTATTTGATTTATATGAAAGCAAAGACTGAATATTATTCAATGGGTAAAAGAAAACCTAAAAAATACCCTGGAAAGAGCCGGGACACCATAATTACGTTTTCCAAAGGCAATATATCAAGTCACTTGAGGACAAGGCCCGTAGATTTGTCCTGTAGAGGGCGTTACGGGGCCGCCCTTCGACCGAGAGCTTTATAAGGGACGCTGCTCCCGAATTTTTGTTATGTCAGTATTTTTGTAAACGACGAGAGAAAATAGATGTAGAGTGGCTTGAATATTGGCTGGTGTTTACCGTACTGAAGCTTGATTGTTTTTTTTTTTGGTGTCAAGTTTGCATTTTTGTTTTGCCATGCTAATATTACAAATGCGAAAGTTTGTCTACCTGCCTGACTGCCCGACCGCCCTTTCTCTTTGGTCGTTTCTCTAGTGCGAGAAGAAAAAGTATGTGAATGAAGACGAATGAGGTTCTGGGTTCGATTCACACGTGAAACAAAAAAATTCGAAAATCTTCCCTGTCACAAAAATCCTGTTTTCAGATATGGGTATTTGACTACTAGTCAAAATAATATAGAAATATTTTTTAAGTGATTATTATTAAATAGATCTCCCAAAAGTCGTAATATCCACGTCCCCTGGTTAGTTTTGTGATGAATAACCATTTTAGACTATCGACTAAAGTAAAAAAGTGCGTCAACTTTGATGCGGTCAAAATTCAGTATTTCATACTAAATCCGATACTAAGTACGCGTTTTGACGTTTGAAAAAAGTTGCTGATTTGACTAGTTTTCAAATACCCAATTCGATAAAATCCAGTATTATAAGTGTACCTATAGTTAGATATTAACATTCTTCGTAAACATGTAATAACTGAGAACCCAATATTAGCACTAACTCACAAGTTATAACCTCAATTAACATTAATAAACATCACTTATTACTTCCAAAGGTGTTAAATAGGTCCGTAAAAAATAATTCCGCATTCTAATATCAATTCTGGAAAAGGGTCGCGCCGTATACACGTCTAACATCGTAAAATGCTTTACACAATCACACATAACTCCGAATGTCCCCTGTTCCGGACTTACGGTGCGTTTCCACCAAAGATGTGCTACGTTGCTAAGCTATAGATATGGCTATGGAATATGGATCTATACTTACTTTATTATTCCATATTTTTAATGCGAAAGTTTGAATGGATTGATGGATGTATGGATGGGTGTTTGTTACTCAATCACACCAGAACGGTTGAACGAATCTGGATGAAATTTGGCACAGAGTAAGTAAGTAAAAACACTTTATTACACACAAACAAATAACAGAACAGAGGTAAAACGAATCGTGACAGAATTTACAACTTGTTACGGTGTAAAGGTGGCCTTATCACTATAATTGATCTATACAGAGATAGATTATAGTCTAGAAAAACACAGGGGCTATTTTATATCCCAGAAAATTAAAGAGTTCCCGCAGGACCAACAAAGCCTCAATCCACACGGACCATCAGCTAGTATGGATATATAGATAAAGTATGGGTGTGTCAAACCCACTGAAACAATAGAATCGCCTGATTTTCATAGCTTAGCTTAGCTTTGGTGGAAAAACGACTTACCTGGCGCAGTGATGAGTGCTGTGGTCTTATAAGTGGGAGGTCCCGGGTTCGATCCTCGACAGGGCCAATTTTTCATGTCCATGAGGATTTTTCCCTCCTACATAAAAAAATGGCCAATTTTTTAATTTATAATTTCAGAATTTCAGTTCTAGTTACCATCATATCAGTATAGCTCGCTGTGGCTGGTACATCTTCATAGCATATCTTACCCCCTTCGCTTCACCGCTTATATAGCTTTGGTTAAGATACATAGATTCGTATAACTTAAGTACCTTCAAGGCAAGAGTGAATAGGCTTCTTCTAAGTAAGCGCAATCCAACCTAGACTTCATCATTGCTTTACTTTACATAATTGTTACAATTTACATCAAGCATAATTTATATCTGTAAAAACTTGTTATTACTTATTCTTTATTTGTCCATTCATTATTGTTGTAGCTGTAAATTTTCTGTATACAATAAAATAATCTTATATTGGCTATTCTGGAAAAGCTTAGCTAACTTTATCCTAGCTCACCGCTTAGCTATCTCGCACATCTCTGATGGAAAGGTAGCTTTACGGCGGGAAGGCCGAACCTTCGTAGACAGTTCTGAGGGACATAAAAAAATATTCGCTCCCAATATGACGGCACCCTTCTATACGTTCGCAGATTAGATTTAACGTGCTTGAAGAAACGTCATAGTTTCGACGTAGTGGTAGATTCACTCGACAATTCAAAAGCACTTGTAAAAGATTATTTAAATTAAAAAAAATCGAGTTTGAATTTGTAGTTTGCGTTACGACGGTACTATTGCGTACACTTTTTTGCAGGTGATTTTCAAGGTTAGGAGGACATTTTTATAGTGTTCTAACCTTCGTGGTGCAATGGCTAGGACGTCTCAAGTTAGATTAAAGGTTAGAGCACTTCAGGGCTTTAAAATTATCGAATTTTCCTTATGTATGTTTCACTCCGACACCAGCATCCTCAGGAGATGTTGACTCAATAATGCACAATTTTATTGTATAATAAAGCAGCTTAAAAGTAAAAACAAACGGTCATAGAAATTTCTGCCGTGACAGGTGACATCAAAAAATTATTTTGAGTAGGTAATATTGCTTAAGCGTTGGCAGTATGGCTCGGCTTTCAAAGCTGTCACTTTATCCACATTTACTAGAGATTCATCTATTTTTAAAGATTGCCCAGTTAAAGTTTAATCGCATATAATATATATTTCATACAAATGGCAAAGTTCAAACACAGTCCGAGTGTATAACTCCAGTATAAAGTTGGCGACTTTGGCGTTTTATTGGCTTCATAAAATAAAAGGTAACTCGGTCGTTACGCGCGGGATGCCGTTTATGAGTTAGTAAGGTAGCCTTTAAGATATTAGGTCGGAGTAAAATAAAAATGTAATTAACTAAGAAGCCTACCTCGCTACTTTGATAGATAGATAAACATTGTATTCTATCTATCTGTATCTATTGGTATGCATGTGTGGACCAACCCATACTGGTATGCATTTCACGCCGTGTGGACCAACCCATACACCACCGTAAAATCAAAGTTACTTTTTCTTTCCTAAATTAAGCTTCCCGAGTGGGAATCGAATTTGCAACATCTTAACAAGCAGACCTACTTAGAAGTGCTCAAAATGTTATCATTATTATTAAACTCTTTATTTGTACCACACATAAGAAAAATAAATAGCAGAAAACATATATTAAAACAAAGAAGTACAAAAGGCGGCCTTATCGCTAAGTAGCGATTTCTTTCAGGCAACATTAGGAGAAATGCAACGAAACCAGACTGCAGTTCAACACTGGCTAAAATTATTTCATACAGGTAGGTACATCTGTTCTCTCCATCTATACTTATACTTTTCCTTATTATGAGAGAGAGAGAGACAAAGTTTAACGCTATTTTGTTGTACGATTTTTCCAGCCCAGGGGCTTACTTAAAGCAAATTTTAATTTTATTGACGCTCTTGTTTCAGAATTATAATCTTCATTGAAGGCAATTCAAGGTAAGTCATATGAAATTGTAATTTTAAAATTATACTGCTTTAGGCGATGGTAGTAAGCTCACAGGTCCTCGTATCCTTCCAAAAATAACTATGTTAAAAAACCCGGAATAAGTAAATTACAGTTTAAAACAGGCCATCAATCCCCAGCTCGGTAGGAGCGCAAACTCACGCACTTTGACACAAAATAAACTGGCAATCAGAGAGGAGTGCAGTCGGAGGGAGTCCTCATAAATCCGGAGTCGACTTCACTCGGGCCTTATTCAATCTCCGGGGGAAAGAGGGCCGAAGATGCCAAGTCGCTAGATATGTGTTAAGCTTTACTTTTTTTTGAACTGTTGCAATCACAAGTTATAACAATTTCTCAATTTTTAAAGCTTTCTTTATTTAATTACGTTAATTGATTAAGATTTCTTTATTCCCGCGGGAACTCTTTAATCTTTTTTCCGGAATAAAAAGTAGCCTATATCCTTCCCCGGGATACAACTTACCCCTATACCAAATTTCATCAAAATCGGTTGAACATAAGGCCTGTGAAAACGTAGCAGACAGTCAGACACACTTTCGCATTTATTAGTATGGATTTTTTAAAGATATTGAGTTCATAAGGGTATTGTGTGTCTGGCATAATCTCACAGAGATTCAAAGATCCTTTAAAAATAGAATAAAATTTAGAATAGAATTTTAGAATAGAATTTAAAAAAATGCATAATATTAAGTCAAGTGAGTATCGGAACACGCATGAGGAAGAAATGCTAGGTTTTTTTTTCTAAATCTTTTATAGGCGTTTACATTTCTGTATGTCAGTGTTGCTAGATAGTCATTATTTCGTAAACAGTATAGTTTTCCAAACAATTGCCTCAAAAGTTTAATAAAAGTTTTTTTTTTCATTTCAGCCATGCAATCACTTTTCATGTTTAGGTTTTCATATTTAAAATTGCAATATGGTGTCTGTGAATAGTGATTCTAAGCAAATTAGAACAGAACTTCATAAGCACTTTTCTTCAATATCGTAATTAAATTTAAACAAAATCCTCACCACCTGGATGCCTGGTCTGCTTCTACCTCCCGTTATTCCAGGTAATTTCTGCCTGCAAATTATGGAACCAGCTCCCATCTTCTGTGTTCCCTCATGATTATAAGATGGGGCTCTTCAATGGGCGGATAAACAAATATCTCAAAAGCCAACGGTCCTGTGGTGCTGCAAATGCTTATGGGCGGCGGTAATCACTTACCATCAGGTGACCCGGCTGCTCGTTTGCTCGCTATATATATGTCCCCGTAAGATTGTAAAAACCGTGAGATTATAATCTCCACTACAGCCCATTAACGTCCCACTGCTGGGCACAGGCCTCCACTCTCATAGGAGAGAGGGAATTAGAGCTTAGACCCACCACGCTGCTCCAATGCGGGTTGGCGGGCTTTAACGACTATTATCATGTTAGTGATAATAACCGGGAGCGATCTAACTCGCGAAATTGCAAACTGTCGAAAGATTACAATTTAACGCATTATGTTTCGGCTATAATATAGCGTAAACTAAAATAAGTCAATGGACCAATTCTTAGATATAATTTTATAGTATAAGCTTAGGTTAAAATAATGTTACTCATTACCTTTATTTACTCATAGGCTAGATCGTAACTTTAGTAGGGTATTAACAGTTGTTAGTACTTTATGATATATAAAAAAAAAAAAAAAATTTGGGTAAATTGTGATCTGTTAGGTATATTAGCCCGATAGAACCTAAGTGCCTGATTATTTATGTCGAACCCTTTTTTTTTTTTTGACGCTGGGAAATGCGTTTAGGCATCCCTCTCGGAAGCAGGCAGTGTGAAACTGCGGTGCTTCCGAGAGGGTATGTGGGACTCACTGGCACTCCAGAATACCCACTAAAACCCAGCGGCGCTCCTGCGCATCGCCTTAAGGCTGGGTTACGGGAACACGCAATCATCCGCGACCCAGCCAGCGACGTCCGCCCAAGCGGACCCTCCTGCGGGGGGCATGCTGCCCCGACTCCCCCTCATGTTCCTCCGCGACTGAGGCTCAACGGGCGACAACGATGACGACGACGGCGAAAACGACGACGACGACGACGGTCTGGCCGCCCGGAGCTCCCGTCAGGGTGGGAGGCGCCGGTCTTGCGCGCGCCTCCTGCGCCCGGCCCTTCGGCGGCGGAGAGGGTCTGCGTCGGCAGCTGCCTCACGCAGCCGTTCCGCCGCCTCCTTCTGGGACATCACCTCCTCGCAGAAGGAGGCGACGGCGTCCCAGGACTCTTCGCTGCCCACCATGGCTCGGACGACGGCGGGCAGCGAGAGGTCCGGCCCCACCACTGCCGCGAGTGCGGCGCGCTGGGGCGCCCACTCGGCGCACGACTCCAGCGTGTGCTGCGCCGTGTCCTCCGCGTGGCCGCACTCGTGGCACACCTCGCTGGGCTCCCGTCTCGCCACCCCGCACAGGTATCTCCCGAAGCAGCCGTGCCCCGAGAGAACCTGCACGAGGCGGAAGGAGAGGGCCCCGTGCGTCCGGCCGGTCCAGAGCTCCAGGACGGGCCGGATCGCCTCGATCGTCCGCCTGCCGGCAGTCGGCGCCAGAAGTCGGTCCCGCCAACGAGCGGCGAGATCGGCCTCCGCCAGCCGCCGCCAGGCGCGATCCTGCGCCGGCGTAGGGTGTTCCCCCCGGATGCGGGCATCCACCCTACGCCAATACACCGCCGCGAGCACTTCGGCGTCTAGATCCCATGGTGGCGTCCCCGCCAGCACACAGGCCGCCTCGTGCGATACGGTCCGGTAACCCCGTATCACTCTGACCGCCATGACCCTCTGCGGTCTCCGCAGCAGGGCCCGAGTTTGGGCGGTCAGAGTGTCCGATTTATGTCGAACCCTAACCTAACCTACAAGAAACAGACGAGAAAACAGAACGTAAACGTAACTAACGTAACGTTAAACGTACTTTTTTTTAAAAAAGAAACTCATCCAGATTATTTTTGATCTGCGCCCATATACTTTACGGGAGAGGTCGCATAGCGCGGACTCGATATAAAAGTCCACTTTATAAAGGCTGACCACAGACGCCTTTGTGGGTTTTCAACGGACACGTATGTTTTCACACTTGGATTCCAATTTGGAAAATGGACAATCTCATCTACGTTCGAATTTAATTTTTTCTTACAGAAGTTCGTTTTAAAAAACATGGACGGTTTTTTGTTCATCCACATTATAAATGCGAAAGTGTGTCTGCTACTGTCTGTTGTGTATGGAGATAGGTTGTATCCCGCGGAAGGATCTAAGTAGGCACTTTTTATCCCCGAAAATTACGGAGTTCCCGCGGGAATAAGAAAAAAACTTATTCAACGCGAACGAAGTCACGGGCATCATCAGTTTTAAATATATCTAAGTAAATTTCTAAGTAATTTTTTTTAATTTCAATTATCTACTTAATTACAAAAAGAAATACCGAATCGAACCAACATATCAAAACTTTAGAGCATTTTTTTAAAATAACAGTATGTGTGGAGAAAATATTGAAGTTTTTTTTTTTAATATACTACAAGTTAGCCCTTGACTGCGATCTCGCCTGATGTTAAGTGATGATGCAGTCTAAGACGGTAGTGGGCTAACCTGTTAGCGGCATGGCAGTTATATTAAACCCATACCCCTATTCGGTTTCTACACGGGATCGTACCGGAACGCTAAATCGCTTGGCGGCACGTCTTTGCCGGTAGGGTGGTAACTAGCCACGGCCGAAGCCTCCCACCAGGCCAGACCAGGGAAAATTCAGAAATTATAAATTCACACATTGACCCAGCCGGGCATCGAACCCGGGACCTCCGCACGTTAAGACAACAGCGCTACACACTGCGCACGGAGGTTGTCAAAAGCCAATTGTGTTTCTGTCACAATTCATTAAGATTACAAGCCCGTTTAACTAATGAGCTACTAGGCAGTTTAATACACTTAACTCTATCACGCCACAGATCCTATTGGCTACAAACATGAACAAAGTCCTGAACTGCCCATAGAAATCTAATCAACGCGAAGAAGCAATAAAACGCCCCGACTTGGAGCCTTCACTGACTCCAGAACAATAGTTACGGCTTTGGCAAACGACCACATCGTTTAAATTTTATTTACTCCAATCAGAGATATTTAAACGTAACACAGTTACCGCAGATAGGACACCTATTTAGGTGACAATAATTACAGATCAAGAAAAAGAGCCTTTTGGCTAGTTTCGCTTATGCTTTACCATACAAATTACAAAGTGACTAATTAATGAGAACTGCCCCCCGATTAAGTAAGGAAATCGTAATCGTAATCGTCTGTCAAACGTATAATTCGACCTTTTTGAGGAAGTCATAGATGCTTGCACGTCAAAACGCTTGTATGTACTCCTTAAAAAGTTCGAGTTATACGTTATGAACTGTCAAATGAATACGATTGGCTTAGACAATTGGGCGTCTGCCCTATAAACGAACTACTTATAGTAAATATGCTGTCTCAAGAACTCTTGAAGTGTTCAAGTGAAGTGAAGCGTGAACACATTAAAATCTAAAATAAAAACTTTTTGTTCGTCTTTCCTACTAAACAGGTACTTACTAAAATAAATAAATTATCAAACTATTTATATTTTAGAACTTTGGTGATATAACTTCTTCGATCTTTTTGTCAGCCCTAACGCAGGCTACGGTCTATTTGGGCTACAATTTACAAACGCCAGCCTGTCTTACTTACTAAACAGGTATATTTAAAGTAAGTCAATTAACAAACTATATTTTTGAACTTTGGTGATATGTCGATCTTTTTGTCAGCCCTAACGCAGGCTACGGTCTATTTGGGCTACAATTTACAAACGCCAGCCTGTGTTTTAGTCTAGTGCTTTGGTCTGCAAAATTGTGGTGTAATTTTAGATTTCTTTTTTAAAGGCATTAAATTAAAATTTAAAAAATAAACACATTGGAGTGGAAGCTGAATTCGAAGCCAAGGCGTCCATCTTTCTTGATAGCTCAAATTAAACTTTATATTTTGACACAGCGGCGATTGCGTTCACTCAAACAGGTAGGTAACTGGATGTGTGACTGAATTTGACCCCCACCACATTATTACACCAAAACTCTTATCATTATATTGTGATTATTGGAACAACCCTCAGACAGAAGGAAAGTTAGTAAAGTATGAGTTTATTGGTTTTAAAATACTCCTTACAGCCTCTCTACGTTTAGTGAATCTCAAGTTCACTTTAAGCTAACCTATAAAAGATCAACTTTTAGCGGCATCGTGTCGCGGATTTAGCGAGTTGCCAATCTCCGCCAATAGATGGCGTTAGACGACATCACATAAACAATTTACGATCAGTCGGGTGCGAGCTTTCGCGAAAGTAGGACGTAATTAGGAGCGTCGTTTTAAAAATAGTAAAATAATTACATTAAATTAAAGCTATATAATTACTGATACTGCTGCGTAAACTGCTATAATAATTCAGCTTCTTAAATAAAAAATATGACTGTACTTAATATCAACACGACTTAGCGAGTCCTCGAACAAACTAGAACCATTAATCGCTGGGCGACTTGATTTTGCTGATACTTCCCAGACCAAAGCCAAATTAGAAATAAACTTCCCAAAAAAAACTGTACTGCGACTCAAACCCCGGATCTCCTCTGACAAAAGACCACAAAACTCGCCACTGCGTCACAATGTATGGTTAAATACCTTCCTGCTAGATATTCTAGCATAAATCAATCTAAAATAAATACCTAAGTTACCAACCTGCCTGAAACTTTACTACCTATTAAACTTTGCATGTCGACAATCTAGAAAGTATGAAGAATAGAGCTCGGTGAAACCTACCTACTACCGCTAAGTCGGTCAATAGTTTGCATTCTACCCACATTTTGCATTCAATTTCCTCAGACACCCTACGTGTGCACCGAACTTTATTACCTACGCTTGTCCGATTGTGTCTGCTTATTGAATGTGCAATGTGGGTGAAATCGTAAAATATAGGTCATACTATTATTAGACTTATAACTATGGAGCTTACATATTATTTCCCACCACTTATATACAACGTGCAGTGACGAGAGGGTAATTTATAAGTCGTGGTCTCAACCAAAATACGTCCACCACCTTGCAGGGGGGGGCGGGTTATAAGGCACTTTATTGTTGAGTCCCAAAAGTTGGTATACACTACTGATGATCCGAGCTATACACACGGTTATTTACGCATTACACTAGTTTCTTACCGGTTCTTCTCAGTAGAAACAGTTTTCTTTCCGAACCGGTGGTAGAGTCATAACTGGCACAAGTTTTCCTACGTGAAATAAATAGATCATTTCATTTCAACAGCTGACGCTTAAGCTTAGCCATTAAAGATAAGTAATGTGTGTGACTTACCTCAGTCGCTTGACTTAAGTCAAACGACATTCGCCAATTTTTGTACAGGTGAATTGGCCAAAGCATACATTTAGCATTCGCTGCGCAGCGGAGACCAATGATAAATCTATAGGCCAAAGGTACTGAACAGCATATGCCATAAGGTTATCCTTTAGACAGACATAAGTACACACATTATTTTACGCCAAAAAAATATAATATATGTGCTTGGCACGCATGGCATCAATAAAACGGCTATAAAAAGTCGCGATATCGTCCGCAACGTCGTAAAGACGTATAGGAGCGTCCAGTAGCGCCGAATGGCGGCCATAACGCGCGAATAAAAACTGACGCCGATATTATTGCTTTCATATTATGTATGTACCGAGGAGCGAATGGACTAGTTGTAGCAATGCATATCAGTCGATTGCGTTGAGCCAAGTCGGTAACTGGATGGGTGACCGAATTTGGAGGGTTAAATTTGGTAATTTCATTTCCTCCGTCCCTCGAAGAGCACGTTAAGCCGTCGGTCCCGGTTATTATCACTAATTATCTGATAATAATTGTAAAGGATGCTCGTACGGGGAGGGAAAAAACTCTGTAGTTCTCAAGAAATTTTTATTTTTGTCTTAGCTTGTTAAAATAATTACCATGACAACGCAACTGACAATTTCTTCTTCTCATTTACAAATTAAATTATTAATTAAAAAAAATTTAATATATTTTACTGTTCGCGTCGCTTACAATAATCGTAACAAACCTCTAAGAGTTTAAAAACTCTTAGACGAGTCGTATGTGGAAGGACGTGGGAACCCAACGCATGAATATCCCAAGAAAACTCCTACCATTATGTGATTAATGGAATGGGGTCACGAGTCACGACCTTCAGTAATGAGGAATACACGCAGAGAGAGATTAGATATGTACCTTAGTGCGTTGTATTTGTTGTAAGTATGTGTGACTGCGGATGACGAGGGCCTGGATTCAAATCCCGGGTCGGGCCAAATTTAGGTATTTTTTTCTGTTTCTTAACAGCTAGCCCTGAGCTAGGATAGGACTGAGAATCGATTGTACGATACGATACGATTGACGATTGACTCCGCGTCACGACGTGACAGTATCAAAACCATAGAGTAGCGCTTCACGTGACCTGCATTGTCGCGTGGACAAGTTTATCATTTTCTATGGCGTCGTATCGCGTCGCGTCGCTTCTGACGCTCCTAGGACAACGGGTTGGTTCTGCTAGAGATCTCAGTCATACCCATTGTGTAGTTATGTTCTTCTAGATACAATACTTTATCATACTTATCCTTTACTTATCTTACATCTAAATACTTGGTACAGTACGATTAGATAATTAATGGATATTTTGGATTTGCCTTTAAAAATAATAAATTATTATTTGTAAAGGCGAATAATAATTTATTATTAATAATTAACCCTTTTCTTACATCTTACATATTATTATTATAAATACGAAAGGTTGGATGGATATATGGATGGATGGATGTTTGTCACTCAATCACGCCTGAACGGATCTGGAAAAAATTTGGCACAGAGATAGATTATGGTCTGGAATAGCACATAGGCTACTATTTATGCCGGAAAATTAAAGAGTTCCCACGTTAACCAAAAAAACCTCAACCCACCCGGACGAAGTCCTTTATCTTATTGCATTAAATCTCTCGTGGAACCGCTACACATTGTGACTATTCGCTCGTGCAAGTTCCAAATGAGAGTACAAATATATTAAAAGTGTTTATTAATACCTCCTTCTTGATTGCCCCTTACAATATATTCTATGAAAAAAGGCGTTATAAGAATAGATTTCTTCATTCAAAGCCGATGCACTTTGCATAGTAAATCTTGCACTCTTCAGCGAACTTGAATCGATGCAGCGTGCCCCAGTATTTGTACAACACTCGAGCATGGCACCCCTCAAGTTTTGTACCGGAAATCGAAGAACTTCCCGATTAAGGTGCAACCACACTACGGACGAGACAGGACAGAACGCGTGACAGAATCGCAAAATACCCACGTCAAATTGAATTGCAAGTTCAAATGATTTTTTATTCTAATAAAATGCTGTTTCCATCCAAAGCCAAAATTAAGGGTTATGATTTTAGACGTTGTATGTATTGTGTGGTGGTACGGAACCCTTTGTGCGCGAATCTGACTCTTTTTTTTATCCACTTCAAGTTAGCCCTTGACTGCGATCTCACCTGATGTCGAAGTAATGATGCAGTCTAATATGGTAGCGGGCTAACCTGTTAGGGGCATAGCAGTTATATTAAACCCATACCCCTATTCGGTTTCTACACGGCATCGTACTGGATTGCTAAATCGCTTGGCGGCACGTCTTTGCCGGTAGGGTGGTAACTAGCCACGGCCGAAACCTCCCACCAGGCCAGAACAGGGAAAATTCAGAAATTATAAATTCCCAAATTGACCCTGCCGGGGTTTTTTTTAATCATAAATTATTAGAGTGTAGGTATACACCTACAATTATTGTAAAGTCTATAGTCCCAAGCATTGCTAGAGTGGGTCTCAAATCCACGCTCTTTTCGTGTAACGTTTAGGTACCTAATCTTCAATCTAAACTAATATTATAAAGGCGAAAGTTTGTGTGTGCGAAAGTTCAATCTATACTAATATTAGAAAGGCGAAAGATGTACATAATTATTTTAGGCATGACCACAAGATACCTACTCCGCTGAAATAACTCGACAAATCGCCCCAGGCGAGGAAACCTTCCCGAATATTAATATAGTAGGAACATATTTTATTACTTACGTAAAACATTTATTTGGAAAATATTTCTTTATACCAAGAAAGCCATCGCCTTCAATTTTTAAGATGGTTACAGCTAACTTGATTTACTTATTTATGAGAATACTAGCTGATGCCCGCGACTACGTCTGGGCTACTATATTTTTAATAGCCCATGACTGCGTTCTCACCTGACGGTAAGCATAGATGCAGTCTAAAATGGTAGCGGGCTAACCTGATAGGACATTGCAGTTATATAAAACCTATAGGGTAAAGTCCGGATAGATGCCTTGGCGGGATACTCGCCTTGCTTACAAAAACCTAACATCCCAAATGCGTAACATAGAATTAATAGTTTCAATAGGGTGCACAGGCATCATACAGGGGTCATCCATAAATTACGTGGGCATTTAGGGGGGAGGAGGGGGTCGAGCGAAATCGCACTCAAACTCACGTGGATGAGAGGGTGGTCTCGGCAAATATCACGGCTTTGTTTCCGCAGGAAACTGTGTAAAATTGCGAGAAAACTGGGTTAAATCAAGTAAAAAATGTTTCTCCACTAAAATAAGGCTAAATCATACATAATAATACTCATCACGGTTTAATTAGGCACTGATAGAAGAATTTATTAACTATTAATATATTCATTTGTTTGGAAGCCATTTATTCATTTATTAAATATAAAAATAACCCATAATGTAATCATGCACAGATTAACTCATTTACATTACAAATACGCATTTTAAAAAACCTCACGGGAGATTAGGGGGGGTAGATTTAGCTCGACCCCTTCGGTCGAGCTAAATCTCACGACATCTCACCAACGGGGGAGGGGGGGTCGAAAAATCGCTAAAATTCTCTCACATAATTAATGGATGCCCCCACACCTCTGTTCCCGCAGACACGGTAATGATCAACGTACTTGACAGACGTTTTGCTTGTGCGTGTGGGAGGGAGTACAGTCGCGGTCAGAAAATGTTTACCGCCTTAAGGTTCATACTTGCATGGACTCTTCTGTGTCAGAAGGTCGTAATGTAGTTTGATTAGGCATACATAGATCTTTAACTTTTTCAGCATTGAATTTCTAAGTTTTTCAATAGATGGCAAATGTGGTAACAAGTTGTGGTTGTTACCACATTGGTTCATCTGGTTCACATCTGGTTGTTATTACTCATAATAATATAATCTGCAGCCAAAATCCGGCATCGCGTATGGATTTATTTATGAAGAAACACCTCCGTCTCATAAATAACCAATCTCAAAATGGCACCCGGCAGCGATGGTAAAACTATTACACCACTAACCTTTATGTCGTGCACCCTTTATGGTTTACGTGAAAGGATTGGAAAAGTTATTCTTTGTGTCTAAAAAAGTTATGACGGGAAATGTAATTGTTTGGCAAAGTTCACTCGTCGAAAAACTATTTTATTAAAAGTGACAGAAGTATGTAGATAATATGACAATACATACGATATGTCACTATAATAAATCATTTCATTTATATGGGACGCTTGTTAGGAGAAATTCTTAACGAAGCGGCAGTATTTTTTTTAAATTCTTTTCGTATGAAATATGTCTTTCAACGAACAGAAAATAAGTGGCCAAAGTTACATCGCTTATCTCTCGAGTGGAAACTTCCAATTTTCCTTGATAGTGAGTGAGTTATTAAGTGGTATAGGTCTTTGTACAAAATAAGGTAATTAGTGAAATCTCTTCACTAAAATAATCATTCAATTAGTATCTTGTAGAATGTCACGCAAAAAACGAACAAAATTTCATCAATCCATAACAATTCCATACTAATATTATAAATTCGAAAGTGTGTCTGTTTGTCTGCTAAGCTTTCACGGCCCATCTATTCAACCGATTTTGATAAAATTTGGTCTAGAGGTAGGTAACATCCTAAGGAAGGACATACTTTTTATCTCAGAAAATTAAAGAGTTCGAAGTCGCGGGCATCATCTAGTCATTCATAACAAAGACTATAGTCTTAAAAAGAGTACAAAGCTCCTGGACAAACTCGCTAAGTTAGATAATCACTAAAAACCATCACGAAAGTAAAGTTGAAAAGTCCGGCGACGTGTGGGGCCTGGCAAACACCTTCACTGCGAACTATCTCTTTCAGCGAGACTCGCCTCTCACAAATAAAGTAGCTAAGTTAAGGTTCGCGGTACCTGGATGCTATATTGCTTGGATATGACGTGTCACGGGTCGTTTTTTATTGTTATAGTAGTATTTTTATCGACCTGCCTGGAGCAGTGGTGAATGCTGTGGTCTTAGAAGTGGAAGATCCCAACAAAGGTTACGTATATTTTCTAAATTATCTGATCTGGTGTGTTGGAAGGACGTGACAACTAGACAGCGCACCAAAGTACTGGAAAACCCATGTCACCAAGCGATGTTGCGATGCCGAATAGGAACCGAATAGAGGATTGAGTTTAATGTTAGCTTGCTACTTGTCTGCATCATTATTTACCGATCAGGTAAGACTGCAGTCAAGAGATGATTTTAGTAGTAATAAGTAGAAGACTGGAAAAACCTACTTATTATAGATATAATCACTAAAAACCATCACGAAAGTAAAGTTGAAAAGTCCGGCGACGTGTCGGGCCTAGCAAACACCTTCACTGCGAACTATCTCTTTCAGCGAGACTCGCCTCTCACAAATAAAGTAGCTTAGTTAAGGCTCGCGGTTCCTGGATGCTATATTGCTTGGATATGACGTGTCACGGGTCGTTTTTTATTGTTATAGTAGTATTTTTATCGACCTGCCTGGAGCAGTGGTGAATGCTGTGGTCTTAGAAGTGGAAGATCCCAACAAAGGTTACGTATATTTTCTAAATTATCTGGTCTGGTGTGTTGGAAGGACGTGACAACTAGACAGCGCACCAAAGTACTGGAAAACCCATGTCACCAAGCGATGTTGCGATGCCGAATAGGAACCGAATAGAGGATTGAGTTTAATGTTAGCTTGCTACTTGTCTGCATCATTATTTACCGATCAGGTAAGACTGCAGTCAAGAGATGATTTTAGTAGTAATAAGTAGAAGACTGGAAAAACCTACTTATTATAGATATAATCACTAAAAACCATCACGAAAGTAAAGTTGAAAAGTCCGGCGACGTGTCGGGCCTAGCAAACACCTTCACTGCGAACTATCTCTTTCAGCGAGACTCGCCTCTCACAAATAAAGTAGCTAACTTAAGGCTCGCGGTTCCTGGATGCTAAATGATTCGGATATGACTATAATATTGTATTTGTTTGTTGAAATACACTCTGACGACTGCATATTTTTTTATCCACTACGAGTAAGCCCTTGACTGTGATAATCTATGTATAAGCTATGATCTAATCTAAAAAGGTAGATAGTTAGATAGGTAGCGGGCTAACCCGTTAGGGGCACGGCAGTTATAGTTAACTCACACACCTAATCGGTTTCTACATGAACCGAAACGCTAAATCGCTTGGCGGCACGTCATTGATGGTAGTGTGGTAACTAGCCACGGCCGCAGCCTCCCACCAAGCCAGACAAGTGAAAATTCAAAAATTATAAGTTCCCAAAATAACCGTGCCAGGCATCGAACCCGGGACCTCCGCACGTTAAGAACCACAGCACACAACACTGCGCCAGTGAGGTCGGCAGAATATTAATGCTTTTGTAACCTTTCAGCGCATTCTATCCATAGGTTCAGCTTGCTACTGGCCGTAAGCTGCCCTCCATTAACATAAAAGCAGAAGTATTGGAGAGAATCATAACAAGTAGTGTCCATAGCTTGGAGTTAAGTATATTGACACGGCGGATTAACAGATTGACGTAATTTTATATTTAGATATAGAGATAGTTTGTGGGCTGGGAAGTAACATTGGCTACTTTCCCAGCTGGTCATTGATGTAGAATTTTAGTACCCAGTTGGTATATAATTTTTAAGTGTCATCTTCAAATTTGCGTTAAGACGTTGCGCTTCGTTGCGTTAAATAAGTTGATTGGCGGTCAGCATATGACTTTCGAACTTGGAATATCTTTTTCAATAGCTAATAATTATTCATGGACCCAATAACGAAATCAAGTCTAAAAAATTGCCATTTGCAAATTGATTTGATTTTTA
This sequence comes from Erebia palarica, assembly GCA_964035005.1. Taxonomy (NCBI): domain Eukaryota; kingdom Metazoa; phylum Arthropoda; class Insecta; order Lepidoptera; family Nymphalidae; genus Erebia; species Erebia palarica. Next base: position 17,105,151 of record OZ035995.1, read on the forward strand.
TTGAAATTTTCTATCATGCGTTAATTTAGATTTGATTTATAATTATGCTGCACGACAAAAATGGCAAACTGTAGGTGCCTTATATAATATTGAATAGAAGCAGGCGTTACTTTGCGGTAGTCTCTAGTTCATTCGCCTTGTATAATAACTATCAAACCTTTATTGTAACACAGTTTATGCGATAAATGAAATTAAATGAAAAAATGCCTCATCCAAACACCTTTACAGACGTTTCCGCGTCCGGGTATACCTCGCTATCAGTATGCGCAACGTAACCCTCAAATGCCGGACCGACTTGCAATACTTATAGCAGTTTAGTGTTAGCCCCTAGTATTGTATGGCCGGGGGTATTATGTGCCGGGGTCCATACGTGACCCTACGGCCTTTGAATTTTCAATTAGATTGTCCGGCCCTTCTATTATTGGATAAGGTAAACATTAGGGACACTGAGGAACTGTCGATTGATTTTATTTACTCTCAAAGGGGTGATTACTGACAGATAGAAAGTGGTTTAGACGATCAGCCTTCTAGTTGGGTAGTCAAGGATTCGATCTTCAGGCTTCAACTTTTGATTTTTCTGAGTTTTGAGCATTTCAATACCACTTGCTTTAATGTTAAAGGATAATATTGTGGGGACACCTGCAGCTTGAGAGTATGAATTCATCATACTCATATTGATATTCATAATGAAATCTTAAGTTTTTAAAATTAGAAACATGAAAAACTAGAAGCGGAAGGGATAATATCGCATGCTGCACATTGTACCATATAATATATTTGTCTGCTTTAGCAGATAATAGCTAATTGGCCTTAATCACTGTTTAAGCGATAAGGCCACCTGTTGTGCGGTATCCACTAATATGTTTTTGTCTTTTTATTTATTTGTGTATAAAGTATATTTTACATTTACTTTACTTTACTTGTTCCTTGCCTACCTGCATATTAAGAGGGCCACCGCTAAATGCCACATTTAATAATTTAAAAATATCCACTCTGCCGTAACACCACACCACACAAATCTTCTGCAACACTCTCAACGTACATTTCACTTCGACACCGGAGCATCTTCACTGTTGGCTCAACAATGCACAAATTGTAAAGTGACCATCGTGTCGAGAATTCCGATCTTCTATCCAATATGCAGGTAGGCCTTTTAAAGCAGGAGAATTTATTACTGTCGCGGGAAATCACTGCTGTTGGAATGAATTATATAATATTTTGAGCACGTTAAGCCGTCGGTCCTGCGCCTGATCTCTCACTAGTCGTTTCGGACTTTCCGTCCCATCGGGCTATGAGAGTAAAGGAACAGAGAGTGCACCTGTGTATGCGCACACACTTGTGCACTACCATATTATGCCGTGCAGATGACTAATTTCTCTGGAGATTGGCCGCATTGGCCGAAATTCGGTCGGGAGGATATTTATATATAAATTACTTAAAAGACTTGACACTTCTTACATAATTTTCACTTTTACCATTAAATAATTACCATTAAGTACCTTACAAAATATACTGTCTGTGTATCTGTTTATTCTGTAAATAGGGAATGCAGAACCGCCGGGGGCAAGCAAATATTTGATCACCCCCGCTTGCGGTCCTCCCTTGTATGTGATCTCGGCTAAATTATATTAGCTAATAGCCTTGTTGCTCTACCTAATAAACGAACATTGTTTTGTTGATCATTTTATCATGCCAGTACTTCGCTTGAGGGCCTACAATACAAAAATACATCTATCTACACATCCATCCCTACCTACTGCCACACTATTATATTTTCTTCACATTTTATTTTGTACATATCAGTACTTACCTTACAGTGTTTGGTGGCACGCTCACGAAAAGGCCAGTAGTGGAGGCATACAGGCTGATGGATGATGATGATGATGATACTACTTACCTCACTATCACTTAGCTACCCATATAATAAATACGAAAGGTTGGTTTGTCCTTCAATCGCATCAAGTATTGTACATCGTTAAAATCCTGGACATTGACATAGGCTACTTCACCCCGGAAACCCATAGAATTTCTTAGGTTTTTATAAACACCAATATTCACTAAGTCCTAAGCCATGCCAATTTTTAAATGCAAAAGTGTGTTTGTCTATCTATCCGTCTGCTATATACTTTCACGTTCCATCCGTTTAATATTTTGTCCATTTTGTCTTTAATAATTAATGTGAATTAAATGTGAAAGTGTTTCTGTTATCTTCCGATGGTCCGTCTGCTCAACCGATTTTGACGAAATTTGGTAAAAATATAGATTACATCCCGATGAACGTTTGCATCCCGGCTTCTTTTAATCCCGGAAAATTAAAGAACTTCCAAGGGAAAAATCAGAATGCATGCGGATGAAGTCAAGAGATCCCACGGGGACACCTAAACCTATTCGTATGAAGCCACGACTGGTCCTAGTAATGTATATTACATTAAAGCGCTGACTGTATTACAACACTATAGGAAAGCTTACACATACTTGTACGAGATTTTCATTCCTTCCACGAAAACATGTTAACAGTATGCAGTGTAGAGCGGAGTCTGAGCGTTACACAAACAGAGACGTGGACGCTGTATCCAGTTGATGCCTTTCAAAACATGCATAGATCCGCTTCAGCCCCCCAATTGTGTACGAATTGTAGATCAAATCGTCTTAATTCGGTGTCAAAGTAAAATAAACCATATCATTATTGAGTTAGAGCTCAATTTCGTGTATCCATTCTTATACGTTTAGGTATGTACGATACCATAAACGTATGAGAATGGATACACGAAATTGAGCTCTATTTCAATGCTGTTATGGTTTCCTTTACTTTGACGCCGAATTTTGACGATTGGATCGGCAATTCTTACATAATCACACCTCAGATTCACTATACAAATCGAATTCACTACCGAATAGACAACTTCGTACTCGTAGGTAACTGACAATGAATGATAATAGCTGATCATAAGCGTTACATTATTATTAGAGCCAAGTACTTTTTATTCAATTTCGAACTTTTTTTTTTAATTTAAAGAAATTTTAATAAGTGCTTTTGAATCGTCAATCGAACCACTGATTCGAAATACCATTCCTACCGAAAAAAACAGAAATTCGGCGGTGGTTCTTGTTAAAAATTAATAAATTACGATACTTTAATAATAAATGTGTAATATAATAGCCGCTGCGTAAGTTGAATTCTGCGCAGAAACACATTTCGGGTGTCAAACGAAGTGCGGTATGAGGGGCCGCGCGTTACCATACCCCTCGCTCCCCGCGCATGCTCCGCTCGGCCCTGTAGTATAATGTACCTGCGCGGACGACCGCCATTTTGATCAACTTAAGGGACGCGATTCATACATTATTATTATTATTATTATTATTACTCTTTATTTTGTTCACCACAACACACATAAAAAGTACACAAAAAATACATAGAAAACAAAGAACTAAGTAGTATACAAAAAGGCGGCCTTATCGCTTAGTAGCGATCTCTGCCAGGCAACCTTAGTAATAGGAGAAATAAAAAGATTAACTCGCGGGTGGTGTATCAATATAAACATACAAACAAATACCTACATACTAATACATAAACTGTTACACAAATAATATAATACTTATAATAAATATATGAAAATAAACTAATATATATTATGTATTTTTAGTTTAAGTAATATCATACTAAATAAAAGTTAAAACTAGTCGTCTGTATTATGGTGATAAAAAGAAACTCTTAACAGATTTTTTAAATATTTCCAGTGACTTTGATTGTCGTATGTTTAATGGGAGAGCATTCCATAATAAAACAGCTTGCACTGTGAAAGACTGCACATAAAACTTTGTCTTATGCGATGGTATGCATAAAGTTAATTTAGGGGTTGCTCGTATTTCGGACTGATCTCCCAGAAATTTAAACTTCTCCTTCAGGTAAGAGGGAGTTTTTGGATCAAATAGCACACGGTACAGAAGTGACAGAACATGAAGATCCCGGCGACGGCGAATAGGAAGCCACTCGAGCATTTGACGAAATTCAGATACGTGGTCATATTTAAGAAGACCGAATATGAACCGAATAGCAAGATTTTAGAGTCGCTCAAGTTTGTTAAGTTGGTCCTCTGTCAAATTAAGATAGCTTGCGTCTGCATAATCGAGACTAGAAAGTAAGAGAGAATGTGCTAACATAACTTTGGTTGGAATTGGCAAAACAGAACGAAGACGACGCAATGAGCTCATTGCAAAAAATGTTTTCCTACTCAGCTCTTTAATTTGTGTGGACCACGATTGTTAGAGTACAAAATTAAAAACATAAGAATTGTTGATTATGCTAATTGTTTTAAATATAGCTTACTAAAAGAAAACAATAGATTAGTATTATTTTAAGGCAATTGTTAATTAATTAAGTATGGTAATTCTGTTTTTATGTTGGCAACTCAGAAAAAAATATGTAATAGTGTTCTGTGGTCTATACTTATACTCAAAATGCGTGACATTATAAAGTTGTGTTTTTCTGTAATTGCTATGTTTCTCAATATTTATTCTCATTATAAAGTATTATTATATGGTAAAAACAGTTTTAATTACATGGACCTTCAGAATATTACCTGGATATATCGTGGATGGTATCAGCTGAAGTGAGATATACAACGAATCTAGGTATTTAAATAAAGTTTATCTTTTACGATAAATCCCGATCCAAATATCCATTATCTAAATATATCAAAGAAAAGTTTAACGCACACTTCATACCACTGGGCAGATCGGGCACTTTGGCAGATGACTATTATGACGTAGGAATCCGCTTAGAAAGATTTTTGAAAATTCTTCCCCTGAGTGAGTACAATAGGGAATAAAATTGCCGCGGGCAAAAGCTAGCTTGAAATATAAAATCTAGTATCTATAGAGATCTAAAAGATGTTTGAGCAAAACGATCGCACTCCGCACGTAAGATCATTTCGCGATCTTTTGTCTCAGTGAAGAAAGTTGCAAGCGAGCATCTCATGTCAATATTGACCGCTCTCTTTGAGCTCTATGCATGCTTTATGCTTAGTATCTAATACTATGTCTCTACACAATCTGAAGGTACTTATGATACTTAAGTATGTTATACGAAACTTTGCACACAGTTTTCTATTTTCTAAAGGAATTTCATGAAGTCATCCAGAATGATAGGTTTAATGTCCTCCCGACCGAATTTCGGCCACGGTGGCCTATCTCAACAGGGATTAACCATCTGCGTGGATATTATAGTGCACAAGTGTGTGTGCATACACAGGTGCACTCTCTGTTCCTTTGCTCTCATAGCCCGATGGGACGGAGGATACGACATGACCAGAGAGAGGTCAGGCGCAAGACCGACGGTTTAACGTGCTCTCCGAGGCACGGCGGTGACACAGCCCCAAATTCCTAACTCCGGGCTAGTACTGAGGATTTCTTGTCAGAAAAAACCCAATACTTGTTACGTTGACCTCGTCAGCCGCAGTCGAACATGCTAACCACTAGACCAACGAGGCAGTTAAGACTGATAGGTATTGTAAATGCAAAGAGTGTGTGTTTGGTTGTCCTTCAATCATGAGACCAACTGTACAGATCGACATTACTAGAATCCTGGCATCTTACAAGAGGGTAAAATCGCTTGTCTTCACGTTTTTACCGGTGGGCTAACTAGCCACAGCCGAGATGAGAACAAAGACTAGAATTTATTAATTCCCAAATTTCCCCGTCGTGGATCGTACCCTAGACACGTTTATAACTAGATGATGCCCATGACTTCGTCCGCGTGGGTTACTTAAGTTTTTTTGATTCCCGAGGAAACTCCTAAACTTACCTTCTCCGGGATGTAACCTACCTAAACTAACTAAATACTAAATTTTATCAAAAACGGTTGAAAAGATGGGCCGTTAAAGCGTAGCATACAGACAAACTGTCACATTTATAATATTAGTATAGTATATGGATATAAAATAAATAAATAAAGGTTATATGACCACCATAAACAAATTAATAACTTATCGTACCCGTATACCTACTGTGTACCTATTATTTTCAATAAAAAAAAAAAAAAACTTTGAAAAAAAAAAAAAAAACTGTGTACCTACATACTCAAGTACCAATTGTCTTAAATGGTCAATGGGCCACCTCCTCAGCATCAAAGGGAGTTAATTATGTACCTACCTAATATACCGGGAGGAGCCCAAGGGCCGAAACGTCACAGACCATCAGACCATCACTAGTGTCTGGTACCTACTGTAAATTAAATGGTATGGATATTCGTCTATAATAAAAAAATACGACTGTATTTTGATCGTTTTTTTAACCGACCCTTCCAGCTACAGAGTCATATTCCTTTTAGCAATATTATAAGGGGTGCTCCAAAGCCGAACGTCCGAAATGGCCGAGTAATAAAAGACGTCGATATTAACATTCGTAGACCATCCTCGCCCGGAGCTATCTATCGGCTTATATGAGATGGTGGAAACTGTTTCAGTCATATTGCTCAAACTAGATGACGCCCGCGACTTAGTCCACGTGGATTGGGGCTTTTTGGTTCCCGCTAGAATTAATTTTACGGGTTAAAAAGTAACCTACGTGTTAATCTATCCATCTATCTATTATAATCTATCTCCGCGCCAAATTTCATCCAGATCCGTTTATCTGTTATGGCGTGATTGAGTAACAAACATCCATGCATCCATCCATCCAAACTTTCGCATTTATAATATTAGTATAGATATATCGGTCTAGACGATGCCTTCGACTTCGTCCGCGCGACTTTTAGTCTTTGAAAAATCACATGCGAAACTCAATTTATTTATTTCATGTAATACATACATGACATTACTGACTGTACCTCTAGTTACTTCATGTTTTGAGTCTACCACCGGTTCGGAAGTAGATTCTACTGATAAGAGCCGGCATGAGACTCAGTTGACATGCTTTAGTTTTAACGGCTTACCTGGCCGTGTATAATTCGGGTTCGAATCATACACGGTTTAATAATATAGTCTTTGTTAGGCAAAACATTAATCTTTATAAGCAACTAGGTGATACTCACAATCGATATACTAAAAACCGCCATAAGCTAGTAACAGCGTCGTATCGTGTGCGCAAAGTGCAGACACCCTTTGTGGGGTCGAGTGTACGCTTTTCATACGACTGCCTGAAAAAAGGGAGTATATTGTTTTCAGGGTTCATGTATGTATGTATGTATGTATGTATGTATGTATGTGAGTTTGTATATTCCACCATAACTTCTATACGCCTGAACCGATTTTGATAAATGAGGTATTGCTAGAATCCCTAGCTTATTCCGGGTGACATAGGCTAGTAAAATAAAAATAAAAATTGATCGGGTGACCGTGGTCCCGCATTAAAGAATAAAGTTGAAAAAAAAAATTCGAAAATAAGATTAACTATACTATCATCATCTAGAAAATGATGAGTAGATTCCAAAAATATATAACACTATAATTCAATATCCAGTGATTCACAAACAAATATCATTTAGGTAATAAAAATGTGAATAAGATTCCAAAGGCTACTATACATATATGCAAATCGCTTCTTATGGAGGTAAACTCCGAAAATAATATAGCAGGGCAGTAGTATTTTTTAATTCGTTAAATTAATATAATATGGTTCCCAAAGAGTTTCTGGATTTGCCATTACATAGATTTAAAGACTGTGTTAAACAGCATTTGTCAAGTCGAGGTTATTACACTATCGATGATTTTATTAATGACAAAGTTACATGACCCACAAGTCAGTGTAATACTTGTAACGTGTAACACATGTACGTTATAAGTATTACAAATTTTACAGTGTTGTCTACATATTGTAACCTTTTCTTTTTTATGAAAAGAGCATCTGCTGAGGTTCTTGCCGGCTCTTCTCAGTAGAATCATTTTCCGAACCGGTGGTCGAGCCTTAACGTTTCATAAGTGACACAAGTTGTCCTACATGAAATAAATAAATCATTTATCATTTATTTAATCATGCTTTAGTTTTAACGGCCTACCTGGCTTTGTATAATTCGGGTTCGATTCCCAGCAGGAGCAATTTGTCTGATCTGATAAGAGGCTTCAGATGTGGCTAATTACCGCCAGTGACCGATTAGGGAACAACACTAAAATAATAAAACTTTAAAAAATTGAGCTGTAAGTATTAGAGATTAACAGTGATAGAGATAACAATCATTAACTGCCGCGTTGGTCTAGTGGTTAGCATGTTCGACTGTGGCCGACGAGGTCCAGGGTTCAAGTCCCGGGTCGGGCCATAATTAAGTAGGTATGTATTTGGCATTCCGAACCAGTGGTAGATTCACTAGACGATTTAAAAGTATTTGTTATAAAAGTCAATTATCAAAATAAAAAGCATTTTGAATTTTGAATTTTTTCTGACTAGAAATTCTCAGTACTACTAGTTAGGAAGTTGGCGGTGCTTCACACCCGTGTCTCGGAGAGCACATTAAGTCATCGGTCCCGGTAATTTTTATTTTATTTTTAATAGTCGTTAAACCCGCCAACCCGCATGGGAGCTGCGTGGTGGATCTAAGCTTTAACTCCCTCTCTCCTATGAGAGTGGAAAAAGAAAGAAAGAAGTCTTTAATTCAGGGATTCAAGACAAAAAACAGACAGAAGAAAAAAAAAATGGCAAAATGAGACCTGTGCCCAGTACGTTAGTGGGCTATAGCAAATAACAAAAACTACTCCCTTTCATATTATTCACTTTCTTCTCAGCTTATTGCCGCAGTACCCCGAGTCCGGCATCGCGTATGGATTTATTTATGAAGAACACACCCGTCTCATAAATAAGTAATAAACCAATCCCAAAATGGCGCCCGGCAGAGATACTAAAACTATTACAATTATTGCCTGATGAACCCCGAAGAACTGAAGCCGAGTAGGATGACCTATTTTAACTTCTATGTACTAAGACTTCCGGCTTGGTGCAAAAATGTGTTCCTCAGTACGGTCTTTTGGCCTGAAGGATACTGTACCGTCGCTATAGGGAAGCGAGAGAAAAATCTTCACCGTAGTATTATCTAGACTACGGTCTACGGTAGTATTGTCTAGTAGTTACCGTAATAGAAGTAGTAGTATGTAAAGTACAGTAGGTTTTTTGGTACCCGCTGAAACTCTTTCATTTTCAGGGATAAAAATATATACAGGGGTATAATCTATCTCTGTGCCACCAGATCCGTTTAGCCGTTTTGGCGTGATTGAGTAACAAACATCCATCCATCCATACATGCATCCATCCAAACTTTCGCATTTATAATCATGCTAGTATTATAAATGCGAAAGTGTGTTTGTTTGTTGGTTTGTCCTTGAATCACGCCGCAACTGAGCAACGGATCGAGGTGATTTTTGGCATGGGTATAGTTGAGGACCTGGGGAGTGACATAGGCTACTTTTTATCCCGGAAAATTAAGGTGTTCCCGCGGGAATCAATAAAGCTTAAACCACGCAGACGAAGTCGCTAGCTAGTATTAGTATAGATTGACACCTATCTACCTTTTCAACATGCAATTCATAGCGTACATACTAGATATTTCAACACCTATCACTTCACACTTTTACAGACGTTTTCGAATCCCTAACAAAATGTCATCTTTGTCACAAAAGTGAACTAGATTAGGTTATCGCGTCTCTTAAAGGAAGAAATACCTATTTGTACCCATTCGAGTACGAGTCACGCACGGAGGGTCGCGAGTTTCTTTTCAAAATGTTTTATCAGATCGTACTACCTAGTAACTGAAAAAATATACGCTGAATACTAAAATTTCCATAATACTCGAACCTATTGAGTTTACTTTAGAAAATGTAAAATATAGCTCATAGCATATACTAAAGTTTTGGTAGATGACGCTAACTTGACTGGGATCACAACTGGACAGTAAATGTTGATGCATACCAATATAGAGGAGCAGGGGGCTAGCCTAGTAAGGAGTATATTATCAGTTATAATATGAAACCCCTACTGTTTACTATTAGTTTTTAATTTATTTCTTACTTTTAATTGAAATAAAGATTAAAGTGGGGAAATAATCCCTACGCGGTTTCTATTAGGGTTGTAACGGAGGCGTTCTTAGCGGAGGCAGATGCTCATGGTTGTGTTAAGGTTCTATCTGTATTCATTTGTATACGAGTAACGCGTGTACGTGATTGCGTGTATGGCTGACCGCTCCGAGAAACACGCATACTTGTACGCACCACGAGTAAAGAGACCTCACCAGAGACGATTACGACGATACAATTGGCCTCTGCCGAGAATCAAACCCAACGAACACCACTTCATCAGGGAAATTACTGTGATGTGCTACAAACCTCCGCTCAGTTCGTGTCCGCTCCAGTGGAAAAGCACCCTAACGCCTCACGGGTGAAGTCACTCATGTAATATTGTTTATCAGTTGTCCGTAACCGTTGGTTCCAGTTCGTTTGCTAATCAAGAAAGAAAGAAAGAAAGAAAACATATTTATTCACAAATGGTGTTAGAGACAAACATCTGTCATACATAGCTGTACACACAAATGTAACACCGATACGCGTGTTGGTACAATCAATGAGCCTATTCCTCTGCCTTGTCCAGTAAGTTATAGAGTTAGAAATCGGATCTTTAGAGAACGGCTAACTGAGCAGCGATGAGTTTTCTTAGCGAATTCTCTGATCAGACTACAGTACAGTCTATAGATTTTTGGACACGCAAATATATTTTTTCGGAGTTATGTGCGTTTTTAGCAAATTTTAATATGCAAGCCGGCCAAGCCCTAGAGTTCTTCATAAATCATAATGGTTTCACCTTTGAGGTATGTGAAGTCCGCTTACTAGCCAGCGTGGTGAACTAAAACTAAAACCCTTTCTAAATCTGAGAGGAAACTCGATGACCGATGATGACTAAATGAAAAGCACCCTTTAGTGGAAAAGCACCCTAAGCCCTCACGGGTGAAATCGCTCACGTAATATTGTTTATCATTTGTCCGTAGCCGTTGGTTCCAGTTCGTTTGCTAATCAAACACCGATACGCGTGTTGGTACAATCAATGAGCCGATTGCTCTGCCTTGTCCAGTTCTCTAATAGAGTTAGAAATCGGATCTTTAGAAAACGGCTAACTGACTAGAGAAACGATGAGTTTTCTAAGTTAATTCTCTGATCAGACTTATCTAGTCTATTATATAGATATTTGGACACGCGAATCTATTTTTTGGATACCGATTAGAGGTACTTATGCGTTTAATATAACTGCCATCTTAGCTCGCTACCATCATAGACTGCATTATCACTTACCATCAAGTGTGATCGCAGTCAAGGGCAAACTCGCAGTAGATTACAAAAAAAAACCGTGAGAACCAAGAAAGGATTTCAGAATTGTATGACTGAAGCCAGTAAAACGTTTGACCGAACGTTACTATCGCTATCAGCTATCATGTTGGTAAGAAAATTTAACCAGTTCGCAGAGAATTTACGATTTCTCGAACCCGCAAGCGTTTCGCCATTGATGTCCAACGAATAAGATAAAAACAATCATCGCCTGTGTCCCATTCAGTTTTATTACGGTCGGCGACGATATCTTACGACAAGGTCCGAGGTAGGGTCGCCAGCCATCTTGAATTCTTAGGGACATCACAACTATTGGGTGATAATTGGAATATCTGGGTCTGAGATAGAGAGAGAGGGTTATTCTTCGATGTGAGGCGATTTTCGAAAGCAGGACCTCGGTTGGTACATACGAGTAATTCTACGACTGATATTTAAACTAGGTATATCGCTGATTGTACTTATATATATTAACTTTTGTTTACGGCTTTGCCCACGTGGATCTACGAATCCTGTTGAAATTTTTTTCTGCCTAGGATGTAACAATTTACTTCAAGTACTTCATTTGAGTAATTCACTGCAGCCTAAGCCACAGTTCTTCCTACATTTGGCCGCAAAGACTGATCATACATTGTATTGTTGATCTAAGTCTCACTTTTATTGCGAAAAAAAAATTATGAATTTAAAAAAATATATATTTATTTCTTTAAAGAAAAAAATCATGTTGCTCCTCCGTAAAAGAGGGATAAATCAAAAAACACGCATTAATTAATATGAATTAGGCACTAAATAATTAATTAATTAAGGCACAAAAAAATAATTTGAGAATAAATTGCTGAAATATCATTTGCTTCAAACGGTGAAAGAAAACATCGTGAGCGCCAATCTGCACTTGTCCAGCGTGGTGGACTTTGGTCAAGCCCTTCTCATTCCGAGAGGAGACTCCTGCTTAGTAGTGAGCCGACAAAGGGTTAATAACACAGAGGAAGAGAGAGAGAGAGAGGGAGAGGGAGAGAGGGATTACAACCCTACATTATTTTACTTTAACAAAAATATAACCACATTCAAAAACCATTTCATAATATGCCCTTGTTTGCGCTATTCAGACTCATTCCTCTGTTTATTCATTTATTTATAAGTTTATTCTTGTACCGTCGTAAAAAGTCAATCTGGAAATTGCGTTAAGTCGGCGTAAAAGCGTAAAAGCTACGGAACGGTGGTGTGCGTGCAATCAACCGCCTGCGAACTGCGAATGAAAAATTTATCAACGCACAAAATGCGTAATTTCGCAGTTACACCGCTTTTGTTGCGATATTCCGGTATTATTTTTTTTATTATTGTTTCCTTTACTTTACTATATTAGATACTTTACTGTACCCGATGATGCCCGCTATTTCGTCCGCGATCTCTTTAATTTTCCGGGATAAAATGTAGCCTTAGTAGGTGTACGCCAAATTGGTTCAATTGTTGTGGCGTGAAGTACCTACTCTTAGAACAAAAAGTGTGTGTGTGCAGAATTTACACACGGCAGAAGTGAAACTTCCGAAAAGTAGCCTACAAGAGAATGAGATAAATATAACTTGTATTCTATCTCATTCTCTCGCAGGCTAAATCCTATTATGAACATTTTTTATTTATTTAGACATCTTTATTGCACATACAAAATATACAGAAAAACAGTTTTAAATCATTAATTACTAGTAAAACTAGAAATGTGCAAAGGCGGTCTTATTGCTAAAGCAATCTCTTACAGACAACCTTTGGTGAAAGGATAAATAAACGGAAGCGCGGGATGGTGCTGTATAAAAAAAAAATAGATAAGAAATGCATACATACATAATAAAGTACATACATTTTAGACCAATAAATAGATGTAAATATATACTACTACTACACAACTACATATATAAATATATACCTATATAAATAAATATAACATGTTTGTCTCTTATTGGTGTCGCTTTTTCGTTTCATAGAATTTTCAAATTCTTAAGAAATTTCACTTCAACAAACATCCAAACGTACAAACTTTCATGTTTATATTTATATATTATTAAGTAAGTAGGATAAGGCAATATTTTAAGTAAAAGCTGGCCTTTATAATGTGTCTCTGTACTTTTTAAGATTTTATGGCGAAAACACGCTATACACGATTTAACAATTATACTTCGTCGCTTCATTCTTCAGATATAATTGATGTAACAAGTAGTCGTCTCAACCTACTAGCAACAATCAAGTTCCGTGCGTACTATATCGGATATCTTAGGACCGTAGGTATATGGGGTTGGATATTATACAACCCCAAGCGATATACTCGTATTTCGTCGTAACGCGCAGCCAAGTTTTCTTAACGCTCAGAACAAATGCGTGGCGTAACCTTATACTTTTTTATTGGACCTTAGCCGTTTGACACCCGACATGCAAGGGTAAACGCTTTGATTGAAAAACGTACGCTTTGTATTGGTTTATCGTTTTCTTTTATTGAAAAGCTGGTGATTTGATGCCGAGATCTAGAGCGTACTTTGACTTGGATCAGACTTTACTTAGAGTTAAAACGAGATGGACTTATGTGAGTAACATAAATCTATCTCGTTTAAACCATGTCTTACGTCTAAGCAAAGTTCGCTCTATAGATCTCACACTGAGATTTCATGTGTAAAAAAACAGGCAAAGTGCGAGTCAAACTAACACACAAGGGGTTCCGTATACCATCGCACAAGATTTAGCAAATATGTACTTTTAATAGGAAAACGCCGTGAGAAAACCTGCATGTCTGAAAGTTCTCGATAATGTTCTTAGATGTGACGTCCTGCCGATTTGCACTTAGCCAGCGTGGTGAACTGTGACTTAGATCTTAGACATTTTGAGCCCACAACCACAAGTCCACAACACAACCAATTGTGTTGCTCATTATGAGAACAGGCAATGACGTGACATGGGCTTTCCTAAACCACTTTTATCTAATAAGTAGGTACCTAGTTTTGACGACCCCCCTGGGTCAGTGGTGAGCGCTATTGGCTTGTTAACGGGAAGTCCCTGGTTCGATCTCCTACAGGGTTAACTTTGTATAACAATGGGTAATATTATATAATTTGGGTAGAATGGGTTTGATTTAACAACTAACTAACAGCTGGACTACTTCTGAAAAAACTATCCGTGTTCTAAGATAAGATGTTCTTGAAATATTTAAGGGTAATTTTTTTAAATACTAGCACGCTTTCCCAAAAACTCTCATAGTTAACTTATTTTGTAGGCAGTCTAACAGCATAATACCGAAGCCTTTTAAAAACATCCTAATAATTTGACAAAAAAGCGTATTATAAACACACAATCATACAAATTGTATTCACAAAATGTGTAGATTTCGCGCTCAACTTAACGTTGGTAGATGTTCAGAGAGACGTAGAATGGCTTACATGAGGGTATTATTAAATTGGCAGCGCCTGCAGACATTTGCAGCTCTATTCAGAATGTAGGGAAAAATACAGCGCGATTACGACTAGGTACGAGATTTGCCCCTACCACAGTTAAGTAGCAAGAAATAAATGTTCCTTGGAATTGACATTAGTGTGTTTTTTTTTTTTTTATATTTATTTCAAAATAGATACAAACATATTTTACAAAATATAAATCTCGCCAAACTGGTGCGCCAGTTTGTTGTCGAGTTGACGCTCTAAACATTTTAATTTAGTCTGGGGGCTTTGACATACACATTAAAATGTTTCCAGGTTATCCAATCCAATATTGGTATCGAAAGCCAATAAGTTATCCGATATCCGACATCGAAGCGGACAATTTGAAAGGCAGGTAACTACGTAATTCATACATTTTACCAGAACATTTTGTATCAGAGCCCAATACCAATATCGGATTCAAGATCAAGATCTGGAAGCGCTCTCAGGTAGGTTTACATATCAAGACAGTGATTCTTGTTAATCACAGCCGCCATCGAATGGCATTACTGACTGCTACATGTTTTCATAAACGACCTCAATTTACATAGACGGGCCCTGTCAAACAAAAAATGTAGACCTATTTTATTACCGCCATCTAGTCTGAAAAGCGGGACAGCGCTATGGCGCGGACAAGGACAGGCTTATACAGGTGTGGAGCGCGCTATACAAGTCGAGCGCCCAATTCTTTTCTATTAAGGGCCCATCTAGTACCTAAATATATGTATATCGATGGTTTTCACCTATCCAGTTAGTAAATGGAGTTTTCCTAATATTTTCTACAATGGCGTTTACAAAACTCAAATCTTACCAAAATATGAGTAATTCATTTTCATTTTTATTTTTCACAGAATCCTTAAGAAAGTAACACAAGAGTAGTGGGTACGAACTTTTATTACATTATTTTATTTCATTGCTGTAAGTTGTAGAATACAAAATTACAAAGAAAAAGAGAGTTTTTTTTTGCATAGATTATTCATTTTAAACGCAATCTACATACTACATGAATAATACATTAATATGACAAGAATAGGCGCTTTAAAAAGTAGTCATTAGTCTTTTATTTTATGAATGTGTCTTCACTAGACAATATTCGTAAACTTCTATGTAAGTTTTTAAATTTCTCAAAAAAAATTTGTTTACCTGCTTGCTCAACTTTAAAAAAAACTAGGCCACATCTCTATGCAGAGCTCACTTGTTCAGAAATTCACGTTTTAAATTACTGTGAATTTTTTTTCGGAATATTTCCACCGGCGGCGCATCGGAGCCACCTTCTAATTTCCCTCGAGTACCAGTGGACTCGTAGTAATTGTTTTTACATCTACATAATTGAAATGCTATTCTTTCGAGTGTACTACATTGTTGGATGAGTGCAATTCAAATCTATTCTTATATTAAAACTTTAATGGACTATTGCTGTACGCTTTGATTATTTTGAAGTCTGTAGATTTAAAAAAAACTAATTGCCCGCGGAAGAATCAGATAATTAAATAAATTAAGTTTTTTGGTATGTATTATTCACCACCACTACAGTCCATTAACGTCCCACTGCTGGGCACAGGCCTCCACTCTCATAGGAGAGAGGGAATTAGAGCTTAGACCCACCGCCTGTGAACTGTTCCAATGCGGGTTGGCGGGCTTAATGACTATTATCATGTTAGAAATAATAACCGGGACCGACGGCTTAACGTGCTCTCCGAGGCACGGGGGTGAAACCAACTTCCTAACTCCGGGCTAGTACTGAAAAATTCTAGTCAGAAAAACCCAATACTTAATTAGCCCGATGCGGGACTCGAACCCGGGACCTCGTCGGCCGCAGTCGAACATGCTAACCACTAGACCGAGGCAGTATGTATGAATGTATGTAATTTATTGAACACTACAACCACACAAAATTAAAAAAAATTATACATTGATGACAAAACTGTCCAATAGGGATAATGACAACTCAATCAAATCAGCAACTCTGTATCAAACTTAAAAACGTACTTCTAGTATGGAAGTTGTATGAAATTCACGATTGTTACGTCATCAAATTTCAACGCACTTTTTTTAAATCCATATTTTAAAATGGTTATCAAACTTAAAACTAACCGAAAATGTGAATTTTAGGTCTTATATAAGACCCTGTATTTAATAATCAGTTAGAAATAATTTATTTTTGATATAGGCATCATCCCTATTAAAACTATCAATAAATATTTATTGTAAAGGAATCATCTTGTTACAGTCCTATTAAAAGTATGCACTACCTGGTAATTTTGCAATTTCCAAATAATATTGTACCAAGTTTTCATATGAGTAGATTTGAATCGCAGATGCGAGCAAGCCCGTGTTAAATATAGAGCTTAGAAGTCGCAATACAGCCGATGTCGCCGCTGCAGATTAAACAAATATTACCCCGTGATAACGTGCACACAAAATCTCAAAGAGGCGGCAAACTTCATATTAGTTATGTGGGAAAGGAAAGGAATACTTATTAATCGGGACAATGTCAGCCTGCGGAACAAGATGGATTCAATAATTAAAATAATTATAAAACACGACTGCCCTGCCAAAAAACGAACTAAAAAGTTAAAAATCTAAATTAATCTAGTTAAATTAGAATCTTATTCACAATTTTATTAAATGATATTTTTTTTGTGAATCCCTGGATATTGATCTATAGTGTTATAATATATTTTTGGAATTTTTTCATCTTATTTTCGAATGATTTTTTTCAAATTTAGTCTTTAATGCGGGACCATAGTCACCCCATAAATTTTTTTAAAAATTGTACTAGCCTATGTCACCCGGAATAAGCTAGGGATTCTAACGATACCTCATTTATCAAAATCGGTTCAGGCGTATGGAAGTTATGGTGGAATATACAAACTCACATACATACATACATACATACATACATACGTGAACCCTGAAAACAATGTACTCCTTTTTTCAGGCAGTCGTATAAAAAAGAAACGAAGAGGTAGGTAGCAGAGTCACTTTGATTAGTTGGCATTTGTGGAATATGAGAAAGCCTCCTGATTTGGTGGACAATTGGGCAGACTAAGGTCGCAGCACAGATGGAAAATTGATAACCTTTAGGTATTATCCCGTTATTAATTTTTTTAACTAAAACACCAGCGTCAAGCATGTTATATCATTTCGTATACAGGACCACAAAACGAGGGATATTTATTATCTCTCCAAAGATGTTTACCTGCCATCCATCATAATATTATTATTATAATTCTAGATTGGAACAGCGTATTGGTCTTTATCTATTAGGGCAACTAATGATGCTGTCGGCTGACCGATTGAGGGTTTTTGATTCCCGCAGGAACTCTTTAATTTTCCGGGATAAAATGTAGCCTAAAATGTAAATGTTAATATAGGTTACCATTTTTCAAATCTTTAAATTTCGGCCAAATCGGTTTAGTCATTTTGCCATGAAGGAACAAACTTAAAAACAAAGAAAAATCGAACTTTCACATTAATAATTATAATATTAGTATGATAAGAAGTAAGATTGTATCTTATATAATATAAAACTCTCGTGTCACAATGTTAGTAACTAACATACTCCTCCGAAACGGCTTGACCGACTTTTATGAAATTATATATGCATATTCAGTAGGTCTGAGAATCGGTTACTAACTATTTTTCATACCCCTAAAACGAGACGGACGGATGACGGAGTCGTGGGCATCAGCTAGTAATACTTTATATTTTTAGGTCATTTCTAAAAGTACTTAGGTGCACCTATCGCCAACAGCTTTTGGCGCGTAATACCCAGCAATATCAATACGGCAGTCGAACCTGAGCAATGAGTTCCCTCCAGCCGATATTATTGTAGCTAAGCACTTCCAAATAGACTGCGCTCTTTGATTGCTCCGCCGACTCGTTTTATACACAAAAGACGATTTAATTTTCACTGTAAATGTATTATTTTTTTTAATTTTAATTTTAAGTCTTATGTTCTTGCTAGAAAAAAAGCATAGGCGCGGTTTATACTGAAAATAAAAAGCCAGTTAAATATGAAAATCGAATTTAATGTATGTTTAAGCCACATCTAATAGGTTGGTGGTGAGACAGTTATTCACCTCGATAAAAAACAAAACAATTTACCTGGAGGCCTTGTGCGAGATTGTTTACCTATTCGATCGCGTCTAAGTTAACTACAATTTATATGGAACTAGCGGATGCTTGGACTTCGTTCGCGAGGTATAAGTTTTATTAATTGTCACAGGCAATCCTTAGTTTTTTGGAATAAAAAGTAACCTACTTATATCACTCTCCAGGTCCTCAACTATACCCATGCAAAAAATCACGCTAATCCGTTCCTCTGTTGCGGCGTGATTGAAGGACAAACTCTCTTTTTAACGTCCTTGGGGATTGGTAGAGTGCCAGCTGTTATCTGATTGATCAGTGTCAGATAACATTCCATACAAATCGCATAATAAGTTAAAAAAATGTAGCGTATGAAACTTTTAGCTTTTTTATGGGTCTTTTTGAAATTATGTAGCATTATACGCTACCTTATAGTTTTTTTATTATGATAAAATATCCGAACAGGATAATTTAATCTGTTACACCAAAAATCATACCAAAAAGTATCCGAACGCGCCGATTGACAGCAAAGAGTCGCTGTGAAATTGCAACAGCGACCCTCTCACTTACACTCACTTGGGAGATGATATAGGCATCTCACTCCCGTCTTGATAAATGCGAAGTTCGCGGCTTTTAAAAAAAAACCGATAATCGATCGAGATTTTTCACGTCTCTCTGGCTCGGATCGTGAAGGAGGTGACACGCGTGACCAGTCCGAGCATCACGGCATGTGATCCCTTTTTCTATCGCCGCCATGGCGGTTAGTGATTTTGTTATATCCCTTTAATGGGAGGCCATCCGGCCATCTTTTAATATTTAGCCGACCTTTTTTTAACAATGGGTTCCAGCCTCCATTTTTGCTAATTATATTTTTGTATTTTTTTGCTCCCAATTCTCCCCCCCGCGGGCTATACTCTCCCCTTTAGTGGTCATCCGTTGTTCTTTGCTATATTCAATTGTAAAGCATAATTAAGGTAATACCTAAGAAGTGAAACCAGTGATAAAGCCTAACACAAATAGGCAGTGAATTGTGAACGTGGCGTACAATGGGTCGCGCGCAAGGGGGCGCCGGCCATTACAACTGCATCGTCTTCCGACGAGATTAGTGCCTGGGTCGCACGCGTCACGAAGAGCGTGTCCCCGCGAATTTGGTACCATCATTCTGGACAATGAACGTTAAGACGGTATAATTTTTAAAACTAGCTTTATTCCTAGGTTAGAACCATTTCTGAAGAACACTCATTAAATTCCAATGTTATTACTAATGACTCTTTGATTATGATACTCCCCTACTGTGTTCCTACCCATTGCTGACTGCGAGAACGCGCCTATAGCTCGGTACGGTCTTAATCCAGAAGTCCGACTCTAGACCGGCTGATCGATCCGAGGAATTTGCGGCGTAAGTATGGGTTATCGGTAAGCTCTGCAAGATACCTAGATTACGCCCGCCCTCTTTTCTTTTTTTCTCTATTTCAGTCCCACTCCGCCTGGCCAGCGAGCCCCACGGAGCCACTGCTCATAGCACGTTAACATAGCTGTCTCCCTCGCACTGGCGTTTCGAACCAGTGGTTACTCTTTTACCCATCTCTCTATTTTTTCACCTTACAATTCATTTTCAACGTTACAATATGGCGCCCGAAAAAATAGCATAGGTGACGCACTCGCACTCAGTATTCGGTACAAAGGGGCAATAAATTATTTGTTATGTCACATTCCACAGCTTAATTGTCTTTGACATTTCAAAATTGTTGTCAGACTGTTAGATTATTTACACGTCAAACGTCAATCATCAAAACTGTCAATTTATTGTTATTATACAGAGTTTGTCTTAGATTATTGATAATATTTAACAGTATTTCTAACTTTAAATCGTTTAAATAAAATTTGTTTTGTTGAAATTCACATATTAAGTTCAAAATATCACTTGGTTATAAACAAAAAACTATAAGTTTCACCGGACAACTCTGACAACTGTTTGTGTACACATAAATTGTTTTATAATCATTAACTTCAACTGTTCATGTGATTCTACAGCAAACCTGTCAAAATTGTTCGAACGACAGGAGCGGATACGCATTTTTCAAGTAAGTAATTAGATTTAATTGCTATTCACCATCAGAAATTGTTCACTCCAACCATTATTTTCCTTTGGTGTATAGCAAGTAAATGCGGAATCCAAACAAAGCGTGGAACTCACATAATGCTTAGGTTAATTATAGATATAAACAACTTATACTTTAAGTGGGTAGCCTAAGTAACAACCTGTAAAGCAAGAACAGACAGACAGGAATAAACATGAATCCGGAAGTAACCACAAAGGGTAGCTCTCCCGTAAATTTAGAGTCCGTCATATCACCGGTACCCAAACCGGATGTAGGAGCTGTTTCATCGGTCTTCATCGACATGCAAGACAATTATGTAAATACCAACCCCAGGGGTCCACAGCCAAATTTATCCACAACCCAGTTGACGTACTCCACACTCGGAGCAGCCCGTACTTCCATTCTAGATCCTACAGCTTACCAGCCAGTCTTGGAAGCAGCAAACTTCTTTTCCGCAAAATTAGCTCCAAGATTCATAAAAACTAAAGTCATCGAGAAAATCTCAGACTTAGTTTATATTCTAGAAGATATAGATACTAAATATAAAGGAAAATATCATATAAAAGACATTATTAAATTTTCATAACTTCACTAAATATAACTTATCAATGTTTTACATAATTTCATTATATCATATAGCAGTATTTTCACTTCAACAATAAACTAACATAGTATAATCACAAACAGCCTATATCTAAATTCAATATACAACATGCTTTATCTACTCACTATTATAGGTAAATCATACCGAACACTCCACTATTCACTTAATATATAGACTAACAATCATAAAGGTTAGATCAATTTATAACACTAGTACATACTATTATGCAAACTATAATAACAGGCAAAAATAGATATCCTGATATAGAATAAACTATACACATATCAGCACATACTATGATATGAAGTTACCTACATAAAAACTTAAATTCAAAAGTAAAACCATTCTACAAGAGATTGCTACAATATATAAAGTTATTACATAATACCTACACTATAGATAATAGAAATCTAAGTTATTTACTTCTAGTTCAAACCAACTATTTAAGTTGCTGATTTTATAATAATTAAAAGTGAATGTCCAAATAAGAACATCACACCCAATATAAAGGAGACAGCTCAAATTTATGACAATTTTTTTTCTCGTTTTTACTTCTTAGATGTTGAAACCAAACATAAATACACATAAAGTAAGCAGTAATACATAGTTCAATACAGTATAACAGTTTTTGACAAGTTGTTTGTTTTGTTTTCTCACCTAATAGGAAATATTTACATCTTCTTATCTTATTACTAAGCTATTGAAGCAACATTACCTACCAAGGTCCAGACTACAATATATAGTCTAAGCAAACACTATGCATGCAGGACCGTAGGACGATATACTGTGCACTAAGTTGCGAAGCCAAGGGACTACATGCATAGCCCCGATATATATGTATAATTTATAGATTAATGCTCATATCTAGGAGTGGATGTATAGCATACGAGCTTATCTAGCTCAAATATGTTGAATATTTTATCTTTCCCAAACAATGAATTAGGGATATTCTCTACTCTGAATGGACTCATAGCACAAGAGCCACTCAGTAATCAAAAAACTTATATATTGATATCAAAAGTCACTAGTATTTTTTAATTTATTACCTAACCCAATGGGTAAGAACTATCCACAGGATAACTTTTAATATACCTATTTTGGTCTAACAGTTTAGTAGCTAATCATAGCACAAACAGCAGACCCTAGGTCATCTATAAATCTTATTTTTGAAAAAGGCACAACAGATACCTTAACCATGTGTTGGGTAAAGCAGCCTTATTTAAGTATTGTTTTCTACTACAGTTAGCAAGACAATATCAGTTCACAATCTGATCTTTTAGTTTAAAAGTCAGTAATTTTTTTGAATGCAAAGAAAATAGCTAATTTTCTTTTCTTTTCCCCCACCTACTTGGGAGGAAATTTTTTATAGATTTGATTTATAGTCCAAGAGACAGTGTTTTCTAGACATAACGGTTTAAAACTTTACTTTATTCCTTACCTATTTGGAAGGATATCCTAAATGAACATAGGAATAGTCAAAGAGCTGATCACATTATAGGATCGCATCTTTATCAACTAGCATAGGAGCATCTCAAAGGTAAAATTTTTTTTCCTAGAAAACAAATGTTTTACCTCACAACATACCACGACTCAACCATAACACAACACTAAGGTTCCATTTCAATGAACAATGGCCAACCAACATAGTGTAAACACAGGTCATAGTTAGACACTAGATAACTATAACTAGATTACTAGATAAATAAAACAAAAAATTAGGATTAATAGTAGGATAGTTTATTTAATTGTTAGATATTAAGCAACATTAGCCTAGTAAACACTAACACTTAATTAACATTGAACAAATAACTCAAACCAGCTGGTATAGGCTAAGAGCAGGTCGAAAGCGTGACGTATGCAAGTATAGAATAAATGAGTTTCAAAATTAAGGCCAAAACATTTTAGTACACAATCCGGAAGCGAATTAGGTTAACTTAGATGTAATACACTAACAAAACAATTCTAACATATACTATAACACACCAACATTTATTATCTACAAGTTTAGAAATAATTTAAGTTTAAGTATAAGATTTTTTTTTCCGGGTTGCCACGGCTGTGGAGACAACTGGGTTGTCTCTTTCCTGAAAAAGGGGGTATTGTAGCATTATACGCTACCTTATAGTTTTTTTATTATGATAAAATATCCGAACAGGATAATTTAATCTGTTACACCAAAAATCATACCAAAAAGTATCCGAACGCGCCGATTGACAGCAAAGAGTCGCTGTGAAATTGCAACAGCGACCCTCTCACTTACACTCACTTGGGAGATGATATAGGCATCTCACTCCCGTCTTGATAAATGCGAAGTTCGCGGCTTTTAAAAAAAAACCGATAATCGATCGAGATTTTTCACGTCTCTCTGGCTCGGATCGTGAAGGAGGTGACACGCGTGACCAGTCCGAGCATCACGGCATGTGATCCCTTTTTCTATCGCCGCCATGGCGGTTAGTGATTTTGTTATATCCCTTTAATGGGAGGCCATCCGGCCATCTTTTAATATTTAGCCGACCTTTTTTTAACAATGGGTTCCAGCCTCCATTTTTGCTAATTATATTTTTGTATTTTTTTGCTCCCAATTCTCCCCCCCGCGGGCTATACTCTCCCCTTTAGTGGTCATCCGTTGTTCTTTGCTATATTCAATTGTAAAGCATAATTAAGGTAATACCTAAGAAGTGAAACCAGTGATAAAGCCTAACACAAATAGGCAGTGAATTGTGAACGTGGCGTACAATGGGTCGCGCGCAAGGGGGCGCCGGCCATTACAACTGCATCGTCTTCCGACGAGATTAGTGCCTGGGTCGCACGCGTCACGAAGAGCGTGTCCCCGCGAATTTGGTACCATCATTCTGGACAATGAACGTTAAGACGGTATAATTTTTAAAACTAGCTTTATTCCTAGGTTAGAACCATTTCTGAAGAACACTCATTAAATTCCAATGTTATTACTAATGACTCTTTGATTATGATACTCCCCTACTGTGTTCCTACCCATTGCTGACTGCGAGAACGCGCCTATAGCTCGGTACGGTCTTGATCCAGAAGTCCGACTCTAGACCGGCTGATCGATCCGAGGAATTTGCGGCGTAAGTATGGGTTATCGGTAAGCTCTGCAAGATACCTAGATTACGCCCGCCCTCTTTTCTTTTTTTCTCTATTTCAGTCCCACTCCGCCTGGCCAGCGAGCCCCACGGAGCCACTGCTCATAGCACGTTAACATAGCTGTCTCCCTCGCACTGGCGTTTCGAACCAGTGGTTACTCTTTTACCCATTTCTCTATTTTTTCACCTCACAATTCATAGTTCAACGTTACAATTACTATTATATTTTAACACAGTTTGATATTTTGTTTCTTTGAAGCAATGCTTTAAAACTATAATTTATCCCTATAAACAAAATATAGGTAAGAACATACACAATTCTCATTACATTGCCATGTAATCACAAGCACTGTATCATGAAATCTCTACACAAACCACTCGGTAGGTAAATGTGTTCGTTTAGCGTGGTGGCATGGCGTAGGCAAAAATCTCATTTCCTGCGTTAGAAGGAGCGACGAGCTGATAAAAAGCACGCTTCGCCTGATTCCATTTAACATCGTGCAGGTATGTACCTACTCCTAAGCGAGGAATTGATATTAGTCCTTTCATTAAAAATACAAAATAGAAATGACAAGAATAAATAAAGTTTAACGTTGCTGGATAGTTGATCGCTTATCCCCTGGAATTCAGCTTTTATTCTTTGACTTCTTTGATAGTGTTCAATGTAAAGGCAGTATGAACTCTTTAATTTTCCGGGACAAAATTAGCTTAAAAGGCAATATATTTCGGAATACTGAGTAAATAATTTTGGTTATCACATATTTCATACGCTCTAAAAAGCTTAACTATTAGTTAAGTCTCAATTTATAGACCCCTGTATATTGTTATAACATGATTATTTTTGCAATTTAATTAATAAAATGGAAAACATAATGAGTATATAATGAAAACAAAAATTGCGAATTTCATCCAAAATAAATAAGAGCACTAAAAGAAATGAAATTTTATAATTCAGTATTCATCTTTCGGCTTGAATGTTAACCTAGAAATATAAAATACTAAAAAAAGGACCGTGCAGAAATAAATAACAGTAAATAAATTAAAAAAATTGACAAAAGTGACACAAGCACAAAAGCCAGTGAAAATAAGTCAACTACATAACCACTAGTAGGTACCTCTAAAGAGAGCGAATAAGATGGAGTGCGTTTTAGTGGCAGGGAGGCCTTAATCTTCTTGTGAGGGCATCGCGTGCTCGAGTCGCGAGACAAGTGCCCAGTAATGGATATCTATTAGCCGCAGACGCAACTCGCTGCAGGGCTGGCACCTTTGCAATATTATTTGCTGAATTTAAATCTTTGACATTTGTCATAATATAATTTAATCTTATTTAATATTATATATATCGAAGAAATAATATTTTTATATTTTAATTACCTATTCGTCAAAAAGCCTACCCCGGGAGGTTCCTGGTACCAAAAGTATACCTACTACACCAAGAACGGCCGGCTGCGTCCACAGCCCCTGTTCCTGAGGCGTTGTCCAACTTCTACGATAAACTTCTTTGACTCAGTACCAGAACAAAACAGAATGTTTAATTAGGTTCTGTTTATTTTTACATACACTACAAGTACAAGATAAAGTTGCTGCCGAACTCGATGTATACCTCGAATTACCTGTAAAATGTGTTGCATAAAAGAATTTTCATGAAAATATGTACCTCAACAAGATACTAAATATCATATCATATAAATAATACTCAATTCACCCATTTCTTTCCAATTTCCTTGCTTCAATCATTGTGGCAACATATTTACCTAGATACTAGCTGGTGCCCGCGACTTCATCCGCGCGGTTTAAGGTTTTTTAATACCCGCGGGAACTCGAGACAAAAAATAGCCTATGTCACTCTTGGTCCTCAACTATACCCATGCAAAAAATCACATCAAATCGTCTGTTGCGGCGTAATTGGCGGGCAAACCAACAAACAAACCCACTTTCGTATTTTTAATATTAGTATAATTTCAATTATTTAATCTTACAATAAAAATAAAATCTCTAACTGACTGCAAATCGCGGCCCACTGCCAACCCTAGAAAAAAGAAATCTTTTATAATATTAAACAACATTAGACAAGGAATAAGGATAGATTCAAGTTGAAATTGATTCAAGTTGATTTCAAGTTGAAATTCCCACGATAGTGGTCGCTGGTTATTTTTAAAAAATAAGCTTTTCTTTCAAGTGGCAACCCTATAATCTCAGACCCTCCATCCATTACACTGATTTCCGGCACTCGGGCTGACGCAGCTCGCTCGCTTGCCGCGGATCAAAGAATCTGTTCCCGCCACAAAGGCAGGTAAATATCCTCGCGATTTGTCTCCTAATGACCTAAATTAATTGTAGGGCCCTCTATTATTGTCGAATAAGCTAGGAAAAATAGTGAAGTTGTTTTTTGAAGTGAAACTTCTTGTGATTTGAAAATTCGATAAAACGAAAAAGCGACACTCAAAAGAGACATATTTATACTAAAAAAAAGGGACATATTTAACATATTTATAATAGAATTTAGTCTCCGAGATAATGAGATAGAATACAAGTTATGTTCATCTCATTATCTCGTAGGCTACTTTTCTGAAGTTACACTTCTGCCGTGTGTGAATTGCATACATACACTTTTATTTATTTTGAAAATAAAATTACCATCCATAAATATGTAATTACTTATCTTTTTGTGTTGTTGTTAACAAACACTACTACAAATAACCCTACTATTGTGCCGCGAATACGGAATTCAGAAGCAGTAGTATAGAAACCGATCCATCTCCTTCGTATTTTCTCCAAGAAACGCGACATTGGCGAAGTAAATTGTGCTGTGCTGGGACAAAGAAAACCCACACATGAAGAACAACAGCAACTAGTCTAGTAAAATGCGAAAGAATAGGCCATTATTTATACCAGAAAATCAAAGAGTTCTTATGGGAACAGAAAATCTTAAATCACAATAATTAATATAAGAACCCAACGCGGTGTGAATTTTTTTTTACACTTGACCCATCACCTAGAAAAATAGGCGTAATAAAACATCTAGTAAAGAATGCACTATTCGTATTATTTCTGGCCCATGATGATAATGATGAGCGACTGTGGAGATTTATAGTAAACAACAATAGCATGGTTTTAAAAGTTCTGCTTCTTTATTGGAAACGTAGCTGTTAGCTTCACTAAAGCTAAAAGGTTTCACTCGCCAAAAGTTTACAATATAAACAGTGTTGTGGTAGAAACAAGCCGTAGGTACTATAGTTTTATACTAACCCACAATTTCTTTTTCCAGTCAATAATTGCTATCTGCTTAGCCGAATAACATGTTTTTCTTTAAATGTTATTATAGTTCAATACTATAGAACAGGTGGAATAATTTACGGAGTATTTTCTCAATAACTCATTCATTAATTTTTATTGTTTTTAGTATCTACAACTTCGTCTTCAAAAATTGATTGTACTACATATATTTTAGAATAAATTGGAACTTAACTTAACTTTCGTATCCACGAAGAACGATACCTTTTATGCAACACCTAAGGCCAGTTTTCACGTAGAATAACTGTCCCTAAAAAAATTACCTATAAAGGATCACTTCATTGTCCGTTGACTGTCTGTCTGTCTGTCAACGCCCATTTTTTTTGGGAACGCGTTTAGGTATCAAGTTAAAATTAATATCAAATACTTAGGTTTACGGCCCCTTGGAGCTGTAAAAAAATCAAGCTTCTAAGTTAACGCAATCAAAGCATACGGCCGTTTGCCGCATATTTTCCATATTTTAACAGTCGCCAATAAATTGAAACAAAGGGTATCACGTTGACCTAGAATCATGAAATTTGATTTTTACGAAACGTTTTTTGTACGTTAGTCTGACTCACACTTGACCGGCTTTTTATTAGAATTTTTTCATTATCTAAATACGAGAAGCACTCCTATATTATATCGAACAAAACCAGCCTCCCTACAAAGAAGATCATGATCGTCTTATCGCAGCGGTTTAGAGCAACAATGGAAAGCTCTTAGTAAATTACGCGATGTTTTTGCAGCATGGAACAGATATCGGCTGTAATCCGATGTTGTTCGACGTAATTACTTGTGACTGTGAGTAGGATTGCGGGACGGTGTGTGGCCCAAGTTTCTAGCTACAGAATAAACAATAAATTCATGCATAAAATTTCGATCGTAAAAACCCGTGATCAAACATGCTCAAATCTAAAACGGGCGATTAATGGCTAATACAGCTAGAATTGACTTAGCGGAGGGTGGCTAAAATTCGCGAAATGAAAACGCTAGTTTTTGAGAATTTGAGACGATCACATTAGTACGTCGCCTTAAACTACCTACCATTAGCCTCTTAGCATCATAATCAGATTCAATAAATACAAACCACGCTGCAATTTGTCTTAACGTTATCTGGCGCGGTGGAGTGCACTTCATAGAAGTAGAAAATCGCTGCTTACTTTGAGATTCATGATTAGTCGTCTTAACATAGTGGTTTATAGCAACAATTAGTAAATTACGCGGTGTTTTTGCAGCGTGGAACAGATATCGGTTGTAATCAGATGTTGTACGACGTAATTACTTGTGACTGTGAGTAGGATTGCGGGATGGTGTGTGGCCCAAGTTTATTTACTAGCTACAGAATAAAATTCTTGGATATTTTATCGTACAAATGCGTGATCTGCAAACATACTCAACGAGAAAGTGGCTGATATCCGCCCAATGATCAAGCTAGTGTAGGAAGTCCAACAATACGTTGTCAGATTAATTCTATAGAATAGTCCTGTCCGTGATGATGGACTGGTCCCAATGAACCGGACTCCGTTACGCTCGAGTACAGGCACTTGTAGTGTGGTGTCTACTTGTAGTACGGCAGCCTCTCATCCAGGAGGCCGTACTTCAGAGCAATCTCCTTGTAAGGGATTTTTGCCGCTTGTTTGTGTTGTGTGCTTAATCGCGTGACGATAGCGTAATCGCGTTCTCTGGCATGATGTGACAGGTCTGTGCAATTAATATAAGCAGAAAATCACAGCATACCTTGAAATAAATGATTTAAGCCTCTTCGATTTTCGTGTATGTCGCTCCCATGCCAATGTCAGAACAGGGACTTACGCTATAGGAGAAGAAGACTATATAAAACAATTATTTCTTAATTATCAATACATGATAATTTCCCGGACTTAACACGAAAAAGTGTGTTATAATATAAAATAACTCTAACCCGCTACAAACTCATGACTTGAATCTAAAATAACATTAGGAATAAGGCACCTGATAAGAAATAGCAGATACCGCTTGAGTATGGACTCAGTATAGAAGCAAATACTCCATATATTAACTACAGACTGTATTACGTTACTTTGCGTCATTGTTTTACCTATTGTATATACATAGCCTTAGCTTTTGATTGCCTCGTTGGTCTAGTGGTTAGCATGATCATGATGAAGTCCCGGGTCGGGACATAGGGTTTTTCTGACAACTTCTTTTTCAGTACCAGCTCGGAGTTAGGAAGTTGGCGGTGTCTTAGCCCCGTGCCTCGGAGAGCACGTTAAGCCGTCGGTCCTGCGCCTGATCTCTCTCCGGTTCTGTCGGATTTTCCGTCCCATCGGGCTATGAGAGTAAAGGAGCAGAGTCAACTTCTGACATATATCCCTCGAAGAGACTTTAGTGCCACACGCCAAGGGCTTAATCCCATTGAGCTAATAACAAACTTAGCTGCCAACGCGTTTGCTGAGTTTTTTTTTATCCACTACAAGTTAGCCCTTGACTGCGATCTCACCTGATAGTAAGTGATGATGCAGTCTAAGATGGTAGCGGGCTAACCTGTTAGGGGTAGGTATGGCAGTTATATTAAACCCATACCCCTATTCGGTTTCTACACGGCATCGTACCGGAACGCTAAATCGCTTCGCAGCATGTCTTTGCCGGTAGGGTGGTAACTAGCCACAGCCGAAGCCTCCCACCAGGTCAGACCAGGGAAAATTCAGAAATTATAAAATCCCAAATTTACCCCGCCGGGGATCGAACCCGGGACCTCCGCACGTTAAGACAACAGCGCTACACACTGCGCCACGGAGGTCGTCAAGAAAAAAGCGGTTGTATTGCAACACTTTAGCGAGGAAAGTCGAAAAATTTTTCGCATCATGTATCCTGCCCCCCGATTATGTAAGGAAATCGTAATCGTAATCGTCTGTCAAACGTATAATTCGACCGGTTTAAGGAGGTCATAGATGCTTGCACGTCAAAACGCATGTATGTACTCCTTATAAAGTAGGCTTCTCCTGCTCCTCCGATTGGCTTAGACAATTGGGCCTCTGATTCCAATCAACCGTGAAGATATTTATTGCCGTGCTAATTGTTCGAGACGCCAGCGATAACGGAGGTCGTCAAAAGTAATTTCGGCAGGCAGTGCGGAGTTCTCAACGCATAGCTCAGGCCTCAGAGTCACTTGGTGAGCCCGTAATTGAATGAAGGATGCCCGCGGCGTGTCGTGCGCAAATCTACTTACATCCTCTTTGTATTGACTATCGCGGAACATTGATCTAGGAAATCCTGTAGGTGGTGTTTTCAGTTTTACAAGCAGGTTTTCAGGTTAGGCTGGCTAGCATTAAGTTCTATTGTATTATTTTCAATTAAAAAAAAAGTTTACAAGCTTTTATTTAATTTGCAATGTTTGTCTGTTTGATTAGGTCAAATCTTGCAACTGAGATCTAACTGTTATCCCCAACTGATTGAGCTGAAATTTTGTATACACGTGTTTATTAATAAACACTTTTAATATATTTGTCCTCTCATTTGAAAACTTGCACGAATAAATGGTTAAACTTATAGAGATTTCACGAGAGATTTAAATTTAATTTAATTAGATAAAAACTAGCTATACATTAAAACAATATTCATTTGATCCGGCCACGATTGCTATCGTTAAGCTCTAAACCAAATTGCAATTCAAACACAAAAGTATTTAATAATCGCTGAGTAGATCGAAAGTAATATGTCAAATACGTAAACAAACATGAAAAATTTTCATGAAAATCGAAAAATAATACCCTTATTTATTTTTTATGGCTATTAGTTATTTGAAAGTTTAGTTAAATTAAAAATGGGCTCTGGTTTAGTATATGTGCTGCACAGTAGGCATTTCATATTTTGTTTTACAGAAAGAATGCTTCTGTCCATTTGCAAAAAAATGATTTGGGTTTCACTGCGCAGAAAATCCCAACAGGCGTTTGGCCTTTACCTTGCCCATCGGAGACATTCCTGCGCCTGGTACTCCCCGATCGCAGTGTCAGATTGCCATCCCTTCCCATAAGGGAATAGAGATATTACCAGTGTTTGCTGTGCTGAACTCGAACAGTGTTTTTGTGTGTTCTCTTGGTGTTTTTTATTTTAATTTTAATTTGTAAATATAATAGTGTAAGTTTTATGCCTTTTATAGATGCGTCGTCCAACTCAGAGCTACTCGAGTGTTCCATTTGTGTCGACGGCAAGCTGTATAAGGGCCAACGCGGTCTTAATATACATAAAAGCCGTCGTCACATCCCGAATTTTGCCCAAGTTTCAGAGCATGCATCAGGTATTTTTTCCGATGCATGTTGTGGGGGTGGGCCCTTATGTAGCTCTCCTTTATGGGTGAGGCTCGCAGCCTTTAAGCGCGGGATTAGGTTGGTCAAGCGCATCCCTAGAGGGGCTCGACCCTCAGTCGCTCGCAGCCTCAAAGAGTGTGTTGCTAGGGCCTCGTCTGAGAATTCACCTGAAGCGTGGGAGTATTTATTAACGTTCCCATATAGAGTCCTGAATATAGAATCCGGCATTGAAACAGTTACATCCCTTACAAAAAAGATAAAACTTAATATTTCGAGCAATACTATTCCTACATGCAACAGACTTCTAAATTGCCAATCATCAATTCAAAATGTATCCAAATTAATTGAACACAAAGTAAGTGATGGGAACGTTAAAAATGCTGCCAAATTGCTTTTTTCAGACGATGTCTTGGCCGCGGACTCTTTTGAGACTTTGGCTGCTCTCAGGGAAAAACACCCTCTGCCTTTACCTTCGTCCCGACTTCGTAACCTCCCATGTAGTGCTACCATCAATCCGCTACGTGTGACGGAAGATGCAGTTCGTTTTGGAATCTTTGGATTCCCAAACGGTTCTGCAGGAGGATTAGATGGCCTGTCACCCCAACACCTTAAAGATTTGATGGGTCCTCCTTCATGTGATGAAAGTAAATCTCTTTTGAAGGAGTTGACCGGTCTTATCAATTTAATGTTATCTGGTCAGGTGCCTCAATATATTGTTCCAGTCTTATACGGAGCGAACTTGGTGGCCTTGACCAAAACAGATGGGGGGGTTCGTCCTATTGCTGTCGGCAGCACATATCGCAGGTTAGCATCGCGTATGTGTTGCCGAGCATTTAAGGACAAAACAGCGGCCATCCTGAAACCTAAACAACTAGGTTTCGGGGTCAAGGGAGGGTGCGAGGCAGCGGTACATGCTGCCAGAACTTATTTAAATTCAAGTGATTATGACGTCTTCATAAAAATTGATGTTCGTAACGCTTTTAATTCGGTCGATAGGGGAGCCATGTTAGATGAAATTCAAAAAGAGATACCTGAGATATTAGACTATTTGTGGCAATGTTATGGCTCTCCCACAAAATTAATGTTTGGGGAAAAAGTTCTGGATTCAGCAGTAGGTTGTCAGCAGGGTGACCCACTTGGTCCCGCGCTTTTCAGTCTCGTTATAAATCCTATTATTTCGTCCCTAAATTCAAAATTCAACTTATGGTACCTAGATGATGGGTCATTGGCAGGAGATGCGTCGTCAGTTCTTCAAGATTTAAGAACAATCATACAAAAATTTTCTTATATTGGGCTAAATCTAAATTTTTCCAAGTGTGAGGCTTACTTCCCAAATTCAATTCCCATTGAGAAGAAAAATGAAATTTTTCATAATTTGAGTTTTTTGATACCGGGTATATCTACAGTTTCGAGTCAAAATTTAACCCTTCTTGGTGCTCCAATATTTGATGAAGCATTTCCCTCTGTAATAAATTCTAAATTAGAGAATTTCAATAAATTTTCGCATCGCCTTTTAGACATAAAGCCACACATGGCCATTTATATTTTACGGTTATGTTTATTTGCTCCTAAATTTATGTATCTGTTAAGGTGCGGCCCCTTTTGGAAATACCCTTCTTTGATCTCAACTTTAGATGTGTCTCTTAAAGACACTCTATGTAAAATTCTAAATTTACAATTTGATGACCGCACCTGGACCCAAGCGAGTCTACCTGTGAAATACGGGGGCCTAGGCATACGTTCCATCTCAAGTGTAGCACTCCCGGCTTTCTTATCTTCCGCTTCTGGCTCTATTACACTCATCAGTCAGATCCTTAATCTGTCTAGTCGGACTGATGTTGTGGTTGAGAGCCTGTCGGAAGCGAGGCTGGCCTGGAGTGCTTCTTGTCCTGGGGAGAGCTTTCCTTCGGCTGTGGAATGTCAGGGTCTTTGGGACAAACCGCGTGTTGTCTTGACACATTCGGATCTCGTAGCACAGTGTACCTCAGATACGGATAAAGCCCGTATTTTAGCCGTATCCGAAAAAGAGTCAGGTCACTGGCTTCACGCTCTGCCATCTCATAGCCTGGGAACGATTCTCGACCGGACAGCGCTTCGTGTGGCAGTTTGCTTACGCTTGGGAATAAAGGTATGTGAGCCTCATTACTGTCCTTGTGGCAGCCGCGTAGATCAGTTTGGTTACCATGGACTCAGTTGCATTCGGAGCGCAGGCCGCTTGTATCGCCACGGTGCTCTCAATGATATAGTCCGTCGCGCTCTGGCCACTGCCTCCATCCCTGCACAACTGGAACCCTCCGGTTTGTTCAGGGATGACGGCAAGAGGCCGGATGGGATGACTATAGTACCATGGTCGATGGGTCGTGCACTGGTGTGGGATGCAACCTGCGTTGATACGTTGGCAGCATCCCATCTATCAGGCTCGTGCCTAAAGGCGGGTGCTGCTGCTGAATCTGCTCAGTTGCTTAAGCGTCGCAAATACTCAGCCATTACTAAGGACTACGTTTTTGCGGCGCTTGCTTTTGAGACTCTGGGCCCATGGTCATCGGACACGAAGAATTTTATAAATGTTGTGTCCCAAAAACTGATCCACGCCTCTGGTGACCAAAGAGCTGGCGCTTATTTAGCCCAACGGCTTAGCCTTGCCATTCAACGAGGTAATAGCGCCAGTATTTTGGGCACCATGCCCATTAACGATCACTTGGATGGCGTGTATTTTTTGTAAATATAATTAGTTTTTAATTTAGATTTTAATTTATTTCTTACTTTTAATTCTAATATATATGTATAGTTTATTAAAATGGTCTAGCAACAAAGTTGTGTGACCAAATATAGGTATTAGTATCTTTTGCATAAAATAAATGTTGCATATATATCGCTGAGTCTGCCTGCAGGAGACTGAATTACCATCGTCAAAACACTCGTATTTATACTAACTATTTTCAATATGGCGTCGGTATCCGCAGATTAAATCGACAATGACATGAAACGAATCAAATTGACTAATGTTATACTTCCTGTTTCATATGATATAATGACATACATTAATAATGCTCACACACGTTTAGTTTGGATAAAGCATGTTTAGCTAAGTTACGTCATTCTATAAATCCAATAAGGCGGATTTCCAAGATGGCGGACAAGTTATTTTTTATGCAACCCCGTGATATGGGTGTCAAATAACCGTCCGTCCGTCTGTCAGAGCCTTATAGCTTCCGAATTACTGAACGTTATTACTTCAAATTTAAATATAATATGTAAACCGATGGCCTCCAGCCGAATGTGGCTTAAAAAGTTATAAAAATCTTTATTTCAGGGGGCTCTCATAGAAGCGAATGCGAAGTAAAATATTTTTATAGCGTTACATAGGGTTGCGGTATATCATTTTAAAGATAATTAGGAACGGAGTTCAAAAATATATTTTTTTTTTTCCCCCCTAAAATTGGTGAAATGGGCTTTCACAGTGGAGATTTTCTAACGTCCAAAGTTGACCTCAGAACTCTCAATTTTCTGAAAGTCTGAGCCTGAAACTTGATCAATTATTTGAATTATATCCTGTACTTGAACAACAAATACTAAAATTAGATAAACATTATAAGGAAACGAAATTATTTAATTTTTAATAAGCTTCAGTATTTTTAACAGAATTTCACAATGATGTCAATAGATGGCGCTCTGTAATTGTTTATTCGTATCTCCATTAACTCTTTAACTCTTTTGCGTCTAATGTTAAAAGTTAACTATTACAATATATTATGCTTAAAACTATCTTATGGATACAGCGAGGCCTCAGTTCGGGGCGAACCACTAGTAAGTATAAATATTTGTTCCAATTTTGGCCACCGGGCCAGATAAGTCTAAAGGGACTGTATTTGTGTTTTAAACATACATTAGGGTCCATACTGCCAACGCTTAAAACAATACTCAGGCAATATTACTTAAAATGACAGTTTGATGTCATGTACCTTGAAGTTCTTAAAATAAGGATATAATTGTACTAGCTGATACCCGCGACTACGTCCGCGTGGATTGAGGATTTTTGGTTCCCGCGAGCACTCCTTTGCTCCCCGGAATAATAAAAAGTAGCCTATGTGTTTTTCCAGACTATAATCTATCTCTGTGCCAAATTTCTTTCAGACCCGTTCAGCTGTTCGGGCGTAATTGAGTAACAAACATCCATCCATACATCCAAACTTTAGCATTTATAATATTTACTAGCTGATGCCCGCGACTTCTTACGCGTGGATCGAGGTTTTGTGGTTCCCGCGGAAACTCTTTAATTTTCCGGGATAAAAAGTAGCCTGTTCCAGACTATAATCTATCTCTGTGCCAAATTTCAGCCAGATCCTTTCAGCCGTTGGGGCGTGACTGAGTAACAAACATCCATACATCCAGACATCCATACATCCATCCAAACTTTCGCATTTATAATATTGGTATAGATTTGATTATTTGATTTGATTTGATTAATTGATAACACGAAAATCAACAATAATGAAACCTTATGGCTTTAAGCGTTGGCAGTATGGCTCCAGAATAATATGCCTCCTCCACATTTGATAGTGGAGCATGTATGTATGTATGTGCCTAGGGGTTTCGGTAATGACATCACACTGCGATAGGCACTCCCGCTCGCATCGGAAGATTTTTATCGAGAATGTTATACCCACAGCGGGTTTTATAGCTATCGATAGCTCGCGATAAAACGCTTTAAGGTTTGAGTGGGTCGTAAGTGACTTCACCAATGTGTACGATGTAATGTCATGTAGTTACTTGTACTGGGGCATTATTGCGTAAAAATGATTGCTGTTGTAACGATCGCAATCACATCTGATTGATTGACACTCTTCCACTATTGGCCAAAATCCAATGTCGCAACCAAATACAATAACACACAGGTTGTTAAAATAATTCGACCAAGTGCGAATCACACTCGAAAATAAAGGGTTCCGTACCTTCGACAATATTTAACACTTACTACTTATTTGTTGTTATAGCGGCAATAGAAATGCCTACACTGAAAATTGCAACTGCCTAGCAATAGTAGTAAAATGAAGTTCATGATTTAGCAAGAAAAGATGTGAGTGGTGGTGGCATTGCTTGCTTGGGAACTTGGCTTTCTTGCTTGGTTGGGAAGGAAAACGGTGCTCCGCTTGTAACTGCATGCTTCACCATACAGAATTTTTTCTGTTGGCGGATTATAGAAAAATAATTGTAATCTTATCTTGCTAAAACTGCCTAGCTATTACGATACATGAGAGACAGCCCGCTGACAGACAGACAGACACACAGACGGATGGACGTACTGCAGTCCCGTTGGCACTCTATGGGTACGAAACCTTAAAAATCTGTCTACTTAGTGAAAGCTGAGAGTGCAAAATAATGGCAAATTAAACAATATTCCTAGGTCGGATATTCCCAAATCCACTATTTTTTTTTCATGCCTTGAGTTAAGCATATGCCATTGTTAACAGTAATAAAATCTGACTCTATCAGAAAAGCATTAGATTAGATCCTGTGAACATGGACGCGAATTTTTTTCAGAAAAACTTTTTTTTATTCACTACAAGTTAGCCCTTGACTGCGATCTCACCTGATGGTAAGTGATGATGCAATCTAAGATGGTAGCGGGCTAACCTGTTGGGCATGGCAGTTATATTAAACCCATACCCCTATGCGGTTTCTACACGGCATCGTACCGGAACGCTAAATCGCTTGGCGGCACGTCTTTGCCACGTACTAGCCACGGCCGAAACCTTCCACCAGGCCAGACCAGGGCAAATTGAGAAATTATAAATTCCCAAATTGACCCTGCCGGGGATCGAACCCGGAACCTCCCACGTTAAGACAACAGTGCTACACACTGCGCCACGGAGGTCGTCAAGAAAAACGCGGTTGTATTGCAACACTTTAGCGAGGAAAGTCGAAAAATTGTTCGCATCATGTATCCTGATTCCAATCAACCGTGAAGATTTTTATTGCCGTGCTAATTGTTCGAGACGCCAGCGCCGGAAGCGATAAAAGTTATTAATTGGTTTCCCGCCATCCCCCGGACCGGAAGTTGTAAATACAGCGCCACTATTTCCGGTCAATCGACGTCCTTTTTGGGGGGAACGCGTACGAGAGCTGTGTTGTTTAATGGACCTACTTGTTATAAACGTCTGTGTCATATTTGCTGAAGTAATGTTTCGTAAAAATGGGCGCAGCTTTTTATCTGGTGAAAAGTATAACCCAATCTAGTGCTATTAGGATAATAAAACTAGGTTTATCTCTTTTCCTCTGATGACTACAGTTACTCGAGATAAAAGGATGGCATGCTAAAAGCATCTGGATATTATGATAGTTACTTAAAAACTGCATTAACAATAAACAAATTTAACAAACATAACTACTTAAACGCCTTTTATGGTTTTATAGCATAGTATGCTCCGTAACTCGGGGGCCTGGAGGCCTCAACACTGCACCAGGGTGGTCGTCGAAATCCTGGAAAATCATAGTTCACACGGGATTCAAACCCTAGATCCACGTGGATGATGTCGCGGGCATTTTCTATTAGGTAAATTCCAAAATTTTCTAGTTGGTGAGGGACGAGTGGCCTAGTAGTGACAACGCATATCAGTCGATTGCGAATGTTAAGCAACGTTGACCCAAGTCGATTACTGGATGCGTGACCGAATTTGTAAATTCTAATTTCGCCGATTCGTTGCCTCCGTACCTCCGTAAAATAATAATCGTTACAAAAACCTAAGAGTTTACTCTAAGTCGAGTCGTATGCGGAAGGACGTTTGAACCCACTGCATTATTATCCGATGGAAACTCCTACCATTATTAAATGGAAGGAGGTCAAAACCCCCATTTATGAGGAATACAACGCAGAGAGAGAGAAATCCCCAAAAAGATTTATTACTTTTCAGTTTTCACATACACTTACTTGCCGAAAATGACTTAGCAAAACTTCTTGGCATTACATTTCAGCGTATACATTATTGAAGCCGTCTTGCAATAATGTAAGCCCTATGCTTACAATCTTATACCATTTCACTTAGACTTTTTGCTTTCTATTTGATTAGAAACTATTCGTCGAGTCGAGTACTCGAATGCTATCTAATCTAAAAACATTTTGTGTTCAAGGAATTCTTTTTTGAATTGTTTGCTTGAATTCGATCCATAATATATATACTTTTACATAAATAATATTACTGGATGATGATAGCGTAACTTAAGTGTTTTCATTCCCGCGGGAACTCTTTAATTTTCCGGGATAAAAAGTACCTGTCACTGTCGCAAATTTCATCAAAATCGGTTAAGTAAACAGATGGCCCGTGAAAACGTAGCAGACAGACAGACAGACACGCTTTCGCATTTATAAGATTAGTACTGAGTGTCTACTACGCTCTCCCGGCCTATCTTTTCAACCGATTTTGAGAAATTTGATACTAAGGTAGGTTGCTACTGAACTTAAGATACTTTTTACCCCGGAAAATTAAAGATATCCTGCGGGAATTACGAATTCTTTAAGCTTTGGAAGCGGTTCTCTTATTTTTGTTATTATTATTATTTGCGGTCGGTCTTATTAGCGGTTGTCTTATTATTGATATAACGCTATTTCCTAAATCTTGATGTCCGATGGGTCATATATTTGATACGACCGGCGTAGGACTTACAGCTTTACAGTATTTCCGAGGCATGGAGACGTAACACAACAGCTAGTAATACGAATTAAATAATAAAAACCCCATAGTTAAGAAATATTTTTTGGTCTGGTCTGGAACTACGAACATTTATCATGATTGTCTGGCCAGGGAGGCAGACAAAAGTGATAATTTTTTTTTTCACGTAGGACAAGTGCCTAATATTTTTTTTTATCCACTACAAGTTAGCCCTTGACTGCGATCTCACCTGATGGTAAGTGATGATGCAGTCTAAGATGGTAGCGGGCTATGGCAGTAATATTAAACCCATACCCCTATTCGGTTTCTACACGGCATCGTACTAGAACGCTAAATCGCTTGGCGGCACGTCTTTGCCGGGCATATGACATCCAACATGGGTTTTATATCTACGCAGCTGAAGCAACTGAAAACAGCTATAGTCAGATAAAAGACCAAACTTTCCACTTCCTTTTATTCGGCTTCACAAATAGTTATATAACCCCAGATGAGCTTAACAAGTAGCAAACGTGTCTGGAACTAAGACAAGGAGCCACAGAAGCCATTCCGGTGCGGACGTCGTTAGCGAAAAAAGTTTGAACTAAGTTAATTAGAAAAGTTTATCCCGTTTCGACACACGCTGTTGTATAGCGGTTTCCAGAGTCCAGTGTTACTATCGGTTCGCTTTCGAGAACTTTATATGAATTAAAAATACGAAAAATACCAAATAATCCATACCCATACTAGAAAGTGAAAGATGTGAAAGTGTCCGTCTGTCTTGTACGTTGTAACGGCCCATCTTTAACCGATTTTGATGAAATTTGGTATAAATGTAGGTTACTTCCCGGGGTACATACATACTCACATAGGCTAATTTTATCCCGGAAAATTAAAGAGTTTCCGCGGGAATCATAAAACCTTAATTCACGCGGACAAAGTCGCGAGCATTATTTGGAACTAGATGATAGTTCCAAATAATGCTCGCATAAATATTGTTCTCCTATGTTCATCGTCATTATTTCGATCAACCCATCATCGGGCAAACAGTGTCCCCATAAAATTCAAACTTTTTTACTCAACTAAACTTTAGCAACGGTTTTGAAACGTCAAGTGACCCTACGGCTGATTCGGATGCTATTCCTACCAAGAAGAACCAGTGGCCATACTGCCATTGCTTAAAAAACCATATTGTTTTGAGTATTGTTGTCTTCCGTGTTTTAGAATTATAATCCTTGCTTTGAGAGCGTCAAGGTACGTGGCATCAAACTGTCATTATGAATAATATTGCATAAGTATTGCTTTAAGCGTTGACGGTACGGCCCCAGCAAGAACTTACACTAGGATGGTGTAAGCTACAGGATGTGGTAGTTGTAATTTAATCGATTTAAAATTGTTATTAAACTTAAAACCGTACGTAGATTTCACGTACCTAGTTAGGAAGACCCTGTATTTTTTATTTGTCGACCTCCGTGGCGCAGTGTGTAGCGCTGTTGTCTTAACGTGCAGAGGTCCCGGGTTCAATTCCCGGCAGGGTCAATTTGGAAATTTATAATTTCTGAATGTTCCCTGGTGGGAGGCTTCGGCCGTGGCTAGTTACCACCCTACCGACAAAGACGTGCCACCAAGTGATTTAGCATTCCGGTACGATGCCGTGTAGAAACCGAATAGAGGTATGGGTTTAATATAACTGCCATGCCCCTAACAGGTTAGCCCGCTACCATCTTAGACTGCATCATAACTTACCATCACGTGAGATGGCAGTCAAGGGCTAACATGTAGTGGATTAAAAAAAAAATTGTAACAAATTTTGACATGGGAAAAATCACTATTGCGCTCCACAATATCTTATTTAGGATTCAGACTAAAATCTCGCCATATTTCAACAGAATCTTTAAAGTATCAAGCTTGGAAAAGGAGAAATGTAAAATGTGAATGTGGAAAGCGACAACACGTGGTAAACCGCTAACGTGCCGGGAATGGAAACATCGCAAGAAAATAGTGGCTCTTTTCGTTATTCCGACTGATGGAAATTAATTGAAAGAGTTTCGAGTTGGTTTTGAGTAAGCTGCATTGTCTTAAAAAAGGTAAACGAACAAATGCGAGTTTAGCTCGCGCATCGACGACGTTTTGACGACCTCCGTGGCGCAGTGTGTAGCACTGTTGTCACGTGTGGAGGTCCCGGGTTCGATCCTCGGCAAGGTCAATTTGGGAATTTATTATTTCTGAATTTTCCCTGGTCTGGCCTGTTGGGAGGCTTCGGCTGTAGCTAGTTACCACCCTACCGGCAAAGACGTGCCGCCAAGCGATTACGCGATCCGGTACGATGCCGTGTAGAAACCAAATAGGGGTATGGGTTTAATACTGCCA
The DNA here is from genome assembly GCA_964035005.1 of Erebia palarica. Lineage (NCBI taxonomy): Eukaryota > Metazoa > Arthropoda > Insecta > Lepidoptera > Nymphalidae > Erebia > Erebia palarica. The sequence continues at coordinate 17,147,371 of OZ035995.1, forward strand.
TGCCTCAAACCGGTTAGCCCGCTACCATCTTAGACTGCATCATCACTTACCATCAGGTGAGATCGCAGTCAAGGGCAAACTTGTAGTGGATAAAAAAACGAGGGTTTCGTACAAACTTGTATGTACTTAGCACTACTGAAGTTTATAAATTATGAAAGTAATGCCTGGAGTGAATGATTGGCAGATTGTGGCTCGGAACTATCTATTATTATTGTAACAACTTGTTATGTACTTACCTACAATCAGCAAATAAATGATTATTAATATGATTATGAGGACAAAAGTCTTCTTACAGTGCGTGTTGTGACTTATGATTCCAAAACTTGTTCGCTTAGGTGTCACTCAGGCAATGAAGAGAGCTATGCTCGGAGTTTCTGTACGTGATCAAATAATAAATGAGGAGATACGTAGAAGAACTAAAGTAAAGGACATAGCTCGACGTGTTTCAAAGCTGAAGTGGTAATAGGCGGGGTACTTCGTTTGAAGAACCGATGGACGTTGGGGTTCTAAATGGCGACTCCCGCACCGAAAAATTCAGCATTGGTATTCTTGGGTCCTCTAGTACATGGACGGACGACATTGATGACCTCCGTGGCGCAGTGTTGAGCGCTGTTGCTTTAACGTGCAGAGGCCCCGGGTTCGATCCCCGGCAGGGTCAATTTGGGAATTTATAATTTCTGAATTTTTTCCTTTTTCTAACCTGGTGGGAGGCTTCGGCTGTGGCTAGTTACTACCCTACTCGCAAAGACGTACCGCTAAGTGAATTAGCGTTTAATATAACAGCCATACCCCTAACAGGTTAGCCCGCTACCAACTTAGACTGCATCGTCAATAACCATCAGGTGAGACCGCAGTCAAGAGTTAACTTGTAGTGGAATAAGAAAACACAACTTTAAAACACTTATTAACATTTTATTGTGTTCATAAGTTTACATCACAAACATTTATAAATATTATAACAACGAGATAAGGCGATTAGAGGTTTTACTATCTTATTCTGATCACACAAGTCATTCAAAACGGCATTGGTTTGAATATGTGGTCAGTTTTTAAATTGAAATGGGGAGTTTTGGTAGCGCTGGGTTGAACCACTGATAGGTAATCTTATTTATACGTATTAGGTATATACTATATTCTTAAACGAAGTGTAATCTCAAGTGGGTATATAAAATTACCCGTCGTCGCATTAATGGGTCAAACCAGTGGGGCCACGGGTAAACGCTCGAAATCACACATTCATCATAATTAACCCACCACGCTGGCTAAATACCGATTGGCAGACTTCAATAAAAACTTAAAACGCACATTAGCTCCGGAAAGTTATACCGGTAAATTTATACCGGTTTATTAATACGGGTCTTAAAAAAATGGTTCTCAATTATATCGGTCATCTATGCTTAAGAACGATACTTGAGGACCTGTGCCCTTTTTATCATCACTTAAGGCAGAGTTATTTTAAAATGTCCCTTTAATAATGGCGTACCTTAACATCTATACACTATGGATTATAATTCTTATACAAGAGCGTCAACAATGTTAAAATAATACTATTTTAAGCGATGGTAGTAAGCCCACGATCTCTGAGCTGATGTCGGCTAATTAATACGGGCCTTAGAAATGTGTGTCCGAAGATCAAACCCTGCACCACCTGGTCTAAAATTATACAGTTTTTTTAATTGGTTGACATTGCTAACAATTTATGGCTATTTCTTAGGAGTATTGAATAGTAATGGTTTGAACCTAAGACTGTTAAATTAAGGTAAATATTTTGGACTTTATTATTATGTTTGCATGGATGAGTGATTCCGATTGCTTGCACACAGTTTTAGCATTTAAGCTATGTAAGGACTTTTGACGTCTACCGTACATCGTAGAACTACAGACATTATCAAACAAAAAGTTATGACTTGGAAAATTATGTGCTGAGGGATTGAATAATGATAGAATAAAATAATAAATAAACGATGAACAAGACTGAAGAAAGCATTAAATAATCACTGTAATAAATTGAACATATTTTAACAATATATCCGTACCTACCTGTAACGAAAAAATATATAGGCTACTTATTAAAATAATAAATAATATAAGATTGGAGCAAGTACGTACTCTTATATTAATTTAAAAGTTAGTTTTAATGAGGACTTTATATTATTTGGTTTGTTTTTTGGGTTATATTTACATTAAAATAAATTAGATTTTGCTATTGTGGAAAATAAGGTCCGTGACAAAGGTAATTATTATTATTAAAATTAGTAAACTTTGTACACCCGGCAGTGTTTTTAGAGATTTTTTTTATTATTCTTAATTGTGTAATAAGTACTCACCTACTGCTTTATTTAATTAAATAATTCTTCTTATATTAAGTCCTATTGTAAGTATCTATTTAATTATATTTGTTTACAACCTATGAATAATGTTCATTGTTAAACTCATTGACTTAGTGAAATTATGAAATAAATATTAGAAACAATATTGTCACTTGATTAATTTAAAAGAGAGTTATCATTCTTGACTTCTGTATCCTCTACAATCCATACTAATATTATAAATGCGAAAGTGTTTCTGTCTGTCTATCTGTCTGTCTGCTACGCTTTCACGGCCCACCTATTCAACCGATTTTGATGAAATTTGGTACAAGGATATTTTATATCCCGGGGAAGGACATAGGCTACTTTTTATCCCGGAAAATTAAGGAGTTCCCGCGGGAATCGAAAAATCTTAGTCCACGCGCACGAAGTCGCGGGAATCATCTACTAATACATAATTATTATTAATGATATGATGATCCAGCAAGCACCGTCTTATGCAAAAATTACAAAATCCAACATAAGGTTGAAATTTGTAGGTTTGATCAAGCGTACCCACAAAGGTACGGACATATTTTTATTTAACATCTAATCATCATCAGTCATTTTAAATTTTGAAAATGCTGCTGCAAACTTCGATGATAGCATTAATAGTACATTGTGTACCTAGGGGCGAAACCAGACAAATCGTGTTTCATCCCGCGGCACACACTATATTTTTCATATAACCTGCATTGAAAGTGCGAGTTATATGAATTGTATTTCTTATTTATTTTTGTTGCTAGCTTAGGTGGTTGTTTACGAATATGATATCTGTCAGTTTAGTTGATGGTTAAAATTACAATTTTATAGGTTTGAAATAAACAAAAGATACTCTGACAGGATTGAAAGGAGGGCTTCTACGTCATTCAGCGGGTAGAAAACCATCACTTTCTGCCCTAGGACATGACGCCGCTGAATGACGTTTTCGTCTGAAATTTACAACTCGCATTTTCAATGCAGGTTACATCAAAACATGCTGAACATTACCTGTGGATATAAAGCAGTATTATTTTAAATTGACGTTTGATTTGACTACCTTGACGTCCAGGATTATTTTTCAGAATCAAGAGCGTCAACAAGATTAAAATAATACTGCTTCAAGCTATGATAGTACCCCACTGACTAAATTTGAACCTTATCCTCTTGGAGTTAGCTTTTCAATTTGCAAATCGACGTTTAACAAACTAATTTCTAAGCTGCAACTATGGCAGCGTTTCTGAGAATATCATCTGCACCTTTCACCAAAGTTCGGTAGCCACCAGCTGCGGAACTGTTTGTAGAACTTCGGTTTTTCCATCGACTCCTCGTTAAGGGCTTTACATACTGAACACACATTGTCATTATTGGACGGATCACGGTAAGTATAGTATTGCTTCCAGCCGAAGAATCTGCTGTACTCTGTGTAGGACTTCATGAGGTCTGCAATGGTTGCTGCTAGTTCGGTTGGTGTTGTATCCCGTGCATTGAGATAAGATCCTGGTGGAAGGAATCTGTGGGATGATAAGCAAAATATTTACATCAGAATGATACACAAAGTTTCGATAATCACCTTGGAGCAGCACTGCTGAACGTGGTATTTTATATGTAGACGGTCTTATTAGGATAATTTTCTAAATCTCTGATCAGTTAATGTCGGAGGCTTTAAAAAAACATGCCATTTAGTATTTTTGATTTGGTAAAAAGCGGATATAAAGGTAGGTGCTGAATAAAATACTGTCATACCCCTTCTAAACCAGTCCGCTGTCATCTTAGACTGCATCGTTGATAGAAGTTACCAGATACAACTCAAGCGCAGATGAAAGATGTGTGACCTATTCGTGACTGCTAGTTTCATTACAAAATCCGTATTAAATAGGTTTCGAGATATCATTCTTCATTCTGAAGCCATTCATAAATTAATGCTTAAGACTCGAAATCTTATATATAACATAGCCCATCTGCTTAGTTCGTTGAATGCCAAGCCATCAGTCTCCGTTCTTATCATTAAAATGAAACAAGTGATGTTAATAACAGCCATTAACATCAAGTGGTTAAGTGATTAGCTATCTAGTCGCATTATCGGTTGAGGAAATCGATGCCATTTTATCAATATGAGTAGCGAAGAAGTTAAGCGGTACTCTTTTTGGTACTCCTCAACCCATTTCGATGAAACTTAGTATAACATATCATTGATTCAAAGTCACAAATTCAGTACCAATTTAAAAAACATTAGATTTGTACGCGTGGACGAACTTATGCTCTAAAACAAAATTAAGGTTAATTTTAAATTAATGCCAAAGTATTCGACGCTCGAATAGAATAGTCATCGTCCGCGTCGAATAATCTAAAATCTAGTGGTAAGGACACTGTATTATAAGCAGATGTTTTTTACATACCTAGAATAATCAGCACCACCATATACTATCGGCACAACGTCGTGTGTCAACGCTGTTATGAGCTTCTCCGTAACATAATCATCAGAGAAAGAATTCTCAAACGACAAATAAAAGAAATAATCTCTATCCAAAAGGGTAGTACAATTTTTCTGTTTCCTTGGACACGTGAACGATCCACATCTGCCATATATATCTACAGTTAAATTGTATGGAACTAAAGCTTGCTGCAATTTATTTACATATTCGCGGCGGTTATTTCTACTTTTACAATTCGAAACAAACCAAGCAACTGCTTTGGTTTTATTCCTCAGTCTTATTGCTAGCTTCTCGTCGACCATAGCACCACCACTAGCACTTATCCAGTCCATTTCAGTTCTAGGACCTATGACTTCACCGTACACATTTTTGATTTGGACATATGGAATGGGTATATCAGAATCGAGTCTATAAGTAGCTGTTGCGTTAAAAAAATCATCATACATCTCATTGCAAACTGGTATATTATCAGCTGACTCCATGTTGAAATAAACATACTTTTGATGCGGTGACCGATTCTGCGGTAGTTCTGCTTTTGTCAACGGATTAATATTTCGTCCATTGAAAAATATGAAATCGAACTTTGTCACATCTCCATTGAAATAATCTCTATCGGTCGTGACGTAGCAGTTTATCACCGAGCAATTCTTATCAATGAATTTTTTCTGACCTTCCCCGAAATAGTAGAACGGTGCGAAATCATACTGAGTCCAGAGAAGGATGTGTTTGACACCGCTTGGTAACTTGTCGGTCTTTCTGTACACTTCTGCATATCTGTAATCACGAGCGACATTTTTTATAACTTCGTGTACCAATTTTTCGTTGACGATAGTTGTAGTTTGGCTGTCTACTAACTGGATATAGATCACGGAGAGCGTTAGGCTGATCAACGTGATAACGAGTAAGAATCGAATGGATTGCATCTGTCTCAAATAGGATTCTATGCGTCTACGCAACTGAATGCATCGAGGCATCTTTGTCGACACATGATCGGACTACTCAGAATCTTATGAGCATTGATCATTTGGACAAGCTATTTGAACTGAGAGCATCCCATCTGTAACAAACAAAATAAATTCATAAAACAATGAATAGTGAGCAGATTTTGCAAGGATTCCCAATGAAAGCTAGCAAAGTGATATGGTACTGAAAGGACAGAATACCCAATAGTTGCGGAAAGTACGTAAGTAGTTGCTTCTTTACATGAACTAATGAATAAAAATTTACTGTACACCACAAAGATTATGACAAAGAAAAGCAAAGAAGCATACAACCTTGCGACCTTATCACTATTCGCTACCTAGCGATCCCTTCTAGGCAACCAATGATATAAAAGGACAAGACAACAAAATACAAGCAGTAGATGGTGCAGAAATGCCATAATAAATAAAAACGAATAGATACATAATATATATATTAAAATTTATTTATTTATTATTCTATTTATGTATTATATTTATATAATAAATTCTTAAGTTCTAATCCATACTGACATTATAAATACGAAAGTGTCTGTCTATCCGTCCATCTTTCTGTTTGGATGTCTGTTAGAGATAGGGGAATAGAAATTGAATAATATGGCATTGAAAGGACATGGGCAACTTTTTATTCCCAAAAATTAAAGAGGAACTTAAAGAAAAATAAGTTATTAAAAATATAATTAACAATAAAACCTTACATGCTATTGTTATTATAATATTATTCCTTAACCTAACCTGCTTACATTTTCAATGTACCTTTCTTCCAAATCGATGAGTAGGTATACAATATATTTTATAATGAAAATAAAATTAAGTATTGTTCAGAGGAGTTTTTGAAAGAAAGATACAAGAAATTAATATTTTCGAGGATATTTTACATTTAATAGCTCATATCATATTATGTTATTAAAATTCTTATCTTGTAAAATGCATTTACATGAGCGTCGCATTTATACCTTTATTTATTTACCCACTCGTATTATTACCACGACGGTAATAATGAATTAAATTCTACACATTTGGAGCATTAATTTGGATTCAAGGTTTCTTGTGGCACTGGACACGTGGACAGATAGGGTTGACAGAACGTCAGTAAAAATAATTTAGAACTGGCCCCTATTAATTTTATCAAAATTACAATCCCACAAAGGAATGCAATGCAAATAGTAAGTAAGTCTAAAAATGTGGGACAAAAAAGAGACACCTAAAAGTAGACTAAGTAACAACTAGTATCGATACGATTAGGTATCGATAGTTTTAAAGTACTCGTGTTAGTATCACAAGACGATAGTAATATTTAGAATACTCATTTCAGTAGGTATCGATGATACATCGATGGTGTCGGAGCATCCCTACAAAAATAAATAATAATGACAAGTGTTGTCATGTCAACAAAATGTATATCTTTGTCAATTGCGTTCCGTTAGTGCATGATGACTTATTTTTTAATAAATTATAATAATTTCTTTCTTTTGAATCCCGTATCTCAGAGTCTCAATATTTTTTTATATAAACATCATATAAACATATGATTATAAATAATACAAACTTAATTTTTAAATTATGTGGGTCCAATTTCGCCATTGTTTCTCAGAGATTTCTGTACAGGATTTGAGCATTTGACAACAAATAAAATCAGCATCTTTCTTCAAAAAAGAAAGCTAAGCGCGCGTTTTACAAGCGTTAAAATTTAAAAAAATTATTTCCAAAAAACCGACTTCCAACTTTGATTATCCTTGTTATACTCGCTCTATTCAGTATGGCGGTCAGTTTTTTGGAAATCATTTTTATTTTTAACTTTTTAGTGTCAGGGTTGAGGATTTGGAGTCAGAATTTTTTATGGGACCACCTCGAGAGCTTCCTCTAACGACTGAAAAAAATAATTCAAATCGGTTCAGAAACCAAGGAGATATGTACAGACATGCATTAAAAAAACGCACCGAATTGAGAACCGCCTCCTTTTTTGGATGTTGGTTAAAAAGCTAGCTTAGCGCCGAAAGGATTTTGTATGAAATACATATTTGTGTTGTGTTGTCATCGATAGACAACGAATTTTTTACTAAAATGTCGAAATAAAATCGTTCTATCTAACATTAAATTAACAGGGGACATGAATATTGCGTTTTTGGGAGGTCCTCTATTTAATAATCGCTTATACCTAATGATTTATTGCACGACTGACCAAAAAAAGGAGTGTAATGTTTTCAGGGTTTGTAAGTTTCTTTATCCCACCATAACTTCTAAATGCCTGAACATATTTGGATTTGGTATGGGGCATCATTAGAATCCTCACATCTTTTCGAGGTGCACTGGCCATAATTTTTTTTTAATTTCAATATGTCAGGGCAGTCATTTTTTTGAAATGAAACTTCTTTAGAATCGCAAGTTATATTTATCTCATTATCTCTAATAGCCTTTTCTGAAGTTCCATTCTGCCGTGTGTGAATTGCACACACACACTTTTTATTTATTATGTTCACTTTTTAAGATAGGCATTTGGCAACATCCCATTTATGCCAGTTTTTTACAATTTGTCAGATTGTTACTTTTATTAAATAGGGGCCAGATGATAACCAATACTATTTCCTAAAATATTCGTTTACATAAATTTATTATACCTTGTTCATAGAAGCATTTTTTTTAAGAGTTTGCCTCACACAATTTTCGAAGTATAGGAATAATACTGGCCTTTAAAACATGAATAGCGCAACCATAATTCCTAGTTACAATACCGCATTTGTAAAGTGTACATATATATAGATATATGTCTTCGTAGTAAAAATTACTCAAGGCCATGGTCTCATGTTTTCCTCGAAAAATAGTTTTAGGTACCTCGACTTAACAAACGATACAATGTATAATACTTTTCTAAACTAATGTTTTAGAGAGGAAAGATTTGTTTGATTACTTGTTTGTACTTATATAATAAATGCGAAAGTGTGTTTGTTGGTTTATTGGTTTGTTAGTTTGTCCTTCGATCACGCTGCAATAGAGCAACGGATTGACGTGATTTTTTGCATGGATATAGTTGAGGATGGAGAGCTACTTTTTATCTCGGAAAATTAAGGAGTTCCCGTGGGAATTAAAAAATCGCGGCATCAGCTAGTCTATTAAAACATATACTTTTAGGCATATGATATAGGATATTGGCATAAATAAGGGTGAAAACACACTACAGATCGGACAGGGCAAACAGCCGTCCGGTGAAAGGTCGGTATCGAATGGGAACGACATTTTGTACGGTCGCTTAGCGTGCGCGCTGAATAGCGCGAAAACATATTAGGGACCGGAAAGGAAAACATACAAAATGGCCAAAACGACGTTATGTTCTTTCGCAGAACATGTGCACTACATATAAAACCAAATGACGTGGAATTTTACTCTCTCTGCCGGTTTTTTTTCCTATAACCTTGGTAGAAAATTAGAAATATTCGGGTAGCTATTCTATTTTCAACATTTTAACATAGGATCGCGTCATCGGCGTCCGGCAAATAGGTAGTCGTACAAAAATAAATCAAAGTCTGGGCGCACATTCGCTTCTATTGCCTGATCGTCTAGCCTCTCCGGTAGTCATAGTATAAAGATGTAGCTCAAGAGTCAAGCTTAACACAACAGCAAGGACTGACAATACAAACCTTAACCTTTACCCCACTCAGATCTTCAATTTGATGAAAGTGTATAAGTGTTGATAATATTATAACCTTTATTGTTCTGTATTTTTGTGCTTCTTTTTTGTCTATTACAAATAAACTTAAAAGCTTTGTACTTAAAGCAAATTTTATAAGCTACATTGGACTGGACATCGGGGAACGACGTCTTCTTAAGGGCGCCTCCTGGGCCAGACCACGGCTTAGGAGACGTTTGACTTTTGATTTTTGCTAAATAACAATAGCTTCTGGTCCGACTTCATAAACATGAAGGTTTAGGAACCTGATAAAGGGCATGTCGGTAATCTGAGCCGAACATAGCGATGGAATTTCAGCTGCTAACAAACAACCGCTTGGGCGATAATAGCGCATTGTGCGTCCAGGCTAATATTCAGGCGGAATAACGTGGATAGTGTGTGTAAATAGATCAATGTTTTAATTTAACATATTTAATAATCAATGATCGTAAATATATTCGTATGAGCCACGACTTAACATTTGGTTTACAAAACGCGATCTTGTTTCGTTCAAGCACAAAAAGTACTATTATATATTCTGTGGTTCAGGCAACTTATTCAATAAAAGTTACAATCCGACGGCGAGTGGGCCTTTCATTATATAGTAAACTTTTACTTTTACAAAAGTGACATACCTAATCTATCCTAAGTATAGAGTACCCCTGGAACATAGATGTTATGTACTTTTTTTTAATTAACTTTATAGAATCAACGGCTATCGCTTATTCGATAGGTAGGTACTAAAATTCTACATCAATGATTATTCGTCATCAAAGTTCCTTTTTATTTGGAACAGAGAGAATAATATGCAGACAAAGTGCATATTTTTAAACGAGTATTAGATACCTAACTCAATCATATTTTTAACTAACAAGTATCTATCTTGTTCAAAGATACTCTACTGATACACTCTAATTCTATTGTAAATTTAACATCGTTCTTAGTCAGTTTGTGTAATGTACACATTACCTACATACGAAACAAAATGTGCAATCGAGAGGAAAAAACACATTCCGTAAACAAAAACACCGCACCTTTATTTTCCAAATAGCGATATGCAATTTTCACTCTTCCACCACCAACACACCGCTCACAATCCTATGCACCGCTTATAATCCGACCGATTTAAGATGAGCACAATTGAAAAACACGTTGAACTGTCAATGGTTTTGAACGCATGCGTATAAAAGTGGAAACGTTCGTGTTTCTTCATTCCCACACTACGGAAATGGGAATTTCGGATTATTTACACGAAAAAGGGGTTATTTTTTTTGGTTTTTAATTAAAATGGTCAGCTTTACACACGCGCATGTCGATTAAGATGCTGGTTTGTGGTTTGTTTTGTTATGGAAGCTTGTATATCCCCTCCTTACGGCGGAGCGGAGGCCGCCATGGCGCACGCCCGAACACTGGCGTTCTCAAGGTCATTGGAACATCTGGGGTGAATCACCTTTGTTGTTTGTGTCATAAGTCGAGAAAATAGGGCACGCGCAGTTTGGGGCCTTTTTGGCCTCTGATTATTTGTATTACAATTAAATGGAATGACCGAATTTCGGCCACGACGGCCAATCTTAAGGCTTCAGACTTGCCAAAAACGCACTCTGTTACTTAATACAGGAGACAAGTTTCACTAGACCCACCAACCACCACCATCAGTCCCAAAATTGGAACTAACTTTTTGCCTGTGTAGTTTTTGTTTAAATGTAAAAATAAATTTATCTTTCATACATAACACTCGGTCGGATAAGTTTATGGGGTTATGCTAAAGCGATGAACATTTTTTTGAGCCAATTCAGATACATTCTCTTTTCCCTCATTCTCACAATGAATGGCAATCTTGTGTTAGATTGCGCTTGCTCTGCCTTCGCGGAGACATAGCAAGCGTTGGAGCACAGAACAGTTTATTTAGACAGAAAGAAGTGGCTCTTACAGAAAACTTTTTACTCGGTCCAAGAACTCTTGAACCATTAAAAATTCAACAGTGTTGACATGAATACTTGAAAAAATTTACATTAGTATAATTTAATTAATGATTATTATTCACATGACTATAAATTTAATATTTCGTTCTTCGTTTTTTCAGACATTGATTATAATTTATCACATTATTTCTATGATATTGATATGATAATGTTTCTAATGTAATTGCCTATGTTCATTGTTATCTAATTGTCTATTATTATTTATTATTTTGCATGCCTAGTAAGACGAAACATTGTCTCCGTCATTCTGTTTACCACCTTTTGTATAAAACAGGTTTCTGCAAAATTAAAAAATTTGAATTTAGTTAGTTAGAAGTAACGACCGAAGGCATAACGTGCTCTCCTAAGCACGGAAATTTAACGCTGGATGTATTAAACCTCCAATAAGTTATTTATTTAGGACAATGGAGCTATGTAGTGATCCTAATTCCTAACTCAAGATCTTTTTGGTCCGACTCAGGATTCGAACCCAGAAACTGAACAAGCTAGCCATGCTAGGACGCGAATTAATAAAGTTTGAAATAAATTAAGGACCCATGACGATCCCATGACGAGAAACATTCAGGCGTAAAGTAAGCAAATCATAATCATTTGACAGCTTAAAACGTGTTACTCAAACTGTTTAAGGAGTAAATGCAAACTTTTTGACGTGCATTCGTCTTTGCACTCCCTAAACATGTCGAATTATCTGTTCGACAGACTATTACTACTAATCGGGGTCCAGAGGCCCAATTATCTAAGCTGACCGTTATCATTTGACAGCTCTTATGAGCATAACGCATAACTCAAACTTTTAAGGAGTTCATACATGCTTTCTGACGTGCAAGGGATCGATGAACTCCTCCAACAGTCGACCTGACAACTCAATCAAATCAGCAACTCTTTATCAAACTTAAAAACGCGCTTCTAGTTTGGAAGTTGTATGAAATTCACAATAGTAACGTTATCAAATTTCAACGCACTTTTTTTCTTTACCTGGCCTGACCTGACCTGTGTTCAGTGTTGAACCTTAAAAAGGGGTTGAAACAGACTTTAAAAATAATGTATTTAAGATTTACTTTTTTGATTTAAGTTGAAGCAATACATAATCAAAGTTAAAACTAACCAAGGATGTGAATTTTAGGTATTTTGGAAGACCCTCTTTTTTTTTTTTTTTTTTAAATTATATAGGCCAGCGCTTGGCTGCAATCAGACTTGCTTAAAGTGGTGATGCAGCCTTAGGTGGAGCGCGCTTTCCTAGAAGATGCCTATTCACTCTTGATTTGAAGGTCCTATATTAAAAGAGGTGGGGAAAACGGAAGCCGGAAGGGCATTCCATATCCTAGCGGTTCTAATTAGAAACGAGGAAGCAAATCGCTTCGTACGAGCCCGCGGAATTTCGACTGCGTAAGGGTGCAGACCTTGTCGATGCCTTGCAGTTCGATAATAAAAAGGTGACGGAGGAACCAGATCGAATAGTTCCTGAGCACACTCTCCGAAATATATCCTGTAGAATACCGACAGACAGGCAACTTTTCGCCGATGTTCTAAGCTTTGCAGCTTCGAACTGACCAGCGCTTTGTTACCAATTAGTCTCCTGGCGCGACGATCCACCGAATCCAATGCATCAAGCTGGTACTTGGCAGAGCCATCCCATAAATGGCTGCAGTACTCCATTCACGATCGAACTTGTGCTTGGTACAGGATAAGGTACCTCTGTTTAATAATCAGTTAGGAATAATTAATTTTTGACACAGGCATCATTCCTATTATACGTTTGGCAAAACGATTACGATTACTATTTCCTCACACAATCGGGGGGTTGATCTATCACGATATCATCAACATAGCCTGAAAACGTCCGTGTACAACAGAGGACGCAGGTACATGGCCGTTAAAAAAATCATTTAACATGTATTGCCTATCTAAAACCTGTTAGGCAATGTTATTTAATAGTGTGTACCTAGTGGTTTTCCTTAGTGTTGTATAAGTATATATTCTATAGACCTATAGAGTACAGATTATGAGGTAAGTAAACTAAAATAATACACGCTTGGTCCGGTGCTTTATTCGTTATCAAGTTTAAATATGTAATATGACTTCATCGTTAATTTAGTGTAACAACGCCCTTTTCACACAACATGCGTTTTAAGTTACTTAGTTTTTTCGCAGATAACGAAAGGCAAGCTATAAATATAGGCATATTTTTAGGTATTGGATATTTTATAGACTTCTTAACAGTTGCGTCAACGTTCTTGGCGATACCATTAACGGGTCACAATAGGTAGTTGGCGCGTGAGTCGTAAACAGAAGAACGATTGCACAAGGTTTGTTAAAATAATGGTGCATTTACATTAGATCGGCGACCGATGCGTCGGCTGCTTTCGGTTTAACCGGATTCGTTAAAACCGAATTATTGGCTTTTATACATGTGTTCGGTGACATTCGGTCACTGACCAATAATTCTGTATAAAGAGTAACAATACGGTTCGGCTTCAGCCGTATTCGGTTTTCGGCCAACAGCAAGTTTTCATAAGTCGGTTAACCAGCCGGTGACCAGCCTAGGGTTACGGTTGACCAATACTGTCAACTCAGGTTGGTCATTGGTCATCGCAAACAGACGTACGATCGAATGCGTCCAATCGAATTACAGTTTACATAATACACGGTGACCGAAAACGGCTGCAGTGGAATACGGCCAAACTAAAACCTTACCTAGATTAAGCACGCCATAAGATAAAACTTCAAATTGATATGATTGGTTAGTACACATTACACAATATCGATTATCGATGTTATGGTTTGTCTTTACTACGATAATATTGGCAGGTGCTGCTGAAGCAATACAGACTTTTTTTTTTTATCCACTACAAGTTAGCCCTTGACTGCGATCTCACCTGTTGGTTAGTGATGATGCAGTCTAAGATGGTAGCGGGCTAACCTGTTAGGGGCATGGCAGTTATATTAAACCCATACCCCTATTTGATTTCTACGAGGCATCGTTCCGGAACGCGTAATCGCTTGGCGGCACGTCTTTGCCGGTATGGTGGTAACTAGCCACGGCCGAAGCCTCCCACCAGGCCAGACCAGGGCAAATTCAGAAATTATAAATTCCCAAATTGACCCTGCCGGGGATCGAACCCTGGACCTCCGCACGTTAAGACAACAGCGCTACACACTGCGCCACGGAGGTCGTCAGACTGAAGTCTGTCTCAGGTATGAGGGACGATTGTTCGGTCTCGGGTTTTGGCCAAAAAACCGTAATTGCAGTGGTACTATCGTACAATTTCGGCAATCCAACACTAACCGAAAATACATAAGTAAAAACTCTATGAAAATAAGATAAGATTACTCACAATTTTCAATAAAATTGTTATTGTAGATTATCCTGGCTGTATGCCAGGATTAAAAAAATACTAATAACATCGTACTGGTAACTCTTTTATATAATACTTACAGAAAAACATTTCTTGCGCTTTAAAAAAATTTAGAATTAAAAAATCAGGGAATTAAGTACTTAATGCGAAAAACTTGAACCAATATCGCACATATATGCAGTTAACTGACCATCACTGAAACATAAAATAATATTGGAATCATCCAAGACGTAGATCCTTTAATTTTTTTAGATAATATGATATCACTGTCACTCACACCCAGTCACTGAGATAACCTAAAACTAATGACAAAATAAAAATATAATACTTATACCTATATCACGTTATTTCTTTCACAGAAAGAAAAAAAAATGTTTCATAACACCTTACGAACATTAAATACTCTCCGCTGAAAAATACAGACTAAAGATCGATCACAGAGTCAACATGAGACTATTATTTGTCCACGCTATTAAATAATCGGTCAAGCGTGCTCGATTAGATTAGGGAAATTCCGTATACTAAACTTCGCTAAACTTCAAAGTAGGAAATGAGTTTTATATGGTTTTATTATTAGTCATTAATGAATTGACCTTGATAACTTTTATTGTTTATTACATGCCTTGATTACACAATAAAAGACTTTAGACCTTACTGCATGCAGTGTTATAATATCACAAAATAAATAATATGAAACTCATTTGAAAACAGATAAACATTTTCAGACCGCGACGTATAGTAGGTGTCTAGGTATAGATATGAACTATGAACCATGAAATCGAATAAGCAATAAGTAGGTATTATTGGTTAGGAGTTAGGACGTAAGCAATAACATAATAATTTTTGACGACATCCGTGGCGCAGTGTGTAGCGCTGTTTTCTTACCGTGCGGAGGTCCCGGGTTCGATCCCCGGCGGGGTCAATTTGGGTATTTATAATTTCTGAATTTTCCCTGGTCTGGCCTGGTGGGAGGCTTCGGCCGTGGCTAGTTACCACCCTACCGGCAAATACGTGCCGCCAAGCGATTTAGCGTACCGGTACGATGCCGTGTAGAAACCGAATAGGGGTATGGGTTCAAATAACTGCCATGCCCCTAACAGGTTAGCCCGCTACCATCTTAGACTGCATCATCACTTACCATCAGGTGAGATCGCAGTCAAGGACTAATTGTATTGGTAAAAAAAAAACATATCATTTTGCGTTCTATTGTTTCGGTAATGTATACGGTTAAATTTATTAGTAGTATTTTGTGTTGCTTCCATTTTTTTCGTTTTTTTTTTAAATCTCGTTGGAATTCTTTGAGCTAATTAAAACCACTGGGATAAAAAGTAGCCTATTCATCCTTGGAAACTATCCAAGGATGAATAGGCTACTTCGGTTCAAAGACATTTATTATGCTCAATAAGACAAAAGATAGTTCACTTACATTTAGAATTAAATACAAATTAAAAAAAGTAGCACGTTATATAAGTTAGTGTCACACGTTATTAAGAAACGTTAAAGTTACAGGTCAATTATGAAGGCAGTCAGAAAAACTTTAGTATAAGATGTTCTGTTTACAAAAACTGGTTATGTAGTGTCGAGATTACATTAACATAAGGTGAGCGGATATTCGTAAATGTTGTACTTGTGCCATATTTCATAAATATCGGGTTAGATGGACCTCAAAAATGTAACAGGTATACAGACAGAAACAATAATTTTAAAACATTATTACATAACTATAAGTAAGAATAAAAGTCATGTGTGCTCTAAAATCTCTCAATGAAATCGAAAACTCAAAAAGTAGTGTTCGTTTTTATAATGAAACATAGTAACAGGGACAAAGGTTCTGCTCTTTAAAATTATATCACCTAATTTTACAGTTTCCATACCTACCTAGATTTAAATCATCAGTAGTTCACTTTCCATCCACAAATAACAAATACGTTTGTCAACATATTTTTTCCAAAATAACACCAGAATACTGCACTCCACTGAATCTATTTTGATACGAAAGCATATAAAAATTGCATATCCTTCTTATAGTATCATCCAAGGTTACACTCACAAAGTACATAAAAAAAATTCATAGAAAATATAGCTAATGATAAGAAAGGATATTTAACGTACAAGTTATCAGGTTAAACATTAGTAAGTACTAGACTAATCATTTTTATTAACATCCTATGCAATACTTTTTATTAATGAATTTCTGATATATTTGTGACGTCTCTGTAAAAATATATATCTAGTTTATGACTAGACGATCCCCGCGACTTTGTCCGCGTGGATTAAAGTTTTCTGACTTCAATTTTGCCGATAAAATGTAGACCATATTGTGTTTATTAAGGATTTAAGCTATTCCGATTCTCAGAGAAATCGGTTCCGTCGTTGTCGCGAGAAGTAGTAACAAACATCCAAACCTTACAAAACTTACAAACAAGCTATCACATTTTTATGATATTAGTAAGATAACATACATTGCAAATAAATTTTCCTTGAAAAACATAGTTTTGGAGTGACAATTATTGTCATACAGAGTTCAATGCCTTTCCTGTTCTTGGTTTGTCTTTGCATGGATTACACAAGGGTACAGCATTTTTTATACTTCCTGAAAAAAGGAGTATATTGTTTTCAGGGTTCATGTATGTATGTATGTATGTATGTATGTATGTATGTGAGTTTGTATATTCCACCATAAATTCTATACACCTGAACCGATTTTGATAAATGAGGTATCGTTAGAATCCCTAGCTTATTCCGGGTGACATAGGCAAGTAAAATTTAAAAAAAAATTGAAGGGGTGACCATGGTCCCGCTTCCAAAAATATATAACACTATAGTTCAATATCCAGTGATTCACTAAAAAATATCATTTAATAAAAATGTGAATTAGATTCTATTTAACTAGATTAATTTAAATTTTTAACTTTTTAGTTCGTTTTTTGGCAGGGCAGTCGTGTTTATTATTTGTTTTAATTATGAGGGTGTTCCACACACTAACGAATTGGATCAGAAACGTCGCAAACGAGCAGATCGGACTGTTCTGTGGTAGAACGGAGAAGGAGGAACAAGGTTGTGAAGTTCCTGAGCACACTCTCCATGGATGGTAGAGTCGTGAAATATCATAAGTTGCATATAGAATATAATAAAAAATTTCAAACATCACTGTGGCAACCTTTCCTCGGATTTATCGTTTAGAGAAGGATCTCTAAAGTGTGTTATGAAAACCAAACGAGTTTCCAGAACGATAAACATGTTCCTGATAACAATGTTACGATACAGCATATGAGACACCGCCGTTGGCTTTTTTCAGGTCATATCGCCCGCATGTAAGGGTTCGTAGAAAAATACCACAGTTACGAAATACATATTACTTTTATCTCTTCTTTTGACGTAACGAGACAAGTAAGCATGTTAGCTTCGGACATGCTATTACCTATTCTGTGGCCTCGGTAGACAAATAGACATAACGGGTAGACATAATTTTACTATCTGTACGCATGCTAGCCCTACAGATGTTCGTGTCCCGTTTCCTCTAACTTTATAATAGTAAAGGTTTTCTTGGCATAATAATGACGTAGTGGGCGTGACATAATAACACCCTAACAAGTGGTAATCTAAAAGATTGAAAGATAAACTGACTTCACCACAATTAACAGTCCATATCTTAAAAACTACTGAACCGATTTTGATGAAACTTGCCCTGTTTCCCAACTTGAATTAAATGTAAGCCAATAAAGACACAATAAACGACAATAAGGTCACAATCCGATTAATAGTTTCGGAGAAATCCGCGGACAGACATTCATACCTCACTACTAACTTCACTTCAGTCCCTTTATTATAATATATATAGCTCAATTACCACTCACTGACTTTCTTCTATAATTTACATTGCACTGGGAAGAGACTGATCCCCAAGACACGGGTTATCCTAGTTTGGGTGTACAGGGTAATTTTAAGAAACTTTGTACAATGGTTTTTGGAACAAATAAAGATTGTATCATTATTATCATACATAACCTATGAAATTTTGTATATGTGTTTGGAAGCCCTATAGATTATCATGTGTGAATATTTTGTAGTTCCAATCCATACTTCCATATCCATATTTCCATACTTCCATACTTATATATAATGCGAAAGTGTGTCTAATGAATATCTGTCTGCTACGCTTTCACTGCCTATCTATTCAACCGATTTTGATTGGTATGGAGGTAGGTAACATCCCGGGGAAGGCCATAGCCTACCTTTTATCCCGGAAAGTTAATGAATCTGGTCCCGCTGGAATCAAAAAATCACAGATTTCGCAGTCCCCGCAAGAATCGGTGCATTAAAAATGAATACAAAATTTAGCAAAAAAAATTATTAAACGATTTTCAAAATTCCAACTCGAATGCACTTCTCGCTTGCATCATTACCATGACGATCGGTCAATAATCATAGAAGCTACATCGCTTTTTTTATACGGAAATACCCGTTTTTCTACAATTCCAAATCTAAAGGGACCATCGACAGGTCACAATTATTAACAGATTTTTAAAAAAAATTCGCTTTTTAAAGCTAAACTAATACCCTAGGACCCCTTTTTTTTCTTAAGTCGGTTTTATTTCCGAAATATTTACAATTTAGTAAACAAACACCCCAAAAAACCCGACTTTTTTACGTTCTTCAAAATTCAAACGTTCACACGTGTCTCGAAAATTTTTTGATCTCTTGGTACTATTCTCATTTCGATCCTCCCAAAATCCTCGAAGCTATGGCCAAAAATACGTCTCAGGCGATTTGCATCTGATACTGTATTACCACTTTCATTGGTAATAAAAAACATTAACCCACGCGGACGAAGTCGCGGGCGTCATCTAGTAATACATAAATGTAATCTTATAAAAATTCTTAACTGTATCGCGTTTCTTTTGCTTAGAGAGTAAAATTATTAAAGGCATTTAGTACAGTAATTAAGGGACAGTGCTATAATATGGTCACAATTATTCTGTGGCGCAGAGACTAGTCATCAGCTATTCACAAAGAGTTTGTACCTAAAGCCGCTTATAACGACTGCCGTGCTGCAACAAGCGACCGCGTATCTTCTGTATCAATCATTGTTACAGTATCAATAGGGATGATGACAACTCAATCAAATCAGCAGCTCTATAACAAACTTAAAAACGCACTTCTAGTATGGAAGTTGTACAAAATTCACAATAGTGACGTCATCAAATTGCAACGCACTTTTTTTCTTTTTTTTTCTTTTAAAATGGTTATCAAACTCAAAACTAAACGAGGATGTGAATTTTAGGTCTTTTGAAAGATCCTCTTCTAATAATCAGTTAGAAATAATTTATTTTTGATATAGGCATCATCCCTATTGTTGTGATTGGCTGAATTTATGGCATTCTTGCTGCGTCAATGGATTTTGTCCAATAGTGGAAGAGTGTTAACCAATCAGAGGTGATTGCGATCGTTACACTGTAGCTGTCAGAGATACGGGGTCGCCCGGCTGATTTCTAAAAGTCTAGCCCGACTTGACAAAAGTGTGTCGAACTTTGATGACGTCACTATTCAATATTTCATACAAAATCCCATACTAAGCATGTGTTCTGACGTTTGAAAAAAGTTGCTGATTTGATTCGTTGTCAAAATGACAATTTGATGTCACGTACCTTGCCGTTACTAAAATAAGGATTATAATTCAAGAACATGAAAGTCAACAATAATGAAACAATATGGCTTTAAGCGTATGGCAGTATGGCCCCAATTGTAATTACTGCTATTGTCAACTTTAGTATGACTGCTTTAATTCGGCCTATTGTTATCAATTCATAGTTACTTTGGCATTTAAAGGCTCATCATCATTCCATAAACTTAGTAATACTGTACTTACTGTAACTTAAATATTCACTTAATCACGTTTATTTAAAAAGATCTTAACATAAAGATTATATTATGTTATTTATTTTCAATACTAACTACAAATTAAAACAAAACAGTCAATAGCATAAGTGAAACTATATTCGACTAGTCTCAGAATGTCTCAGACAGATAGATGGTAGTAATATAATATAATCTAACAACGATTACATAGATATTAAAAACTGTTTTAGTGTTGGTATCTATAACCGGAAATATTCTGTTAAACTTACTATCATTTTTAAGTAGATTTTGAAGTAGATCAGATTTAAACATGATGATTATATTATGTACATCACCAAAT
Organism: Erebia palarica; assembly: GCA_964035005.1. Taxonomy (NCBI): domain Eukaryota; kingdom Metazoa; phylum Arthropoda; class Insecta; order Lepidoptera; family Nymphalidae; genus Erebia; species Erebia palarica. The sequence goes on from OZ035995.1 coordinate 17,168,314, forward strand.
ACAAGAATATTTATTGTATTAGTAAGATTGCGAAACATGATAGTTTTTTACACAATCGTTCCGATAAGGGCTGGAAATTGTTGATAAAACTTGTGACGCTGGTGTGTTGACTCTTGACAGCTTGAATTTATACGAAAGTAAGCTTTTGATGTAATTGGAAATTGTTCATAAAATTGGTCATAAAATAGCAATCTTGATAACCCCCAAGTCATCTTTAGAGCCTATGCACACGGCATATGTAATATGCACAGATGACGTGATAGAAACGCGATCCTAACATAACAAGCTTAAGTAGGTAAAGCAAAAAAAATACAAGCTATTTTGCGTCTATGCGCGAAGAAGGGTATTTGTAACTTCTTTAAAAACATCGGGTTTAAGCCATCTATTGATGATACTTCATCACGGAAGTTATAAGGCTCTGACAGAAGGACGGACAAATGGACAAAATATGCCAAACAACCCAAATAGACCATCGCTTCACTGAGTCAATAAGCACAGATATTTTAACGTTTAAACTATTGTGAGTGATATTCGTTATAACTAAATATCGGGCACAAAGAATTTTTGTCGTGTCCCAATAACTGATACACGCCTCAGGTGACTAAAGACTTGACTCTTATTTATCCCATCGGCTTAGCCTCGCAATTCAACGAAGTAATAGCGCCAGTGTATTGGGTACCATGCCCAATAACTATCACTCAGACGGTGTGTATGTTTTATAAATATAATTAGTAGTACTTTTTAATTTTATCTTTCTGTAATTCTTTGTTGATGTCACCGTAAGATTGTAAAAATCGTCAGATTACTGTCGAACCCTAACCTAACCTACAAGAAACAGACAATAAAACGTAAATACAATGAATATTTCAAAAATTGACACCCAGAATATTGAATGGTTTCAATCTTTCAACAGTTAACAATTTCGCAAGTTAGATTATAATCTAACGATTTTTACTCATACGGTGACATTTATATGATGTAAAATAATTAATTTAAATAAAAATATAGAACACCGGTTGTACCTCAGTTGTTTTGTAGGAAAATGGCCGACTAGTTTCAAAAACGAATAGTTAATTGGAACGAGCAAATATTAAACTTTACAGCGACTAAATACAATTAGTCAGTCGACAATTGCATAGGCCGGTCGCCAAAGCTCAAAGAGCCCATAAGCCGCTTACACCGACCGCCGCAGCGGGACAAAATCTCTGAATCTGTAATTTATTGTCGCACAAAATTCCCGGCACGACAGATCTCTTGGTTATTTGTAATTAGACTGCTGTGGTACATTCTAAAAAGCGGATGTCACGTTCAGTTGGTAAATCGCTTTGGCATTTTAATTTAATCTATCAATTAGTGTGCTAATGAAACTTTGAAGATCTTTTTGGTAGCTGGGGTCACAATTGAAGCGAGCGTGATATTTTATCATCGTGCACGTACTTGCAACTTGTGAACGCAGCTTCGCTCACATTAAGTTCCATTTTCATACAAATTTCAAACCCCTATTAGGGGATATTATACCTTAGGGGTTAAATTTTCAAAAATCCTTCCTTAGCGGATGCCTAAGTCATAAAAGATATCTGTATCCGATCCGCCCGATCCCTCCAGTTGTTTGAGCTGTGCGTTGACAGATGAGTCAGTCAGTCTCTTTACATAGATATTTAGATAAATTTTAGATTAAAAAGGCGTCCAACTGGGTCATGCATATAGAAAATATTTGGAATTTGACTAGGTAGATTTCTCTAACTTCGGAGGCCCTCCTACACCCGTGACCTGGAGCGGATCGCACCCTTCACCCCACCCTTATCCCCGTATTTAAAAAACCGAGATCAGTGAACAACATATTCTTATTTCTTGTCTTCTCATGATGTCTGTTTATTAGTAATAGTAAGTATTAACATTTTATTAGTATTACTTAAGTAATATTATCCTGTATCACTGGATGGAACTACCCTCTGCAGTACAGGTTATCTTAGAGTAGAGGGTAGGGTACTACACTAGGTATATAATTTTGTAACGCTCTTTTTTTAAAAAATAAATATTATTCTGTTATATTTTATTAATACGGGCTTTAGTCTGCCACTGGTCATATCGCCGGACAGTCGACTCAAACGGGCCCAACTCCCGGATAATCCTGCGATTTATTATATTGCCTCAGTCAGCATCTTTGCCAAGGACGGCCTGGCTATAAACCTTTTCCTTGGCTTGCATTATCAGCTCCCTCAATCGTCTAATCCTTTCCATTGTCCCGTTGTGCTATTGATTTGAAATTATCAAGTTGCTTCAATATTTTGGAGCAAATCTGGTTTTTATCACAAAATATTTAGGTAAGCATGCGCCAATAGGAATGATGACAACTCAATCATATCAGCAACTCTTTATCAAACTTAAAAACGCACTTCTAGCATGGAAGTTGTATGAAATTCACCGTTGTGACGTCATCAAATTTCAACGCACTTTTTTTCTTTAATCTATATAATAAATTTTTATCAAACTTAAAACTAAGTGCGGATGTGAATTTTAGGTCTTTTGGAAGGCCCACTATTTAATAGTCAGTTAGAAATAATTTATTTTTGATATAGGCATAATCCCTATTTGTCCCAAACTAGCCTTCATCATTGCTTTCCATAAGTCATAATTGCTGTCAAGTCGGAAGCTTATCCTGCAGTTTAAAAAGCTTTTCACAAAGTGTAGCATAATGTAATTATTTAATTTTAGAAATTTTAGGTTTCTAAATAGGCTTAAATGAACAGTTCCTTAACGTTGGTCTCATATTCAGTGAGACACAGTTAAGACAGGCATTAACGAAACGTAAACCTTAAAAAAGGGTCAACAACGTTGCAGATGAGGTTATTAATGATGATATGGACTAGCTGATGCCCACGACTTTGTTCGCTTCAATTCAGGTTTTTTGGTTCCGGCGGGAACCCTTTAATTTTCCGGGATAAAAAGTAGCCTTTGTGTTCTTCCAGACTATAATGTATATCTGTGCCAAATTTTATCCAGATCCGTTCAGTCGTTTAGGCGTGATTGAGTAACAAACGTCCATTCATCCATGCATCCATTCTTACATCCATACATCCATCCAAACTTTCGTTATAATATTAGTATAGATCATGGGTAACTTGCCCGACATTGTTACAATGTGAAGACGTCACTCTAGAAAATTGTCTAATAAAGTAGGATTATTTATTACATGTAGGACCTGCTACTAGTGCACCTACAGGTGTCTCATATGTCACAACATGTTTTGATTCTACCACTGCGCTGGTTCAATACCAATATCAATTATTATAAAACTTGGTTAAAGATCCTTCCGTCCTTCCGTCAATTATTATCACTTGCTCAAGGCGCAATGATTGCTATTGCAATCCTAAGCACACCGAAAGTACAGAATATACTGACTCTTACCACAGAATACATCTAATAGTACAGTTATTACTACATAGCGAAGGTAAAATTAGGTACTCAATCAATCGTTAATGAATTTGAATCGCTTTAGTGATCACTTGATCTGTCTCTTATGTCGTCAAAGATTTAAGAAATGAGGCTGATAAAACAAAAGGTTCAAGGGAATAAACATCTCAACGCTCTAGTATACACAACAGCTACATTATATCACAGGACAGCGGAGGCGGATGATCTGCAGATTTATTGTGTCTCACTCAACATTCCATTACCGCGGTGCAGAGGATTACAAAACTACCTTATATTGGCCTTCTCTTGGACCACATCCAGACCATTTTCTCCTTAACCGATACTTGAGAACTTGTTATTAGGTAACATGGTGCAAAGGATTACATAAGTATTTTTTATACTGGCTTTTCCCCTATCTGTTTTTTAAGAGCTCCCTGGCGCAGTGACAAGCGCTTTTGTCTTATAAGTGTGAGGCTCTGGGTTTGATCTCCGGCACAGTAAATTTGGGCATTTATAATTTCTAAATTTTCGCCAGCCCACATGAACGCAAGTCTTCACTCGAAATGACAAGGATTGTTTCCACAATCCACCATGCTGTTCAAGTGGGGATTGGCAGACTAAACACAAATTTGAGAAAATTATGAAGACATCTCGGACATGCAGATTTCCTCTTCTACCAGCTAGGAGAGACATTCCTCCATGTGTCTGTCTCATCTGCGCCTGTCACCCCGCAGCTTTCATTTCTTTACGTGTTTTCGTCGGAAAAGAACGTATTTCCTAAGAAAGTTAGACCTATACTATTGGGGTTTCTTAGTAGCGGAATGCCATATTTATACGTAGATTTCTAAAACAGGAACGTCAAGCAATTCGGTCAAGCAGCTTAGCAAAAGTCTAAATAGCTTGATATCAACTCTGACGGAGTCAGCAGACCAGTAATCCGCATATTTATTGTATCTCCTCACTAAGGCTTCAGCGGCCTGGGCCTAGGGCTGCCAACCATACTTCACTTAATATTTGTACTATAATGCGGTTCTGCGTACTATATACTGTTGAAGAAATACATAGATATTTCAGTTACTACATCAATATTATCCTTTTGACAGAAAAATCTCGCAATTTGTCAAAGAAAGGAGTGTTTTTAACAAAATGCCCATTTTGTTAAAAGAAGCAATAACAAAATGCAGTTTTTAATAAGCAATTTTATCATTTTCTTTAGATACAAAATATCCAAAGAAAATTATAAAATTGCTTATTAAAATCTATATTCGTTGACAAATAAATGTCTGGCTTTACTGGATAGTTTTAATTTTGATGAAAGTAACTAATAATTTTTCAAACAATACCAAATCCAAAAACTAAATTTAAATCAAGAGGGTTCATTAAGAATTGATGACTGAAATGTGAAACAAGCTCAAAATTTTCCAGATAAAAAAAGAGTAAATATAGTAAATATAAGTATAGTGGGATTAAGTACCTACTATTTAAATATTTTTTTACCCTTTTCATTTTTTTTTTTTTTTCTAGGTGTAGGTACGTACCAACTATATTCTGGAAAATAGTTTTGCCGAAAAAGAATTGGCAACCCTGGCTGGGCCTGCGCTCAAACAGATTATGGGCAGGTCTTTTCATTCGTCTTGCTAGAAACTATTTATTTTTCGGATATAAATAAAATAATTGACACTAACTCAGTTTAAATAATAGTTATTCAAAGTAAAACAATGTTAGGTATACCGAATAGCAACATAAGACAGACATGGGTTCCTAGTTGACAACGGCCGTCCAACGAGAACAGATGGCTCTTCTCAATGTAGGTACCTAAATTAGTTCCTCTAAGTGCCTTTTTCAAAGTTAAGCAAAAACGGACTACAAAGAGAGTCTAATGCTTCATTTCATATGGAATTCACTACAAGCACAGAATAGGTGCCTTATATTACAGTGCAAGTACCTGATAGTACAGGGCCTTAGCTGGGATCTCACCAGGTTGTAATGATGATGCAGTCTCGAACTAAACTGATTTATCGATAATCAGACCAAAGAAAATCCAGAAATTACAAATTCCCAAACTGCCCCACTCGCTGTCGGGTATAGAATATCGCTTATAAGACTGTTAACAGCGCTCCAACTGCGCCACCGGGATCGTGTAAACAATAGTATATTGTGTGCCTAGGGAGAAAACAAGACGATTTCAGACGTGGGTTCGCTCAGGGTGGCATAGAAGTCTGAAATCGTGATTCATCCCGCGTCACACACTGTATTTTTCATATAATCCCTATTAAAAGTGATAGTTTTATCAAAATTGTATTTATTATTTACTAGATGATGCCCGCGTGGATTAATGTTTTTTGATTCCTGCAGGAACTCTTCAATTTTCCGGGATAAAACGTAGACTATGTCCTTTCCCGGGATGTTACCTATCTCTGTATCAAATTTCATCAAAATCGGTTGAGTAGTTGTATCAGACAGACAGACAGACACTTTCGTATTTATAATATTAGTATGGATTTAAGTTGCTAGGTTGTTGCTTGGTTTACAAATATGATATCTGACAGTTTAGTCCATGGTTAAAATGACAATTATTTAAATAGTGGGTAATAGTAGTAGGTTTGAAATAAACAAAAGATACTCTAACAGGATTGTAAAGGAGGGCTGCGACGTCATTCAGCGGGTAGTAAATTATGATTTTCTACGCTGAAATTTTTCTGAAATTGACTGGCTTCGGGTGGCTCAACAGGCATTGAAACTCGCACTTTCAATGCAGGTTATATGAAAAACTTAATGCAACGTTGCACTAGTAGTAGGCTACATACTACTGTCGGTTTTTAGTTTACCACAGTGTAACGAGTGCGCCGGAAGCTGGCCGCTGACCACGTCCTGCCGACATAACTGTCCTCATACATCACTTCCGGTTTAATATGCATTCTTGTTTGTACGTGGTTTGCGGAGGCAACAGTAAATAAATAATAATAAATACTCACAGTTGCTGAACAATCTAAACAAGCTTTTATCAGCGATTTTATTTGCGTGATAATTTTTTGATACTTAATCAGTTTGAAGTATCCTTCATCTATAAATTGTGCAATTTAGACATATTGTATCGACCAGGTAAGTACCGAATAAAGCTATGTTAACCTTGCAAGGATTACTTTTTAAGGTCTGAGAAGGGGGTGAACCCTGGGGCTCGAAAATGATCGGGGGCTAGGCAACCTCTTTCTTATGAAAGCCCATAAGGAGGTTCGGAACGTAGACGTTTGGGACATATGGGTTTGTTGGACCTGACACCTAACTGTATATGAAAATCATTATCAGCCATATCTAGAACGTTGGCTAAAATTGGAACTAATGTTTATGCCTGCTTAGTTTTTCTTTTCATTTTAATTTTAAATATACTAGCGATGCTGTCACCGGGTTAGATAAGTTTGTGGGAATACGCACGTCAAATAGGTAATTCGAACTGTTAAGGAGTTCATTGATGCTTGCATGTCAAATAGCTTATAAGAACTCCTTAAACATTTCGAGTAATACGCTCTCAAAGTAATGATTTAAATACGATTTTCCAATAATGCGTCTGCCCCCCCATTGTGTAAGAGAATCGTAATCGTAATCGTTTGTCAAACGGATAATCCGACCTGTTTAAGGAGTTTATAGATTCCTTCAAGTCAAAAAGCATGTATGAACTCCTTAAACAGTTCGAGTACCAAATACGTTTTATCTGGATCCAGGCGGCGCAAGACCGTGGCTTGTGGATGACCCTACAGGAGACCTATGTCCAGCTTTGGACGTCTATCAGTAGACGATAACGACGACGAATACGTTTAAAGCTGTCAAATGATAACGATTTGCTTGTCTAAGTCCTTATGCATCCAAGATCATGGTAAAAGCCACCTCCAGCTTACGTAATAATTCGGGGAGGCCTACATTATGACCACAATAGTCACACGTTACCTTCATTACAGTCATACGCAAATGTTTGTCACATGCTTCGTATTGATCGTAAAGCTCCCGCTTATAGAAAAAACTAAGGGATTATTATAGTACAAACTATAAGTGACAAGCGGTTTTGATTTTTTTAAATTAATGACTTGTGTGAAAGTCATTTTACCATGTATGGTGAAAATTTAATCTGTAAAATTGATCAAGTATGGTATTTTACAACATGATAACGGCCTTGTGGCGCTAGCTACTGGCTTCGTTCGTCCACCTAATGGGGAGTGATCACTGCTTAAAAAGCAAGTAAAAAAAAAATACGTGTGGCACTCGGAGACTGCTGCGGTAAAGCTATTTATTGCATAGCTGTTTTTATCAACTTATGCAATTATAATAATTTATTTATTTTATTTATACAGTACTTTTTTAACATTGTTTTTTTTTCTTTGATTTGAATTCAAGTTACAATTTTTGAGCGTGGTAACCGATAAGAAAACAATTTTTTTTCTTTTATTAAATAAATAAAACACTGTACACAAATTATACGAGTACAGATATTCACTGTTGTACATAGATGATAAATACCTATACACCTATATACTCTCTCACAAACAGCTGATTACGTATTCGTCCGATTTCGGAGCAGCTTGTCTCGATTCGTGCGAGCTTCGTAGAGTCGTACCATGAAGTAAATACAAAGAGGAGGTGCCCCAGCGCCGAAACTCTAAGCAGGCATGAGGAAGAGGGGGATTACGCATGCGCAGTAACGCCGATACAACCAATGCCACCTAGAGACGAGTTGCTGAACTAAAGAGACAAGCGTGATGTTTCAAAAAGTCATTAAAAGTTCTGCTATTCATCGATAGATGGCAAAACTAAAAAGTATCACCGCTGTGCCGGTCGGAGTGGGGGATGTTAGGTTATTTTCGTTACGGAATTTCTGGATTCGGTCTCCACGCTCAAGGCCCGCGATAAAAGCTATGCAATAGCTTAGTAAAAGCTTTAACTAATTTCATAATATTTAAAAATCTATCTTGAGCGCAGTTCCACTCAGCGGGCGATACTGAGAGCTATGCTCGGAGTGTCTTTGCGCGATTGAATCAGAAATGAGATTTACGCACAGTTAATAAAGTAGTCCACATGCGGTCCCAATGTGCTGGAATGGTGGCCCCACACTGGTGGCGCACTCGGTGGACGGGTGACTAAATCAAAGTTCATACTAGTCGTAGGTAACCGTCGACTGGCAAGGAGGCGCAAGACCTCGGCGTGTGGAAGCCAGTGGCGTGCAGTTCATAGAGGCATAAAAGCACTGCTTACCCAAATGGATAAACGTCAATGCTCATTTTTCATCAAAACATCTAGTAAGTAAGTATTCTGACTAAACGAATGCCTGCCCTATCTTCAAAACCTGTGCACGCCACTTGTGGAAGACCTTGCAAAAGACCTGTATCCAGCATTATTCATTATCTGTTGACAATGATGACGATAACGAATCCTAAGAAATAAATCTCAGACCAGGGCGCGTTTGGAACCCTCGTAGCTTTAGTTTTAAGATACCGTAACCAATTATCACCATCATGTTTTATAAGTAACTAATTTTTAACGTCAATAAGTGTACCTACAGTGTACTTATATTGAATAAATGATATTGAGTATTGAGTATTGAGAAAATCATGATAAAACAGCCCGCGTTTCCCTTAACCTTGCGCCAAACACAAATACAAGCTAACACGCAGTACATTCGCAACTTCGTACATTTTCACAACGTGTCGCCAATGCCCGGATTACACCGGATTTTATTGCGAGACTTTTCAATAATTTATATCATAACACATGGCATGCCACCCTGAAGGCCCCGGGCCCCCCTACCCCCCGAATGTCGTAATAAAATGTCCCGGACCCTGTATGAAGAGGTTTTATGACGACGTTCTTTCAATTGTGACTATTTGCAAGATGTATTTGACGACCCTTCTAGCAAAGCTGAGTCGCTGAAGAAATATATTACAGGCCCGAATTTGAATGTTAGGTAACGTTGGTACCTATTTTTTTTGAGATTCACTTTTAAGACGGTGTAAGTAGGTATGTGTATAGGTTAATCCTATTAACGCCCATAGAAATTGCATAAAAAAGGCTCCACACTTACGTACGCGTTCGTTACTCCTTCGTATACACCTCCAAACCGCATACTATTTTTGTACGTAAAATTCTGCCAGCTTGGGGATGCCCTTACCCATCTTGCCCAACCCCACAGCATTGAGTCTAATCAGATGATTAGTAGAAAACAAAGTATAATCCTGACTGAGTTAATATTTAGACTAAAATTTAAAAAAAAAAACAGAAATCTTGCACTTTATTATAAAAACTGCCTCGTCGGTTGGTTGGCATGTTCGACTGCGGCAGACGAGGTCCCGGGTACGAGTCCCGCGTCGGGCCTTAAGTATTGAGTTTTTCGAACTAGAAGTTCTCAGTACTAGCCAGTAGTTAGGAATTTGGCGGTGTTTCACCCCCGTGCCTCAGAGAGCACTAAAGACGTCGGTCCCGGTTAGTATCACTAACACGATAACAGTCACTAAAGCCCGCCAATCCGTATTGGAACAGCGTGGAGAGTGTGAGCTCTAATTCTCTCTCTCCTACGAGAGTGGAGGCCTATGCTCAGTTGTGGGACTAATAGGATGTAGTGGTAGTAGTGGTGTATTTTATCAATCCAAAGAGTCATTACTAGCAATTCCAATACAACTTTCACGAATAAAAACTAAGTACAAGATTAGCCTGTAACGAAATCCTAATGTAATGGAAACTTATCCCAGAATGAGCGGTGTCGTAACGACGTAGGAAGGATGTTGCTCTACCGCGGGTGAATAATAGACGACCACGGAATAACAGTTGTAGGGAGATATCACTTTGATAAAGAGGGAGCGGAAAATTTATCGAGCGAGTTGACAAGCCTTCTGAAGTTTTCATCGAGCATGGAAATTCACGCTAATATCACTCAATATCTAATTTTAACTAAACCTAAGTAGTAAGTTACGAGTAGTAACTAAACCTGGATGAAGATTAAATCTAATTTTATCACACAGAAGATGTATTTTTTAACAGAATTAAAAAAAGTACATTTACGAAAGCGACGATATCAAATTAAAAAATAACTCCGTTTTGATAAGATTACTTATTTATCGATTCTATTTATTATATTCGATGGCTTTGCTGTAACCAACCTGAAAAAAATTGAAGGCCCCTAATTGTTTCGTACTTACTTTTGATTTTTCGTAAATATATAAAAATATTATTCCATAATTTTGAGTTGATTTATTTTTTAAACCGATATTTTTTTTTATTACTATTTTTTATGTATAGCAAGCAAGCAAACAAGCTAGCTAATCAAGCTAATCACCGCACATTTGCAGTACCAGAGGAACCACAAATGCGTTTTAAGGAATAACCCCACAATGTAGTTTTGAGGGAACACAGCAGGTGGAAGCTGGAAATTACCTATTTGTATTATTATTTTTTAATTAATATTAGGAACCACCTAACAACCTGCAAATTAGTATTGATATAAATTTAAATAAAATTGGCGGTGTTTCAATACGTACTTGCTCAGCGTGGAAGACAATGGCCAAGCCCTTCTCATTCTGAAACGAAACTCGTGCTCAGTAGTGGAAATGTAGCCGGCAATGGGTTGAAATGATGATGATGGACGTGGTAATTTGCATGAAGGTATGGTGATTGTTTTTAAAATTCTCGGTAGTATAGTAAAGTGCATTACATAATTAATTTGTACAAGTTTAAGTGTGTTAGTCAATAAATGAAGAAATGCAGATGAACCTGGAACAGTTCCGGCTTGTAGCAAAAATATGTTCCACAGTACGGACCTTTGAGGGCATAGTGTACCGTGTAGAGAGAAATTCCCTACCGTAGTATGTCTTTTTAAACAGTTATATTATTTTTATTTTTTAAGTATTATAGCGGGCGATGGAGAGAGCAATGCTCGGGGTTTCTTTGCGCGATCAAATCAGAAATGAGGAGATCCGCAGAAGAACTAAACTCTAAAGTAACCGACATTGCTCGACGTGTTGCGAAGCTGAAGTGGCAATGGGCGGGGCATATAGTTAGAAGAACCGATAGACGTTGGGGTCCCAAAGTGCTGGAGTGGCGACCACGCACGGGAAAGCGCAGCGTTGGCAGACCCCCTACTCGCTGGACAGACGACATTAGGAGAGTCGCAGGGAGCCGCTGGTTCCAGGCGGCGCAAGACCGAGGCGTGTGGAAATCCTTGCAGTGGACGTCTATCGGTTGAGGATGATGAAGTATTATAGTATTTTATAATATGGGCCCTTGTTGCCTGAAATAAATCAATAAATAAAATAAACTCATTTAATTTTCTTTCCACTCCTCCTATGACTGTGGCCCGACCAGCGGATTCAATCAGTTTCAGTAGGTGGGGATCGTAAGGGCGCGTGCATAAATAACGCGAGTCAGCCCTCGTCCCGAAGATCGCTCCTCCAGGATATATTACAGCCACTGCAGGTGGACTGAGGTAGATAGGTAACGTATTTTTCAGCTTGATATTTTTCTTGGTAGAGAAAATTTTTCAGTCTTTTTTTTTTTTATCCTCTACAAGTTAGCCCTTGACTGCGATCTCACCTAATGGTAAGTGATGATGCAGTCTAAGATGGTAGCGGGCTAAAATGTTAGGGCAGTTAGGGTATGGCAGTTATATTAAACCCATACCCCTGTTCGGTTTCTACACGGCATCGTACCGGAACGCTAAATCGCTTAGCGGCACGTCTTTGCCGGAGTTCACTTGGAATTTAAAACTAGATGATGCCCGTGACTTTGCGAGGGTTTATGATTTTAGAAATCCTACGGTAAGTATTCCATGTTTCGGGATTTTCCGAAAAGGAGCTTATCACTGTCCAATTTTGACGACCTCCGTGGCGCAGTGTTGAGAGCTGTTGCCTTAACTTGCGGTGGTCCCGGGTTCGATCCCCGGCTGGGTTTGGAAGTTTATAATATCTGAATTTTTCCTGGTCCGGCCTGGTGGGAGGCTTCGGCCGTGGCTAGCTACTCACTACACTTCTAAAAAATCACATCGAGATTGTAGCAGAAACCTATAAACAAACACACTTTCGCATTTAAAATACGCTTAAGTGATAAATACTTCGGTCTTAGAAAGGATCTACGTACAGATACAATTTCCCAATGTACTAAATGCGACCTTCCGTTACGTTTTAACAAAATATAGTAGATACGTTTGTAAGACTGCTACCATCAGAATATCCATGTTATCTTCAAGAACGCGTAATATGCACTTTTCCTAAAACAAGTCTAACAAAAACAGAAACAAGCGAAAAGCTCTTGAAAGTATTTCGCAGATAATTTCGTAGACAAACCAATCCATTGATTTCCTCTCGCATTTCCGTACGGGAAGGCACGTGAACAAATTCTCCAGTTCCAAATTGGACGTAAGGCCAGACAAATGGTTCGAAACAATACACTTACGCGTGATTGAAAAACGACTCGCTTCACTCTATAAAGAGCTTTCCTTTACGACACACGACTGCTATCTCACCCCACGACACGATAATTTTCCCTGATTCTCGGCTATTGAAATCGTAAGACGTGGAAGTCATTTTAACTTCTCGAAGAATCATCCATACTAATACTATAGATGCGAAAGTGTGTCGGTCTGCTTTAATGGCTCAACTTTTCAACCGATTTTGATGAAATTCTGTATAGAAATAGGCTATAACCCGGGAAAGGACAGGCTTATCCCGGAAAATTAAGAACTTATTAGTATGACACTAACATTGAAATTTCAGCGCCTATAAAGCATATACTTAGTTACCGCTAGTGTTTTTGTATCTACGATCATTTCAATTTTATTGTCATAATGTTAAGTTATATTAATTTAAAAAAAATCTCGTGTCGTGCCGTACCGTCTATGGGTGCAGGCCCTTAACGTTCCGGTACGATGACGTGTTGAAACCGCTTAAGAGGTATTGTAAAGGTTTAATATAACTGCCATTGGTAGTGTATAAGAAAACAGATATTAAATAACACAGCTGTTCCCGTTCCTTAGTTAATAAGGAACTTATATTCGTAACATTTGTATTTTTAAACAACAATTATTAAATACTCATTTGCAGTGGCGTGCAGTTCATAGAGGCATAAAAGCACTGCTTACCCAAGTGGAAATACGTCAATGCTCATTTTTACCAAAACAGTGAGTAAATAGGTATTCTGACTTACCAATGCCTACCCTAGCTTCAAACCCTGTGCACGCCACTGCTCATTTGGTATTTTATATAAGTAGGCGCAGGTCAAAACTGAAGGCTTAAACATTGTCTTTAGCGAAGATAGACTGCCCACAAATCTGCAACCATCTGCAAAAACAATTTCCTTATTACGACGTTAAAAATAAAAAGAGCCTCTAATTTTCCCTCATAGGCTGGAATTTTAAAATGCTCCGAAGGCCCGAAGCTTATCCAAGATCTCATTTGCGCGGCTCCCGACGGTTTTAGAAATTATTCAATTTAATGCACATTCCGCCATTTTCCTCCCCATTATCGCCTCGCAGACTTTAACGTAATCTTCGCAATAAATATTATTGAAATTGATTTGGGTTCTTTTCTGGTCTATGCAAATTAGTAGCTGATGCCCGTGACTATATCCGCGCGGATTGTGATTTTTTGGTTCCCGCGGGAACTCTTTATTTCCGGGATAAAAAGTAGCATATGTGTTATTCCACTTTATAATCTATCTCTGTACCAAGTTTTAATCCAGATCCGTTCAGCTGTTCTGCCGTGATTAAGTAATAAACAAACATCCATCCATCCAAACTTTCGCATTTATAATATTAGTAGATGCGTAAAGAAGTATAGATACCTATAGTCGTACAGAAGCTCACTTTGTTTGAGTGAATTCTACTACGGTGGAGTCCTTACAGCACCGAAGTGACGTCTCGTCTTGCCTAGGGTTAATTCTCCAACTTATTCCATAGCTCGATCTGGAGAACCTTTCTTTCTGAGTCATATGATGCAAATAAATCTATACTTACTTAATATTATAAATGCGAAATTTTGGATGTATGGGTTACTTTTAATCCCGGAAAATTAAGGAGTACCCGCGGGAACCAAAAAACCTTAATCCACGCGGGCATCAGCTAGTTCTATTATATTTTGCATCAATGAATGTCAATATGATAAAATAAAGTCAAGTGCAAGCCAATAGTGCTAGACATAGACATGTCTATACCAGTCTATTAGAAAACGTAAAAGTCAAGTATAAATGCAACATCATGTAATGATAAGGTACAGCAAGTTTTAGCTAGTCGCTGGGGGTATTGAATATTCGATCTGCCAGCTTTCAAAACGAATTGCTTACACTGGCTACCTACCTCACTTTGGGGCACGTCAACATAGCTGAATTACAGTGTATTGGCCCGTTTAGTAGTTTTCTTTTTCAATAAAAAAATAACTAATGAAACACCTACCTACTGTTGTGTCCTTTGAAGATCACTTTTTTCGTTAATTAAGTATTTTGTAATAATAAATGATTATGTACGTTAGGGTAAAATATGTCTACTTTTCACTAGTTCACTCATTGATTGATTGTCTCAGCTTTCGCTGAGAGTCGATACTTTAACCTTTTATAGATACTGCTAACACTGGAGCCAAACAAAACCATGGAATTAGGAGGTATAGTCCCACCAACTTCTTTGGCCCGGTGGCCAAAATTGGAACTAATTTTTATTTGTTTCATTTAGCTTACACGCGCTGAACAAGTCATAGTTAAAAAAGTTTAAAAACACGACTGCCCTGCCAAAAAACGAACTAAAAAGTTAAAAATCTAAAATAATCTAGTTACATTAGAATCTTATTCAAATTTTTATTAAATTATCTTTTTTTGTGAATCACTGGATATTGAACTATAGTGTTACATATTTTTGGAATCTACTCATCATTTTCTAGATGATGATTTTATAGTTAATCTTATTTTCGAATTTTTCTTTCAACTTTAGTATTTAATGCGGGGCCATGGTCACCCCATCAATTTATTTAAAAATTTTACTAGCCTATGTCACCCGAAATAAGCTAGGAATTCTAACGATACCTCATATATCGAAATCAGTTCAGGCGTATAGAAGTTATGGTGGAATATACAAACTCACATACATACATACATGAACCCTGAAAACAATATACTCTTTTTTCGGGCAGTCGTATAAAAAACGCTATTCTGAGACCGCCCTAATAGAAATTCTTTAACCTTTCTTTAACGTTAAAGCAGAAAACCGAGAATGTATCTTGTTACACTCTATACCCTGTGTTTGTAGCTTTGTACGCCATTTCACGATACTGGCAGTATTCTGCAAGAGTCAAGACTCACATTACTTAGGGAATATAACGTATTCCGCTGCATGCCGCCGACCACGCTTTATTGCGTTTCATCTGTAAGCGAATATTCAGGGATATGCAGAATGACACTATTCTAAACTTTTCACTTCCAGCATACTTGCTCGTATATCAAAGATATTGCGGAAGAGAAAAGTTCGCATTTCGTGGCGATTTTATTTTGACGACCGCCATAATATACCAGCTGTAAAAATTTGAGACGTGAACTATTAGAAAATGAGAGGTCCTGGGCTCGATTCCCGGAAGGTTAAATGTTTTATTTGTCACTAGTTAGCAGTCGAGTTTGGTAGGAGGAATTATTGTTTATTGTTAGTCCACTGCAACTATAAACTGCATTTCTACGTATGTATGTAACATTTGAGTTCTTTATTCAAAAACTTAAATGTTACATACATACGTAGAGTAAAAACCCCAAAGTGGGATAAAGGTGTTCTTTCATCATCTCAACCCTTCGCCAGTCCACTGGAAAATGCGGATTGGAAGACTTCTCACACCTTGGAGAATATTATGAAGAACTCTCTGACATGCAGATTTCCTGACGATTTTTCCATCACCGGTAAAGCAATCAAACTAATATTATAAATGCGAAAGCAACGGAACAACGGATCGTCGTGATTTTTGGCATGGCTATAGTTGAGGATCTGGAGAGTGACATGGGTTATTTTTTATCCCGGAAAATTGAGGAGTGCCTGCGGGATTATAAAAATTAAACCAGGAAGTCACTGGCATCAGCTTGTAGTTGATAACTCTGTGATTGAACGTTTAAGGAAGAAAAAGGTTTCAGTGCCACTCAGTAAACTCTACCCAATCTGTGAGTGTTTCTCTTCCTTCTTCTCTCTCTGTGTTATTCCTCATTACTGAGGGTCGTGACCCCTTTCCATTAATCAAATAATGGTAGGAGTTTTCTTGGAATAATAATGCGGTGGGTTCCCACGTCCTTCCGCACACGACTCGTCTAAGAGTATTTAAATTCTTAGGTTTGTGTAACGATTATTATCAGACTCTCTCTGATAGTCTCTCTCTCAGGGTGCTCTCCGAGGCACGGAGGAAACAGAAAGGTCAAATTTGAACCTCCGACTTCGGTCACCCATCCAGTTACCGACTTGGGTCAACATTGCTTAACAATCGCAATCGACTGATATGCGTTGTCACAACTCGTCCCTCAGAATGTTTCATCTTAAGAGGCCGACGAACGCCGCTCGCAACTTCTATTCAACCCGCAAATATAAATTTGCCGGTATATTGCTATCTCTATTTGGCTGAAAACACATAATCGCGTGCAAGCGCGATAGCATTATGAGCGTCCAGAGTTTGTCATACATTTATAAGTCTTGTTCCGTAAATACCAAAAATGATGAATGAAAACTTGTTGTGTTTTAACTTCGTGTTGTTATCCTGTAACTTGACAATATAGGCTATGTTCCTGATCAATTATTACGTAAGATATCGTTCGTTTCAATATGAAACAAATAGCGAGAAAACATTTCATTTATGTCGTAAAACATGCAAAACGCAATGCACTTACATTTAAATTTGGGAAAGTATTTTGATAAAATAATTGTCCGGAAACCTAGATAAATACAAGTTCAATCTTAATAATCGCATATTATAGTGGAAATATTCTCGTTTTTTTTATTGAAAATAATACAATAGAACTTAATGCTAGCTAGCCTAACCTAATTACTATATAAATCATGCCCACGTGGAATAGTGGCAAGAATGCTGGCTGCATTTCCGCGCTGGACAACCAGGCTGATCCTTTGCGCAAAAAATGAGCCAGCCCTTCTATCACCAGATGAGGCAATTAACCGCGGTGTGATATCTAATTAAAAATTCTCGAATTAAAAATCATTTTGGTATTACGTTTGTATGGGCAATTCACCCTCCGCTGGCACCTTCAGCCGTCTATAAACAGGAACGGCAGACTATTTGTCATCTACGTACTGAGCGCGGGATTACAGTCGATATACTTATGTCAAGACACGTAATCCCGAATCGAGAGACGAGCTCACGATCTTGACTGCCGAGTTAATTACGGATTAATGTGTCAAGCTATTAATGAAACAGGCTCGGGTTGTCTTCATTGAGTAATATTGTTGGAGGGTTAACCCTCCAACAATATTACTCAATGAAGACAACCCGAGCCTATTTTATATTTATAAAAAAACTTTCAAATTTAAATTTGAAGGTTTTTTTATAAATATGAAATATAGCGAGCAAACGAGCAGGCGAGTCATCTGATGTTAAATGATTACCGCCGCCCTTGAAACAGCACCAAATATGAAGGGTTTTTTTAAAATATAAAATATAGCGAGCAGGCGGGTCATCTGTTGTTAAGTGATTACCGCCGCCCTTGAAGCAGCACCAACAGTACCACCAGAGGAACCGACCAATACGTTGACGTATTTGTTTATCCGCCCTTTGAAGAGCGTGATATATTGAAATACTAGGCTGATGCCCGCGACTTCGTTTGTATGGCATAAGTTTCTAATTCGCACGAGCACTTGTTAATTTTCCGGGATAAAAAGTAGCTGTCACTTTCCAGGTTCTCTACTATTGCTCTATTGCTTTGTTGCGGCTTGATTGAAGGACAAACCAAGAACACACTTTCTCATTTATAATATTAGTATAATAATGCTTGAAAGCTAATGCTGATACTGAACCTGATGATATATTAAAAGCCATTTTATGAGAAAAATAATTAACGTCGACTTAATTAACTCGAAATCAATATCCTAGATTAGAAGTCAGCGTGGAAGATATTATGGTACACAAGCGAAATACATAATTATGTGCACCCTCGATTCCCTTACTCTCATTGCAATCAATCGGGGAAAAACAAGTTAACCCTTTTTATTCTGACGGGGGGGAAATCTCCTTAAGATACCCGACTTCCTGGGGTGACATCAGGTTATGCAGGATTTCTACTTATAAAACCCCCTTGGTGGCCGACTTTAACGCATGTTGGGAAGCTCCGAGATCTCTTAAGAACGATTCGGTGCCTCCCTTGTGCGATCCCCATAGGGCTCATCCCGGACTCCTGTAGAAGTCCCCTCATTACCCACCTGACCTGTAACAAGTTCAGCCGAGCATGGAATGAAAAAGAAATAGTTCCATCGTAAAATCCCTTAATAATTTTCTCAAAGGAAAAAATCATGTAACTTTAAATCGGTGTAATGTTGAAAAATCGCCTCATTATCGGAGCCGGCATTCAAGTGTCCGCGACATTAACCCCAGCTCCACATAAACTGACGGGCCATTACCCGAAACCCTACCATTGTCCTTCCCACACCATACAAATATTATAGATACGAATGTGTGTTTGTTTGTTGGTTTGTCCTTCAAAAACGTCACAACAGAGCAACGGATCGACGTGATTTTTTGCACGGGTATTGTTGAGGACCTGGAGAGTGACACAGGCTAGTTTTTTTTTTTGAAGGAGTTTCTATGGGAATAAAAAAAACTTATTCCACGCGCATAAAGTCGCGGGCATCAGCTAGAAAAATATATTATCACCACCATATATTTAGTTTTTTTTTGGTTTAGCCAAAGTCGACCACGCTGACCAGATGCGGGTTGAGATATCACATTCCTTTTAGAATTACACCTGATGGGAAATGATGATGCGGCCTAAGATGCGATGCGCTTATCTAGAAGATGCCTATTCAATCTTGATTGAAACTTATCTTTTCCGTTTCTTTTCCACACTACAATCGCGGTCTCATTCAGGTTTACCGCCCTGGGCATCCGACGAACTTAAACAGACGCCTTATAGACTAGAATAACTAGATACCAGTAAAGTGACACACAAATGTCGGATCATGTTCAATACCGTGAAAAATTGCAAGTAATTGGGCTATAACGTGCGGCCCACTGATATAACAATTAACAAACCTAGTTACGTTAACTTGCGTGCATTTTAAGTATTTCCAATTTAAATTTCATTGTTGATTCTGAACTGACTCACTCGAGTTCAGGATTTTAATGAGGTATTCGTGATTGTGCAACTATAAGATATTAAATATGTCTTATAAACAGCAAAGAGTCATTACTCATAATATTGTATTTTATCAAGGGCATGATCTAGTCTAGGCTTTCTAAAAATCGCAGATAACTTAATTATTTGATCAAACAACAGCATCGGCCAAAACTTTCTTCCGATTAATTAATAAAAAGTTATGTCTTATAAACAACAAAGAGTCATTACTCATAACATTGTATTTCATCAAGGGCATGATCTAGTCTAGGCTTTCTAAAAATCGCAGACAACTTAATTATTTGATCAAACAACAGCATCGGCCAAAACTTTCTTCCGATTAATTAATAAAAAGTTATGTGTTTTTTGAAAATATTATTATTATGCAGTTTAATTTTTAATAGACATCGTGTTCCTTGGACTGTTTCCACTCCTACAATCTGCATAACATTGCATGTATACCTACTGTTTATGTAATTCGAGAAGCAATCGAGTTTTAACCCCTTAGTATCCCCGTTTCCCGATAATCATGTCGTAACTGCCCCAACACGACTTTGTCATGTAAACGAGCGAGTTTACGACTCCGACCCGCTAAGCATTGCTTGCCATCTGAGGGTCAACTGTCAAATACTCGACGGAGCTTAATCGTTTTAATAATTAGAACCATGGAACATCGCGGCTAGGAGATGGGACATGTTCGTCCGATACGCTTTAAATAATCCCAGTATTTAAATAACTAGGCTTTTCCTATAGTAAACTGACACTAGTTGCATGACACTCATTAAACGGTTAAACTTAAAGTAAGGAAAAGTAGAGTGGATTTCATAAATGATATCAGTATTCGTTACGCCCATTCTGGTTAAAGCTTGAAACTTGGATAATTTTGCTTTTTAAAAATAGATAGATAGATAGACACTTTATTGCACACACGATATACAAAAGTTAAAAGACAGAAGGATGCAAAGGTCTTATTGCTAAAGCAGCAGCTGCTGAGTCCTAACTTATCAAAAGTGGCAAAAGATCTCCACGTGAATTAAAGAGATTTACGTTTCGTGCTTAAACCTCACTTTTCTTAAACATTTATACATTCATGGCATCAGCTCCACTGACAATATTTTAAGACCAAGTGGTCTAGCAATTGTTTTTGGTAATAGCTGTTAGCAGTAAAATGTGAACAGAATTTTTTTTCTTTTTTCTTTTTTTTTCATCCACTACAAGCTACCCCTTGACTGCGATATCACCTGATAGTAAGTGATGATGCAGTCTAAGATGGTAGCGGGCTAACCTGTTAGGGGCATGGCAGTTTTATTAAACCCATACCTATTCGGTTTCTACACGGCATCGTACCGGAACGCTAAATTACTTGGCGGCACGTCTTTGCTGGTAGGGTGGTAACTATCCACGGCCGAAGCCTCCGACCCTGCCGGGAGATCGAATCCGGGACCTCCGCATGTTAAGACAACAGCGCTACACACTGCGCCACGAAGGTCGTCATAATTGCGTTTTAAACAAATTCTAATGACTGTTTCAAAGTTATTAGGTCCTTTTACTCGAAATTAATTTTAAAGACGTTGCTCTGCGTACAATCGTTTGTGTCTATATGTATATCTTTGGGGCGTTCTTGTGCAGGAGTTGTCGTTGGCCATCCAGCGCGGTAAGTCCGCAAGCGTAATGGACACCTTCGAACCAGGAAGGTGGGCATTTTGACGAATAATTTTTATTAAAAAAAATTGTAACGTTGATTTTAATTTAGATTTTATTATTATTTTGTTTTGTACCTAGTTAATTAATAGTACAAAATATACCTATTATGTAAATTTGTACTTAGGTATAGTTTTAATCATGAAGAAGCCGTTTGTGTAGAGCAAAAGTTTTTCAATATTATAATATATTATTTCAGAAATTGTCCTAAGGTTAGTAGTATTTTTAAATTACTAACCTCATTATTTTCTTTGTGGGTAATTTAAAAAGACTACTATACTTATATGTATATGAATATTTATATACAGACATTATATATTCAAATGCTATCTAGGTAAGTTAAAAGTCTTTGAACGAAATAATGATCCAACTGGATCGTCTCACTATCAAAGGAGATGTTCAAACATTAAGAATCACTCAGGAATCAGGAGATCGTCGCATTATCATATTTTCTTTGTGATGGTAATCAGCATTCAGCACATTCTGTATAAAGCCAAGGACCGACGTAACAGGTTCTCAAACTGTCCTCGTTCTGAAAACGTTTTATTTTTTTTTGCAATCGAAATGATCATTATAAATGCGAAAGTGTGTTTGTTTGTCGATCAATCATGCTGCAACAAAGCAACAGATCGACGTGATTGTTTGCACGGGTGTACAGTTGAAGACGTGGAAAGTGCCCCGGATGACATCCATCCGGGGCTAAAAAAACAAATTTTTATTTTTAATAATTTGTTTTCTCTTAAATTTAACTAACTAAGATACAAATATTTTGCATTAATAAAAACACTCCCTAACCGTTATCAATCATGTATATCGTTGTGTGTACGTACGAGTACATTGTAGTCTTCCTTTATCATATCTGCCGCTTTCTCACCGATCATCATCGTTGGCGCGTTGGTATTACCACTTGGAATTCGAGGCATAACCGATGCATCCACAACCCTTAGTCCTTTGATCTTATGAACTCTTAATCGTTCATCGACTACTCCATCTGGTCCCATTGCACACGTTCCTACAGGATGCAGCAATGAATTAACAGTATTGACAGCGTAACATGCCCAGTACTCATCAGTTCCATAATTAAGTCCTTCACAACCTCTAACGTCCAATCTAGCAACTTCTGCACCTACTTTTCTATAATGTGACGTTTCAGTCAATCTTAACATATATTTTATAGCTTCTACCATTAAAGCGACATCTTTTACGTTTCTAAAAAATCCTATTTCAATCAATGGATCAACAAAAGGGTCGCTACTTTTTATTCTCACTTGACCTCTAGATTTTGGATGGAGCAAAATCAAGCTCAAAAGATCTATTTCCCGGTAAACGTTGGCTTTACTAATTGAATAGCAGTAATTTTCAACCAAGTTCGCTACTACTCGACAACCGAACAAAATGGCAGGAGCCGCTGTAGCCCCGACACGAATGTTGAAAAGCTGAATATGAGGTTTTGTTTGACCATAATACTTGCTAGCGGAACCGTTGAGTCTTATGAAACCAGTTTGGAGAGGTATTGGAAATTGATCTAATTCACCAGGGGCCAACAAATTTTGAACGACTGTTTGCAAACCTTTTTGACCTTTTATAGCTAGAGTTACTAATAGATGATCTTGAAGATTCTTACCAACGGGAAGATCAGCTATAGTTTGAATGTTAAATGATTCCAGTACTTCACGAGGCCCTATTCCAGATAACATTAGAAGTTTCGGCGAATCTATGGTGCCGGCAGATACAATTACCTCAATGTTAGCATACAGTGTTATGATTTGGCCTGTTTGAAGTAAAACTTTGACGCCGTAAGCTTGTAAAGTATTTGGATCTATTAGTACTTTGGTAACTCTTGCATATTTGGTAATGTAAAAGTTTGGTCTGTCTTTGGTTGGTCGTAAATACGCTTCAGCAGTACTAGATCTCCTGCCATTAGCAAAAGTGAAATGGGGTAGTGATGCTCCTAGTATTTTGGGTCCATTTGTTTCTAACAGGCGTTCGATTCCCATTTCTTCCCATGAATCTAAAACTTGGTCGTTTACGTTTTCGTAATACGCATTTGCTCTTGGTCTAGATATAGCAACAGGGCCAGACGTTGAATGATAGTACGCATTATGTGGATTCTCTAAAACTGAGTGATCTGTCATATTTTCAAGCTTTTTGTAGTATTTTAAAACTGTTTTCGAATCCCAGCCTGGTGCAATTTGGTTCCACTCTTCGAAATCTTCTGGTGCTCCTCGCGCGTAAACTTCCAGGTTACTTGACGAAGAGCCTCCAAGCATTTTCCCCCGACCCATGTAGATCTTACCATCGGCATGGACCTGTCCAGTTCCCGGGTCAAGGTCAGCTTCGTAATCAAAATCGTACTTTGAGTGCATGAGTAACCCAAACATACTTGGTATCTGGAACAGTAATGTTTAGGATTAGAGTCTGTTTGTCATTTTTATACTATTAATTTTCTAATTTTTATGTTTATGAAAAGTAAAGCAGAGCTAGGACTTATGAATTATGATCAGGATTTTATCCTTCACACACATATAAAAATAGCTTGCTGCAAATTACGCAAACTCGGGCAAATGGAGCAAGACATTTTTAAAAGCTTAATATTACTATTTAGATTGTAGATATTACAAGGTATGTATGTGTTTTCACCATTTAGATTAAACATTACACCATTTTGGAAGCCAACAAGGACGACCAATTCGACTATTAGAGGAATAAGGCCTGACAAACCATGGGTTTTTAAGGTTTTTGTTAATATTTTATTTTTGTTGTGATAATTAGATTTAATATTTAATGTATAATTGTGAATCGTCCGCGAAAAATAAAATAAAATAAAACATAAAAGCAATATTTAAAAAATTCATCAAATAATTTATAGTCCCACAAACTTATCTGGCCCGGTGGCCAAAATTGGAATTTTTATGCCTATTTAGTTGTTGCTTTTATTTCATTTCTAATAAACATATACATAAGAAATATTATGGCGCACAGTGAGTGAGTTTATCACCTACGGGGTGGTGCTTCTGGATTTGACAGCCAAACTGGCCCTAAACCAAAAGGAACGTCACCAGGAAAGTTTCTGAAGAATGATAGAACGCTACCCGCAACCCGGGTATAGAGGTTCTACCTCGAATCCTCCATCGGCAAATCGGAAAACAACGAGCCGGTGATAACGGAAGACTCTTACGGACACCCTATGAACTATCCTTGAATTATGGTGTCCGCGGTGGCCATCCTGAAGGCTTACATATTTTAAAGTGCTTAGAATGACCATCGAGGGTCTTTTTGTCGATAAAAATTTGCAACCCCGGCTCGGGTATCTTAAGCAGATTTTTCCCGGTCAATATAAAAAAAAGTAAATGAGGTACCTCAGTTACAGTTAACAGTTTTTAGTTTCCCGTCAACCCGCATTGGAGCAGCTTGGTGTGTCTAAGCTCTAATTCCCTCTCTTCTATGAGAGTGGAGGCCTGTGCCCAGCAGTGAGACGTTAATGGGCTGTAGTGGTAGTTTTCCTAGTACGGGTGCTAAAGCACTCCCTCTGACCTCAAAAACTTTATTGTTCACCTTTTCGATTGTATTGTATTGCATTGTGTAATATTATTGATTTACTTAAATTTAAAAATTCATCTATTGTGTCCTATTCAGTCCTCGGTTAAGTCTAATTTTAGGTACTTAATCATAATACGGTCTCCGTGATACAGGATCCCTAGTGCAGAGACCAAAGTTAAATTAAATTGATACTCAATACTCAATATCATTTATTCAGGTACACTATAGGTACACTTATTGACGTTAAAAATTACTTACTTAGAAAACATGATGGTGATAATTGGTTACGGTATCTTAAAAATAAAGCTTCGACTGTAACCTGTGTATTGGTAATAAATTTTTTTTATTTTTTTTTTTAATTATATTACCTACCACACTAGCAGGCGGAGGATCGCCCCCAATTTCAAGCAGCAGTATTTTCCAGTGAGGCACTTCGCTGAGCCGGGTAGCGACTGTGGCGCCTCCAGAGCCGGCTCCGACCACGATGAAGTCAAATTTGTATCCATCTGTAAATCATAATTAAAATAATTAAAAACACGACTGCCCTGCCAAAAACGAACTAAAAAGTTAAAAATCTAAATCTACTTAAATTAGAATATTATTCACATTTTTATTAAATGATATTTTTTTGTGAATCACTGGATATTGAACTATAGTGTTATATATTTTTGGAATCTACTCATCATTTTCTAGATGATGATTATATAGTTAATCTTATTTTCGAAATTTTTTTTTCAACTTTAGTCTTGGTCACCCCATCAATTTTTTTTAAATTTTACTAGCCTATGTCACCCGGAATAAGCTAAGGATTCTAACGATACCTCATTTATCAAAATCTGTTCAGGCGTATGGAAGTTATGGTGGAATATACAAACTCACATACATACATACATACATACATACATACATACATACATACATACATACATGAACTCTGAAAACAATATACTTCTTTTTTCAGGCAGTCGTATAAAAAAACATACGCACCGTTTCTACACGGCATCGTACCGGAACGCTAAATCGCTTGGCGGCACGTCTTTGCCGGTAGGGTGGTAACTAGCCACGGCGAAGCCTCAGGATGGTAACTAGCCACGGCCCACCAGGCCAGACCAGGGAAAATTCAGAAATTATAAATTCCCAAATTTACCCTGCCGGGGTAATTTACCGAACCCGGAACCTCCGTACGTTAAGACAACAGCGCTACACACTGCGCCACGGAGGTCGTCAAATCCCTATAATTGAGATTGTATCAATGGTTGAAGCATCTTATATGGAATAGGATTGATGTAGCCCTATTACGTAAAAGCAACATCAACCATTGATACAATCTCTATCACTATAGTTGTTATAGGCCTTAATTAATGTTAGATTATTGTTGGCAAGATAGCCCGGGCATAGCCGGGACGGGTATATTTCAGTGTAGTGGGATATTATTCAATATGTTTTCCTAAGCTTTAAAACAGGCCAAGTGCAAAGGGTTCCGTACCATCGTACAAGAAGCTAAGTATGTACTTTTTAAATAAAAAGTTATTTCTCAAAAGGAACAAGTGAAGCACTCAAAGATTATTTCTTGTTATGGGTGCCCCGTCTCCCTTTATTTATTATTATCCGAGTAAAAGTTTATTGATTCCAGCGAGAACTCTTTGAATTTCCATGATAAAAAGTAGACTATGTCCTTCCCCGGCATACAACATACATCTGTACCAAATTTCATCAAAATCGGTTGAACAGGTGGGCCGTGAAAACGTAGCAGACAGACACACTAACACACTTTCGCATTTATAATATTATTATGGATATGGATTTTTATAATAATTTTTATAATAAATGTGGCAATAGAAATACACACTGAAAATTTCAACTGTCTACCTATTAGTTACGGTTCATAAGATGCAGCCCGCTGACAGACAGACGGACGGACAGTGGAGGCTGGGTAATAGGGTCCCGTTGGCATACTTTGGGTACGGAACCCTAATAACTAAAGATATTAGTATCCATCAACATTGACCGTGAATTCAAGGTGAACAGGTAGGTAGGTTTTTATTTATAAAACTATAAAATTAATTCCTATACTAAATTTATAATTTTTTTAAATCGCTTATCTTAGTCTTACTTCAAAGCTGTTGTTATTTGTTAAGTCCTTGGCGTAATATATATCTGTCACCGTAAGATTGTAAAAACCGTTAGATTATAATCTAACTCGCGAAATTCTAAACTGTCGAAAGATTGTAAACTGTTCAATGTTCTGAGTGTCAATTTTTGAAATATTCATTTTATTTACGTTTTCTTGTCTCTTTCTTGTAGGTTAGATTAGGGTTCGACATAAAAAATCAAGTAGTGCACTTAGGTTTTATCGGGTTTAAATACCTATCAGATTACAATCTACCGGAAAATAATGCGTTAAATTCTAATCTTTCGACAGTTTAGAATTTCGCGAGTTAGATTATAATCTAACGGTTTTTACAATCTTACGGTGACATATCCATACTAATATTAGATAAAGTACAGATAGATAGATAGATGAACTCTTTATTGCACACACTTAAAAACAATAACAATAATAATAAATAGAAAAGCTTAAAAGATAAGACAGAAGGGTGCAAAGGCGGTCTTATTGCTAAAGAAATCTCTTCCAGACAACCTTGGGGGAGAGGAGATTATAAAACAAGAGCGCGGGATAGTGCAACAACTAAAAATTAAAATATATAATATATATGTACATACATGCATACATCCATACATACAAACATATATAAATACATACAATCATGCATACATACATACATTCATACATACATACATACAAACATACAAACATACATACATACATACATACCTACAAAGATACATATAAACATAAATACTAAATAATTCGAAATAAAATATAGGACAAAGTGAATTAATTGCTACCTGATAGGAAATGTTTATGCAAGCGACTTCTGAAGAGAGAGACTGTCGTATATCCACTGGTAGGCTGTTCCACAATAATACGGATTTACGGGTAAAAGATTTATCATAATATCCTGTGGGACTGACAGGAGTGTGCAAGCGATTATCCGTACATGACCTTAGGTGTTGTCGTTCGTTGTTAGAGCCAAGAAAGGAGAAACGTTGTTTGAGGTAAGAAGGAGTATGAGGATTGTATAGAATAGAGTAGAGGAGTGTCAGAATGTGCAGATTGCGACGGAGTCTAATTAGGAGCCACTTCAGACGAGCTCTGTACTCAGACACGTGATCGAACTTACGCAACCCGAAGATAAATCTTATGCATAAGTTTTGAAGACGCTCAAGGCTATTTAGCTGTTCTTCGGTTAGATCGGGCTAGGATCAGTCAGCATAGTCTAGAAGTAGTAAAAGAAGAGAGTTAGCTAAAGAATTTTTTTTATTGGAAGAAAGTTTTTCCATCGTCTCAGGCCACCAATTGACGCAAACAACTTCCGGCTAACCTCAGCAATTTGCGGGATCCAGGATATAAAGAGCTGTCGATATAAATGCCAAGGTTTTCGACCGAAGGGCTAATGTCCAGGGTAGTTTGGCCGAGGCGGATGGGAGGTAAGTTGTTTCGTATGATCTTGTCAAGCTGCTTGGAGCCACCTAATAGAGCTACTTGTGATTTTTGTGGGTTAGCAGACAGTCCATAGGATTCGCTCCAAGTGCTAATTTGATTCAAATCCTGGTTGAGGTTTTCTATGGCAATGTGGATGTCATGGACAGGTGCAGCTGTATACACTTGATGATCATCAGCATAGAGATGATAGGAAGACGAGAGAAGATAAGTGACAGTGTTAATATAAATAGCGAAAAGAAGAGGAGATAGGACGCCAACTTGCGGCACGCCAGCAGTAATAGGGCTATAAGAGGAAAATTTATTATCGGTTTTAACACGATTCCGACGACCGCGCAGGTAGCTATGAAACCAGTTCACAGCTTCAGGAGAGATATTTATTGACCTTAGGACGCCCAAAAGAATATCTAATGGCTAAAGACGTTGTATTTGGACAGAAAAGGTTGGAGTTGATGGTTAACGATGCGTTCCAGAACTTTCGAAAGAAACGGTAGGATAGAGATAGGTCTGAAGTGTGAGAAAGAAGTAGGATTTTTAATTTTGGGGATAGGGATAACATAGACATTTTTCCATGCGGAGGGGAATTCGTTAGAAGATAGGGAATAGTTAAATATGTGACAGATTACAGGCGCCACCTCTTCAAAGAGAAGCAGTAACATTTTACGGTTGATATGTAAGTTTGTAATAGTCTATGTATGTATGTTTGTCTGCCAAATCGGGACATCATTGTTCAACCGATTTCGATGAAAATATTATGTTACATTAAACTAGAAATCAAAGAGTTCCTAACAAGATTTATCTACAAGACCTAACTTCCTACAAAACAACCTAAATCCGAAATATTCCACTTTTCCCCATTGAAAAATCCCCATCAATGGGGATTTGTGGAGAAAAGTCCTAGGATCCCCATTGACTTCGCCTTGAGCTCCTTATGGGGAATTGTGGAAAATTTCACAACTCCCCACTGACAATACCCATCTGTTTGAGATATCTAATAAAATACAAGCAACATAATATTATTCACGCGGAAGTCATGGACATCTTTGATTGCACGAATTTAAACAATTGGGATGTTGCCAATATGAAAAATGAATTATTTTTAGTGATCATTAAATAGAGGACCTGCCAAAAGAGGCGATCAAATCAATAACTATATTACCAATTACTAAATTTAAGAATGCATTAAAAAAGTGGCTAGCACAAAATTCATTCTATTCTATTGAAGAATTTATGCCATTAAAAAACAAAAAATGACTGATTAAATTGTAATAAATTCTAACTTTAATTATTTTTAATTTAACTATTGACATAGAATTAAGCATAGATTCGGTATATTTGACATTTTAACATTGACATTTTAATTGATGAATTATTATTATGACATTATAGCCATTCATTTTAATGTAGCATAGACTTAATGTAAGATTAGGTAATTTGAATGTCACTTGGTCTGCAAAATCTGACGTTAGTTGTAATTATTTATTCAAGACATTATTTATTTATTCAATGTAATGCCTATGAAGTGTTATCCTAATACTGGAACATACTTGTACTATGCTATTTAAATATCTAACTACAAAAAAATTGTACGTCAGGGTTGCCTGACTGGATATGCTGCAACTTTTCATACTGTAACCATCATTGTAACACATATTCAGACAAATAAAATTATTCTATTCTATTCTATTCTATATAACCACGTCTCGCGTTCATTTTATGTTTAATCCATTTTTTATTATTGAAGTAAGAACTATAGTCCGTGACATAATATCAAATATTATCGCGCATGAGCTCCGAGGAGTCGGAGTCTGAAGTAGCGACGGCTGTACGTCACCCCCGATCGTCACTCCATATCCAGCTCGCTCCCAGTACCAGTTTCGAGCTTGACGCGTGTAATTTTGCGATAGCAGTATTTCCTTACAGTACTGTAACATTCCACAGGATTCCTCGGAGCTTGCGCGCAGACTATACAAAAAGCGCGTTTTGAAGTTTAAAAAAAGTCCTGATTTGAATAGTTGTCAAATACCCAATCAAAATATTTAAGTAACGATAAACTTTAATCTGTATTTATCATAATTAAACCAGTGAATTTGCCAATACACCTATTCGTATATAGTAATATTATAATTTTGATGTCAGTGATAAAGGGTCAGCGAGACACAGAGATAGATTACAGTCTGGAATAACACATAGGCTAATTTTTATCCCGGAAAATTAAAGAGTTCCCGCCGAAAAACCTCAAAATATGAAAATATTTGAGTCTAAAGTGTTTGCCCACGAAAGCAGAGCGCAGATGATTTTAGTTAAAAAAAAAATAAAGCTTGCTGTTTAGGGTTCCGTGAAAAAGTATATAGTTTCGCCGTGTTCGTTGGTCCGTCCGTCCATCTGTCTGTCCGCGGCTTTATAGTACCAGAAAGCTGTAATTTAGCATAAGTAACTATACTTAATAATCATATCAAATATCTATACTAATAGTTTAGAGGTAAAGTCTGTGAGTTTGTGACGTTGTGAAAATTCTGGTACCAATAGAAAGCCTCATTATTTGTGAGTGTCATAGGCCGATTATGATTAATAGTATCCCGAAAAATAAGGGAGTTCCCGTGGGAATTTAAAAAACTTATTTCACGCGAACGAAGTCGCGGGCAAGTCTAGGCTAGTAAGCTATAAAGTGCTAATTCTCGGTAGAGTAAAATCCCCGTTCCCTCACTGCCAACTAAACAGTTGTTTGATTTTTGTTGTTGTTAGTAGAATAAAACATAACGAAGTTGTCAGGAAAACTGCCACAGCTTAAGTAGGCTTTACAAGTTTGAGTGATAAAACGTTACCATGACCAACTTAAAAAATGTTAAACGGTTATTTTTTGATTATATATGTGAAAATATTCATGGTAAACTAGTTACTAACATGATTTTTTTCACATAATATTATCATAAAACAACCGTTTTACATTTCATAAGATGGTCATGATAGCCTATTTAGTGGTGTAAACACACGATTCAGATGGTCGGGGTTCGATCCCCGGGTACGCACTACGGACCGCTATAACTTTTCGTAGTTACGTGCGTTTTAAGAAATGAAAATATATCACTTCCTTTAAACGGTGAAGGAAAACATCGTAAGGATACATGCGTTCCCGTCTTGCCTGAGAGTTCTCTTTATTGTCCTCGAAGATTAGTGAAGATAGCCAATCCGCACTTGTCCAGCGTGGTGGATTCAAGCCGAGGCCTTCACATTCCGAGAAGAAATTCGTGCTCAGTAGTGAGCCTGCAATGGGATGATGATGACAATGATCACAATGACGTACCTTTCAGTGGAAAAGACGATGGCCAACCAACGGGAGCGATAGCTTTAGATAGCGTCATAAGCCGTATCATCCATTGAATCCAGGGATTATCTCTGTCTTTCTGGATAACACCCAGGAATTTATTCGCAAACACGTTCAAAATTAACATTATAATTATTAAGTATCGTATTTAACACTCAGTTTTTTTTTGTTTATTGAATTAATCGTATAAACAATATAACTGAACACCAACAAAATTAAAATCACTGATATTTCAATCTAGTAATATTATAGTTTATTACACGTATCCTTACTCGTATAATTATAGTTATACTTACGGTATAACAATAATTATTATTTATTTAGAACTAGGATTTTTTAAATAACCGTTTCGTGCTGCTACGTTTTATGCACTGTTTACCTCAAAGTTTACCAAAATGTGCAGGTACGAATTGTTTGATCAAGTACTTATATGTAAATAATTTATTCTGATTCTCAAGGTTAGGTTTTTATTTTTTCGTTAGTTCAATTTACCTGAGGTTCTTTGTTTGTGTGAGTGAACCGGACGCATTGAGTGCAGTGTAGTGAACAAAACGTTTTGATCCTATATTCTATAATACTATTTTTCAACAGACTTTTATTCACTAATTGTAGTATGTGTGTCTTAGTTTCTGAATTTACAAAATCCATCGAAATATTACGCATAGAAGGTCAGTAGTCGCGCGCGGAGTGTAACCGTTTCATAATAAAATAAAAAAGCCTTTTTTTACTATTACGTTACAATTTCTTAGTCATAAGTACACACTAAGTGATTAATAATTCGGTTATTATTTCATTTAACGTAAGTAATGTCATATTCATATTATATACGATTCAATTTGTACTTATGTAAATTTAAATTTAATTATTATCCATTATTATTAATTACAACAACATTACAATTATTTATGATTATTATTACTATTATTTATTATTATGATTTATATTCTTGTCAACAGATAAAATATTGAGTCAGAATGCTATACAATTTTAAATTTGTCATAATAACGTAAAAGCCGCCTCTTCGGCGTAGGCCTCCCCCAAAACTTTCCAAAGCTTTCTATCCCTAGCTTATCTCATCCAGTCAGGTCCACATCGCTCTGAGAAAATATCTCGCCATCTCTTTCTTTGGCGTCCTCTTTTCCTCTTTTTATCCCTTGGAATCCATTCAGTCACCTTTTTTGTCCATCTTGTGTTATCTAATCTACAAACATGTCCAGCCCATTTCCACTTTAAAATTCTGTCTTCCTTATGTCAATTAATTTAGTTGTCTTCCGAATCTGTTTATTGTTAATTTTATCCTTAACTCTTATAATCTAACATACCTCGCTCCATCTTCCTTTGGCATATGGCTAGTTCTTCTTCTTTTCTTAATGACCAAGTTTGACAGCCGTATGTCAAACTTGGCATTATAGAGACTTTTTTTATTTTTATACTTATTTCCTTGCTTTTCATCACCTCCTTGAAGCTCCAATACTTTTTCCATGCGATGGCGATTCTCCTTTGTATTTCTTTTTCACTGCAGTTCTCGAAAGAAACGGATTGGCCCAAGTACACATAGTCTTCTACGTACTTAATGCTTTCTCCTCCTACCCTAATGTCTCTTTTATCTGCGTTGGTTAAAATTTTAGTTTTTGAGGTGTTCAGAAGTAACCCAGCTTTCTCACTCTCCTTTGCCAATTCGTTTACCATTTTACCCAGGTCCGATGCATATTCAGCGAAAACGACGACGTCGTCTGCGAAGCGCAAATGGTTCAAGTATTCGCCATCAATCTTCAGACCTATCTGCCCTGCCCCCAATCTAAGTTCCCGAAAATGGCTTCGAAGACTGCTGTAAAAATTTTCGGTGATGTTGGGTCGCCTTGCCTCAAGCCTCTACAAACACCAAACTCGGCACCTTCCTTTTCCAGCCTTACTCGTGCCTTGCATTGCGAGTACACGCTTTTCATTACGTTTAAGTATGTTGAGTGGTTACCTTGTTTCGACAGTGTCGGCCATATTGTGTTTTGATGTATCGAGTCGAAAGCTTTTGTGTAGTCGATGAAACACATATATAGATTAATGCCATACTCATTCGTTTTCTCAATTAACTATGTCACAACTTGGATATGGTCCATCGTAGAAAAATTTCTCCTAAAGCCGGCCTGTTCGCGGGGTTGATGTTCGTCTAGCGTTTTCGACAATCTATTTAATAACACTTTTGCAAAAATCTTGTAGATGTTTGACATGAGGCTAATTGGTCTACAATTGCCCAACTCGCCTCTGTCTCCCTTCTTATGCAGCAGTATTATGATCGACTCTGACCACTGCTCTGGCGTCAACTCCGCGACAAGAATCCGGTTGAATAGAGTATGTAGCGGTTCTCGCAATGCATGCAGGAATCATTACAATATTTCATTAGTAATTTGATCGTTCCCTGGTGTTTTGCCATTCTTTTGAGTTTTAATAGCGTATTCGATTTCAGAGTGCGTAATAGGTGGTATGTGAGGAACTTCAGACATGTCGGAAATGGGGTGTGCTGTTGTATGTATATTAGACTGACTGGCTGTGTATAATTTTATATAAAATGTCGTTGCTTCGTTAAGTATGTCATGTCGCTTCGATAGTATATTTCCATTTTTATTTTTTAGATTCGCTGTCCATTTTAATTTATTACTCAGTTCTTTATAAGCTCTGTGTATGGCTCCTGTTTTAGATATGAGCTTGTCAAACACTTGCTGTCTGTGTTTTTTTCTTTGTTCCAAAATATTTCGGTTTATTTTCTTGCTTATTTGGGCTATTTTTGATTTAGTATCTTTAGTTCTTTTTTCAGCATATAATAGTTTCCGGTCATGTAAGAGATCTCTGGTGTCTTGATTGACTTATCTATTTTTTCCTTTTTCCTGTTCTGGTAACTGTCTTAATAAGAGTTTAATCGTATCCATCTTACTACTATACTGAATTTGCACATTCTCACTTACTTTTAGTGACCCTATCTTCCCAGTACTTTGCACTCTCATCCGATATTTCGGGTAAATTATTTGTATATCTCGCGGGCTTTATGAATTTCTGTTTACTATCCTAAAGTTGTGTTCTAATGCAAACTCTAGCAGTTTCTGTCCTCGTGCACTCCTTTTTCCATGTGAATATTTTCCCAAAACTTTTTCTTCTCCCTTTTGTATTTTTCCAACTTGTGCATTAAAGTCGCCCAACATAATTATGTTTTTGGAGTCAACAAAATCTAGAGCTAACTCTACCGAGGTATAAAAGCGTTCGATACTCAAAGCCATAAACCAAGAGAAGAAGAAAAACATTCGATTTCTTCCTTTGTACTGGTTTCAGTAGGGGCATACACTTGAACGATAGATAGAATTTCGTTTTCAGTTGCCTGGATTTCCAATGTCGCTACTCTATCAGAAAATGATTTGAAACTCAAAATGTGATTTTTTAAAGTTCGCTTTATCAGGAATCCAACTCCGTCCCTTCCTTTACAAGATGAGGTGTGGTACAAGATGAATTCTGAGTATTCTTCAATGACCTCTTTGCCTCTTCTTAAATCTTACCCTCACTCAAGCCAATAATATCCCAAACTAGAGCTGTATATTT
Organism: Erebia palarica; assembly: GCA_964035005.1. NCBI lineage: Eukaryota > Metazoa > Arthropoda > Insecta > Lepidoptera > Nymphalidae > Erebia > Erebia palarica. The sequence goes on from OZ035995.1 coordinate 17,203,758, forward strand.
AATAATATACAGCTCTAGTTCTGTAAGTCTATTGTCCGAAAGTAATGTGCGTACATTGAGAGCCGCGATTTAAAGAAACGAGTTTTCATTTTTCAACGGAGTTTGTGTTTTGGTGGATTAATTTTGGGGGCTTTTTGGGGGGTGTTGGTCGTACTCCTCCACGGGGACCAGCCGTCTTGGAGAAGGTGGTAAGTTATAGTTTATTTCATTATTTTTAGTTTTTGTTTTTGGGGGGGCCTCTACTCGTCATGCCTCGCTATTATCATTGTTTTTAAGGTATGTCATCATTGTGTTTTTAGTTGAGAGTTTAGTCCTATGTTTCTTGACACGGTGGTTATCTTTCCAGTTACTCTGCGTTGAGCCAAAATCATCCGCGTTTGAACCTGCTGTTGACGGTCTACTTGGGGTCAGCGAAAGGGATAGTTGTCTCTTCTTGTTAGTGTTTTCTAGTGGTATTCTTTGTTTAACAATGAGCTTATCATATTTTATAGAAGCAGTATTTCCTTTCTCTAGCTCTTTTTTTAGTTCCAATTTTAATTCCTTCCTTTTTTGCAAAATTTGTGCCGGAAATTCGTGACTGATAAAAATTCCCGATCCCTCTAGATGTTTCTTATTTTTTAAAATATTAATTTTTGCTCCAAAAGTTGTGAGGACTACAGAAATTGGTCGAGGCTTCGATTCCTTTTTACCAAGTATTTTCATAGACTGAATTTCAGATGCCTGGACGGATACGCCTATTTTATGATTGATGATGTTCATTAAGTTGTTTTGAAGGTCAAAATATGACTTTTCACTTTCGGAAACTCCAAAGAATACGAGATTTCTCTCTACGCTAGATTTTTCTAAGTGGCCACAGTCTAGCTAAATCGTCTGTATTGTGATAGATGGTGTTATTCTTACATATGATGATTTTGCAGTTTTGAAGTGAAATTTGTAACGTTTAATTAATTTTAATTGTCCTACTATTATTGCCCACTGTACCTGTGGTGTTTTATTGCACTAAAAAGCTAATTGGAAGCCTTTTATTCTCTATTAAAGTCCATAATTTCACATATTTGTTTAAGTTTCTAACGGTATTCAGCCACTGATTGTTTGTTAATTTTTCATATTCATTATTATTTTCCGCCACTGTCCACATTTGTCTTCAGGAATCATCCAAACGGCAACATTATTCAAACAGTTTTAGAGTTGTTTGTTCGATATTTCACTTTTTAATTATTTTTTTATACGCAGCTAATGTAAACATTGGCACACTAGCTCCCCCTCCTCAAAAACCGTTTCCTAGTAGCCTTTAAAGGCTATGTACGCCTGTCGGCGCATTAGTGTTCCAGACCGAGTTATAGAACGAAGAGCTCGCGCAATTAATTAAAAAAATGACGTACTGTGCAGTTATAGGGTACCACAACTCATCACACCATCACCAGAAACATTTAAAGATTCCATATCACGGGTAAGTACTTTCAAACATTTTATATTCTTCACATAAATATTAAGTATTCGAAACATTATAATGAATTGTAAATATAACAGACGCCATTACAATGACAATGTTGCTAGCTATGGTAGAAATATTTTACCCCATATTTAATTTTTCTGTCTAAGTACCTACTTGTCTTTAATCCCAAATCACATTAATACAATTATGTACTTATCATTAGGGTGACTAAATAATAGTAGGGTGACCAAATATAGGGTTACCATATACTACTGTAAAAAATTGATTTTTTTACAGATATCTCCAAAGAGCGACATGGACATCAAATCTTTTTTTGACACGCCTCGAAAGCATGCGCTTCGGAGACAACTAGCCAAAAAGATCTTTTTTTACGCAAAGTAAAAAAATTAGGGCAATGCAACAGAAAGTTCGTCGCTTAAAGAAAAAAAAATTATGTTTGCATAAAATCTTAGTGAATTTGCAAAAGATATCAAATTGTCATCATCGATAATGATGACAATTTGATATTTTATAATTAGTTGTTCAAAATTTATTTCTTGTTGATTAGATTCTACTTTTATAACGAAACTTCGAAAATATAATTACATACGACTGAATAATTATTTTCACAATTTAATTAAACTCGTCCAGTGCATATCAGGACACCTAAGGAGGTGGTTTCGTAGTCGTGCTAGTTTTGATGGTTAATGATTCCTAAAAGATTTTTACCTTATGATGATTGTAAATACATTTGAATAATTTTTCAACAAGTAACTCGAATAGGGAAGGGAATAAATTTTAATTTCAGGAGATACTTTATATCTAAATAGACTAATATTATAAAGAGAAAAGATTTGTTTGATTTTTTGAATGTTTAAGAAAGCAAAGGTATGAAATGTTATAAATTTAATACCTATTAATCAAAATTATTTACAAAGTATTAAGTTATTTTATAGTATTTTATTTTTTTAATACAATTTCGAGATTTAATTTTTTACTTACCCAAACCGTTATAATGCAAAGACTTAAACTTATTCTTCTCTTAATCTTTAGATCGTTTTCAAAAGGAATAACTGGAACAAGGTATTTGAAGCCACTCAAACTGGTATAAATAGTGTTAATCGATGGCTGTTCGCGAATACATTGACATTAAACTCAATGAAAACCAAATACATCACCTTTTCAATACGAAGCGACCCAAAACCTGAAACCGATCAATTTCAAGTAATCGCCCATACAATCTAATTTCAGATGGCAAGCAGTGTCCTTGTAACCCTTTAGAAAGAGTTAAAACAATAAAGTATTTAGGTATAATACTATCTTTCAAACCACATATAAATGCTATCACCAAACGTGTTCGTAAATTGTCAGCCATTTTTAAAAATATAAGACACATCGTGAATTCGAAAACCCATAAAAATGTTTATAGTGACCTCTGCGAATCAATTATATCATACTGTATTACAGCATGGGGAGGAGCATGTGCATCTCACATGCTTCCACTGGAACCAGGCGCAGAGACTGGTACTAAAAGTTGCTACCTGTAGGCCTTTCGACCATTTAACTCGCGACCTATATCAAAAATGTCAGGTTTTGACTTTGTCAAATTTTAATTGCAAATCAAAGATTAAGAGTTCGCTTCAGACTCTTGACTATGAAACTACTGAAAAAGTACTCAAAATCTTAAAATAAATTTCAAAATTAACATAAATTTATAAATTTCTGTAATTGTGCCCTTTAATTATTTACTTACAAGCTAACACTTTTCATAAAGCATACCCACACACACACACGCACACGCACGCGCGCACATACGCACGCGCACACACGCACACACACACACACGCACACACACACACACACACACACACACACACACACACACACACGCACACACACACACACACACACACACACACACACACACACACACACACACACACACACACACACACACACACACACACACACACGCACGCGCACACACTCGCAGACACATAATATATAAGAAAAATAATAGTATTTTAATGTTTACTAATGTTTAAAATATATATTACTTGATAGAAAAATAAATAACTTAGCTACCTAATGTTAAACTCACTTCAAATTTCCTCCAATGTAATTAACTAATTAGTTTAGAAAATGTAATAGTCCAAATAAGTAGCTGAATCTTCAGCCGCGCAGAGAAGATCCGGCAGCTTTAATACAGAATCGCAAGATCCTAGGTAAGCTGCTGGCTTAATCCATTTTTATACATCATAATAATATGTACTACTTAGGACTATATATGTCACCGTAAGATTGTAAAAACCGTTAGATATTATTATCTAATTATTATAGAATTATAATCTAACTCGCGAAATTCCAAACTGTCGAAAGATTGTAAACTGTTCAATGTTCTGAGTTTCAATTTTTGAAATGTTCATTTTATTTACGTTTTCTTGTCTCTCTCTTGTAGGTTAGCTTAGGGTTCGACATAAATAATCAAGCAGTTTTGGTTTTATCGGGTTTAAATACCTATCAGATTACAATCTACCGGAAAATAATGCGTTAAATTGTAATCTTTCGACAGTTTAGAATTTCGCGAGTTAGATTTTAATCCAACGGTTTTTACAATCTTACGGTGACATATATATTTATTTTATTTAATTTTAGGAATATTATGTATTTAAAATTAGTAATTGGTCTATGAATTTTTGGAATAAATGAATTTATTTATTATTATTATTATAAGATAACTTTTATCACTTAATGGGCATTTTCTGAACGCCACCTTAATATACGAATATTATGAATGCGAAAGTGTCTGCCCATCTATCTGTTTGCTACATTTTCACGGCGCACGGAGTGTTTAACCGATTATGATGAAATTTGGTACAGAGATAGGTAGAAACCTGGGAAAGGACATGGTTATTTTCAATCATGAAACGAGTTCCCATAGGAATCAATAACCCCTAATCCAAGCGGACGTAGTTGTGGGCATCACCTAGTAATCAATGACCATATGAAATGAAATGAAACTTTTAAAAAAAATGCAACCGATTTTGACGAAGATAGGCATCCCGGGGACGTACTTTTTAACCCGGAAAATCAAAAAGTTCCCACGGAATTCTTGAACGCTGAATCCAGTACTTGATGCTTTACAAATCATTCCAGTAGGTACCTACTTAGATAATTAAAGATCATGATTCACAGTTAGAGAAGGTCGATATAATGCTCTTGCTAGGTCTTTTCTATTGTTTTCACCTCTCATGCTCTAAAAAGGTGCCATTATAGCTTAGCGTATGCGGATTAAAGATAGCATTTAGCCTCTAGTTTATTAGTTTTATTATTTTATTTTTGCCGTACTCATACGATAAATCATAGGTCATATTATCGGTAGTCAACATTTTTAGTCTATGGTTACTATCATCAGCCAAGAAATGGCACTTGGTTGGATGTCAATGTGTTAATGTACCCATCGTATCTTAAAGATCTATGTTTATGGTACTATCTGTATTTTTTTTATTCCTTCTTGTTAGCGATACGGAGTTATATATAGTTGGTATCTCTGGCTAACTTTTCTCTGGGTATTGCGGTTTGCCCACAGATATCTGTAGGTTTGCCGTTAAATCATAGATTTTATGTGTAACTTTAGACATTTATTTAGACGGATGTTTTCGAATTTCGATGCACAATACGTAAATAATACAAGGTGAAGGCAGATAAAGTGAATGTGACTATTTAATTGTTAATATTATTATCAAGTGAAAATAAAGTTCTCACTCATATGAAAATGTAACAGAATCACAAAGAAAAATTAAAAAAATTTGTTTATGTTATTTTCTCGCTATCGAAGTTAAAAGGAGAGTGTTTACCACGGGACTAAAAGCCATTCTACTCGATTCTATAGCATACCTCACTACGCTCGATAAGCTAAACATCTCGTATGAAATTCAATTGAAAGGTTCATTTTAGTCCCTTGATGAACAATCTAATATTTGTTACCTACCTATACTCACTTCTTTAAAAGGTCAAGAGACTAGAAGAGAAGGTAGGTGCGTGTCTGCCATGCCACGTGTTATGACGACCTCCCTGGCGCAGTATTGAGCGCTGTTGTCTTAACTCTGGACTCGGGAGGTACTAGGTTCGATTCCCGGTAGGGTCAATTTGGGAATTTATAATTTCTGAATTTTACTGATCTAGCCTGGTGGGAGGCTTCGGCCTTCGCTAATTACTATACTTCCGACAAAAACGTGGCATTCCGGTACGATGCCATGTAGAAACCGATTAAGTATGTGTTTGATTAACTGCTATGTATAATATAACCACTAAGGTATAACTAGCCTACTACCATCTTAGACTGCATCATCACTTATCATCAGGTGTGATCGCATTCAAGGGCTAACTTGTAGTGGATTAAAAAAAATTGTCATGTTCATTTCGAGAAAAGTGGTGTCAATTGCAGGAAGTTTACGATTTTCAGTTTAAGGATAACCCCTCTGTGTCTGTAGGCACGTGTGCTACCTACGTACCTAGGTATTTTATAGACCTATAGGGTCTAGGCCTGGTTCATTCTCCACATTCTTATCTACATTTTACGTTTTACAATTGTTAACCTTCTTCCTTCGGTCCTTGCCGATAGTGTAGTAACTAGCCACGGCCAAAGCCGATTACCCTCCATCAGACCAGAGAAAATTCAGAAATAATAAAATCCCAAATTGACCCTGCTGGGAATCCAACCCGGGACCTCCCACATTAAACAGCGCTCAACACTTTGCCAGGGAGGTCGTCAAATACTAATAACTACTAATACTTTTTAATAATTTATTAATCTAAAAAAATCGGGATTTAATAGAACAGAAAATTGTCTACAGAATCTGGTAAAAGTGAAAGCGACCGACACACGAGACTACCTCTACAGTCTACGGGTTGCGAAGCATACTGTACTGCATATATATAATATATCTTCTCTATAGGCAATGCTCAGTGCTCACCGTCAAGAAGCTCTTTATAAATCAACGATTTCTATAATTAATATAATTAAATTATTAATTAAATATACAAATAATTAATATTAATGATAACAAAATAAATATTAAAATAATATTGTGCCCAAATATTTTTTATATATTTTAATTATTGTTTAGCTAGAAATGAAGTCATATGAGGAAGGTGACGACACTTGAAACACAAGTTATCTTAGCACTCATAACTAAGCACTCCTTTTTCGAGTGTTAAGGATTATTTTTTAATAATATAATTAATATTACCTTGACTAGTTTTTAAAGAGTATACCTACTGTTTTATTCACAATTTTGTATTGTTTACATTGTTGTATTCGCAATAAATGAATTGGAAATGAAAATGAACCTCCTATTACCCAAATATGAGGTTGCAGGGCATCTAAACCACTAGCTAGGCTATCGACGCTCTTACTTACTAACACTAAGGGATTGCTAATTTAAAGGGTTTCAAATATTCAAAAAAAATTATACACAGGTAATAAAGGAATACAGACGATTAACTATGGATACCACAGGATCCAACAGGTTAAATACATCGATATTTAAGTAGGTACAAGATGGGCCCTTTCATAGAAAAAAAAGTTGGCCGTCCGACTTGTAGGGCATGCCCCTCACCTGTATAAGCCTATCCTTGTCCCGCTTTTGAGACTTGATGGCGTTAGTAAAATAGGTTCACATTCTTTGTTAGACAAGGCCCGTATAAGTAAATTGAGGTCGTTGGTCAAATATCATTGATGGATACTCACCTCTCAAGGGAAAGGATTGCGGCCATCCAACAGAAGCAATAATCTCCAAGAAAGTCCCAATTCCTACCAACCACTTCATGCATGGCCTGTCTATGGAAGTTCTAATGAAACCGCGCATCACCAACACTTTAAAGTTCACATGTAAAGAACTTTCCAATATAATTTTTTACGTGGATTTGAAATAAATTTACAAGAAAATAATTAACTTCTGATTATTTACAGAAAATTTTTAAATGTGCCTAACCGTTTTCTGCCGGCAACCACTTTTCATAACTGCTTCTTATTTATTGTTGCACGAAAAATCTGGTTCCAAAATGTAGTCTTTCCTGTTCTAATAAATATGTACTAGGTTAAAAAGTGTACAGGAGTTTGTCCGTCTGTTGAAAACTATGAATGAGCCTAAACTATAAATTAGAGGCGGTAAGTAATCGTATTTTAAATACGTATCTGTTATCTCTCACGGCTCAACCATTAAACCGATCTTGATGCTTGGCACCGAGATAGGTACTTACTTTATGCATCCTGAAAACTGACATGGCAAAGATTAATCAGAAGGGTCCCAAGGTGCTAGAATCGTTACCAGAAACCCACAGTACCTACAGTTCGTGTCACGAAATAAATCTCTTAAAGGTGGCGCTAGTAGTCGTATGTTTATACAATTTTTGTATGTTTACTTCTACTCACTAATTCCCTTCTTTCGCGACACAAACTATCAACGAACTTTATAATAGAATCCTCTGACTATACGGACTCACGACATCAAGCGAGTCCACAAATTAAGTACCTACTTACTCTAAATTCGGGCGGTGCAAGACCGCGGCGTCATAATAATAAAAAAGAAATAAAATAATAATACAGATACAGCAAAATACCAGTTTCAAGTCTAAGTCCAAATCTCTCAGTTGAGGACGAAGACGAGAGCATTAAGTTGAAAAGGCAAGAGCCCAAGCTCCTGATTAAAAAAAAACTTCCGCTGTCAAATTGTCATTGACAGACCCAGACATGAGACAGACCTTTGTCAAAAAAATTGCGGCAGCCGGCAGCTGGCATTTTACAAAAATGTGTTAGTTTAATATTTTTAGTTTAAGTCGCAGTCCGCAGACTATGGTTAAAAATAACAGTAACGTGATAAACTGACAATAACTTCGTGGCTACTAATGACTATTGATACTGATAATTGTTCATTAGCATTAAGTAAATAAATAATTTATAACCATAATATAATAACATAAGTACCACAAAGTACTCTGTATAAATAGGAAATAAGTATATAAGTACATAGATAACCTGAAGAGACTCAGCAATCTTGACCACATCTAACCAGACGTCTTTATTGGAATCATTATAACTTCAGACAAATTCAGTATTAAACAAAACCATAATAAATAATGAGCCATCAGCCAGGAAATGGATCAGAAGTTACTTCAAACAGGTAAGGTAATTTTAATATTTGTTTTCTTCCCTAAAACGACTTTAACTCATAAAGATCCCGAGGGCAATATATTTGATAGGCTTCCTATATGCGATGGACGTTGCCACCTGTTGCATGGAAAATATCTGAATAGGAACTTAATCTTCCCAAGATATCTTGTTGTGTGCATGCTAAGCCTGTAGGTGGTAAGCGATGACAGTCAAAGGTAGTAGCGGCCTAACCTTTTAAGTGTTTGGCAGTTATATTAAACCCATACCCCTACTCAGTACTCTGTAATCAGACTGAGGGACTTGACATATTGTAATAGATGTGATTATGATTCCTAAAACTTAACCCTTGCAGCTCTTAAATATCAGTAGGTATGTAACTCCTAATGGTGTTGATTTGAAATTTTTACTCCTCATAAAAAATATTGTAAGGGATATTTAAATAGGTTTTGAATTTCCAGAGAAGAAAACTCCCCAACTAAAATTCAGAAAAAGCGTGAAGACTATTTGGATTGGAGAGACTATTTTATGGCAGTAGCTGTATTAGCCGCCAAGCGAAGCAAAGATCCAAACTGCCAAGTCGGAGCCTGCATTGTTAATAAGGAAATGAAAATAATTGGCGTTGGGTAAGAAGTTTAACAGTTTAAATATGAGCCATATTATGGCAGAAAACATTGGCCCTTGCAATAAATGAAATTATATGTTTATCATAAAACTGGTTAATTATTTTGTATTAAATAAAATTTGAATTAGAGGAACCTTTATTACCAACGCAGAACTCAAATCAGCTTTTATTATTGTGCCTGTCCATCTGTGCTTTTTTTATTATTATTATAGCTTTATTTCCCACACATTACAACTTTTTTACAGTGTTTATGAAATGGTTTGATTTATTTTGTGGTCCCCTGCAGGTAAGTCTTCTCTATCCTTTTCGTTGCTATTGAAGGACAAACCAACAAACAAACACACTTTCGCACTTATAATATTAGTATGATAATATTATGATGATCAAACAATAAACACAATTTTATTCTATTCATGGAAGAAAAAATATGTTTAAAAATTACAGATACAATGGTATGCCGGCTGGATGCAGTGATGATGAATTTCCGTGGGGTAAAGGAGGGTCATCACCATTGGATGAGAAGTATCTTTACGGTAAGGACTACATGTATTTTATGCACTTTTTTTAAAATTTAGTGTAGTAATGTAGTGGATAAAAAAATAATAATTAAAAAAATAACAAAACCAACTACAAGTTAACCCTTGACTGCGACTATGATCTATCTATCTAAGATGGTAACCGGCTAACCTGTATGGCAGTTACCCATAAACCCATACCCCTAGTTGGTTTCTACACAGCTTCGTAGTGGAACATTAAATCGCTTGGTGGTACGTCTTTGCCGGTAGGGTGGTAATTAGCCACGGCCGATATATTGATATTATAAATGGGAAAGTGTGTCTGTCTGTACTGCTATGCTCTCACAACCCAACTTTCAATTGACTTATTGAACCTCCCACAGAAATTAAACCCCAAATCTACCTTAAAGTAGTTTATAATATGAATATGGAAGTATGTATAAGATCTAAAAATCTATTAATTCCCTTACAGTATGCCATGCAGAAATGAATGCCATAATAAACAAGAACTCAGCAGACGTCAAGGACTGTTCCATATACGTGACATTATTCCCTTGCAATGAATGTGCCAAGTTCATAATTCAGTCGGGCCTCACAGAGGTGGTGTATCTGAGTGACAAATATTCGTCTAAACCCAAGTACATGGCCTCCAGACGAATGTTTGTAGCTGCTGGAATTAAATGCAGGTGGGTGGATGTCTGCAGTTAGCCTTAGTTTGGCACAATTGATATTGCATTTATACTACACCCGCTTGGAAAGTGCCTTCTTACTTTTTTCAAATGGATGAAGAAAGAAAGTACGTCATTACTACCAACCAAATATGCGGGCGGAAAAATATATGAAATTTCATTATTAACGTGCTAAGCGGGCAGAAAAAATGTATGAAAATCCATTGTTGAACTGCTGTTTTTTTTTTAATTTTAGTAACATCAGTGCAGAGGTTAAAGAGAAAAACTTAACTATGCTCGTTAGTAATCGGTTACTTTCTTCCCTCTGAGTAACTCAGAACTTTTAAAAATCATCATCAGAGAACACGATAAGCTGTTCCAAAATTATCGTCACCAATGTCTGGAGTGTAATGATTTTAGAGTTTTATCACACATTGATCATATCGCGTACTGAGCGTAAGCTGAAGCCTTAAAATAATCGAAACGCCATGCCTATGTCACATCGTATGTGTGAAGATCAGGGAAGTCACATTGTAATCCTAAAAAAACAGCAATGAGAAATAATTAGTCCATCGCTCATTTCTGCTCCATTCAACTTGCTTTTCTGTGTACATGGATTTCATTGGAAGTTATTTATCAAAAATTATTCTTGTTTCAGGCAATTCATACCAAAGCTGGACAAAATAGAAATTCAATTTACCACACATAATAATAATAATATGGACATATGCAATTTGACCATTTGATAACTTTACAATTTACAATAATTTACTATATGTAAATATACTACCATTTTAAGGGTATTTTTATAGACTTATTTGTAAGAAAGGGTATTTTTGTATAAAACTGATCGCATATCTATCAGCACGAATCGTATGCGCAAGCAACGCATTGTTATCATCTAACAAGGCCGACTTGAAAAAGATAATTTTGCCTCTCTATTTACTATGAAATTCCGCACCGTTCCACAAAAACAATTGGCAGTAATAGGCACTGCAGATATAAGTGAAAACGAATATGTATTTAAATTTTGAAGTTAAAACTTCTTTAGGCGCGTTGAGCACTTTTTGGTAGGGAGTAAAAATGAGAATACGCGTGATCGACACCATTCTTCTTAAGACATAAGGTCTTAAGTATAATAATATAGTACATTCGTAATTAAACTTTAATGCCTTAGTTTTAAGGCTTATATTAATAAGTGCTGTGTAACCGTGGGCGACACCTCGCGTTATTACGAAGTGAAAAAGTCCTAAATATAAATATAGTACATTCGTAATTAAACTTTAATGCCTTAGTTTTAAGGTTTACATTTGTTTATTTTTAATTAGAAAAAAAAAATATTCGTTTTCACTTTTCAGTCAGACTGCCAATTTTTTTATTTTTTTTCTATTTAAAAATAAACAAATATGAACCTTAAAACTAAGATATTAAGGTTTAATAACGATTGTACTATATTTATATTTAATACCTTTTGTCTTCGTAACAACGCGAGGTGTCGGTCACGGCTATAAAGCATTTATTAATTTAAACCTTAAACCTAAGGCATAAGAGTTTAATTATGAAGGTACTATATTTTACGTAAGACCTTGTGTCTTAAGAAGTATGGTGTCGGTTCTACATTTTTACCCCCCTACCAAAAAGTCCTCTATGCGCCTAAAGAAGATTTCACTTCAAAAAAAGAAAAAACTGCCAGAAATGCGACCAGTTTCAGAATGAAATGAAAGAGAAATGTAAATAAATTTGTAAAATAAAAAATTTATTACTTTATGTACAAGACGACGGGGGTACAAAATACTCCAACCACACCAAAGTGAACAAACGAAATCAACATGGTTATTCTCGCGTAACTCATACTCATGTACAATGAAATAATAATAATAATAATAATAATAATAAATAGCCTTCTCTGAGCAGAACAGAGGCCAGTAGCCCTTTTATGTAGTCTCATGAAATTTCAAATTAGTAATGAATGAGACCCCAAAACGACATTTGATTATAAAGTTGTATTAGATAAAAGCGTATATCGCTTCATTACATTTTCATGTTTAAGCATTTATTTTATAAGTAAAAGGATGTCAAACAAAGCTGTTCTGCATTCAGTGAAGAGTTTTTTTTACACATAGTTATTTGAAACTTTGGAAAACAAACAAGACGAATAGGCAACTGGTACTTAAAGGCGCTACTTGTGTACGATTTGTAATACAAGGAGCTATGAACGACGACTACAGCGGGAGCGCAGTTTCTACACGATCTTCGCAGTGTGATCACCGTCATATTACCTTGTATTAGAACTTCTACGAGCGAAGGGTCAGCTACTGTTTATTACTGTCGTTATATTACTGACCCTTCACGTGGCCTACGTTGTCGCATAGATGAGGTTGTATTTTCTATGAATTCTTACCGCGTCGAATTGAGTCGCGTCGCTTTCGTCGCTCACCTAGGACCACGGATCAGCGTGAAAAGCCAGTGTAGCATTGCCTTCGTGTATCGACAATTTGGTGTATAATAATAATAGACTCAATTATAATAATAATAATTATTGTCCAAACTTTACAAGTATCTACAAAACAATTAAAAATCAAATTTAAAAAACTGTTTACGAGTCCATGTTGTCAACAAAAGAGATTGTGAAATAACAAACTATAATGTGATAGTCAACAAAGACGTGCTAGTCGCACATTAGACGCGCCGCACAGAACGCATTTTAAGGCCCAAATATTTTATAAAAATCAGTTAAATACACTAAAAATGGTACAACGCTTCGCAATGCGTCATGTATTAGGTATGTTTCCCAACAGCAAACAGCCAACAGAAAAAATTTGATTATTCTTGAGGAGGTCTTCCAAGAGACATAAATCCACGATCTGTTACTTTTAAATTTGTTAACCATTTTAAATTATAAATTGAAGTACAATAGCGGATTAGAGAGTGACTGACTTCATTAGTTGGCATCATCCCTATTAACTAACAAGAATGAAATGATTACATTTGAATTATATTTGAAACGCATTCGTGTGCTGCGGTCAGATGTACGAGTAGCTTTTGGGATACTAATGGCTGTAACATACTTTTTGAACGCACCGCGACAGAATACCTTTTTGTTGAGTTTTTGTAGTGAAATTCTGTGGCTGAATAAATGGTACTATGCTGCGACCGATTTTGGCCTAAAGCGAAAGCGTTAGACAATAAGAGGTGATTGCGATCGTTAAACTGTAATCATCATGTTTACGTAATAGCTGGGGGGCGATTGTCGAAAAATTACAGCTCTAGTGTTACGATCGCAATCACCTCTGATTGGTTAAGATTCTTCCACTATTGCCCAAAAACCACTGACGCAGCAAAAATACTATAAATTCAGCCAATCAAAACATTGATACTGAAACAACGATTGATGCAGGTTTCACATAATCGCTTCGGGTTTTTTTTGGCATAATAAACAGAGCGTTGCGTTTTGCAAGTATGTTACCGCCCTAACATTATTATATTATAGTACAGTAAAAACTTATTTATATAAGAATTATTTACAAAGCGTACCTCAGTTTAGTCAATATTGCGTGAGGTATTTAAACTTTGCCACTCATTTTTTTACACATTAAAAACCAACCAATTTATTACGATAATATACCTTATTATAACATGAGTTATTAGATGTTTGAACACTTTAATTCCTCGCGTTGAAGTTTATTTAGAAATAGGTTAAAATGGCATAATATACAATGATATTTTTTAAATTGATGTAAAGAAGAGGACTAGAGAGGAACTAAATAATTTCATTATGCAGTGTAGGATCGATGTTAAGTGATAAAATGAAAACGGAAAACACAAATGGACTTAAAATACGAGGAACATAATAATTTATTTTCATAAGTAGTCACAATGAAGTTGGTCGCACATTACGAAGACCAGTTGCAAGCTAAAAAAAAATACACTAGAATCTCGTTAATCCGGCACTATTAACAACTAGAGAGTGCCGGATTATTGGATTATATAGAAAAAAATATAATATTATGTAAATAAAATAAAAAAAGATATAAAGAGAATATGAAATATTTGTATTAATGTTCTAAACGTCTTTTTAGAACTGTTACATATCTCACAACTAAATAATTACATAGTTTATTCAAAACAATCTTTGATTAAGGTCTATTTTAGGCGAGGGAGGCGTGGGCGGAGGGTGCCGGGTTATTGGACGTATCGGTCTATTGAAGTGCCGGACTAGTGAGATTCTACTGTAATGCGCGCTACTACCCCGTCCAATTAATGATGAGGATGACGATAACATCCCGTCGCACTCTTGGGAGTCTCGGCTGTAATGTGCGATCAGCACCTACACAGACGAGGCCTACACAGACGAGGGACAATCCCCGATCTTTTTATGTCCATTCGAAACAATAGTAGCGAGCCATATCAATATTATTACGATTTTTGAAAGTTTTTTATTTGAAAACTATAAACAGAATAACTTGGAAATTTCAATGTGTGCTTTCAATTTCAATATAGAACTTGGGATCTTTCATATTAATTTATCATGGGATAAGGAACACGATAGGCTACAATTTTCTTGATACAAGTATTCCCCAAAGAATGCTTTTAAGTCTATTTTAGTTTCAAGTTTTTATATGATAATTGAAATTGACAAAAGTTAATTTAAAAACTCTGTATTTAACCTTTTTCTCCCGTTGCGACCAGTATTGCTTTACTGCCATCTCTTTCCCGGTAACCTACGTTAAATAAATCTATCCTTCTCACGCTTCTCGCATCGTTTTGGGTCTTAAGGACTGTATCATCCAATGGACAATAGCATCAGGGGTACCTGAAATAGTACCGGACCATAGTCCCCCGTCCGTGCAGTGCCTAAATTAGCAACACATAATAATTCGGGTACCACCAAAACCAAATCTTAAATTAGGTAGCAAATTTTTATTCTATAATAATAATGAATGTCTTAATGGTACTAAGCATACTTTACATAAAATGAAAATGAATTGCACTTTCAATTTATAATTTAAGCAAAAATGGACTTCTTTGACTAACTACAGCAATGTTTCGTTGACTTTTTCTTTTAATAAAAGGATGATTTCAATTATGCTTTCTTTTATTTATTATTTTTATCGTAACCTGCGGTAAAGGTACAAACATGTTAGTAATAAAAAGACTACTGTTTTTAGGCTTCTGTGAATCCAAGGAAAGTGAAATTCGGGTCCTTGCTATAGCAGCCCTTACTAAAAAGTAATAAATAATAAATCGGTAGTACAGAAAGTACTTCATAAATATATCCAGTCCATTTTACTATGTGATCATAAATCGAAATTCTTTAAAACCGTCGAAGTTTCAGTGATGTCTAGATTCATGCGATTCGTACATCCCCCCTAGCCAAGGTACATACAAGGTACGTTTACATACGTTACCTTTGTCTATTCTCTTTCTTTAATCGTTAACGCTTTAGAAAACTTAGGGAATGTATGGGCATCACATATTCATTATTGCCATGTCACAAGAAAAATCGTAAGCCAAGTTTACAGTCCCACAAACATCTGACCCGGTGGCCAAAATTGGAACTAATTTTTATGCCGGTTTAGTTTTTGTTTTTATTTTATTTTTCATATACACTAGCGACGCTGACCCCCGGGTCAGATAAATTTGACAGTCTAAACAAGTTCAAACAAAACTACACAATTCGTTCGAAAAAATCATCGACTTCACTGGGCGAACAGCGACTTTGAAAGCCGTTAAAAACGCTAACCATAGTTTATTGCCATATTTTTTTCTCTCCGCGGTATAGAATGAGCGATCAGAAACAGTTGTGTCGACTTGGCTACCAATTATTTCGTTTTCTAAGATCGCTTACGCGTTAGCGATTATAGAAAGAGAATAGACACGAAACGTATGTAACTTGGCTACGGGGGCAGAACCTAAAAGATTCGGCAACAGAATGTTCAATGTGTAAATAGGACTTGAAAAAAAATATCATTGTCTTTTAGCTTGGGGTTTTGAGGAGCTAAGAACTTGAGAAATGAGACTCACCTATGAATTCGATATAACCTAATCACAAGTATCCAAAATTCCAAAACTTTGGATACCAACACTGGCTAATTTAGTCTTTGTAACTTTCTCTGATATGGCAAAAGTCAAAAACACCCAAATCCAATTAGTGCTAGCACGCACGCACATCAACCGCGTTTTATTTTTTTTAAACATACATACACGAAAACGTACCGAAAGCCTGTTTTCATTGATAAAATGATAATGAATTGAATCACAACTTAAATAAAGTTCAAAATAGCATGCAAGAGATAATTCCTTATGAGAGAGCATCATAAGGAATTATCTCTTGCATGCTATTTTGAACTCTATTTTAGTTTTTATTTAGTCAATTATCATTTAACATTGCTCGAACATTTTGCTGCTGTTGGCGCTATAACAGAGCTATCATTTTCCGTGGGGAGAATTACGAAAGGGATAGTAATACATAAAGGTAATTTCAGTTTAAGAGATTATGAACAAAAAAATTAGCAACTTTGCTTATAGGCCTATTACACTGCACTTTTCACAGGGACCTTTACATTTGAATCAGTGTAGTGTAATAAGATTTAGGGAAAAGCGTCCCTAATTCGATCCTTATGGCAATTAGCGACGCTCTAATTAGCGGCCACGCCCACCCTTACCACAGGGCCCTGTGGAAAGTGCAGTGTAATAGGCTTATTAGCACTGAACTGTTTTGGAGGTATTGTATGTCCGCGTTAACAAAATAGTGACTCACCATGGTCGGCCAAGCCCGGCCAAACACGTTTAGTCCAGTCATTTGGTAGTTTTACCAGGACAGTTACTCGGGAGTTTTGAAAATTGGTGTATTTTATAGATATCGACGTGCTCTTTCCGAATTTTCACTTTGCCACCTCGTATCTTTGCCGCTCGCGCCGCCATATTGGAAAAATGGCGCCCAAAAACAGTTTTTTGGCAATAACTCCTTTCGGACTAATTTTACAATGAAAATATTTATGTATTATGTATAAAAATTAAGCTAGAGAAAATTTTCTACAATTTATGTGATAACGTTTTTTTTGTAGAATCAATAGTTTTAGCGTACGAGCGCCGCAGACCAATTTGTATGGGTGTTTAAAAGATCATTAAATTAGATTGACTTGGCTAAATCTTGTGATGCTATCTTTTTCACCTTGTAAAACACCCACAACACAACCCCCTTTTTGAGCACCAAATGACTGGACTAGTGGCAAGAAAGCAGATAGCTTTTTTATGTCTCGCAACTTGATTGGTCGGGGGGCGTGGCTTACCCTATTCTCTTATCGCGGATAGACTAGCTAACCTGTTGTCCTACATGAGCGACAAACGCGACATCGCGACTCGATACGACGCGACACGACAGTATCAAACAGTAGCTAACTTCACTTGACCTGTGTTGTCTAGTAGAAAATTTGACATTTTCTAGGGCGTCGCGTCGCGTCGCGTCGCTTCTGTCGCTGACCTAGGACAACGAGTAAAGGCCGCGTCGAAAAATCCCTAGTACATCCTATTAATGTTAGTAAAAAGTCATTTAAAGTTAGTATTAAATTCACAAGTATGGACCGGCAATTTATGGGTGTCGGCCACTCGTAGAGTGTTATCAAAAACATACTACAAAATTTCTATCAACCATAGTATATTATTGAAAATGGATGAGTGGGGTTTGGGAGGGGAGGGTTTTGGGGTTCAATTGTTGAATGCTATCTCCTTAGGCTGTAGAGGGGTTTCCTCCGCGATGGGGTTTTCAGGCACTAGCTCCGCGGGGGGTTTGAACGCGTTCGCGTAAGGGAACCTCACGCGGCACGCTTCTATGTATTCCTCTATTTCTTTCTCGCAGGGGCCGAAATCGCCGTCCCTGAGGCTTTCTAACACTTCCACGCAACCCTGTAAACAAAAAAAAAATTTGGTGATGGATAAATCTAAAAGATTTTACCTAATTGCTGTTCTGTAAGACATCGAGGTAAGAAGAAAAGAAAATAAACTTGTTTGTAAAGTGAAAACAATACCTACTACAAGTAATACAAAAGTGTGTCTGTTTGTCTTTCTGCCTAGCAGGGAAAAATCAGGCACCTGATGTTTCGCTCTAGCAAGGGCAAAGTGTATTCGTTTTGTTTTAATACCTAAATAAATAGTACAAAGGTA
This sequence comes from Erebia palarica, assembly GCA_964035005.1. NCBI lineage: Eukaryota > Metazoa > Arthropoda > Insecta > Lepidoptera > Nymphalidae > Erebia > Erebia palarica. Next base: position 17,222,335 of record OZ035995.1, read on the forward strand.
GATTTCTGGCCGAAGCCATTTCTGGCATTTTGGCTGTAGATGGTCAAAAAAGGAGCTGAAAAGAGCCGAAGAGTTGTCACAAAATATGATAATATACAAATACTAGTGGTTCGCCCCAAACTGAGACCTCGCGGTATCCAATCACTGCACCGTACACATTAATTAAAACGTGCCGAATCTGACGACGTCACTCGTCATCCGCTTGCGTGGATGGAATACGTACACCTATAGTATTTTACTAAAATGCAGCTCGTTCGGTGAGCGGGTGTTACGTAGCATACGATTTCATAATTTTAAAAAAATTTGAAGACTGAAATGTTTGCGGCTCCTGCGGCGAGCATGTCTAGATGCGCGCTCATCTTTACGTTCATAGACATCAGTACTATCAGTAGACTATTTTTTTATTCCACGTAAGATGGCGATAACGTCTATAATTTGTAAGCACAATCGAATAAACTTTAACAGAGCGCCATCTATTGACATTATTGTGAAGTTCTGTCAAAAATACTGAAGCTCATTAAAAATCAAATAATTTCATTTCCTTATTCTTATATACCTTATATATTAATCTAATTTTAGTATTTGTTATTCAAGTACAGGATATAATTCAAATAATTGATCAATTTTCAAATTGAGAGTTCTGAGGTCAACTTTGGACGATAGAAAATCTCCACTTTGAAAGCCCCCCATTTCGTCAATTTTAGGGGAAAAATTAAAAAATATATATTTTTGGACATTAAAAAAAATATTTTTAGACAACCGCAACCATATGTGACACTATAAAAAATATTTTACTTCGCATTCTATGAGAGCCCCCCTGAAGTAAAGATTTTTATAACTTTTTAAGCCATATTCAGCTGGAGGCCATCGGTTTACATATTATATTTAAATTTGAAGTAATTACGTTCAGTAATTCAGAAGTTATAAGGCTCTGACAGACGGAAGGACGGACACGTGCAAATTCACTCAAGTAGACTCCGATACCTTCGCTTCGCTCAGTCAATTATCATTTGTGACATCATTCCTTCTTAAATTATGAAGCTTCGTTAGCTCTGACAAATGCAATTTCACCTAAGAAAACTTTAAGACCTTTTCCTAACTCTAGGACACTTTATCATTGGAAGACCCTTGACTGCATTACCTTCACCAGCACCCGTCAACTGTAGTGACAATCAGCGAAAACGCTACGAGCGTCTGGAGAGCATTAGAAATCATTTCTGGCAACGATGGCAGAAGGAATACCTGTCTGAACTGCAGCAAAGAACAAAATGGCGAATCAATACTACCCGTCTCAACATTAGCGATATGGTGCTATTATCTGAAGATTGTGCGCCTCCATTCCCATCCTCCATTCCCATACTCCATCCGCTTAGGTCGAGTTGTACGACTTATCTCTGGACCAGATGGAGTAGCAAGAGTTGCGGAGGTCCAAACTACCAAGGGATGTGTGCATCGCACGTTTACTCGTCTCTGCCCACTAGCTGAGACCGCTCCGCTGCAGCACAGCAGCATACCTGTATGGAGAGCTCCGGCAGGTCGAGGCGCGTGGCGAGTGTCAGCGCTTCAGGCGCCCGCGCGGGCTGAGAGCGCTCCGCTGCAGCACAGCAGCATACCTGTATGGAGAGCTCCGGCAGGTCGAGGCGCGTGGCGAGTGTCAGCGCTTCAGGCGCCCGCGCGGGCTGAGAGCGCTCCGCTGCAGCACAGCAGCATACCTGTATGGAGAGCTCCGGCAGGTCGAGGCGCGTGGCGAGTGTCAGCGCTTCAGGCGCCCGCGCGGGCTGAGAGCGCTCCGCTGCAGCACAGCAGCATACCTGTATGGAGAGCTCCGGCAGGTCGAGGCGCGTGGCGAGTGTCAGCGCTTCAGGCGCCCGCGCGGGCTGAGAGCGCTCCGCTGCAGCACAGCAGCATACCTGTATGGAGAGCTCCGGCAGGTCGAGGCGCGTGGCGAGTGTCAGCGCTTCAGGCGCCCGCGCGGGCTGAGAGCGCTCCGCTGCAGCACAGCAGCATACCTGTATGGAGAGCTCCGGCAGGTCGAGGCGCGTGGCGAGTGTCAGCGCTTCAGGCGCCCGCGCGGGCTGAGAGCGCTCCGCTGCAGCACAGCAGCATACCTGTATGGAGAGCTCCGGCAGGTCGAGGCGCGTGGCGAGTGTCAGCGCTTCAGGCGCCCGCGCGGGCTGAGAGCGCTCCGCTGCAGCACAGCAGCATACCTGTATGGAGAGCTCCGGCAGGTCGAGGCGCGTGGCGAGTGTCAGCGCTTCAGGCGCCCGCGCGGGCTGAGAGCGCTCCGCTGCAGCACAGCAGCATACCTGTATGGAGAGCTCCGGCAGGTCGAGGCGCGTGGCGAGTGTCAGCGCTTCAGGCGCCCGCGCGGGCTGAGAGCGCTCCGCTGCAGCACAGCAGCATACCTGTATGGAGAGCTCCGGCAGGTCGAGGCGCGTGGCGAGTGTCAGCGCTTCAGGCGCCCGCGCGGGCTGAGAGCGCTCCGCTGCAGCACAGCAGCATACCTGTATGGAGAGCTCCGGCAGGTCGAGGCGCGTGGCGAGTGTCAGCGCTTCAGGCGCCCGCGCGGGCTGAGAGCGCTCCGCTGCAGCACAGCAGCATACCTGTATGGAGAGCTCCGGCAGGTCGAGGCGCGTGGCGAGTGTCAGCGCTTCAGGCGCCCGCGCGGGCTGAGAGCGCTCCGCTGCAGCACAGCAGCATACCTGTATGGAGAGCTCCGGCAGGTCGAGGCGCGTGGCGAGTGTCAGCGCTTCAGGCGCCCGCGCGGGCTGAGAGCGCTCCGCTGCAGCACAGCAGCATACCTGTATGGAGAGCTCCGGCAGGTCGAGGCGCGTGGCGAGTGTCAGCGCTTCAGGCGCCCGCGCGGGCTGAGAGCGCTCCGCTGCAGCACAGCAGCATACCTGTATGGAGAGCTCCGGCAGGTCGAGGCGCGTGGCGAGTGTCAGCGCTTCAGGCGCCCGCGCGGGCTGAGAGCGCTCCGCTGCAGCACAGCAGCATACCTGTATGGAGAGCTCCGGCAGGTCGAGGCGCGTGGCGAGTGTCAGCGCTTCAGGCGCCCGCGCGGGCTGAGAGCGCTCCGCTGCAGCACAGCAGCATACCTGTATGGAGAGCTCCGGCAGGTCGAGGCGCGTGGCGAGTGTCAGCGCTTCAGGCGCCCGCGCGGGCTGAGAGCGCTCCGCTGCAGCACAGCAGCATACCTGTATGGAGAGCTCCGGCAGGTCGAGGCGCGTGGCGAGTGTCAGCGCTTCAGGCGCCCGCGCGGGCTGAGAGCGCTCCGCTGCAGCACAGCAGCATACCTGTATGGAGAGCTCCGGCAGGTCGAGGCGCGTGGCGAGTGTCAGCGCTTCAGGCGCCCGCGCGGGCTGAGAGCGCTCCGCTGCAGCACAGCAGCATACCTGTATGGAGAGCTCCGGCAGGTCGAGGCGCGTGGCGAGTGTCAGCGCTTCAGGCGCCCGCGCGGGCTGAGAGCGCTCCGCTGCAGCACAGCAGCATACCTGTATGGAGAGCTCCGGCAGGTCGAGGCGCGTGGCGAGCGTCAGCGCTTCAGGCGCCCGCGCGGGCTGAGAGCGCTCCGCTGCAGCACAGCAGCATACCTGTATGGAGAGCTCCGGCAGGTCGAGGCGCGTGGCGAGTGTCAGCGCTTCAGGCGCCCGCGCGGGCTGAGAGCGCTCCGCTGCAGCACAGCAGCATACCTGTATGGAGAGCTCCGGCAGGTCGAGGCGCGTGGCGAGTGTCAGCGCTTCAGGCGCCCGCGCGGGCTGAGAGCGCTCCGCTGCAGCACAGCAGCATACCTGTATGGAGAGCTCCGGCAGGTCGAGGCGCGTGGCGAGTGTCAGCGCTTCAGGCGCCCGCGCGGGCTGAGAGCGCTCCGCTGCAGCACAGCAGCATACCTGTATGGAGAGCTCCGGCAGGTCGAGGCGCGTGGCGAGTGTCAGCGCTTCAGGCGCCCGCGCGGGCTGAGAGCGCTCCGCTGCAGCACAGCAGCATACCTGTATGGAGAGCTCCGGCAGGTCGAGGCGCGTGGCGAGTGTCAGCGCTTCAGGCGCCCGCGCGGGCTGCAGACGCCGCATCGCACGCGCGCCCCACAGCGCCGCGAGCTGAGACCGCTCCGATGACTCCTTCATGTATTCTTCCGCCATCGTTTGAGCTGAACGTCCTTGGAACATCTGCAAGACACAAAGCCGTTGTAGGGGCGACAGACCTACATCATAATCGTAATAAATGGCGCTGTTAGATCTACGTAGTGAATATGTCTATTTATGTATGTATGTATTAGTATGTAGGTATTTGTTTGGTAAAAGAGTTAACCCCCCCCCCCCCTTTTTATGAATGTGAATAACATTAATTTATACACATTAACACCTAAGTGTTGAAGTGTGTTGTGATTACACATTAGTAAGAAAAATAATATTATGTAGGTATCTTTGTAAGTAGACAAGTACTATTTTTCAGTCAAATAAAGGCTATTTTATTTATTAATTTATTTGTTTGTATGTTTATATTAATACACCACACGCGAGTTAATCTCCTAACTTCTTCTATTCCTTGTTGCCTGGCAGAGATCGCTACTAAGCGATAAGATCGCCTTTTTGTATTCTTCTTCGTTCTTTGTTTTCTATGTATTTTTTGTGTCCTTTTTATATGTTGTGGTGTACAAAATAAAGAGTAATAATAATACTAATGTCTCAGCCCGATCAAAGTACTATCGTTAGCCAATCGCATCCCGCTTGAATCTCGATTACGAAGTTCTTTCGGAATTTAACTATATATAGAACTTTCAAACTACAACAGATGGTCCAGCTAGAGCTACGAGCATAAGACCGGCTCGGAGGAAGATCTCCCTACTGTCTCAGTAGAGAGATCTTCCTCCGAGAAGCTGTAATTATGAGTAAAACTGCTTTAGGGTATGTTCCGATACGCACTGCTAGCACTGTAAGGTGTGACGTCAATTTAGTATACTTCGAAGACGTTTCATCATAGTTCGCTATACTGGTTACTCTTTAAAACGGAACGCAGTCAGCACTGAGAGCACCTTACCTCGTAAACGCCAGTGTTCACAGTACGAAAATGGCGACGATTTATGACGTCATATATTTCCCTAAGATACTGCGGCAGTATACTGTCAGTCCATAACGGAACGAATTTCTCCCCAGTAAGAGCACTGAACTAACTGCCTCGTTGGGCTCGGTGGTTGGCATGTTCGACTGCGGCCGACGGGGTCCCGGGTTCGAGTCCCGGGTCGGGCCATAACAAGTATTGGGTTTTTCTGACTAGAAATTCTCAGTACTAGCCCGGAGTTAGGAAGTTGGCGGTGTTTCACCCCCGTGCCTCGGAGAGTACGTTAAGCCGTCGGTCCCGGTTATTATCACTGACATGATAATAATCGTTAAAGCCCGGCAACCCGCATTGGAGCAGCGTGGTGAGTCTAAGCTCTAACTCCCTCTCTTTCATAAGAGTAGAGGCCTGTGCCCAGCAGTGGGACGTTAATAGGCTGTAGTGGAAGAGCACTGAACAGTGCTTGCAGTGTATATCGGAACATACCCTAAGCATTGCTTTAAGCGTTGGCAGTATGGCCCCGGATACTAATCGTCGTAGATACGTACCGGACGCATTTCGGTTTCTATGACCGCAGCGACGCTGGGCGGCAAGCTCTCCTGCTTGTGGTCCAGCCAACTGCGGAAGCGCAGCAAACAGTCGTGCAAGTGCGAGTTTGAACTGTCTAACCTCCACGCGCGCTTTATACTCTGCAGCATTAGCAGGGGCTTTTCTGGAGACCAAACAATTTGTATATTAAGGTTAATCTGTATATATGAAACACAAAAAAAAATTCTGCCTATGTTCGTTATAGACTTACATCTAACCGATGTGACCCAAACCGGTTTCATTAGAAAGGCAATAATGCGAAGAGGGTTTTTTAGCATAGTAGCACACGCCGGGTATCTGCTAGTTATTAAGACATTGTTCCTCTTCTCACGAGTATTATAGCTATTAGGTACTTCTTGCAATTCCAACAAGAATAGAATCTAGAAAACTAACGAATCTAAAAACTTATTAAAAACCCTTAATTATAATTCAAATGTCGGACTAAAATCAAGTTCAGTCCTTTTCCAAATTCTTGATGCGAAAAACTGTGGTGATGAACTCCTCAAACAGTTCGAGTAATACGTTTTAAGCTGTCGAGATCACGATTTGCTTAGCCAATTGAGCCTCTGAGCCTGCTGACCTGCCCCTCGATTGTGTAAGGAAGTCGTAATCGTTTGTCAGACGTATAATGCGACCTATTAAAGGACTTCACAGATGTCTTCACGTCAAAAAGCATGTTTGAACTCCTTAAACAGTTCGATAATTTGATAGCTTAAAACGTATTACACGTTTTAAGCTGTCAAATTATTACAATTTGCTTATGGGCCTCTGAGCCTGCTGACATGACCTGCGGTGTGATTATGTAAGAATTGCCGATCCAATCGTCAAAGGTCGGCGTCAAAGTAAAGTAAACCATAAATGCATTGAAATAGAGCTCAATTTCGTGTATCCATTCTCATACGTTTATGGTATCGTACGTACCTAAACGTATAAGAATGGATACACGAAATTGACTTCTAAATCCATATTGATATGGTTTATTTTATTTTGACACCGAACTTAGACGATTTGTTCGACAATTCTTACACATTTGGGCGGCTGATTTTTGAGTTCTAAATACTATATTTAGTATGTACCTTATTTAATAATTTTATTACAGTGCGCATTTTTTTCGGATTATAAATTCCCAGTACTAGCCCGGAGTTAGGAAGTTGGCGGTGTTTCACCCCCGTGCCTCGGAGAGCACGTTAAGCGGTCGGTCCCGGTTATTATCACTAACATGATAATAGTCGTTAAAGCCCGCCAACCCGCATTGGAGCAGCGAGCAACACATTTTAGTACAGTACTTATTTAATAATTTTGTTACGAGGAAATTTAGAAACTTTCCAAGTAATTACATATTTCTCGATTATATTTACCTTTCCTAAAGTATATTTCGAACGCCATTAGATGCGTGTCTATTCTATCCGCGGCGAGCGTCCGCAGCGGTTGCAGGAACTTTAGTGCTTGTTCTAACGGGTCTTCCGCCTGAAATGCATAAATGTTTACTGCGTAAGATATAATTACAACAATTTTTGAACCGTCAGCGTTGGCATCCTCATGTGGTTGACGTCCAGTCAGCTCGAACGAAACGGTTTTGCTCTATGTATCTGATTCGAACCGCCAGGATGTAGAATGCTCTTCCAGCGCATGTATTCCCTGCCACGTATAACTTAAGTACCTTCAAGGCAAGTATTTGTCGGTAAGATGGTTACTAGCCAAGCCTCCCACCAGGCCAGATCAGGGAAAATTCAGAAATTATAAATTCCCAAATTGACTCTGCCGCGGATCGAGCCCGGGACCTCCGCACGTTAAGACAACAGGCGCTACACACTGCGCCACGGAGGTCGTCTTCGCTCTAATTCCTTATCTCCAATGAGGGTGGAGGCCTGTGCCCACCAGGACGTTAATGGGCTGTAGTGGATACTGTAGGTAAAGGAAATAATAAACATACCCGTGCAAGTTTGTCCGGGATCAGCTCGTCGAGTTGTGGCGCCTCCGGGTCACCCTGCTCTTGTTGCTGTCTCGCTTTGTGATGCTGTTCACGTTTTACCTGAAAAATGGAACAACCAATTCTGATATAGTTACTATAAATTTGATATCATTATTATTTTTATTCCCTGACGCAGTTTTCAGCGCTGTCTTATAAATGGGAGGTATAATAATTTGTAATACATAATATACACATAATTTTTGAATTTTCTCTGGTCTAGCCTGGTGAGAGGCTTGGGCCGTGGCTAGTTACCACCCTACCGGCAAAGACGTACCGCCAAGCGATTTAAGCGTCCCGGTACGATGCCGTGTAGAAACCGATGGGGGTACAGGTTTAGTATAACGGCCATTACCCTAACAGGTTAGCCGGCTACTATCTTAGACCGCATCATCACTTACCATGAGGCGAGATTGCAGTCAAGAGCTTACTTGTAGTTGAGTAAAAACAAAACTTTATAGATTTAAAAAAGTTACAAAAATTTTAAATAACACTCCTTTAATGTAACAACAAGAAAAAGTTAAAATTTTAAGGTTCAACACACCTTTATAACGGTTAATCTTCAAGTAGGATAATAAACTCAATACTCATATGTGATAAATATTACCTAGCGTGTGTCATAGTCACGTAGAGGAAGTAAGTATCCAGCTTGTATAAGCTTAGTTTCACTTTTAGTATCTAATCTTTTACTGCCGTAACTGCCTTCCTTTTCATATTCAGTTTTCCTTGCAAACGTAACTTGACTTGACATTATGTCTCCACACATAACGTTTTATTCATAACTCGCACATATAATTTAGTTACGGCTTTTACTCTCGACTTCGGCCGCGTGAATTTTAAACAGTAGGTTTTAACTCATACGTCTGCTTCTAGCGGAACTGTTTTGACCTTTAGAGCAGTAGAGTATATTTAGAGTATATCTGGGCGAAAACTCACTACGGACAAAAACCTTCCTGAGACCAGCACACACTTTTCACTATCTTTCTCATCCACCCACTTCCCACCACCTTCTTCATCACTCTAGAGGTCGCCCCACACTGCTCTTGCCATACCTACTACTTTACTTAGGCCTCAAAATTTGGACATTTCGTTACTGATATGGGGTCTGATGTTTAGAGGCGTTCCAACTCCGGAATTACGAAGCTTAATTAAAACGAAGCTTCATTAAAATAAGGGTTTGTAAAAAGTACGTTGTAGGTCAGAATTGGCTACGTGTATATACCTAAACGATAGCGTCAAAATAAGCATAGTTTTACCTGAACTTGTGCTGCCAGCGCACTTTCCTGTTCGGCTTTGCGTTGCGCTTTCCTCTGTTTGTTTCGCAGTTTCTTCAGTTCTGATGGCGCGAGATTCTCTGCGGACAAAATAAAGTTTTATTAATCTCTATAAAAGGTAAGAGACACAACTGCCTCTACGAGCCAAGCAAGTCATTTGTTTCCTAGTTTTGGTATTAAAATATTTATAGATAGACCTCAGACTCTTATCACCTCAAATGAGGGTGAACTGTAATCCGGAAGGAATGAGACGCCCTTTGCATTGATGTCGTCCTTGGCACCGAGACTGTCTTTCCAAACAACAAATTCAAAGAACTTAAAGAACTCTGCTTCAAGCATCGCCTATTCTCCTCTCTTCTTATTTGGAGATGGAGATATCGTCACGTCTAGATACATTTATCTAGACATGACAATACTATCTTCATTGAACTGACGGAAACTCAAGGAAACGAAGAGGGCGCCTGCGGAGCACATGGCATATAGTCCATTATATGGGCAGAACAAGTGACGGCTGCGATGGACGTTCTCTTATAAGAGTAGCTAGGAAGAACTTCTAGCACAAACTGTGGGGCATTTGACATTTGTAGGGAAAGGGCTTATAATTATTATCTTTAAGGTGAGATATTCTTTGTAAATTTTCTTAAAAATTATAACACTTTGAGACTTATAAGAAAATACAAGACAACACTAGACATAGGTATACTTATATGTTTAAACTATGTAAAACTAATTGTTGCATATCGTTCACAGAACTAATTAAGACCAGGATTTATAATTTCCATTTTCCACCTGATATAGATCCTAGTCCAATCTGACGTCTAAATAATTATGACAATGGGTAACAATTTGCATTTCTATTAAGTATTTCGCACATTATGGTAAGAATTTCCAATAATTGAAGTAAGCAGGATGTTCTAAGGAATGTTTCCGGATGTTTCATGTGCTTTAGTCTCTACAAGATTACCAAAAGCGTATGAAAGTCTCAGATTTTGTGGTCAAGCACTGTAATTATTTTTAGTAATTTTGAGTACCTAGTTAGTATTCGCATAAAGTAGGGTGCTGCAGCCACGTTAGATGCTAAAAACTTTAGCAGTCATTTTAGTTTTGTTATATGGTAGTTTTTTCCAAAACTTGTCTGAGAAATTTCGCCAAATACCTGTTCAACAAACTGGTATACCAAAATTTTTATTCTGGAGATTTCCCAAAAAAATCAAATATACCTATCTATGTTTAACGGTAACCGGTTTCTATAACAGCTTCAGGTTATATAGTTTATTTAAAACAAAAAAAAAATATATCCTCTACAAGTTAGCCCTTGACTGCGATCTCACCTGATGGTAAGTGATGATACAGTCTAAGATGGTAGTCGGCTAACCTGTTAGGGGCATGGCAGTTATATTAAACCCATACCCCTATTCGGTTTCTACACGGCATCGTACCGGAACGCTAAATCTAATATGGTGGTAACTAGCCATGGCCGAAACCTCCCACCAGGCCAAACCAAAAAAAATTGCACATAGTAACGTATGTACAGCAGTGGACGTCTATAAGTTGATAACGACTTCCAGGATTGACACGGGTTAAAGTCTGGATAGTCGCCTCGCTCTCAAAAAACCTAAGAAAAGCATCGGAAAACAATATCTCCGTAATCAAAAAATGTATAAACATCAACCCATAAATATATTCTAAATACATCCGGTGTCCCTACTATGAGTTTAGAACAGCTGGTAGGTGACATCAAATCCGGTCGGTGAGATTGAAGTATACATAGAATCGTGACTGGTCCGTCACACGAGGCCATGCTAAAGTTACAATGACTTTACATCTAATGCTTTGATATTTCGTTTACGGAACTGCCAAGCGCCAACAAGTGCCGATCTTCGAGATAAGCTTATGTAATACAGGCCCTAATGTTGCCGGATTTAGATCCATATGTAGTTAAAAGTAGTATGACTTCGTCCGCTTGTGTTTAGGTTTTTAAAATACTCGTGGAAAATCTTTGAATTTCCGGAATAAAAAGTAGCCTACATCCAGTTTTTTAACTGTATCCTTGCCGAAAATAACGTCGTTTCGTGGCTCCGGTGCCACGAAGTGCCTCCGGTGGTTGCGGCGTGATTGAAAGACAACCCAAAAAATAACCATTCGCAATCTTATTTGTACGTAACGTATGTATATTGATTAATCCAAGCCATGATCAGCTTTCCAGGCTATGATACCCTGATAGGAGACCTGAGCCCCAAGTTTCTAAGCAAATCGTTATCATTTGACTGCTTAAAACGTATTACTCGAACTGTTTAAGGAGTTCATATAGGCTTTTTGACGTGCAGGCATCTATGAACTTCTTAAACAGATCGAACTATCTTTTTGATAAACGATTTCGGTTACGATTTCCTTACACAATCAGGGAGCTGTTCATAATTACTTACTAATGACGACTCTTAGGCCGACCATGCACGGACAGGACAGTTGCAGCTTGAAGCAGTCCACCCTGACTGCTTCAAGCTGCAACTGCATAGTGACCTAAAGTCTTCTACGTACACACATACATGGAACCGCTCGAGCAGTTGCGACTGCTTCGGGCGATTGGCAATGGTATTGGCAAAGCAGTTATCAATGGTAGCTTCAAGCTGTTGACTATGACTGCAAGAGCGGTCCGTGTATGGCTGGCTTTAGAAAAATATTTTCTTCGTTTTATCATGACAAATAATATGAAGCCTACGCAAACATATTATGATAATATTCCCAATTATGGCGCGCACGGCCACGCGGCGAATAACAAACAAACACAATGGATCGTTTGCTATACTGAGGTCAGTGACCACTGTGGTGGGTGCCTATAATACTATCTATTTGCTAATTTCGGAACGAATGCGTCGTAAAAAAAACACGCGAGCGTTTTGGGTTTTTTAATTATTTCGAATAAAAATTCCAAATAAAAAACAAATAGGGCTTCAACAAGTTCAACAAATTAAGAATCACGAAACTTAGGATTGTTTCCATTAAGTAAGAATAAATTAAATCCTTTCACTGATAACTACGGGTGGCACAGGATATAGACTATAGAGTCAGCAGTTGCATGTGTGTGATTTGATAAAATATAATGTGTTAGCTTTATCTTATCACTTTACAATAACTATTAGAATACAAATACCAATCAGAATACATGGCGTGTCCAAGGAAACAATATAAATCACACACAAAATCCACAACCTTATTTTTAATTATAATATCTAATTAACGGAATACGGCCGAAGTACGTTACGTCCGTAACGGAGGTCAACCTCGAGACGCCATCCAGGGTAGTCAAAAGTCAAAAAGAGCTCAAGGGGGGCTCAGGAGATAAAGTGCATCATCATCATCATCACTTACAACCGACAGACCTCCACTGCTGGACATAGGTATCTTGCAAGGATTTCAACATGCCGCGGGATCCAGCGGCTCCCTGAGACTCGTCTGATATCATCCGTCCACCGAGTAGGGGGTCAGCCAACGCCAGTGCGAGGTCTTTGGGCACAGCACTTAGGGACCCCAACGTCTGTCGGTTCTTCGAACTATGTGCCCCGCCCATTGCCTCGTCAGCTTCGCAACGCGTCGAACAATGATAGGAGATAATATAGGAGATAAGGTTAGTCTGGCTAAATACGAGTCACACGTCAAAATGAGATACCTTCTTTATGAAATTAGGAACATATCGTACCCATATGTATACAAAACCATTACATTTCGCAACCACTATAACCGAACTGAACCACCGTGAAATACTCGCAGCCATGTTTATGGTTACTGCTGATCGAAACTGCCAATCAACAGTTATGCTACATATCATTGTGCGCAAATTGCTGTCAAGTCACGTACGATATGTAGATTAATGAGGAATGTGGAACGTAAGTTATGATTATATTTGGTTGTTGTAGACTTTAGTGCACGATTCCTAGCAGATGGAGTGCTTAGGTATAAGGTAGGGTGCTAACTACATAGTGCCTACATGACCTATATGATATCGTTCTAAGGTTACTATACTTTGCAGGTGTCTCCTCTCCGATTGAGGAAGTTTATGGCCATAGGTCTGGTCATACTGCTTGCCACTTTTGACAATGAAGTACAAGAATTCCTCCTTCGAACACCGTAGTAAAGTTTTACATGTTTTACAAAACTTCATTGGCGGACAAAGTCAAAACGGTCACTAATCACTTATCTGGCCAAGTGCGGATTGGTAGACTTCACACTTGTAACTACACTGTACTTATAAACGGACGTGTATATCCATAATAATATTATAAACTAGCTGAAGCCCGCGACTTCGTCCGCGTGGTTTAAGTTTTTTGATTCCCGCGGGAACTTCACAATTTTCCGGGATAAAAAATAGCTTATGTCACTCTCCAGATCTTCAACTATACCCATGCCAAAAATCACGTCGACCCATTGCTCCGTTGCGGCGTGATTGAAGGACAAACCAACAAACAAACACATTCGCATTTATAATATTAGTATGAAGTATGATGTGAAAGTGTGTCTGTCTGTCTGTCTGCTACGCTTTCACGGCCCATCTGTTCAACCGATTTAACCGGTTCAACCGATAAAATTTGGTACAGGGATAAGTTGTATGATGTATCCCGGGGAAGGACATAGGCTACTTTTTATCCCAGAAAATTAAGGAGTTCCCTCGGGAATAAAAACAAACTTATTTCACGCGGACGAAGTCGCGGGCATCATCTAGTATTTTTAATAAAATAAAAAATACTGTTTTTATCAATTGTTAACTGACCCTGAAGTAGAATTTAAATAAAATATGTAATCGCAAACATTTTGAAATATCCTACGACTATGTGCTAATATCCGAAACTCATAATTAAAATGTTTCTTTTATGTGCCTTTTATTAACTTCTACACATTTTATTATTTGTTAGGGTTGACTCTTATATTATCTATGTAAATGTTGCATTTTAATACCATTATTATCATTAAAAAAATTATGTTTGCGCTTGATATAAGTATCTATCTAAATAAAAGCGAAAGGTCACTCACTGATTCATCACTGGATCTCAGGAACTGGAAAGCATACAGATTTGAAATTGGGAAGAGAGGTTCCTTCAATGGTGTAGACGTCAGCTCAGAAACGGTTTTGAGAAAATTCACCCCTAAGGGGTTGAAATGGGGGTTGGAAGTTTGTATGAAAGTCTTTCGTTTTTGAAGTTAGAGACATGAAAATTGGCAAGTAAGTTAATAGTTATAAGTAATACAAAAGCATACAAGCAATTTAACGCAAATTCACCACATAGAGGGTGAAATGGGGGTTGTAAATTTGTATGAAAGTCCTATGTGTTTGAAGTTAGAGACCTGAAAATCGGCATTTAGGTTATTAAATATAAATAAATAATAACCTGCATTTTACGAAAATCTACCCCATAAGGGGTGAAATAGGGGTTTGAAGCTTACATAAGGGTTTTAAGTTTTTGATGTTAGAGACTTGAAAATCAGGATTTAGTTTATTAGTTTTAAATTATAATAACTTGTATAATCAATTTTACGAAAATTCACCCTAAAGAATGTGAAATTGGGGTTGGAAGCTTGCATATAGGTTATAAGTTATTAAAATCGGCATTAAGGTTATTACTTATTAGTTTTAGCCGCTATATGTACCTAGAAAATCTCATAGGAAATCGCGACCTCTAGTTTATTATAAGTTAACAGTTTTTGTCGACACATTGACACATGATAGTTAACTATTCCAATAATGTTTTTGGCCCAATGTCATCATCGTTAAGAATGATGCTAATATATTAATCTTTTAGACAATTATCATTAAAATAAGACAGTTAAGTATCTTTAAAGATCCCTGGAATTAATTTGTTAAGTACTTTGTGGCGATCTAGAATAGCGATAAGACGATGAATAGCTTAGATAGTAAACAAAATCTACGCAAAGAGGGCAACTGAAGTGATATACTTGTTTGGAAAGGGTTTAAAGAAGCCTTTACCAAATTAGAAATGAACCAGGCGAAATGAATGTCGCATCCTTAATCTGATATGGTTGTTTAAAAAATATACTATTACATAGTAACGTAGCCTGCAGTAATAATAGGTACCTACCTAAATAAGTGTGTGTTGCTTTAAAGAAAGCTGCCATTTTACTGTATGGTAAGCATTTACTAAGCGACAAAGTCCAAAGAACTAACTCGTATTAGTTTTTTTTAAATCAAATACAAGTTAGCCATTGACTGCGATCTCACCTGGTGGTAAGTGATGATGGAGTCTAAGTAGCGGGCTAACCTTTTAGGGGTATGACAGTTATTTTAAACCCATACCCCTTATCGGTTTCTATACAGCATCGTGCCGGAACGTTAAATCGCTTGGCGGCACGTCTTTGCCGGTATGAAAGTAACTAGCCACAGCCGAAGCCCTCTACCAGGCCAGACCAGAGAAAATTCAGAAAATATAAATTCCCAAATTGACTCTGCCGGGGATCGAACCTGGCACCTGCCACGTTAAGACAACAGCACTCAACACTGCCAGGGAGGTCGTCGGTAGTAGGTATCGTATATTCGTCGGAGTATGCAACAATTAATTGAT
The DNA here is from genome assembly GCA_964035005.1 of Erebia palarica. NCBI lineage: Eukaryota > Metazoa > Arthropoda > Insecta > Lepidoptera > Nymphalidae > Erebia > Erebia palarica. The sequence goes on from OZ035995.1 coordinate 17,237,790, forward strand.
TTTGACAGCCCTACAATAAAAAAATCAGTAAGCACAATAGCAAAGGCAAGCTAATACAAAAGCGGACGTGTTTACGTAATTGCATTGTGCCTCAAATTAATCCTAGGACACGTCGCACACACAAATTGCTGCTCCAATTCGCCGGTTTCGCAAAACTAATGAAACCGCGGCCCTGGCGCGCCCCGCTCACGCTTTATCTAACCGAAGTGCAACTAGATTTCTTGGAAGCTTAAAAATATATATTGTACAACCCTAACAAGTAACAGGAAAACCTTAAGAGGCCGGTGATCACCGCTCGCAATTTCTATTCAACCCGCAAATATAAATTTGCCGGTATATTGCTATTTGGCTGATGACACATGATCGCGTGCAAACGCGATAGCAATATGAGCGTACAGAATTTGTTATTCGTTTAGTCTTGTTCCGTAAATACCAAAAATGATGAATGATAACTTGTTGTGTTTTTCACTTCGTGTTGTTATTCGGGAACTTGACAATATAGGCTATGCTCCTGGTCAATTAGTACGTAACATATCGTCGGTTCTAATATGATACAAATAAGGAGAAAACATGTCATTCATGTCGTAAAAACAAGCAAAACGCTATGCGCTTACATTTAATTTTGGGAAAATATTTTGAAAACATAATTATCCAGGGGCCGAAATAAATACAAGTTCAATCTTAATAATCGCATAATCTGGTGGAAATATTCTTGAATTACGAATCATTTTGATATTACGTTTGTATGGGCAATTCACCCTCCGCGTGCACCTTAAAAATATAATATATATTTTTAAGGTGCACGCGGAGGTGTACAACCCTAACAAGTAACAGGAAAACCTTAAAAATATTTTATTATATTTGTAAAAATGATATGAAATGTGCACATATCATACCCTGTAAATGAGTTACATAAGAATAAAAACAAGACCTGATAATTATTTTCCCTAACATAAAAAATAAATAAAAAAGAGTTACAAGTTAAACTTCCCGGCCTAGGCCAGTAAAGAATGTATGTATTTTCATTACATATCATAAGTTTGAATTTGGAATCTTTCTTCCTGAATATCTTGTAACTTGTTATAATGTTCTTTGGCCTAAATAGTTTAAATTTGGAACTCTACCGTATTACGCGTTCAGCACACACAGCGCAAAAAATATATTTAAAAAATGTCACTTGTTTCATTTTTTAGAAAAGCACTATACAGTTATACACACCTCGAACGGGAGAGCATTTCTGGTCTCGTAAATGTCACCGTGAGATTGTAAAAACCGTTAGATTATAATCTAACTCGCGAAATTCTAAACTATCGAAAGATTTGAATTTAACGCATTATTTTCCGGTAGATTGTAATCTGATAGGTATTTAAACCCGATAAAATCTAAGTGCACTACTTGGTTATTTATGTCGAACCCTAACCTAACCTACAAGAAAGAGAAAATTAAACGTAAATAAAATGAATATTTCAAAAATTGACACTCAGAACATTGAACAGTTTACAATCTTTCGACAGTTTAGAATTTCGCGAGTTAGATTATAATCTAACGGTTTTTACAATCTTACGGTGACATATATATAACTAACACTCGACCAGAAAACGCGTACTTCCCGGTCTCGCGATGTAATGTACTATTGTACAACCCTAACAAGTAACAGGTTAACCTTAAAAATATATATTGTACAACCCTAACAAGTAACAGGTAAACCTCTGATTTCGGAATGACTTCTATTAATTGCAAAATTATGTCTTAGTGTCACATATTTGGTCCTCGGCTCAATAGTAAAAATGTGGCTATGGCTAACTAATTGGGTATTTGACCACTAGACAAATCAGCAACTTTTTTTTCAAACGTCAAAACGCGTGCTTAGTATTAAGTTGTGACGTCATCAAAGTTCGATGCACTTTTTTTACTTTAATCGATAGTTTAAAATGGTTATTTAAAATAAAACTAGCAAGGGACGTGGATATTACGACTTTTGGGAGATCCTTTATAAAATAATCATTAAAAAATATTTTTTCTCACTAGTAGTCAAATACCCAATTCTGTTGAAAGCAATGTCTAAGCAAAATTGTGGCCAAGAAGTCCTTTTATTTACAAAACTTTAAAAAAACCGTCGGAACTCCATGATTTTTCGGGATAAAAATCAATGTCTTTCCACGGGATGCAAAGTATCTCAGTAGCAAATTTCGTAAAAATCAGTAGGACAGATGAGCCATGAAAGCGTATCTGAGGCACAGACAGACAGATACACAGGCAGACACACGCTTTCGGAGTGATACTATTAGTATGGATGCTAAATAGTAAACAATTAATAATTCAATACAACCTTCAGGTATTTGATACAAAATTAATTACAGCACCTGTTAAGGAAACAAGAGCTCAGACATTGCGAAATATAGCGTTCAGAGCACTGACTCGAACCAAAACTAAATAAAGCCCCAATGGCTACTCCAATACATACACAAGATTATAAATACGCAAAGTTGGACGTATTCGAGCGCCGAAAGACTGCTTTAGTGCTGGAGTTCGTCCAAACATCCACGGATACTGACTTTTTGGGTAAATTTTTACAAGCTTACATTTAACTTGAATGTTTTTGGAAAGTTTGCTTGCAACCCTTTAACTTTAACTTGCAGTAGGTGTTTAAGCAAAGTTAGCTTGCAACCCCATCAATTATGGGTATCAATTAAAAAGATTTGCAGTAAAGAACACGAAAACTACAATGAAGTCACACTAAATTCAATATGGCGGCCGTTAAAATCTTGTTTACAAAAAAAAGTAATTCGACGCTCGAATACTCTCAACGTCGTCGTCGTTGTGCTTAGGAAAATCGTGTAGTAGGGGTAAACAGATTATAAAATACCGCAATCGAACCAGAATTTCGTATACAATACTAGCATTACTAGCCCTGACAACGCCCTAGTGGCGCAAGATTTAGTCTAGACCGAACCAGTTAGCCCGAGCAGGTTTTCCGTTTACTTTTCTAGATTCAATATTGAAGTAAATGTTTACAGAGTATTTTCTTAGGTATGGCGACCTCTTGTTATTTTAGGTATGACATTTATAGCGTTTGTAGCGTAACGTTAGTTTTGGGCGATTGGTTAGAGTGTAGTTTTGGGGCATATCTGTGGTGTGGTGAATGTCACAAGCTATTGGTGCGGGATACACACTGTACCACATAGATTTTCCTGTTTTCACGGATTATAGCATATTAAACTTCTAGTTCCTTCATTGCGTAGTAGCGTTAGGTTGGTGTCTTCATCATGGAGGAGGATTTAGCCATAGTCTACCATTCTGGCCAAGTTCGGACAGACACCAGACACCTTTGAGAACATTATGGAGAACACTGGGGGTATACATATGTCCTTACAATGTTTTCTTCACCGTTATAGCAAATTATATTTAACATGTCCGAAAATTAGATATTCGAATCGACAACTTCTTCATATGTAATCCGTTTATATAAGCCACTAGACCATAACGGATTCTCGTAGGCTTTTATTGCCATGACTTCATAACAACAATAAAGACTGGTCAGATAAAAACCAACGGCCGCAAAAATCGCCCACAGAATGATTTGTAATAAATGAATGAAGGATGTGCATGCACCTAGAACTGTGGAGAGAGACGGCAGTAGAAAACCACAGTAACGTGTGGTGCTTCAGTGTGAATTATTTGATATCATTTTTCGTATTGCTACTTCTTGGAACCTCTTCTCGTGTTATTTGGTAATACAAACATGCACGTATATGCCATTCCCAGCACCGATATCGTACAAATATTAATGTGAGGTAGAAAAGAGCTCCAGCTCTTTCAACATTGGAGAGTTAGAACAATACTTTGCTAGCCAATCCCATCACCCATTGCACTGGCACGGTCAGATCGAATGTCTCTATTTAGACATCGATTGTATCAAGAGTTGTCCAGTTGCGTTAATTGGCTTGTAGCCTAGGCCAGTTGGATGATGCCGCCTCGCGTTAAACCGATTTCGTACAAAAATTTGTGTGAGGTAAAAAAGAGCTACAGCTCTCTCAACATTGGAGAGTTAGAACAATACTATGCTAGCCAATCCCATCACCCATTGCACTGGCACGGCCAGTTCGAATGTCTCTATTAAGACAGCGATTGTATCAAGAGTTGTCCAGTTGTGTCAATTTGCTTGTAGCCTAGCCAAGTTGGATGATGCCGCCTCGCGTTGTGAGTGACCAAGCGTCAAAGCGCAGCCGTAGACTATACAGGTGGACTCATCATTAATATAATTAATTCGTACGGCGCGTGCGCATGTTGTAATCAATCGGGCGTGATGGGACAAATGTAACCCATCAATTTGCCGATAAAGCCTCTCACAGACGGGTGTACGTGGTCGAGTTGCGTAAGCTTATCTGGTAGAATATCTGGGGCACGTTTGTAATCAGTTTTTACATTTAGCCTGTTTTGCATCGGCATCATCTGACCTTAAAGGAGTATTTAGAAGGTATTATTTTCTTTTTTCTCACTTGAATTGCTCCGAGTCACATGAAGACCTAGGTTAATAAACCGAAATCAGCTAAGAACTTGTTCTAAAGTATCGTTCAATCTATGATAAAGATCGGTCTTAGGCATGGATTGACCGATATTTGAGAACCTGGTTTTAGCTGATGTCGCTTTATTAATACGAGCCTTAGTATTTTCGACACTTGAAGAGACCACCTGATAAGAAGCATTAATGCAAGCAATGTAATAAGGAAGACACAGTTTTAGAGCAAAAACACCGGGGCCGGACAAAAAAATCGTAAACGTCTTTCCTTTTTATATAGCGCGCACACTAGGCGGACTAGACAAAACGCCGTTCATTTCCGACGCGGACGTTTTCGGTGGCCCTATTCGGTCTCTAGTGCGTTTTCGCCCTTATATATTTGGAATGGAAGAGCAGCTTGAAAGATAAGGATTTTTCAGTATTTTTCCCAAAATATTCGGGTGCCCTTTGTCCTTTTTTTCCTTTGTTACTCTACATTTTAATAGAACTTGTATCGTCAAAAATGATAATAATCTTCTCTAGTCTTAAACATCAATGTACAAATAGTTAATCCGACCTGCATCTCTGATAATGATTCACAGAATAATGATTGGCCCCGATGACGAAATCGGACCACCTGCCGAAAACAAAACTAAGCTCCGTTTATTAATCACGATATTAATTTAGATACGTAGGTGCATCCCATTTAATTATAAACTAAGCTAAACAATTATGATTTTCTATCCTTAGATTAAACTTCGTAAGCAATTCGTAATATAATACTATTGAATAAAACCACAAGATCAAGTTCTAGCCAGGTGTGATTTAAATAGAATGATATGTCGATTCTTCCTACCAATCCTACTCACATTATAAATTGGAAAATGTTTGATTAGGTTAGCGTTTCTATTAGCGTGTCTAGTTCTTCAATCACGCCGCACCGGATCAATGGACTGACGTGATTTTGGCATGAGTACCTGCAGTCAAAGATCTGCCCTCTATTCTCTAACTCAGAGGCTCGACCTCGAAGCCCGTACCTCGACAGACTTCGACCTGTCGAGAAAACAATATTTTACTTATTCTAATAACTTTTATCCTCCATGTAACAATATCACCAATAACTAGAATTCAGCCACCAAAGAGGAGATCCAATCAATACGATCCAAAGCAATGTCACATAGACGTTACTTCCTGATACATCTTCGTTAATTTGCATTTAAAATTCCTATTAAGATAATAAATAACGCTCAAACTTATTGTCACAGGCAATTACTTATCGCTGGCATTGGACCAGTCGTGACATATCCATCAAAACATAATAGTTATTAGATAGAACCTACTTCCGTTTACCTACCAGATCCGACGCCGACAATTCCGTATTGACATTATTACTACACAGCTTTTGACCTTTCGTATGCAGAACCTTGTAATTTGCGTGTCAGTTATTTAACTAATTACAATCATAACTTACAGATAATTATAGGCATAATAAATCATAACGACACAAATATACAAATTATGTAAGAAGGTAATAGAAGTTTACACCCGTATTTATTTTAGTAGCGGTAGTAATAGTAGTGTAGTATCTATACTAATACTAGCTGATGCCCGCGACTATGTCCGCCGAGTCGAATGAGGTGTTTTAGGGGTACGAAAAATAGATAGTAGCCGATTCTCAGATACTGAATATAATATAAGTAGAATAGCAGAACAGCTACATTAGATTTATCAAATCTGGAAAGGGTCTAACTTCAAATAATCGACTTCAAAATACGTTTCAACGTGAAAATACCAAGCCTTCCTGACTGGCGATCTAATAAAAATTTGTGTTACACTTAATAATCACACCTTGAAATCCAGCACTTTCAAATTGTAGTCCATTTTTAAAAGGTTTTGTTTGGAGTTGATCTGCTCATTTCCATACCCTCGAGAATGCGGGTCACAAATGAGAGAATGCGGGGTACAAATACATGTCACATAATACATACTGCCCTATACTTCATTTAGTTACGGCATTTAGAAAATAAAGCCTTGGAATTCGTGTGGTCTTTACTTTGAAAGGGTATATCATGACTCAGTCATGCCAGCTTTGTGCTATAAATGTCTTGAACTCGTGGGTTAAACGGAAATACTGAAATGTTTAGATAGATGTAGAAGTCTTTACCTTCACGATTAACAGATATTGCTACAATCCGATTTGCTAACGATATTAAGCAAAACCAAAACCGTATCCTGTGGTGATCCATCCACGCATCCATCCACCTTCGTCCTATAGTGGACGTCTATCTGTTGAAATGACGACGGCTACGATAGAGTTTTAACTGCTTAGATAACCTTAAGACTGCCTCGTTGTTCTAGTGGCGGCTGACGAGGTCCCGGGTTCGAGTCCCAGGTCGGGCCATAAGAAGTATTGGGTTTTTCTGACTAGAAATTCTCAGTACTAGCCCGGAGTTAGGAAGTTGGCGGTGTTTCACCCCCGTGCCTCGGAGAGCACGTTAAGCCGTCGGTCCCGGTTATTATCACTAACATGATAATAAGCTCTAACTCCTTCTCTCCTATGAGAATGGAGACTTGTGCCCAGCAGCGGGACTTTAATGGACGGTAGTGGTAGATAACCTTCAACTCTACGAATCAATCATCACCATAACCGATATACTGACGACCTCCATGGCGCAGTGTGCAGCGCTGTTGTGATGCAGGTCCCGGGTTCGATCCCCGGTAGGGTCAATTTGGGAATTAAAAATTTCTGAATTTTCCATGGTCTGGCCTGGTGGGAGGCTTCCGTGGCTAGTTACCACCCTACCGGCAAAGACGTGCCGCCAAGCGATTAAGCGTTCCGGTACGAAGCCGTGTAGAAACCGACTAGAGGTATGGGTTTAATATAGCTGCTATACCCCTAACACGTTAGCCCGTTGCCATTAAGACTGCATCATCACTTACCATTAGGTTTCATCGCAGTCAAAGGCTAACTTGTAGTTAAATAAAAATCGGAACTGCGACAAAAAACATCCGCTCACAAGCGTGCCAAACTGTCTAGTCTTTATATATCTTATCATATGTCGTGAATCAGTATCAAAACATGGTGTACCTATCAGCATAATTGCATGTTACATGTCTAATGTCCATTGTCTACTTTATTGTTTTTACCAATTGTCAATATATTCCGCCTGACAGGTCACGGAGTGCAGCAAAAATAGCATATCCGCTTCGTACGTTTTATCCACATTGATAGAGTCAAAAGACTTACATAAGAAAACAAAATATAGTCATCTCTCTTGGCAGATTTTTCGTCAGTTTCGTCAAACCATTAGATTACTATTGTGGTGAAGGTAAAGATAAATAGATTTTGAGACTAACAAATCAGTATTTTGGTGAAGGGAAAAATTTCCAAACCAAAAATATCAACCTTATAAGAATCGTAAAGATGCAAGATCAAATAAAACTAAAATATAAGCCGAACAGAGCCTGACTGTAGTGCGAATACATCTTATCTCATAGGAGATAGATTAGAGGGAAAATTACTTAAGATATCCATATCTTAGATAACATATTTATAAACAACATATGTATTCACGGCTCAGCTGACGACATAGATAACCTTTTTATCGCGGAAGTTAAAGTTCCCAAGGGATATTAAGAAGCCTAAATTCACGCAAAAGCATTATCGATCATAAAATTGTCTTGAAATAATAAAATATGGAGCAATGTATTACCGATCAGCAGCTTCCAGCTAATGATATCACACAATCTGCTTTCTCCGATGAAGGTCAACTGCAGATATAAAGTGTAGCTACTTAACTTTCTAGTTACCGCACCCAACTTATCGCAATATTGTGTGTACTGTGTCGGTATTTGGTAACGCGGGCGAGGGACGGACAGAAATCTGAGCTGTGGGATAGCGACTGTTCATATCCAAATCTTAGTTGTCTATCGGTCATACTTATATTGCATAATATCTTTGCTGTTAAATGTAAATCGACAGCCTGAGAATTTTCCACGCACGCGGAAGGACGTTTGAACCCAGCGCATTATTATGGGTGGGTTATTTATAAATAAAACTCCTAACATTATTTAAACAGGGGTCACGAGGGGTAATGAGGAATACGACGCAGAGAGAGATAATTTTCCGCAACTGTAAATAGGCATCTGTAGTAGAGGATTTACTATGGAATATAATTTTGTGATACTGCTCCAGTATAATTTGGCAGACTCACACACATTTCTGCAGAGTATCGGTGAAGCAAACATGGTCACCGATATAGCCCAAACTCAAGCCACTTTAACGTAAGTTAAAATACCTAGTTGGTCTAGTGATTAGCATGTTTGACTGCGGCCGACGAGGTCCCGGGTTCGAGTCCCGGGTCGGGCCACAATTAAGTATTGAGGTTTTCTGACTAGACATTCTCATTACTAGCCCGGAGTGAGGAAGTTGACGGTGTTTCACCCCCGTGCCTCGTAGAGTACGTTAAGCCGTTGGTCCCGGTTATTATAACTAGCAAGATAATGGTCGTTAAAGCCCGTCAACCCGCATTGAAGCAGCGTGGTGGGTCTAAGCTCTAATTCCCTCTCTCCTATGAGAGTGGAGGCCTGTGCCCAGCTGTGGGACGTTAATGGGCTGTGGCGATGGTGGAAACTGGCCAGGCCACGGTGAGCGTTCGCAGCTGGAGCCAAAAAGTTCTATAGTGGATATAAGTATACTAAGCGAATGCCCGCGACTTCGTCTGCGTGGTTTGGGGTTTTTTGGTTCCCGCGGGAACTCTTTAATTTTCCGGGATAAACAGTAGCCTATATGCTATTCCAGACAATAATCTATCTCTGTGCCAAATTTCAGCCAGATCCGTTCAGCCGTTGGGGCGTGATTGAGTAACAAACATCCATACATCCATACATCCATCCAAACTTTCGCATTCATAATATTATTATATTTCGATCGGATAGTCTGCTAGATTATAGTATACTAGTTTTGATCCTTAAAGATAAATTCCTCGCATTATCAATTAAAGTGGAACCAGATAAAACCAAATCATATCCACGAAAGGATATAACAAGTCGCGGGCATCTTAGCTAGTTCTGCGTAAATGTACACAATTGACGATCGATCAACGTAAGTTACAAATTACATACTTAACAACTAACAAGTTATTGCTAACCAGAAATATTATAATCTATACATCTTATCTTACTAATATTATAAATGCGAAAGTTTGGATGGATGTATGGATGTTTGTTACTCAATCACGCCCCAACGGTTGAACAGATCTGCCTGAAATTTGGCACAGGAATTTGGAATAGCACAAAGGCTACTTTTTATCCCGGAAAATTAAGGAGTTCCCGCGGGAACTAAAAAAACCTCGATCCACGCAGACGAAATCGCGGACATTAGCTAGTAATATTATAAATGCGAAATCGTGTCTGTCTGTTTGTCTGATACGCTTTCACGGCTCATCTATTCAATCGGTGTTAATGAAATTTGCTATCGTGATAGTGTGTGTCCCGGAGAAGGACATACCTAGGCTACTTTTTATCCCAGAAAATTAAAGAGTTCCCACGGAAATCGAAACACCTTAATCCACGCGGACAAAGTCGCAGGCATCATCAAGTAGCATATATTTGTGAAAACTGTAAACACAGAGAAGTACGCTGCGAATTGCATCAGAACAAATGGAATACAACGAGAACATTTTAACGTCGTAAAGCAATCAAAATGCGACGACAAGTTCCGGGATTTCAACAACGCATTCTGAAAACGCTGGAATGCAAATTGGGCAAAGAATCTATCGCTAGAAGATTACTAAAACAAGGCGCTCAAACCACAAAACACTTGATGGAGAGTGATTAGCTAAATTCGCAATTTTGAAACCTTTACACAGCGTTTGAAGCGGTGATAGTCTGGTGGTTAGACACCCGACCGGTCGGTCGCGGATTCCATCCTCAGCGTCCTATACGGTCGGACGCGGGTGCGATCCCCGGCGTCCTATACGGTCGGTCGCGGATTCGATCCCCAGCGTCCTATACGGTGGGACGCGGGTGCGATCCACAGCGACCTATACGATCGGTTGCGGGTTCGATCCCCGGCGTCCTATGCGGTCGGTCGCGGATTCGATCCCCAGCGTCCTATACGGTCGGTCGCGGATTCGATCCCCAGCGTCCTATACGGTGGGACGCGGGTGCGATCCCCAGCGACCTATACGATCGGTTGCGGGTTCGATCCCCGGCGTCCTATGCGGTCGGTCGCGGATTCGATCCCCAGCGTCCTATACGGTGGGACGCGGGTGCGATCCCCAGCGACCTATACGATCGGTTGCGGGTTCGATCCCCGGCGTCCTATGCGGTCGGTCGCGGATTCGATCCCCAGCGTCCTATACGGTCGGTCGCGGATTCGATCCCCAGCGTCCTATACGGTGGGACGCGGGTGCGATCCCCAGCGACCTATACGATCGGTTGCGGGTTCGATCCCCGGCGTCCTATGCGGTCGGTCGCGGATTCGATCCCCAGCGTCCTATACGGTCGGTCGCGGATTCGATCCCCAGCGTCCTATACGATGGGACGCGGGTGCGATCCCCAGCGACCTATACGATCGGTTGCGGGTTCGATCCCCGGCGTCCTATGCGGTCGGTCGCGGATTCGATCCCCAGCGTCCTATACGGTCGGACGCGGGTGCGATCCCCAGCGACCTATACGATCGGTTGCGGGTTCGATCCCCGGCGTCCTATGCGGTCGGTCGCGGATTCGATCCCCAGCGTCCTATACGGTCGGTCGCGGATTCGATCCCCAGCGTCCTATACGGTGGGACGCGGGTGCGATCCCCAGCGACCTATACGATCGGTTGCGGGTTCGATCCCCGGCGTCCTATGCGGTCGGTCGCGGATTCGATCCCCAGCGTCCTATACGGTCGGACGCGGGTGCGATCCCCAGCGACTTATACGATCGGTTGCGGGTTCGATCCCGGCGTCCTATGCGGTCGGTCGCGGGTTCGATCCCCAGCGTCCTATACGGTCGATCGCGGGTTCGATCCCCGGCGTCCTATAAGGTCGGTCGCGGGTTCGATACTCAGGCACGCACATCAAATTTTTCGGAGTTATGTGCGTTTTAGAAATTATCTGCCAGCATGGTGGACGTGGACTTCTCTCCGAGACTCTTCCCTTCTCAATCCGAGAGGAGAATCGTGGTCAGAAAAGAGTTGAAATGATGATGATGATGACACAGCCTTTACCATATTTTGTAAACAAGGCAATGTGAAACATCAAACAACACTAATCGGTGGTTTTGTTTATATGATGCAGATAATTGTTAATTATTTGCACGGGGGATAGGTGGAGGGGGTGGACAGATAATACTTGCGGCGCAGAATTTTAAATCTTGCGGTTTGTATGAGAAAGACAGCCATTATAACTAATGATCAAATATTAAAAAGTAATAACTTTGCATAATATCGTCGCCTATACAAGGTGTAAGGTAAATGGTATAACATACCGGCGGCTACCCATGCAATTTTGACGTTATAAACACTATGGCGGTGTTAAAAATTCAAAATTAATTATCTAAAACTTTCATACAAAATTAATTAGTTAATTAAGGAAAATAAATTTTGGCAACCCTGTGGCGATTAACAATCTCATACCTAATATTATTACGTAATACATAACTTACGCAACATCAATTTCTATTGCCCTAGTACAAACGACTAAGTCGACGACCTTTTGTTGTCCGAATGCCGCCGCGCAACTTTGACGTCATTGACGTCCTGCAGGTGCAGATGACCCAGCAGGGCGACCGAGTATCTTCTGCATCAATCATTGTTACAGTATCAATTGTTGTGATTGGCTGAATTTATGGTATTCTTGCTGCGTCAATGGATTTTGTCCAATAGTGGAAGAGTGTTATCCAATCAGAGGTGATTGCGATCGTTACACTGTAGCCGTCAGAGATACGCGGTCGCCCAGCTGACGAAGACGGTATTTACTGTCTAGTAGTGTTGTCATAGATGATAACGAGGTCTTGTGTTCGATTCCCGGGTCGATTCAAATCTTGACTATTGACTAGGAATTCTTAGTAGGTAAGTACCTACCTGAGTTAGTAACGAAATTGGCGTTGATTACCTACCTACTCCCGTTCCTCGTAGAACATGTTAAGCCGTCTATCACTAGTAACGAGATCCTATCCTACCTATTTGTCGCTAAACCCACCAAACGCGGGTTAAAATGGAGCAGCATGGAAGCATGGATGTACTAATACATACTTCTGAGCTTACAAGGTCTAATTTTAGCTCTTAATCACTACCTATTTCCTAGGTGCCTATTTATTGGTGCCGGGTACTTATGAGAAATTCTGTACATAAAACTCAAACCTAAAAATGTTATGACCGAAATAGGACCGAAATCGAAATCGAACCCAGACTACGAGATTCGCAACCAAACCTGTAAACCACTGGTCACTCAGACGCATTACATGTAGGTACGCTAGTTCATCATATTTAATAAAAATACAAAATGCTCTCCAAATCAACTTCTCACTACAGACAATCTCTTAAAATTTTATGTAAACCTGGTACATGCTAGAACGGATGGACGCTACCTACTAACACGCGGTATCCTCTTTGTAAACACCGCGCCTTTGATAGGTAGATAGATGCCGCCGCTCGCGCCGCGGCCCGACTTTGCAAAATGAATGATATTTTTTGGTAAGTTGTACCTACACCTAATTAAATACTTGAATACTTCTACCTACCACTAGATACCTAACTACTTAATAAACAGTTACTAGTTAGTACTACGTTTTTTTTGGTATCGGGAGGGAAATCTTTAAAAGATACCTGATTTCTTGGGGGAGAAATCAGGTTATGTGAGATTTTTACTCACTAAAATCTCCTTGGTAGTCACCCTCAGCGCTGTGTTGGCCACAACCGAGCTGCCGACTACCAAGGGCAAGGTCAAGGGCAAGGGTCGTCCAAGGGTGAAACGACTGGAGCCCCCACTCCAGGCCGCTCCTGACCCTGATGTCCCTTAGACTGAGACTATTGAGTTGTTGGATCGGTGTGGTGGCCAGCGCCACAACAATGTCCTCGTCTCCGAGCGGGATCAGCTCGCTCACGGGCTCGCTCAGCGGCCTCCTTCTTAACCATTACGGTTTCACAGAAGGAGACCACTGCCCTCCTTGCTCCGACCTCCGACACCATTGCCGCTATCGCAGCCGTTGGAGAGAGATCACTTCCCACGTGGCTGACTAGGACACGACGTTCAGGTTCCCAGACAGGGCATTCTTTAAGAGTGTGCTGCGCAGAGTCCTGGCGACGTGGTGTGTAGTGGTGGCGGTGGCTACAGTGGTGACGCCGCGGTGTCACGACTGTAGCCACCGCGAACCTACTACCTACTTTCTTAGCATGTACTTCTAACTACTAGTACTACCTACTTACTCGTAAAAGGGATCCAGATACCAGCATCCTGATGAAAGATGACAGTAGCACAGCTCACACCTCGTAGATCATGCACACACACACACACACACACACACACACACACACACACACACGTACTACACAGGTCATACAGCAAAAAATGTAAGCTTGCTCACAGAAAGGGTTCAATGTGTGAACCCGCTTTTTCTGTGCACAATTCCAATCTGCGCAGCACTGAGCACATCACACGAGTAAGCAATCTGGGGTGTTACTGTCTGAAATGCATCCAGGATTCTTTGGCGCATTTCTTCACTACTATTGCACTCCACTGCGTATCATAAAATAGTCTGAATTTGAATAACTCATTGTCACTTAGGTACTTGCCACCGTGACAGTTTACGCGCAACTGTTGAAATCTCGAAAAACTAATAAAATAATACGTTTCAAAAACAGGGTTTCCAGTCACGATTTTGATTTTACCCTACTAAAAATATCCTTTATAAACCCTAAAAAAATTCTAAATTTCTAAAGGAGATCGGCGAGCTCCCATATAGTATCCGACCCAGGCTTGAGGGTCACGTTCACGCATCAAACTTCTCATATTTTTTATACTAAACCAGACCAACAAAAAAGTTTATCAAAGTCAATCAAATAAAGCTGGGAGAAAAAAGATATTCTTAGTGATAGTTATGTGAGGTTAGGTTTTCATTTCATTGTTTTTAAGCCAGATGACCACTTATTAGCTTATAAAAATCTATCAGGCACTGCAGATCACCTATTATCTGTCCATATACCAAAGAGAACACGGTTTCTTTTAATTTAGGTAGGTAGGTACATTAAAAACACTACAGGCTTCTGCGTACCTACGTTAAAACTATACTACGTAATCCATAACGTAGCCATACAAATTGATGGTACCATAACTATTTATTTGGAAGTAATGGGAATAATAAGAACTATAATTCATGCAAGAGATTTAGGTAAGGGAGGTCGCCCACGGTGGCTTCTTCCATCGATTCAGTAGCGCGCTACTATTTCTGGCCACATTGGGTAAAAGAAGAGCGGGGGTGCCGGTAGGTACCTACTACACCGCAAGACTGTATCGATAATGCATCGCCTTTGTATCAATGCTGTATTGCGTTAATAGCGATGCAAAATCGTAATTAGGTACTTGTCTGATATATCTAGATTCTAGACCAGCGACTGATTCGCGACCTCCCTAATGATATTACAATGCCCGTGCCCGCCGTCCACTTATGAGAACGGCGCCTTACTGTGTTAAGGTATTCAGTGATCAGTCACCATATTAATTTAAATAAAATACTAGCTGATGGCCGCTATTTCATCGCGCGGAATAAGTTTTTGTAATTCCCACTGGATCTACTAACTTTCCAGGGAAAAAATAGCCTGTCCTTCTTCAGGTCCTTAACTATTGCAATCCCATGCACAAATTCACGTCGATCTGTTGCGGCGTAATTGAAGGACAAACAAACACTTTCGCATTTACAAAGAATATATTATTAGTATGATATACAGGCGCTGCCGCATGCGCAGCGCCTGCATGGAGGCAAATACGCCCACTTTTAATTAGAATGAGGCTAAGAAATAAGTCCCTGCAGGTAGCAACATTTTTTTTAGACATACTCTAACTGTAATTACTAATAATTATTGACAAACTTATAATAATAATATATAAGTATTACAATCTAGCATTATTTTAATTTGTAACGAATAAAATACACTTAGATTATTCATGCTAACTCGAGTTGTGTAGGTAACTCGAATTATATGTAAAAAGTTATTTGTATCAAAAAAACTGAGTGTGTGTGTGCAATTATTCACACACGACAGAAGTGAAACTTCAGAAAAGTAGCCTACGAGATAATGAGATATATGTAACTTGTATTCTATCTCATTCTCTCCCAGGCTAAATCCTATTATCAATATGTTTGTCTCTTTTGGTGTCGCTTTTTCGTTTCGTTTTGTCAACCAAAGGCGGATTAAAATAAAACTTAAACAGCAAGTAACAAATCAGACTTTCTACTGCTACATATATAACAATCAAACAGAAAATTACAAAAATGGAACGCTTTGTATACACGTTCGTCTGGTGGCGCCACTTTTACCGTGGCGACAATCGTTTCATCGAATTTTCGAATCACAACGATTCTAAAAAAGTTTCACTTCAATAAAATACACTTAGTTTCTATAAGCTAACTCGCGTTGTGTAACTCGAATTCAATTCCGAGTTACCTGAATTTCAACTCGAGTTAACGTGCTTTTTCCGAGTTGGCACATCTCTACCACAGTCCACGAATGACATTTGATTGAGTTGACATTTGACACGTTAGTTTGTACTTTTACCTCAGATTAAAAACCTATTACACTCCGTATTGCCATTAAAATGACTTTTTTATTGTGTCGTAATTATTTTTATTTTTGATCCCCATCTTCTAAAAATTTGGTGTTTACACAGAAAAATACTTTGAAATATATTAAAAAATATTAAATGCTTTCTGAATCTGTACGGTTTTTAAATTAGCTGGGTCGGACTTCGCCGATCTCCTTTGGCAAGTTTACTATTTGTTGTAAGTAAGTTGGACTTTTTAAACGGATTTTTTTACGTACGATGTAAAAGTCGGTTAACTTTATTTTACAATTTTCTTTGTAACTTTACTTTACTTTTTCTTTGTAATAACTTTACTTTACAGTTAAGCTGAAATAAATATTTTCATTTTCATTATTTTAGTTATGTACCTAACAATTTAAACAGAGCATTCACAATTTTACCCAAAGTCGTTCTGTAAAATTCTTGTTTAATTTGTGTTATGTTTTTCCCCCAAGTTAGGGTAAAATTCCGAAAAGAAAACACTATCAAAAATTTATTTTCTAAAAATCTACTTTGTTCCATGCGTTCCTAGTACCGTCGGACGTCGCCCGTCAGCTCGGCTTTTTTTAATTTACCGACAATACCTACATGTACGTACACAGGAATACCTAAACTCCGCCCTACGACAATATGGCCGAATTATTAGGGTTCCATTGCAAGATAATTGCAATTATGAAAATATCTTTAGTCACGAAGAAACTAAGTACTTACTAGCTATCAAAAAAATATTGTAAGTTGTATTGGATTTTTGTTCACCAATTAATCCATCACTGTGTACTGCAGGCCTAATCTTTCATGAGAGATGTAGAAACGATTCCACGCTGCTCCAATGCGGGTTGGTTGGTTCTAACGATTATTTGGACTTCAGGTTAAGTACTGTTATGTGATAATAACTGGGACCACCGTAGCATCGTGGAGAAAAATTCTTCAATCGACCGAAGAACGGGTTTCTTTTCTCGTTGGTAATAAAAATTTCTTGGCAGAAAAACTCAAATTCTAATGATTTGATGGCTGACGATCGAATCTGGAACCCCAAGACCCGCAGCCGATCAAAGTACTACCAAAGACCATTAGAAACATTAACAACAAGTTAAAATTGAAAAATACGGGACCCACCTCGTGAATTAAAATGATTTAATAGGTTACTTGAATCTCTTTAATAGTCATAATTTCCTGGTATCTCGATTAAAAATGCACCAGTAGCGGTGTCTTTTGTACCTAAAGTCGGAACTGTACTACAAGCGATAATATTAATTATTATTATTGTATCGTTATGCAATTTGGCAATTCATTACAATTTACAAATCATTCAAAAAACAAACTACTCAGAATAATTAATTATTGATAAAAACTTCAACGAAGTAAGTCGAGAAATTAATCACAGAGAAAGGCGGCTCATAAAATAAGGATAAGGGATTGAATTTGACTTACGAAGTCCGAAACTAGTCGGGCATTTTTTTACAAAAATACGTGAGTTCTAGCCGGGCTTTTACTTTGACAATTTTATTTCATGCCGAATAATGATTACTTAGCATCGGTATTGGATTTTATCGCAACGCTCGCGCTGGCAACGAGGCTTAAGATACGGTATTATTCGCAGTTCATTGGTATTGAATCAGCTGTTTTAAGGGATGCCACCTGAACATTTATGCAAAAATTTTGAAGTCCTCATAACTCCCCCAGGATATGAGCTACACGTCTCATGATATTTTTCCAGTATATCTGTACACCATCTAACATAGGTAGCCGCCGGTATGTTATACCATTTACCTTACACCTTGTATAGTATTGCGTAAACAAAACAGTTGGTCTCAATGGTCTCTCTAAATGTTTGTTGGTTTATTGGTTTGTCTCTCAATCATGCCGCAATAGAGCAACGGATCGACGTGATTTTTTGCATAGATATAGTTTTTTGTATAGGACCTGGAGAATAGGCTACCTTTTATCCCACAAAATCAAGAAGTTCTCGTGGGAATTAAAAGAAAATTATTCCACGCGGACGAAGCCGCGGGCAACAGCTAGTAAGACAATGAATTTAACTTTGATAATAATAAGCTCTATTGAGTACGTTACTAGTTACTCTAACGAGTAAACAATTAATGGCAAGAGTTGATACAAATCAATTTTTTCCCCTGCCCTTTCGAATTCCGGAAGTGTAATTAAAGTCCACCTAGTCTAACAATAATTATTATTAG
This sequence comes from Erebia palarica, assembly GCA_964035005.1. NCBI lineage: Eukaryota > Metazoa > Arthropoda > Insecta > Lepidoptera > Nymphalidae > Erebia > Erebia palarica. The sequence continues at coordinate 17,256,266 of OZ035995.1, forward strand.
AGTAGGCAAACTTCCGAAACTTTAATTACAATTAACACTTCCGGAATTCCAAAGGGCGCGGCGGGGAAGTAGATTTGTACCAACACTTGTCGTTCGTATCAATAGAGCATAATCAAAGTTCATAATTGACCCTTGACATTCCTATACGCAAAGTATTTCAGGCGCGCGCCTTTTACTCTTGTGTATAATACGAAGTTGAAGTTTTAACGAAGCGTAATGAACTCACGACTAAGAAGCCAAGGATGAGCTCATGTCGTGCTAGTCAGTCTTATCGTAATATGCATACTTACGAAAGTCTAAATTCTGAAATACCTTAGAGGGCAACTGACAGACGTTGATGCAGGGCATCACTCGCGAACATTTTGTAGAGTTGGATGAGCTGACAATGACTAGCCTGCTATCTCAGCCTAGAAACTGATGATTTCAGTCTGGTGGGAGACTTCGGCTACCACCCAACCGGCAAAGACGTGCCGAATAGTTGAATAAACTGGTTCACTACGGCGAATCAATATTTCACTTATGATCACGAAACTAATAACAACATTCGTCATCATTAGAATAGCCTATTTGCAATTGATTACTACCAGTTAAATAACCGGATAATGCGGCCAATTCTGTAACACAATCTCTAAATTAAACTAAAATTACAGCTTTTATACGACTGCCTGAAGAAAGGAGTATATTGTTTTCAGGATTCGTCTATGAGTTTATATATTCCCCCATAACTTCTATACGCCTGAACCGATTTTGATAAGTGAGTATCGTTAGAATCCCTAACTTATTCCAGGTGACATAGGCTAGTAAAATTTAAAAAAAATTGATGGGGTGACTATGGTCCCGCATTATAGACTTAAGTTGAAAAAAATAATTCGATTAAGATTTGCTATATAATCATCATCTAGAAAATGATGAGTAGATTCCAAAAATATATAACACTATAGTTCAATATCCAGTGATTCACAAAAAAATATCATTTAATAAAAATGTGAATAGTTAAGATTTTTAACTTTTTAGTTCGTTTTTTGGCAGGGCAATGTGTTTTTTATTTTTTAATTATGACTTGTTAAATCTAGTTATGTCTCTTTCCGCAGGGAGTATTATTGAAAGGGTTAGCAATATTTACAATGCTGTCATTTTAGTTTACCTTACAGATTGATCACCACAGAATCAGCGCCATTGTCTTTATGACGTCTAAATTGGCAAATGGCGCCAAGCGCAGTTCAGGCTAGGTTTGGCTTCTGAATGGCAACCGAGCCATTTTCCAAACCACATAATAAATTCATTTAAAGCCGTATCAAGTAACCCACACCATTGTTCTAGCAAATAACACTTCAATTTATTCATCCATAAAATTGACTCATTAGATCAGTTAATGGCCACCAACCATATTGGGTGCAGCATCGCCTCACAGTCACGATGATCTCTGTCTAACGTAATTATAGTTTATGCGCTATGACAAATGACTCGATTACGATAATCGCTTTTGTGAGCTAATAACTGATCGTAAGAGCAACGTTTTAATTAAAATACTGTATTGATTTACAAATAGATTGCTTCGGTGTAGGTATAATTACAGTTGCGGATTTCTGGAAATCTCAAAGGTTTTCTGATGTAACTGGCTTACCTACATGTACAAAAAATGGCATTTGGATTTTAAATGATGTGAGTATCTGTATCTTGTCTATTTAAATGCGAAAGTATGCCTGTCTGTCGTTTTATGATCTATGGTTACCATAGTTTCCAAATCTAAATTCATGGAAAAATACAATACGTACAATCGAATGTTACAACCAGATCAGTGTTTTTCTAAAGCAGTTGATATTGCATTGACAAAATATATGATTACAATATTATGTATTAACAACTAAGAACTGAGTCATAAAATCCAAATAGATCTAAATATGGCCTTAAATAATTGTTCCTTTAATCATCCAATATTAATAGAACATAATATGAGAATATCACGACTTGAATCTCGTTGGTCTTCTTCCTGATAGATATCAAAGTCAAGTTGGTTAGAACAGACAAAGAAAAAAGTACGTGACTTTAATTTGCACACAATTACAGGCCTTAAATTAGCATAATTTGCAACTAAACATAAAGTCGCCGGGCGGGCTTGCATTTTCTTGTCAATTTGGACAATGCACACGTACGTAGTATGTGGTAGTTTGTGTACTTTGCGAAGTGTCCTAATTCCCACAGCGCTCACGAAAGCACTGAATGTCACTCTACGTGTCATATTAGGACGATCTCGATGATGCAAGATCTCCGAGTATCTTAAGATTTCTTGGTACTCATATCTTCCTAAACGTTTCCAGATACGTTACCTCTAAGGCAAATTACAAACATTTGTGTGTGTCTGCATGTTTAGTATTTTTAGGTTATCAGGCCCGCTTGCAGACACGTCGGGTAACATTTCACCTAGGAATAGATTTGAAATTTTCACATAATTCTTATACGAATTCTGTCAAAGTAGCAGCTAACTCTGGGTATACTGAACTATCTGACCAGGTTAAAAATTTACAAACGGAGCAATGTCTATATCACAATATTGAACCACTTTCATGATTCAACATCTAAACCTTCTTATGTGTTTCTTTACGTTTCCAGTTTAATTTTGGACGAGACATTCCGTTTTACATTAGCAAAATATGTATAAGTCTACTTCTTGCACACAAAAACGAAAGATACCCGATATGCTTTTGCATTGTATCAATATTTATCAACTTTCTCAAGTATTACCTTGCTTTATCTTTACGTGAAGTGAGAACAGCTTTCCCCCTTTCCCTGACCGCTTTCCAAATGTTTGGTTACCTGCCAAAGTTGCAAATACACGCGAAATTGAGAATAAGCTCGTGACTTGAATTTTCTTTTGCACCTTGGAATTGCATTATCGTTTTGGATGTTTCTTACACAAATAACAATACAAAATTATCAGGTTTACTTTATGGGTAAAAAATATCTGTCTCTTTTCTATACGCCGGCATCATGTTCAGCCTTTGGATTCGTTGGAAGTCTTACTTTAGCGATATCTACTTGTTAAAGGCAAGTTTCCAGACAAGCCCCTCGATTGTGTAAGGAAATCCTAATCGTTTGTCAAACGTATAATTCGACCTGTTTAAGGAGTTCATAGATGCCTGTACGACAAAGAGCATTTATGAACTTCTTATACAGTTCGAGTAATACATTTTTAGCTTTCAAATGATTACGATTTGCTTAGACAATTGGGCCTCTGGTCAACACCGTGACCGAATACATCCTGGAGTTTATTTTGATGATAACTTGCATCTTGCAGTACGTATTTCATATAAACTTTTAGTATTGTGTCAATGTTTACTCGATTTTAGGTGTGTATAAAGCAAGGAGCCGTAGCAACAACGCGACCTTAGACCGGTTTGGTAAGAACGCGAAGGGCGTCCGCCGCTTAAAAATTACGAATTCTGCACACCTGTGCGTGTAGTGCAGCCACAATGCTTTTTTTTGATGTGCCCTGGATTAAAAGTCCTTATAAAGCAGATATTAGAAAACAAGACTCGACACTGTTGCTAAAGTAAATAACCATTCAAACAATTTTAAAAAAACTCTCGAACGTATCTACTCGTACGATAAAATTTTGTCTCCGCAAGACTGACTATAATTTTGCAAATAGTTGTAGCAAAAATTAAATGGTACATATTCGGTAAGACACAGAGGTTCTTAGTCGATAAAACTATACTAGGGCTTGACTTCTAATCTACTAATATTATAAATGCGAAAGTTTGTATGGATGGATAGATGGATGTATGTTACTCAATCACGCCAGAACGGCTGAACGGATATGGACGGAATTTGACACAGAGATAGATTATAGTTTGTTACTTTGTTTCCCGGAAAATTAAAGAGTTCCCACGGGAACAAAAAATCCTCTATCCTCGCAGACGAAGTTGCGGGCATCAGCTAGTAACTCATAATGACAATATCTGGACTCTGGAGCCCCTCTTAAATTGTGTGTGCTACACACGGCTACACATACGTACTCATTTTGCATCGGCATGCCAATCACTTCTAGAACAGTCTAAAAAATTCAATAAATGTAGCTCGCAACCGTTAGAAAAGCAATAAAATGACTTAAGTATGCCCACCACGTTAGCCACAGCCATGTGAAAAATTCTTTAGATCGATGCTCATTTGCAAGGTGCTAATCTCTGTGAATGACGAGACTGATGACCATTTCGGGGATTCTTGTGTGTTTTGATCATTTAAATTAGCAAACATATCGACAAAAGGCTGGAAACCCCAAATAGCATTTGAAATCAACAAGTTACTTTTGGAAACTTCTCGATGCGCTATATTAGTTAGTGCGGACTTCGCAGATGCTTATTTGTTCCAAAAAAAATAACCTCAAGGAACAAAATTTAAAGACGGGTCAAGGCTAAACTTTATTTCTGATAATATAGGCTAAGGGTAGAGTTAGTGGAATATAAATATGATTTTCTCAAAGAAGATCTACACAGAAAAGTATTGCTTTCTAGCAACATAGGGGACTTGTGTGCTTGTGTAAGAAGATATACCTTGCCCGGAATCCGATTTCGCAACCATCAAGATCCCACGCACCTCTAACTTTTCGGAGTTGTGTGCGTTTTATGAAATGAAATATCACTTCCTATAACGGTGAATGAAAAACGTGAGGAAAGCTGTATGCCCGAGTTTTCCATAATCTTTTCAGTTATGACAAGTCTACCAACCCGCACTTGGTAAGCGCGGTGGACTACTTATGGCATAACCTTTCTCATTCTGAGAGGAGACTTGTGCTCAGTAGTGAGCCAGCAATGGGTATAGAAATGAAATCAAGATCCACACGTTAACACGGCGTATATAAAAACCTAAAGAAGAATTTGTAGTCTAACACCGATCCATCTGCATGACAGAATCAGCGTAAACATACCTAGAAAAACCCACACGGGTTAATGACGAGGGTCGAAAACAACCGCCACGAGACCGTAGGCGCATAATGTCCAATGGATATGACGACGCATGAGTAGGCGATGCGTGCGCCGCATCATAAACACCTCATGCAGAACATTTATAGCATGCAACGTAGGCGTGACGTAAGTTGAACAGGAATAAACAGAAACATAAACAAATACAGTAGATAGTTGAAATTATGAGGACGGAAAAAGTTTATTTAGATTTAAGTTAAGCAAAGAAATCAATATCAATATTAACCAATGTCGATGATATTATACTAAGATAAAAACAAAAATGACTTTCAAAATATGATAAAATCTGTGAGTTAAAACGGGTCCCAAAAACATGAGAACATGAATTAAGTGCCGTAGTGCCGTTACTTTTAATATTGAAAGATATAATCCTCAAGCATCATCAGTCATGTAAGCTTAAAACATCTTGGTCGCAAAGTCAGCTAACGGTGATATGCATTTCAAATCCACAAATGATTACGGTATAGGAAATGAACTCACACATTATACAAATGGGAACAAAAAAGAGGAAAACCCATCGGCTTAGCCTTTGGACCTAACATCACGTAACATCAATTCATGACGACACATAAGTAGATGGGATGCGTGCACCTGCAAATATGTAAACCATGTCCGTAATGACATCATAGAAAATTTTCGTAACGTCACAAAGTAGCTCGAAGATGACAGTCTACTTAAACATGAAGTTGTACAAATGATTCATTGAGAGAATAACCTACTGGTCAATTTTTAAACGGCCTTCGTCGATGACCGATGATGACTAATTTGCAATGTTCTTAAGTGATAAATGACTGTCATTGTGCAGGGGAAGCAAGACCCGGATATGAAAAAATGGGGGCCTTTATTGCCGTAATTATTCGAATTAAAATTGTTTTTCATAAAACCTGCATTGAAAAAGCGAGTTTCAATGCGTTGTTGAGCCTAAGCTTTGACCTGAAACTAGTCAATTTCAGACGAATACGCCATTTAGCGGGTAGAAAATTATCGTTTTTACGGTTTTTTACACTCTGAATGACGTAGCAGCCCTCCTTGCAATCCTGTCAGTGTATCTTTTGTTATTCAAACCTTTTTAATTGTAATTTTAACCATCAACTAAATTGACAGATATCATATTTGTAAACAACAACCTCGTACTATCAATGCAGGTTATATGAAAAATATATTGTGTGCCTAGGGGTGAAACAGGACGATTCTGACACACGACGAGGGAAATCCGAAGTCTGAAATCGTATTTCATCTCGCGGCACACAATATACTATGGTGTGGAATAAAAACAATTGATAGAATGAAAATTCAAATGATTTTTCTTTTGTTTTCTCAGGCATTTTGATGATCCTTCATGAATTGCTTATTGAAGTGACACGTTTATTATGAGTAATTAAGAATTTTCGTAGCCTGCAACAATGATGAGATATCTTATTTTCTACACTACAGAACCATGATAAATAAAGAGAGATACTGAAGTTTAAGAGGCACAATTTGGCGACCTAAGTGATTAATTGTTATTCTACAACCCAAGATACCCAAGGACAACCAAAGATATAAGAAGATAATAAGTTACTCCACTAATACGAAATTACACAAATAATTTTTTATTAAGGCGATGTGAGCTCACAAGATCAAAATACAGGTGCGCGAGGGTGAAATCGAGGAAGCGCATGTCGCAAAAAATCCAAGAATTCATTTGTAAGAAAATAAATATTTACTGTTCAATACAAATTAGTCCGACAATGTGTTTGATTTAGAAATATAAATCATATCTTATATTTCTAGATCAAATGATTGCTTTAAAAGGTAAACTAACTTACTAAGAGGTATGTTTAAAAGAAATTTTAATGCAGAGATTTTTTTTAATTGTGTTTTGACATGCGGCTTGAAGGACTTGAAAACAGCAAATTATTTTTACAAGCATACATTATGTCATCGTTTGACGAATACACTGCTTTAAAAAACTCCGTTTTGTCCATTGAACGCTATCACAGGGCCTTAATGTTTTGCACAATGATTCCTCAGAAAATAAATTAAGAATTTACCTCAGATAAATTCCCCGTAGCCACAAAACTAATATACTTCGGAATGTTAGGTACAATTTCCGATGCAGTGCAGTCCCTTTTAAGGTTCCTTCATTAGTCACGTCACCTTAATGCGCTTTAGAGAAACGTGGAGCCATTGCTATGACAAATCAAAATTGCCAATTAAAATGAGAGGCGTTAAAATAACATTGAGATGATTTGTGCCATAATAAGTACTATATTACTAAGTGAAGTATAAACCAATGAGTGTATGCACTGATGCAAGATGATGTAACGATTACCGGAATCCAATAAAAGAAAAAAAAGAAAATATCTAAAACTAGCTGATGCTGACTTCGTCCGCTTGGAATAAGTTTATTTTTAATACCCCCGTGGGTAAATCCTTAATTTTCCGGGATGAAGAGTAACCTATACAACTCTCCTTAACTATACTTAATAACTTACTATACAAAGTCGATCCGTTGCTCTGTTGCGGCGTTATTGAAGGACAAACCAATAAAACAACAAACAAACTCACTTTCGCATTTATAATATTAAAGTATCTAAAATTGGCAATCAGTCAGTCGTTAACCTTCCTCAGGAACCTTACATTGGATCACAATTGTTTTTCAGAGATTTCAGCAAGAAAACGAACAAACATTACGTAAATTACCTAAGCTGCTGAGCAACCATTTGAGGCATTCGTTAATCCACCCCTTGAATAACTCCACATTTTAATTTTGTGAGAACACATCGGGACGAGAGGCTGGTACCACAACTTGATTCATAGACACAACATAAGGTTTCGCAGGAAAGAGATGTTACAGTATCCCTGTACTCAGCAAAGTGTACCAACAAATAACAACGAAAAACAATATCTGATACATGTTCATTCCGTCGTGATTATAAGAAAATTATATTAGGTATTAGGTTAGGACTAGATGATGACCGCGACTTCGCGGGCATCTATGTACCTAATCCGCGTGGATTAAATTTTTTTTGGTTCCTGCGGTAACTCTTTAATTTTCCGGGATAAAAAGTAGCCTATGTATTTCCCCGGGATACAACTTATCCCTGTACCGAATTTCATCAAAATTGGTAGAACAGAAGGGCCGTGAAACCATAGCAGACAGACTTTCGCATTTATAATATTAGTATGGATTTAATAGAAATTGTTGAACATCAACATCACGGAGACACGTGTGCTAAATTTTATAATTACGTAATGAGTGAACTGCAAACTAAAAAGTATATCAAGTCATCATTTCAAGGAAGCCATAATTACATGGGAACTTCGTTTGAATGGAACATTAGATACAGCCGGTCGACTCCCGGGCATAGCATGACGCCTATGGGAAAGAATAAATCTTATATTGACAAGGCCCTGTTATTGTTAACATTCTGTATACAACAGCTGACTCTGTAAATCTAATTCCTGACATACATACATAGTAGGCACGTTTGAAGCTGACTTCGATATCCGAAGTTTCGACGACCTCCCTGACGCAGTGTTGAGTGCTGTTGCCTTAACGTGGGAGGTCCCGATTTCGATCCCCGGCAGAGTCAATTTATAATTTTCTGAATTTTCTCTGGTCTGGCCTGGTGGGAGACTTCGGCCGTGGCTAGTTACCACCTTACCGACAAAGAAGTGCTGCCAAGCGATTTAGCGTTCCATTATGATGCCGTGTAGGAGCATGGGTATAATATAACTACCGTACCCCTAACAGGTTAGCCCGCTACTCTCTTAGACTGCTACCATCAGGTAAAATCGCAGTCAAGGGCTAGCTTGTAGTTTATACAAAAAAAAAGTTTGCAACATTTTCCAATGTTTCTAAAATCCATCAGACTAAAATCCTTTAGGATGAAAAGTCATGCTTTAAGAGATCTGCTGGTACAGCCCATGTTTATACCCAATTTCCGAGCAGATTATCTTTTAAACCAGATGTAAACATATGAGATGTAAGGTGTTGCCGGTAGCTTCCATGCTATGACAAAGTTGCATGGAAGCAACCAGCCTCGCATCCAGTGATCCACAAGTCAGTGTAATACTTGTAACGCAACGTATGTGTTGTATTGTTTACTTATTGTAACATATTTCGTTTTTAAGAAAAGAGAAGTGCTGAGTTTCTTGCCGGCTCTTCTCAGTAGAATAACTTTCTGAACCGGTGGTAGAGTCTTAACGTATCATAAGTGACACAAGTTGTCCTACGTGAAATAAAAAAACATCATTTATCACTTATTTTCTTTCTATTTATGCAAAAATAGAAAAAAACGCAAGACGCAAGCAGTGTGTTCAATAAGGATTTTCCTAAGTCGCAATTTGCATACTGCGTGGTTATAGAAAATAAATGTAGCGTTAAAAAATTAAACAATAGCTCATCGCTTTGTCTTTGATCTGGAAAATCCTACTTGGAGAATATACAAAGGAGTACATTGAAAAAAATTTACATATTTCTTTGCATTCAGAACAAGTCCGCTTTAGTTATATCCGGGTCTATTTATTCTTCATGTGTAATTTTTTGTTGTACTTACATTAAAAAGTTATCACGATGAATGAGATCGGCTTTAAAAGGTTCTATAGGTACAGGTTCAACGGACTACTGCATTGCATTGTAACTTGTAAAACTTTTTTCCATCGGTGGTCGTGACTGTACATTATTAAGTCAATTTTAAGTGGCTTGTCCTCTGTTTATTTTCTACTAGATGATGCCTGCTACGTAGTCCGCGTTGATTAAGTTTGTTTGTATTCCTATTTCCTGTGGGAACTCCTTAATTTTCCGGGATAAAACGCAGCCTAAGTATGTCCTTTCTCTTCCAAATTTCTTCAAAATAGTTGAAAGCAGGACTCAGGAAAGCGTAGCAGATAGACACACTTTCGCATTCATAATATTAGTATGGATTTTTGTAATTTTCTGTTTTGACTATAGTAAAATTCTTGTAAGAAACAGGCATATTATTTCCTTTTGGTCTAGTCTTTTCCTTGATCACAAATCTTCTTCAATGATCATGGAAAAGAACTGAGTAACTGTAAGTTTCTAACGCTTTCAGTATCGATGTCGAACGTCAGTTCTTCCAAAAGTCGGTGAAAATAATGAAATTATAGTACTTAAGCCCGCCAACCCGCATTGGAGCAGCGTGGTGGGTCTAAGCTCCTAATTCCCTCTCTCCTATGAGAGTGGAGGCCTGTGCCCAGCAGTGGGACGTTAATAGGCTGCAGTGGTGGTGGTACTTAATGTGAAAACCAATCAGGCGATAAGTAATAATTGAATAACACTAATATCTCTTAATATATGTGGAAAAAACAAAGCTTATAATAATTAATGAACCGTAGGTGTACAACGCCCTTGGCATACAAATCCGTCCAATATACCTACTCGTAGGAGTGTACTAAATCGGCGTACACAAGGCATGATTCATACAATTTACACTTTGCATACCTTTACCTATAGGTACATCTCACTGATATTAAATGTAATTAGCGCCATAATACCTACAATTAAAACTAATTACAGTTGAAGCTTTATTGTTTTTGTGAGGATAATAATTAATTATAAGGAATTCAAGTTATGAAAATAATTATTAAGGAGTTAGGTAATATAAAAACTGGACTGTGAAGATTTGTAGTGCTATTAAAACCTAGGTTTCTTTTTTAAGGTTTAAGGTTTAAATTCGAATATACATTCTATGTACAGTAAGTATTACTATTAATTTTATGTATGTGAGTTTATTTATGATGATCTCCCTGGCGCAGTGGTGAGCGCTTTTGTCTTAACGTGGGAGTTCCCGGGTTCGATATCCGGCAGGGTTAGGAATTTAGACGTGCCGCCAAGAGATTTAGCGTTCTAGTACGTTGCCGTATGATACCGATTAGGGGTAATGTAGTGGATAAAAGTCATCGATATATTATATGTAGGGTAGATGGGCCCTTTCATAGAAAAAAATTTGGGCGACCGACTTGTAGGGCGTGCCCCTCACTTGTATAAGCCTGTCCTTGTCCCCGCCATAGCGCTGTCCCGCGTCCCAAACTAGATAGCGTTAGTAAAGTAATTCCACATTCTTTGTTTGCTAGGGCCCGTCTATGTAAATTGAAATCGTTAATAAAAACAACCGTCAATTCTCAGGGATCTTATTAATTGAGTCGTATATTAACTAGCTATAATTATATGACAACTATGTTTTATTACGTGATCTATTAAAATGAACTGGGGGCATACTACCAACGCTTAAAATCGTATTGTTTTAGTATTGTTGACGTTCGTGTTTCAGAATTATAATCATTATATTTTACGGACTTACATTACGTGACATAAAAATGCCATTTTGAAGTAATACTGCTTTAAGCAGTGGTAGTAACCCTCATGGATGAACTTGTGAAGTGTCGTGACTCGTGACACACATAATGGTTGATCCATTAGAGTTAACATGTAGGTGCTGGACGATCAGATCACGAACCAGACCGCCCTGGTAGAACAAAGCCTACTCTATTAACCTTAGGAATATTAAATTATTCACCTATTTCATAATCCTTGCATTAATTGTTAAGTAATTACATCAATCCAATATACTAGACGAGGCCCGAGAGTTTGTCCGCGTGGATTAAGCTTATATCGTTCTCCGGGTTACAACCTACCTCTGCACCAAATTTCTTTGAAAAAATGGGCCGTGAAAGCATTACAGACAGACACACTTTCGCATTTATTTTATTAAGTATCGATTAGTTAAATTAATCCGCAACGACTTCGCTCGAGTCGAATATTTGAAATTAGAGAGAAGGGGGGAAAAAAAGCCTGAATCACGTAATTTCTTAATTTCAAACCGAAATAGCAAGTTTACCAATTTACTTGAAAAATCACAGACTTCCATACGAACTGTACTTATCTGAAAATAGCATCTCCTCCCTTCTTACCGAAAATCTAACAGATTTTCATACGAACTGTACTTATCTGAAAATAGCATCTCCTCCCTTCAGGGGAGAATTACCGAAAATCGAAATTTTCTTTATTTATTTCGTTGAAAACACTCGAGTATTTTCATTAATGTCGCGAAATGTCGTGGCATACAGACCGAATGCGCGCGGGTCACGAACTTGACCGCCCTGACTGGGGAGAACAAAGCATATCCTATTAACCTTTAGCCGATCATTCTAATTTCATAAACGAATGCGGTACCGCTACCGCTACATTAATATTGTCCAGTATTTATCTACAGTAAAGACTAGACAACATTAATGTGCACTTAAATCTATCAGTAAACATTTTCTCAGATGCTGTCGACGCGAAGTATCTAGATAAATACCTACAGATAAGCCTACAGTAGATAAAAGAGACAGTAGGGCAAAATTATATTATTACAAGCTGATGCCCGCGACTTCGTCAGCGTGGATTGAGGTTTTTCGGTTCCCGCGGGAATTCTTTCATTTTCCATGTGTTATTCCAGACTATATCTATCTCTGTGCCAAAGATCCGTTCAGCCGTTCTGGCGTGATTGAGTAACAAATATCCATCCATCCATACGTATCCATCCAATAAAACTTTTGAATTTGTAATATTATTATCGATCAGGGTATCATATCTGCTTTATTAATTTGCAGACTGTCAATGAGTATGTATCGTTATTAACTGTTAACAAATCTCATCTAGTCGTTTTATAACGACTAGATGAGAATAGAATATTTATAAATTAAAAAAAAAAACTACAATTTAAACATGATTAAGGAGATTACCTATTACAAGTAATTATTGGCAAAGACTTGAAAGAAAACGATCCAAATACTAGATTTTAATAAACTCTTAAGGAAATCACATACAGCGCTAAACCCGCAAGACTTCACAGTATGCGCTAAAGGTGCTACAGCGGATAGAGTCGCATTTTCAATGCTGAAAAATATTTACGAGTTGGACACTAAGGGCCGCTTGCACAGGGACATTTAAACTGATTTAATTAAATTTTGTAATACTGTACCTTTTTCGCAAATGCTTATTATACTTGTCAAAATGGGACAGCAGTAAAATATTTAACTAAATCAATTTAAGAGTCCTTGTGCTAATGGGCCTTGCCCAACGTTGATAGATATCCAGTATCGAAACACTTTAAAATTAGCTGAACTACATTGAACGAGAGATACATCATCAATTTTCTCTGATGCGCTCGATGAGGAATTTTGAAATTAAATGAAATTATTCATTTGTAGGAATATGGAATGAAACAAAATGTTGGTAAATAAAATGAGAGCCGCATATTCCGTCACACAACCCTTACGTAAAATTATTTATATATATTGACAAAAATAATTAATAATAAAATTTATTATTGATTTTAATAAATGAAATGAAATAAAATGGTAGCAAGTTACTTTTCAATTGCTCTTTTTTACAGACGGCAGTATTCGAAATTATGCTCCGTGCGCATCTTGCGAAATATTTCGAGATATGCGATCACCATTATGCAAACTGCACGGGACCGAACAAATTAACGGATGCAGCTTTTTTTAGAATACTTTAATAGATTTTTTGCGAGGAAGCTGATACCTTATCTCAAAATACCGCCGTATTAAATTTACATATGTAATTGACTCGGTGACCGGGGCCACTGCAAAAAATATAGTACCCAACAGATATGTAACATCTTAAGTCTTAACCGATTAGTCTGTTATAACTTCGTAAGATAGCCACTAACTGGTATTAAGCGAATCAGCCAAAATATTGAATTTACGCTGTTAGACTTTTCCACAATCACAGTTATTTTAGCTGCTGAGTTTCTTGCCGGTTGTCCTTAGTAGAATCTACTTTTCGTATCTGAGGTAGAATCATAGGCTTTCATAAGTGGCACAAGTTGTCCTACGTGAAATACACTCTGTATAAATATCCTGTGTCTGTGGGTCTGGAACACTCTACCAAAAACTGTGTTTCAAACCAATTACAATTCGGGTATCTTTAAATCAAGAGTGAATAAGAATCTTCTAGGCAAGCGCGTTCCACCTTAGGACGCATCATCCCTTCCCATCAGGTGTGATTGTGGTCAAGCGTAAGACTATAATGAATTTAAAAAAAAACATTTTTCATTTGTCAAAGAAGAAGATAGAAGAAGAAAAAGACAAAAGAAGATAATCTGGATATACATCGATTCATATAGATATTATAACCATAATAGAACATGATACTATAGACACGCTAAATAGATAATCACAATCAGTCGTCAAAAATGATTCCCGCAAATTTCAAGTAAGTACTTTACGGTAAAGCTACGGTTTACAAAACTTTTACCGCCGCGCGCTGTTTGAATGACACACATACTTGTGACGACATAAGCTTTCGACGTATTTTCATTCTGTAATCGATTAAACAGACTTAAAACTAACAGATGACGTAGATTTTACGACTTTTGGAAGACCCTCAATTTAATAAAAATCAGGGAACTTCCTTTCATCGCTTGAAACAGTATTATTTTAAAATTCACGTTTTCTATGAGGTACCTACCATGACGTCGTGCCTAAAGTAAGGATTATATTTCTGAAACAAGAGTGTCAACTAGATTTAAAAAATACTGCTTAAAGCGATGAAAGTAAGTCCCCCAGTAAGAAGTAATTAATTTATTACGTAGGCAACCTTATTATGCTTATAACGTAAAAATACTACAGTACATACTACTGGAAAAATGCTACAGTGAAAAAGTGAAGTGAGTGAAATAGTTAACAATCAACACACTTCCGCTATTGGCCAAAATATACTGTCGCAGTAAGAGTACCAAAAAATCAGCCAATCATAGCAATTGAGACTTAAAAACCTTATACAATGTTTGATCCATATAATGTCCTCCTGGCCGAGTTTCGTCCACGGCGGCCAATCTCCAGAACGATTAGCCATCTGCGCGGAAGATATTTTAGTGCAAATGTGTGTGCGCACAGCACTGCACTCTCTGTTCCTTTACTCTCACAGCCCGATGGGACAGAAAATCCGACACGACCGGAGAGATATCAGGCGCAGGACCGCAGGCTTAACATGCTTTCCGAGACACGGGGGTGAAACACCGCCAACTTCCTAACTCCGGGCTTATCTATACTAAACTATACTAATATTATAAATGCGAAAGTTTGGATGGATGTATGGATGTATGGATGTATGGATGTATGGATGTTTGTTACCCAATCACGCCCCAAGGGCTGAACGGATCTGGCTGCAATTTGGCACAGAGATTCGCGGGCATTCGCTAGTACTTATTTATAGCTAAAATAGCTTGTATATAAAAGGGCAGCAGTCAGCACGCCACGATCTTGAATAAATTACGTCAATCATATTTGAATTCCTTAAGCCGATGTCAGAAATCCCACCCTTAATCATCATCAAGTGACATGTACAATCGCAGTCAAAGGCAAGCCAGTCGTTTTAATTTAAAAAAAAAACCATCTTGACCTTTCCTCAATCTCAAGTGGTTATATGATGTGCACTATTGTTATAAATCTCATTGATGACAGAGTCGAGATCCTTATCGAAGCGGAAGTCTGAAAAGGGTTGACGTACTCGTACATACTGCTTAGGCAAGACAGAAATGGCCGACAGCCAAAACAGTGGAGATATGCATCGAGATGTATTCCATCTGATTAGAGATCGCATCCTGTATTATATTCATACCTACCGAGTACAGAATCCATAAATACCGCATATATTACTTTAGGTGGTGCCCGCGACTTCGTCCGCGTGAAATGAGTTTTGTTAATTTCCCAATGAAACTTCATAATTTTCCGGGATAAAAAGTAGCCTATGTCACTCTCCAGGTCCTCAACTATACCTGTGCAAAAAATTGCGGCGTGATTTAAGGATAAACCAACAAAGAAACACACTTTCGCATTTATAATATTTGTATGATACGAGTATAACTTATTTTAAATTCCGATCTCGAGTGGAATAAAAATAAACTTGTCTGTGTATTTATCATGGGGAAGTAAAATTGTACTTATTCCTTTTATTCATTTTCTCACAAATTCTGGCGGTCCAATATTATTTTCGTTGAAGTATACCATTACTAAAATTTTACATCAATGAGTACCATACAATAATAGTTATAATTTCGAATTTTTCGACGTACGTTTCAAAGTCCACCACGTTGAACAATTAGTGTTGATTCGCAGACTTCACACACCTTTGGGAACATTTTCAAATAGTTTTTTTCTCACAACGTCCATCCCACGTCACGTCTTCACAGTTGAGAGCTCGTGATATTTAATTACCTAAAAATGTATATTTTTCCGGAAAGTTATAGAGGTGCGTTCCCAGAGATCGAAATAAACACCGATCGTCCAAATAGGAGACCCACGTATAAACCACACTAAACTACTATAGGCTATCGCCGCTTTTTTTCATGCATACCAAAGGTTTTTTTTTTCAATTATTTTAAGTACCATTATGGCATTTTTTCGTTTAGCTCCAATCAGGTCACGTTATTGAAATCGTACTGTTAAATCGCCGTTCGCCAATCAATCGGTCAATTATTGTGTTTTGTTCATTGGACGCATAATAATAATCAGTATCAGGATCCATAATTAGTTTGCGCACGCGCATGCCCATGGGAGTATATTCTATAGTTCGAGGCATTGCTTGTTACATCAATTAAGTTAGGGTCAGGGTTGACATAGATGTTGTCATAGGAATTATGTTTTTTGTTTAAAATAATGTTTAAAATAATATCAATCTGTCCGCGCAAGCTCCGAGGAATCCTATGGAATGTTAAAGTAATGACCTAGAGTTGTTTGAAGTACAAAACAATACTGCTATCGCAAAATTACACGCGTCAAACTCGAAACTAGTGCTGGGAGCGAGTTGGATATGGATCGACGATCGGGGGTGGCCTACAGCCGTCGCTTCTTCAGACCCCAATTCCTCGGAGCACTTGCGCGTTGTTCGTCAGTTGTAGCGATAAATAATTGCCTAATTACTAAAGATTTTAAACTCTTAGCCCTATTGCACATTATATGAAAATTTCTTGTGTCTTAGCATGAGATTATACATATTACAAGAAATGTCTTATAAGACACGCACATACAAAATATGACAAGAAACAAGAAATTTTCTTGTAATGAGCAATAGGGCTTAGGGTGTTTGAAATCTTAGTATTTATTCTCTTAGTACAGTGCATTTTTTGAAACCGTCGTTGTTATCCAATTTAAGAATGGGTTGCATTATGGAGACCGGTGTATCAAAATTATAATTATTTTCATTTTAAAAATTCACTAAATCTTCAATTCACTAATCAAAATTAACTAGATGATGCCCTCGACTTCGTCCGCATGGATTAAGTTTTTTTATTCCCGCGGGAACTCCTTAATTTTCCGGGATAAAAAGTAGATAACCTATCCCTGTACCAAATTTCATCAAAATCGGTTAAACGGTTGGGCCATGAAAGCGTAGCAGACAGATAGACAGACAGACACACTTTCGCATTTATGATATTAGTATGGATTGTTTCTATATGATAGCAGTCAAGGCTCACACTGGCAGTACAGCGCGGAAATGCAGCCAGCATTCTTCCAACCGTTCCAGGCAGGCATGATTTGTAAAATAATGACTTTTAAATGAAGTCAGTTTGTCTTTAATGCGGGACCATGGTCACCCTATCAATTTGTTTTTAAATATTACTAGCCTATGTCACCCGGAATAAGCTAGGAATATTAAGCGGAATTTTCTAACGATACCTCATTTATCAAAATTAGTTCACGCCTATAGAAGTTATGGTGGAATATACAAACTCACATACATACATACATACGTACATACATGAACCCTGAAAACAATATAATCCTTTTTTCAGGCAGTCGTATAAAAAAAAGCAATAGCAGAAAAGCAACGAGTCATGTCTTAAGACTCTGTTAAGAACGAACGATGAACATGTTTTTACATATTCCGGATATGTAAAAACATGTTCATCGGTTATTTAGAATAAAAGTATGTATTTGATACAGTCACTAGGTACAGAATATTGCAACACTTAAAACTTATAACACGCAGCACCCAACAGCTTTTAAATAGATAAAACAAGTCGATAAGTCTAGAAAACGTAGAATCCTTTTTATCAAGAACTTCAATGATTCTCGATGTCAATTACCGTGCTCAGCATCCGCGTAATTCCTTGTTTATCATTTACACAGTTTTCTAGCACGGAATGATTAATTTGTATAATTTTGTTCTATAAGTTTCTGAAGCAGTGTATGCAGAATTATGCAAATTGGTTCATTGTTGTAGTCAATTAACATTACGTAGACTTAGCTCTACGAGTGTAATGGGAATTGTAAGCAACAATCGTACATAGATATTGAGTAATACAATCCACCATAGGGAATATAATTACAGTGTCTTTAACCTTTTCTACTTACTTTAGATGATCAAGAATAAACTGGTAAACATCTTACCTGTAACAAAATACAAAACATTTTAAATATTACACAGGTAAACTGACCACTGAAAAAATACTTATCGTAACTTAAGATAAACTGTCAGTGAATCGACAAAACTTAATATGTTGTGTACTGTGTGTGCTTAATGCACACATAGTACACAACATGTCTAAATAAATAATAAATATGTTCAAAATCATAAAGATTCTATAATTATTTAAAAACAGTTAAGAGTATGACGACCCCCGTAGTGCAGTGTTGAGTGCTGTTGTCTTAACGTGCGGAGGTCCCGGGTTCGATCCCGGCAGGGTCAATTTGGAAATTTATAATTTCTGAATTTTCCCTGGTCTGGCCTGGTGGGAAGCTTCGGCCGTGGCTAGTTTACCGGCAAAGACGCCAAGCGATTTAGCGGTCCGGTACGCTGACGTGTAGAAACCGAATAGGGGGGGCTTAATATAACTGCCATATCCCTAACAGGTTAGCCCGCTACCAGTCCACCAGTATGTCCGCTTAGACTATATCATCACTTACCATCAGGTGAGATCGCAGTCAAGGGCTAAGTCGTAGTGGATAAAAAAACGACCTGACTGCACCAGAAAGGCAATGTTTTTGAAATGAACTTCAAGAAAACTTCTTTAGGCGCGTTGGGCACTTTTTAGTAGGGGGTAAAAATGTGGAAACTCGTGACACCGTGACCGACACCACTTATATTTAAGACAAAAGGTCTTAAATATAAATATAGTACATTCATAATTGAACTTTAATGCCTTAGTTTTAAGGTTTACATTTTAAATATTTTTTTATTAAAAAAATAATTGTAAATAATTAAAAAATTATTTCAATAAATTATGTAACAGATTGAAAATTAGTTTGTACTCCATATTTTCATCGAAATTAGCAATCAGTTACATGTAGAGATCTATTAGTCCATAGAGATTCTTCTGATTAACAATAGAATAATAATGTGAAAAATACCAGCACATATTACATAAGGCCCCAATTACACATATGAAGACACGCAATAGGTAGATACCGTCGCAATGACGAACTAACAAGATGAAATGGAAACTATTCGAAAATAAACTTGTATAACGAAATACACACGCAAGCTTAAAAATGGATTAAGATCCCATTGTTTGATGATGCACAATAATCTAATTTAAGTAATACATTTTTTATATTAAAATAAAAACTGTGATATATTTATTTTGCTTATATCTTCTCTATGACCTACCTCACATTAACTCTCATTTCACATTACACAATTAATGGCTTAATAGATAGAGAATTAATGCTAGGAATTCTATCACCTTTTCGTGTGCCGGAGTCGATTATGGTGAAGTATTGAAACACCACAACCCACTTCTGGTAAACCAACATCGTTGCGTTATTAATTAATAATTGAACTAATAAATTATTATAAAAAACATATCATCATAATGTAAGCTATAATTAATTATTTTTGTATTGTAACCAAAAAAATAAATTACTAAAGTATTTAGTAAAATCTTAAGTTATCAGCGCCCTTCGTCTAGCCCATGTCTAGCCATATTTTTGGTCATTAATGATTAGGCTCCCCGAAATATTTTTAATAAATGTAACAATCGAGCAAATGATTTAATAAATAAATTTTACACAATACCAGAAGTTCATACTCATAGATGTGGTTAATATAGGGCAACACAATTTTATTTGTTTCTTTGTAAAGCCTTTAAAGCCTTACCTTTTAATATAACTTGTTCAAATACTTCAGAATTATCTACCCTTCCCAGCGACGAGCTTATTATGCTATTCCAAAGTTGCCATCAATACACAACACAAAATGATGATTAAATTTAATAAACTTTACATTGCAATTCTATCATATTATAACTATAATATGACCTACCTCATGGTCATACATATTACGTTAAGGAAAATATCATGAAAAATATGTATGGAGGTATGTCGTTTAACGACGATAATGCATTATTAAGTATAAGATAAAAAGCTTTGAAAATCATGAGCCAGTCAAGACACCTAAGAATACGCGACATAATTTTTTATAACCTCTCCACTTCAAAGACTGTCGGATATATTACAAATCTGGCATGAAAAAACATTTAAAATATTCCCATTAATCGAGATATAATGACCCGTAAAACCTAGATCCCATCATCTTGTATATAAAATCCTCGTGTCACAATGTTAGTTACTATACTCCTCCGAAACGGCTCGACCGATTTTTATAAAATTTTATATGCATATTCAGTAGGTCTGAGAATCAGCTACTATCTATTTTTCATACCCCTAAAACACCTCAATCCACGCGAACGGAGTCGCCCGCATCAGCTAGTAATCAATATTGTTATCAATATGGTTATAGTTACAACAAAATATAAAAAAACTGGTGCAAAAATGGAGCTAATTTGTGAGTATGTACATAACTACATACCAAAATCAGTCTCGGTGGTGAAAAAAGGATCCTAACAATTTAGCAGGTGGCTAACTTACCACTCGCAATAGACAACGTCGTGACTGGACTTAACAAATGACTCGCCGTAGGCTCTTTTTTCGCCTAAGGAATTTATCAGTCCATACATGACCTAAATAATTGCATAAATTATATGAAAAACTAAGAGTATAATACTGTAATTGTACTAATCCACCCGACTGGAACCTTGGCATTAAATATCCTACATCCGTGCCACAAACTAATGCGGATCTAAGATTAGCTTTGTTGGTAACATTCTGCGCATTGGCACTCCAAACACAATATCTATATTTTGCCATTTATCAATTTGTCCAACTAGACTTTTATTCCTGCAAAGAATCAGTGTCAAGGCGACAAATTCTTGTTCCAACATTTATGTATCCTGTTCGATTTTTTTTATGGAGTACGATAATAATTTACACACAATTAACTGTTGAAAAAAAACTAAAAGCCATTAATAAAACCTCAATTTCCTATACCGTATTATTCGTGGCATAAACTAGTTACAGAGTACCGCATGACTACAGCTCTACAAATTTATATTTTCAAGATGTAAAGAGTTCAACTTACAAGAACGAAGAAAAGGATATCATTATATCGACAGCAACGTTGCATGTGAGCCAAAGACATTAAAATAACACTTTAATCTATTTGGTGCGAACTGAAAACGAATATATAGACCTAATGACGAAGGTTTACGCAGGAATACTACTCTAGGAAATGTCAACTAAGTAAATGTTATTGTAGATATTAGAGGAGATCATTAACCATGATTGATACAAAAACAGCTATCATTGGATTGTTAATTAATAGGAGCTAAGAGAATAAAACGCACCAATTATATCGCGAGTCTTCTATGGTTAGAATGCAGCTGAGTCTATGATTGAAAGATAGAATACTATACTTCCATATTTGACGTCCTCCGTGGCGCAGTTTTGAGCGCCGTTGTCTAAACGTGCGGAGGTTCCGGGTTCGATCCCCGATATGGTCACTTTGGGAATTTATAATTTCTGAATTTTCACTGGCTGGCCTGGTGGGAGGCTTCGGTCGTGGCTACTTACCACCATATTAGATTTAGCGTTCCGGTACGATGCCGTGTAGAAACCGAATAGGGGTATGGGTTTAATATAACTGCCATGCCCCTAACAGGTTAGCCCGCTACCATCTAGACTGCATCATCACTAACCATTATTCATGTGAGATCGCAGTCAAGGGTACTAGCTTTGTAGTGGATAAAAAAAATAGAAAAATATACCTTTATTTCCATATTGCTTAAAATTGTAATCCCTTTAAACTATTTAATAACAGTAATATGGCAAATACAAGACAAAACTGACTATATTCAAATCCATACTAATCCATATCCATACTAATATTATAAATGCGAAAGTGTGTCTGACTGCTACGCTTTCACGGCCCATCTGTTTAATCGATTTATGAAATTTGGTACAGGGTCGTATACCGGGGAAGGACATAGGCTTTTCAAACTCAAACTAAACTCAAATAATGTTTATTCAATTTAGGTAAGTATACTACACTTACTGACGTCCAGTTATTTATAAAATGTAATGGTGATAATCAGTAACGATATCTTTAAACTAAAGCTTCGAGGGTTCCAAACGCGCCCCGGTCTGAGAATCTTTATCCCGGAAATCAAAAATCTTTATCCACGCGGACGAAGTCGCGGGCATCATCTAGTCTAAATATAAAAGAAAACTATCAAAATACAAGAAGAATCATAATTCAATTATTTAATAAAGATGTTTTAATAAAAAGAATTGTGCGACATTTTTTCCAAAGGTCTATGTTAGGGTGAAGGACACTTTTAGCAAACATTAACAAGAAATCGCGGAAAAAGTTCGAGATTCGCTATAATTAATTTAATTTAGTACTGGCGCCAGAATACCGTTTACAAGTAATTTCCATTAGCATAACAAAACCATAAAATATAAAAATAGTCAACAGTATTTTGTTCGAAGACGACGATAATAGGTTTCGAGTTTCTTTGCTTTATGTAAGAGATATACGAACAACTACCTACTACTACTAGAGGTACAAACCTTTGTGAATTTTCTAAGTTATGACTCTATTGTTTATAAAGATTTTTTTTAAAGTCGACATAGTTAACATGGCGTGTCGAGTAGCATTGCAATACGCGATCGTTTGACACAACCTTATTAACTATATAACATCTTCGTGTTTTAGTATTGATTTAATTTGTTGTGATTAATTTTGCAAATCTCAGAAGAAAAGAGTCCACGAAGGTAATAAATATAAATGCCAGCGAAGGAATTTAATTGTTATCAGGTGAAAATTTTCCATTCAAGAGCTTTGAAGATGGTTTTTTTTAATTCATTATTTGCTTCCTTTTTGTTTTCCCTATACTATGTCATAATGATTTACTTGAAGTATGATTATTGATTATTTACTTCCTTTTTGTTATTTACATGTTTGATGGAATAAGAAACCAATCTTCACCAATATTATAAGTGTGAAAGTGTGTGTCTGTATGACTGCTACTAAATAAATTATTCTGTTTATTAGTATAATAAGTGCATAAGTACCCTCAAGAAGAGCCAATAGGCATCTTCTAGGTACGCGCTTCAAAAGAACAAGTTTAATAAGACATATTATGACATAATTTATGTATCACCACATCATTAAGTTAGTACTTGCAAATTTCTTACAAGTCTCTGATGATATTGGGTAAGTTGAATTTTAAAAACAAAAATGTATCGAAACTATTTTAGCCGTGTACTCGATAAGTATTACTATTCAAACCGGCTTCTCATGTAGGTTCACACATGTTATCTGCATTCGTCAAACCGGTACACTGACTTGGTATAAACTTGACACACGCTTGACACATTCTTGCGTAACTTGTTAATTGTTCTATCGGCATCAAATTGCTCGCCTAGTCACCCAGGAGTGGACGTAGAATACTCTCGTCCATAAAAAAGTGTCGGCAAATCATGGTTTCGGGAATCGTCTACCAGCTGTTGATTTCCCAGCTCTCTCTAATTTAGAAATCTTTAGATCAAGTCCTACTTGGGCTCAATCTTTGGATGAATTTTTATTGGATGTGAAAGCATGAACTAGCTAATTTAAAAAGAGAAATATTTATATAAAAAAGCAATCCAATCTATACCGGCAAAATAAAATGTTATACCACAAAGAAATACTTTTACCATGTACCGAACTAGCTCGTACGTGCCTGCCTATACACCCGCTGAGGGGTTTAGAATACACATTTGAAAGGACCAAATATGAAGGAAGGATCCAATGGTCTCATAATATGACAGTACAGAATTGATAGCTTCTGAAGATGCCATGTCACTATGTTTGAGATGATAAATATGCAACTTATTTCAAGCGTACTTTTTCGAGCTTAGGCATATCGGGATTCGGTATTATTGGAATACCGAATATATTACCTCCTTTGAATCCGGGCTTATAAATTTTCATATTATAAGCCCGGAGTATGAAAATGTATGGGGAGTAAAATCAAACTTTCTCCGTTACGTGTAATGTATTTTGATGAATATAAATAAATGCATCATGGGTTTCAGAAATATAAAAAATGCGTTCATTTACCCGCATTTACTAATCTATATATTTTATAATCGTTCGTAAAGAGTAAACTCCAGCCGTACGTCGGAGCTGACCCACACAATTTTTTTTATATACTTATGTTTTAGCTTTAAGTAACCGATTTTGATGCGTACAGACGTAGGTTGTGTCCTAGGCCAGAGATAAAAATAATTTTATCCCTGAAAATTCAGGAGTTCCCGCGGGCATTATCTAGTAACTTTGTAAGGCCACGGCAAGGACCTTTAAATGCAAGGGCCATTTGAACATCAATGTATCTGTCAGATGAGATGAAATCAAATCTGCAGCTGTTGGTACTTTCTCTATTTTCTACTAGACTAGATTTTACGTATCTTCTAAAATCTACCGCGAGTTAGACTTTCTTGGCAATCCTATCTGTATAATCTCTACAATCGAACATTAACATCTGTTCTAGATTAAAATGATGATAGAAAACTGCAATTTTCTCGGAAATATTTACACTTCTATTTACACGTTTAAGTTTAGCTTTATATATACCTACCGATATCAACTAAGCTAATTTGTATGGAGGCATAAGCTCAATATAAAGTTCTTTATGTTGAGTTTATACTACAAGTAGGATTACGGGCTCTTTTTAGCAAGTTTTTACTAACTCGCTTTATTGCCTGTCCGTTCATATAGTCATTCTACCAACGGTACATACATCACATCCATCGGGACTAAGTGCGAGGTCTATAGAACATACTTTGACTTAGCTCTAACTTAAGACTGAGTTATAATGAGACATTCATTTATGGTACGCACATAAGTCCATACTGTTTCAACTCTAAGTAAAGCCTGAGCAAAGTAAAAGTACGATCTATAGATCTCAGCATAAGTTACTCACCTAAGTTATAATAAGAATCATCTGTATAGATTAGTACTGACTATATTAATTCTAACTGCAAGCCTACAGGCTACGGCTATATCGCAGGTTTGTGTGGTTTTGTTTCAAAATCTATTTAGTTGCTTTTCTCAATATAATTTACTTTCTGAACAGACGATCAGAGTCATGTCCATAGCATAAGCGAAACGAGGTGGCATACGTGAAATAAAGAGTATGAACTAATGGCGGTTGAATGCTTTTTGATAACTCGATAAAAATTCGCCTACGTACATAAAAAACTGATCCAGTAAAGGGTTTTTGCTACTTATACATGAATTAAACTATATTTGCAACAAGTGAGTCAACAATGCGGATATGCATCGTTCACCGTACCAGTTGAACAAGTCCACTGTTCATATATATTTCACCTTAGTGCATAATCGTCGAATTGAGCCCAAGATATAAAAAAGACGATACAGACGCGGTTAGAAAACGTTTCCCACCTCAAGATTCATAATTGCATGGACCCAATCTGCGTCAGAAGGTCGTTGATTAGGCATAGATCATAGATTTTTGAACTTTTTTCATTAGGTGGCAAATGTGGCAACTAGATAATAGACTAGGCAATCGGGTGTTGTATGGAGCCCCCGCATTAAATCCTCAGTTGTTGAAACTTGGGAGGGTTGTAGTATGGTGTGAACTAACAAAAAATCCACTCGGAAGTTAGGTTTCTATAACTAAAACTTAATATTTATGACTGAATATTTTATCGATTTCTTTTTGAAATAATAGTAGGTAGGATATTTACACTCAAAACCGAAATATCAAACGAAATAATCATGCAGAAAATCTATATGTATTTAAATAAAAATAATGTACCTTCCGGCTTTAATAATTAGGTATAGCATAAAAACCCTTACTTCCTTTCTGATTTTTTATTGGACATTTTTAATATACGTTTAACTCATGATACTTTATCATACTGTAAAGTTTCATCTCCTGAGGAGTTATTGTTGGGGTCGACTAGCTTTATTGCACAGGCCCTAGAGTACAAGATAAGATATTGAAAACATCATTCAATATTTTTGGTTATTGTCACTTTAACAAGAATGCACTTTAAATTTGGAACTGAATTCTATTATAAAAAAAGTAATTAATACTCTTCTTGTCGAATTAATTGTTGAAAACTTTTATGCCACTGTTAATCGCACTATTAATATGAATGTTCATGTCATTTTTCTAATTTGAAGCGCAATTAAACAAGTTTCAAAAGGTCATTCAACCTACTTAGTACTTACATCTCTTTTAAACTTGAATTGTGTATCTTTCGTCTCTTGTATCAACGTTCTAAGCCGTAAAGTGAATAGGAATCATTCGTGCCCATTGCATTAATAAATAATAATTGAAAAAAATATTACGCGTTTACATAACTTAACCCTTTTTATACAGGTGCACCGATAAGGCGCCTGAACCGTTTATGGTGAGCAAAAAGTTACCAGTCAATCCGGCATCCGTTGTAGTTTCTAAGGCCGAGGGACTGGACTGGCTAGTTAGACAAGTGGGTGGATATTATGGTCTAGTTGCAGCTACTTAGGTATATATGGTTACTTTCATTATCTATCAAGAGTCTGCGTGAGGATCTTGGCGTTTTCTTTGTTTACGGGACAAATCTTTGACATATACAAAGTTAATTTGGATTTATAATAACTAATAAAACCTTGTACCCAAATGTTCACTCAGCAATAATCTATTTATCTCTACATAAAGCATATTTTTAGAGATCAATGTGTTTAAGC
The DNA here is from genome assembly GCA_964035005.1 of Erebia palarica. Classification (NCBI taxonomy): domain Eukaryota; kingdom Metazoa; phylum Arthropoda; class Insecta; order Lepidoptera; family Nymphalidae; genus Erebia; species Erebia palarica. The sequence continues at coordinate 17,283,344 of OZ035995.1, forward strand.
ACGCCACTCAAACCTTCCTGGTTATACTGAAAATAAATCCGTAGCCCATATTGCGTTGGGAGTTGGGAGGAGCTGGGACATTGTTGCGAGCCTTTGCCTATGACAAAGGATACTCTGCTGACCTTATAAGTTTTGTAATAGTAGATACTAGCTGATGTCCGCGAATTAATCGGCGTGGATTGAGGTTTTTTTTTGTTCCCGCGGGAACTCTTTAATTTTCCGAGAAAAAAAGTAGCATATGCATTATTCCAGACTATAATCTATCTCTGTGCCAGTATAATCTATTTCATTCAAATCCGTTCAGCCGTTCTGGCGTGATTGAGTAACAAACATCCATCCAAACTTTCGCATTCATAATATTAGTATAGATAGGAGCACAATCATGTAACTTTGATAGGTATTACATAAAAATAACATGGATGCATCGGAATCGTGCAGATACCCGAGGTCACAGATGCATGCATGCAATGTTTTAATATCGATTGTGCTAGTATTTAGGAGGATCGTGCTTTACACATCAATGTACCTATACCTCCTCCCACATCTATTGTTTACGATCTAATGTGTACTATATTAGATCACAGATAATTATAGGTACGTAACGGCAAATAGTTTGAACTAACTGTTATGTAAATATTATTAAATCTAGTACTGCTAGTAGATACTAGCAGATATTCTTAGATTCATATCTTCATTTCACATGCAGGACATATTCTACTAGCCGATGCCCGCGACTTCGTCCGCGTGGATTAATGTTTTTTGGTTCCCGCGGGAACTCTTTTATTTTCCGGGATAAAAAGTAACCAACGTGCTATTCTAGACTATAATCTATCTCTGTACCATATTTCATCCAGATCCGTTCAGGCGTTCTGCGTGATTGAATAACAAACATCCGTCCATCCAAACTTTCGCATTTATAGGTAATATTAGTATAGACTAATATCAGAAATGCGAAAGTATGTCTGTATGCTACATTTTAACGTCCCAAATATTCAATTCGTTCAACCTATTTTGATGAAGCTAGAGCTGGCATTCTGAGGAAGCACACAGTCTGCTTTAGAGCCCGGAAAATCGAAGTCAAAAAATCAAAGTGAATAAGCTAAATTCACGCAGAAGAAGTCGCGGGCATCATCTACTTAGTATCAATATAGATCCTAAAATTTTGATAATAATATTTTGTTAGTCATATGAACATCCAGAAACAGATATCGGATCACATGTTGGGACGAGGGAAGAGGTTCCCAAAGTGTGGATTATAAATTTGAAGTGTCCCCTCTCCGGAAAGTGCAGTTAGTCGACCCGCCTCTAGGTGGAGTCGTAAGGAGCTGATGAAAACAAACGAATTCGTGCAGGCACCCACCACTACAGCCCATTAACGTCCCACAGTTGGGCAATGGTCCTCCACTCTCATAGGAGGGACGGAATTAGAGCTTAGACCCACCACGCTGCTCCAATGCGGGTTGGCGGGATTTAACGACTATTATCATGTTAGTGATAATAACCGGGACCGACGGCTTAACGTGCTCTCCGAGGCACAGGGGTGAAACATCGTTTCCTAACTTCTTACCTCCGGGCTAGTACTGAGAATTTTTAGTCAGAAAACCCCAATACTTAATTATGGCCTGACCCGGGACACGAATCCGGGACCTCATTTTTTTATCCACTACCAGTTAGCCGTTGAGTGCGATCTCACCTGATGGTAAGTGATGATGTAGTCTGAGATGGTAGCGGGCTAACCTGTTAGGGACATGGCAGTGATATTAAACCCATACCCCACGGCATCGTACCGCAAAGCTAAATCGCTTATCAGCACGTCTTTGCTGGTAGGGTGGTAACTAGCCACGGCCGAAGCCTCCCACAAGACCGCAGTTCTAACATGCTAACCACTAGACCAACGAGGCAGTTACGTGAAGGCATACCTACTGCAAATTACAATATGTGACATATTTTTGATACTGCGTAATATATGCAAAGTCAAATCGTGTTGAAATTTAAACAAAGCCATGTTTAATAACAACATTCAACGTGTCCGTTTTCACATTCAACATTCGCATTTGACCGAAACAATAACAATATAATTGGTTTAAAGCCTAAGTCGTGCATCGATATAAGGAAGTTTAGGTCAAGCCACTCCCTTAATGTGGGTTGTACAGAAATAGCAGGTATAGGTCCAATTGCGTATACAAATGTCAGTAAAAAATTGTGTTTCTAGTGTAGCAGGCGAAAATCTGCTATAACACGCTGTATATCTTCAAGAAAAGAGAAAAATGTTATAAATAAGCATTCACAATTTATAATATCGCAAATAAATATAATAAGTGTAGGGAAAACAAATACAACTATAAACTAACACTTAGATTAAACCGTAAACACGTTATCCGTAGATGTCATAGGTCCTTGGCGCTAGCGTCCTGTATTACCTATGTCCTTCATTTCCTATAAATTCCGACTGTACGGATAGGTATAAGGATGGTATGGTCCCTGACGCTAAATGCTATAACCGAAATCATGAGTTATATTACGAAAAATTATTGCTATAACCGAAATCAATCACGACTGGTTAAAACTGTTAACGTTTTTATGGAATAAGTACAGGTGAGAACTTTGATATTAAATTTGAGATCTAACAAACAAATCAAAACTGACATTGCTATGAGAGTTATGGTTTTACACTATAGGAACAAAAGTATCTGTTATTTCTTTTGATACATCACAAAAGACCATAATATAACCTTGAAGCTTGAACCTACACAAACAAAATCATAGGCTTGGAACTGGTGCAATACTAAAAGCCTACAATCCGTGCGAGCCGCCACCCCGCATCCATTTATCACGGCTGAGACAAAAGGCAATTTCACAACCTTGTGTGACCCCACAATCTATTCGCATGATTCACGAGCAGTTCTCTATAATTTCGTTATGGGATAGACAGGCGGGACAAACAAGTCACAATTTATTATTAGTGCGACCGATCACCGTGCGCAGTTTAGTCATCTCGATCTCAATAACTGATGTAAACAGCCTTTTAGCAAGGACAGGCTGGAACCAATCGGCGGTGATGATACTGATGATACACTCGTTCAAAGTGGTCAATGGCATCATATTTACTCGAGTTAATGTCACTTGACTAGCTCTAGACTATACCAATATATACTTCTATAATAATATTATAAATGCGAAAGTTTGGATGGATGGATGTATGTATGGACTAGCTGATGCCCGCGACTACGTTCGCGTGGATTGAGGTTTTTTGGCTCCCGCGGGAACTCTTTAGTTTTCCGGGATAAAAAGTAGCCTATGTGTTATTCCAGACTATAATTTATCTATGTACCAAACTGCCTCGTTGGTCTAGTGGTTAGCATGTTTGACTGCGGCCGACGAGGTCCCGGGTTCGAGTCCCGGGTCGGGTCATAATTAAGTATCGGGTTTTTCTGATTAGAAATTCCCAGTACTAGCCCGGAGTTAGGAAGTTGGCGGTGTTTTCACCCCCGTGCCTCGGAGAGCACGTTAAGCCGTCGGTCCCGGTTATTATCACTATCATGATAATAGTCGTTAAAGCCCGCCAACCCGCATTGGAGCAGCGTGGTGGGTCTAAGCTCTAATTCCCGCTCTCCTATGAGAGTGGAGGCCTGTGCCCAGCAGTGGGACGTTAATGGGCTGTAGTGGTGGTGGTACCAAATTTCATCCAAATCATTTCAGCCGTTCGGGCATGATTGAGTAACAAACATCCATCCATGCAAACTTTCGCATTTATAATATTTATTTGATTTGATTTGATTGATGGATGGATGTTCGAGATCGACATATCAAGGGAAGCGTTATACCAAACCAACCATATAATATGGCTCCATTATCACTCCATAATTGTTATACATACGGTCCGATATCTAGAAATTTTTCATATCAACATTGTATATGATAATTTTAATAATATTCACAACATGACCTTCTATTCTATAGAAATACTGAATGACACATCGCTGTGAAAATTCAATGTACTTGGTCCTTGGCAACAATAGTTTCATTCATAATTCACGATAATACAGCGACGTTAATAACATATTTATATGATTCTTTGTCAAAACTTTACCAGGAATACATTATGTTAGAGTACTATTACGCTACTTCGCGGTATTATAAGAATGGCGTATTGGTCACACCATATTTAGCAACTATGACAAAAGCAGTGGCCGAATATGTGTTTTTTTTTTCGGTATGTAATTCTCGACAAAAATGGCTGAAAAAAGTAGGACAATAAAAGATATTCCAAGCTTGTCTTCATATATTTCACATCATTTGAAGCCCTTTATTAAATTTTAAATTACTTTTAACTAAAGTTTAATCTCAAGACGAACACTAATTTTGTAACTGACTGAATGATAAAAGTCACGTTCCCCCAAAAAAGGCTCGTTTACAATCAAACCACGATGAATAATTACAGCAAGAGTACGATACGAATAACGAACCTACAGTGGGTTAGGCAGCATGTCACGACTTCTAACCGCCTGGCTTGCCCGAATACTGGGTCAACGACTGGAAACAAGCCTTGAAACGCTTTGAAATGCGTTTGAGACATTTTACGAACTTTTCGGGGCAGAGATTGAAGGTTTGTGATAGATTAAGTGCTCTCTTGCGTGGGTTGCAGCGATCAATAGAACATTAATTGGTACGACAGGACTCAGTTTCGCAGCATCGACAGGTGAATTAACGATTAATTAACATAATCGTTCCATTATGTTTAATAAAGGTCAAGGTGACGTGCACAAAATTAATATTCGTTAGATATAAGCGGATATGGGCACTATTAAAGATAGAAATTTTTCTTTTCTTTAAAGCTAGAACCTCGATTGATTCTAAGATACAACCTAGCACAGACTAATTACAATTTGACCATAAAGATAATCCGATATTCAAATAATTTCTAAGTGAAATGATAAGCCATAGATGATTACCGGGGCTTGATTGATGCGCGAAAGCACAAGGTTAAATTAGGTCCTATAAATAAAACCTTACACTTTCTAGATCCCGAGGACATAGAGCTGAACAGCAGTAATTTTTAATACCATCTTGCCCAGACATACTCTGTTAACATCTGCCCCCCTAGCCAAGTTAATATGTTTGTGTCTATTCTCGCGATTAAAAACGCTACCCTTAGACTATTCATTTATTTTTTTCCTCCGCGGTATAGACGTAGCGTTAACGATTAGAGAATTCAGAATAGACACGAAACGTTTGTAACTTGGCTAGGTGGGCTGGCTGGAAGTGTTGGTCGACCAGGTCTGCTTCAACGAACGGGGGCCATTTAAACGCCACTTGTGCAGCATTTCCCTCGTATCTTCATAGCTACGCTTAAAATACTAGCCTGACCCTAAGATACCGTCATAGATTTGTATCGCTCTGTCTATTCTAAGTCCATGGGAACGAAGCCGCTGTGCTTAATTATCATAAACGACAGTGATACCTCAGTAAAGGCGAAGTTGGCATTGGCATAAATGTAACGCACCTGCTGCTATTAGTCTCGGAAAATAAACCGCCCTATTGCATTCGTTCGTTTGACAATCTGAATATTATTATCAAGATTATTACAAATCTTAAAGTAAAATGCCAAGTACATGCAAAATTTTATACGTTATTACACGATGCCCGCGACTTTGACTCAGTGAATAAAAGTATTTCTAAAACCTTGGGAACTCGGATTTTTCCTGGATGCATCTTGTATAACATCTGACCTTATCAAAATCGGTTATTAAAATGGGCCGTCAATGTTACAAGCCAGAGAGACAAAGTTTCGAATTAACAATATATGTATGGATGGAGCCATAACCTTTAGGGTTTTAATAATGGTATCAATGTCACAGTAAAATTGTAAAAACAGTTAGATTATTTATAATCTAACTAGCGATATTGTAAACTGTCAAAAGATTACAATTTAACGCATTATTTTTCGGTAGATTGTAATCTGTTAGGTATATTAACCCGATAAAACCTAAGCGCCCGGCCGCAATCTTTCAACATTTTACAATATCGCTAGTTAGATTATAATCTAACGTTTTTTCAATTTTACGGTGACATCAATGTTCGACGACAATGTTGAAATCAACAAATCAATGCTAATATTAAAAAAGCGAAAGTTTTGATGGATGGATTCGTTACTCAATCACGCCAGAACGATTGAAATTTGGCACAGAGATATACCAGAGACTACTTTTTGTCCCGGTAAATTAAAGAGTTCCCACGGGAACCAAAACACCTGACAATACACACTGACAAAGTCGCAAACATCAGTTAGTGTGATATACACGCTCTAATAAATAGTACCTACCTAATGTTAATTAAATTGATACATATCCATAACCATAACTTGATTTGGTTAATCATGTTCGTTGTTGTTATTCTTTGATGTGTGGCTTTTAAACATGTTTAGCAACACTATGCAGAGTACCTTTGAATCATAGTTCCTCGGAAATTTAGTAAAAACTAACCAAATACAACGTCCAAGGTGGATATGGCTTATCTCAATGTATTGAAGTAGACAATCAAGAGAATTTAAATAAATTATGTATGAATGTGTGAATACGCTTTAATTGTACACCATAGATTTAACAAGCAGATGTACGATTTGGCAGTGTTATCGCTGCAAAGCGATCTCTTCCAGGCTACCCAAATAAGGAATATCGTAACACATAAATATTACTGTTCATATGTTATTCATAATTAGAATTTTTATTTTTTAATATTTAGATTTTAGCATTTTGATGTATTGCATAGTTTCAATTTTCTCAATTTAATTAGCTGTAATAAATTATACTAACTAATATTTTTAATATAATCTGAACCTAGAACATCTAATTCGGCTCCATATTGATCGTAATACATGAAATATAACACTTCATTCTGTCAATTACGTCGAAACAGACAGCATCTGTTAGTTGGTAATAACCTGGTGTTTATAAAACTTCGCGAGCGAGAGTCAACGTTTTCTATACCCTACTTCATTACAGAATGATTAAATACATAGCGCTTGAGAATGCAGTTCGAGACAAAGAGTTAAAGGAGCGGCCCATAGAGTATATATGTCACCGTAAGATTGCAAAAACCGTTAGATTGTAATCCAACTAGCGAAATTGTAATCTAAAAAATTTAATGTAAAAATTTAACGCATTATTTTTCGGTATATTGTAATCTGTTAGGTATATCAAGCTGATAAAACCTAAGTGCCCGGGCACTACCTGATTATTTATGTCGAACCCTTACCTAACCTACAAGAAAGAAACAAGAAACGTAAATACAATGAATATTTCAAAAATTGACATTGAACGATTCACAATCTGTCGACAATTTCGATAGTTAGATTACAATCTAACGGTTTTTGCAATCTTACGGTGACATAAATGAGCGGCCAGACTCGTTTCTTAGCTCCGAATAGCGAAACCATGCATAGATTTTAGAACTTTTAATGAGCCTTGATATGATCACATATGAGTCAGTTTTCTCGATAGAGGATCTACTTGCTTTAACAAGTGAAAAAACGTTAATAATTTTATCTCAACCATGTGAGATGTAATGGACTTATATATAGCGGACAAATTATGTGTAAGCCGTAAGTCGTAACTCTTGCACCAAGACATCACAATAGCAAGTTCTTTAATTTATGAGTGAATGACCTGAATTTTTGCATTCGTCAACGAAACGTTGTCTCATACAAGTTACAACCTACAAAAGATCGAGTGATAACTGAAAGATTGACACATAATAAATTTCCAAATTAAAATTTAGCGATATAAATAGAGAATTAAAATGCCCCACATACACTCATAAATATTCCCATATAAATCATCGATAATATAATATGCTTTATTGTAGTACGACAACGACCCACGATAACAGGAATTACCATGACGTCATGATATAATTTCTAGTAATTGAATTAATGCATAGTAATATTTCCAAACTAATATTATAATTGCGAAAGTGTGTCTGTCTGTCAGTCCGTCCGTTTGGTCCGTTTGTCTGTCTGTCTGTCTGTTACGCTTTCACGGCCCATCTGCTCAACCGATTTTGATGAAATTTGGTACAGGGGTAAATTGTATCCCGGGGAAGGACATAGGCTATTTTTATCCCGGAAAGTTAAAGAGTTTCCGCGGGAATCAAGATATTTTAATCCACGCGGAGGTTGTCGCGGAAATAATTTAGTAGTACCATAATAAGTGAACCATTTCACATCGATGACAATTCCCAAACTTAAAAGCCGTGCCTGAACAGTGTACATAAGCCATACAACTTAATCGTTGAAAAAAGCTTAAATATTTGATATGTCAGTCGCCCAATAAGTCATCTTTTTCCTCGTTTTTTAATTAATATTTAATTTTCTCGTGCCCTTTTCGCTACTCTTTATCTCCTAAGAATACTTTTTCAAAAATAAAAAGGTTCTATAACATTTCATTTGTCAGGTTGAGCGATTAGTTTAGTAAACCGTCAAAGATAATAGACGACTCACGACTCGTAGATATACTTTAGCATTTATACTAAATATGAATAAATTATTTAAAATCAAATATCTATGATGATAAATTGTATAGCTCAGAACGCCGCAGGCGCAGATACGGGTACGTATTTGGAGTTCGAGAGCGATGCGCCCATTCGTCGAATTGGTCAAGTTCACGGCGCTTGCGCATCGAATATGGTCATCGCTCCGCAAGGTAAATATCAGTAGTTAAAGCGACATTTAAAGACTTTTGGACTTGTGGGCTCGCTCTTGACTTGCTCGGTATGCAGTTTTATCGGGTTATCGACATCGAGCTATTTTTGGAATTGGTTTAGGCACTAAAATCTGTTTTATTTATTTATTGCAAGTCCCACCACGTACAGTTCGCGCGCGAGTTGAATGCAGAGACAATAAAATGTATGTGTCACCATACGTGATCAATGTAGAGTAAATGTATGTCTGTAGTGGATGCAGAGTAAATGTATGTGTCACCATACATTTACTCTGCATTCAACTCGCGCGCGAACTATAGGTACCTACTCAGTGTTTGTGTTTGGAAGCAATAATTTTTATATCTCGTGATTACTAAAATAAAACATCTTATAATTCATTTATATTACCTCCAGATCCGACCTTGAATTTTGTCATCACAAAAATAAAACAAATTTTATTTCTTCTGGGACATTTTATCAGCTCGGCGTTATAAATCAAATGTCGATTCAAGGAATTATACATCAAAAAATCTACCTTTCATTATTATCATTAATTTTTAATAATTCAAAGTTACTTACTCTTACTTCATGGCTGCAATGGCTGGAAATGCAACCTGTTTTAGGTTTAGTACAACTTATGAGTAATCTTATTAATTGAAGAGGCTTAATAAGTGTTCTTACATTAAGTACACTGGACTCCATTAAAAGCTTTACGTCTATACCTAATAGATGTTAAGCTCTGGAATAACACATAGGCATGTATAGATTTTTGTTACTCAATCACGCCAGAACGGCAGAACGGATCTGGACTAAATTTTGCACAGAGATAGATCATAGTCTGGAATAACACATAGGCAACTTTTTATCCCGGAAAATGAAAGTATTGAGCTTTTCCGACTTAAAATTCTCAGTACTAGCTCGAAGTTAGGAAATTGGTGGTGTCTCACCCCCGTGCTTCATGTGCTTAAGCCGTCGGTCCCGGTTATTATCACTAACATGATAACAGTCGTTAGCCCGCCAACGCGCATTGTAGCAGCATGGTGGGTCAAGCTCTAATTCCCCCTCTGCTGTGAGAGTGGAGGCCTGTGCCCAGCAGTGGGACGTTAATGTGCTGTAGTGGTTAGTGGTCATATCTATTTATATAAGACTTGTTCTAACATAAATCTATTCATCAATCATCATAAAAGCATGTTATTTTCGGCGTCTCATCCGACTAATTAGTATTTAGTTTTTTTCCAACCCAGACCAGTTTGGCTACTGGTTTTAATGAAGGTGGATGATCCTCTCTCCAAAGTTCAGTTAAATATCAATTATCTTTTACTAGCTGACGCCCGCGACTTCGTCCGCGTGGTTTAAGTTTTCTCGGGAACTCGCTTATTTTTCGGGATAAAAAGTAGCCTGTCACTCTCCAGGTCCTCAACTATACCCATGTCAAAAATCACGTCGATCCGTTGCTTCATTGCGGCGTAATTGAAGGACAAACCAACAAACAAACACACTTTCGCATTTATGATATTAGTATGATATGATGACGGGCGGAGCTGTTTAATGAGCCCAATTTTTATGGCTTGTAGTGCCATTCTTGGCATAGTTTTGTTGTCAAAACTCATGACACTATTTTCAGACGCCTATAGAACTTGTTCAATCAATTGGCGAAAAACTTCACTTATCTGCTTTAAGCACTGCTGAACTTCGCAAAATTCTACAGTGTTAAATGTTAAACCACTTCTGCCTTTTACAATCTCTTCCATTATCCAAAGATCACTGGTACAGATCACAGATCTCTCAGAGATAAGTGTTTACTGTCCATCTTTTGGAATGAAGCCGGCAAAAAACGACGACGACGAACGAAAATGAGTAAGATTATTTTACGTATTTATGTAATAAGAAACTTCGTTCCTACTGGTGTCCCAAACACACCACACGTTTTTTTTCATTGAATGTTCACTATCGTACTACGTCAGTAGCAAATAGCAATACATCATCTACGCCCTCCGCAGTCTACGACCATTACTAACACGTAATCATGAGATATTATCAAGTTCAAGGAATATTGCGTACAGCCAACCGGATCATCATTATAACAGAAACTATACCTAAGGTCAACTCGTTTACATACGTATTGGGCGAGCAGAGCTAGTTCTATGAAAAATAGGTTGCTCAAATTATTATTGTTACATTTTTATTTAATATTTATAAGCTTTTTAGGTTTCCGTAGTCAACAAGGAACCCTTATAGTTTCGCCATGTCCGTCCGTCTGTCTGTCCGCGGCTTAGCTCAGAAGCTCTTCGTGCTAGAAAGCTTTTAAAGCTGTTGCTATATCATTTGTAACGATGCATGTTACAACCTTGAAACATCATTACAAAAAGCGAACATTAACTTAACTTAGCGAACAAATGGAAGTTTAATTCGCTGTTGCATAAAGAAGTTTAAACCGGAGCACATCTCCTGAAGATGCTTCGGTATCGGAGTGAAACGACGACCTCCGTGGCGCAGTGTGTAGCGCTGTTGCCTTAACGGGCGGAGGTCCCGGGTTCGATCCCCGGCAGGGTCAATTTGGGAATTTATAATTCCCGAATTTTTCTTGGTCTGGCCTGGTGGGAGGCTTCAGCCGTGGCTAGTTACCACCCTACCGGCAAAGACATGCCGCCAAGCGATTTAGCGTTCCGGTACGATGCCGTGTAGAAACCGAATAGGGGTAGGGGTTTAATATAACTGCCATGCCCCTAACAGGTTAGCCCGCTACCATCTTGTACTGTATCATCACTTACCATCAGGTGAGATCGCAGTCAAGCGCTAACTTGTAGTGGATAAAAAAAACTGAATAGCTATTACTAGCTACCATGAAAAGCATGAAAAAACAACTGAAATAGCTGTCTTGCAATCATATGCACCCAAACTACTAGTTCAAGTTCGCAAAGTGCCGTTGACCGCACCTTTTGTACGTGTAAACGACGGCAAAAGGTCAGCACTTCCTCAATATCTGATGAGATCACAGCAGCCATGCCCCACGGCATCAGGCCACCATCTCCAAGTTCAAGGCGCATTGTTCCATTGATCTAGTCATCTTTCACCCGGGGGATTTAAGCTTGGCATTAGAAATATCCGGATATTTCTCTGCTTCATCAATGTATATAGACAGAACTAGCTGATGCCCGCGACTTCGTCCGCGTGGTTTATTTTTTTGGTTCCCGCGGGAACTCTTTAATTTTCCGGGATAGCCTATGTTACTCTCCAGGTCCTTAATTATACCCTTGCCAAAAATCACGTCGATCCGTTGCTCCGTTGCGGCGTGAGGACAAACCCACAAATAAACACACTTCTCATTTATAATATTAGTATGAAGTTATGGATTAACATAGGTACTCTGAACGTATTCTTGAGCCGCAATTATGTGATCGAGTTTATACGTTATTTACTTATAAATTTAAATGATGCTAAAAACAATAAAAAACCTATCAATAAACTAGTTAAACTATCGGTCTAACGTCTCGGATATGGTATACCAATACCAGAATGATTGTCTAGTAAAAATAGACTTTATTACTTATGTAAGTAAACATTGTAATTTTTGTTTTTGTTTTCGTGGATAAATATATTAATTATCTATCTATGTAGTTCTAAATGATGGTTACAGGTCAGCACTTCTTTCGTCCAGATACTGATGTCTAATGTGCGCACAGCCTCCTAGTCTCGGCTTTGAGGCAATCATAGACAAGTTCAAGGCGCGTCGTTCCGTTGACCGAGTCATCTTTCACCCGAGGGATTTTACGCTTGAAGCATTTACTGTTCGTGTTAACAACTTTACTTTCATGTTTTATTGACTTAAAGGTTATATATACTGGGGCTGTATTCAGTTATATTCACGACCACCAGCGTGGAATAAGTATTTTTTTATTCCCACAGAAACTCCCTTATTTTCCAGGATAAAAGTAGCCTATGTCACTCTCCAGGTCTTCAACTATACCCATGCGAAAGATCACATCGATCCGTTGCTATGTTGCAACGTGATTGAACCAATAAACAAACACACATAAGCATTTATAATATTAGTATGAAGTATGATTAACAATTTAATGAGATTTAATACCGAAAATATTTACCAATCTATCATCTGAGAATCTCCTCTGTGACTTTTGATGTCTTACTGAGAATTTATTGATTTCAATGATAGTCATCATTAAAACGGATGCCGATGATGAACTCCTGACCTAGTAGTATGGTTTATTACCTCAACTGTGCGGTTCCGGTGTTTGACCGAGTCACCAAATTGGTATTTAACGTTGGCCTGATCACCTTTGACCTGGTGGATTTGTGATTGCATCAATGTACGACACATACCTACTTACCATAAAATAATTTGTTAACACATGCGTTTAATTCATGGAACTAAGAATCTGCTTAGTGGTTTGATTTATGGTTTCTGAATATATTCTGGTATTTAAAATAATTATGACGCAAAAATACCACTACTATATACGAGCTGGACAAACAATGTTTTAAGATCGTTTATCAGTGTTTTTAAACTTAATAAGATTATTGTTTCGGTTATAAATTTTGCTTAAGACAAACGGTATAATATAAGAAATTGTTCAATAATTCCATTCATTTTTTTTATGTGCAATTAATTTTGATATATTTTATTCTCGTATGAAATTTAAAATCACTGCGCATAGGAGTTACTGGCTTAATCGCCCTAGTCGAAAAAACATAGATCGCTTATTATGTGAATGTCAAAACAATTTGCAGATGTTTATTTTACATTGCGTATTTTATTTTATATATTTAGTACCAAACTTAAAAATTAAACATAAAAATTTAAAGGACATATACAAGGACAACTTATCTCTTGAAGAGATTTCTTCAAGCAGCCCTAGAATGTGAGAATGGTGAACAAGTCATAATTAAAAAAAATAAAAATAACGACTGCCCTGCCAAAAAACGAACTAAAAAGTTAAAAATCTAAATTAATCTAGTTAAATTAGAATCTTAATCACATTTTTTTAAATGATATTTTTTGTGAATCACTGGATATTGAACTATAGTGTTATATATTTTCATCATTTTCTAGATGATGATTATATAGTAATTCTTATTTTTGAAATTTTTTTTCAACTTAAAGACTAATTTACCCATTAAATTAGTCTTTAAGTTGAAAAAAAATTGGTCACCACATCAATGTTTTTTTTTAATTTTACTAGCCTATGTCACCCGGAATAAGCTAGGGATTCTAACGATACATACATATATACATGAACCCTGAAAACAATATAAAAATAGATAAAGCTGAATAGTGAAATAGGTAAAAATTTACCACAACTTACTGATGCCTGGGATATTTTCAAAAAAAATATGCAAAAGTAAGTAAAATTAAAAGATCTTGATAATGTTTGAAAGGACCTTCAAAAGTATAACAACCACCTACGCAAACAGACGCAAAAGGATGCAAACAAAACAATTTTAAAAACAATGTCTGCCGTTGACGTATTTGGACTATAGTTCGAATCAAGCCTGTAAAGGTAAGACCACCTGCTGAACTGTGAACAAGTGTTTACAAAAGTTGATGATAGTTTCATTAAGATCACTACTTTATCATTGAGGAGATTAAAAATGCTTCGCTTGTTTAAAATTTAAACAAGTATTTAAACTTTAACTACTTGTTCTCAACTTAGATGGTAGAGTCAATGTAAAAGCTAGAATTAAAAAAATAGGTAGTTAAGTTTAATAAAATAATAATAACTACAAATGGATGGACGCATTTGCCAATCCAATATCAATAATGTATGGCTTAAATTAAAAATAGTTAATAGGAACAAAAAGACCGCTGTGGAATTATTAACCATTGTTAAAGATTAGAAACTAGTCAGCTGAGCCATACGAGGGTCACACGCCACACCTTTTGTCTAAAAGCTAATACAGAGAGTGAGTTCTGAGGAATGATCAGGGGCCATACTGCCAAAGCTTAAAGCCATATTGTTCCATTATTGTTGACTTTCATGTTTTTAAATAATAATCCTTATTTTTGGAACGTCAAGATTCGTGACATCAAACTGTCATTACGAGTAATATTGCTTAAGTATTGCTTTACGTTGGCACTTGGCAGAACGGCCCCAGAAGGAGTTAATACACCCGAAACTGTGACGTCGATTTTGAAGTTTATTAGTATCATTATTATTTGAACTCATTTAAGAAATATCTGATTTTTTTTTGAAAGGAAAGTAAAACTTCGATTCAGGCCATCTTTCGTGATATTCTTTAAATTTTCTATTCCCAAAACGGATGTTGTCTTTACCCCCAAATATTGGAAAGAATCTTAATAGATTAAGAAAGTCTTATATTTACTTTACAAATAGCTTTTTACATACAGCAAATGTGTAAAACATAGCTATAGTACGCGCGCGAGTTGAATGCAGTCGGGGCCTGAGGTGACACATACCTAGCTCTGCATTCAACTCGCGCGCGATCTATACTTATCATTTATGAAATACAAAAGAGCCTTTCCGTTGCGGCCGTTAATAATTTCAAGTACTATCTAATATTGACCAATCCAAAAATTCACTCTTCTAATCACTATATCATTTTTATTGTCTGGGCTATTCCGTTGGCAGAAATAAATGTGGTTTTAACGTTAAGTATTACAGACAATATATAGGAAACCTATAACCTCAAAAAGTAAAAAGCATCAAATTTTATCGGGTTTTTATGATTAAAATACAAAATTATTCCATTAGCTTATAGCATAAATAAGAGCATTTTTTTTATGGAGCCTCTCCCATCGAATGGCAATTAGATCGGAATTTATATGACCTTTTTGAGCTTTTGCATCCTAAAAGCTGTCGTGTTTTTAACAATAACAATTTTTTTTGCGCATTTCATTGTTTATTTGATAGTCGTTTCAATAAAAAAGCTATTTGCAATAAAGGCGTCTCACAGTTTTGAAGATGTTGAACATACTTTTTTACAGCAACGATCTTTTCTGCTTGGTAACTAGATCTTTACATTTTTAGAGGAATATATCGGAATTTTGCGAAAGGACAAACATCGGAAGGAGAATGAACATAGAATAAGCGTTTTCTAGTGATACCTGGGATTCCGGAGAAAATATTACTTAGGCTAACTTATACATTATCCCGAAAAGTCAAGGATCCTAGGAAGAGTTTAAAAACCTAAAAAAACCTTAGTTGCCAAAAAATAATCTACATTCTAGTAGATAATAAGTAACAAGTGAACAACATCACTATATAAACAACTCAATTAAATCACAACAGCGACCGTGAACGATTTAACTAATGCGTTGCTAATTTAATCGCGAACGTTTAACAGTTACGTTACGTGCAATGTTTACGTGCGGTTAACTTATAACTGTTTTATAATAACTAACCTTTAACTCGTATCGCTTGTCATTGATTACTTTTCGAGTGTCCATAAGGTTTTATAATTTCGTGAAACTGCTTTTGGACATGACAAATGTAATTGGATTCAAGCAAAACCGTTTTCAGTGCTCAGAGTGTAGTGATTTATAGGTACTACCCAGAATAAGTCTGCAAAGTATGAAAACGTCAAATCACTAGGTATACTTGGTCATATCAATGGATAGATTTGAACTATATCGTAAATAATATGTAAAATTAAAACTAAAACACTTATTTCAACTCACTTTTATCTGAAAAATGACACTCTGCTCGTACGTTATGAAAATACGTTTTGGCAGTCATATAATTTTGAATCCAAAATATGGGGTATTTCGCACATTGTCCAAAAAGACCAATTTCGGTGGCTTTTGTTGCTGCCGTAGGGGACTCTACATGTCTCTAGACATGTTTATAATAATAAGGATGGAACCATGGAGGTACAATGTTGTTATATTACACTTAGCTAGCAAATAATACTACCTACTGGAAATCAGTTAATATCGTTTGGGAAATAGTAAATACATCTGGTAAGTACATAAGGTTTTTGTGTGATTTTTAATTTATCTGGCCGTGAGTAACAATATGTCAAACTGTCAATACTTTAGGTTTATTTACTTACGATGTATCATGTAATCAATCTGATGTCTAACACGAAATTATCTATTTAAACTAATAATTTTATTATTTAATAAAAAAGTTAGCCCTTGACAGCGATATCACCTGATGATAAGTGATGATGCAGTAAGATGGTAGCGAACTAACCTGTTAGAGGTAGGTATGGTAGTTATTAGGCATCGTACCGGAACACTAGATCGCTTGGCGGCACGTGGTAACGCGCCACGGCCGAAGCCAACCAGGCTAGACCAGAGAAAATTCAGAATTTATATAGACCCCGCCGGGGATCGAACCCAGGATCTTCCACGTTAAGACAGCAGGGCTCAACACAGCGCCAGGAAGGTGTTCACGACTCATTAAATGAGCGGGCCGTGTTATAAGGAGCCTTACTAATACACAGACCATACCTAACAGCATAGCATTATGTGTACAAGTAAATTTAAAACGTACGATGTTCACGTACCAAAATTAAATATCATCCACTGAATGTAACTTTGTATCTGAATTGGTTACGTAATATTATATAACATGGAATTGACAAGCAAACCACGAAACTGCATTGCAAAAAAGTAATTATTCGCAATGCAAAAGCTTTTTGTAGTAATTACAGTGTAATAACATTTGTATGTTAACTAGAGCTTCCCCTTTCACCACATTATTATTACGCTTGAAATTCCGAACCAGTGGTAGATTCACTCAACGATTCAAAAGCACTTGTAAAAAGAGTATTTGAATAAAACACATTGAGTTTGAGTTTGAGAAATTGAATAGGTACGCAACACCACACAGATGCGACAGAAGATATAAAAGCCCGAATAAAACATCTATCAAACTAATCAGGGAAATCAAATAACTGTCTAACATGTAACGGGGACGCGTAATCTGAATATAATATTTAACTAAAATCCCCAGAAATGGAGCGGGTTTTACCCAAGTCTTCCAAGATCCAACCAAGCACTGGTTATATGTGTTTTTAAATCGTAGGAATTTACGCCAACCGTTTCAATTTTGCATTCCGACATCACGTATGCAGGTATTTTTTCAAGACGAACGGTAATACTGATCTTTTAGGCAGCACATTAATATAATTTTTTTAAATTAATTACCGGACATTAATTAATTAGATCTACCCGTTACCGATGCCGTTACCGATACTGTTAGTTGCGAAGCTAAACTGGCAATGGGCGTGGCACGTAGTCCAAAGAACCGATAGAACCGTTCCAATGCCGTCTAGAAACCGATTAGGGGTATGGGTTTATTATAACTGCCATACCCCTAACAGGTTAGCCCGCTATCATTTTAGACTGCATCATCACTTACCATCAGGTGAGATCGCAGTCAAGGGCTACCTTGTAGTGGATAAAAAAAAGACTTTGGGGTTCCAATGTGCTGGAATAGCGACCCTGAACTGGAAAGCGCAGTTCTGGCTCAAGGTGGACGGAAGAAGACATCAAGAGAGCAAGACCATGTCATGTAGAATTAATGGCTCTGTAAGAGACCTACATTGAGAGATCCACATTGGTCGTATATATTAGGTCGCCTGAATATTCTGACCGCCTAGATATTTCTAAGATAAAAAAATGGATCAAAGCACCCATCTGTATTAACATGTAGAATAACGAGAAAACACTTAAGTACGTCTTTGTTCCGCTCTACAGGCAGAGTATTGATGAATCCCTTGATACATTGTTATCATACTTCATACTAATATTATAAATGCGAAATTGTGTTTGTTTGTTGGTTTGTCCTTCGATCACGCCGCAACGGAGCAAAGGATCGACGTGACTTTGTGACATAGGTTACTTTGTATTCCGGAATATTAAGGAGTTCCCGGAGAACCAAAAAAACCTTTTAACACGCGTACGAAGTCGCGTGCATCAGCCAGTTAGAAATAAACAAATAAGGGTTAATTATAACTGCCATCTCCCTATCAGGTTAGCCCGCTACCATCTTAGACTGCTTCATCACTTACCATGAGGTGAGATCGCAGTCAAGGGCTTACTTTTAGTGGATAATTAAATTTTTAATTAATTTAATGTTGATAAGTACTTTTTGTGATTAAAACTAAAGAATCAATAGAGGTACTTAGTTGTACGTGTTGCAAACATCAGACAATTACGTAAGGCAGTGTTCGAAATGCCTACTGGTCTAGATTGTCTGCCGCAACGTGGTATTAGATGATGTGTAGCAACGGTAACATCGTATGGCAGTAGTAGGTATAACTACCGCCCCATGATTACACTAAACTTACATAATTGTGTTCGAACATGTGAAAATTGGTATGAACTTATTTTTCAATTATTGGAACGTCGCAATAATCACGCTAGAACGGCTGAACGGAGCTGGATAAAAGGCACAGAGATAGATTATAGTCTGGAATAGCATATAGGCTACTTTTTATCTCGGAAAATAAGAGTTCCCGCGGGAACCAAAACTCCTTAATCAGCTAGTATTATATACAAGTTATAGCTCCGATGGTAGGTGTTTTACAGATAAACCCTTATTGCAGACCCAGCTGGTCTAGTGATAGAATCAGAGCTGTAGGGTGATTGTGTAAAACCTGCATCAACCATTGTTACAGTATCAAGTGTTGTAATTGGCTGAATTTATGGTATTTTTGTTGCGTCAATGGATTTTGTCCAATAGTGGAAGAGTGTTAACTGTTAAACAATCAGAGGTGATTGCGATCGTTACACTGTAACTGTCATTTTTAGCCGGTCGCCCTGTTGATTACACTGTAGCTGTCATTTTAATGTAATAAAAATATACAAATGTATAAGCAACTAGCTGTTGTCCGCGACTTCGTCCGCGAGGTTTAAGTTTTTTTACTCCCGCGGGAACTCCTTAGTTTTCCGGGATAAAAAGTAGCCTATGTCGCTCTCCAGATCCTCAGCTATACTCATGCCAACAATCACGTGCGGTTGTTCCGTTGCGGCGTTTTTGAAGGACAAACCAACAAACAAACACAATTTCATAATATTAGTATGATATACAGCTGTACCCATTCTGTGCTGTAATCTAGCACCAGATCTATTGACTTAGGATAGTTTCATAAAACCACTTACTTTTCATTTTGCTACCGAGAGTATTTAATTAGGTTCAGTAAAAAGTAAGTAAAATATACTTTATTGTACACAAAGAATTGAAAAGACAAAAACAATAATATTAATAGATACGGCAAAACAGGCGGCCTTATTGCTTAAACAGCGATCTCTTCCAGGCAACCTTAGGGCAGAGGAAACTTTTAAAAGAAAGCGGGAGGGGTGTACTGAGACATAACTATGTAAAAAAAAGGTTCAATGTTCTTTTGAGGCATTCTGTCGAGATTTTTTCATACAAACAAGATCCTATTCTGGAAAGATCGTCAGATTTATTTTTCACGCACCAAAATAGATTCTTGAAATGTTTCCATTCATTAAAATTCAAATAAACCGTGGCAATAAACCAAAGACGGGAGCCAAATATAAATACGAGTTTGATAATAATTATCTCGTGAGACATTTTCGCGAAATTTAATTATAAACTGAATCTTAAACGGACTTGGCACAAGCGACCACTCTCAGAGTAGATATACAGAGTGTTCCAAGAAACATTAAAATTATAAGACTAAGTAGGTATATACTTTTCACATGCTACTTTCAAGAGTTTACAAAACTTTAATCCATAAAAATTTTACCCATTTTTTGCAAGAACTTTTCAAAGTCTTGTTGTCAAAGTGTATTAACGCTAATGTTAATACCGTAAAAAGTTATTTCCAAAAAACCGTCCTTGTTATACCAGCCCGACTTCAACATTGTGTTTAGAAATCAAAATTATTTTTTATTTTTTTTACAGTGGCTTTGGAAGCCGGTTTTTTGGAAAGAATTTTTATTTTTAACTTTTTAGTATCAGGATTGCGGATTTGGAGTCAGAATTTTTTATGGGACCACCCCGAAAGCTTCCTCTAAGGACTGTTTTTTTTTAATTTCAAATCGGTTCAAAAACCACGGAGATATGAACCGACATACATTAAAAACGCGCCGAATTGAGAAACTCCTCCTTTTTTGGAAGTCGGTAAAAAAACGTAACTCAAAATAAGTTTCCTGTGTTGTTGAGAAACAACACACTGGGACTGATTCTGTAGTGCACAATCTCTAAACTAAACTAAAATGACAGCTTAGAATCTAGTTCAGTCCATTTCCGCAGGGAGGGCAGGTATTATGAAAGGGTTAGCAATATTTTTAATGCTGTCATTTTAGTTTTGTTTAGAGATTGTGCTCTACAGAATCGTCCCCACTCAGTATTTTATATTTAAATATATCTACGTCAACAATAATGTGGATCTCATACTATAGGATGTCATCAAACTGCTTACGAGAACTCGCTTAATAATAGAAAACAATCATTCGTAGTCACCAACAAATTCCAAAATAAGCTGGTAACAAAAGCTGGTACCTAGTTGAATTTACGACGCTTTTCATAGAATATTTGTGGGATGTGAGTTGTGATCTGTCACCAGACTGTGGCGCCAGGCAATGAATAATATCACAATTTATAGGCTTAAAGATTTATGAACTAGCGTCAATATTAATTTTGGCTCAACTCCTATATTTAACGCATACTTATTTTTATACTTCTATACTATAATAATAATATAAATGCGAAAGTTTGGATGGATGGATGGATGTATGGATGGATGTTACTCAATCACGCCAGAAAGGCTGAACTGATCGGCACAGATATAGATTATAGTCTGGAATAACACATAGGCTAGGCTGTTACATTCTACTAATAACGTATTTTATTTTTATATTAGGAGAAACGTTGTATCACGTTTGAGTTCGTTCTACCACAATTTACGATTTAAGTCCTTTTTCTATTTCTATCGTAAGGTTTTATCAAAATAAATTCTACTAAGAAACCGGAAAGAAACAGCTTGATAAAGTATCAGGCACCTTTAATGCCTGTAGCATTAGAAAAAAAAACAACGCGTGATAAAGACCAATTTAAATTACCAACAACAACAGAGATACAATTATTTCTGAGAAAACCATAATGAATGGTTTTTCGCGCGCTTTTCGCCGGCCGCCATCTTGTGGGAAAACATGGGAAAGTAGAAAGTGGGATTTCATTGTCACTGCAGAGGTCGCTTATTGTTCGATGCATTCTCATGAAAAATCTTAGATAAACCGCTATAGATGGTATACTGATTATTAAGATGTACATACAAACTGCTACTGGGACGTTACTACCGTCGCATGAAGCAGTATTACTTCAAACTGACAGTGATACCTTGAAGTCCCAAAAATATAATAAAGATTATAATGCTAAAACACGATCGCCAACAATATCGAAACAATACGGCTTTAAGCGATGGTAGTATGTCCCCTGCAATTAGATTAAAATCAATGTTAGATTTCTGGAATCGGAGGTTGAAACTTTAAAGTTGTTAGTGCATTCATATTGACAGGCACTTAATCTTATATATAAAATTCTCGTGTCACAATGTTAGTTACCACACTCCTCTGAAACGGCTTGACCGTTTTTATGAAATTTTATATGCATATTCAGTAGGTCTGATAATTGGCTACTATCTATTTTTCATACCCCTAATACACCTCAATCCACGCGGACGGAGTCGCGGGCATCGGCTAGTATCTACTATAATATTATAAATGCCAATGAAATTATAAAAGTGATTATATTTGTCTGTTACCCCCTATCAAAGCCTATGTTACCATTTAACCGATTTTGACGAATATTTGGTGCAGATGTAGCTCTTTTCCCGAAGATTGACACTAGCTGGCTATATCCCGGAAAATCAAAGAATCGCTACGCGATATTTAAAATCCGAAAGAGTATTCTCTCAAAAAATATTATGTATTTAATAAGTCCTGTTTACATTTTAATAATTTAATTACATTATTTTCCTTAAAAAAAAAGTGCAACTATTTATAGGTAAGTATAAATTAATTCGGCGCCCGCAAGTCGGCTAATAAAATAATATCATTATGTATAATTACATTATTATTAGGCATATGCTAATATAATTCGCGTGAATCCACCGTCCTGCCATGTAGAGCGAGTTTCGCGTTGTTTATATTTGGTGACCATTAATCAGGGCCGCGTTTATCGCTTTTAACCAAATCGGTAACACTGGGTATCGTAATTGCTTGTTTTTTATCCCGCCATGGCGCCACCATCTACGCGTCATTTCAAAAACTACCCTCGCTCAGTTAGTAATAGAGTACAAATTGGATTGTCGATGTTTATGTTAATTTTTGCTTGTGTCCTTACGTGAGAGGTGGTGATATTGACCCATCTCACAAATGTCGGAAGGGCAGAATTCGCGTGCCAATCGGTGTCGCCGACATCCGCGGGTTTTCCGACCGGCCGGCGTCGCATGCCGGCGGATCGCGTGGAATGCGGAGATGCCCGCTCTTTTCGGGCTTTCTCATTACCATATGACCGCGTCGGCGCCTGAATTTATAATATTTATTAATTAGGTGATTGACGCAACTTTAATATAAACATCTCATTATGATTAGGATTTAAGGTAAGCGATTTCAATACCGGTTCATCGATAACAATATTATGATACCATTATTATTAAGGTTATCATCATTATCACAACCTATTTCTATTATCCTTAAGCACGAGCCTCCTCTGAGAAAAGAGAGAAGAGGGAAGCCACAGCAGACCACCACACCGGACAAGTACCGATTGGCAGACGACTTCACGTTCACTTTACTCACCTTCAAGTACAGTATGGAGAACTCTCAGGCATGCAGATTATCTCACGATGTTTTTCTTCACCGATAAAGCAAGGGAAAGGTGAGTCCCCGGAATTCGAACTTCAGAAGCCTCGAAAAAGTAGGCCGAAGTCTTAACCACTGGGCTATCTTCGCTATTGTAGGTAGGTGGATGGATCTTATTTGTTATTGATGAAAACACGAGACATCGTTGACATTTCGATTAAATTTTATCATTCTGTTGTGATCTGGACCATCTTATTTCTGAGGTCATGGTCTTTGAAAATAACGTTAATTAAAAATAAATGATTAATTGATATTAGTTTTAAGATGTCTGTATCGCTATTCTATTAATGACTACAAAATGACTTCTTAATCAAAATCATATTTCAAAGCTGATCAATATTCGATTGATATCTTACTTAATATAACTCATTTTTGACTAACAAATGAATAAATAGAATGCTTTATCGGCGTAGTTCGGTAGTATAATCATTCCGTTATGAATATTTAAATTGCGATTTAAATTCTTATAATGGTATTCTTAAGATCACCTGGAACAGCCTTACACCTAACACTAAAGTACTGGAACTTGTCCACAAAAACGAAGAACTCATGCGATATACATCATGCGGTGAAAACTGGCTTTCTTTGGGCATCTGAAAAGAGGAGCTCAATTCTCACTTCCAAGACAAGTTTTGGAAGGAAGGATTGCAAGTAAGAGAAGCTCCAGGTCGCCAAACGCACAAGTGGTTGCACGATATAAGGGGGTGGACAAGGCTTAGCTATCCAAGGCTAAACGATGCGGCTCAAAATAGAGATTTTCGCATGATGACCGCCAAACTTCTGTTTGAAGGAAGCACGCGATGATGATGATGATGATGATGATAATGGTATGTTAAGTAGAGTTTTCCAGAAATTCGTGACATGTGGGAAAATTTACTTAATTTACATAGGCGCATTTGAATCGACAAGTAAATCTTCTACTGGTTTGGAATGTCCACTACTATTTTAAACTATTACAAAAGCAAATATAACAGAAAAAGAAAGGACGAAAAGTAACTCGTAAAGGTGGTCTTTTCAATTATTATAGCAGCGCAAGCTTATGCGATTAGCTAAGTAGTTTATGCTAGACTACCTTTAATCTTTTGACGACCTCCGTGGCGCAGTGTGTAGCGCTGTTATCTTAACGTGTAGAGGTCCCGGGTTCGATCCCCGGCAGGGTCAATTTGGGAATTTACAATTTCTGAATTTTCCCTGGTCTGGCCTGGTGGGAGGCTTCGGCCGTGGCTAGTTACCACCCTACCGGCAAAGACGTGCCGCCAAGCGATTTAGCGTTCCGGTACGATGCCGTGTAGAAACCGAATAGGGGTATGGGTTTAATATAACTGCCATGCCCCTAACAGGTTAGCCCGCTACCATCTTAGACTGTATCACCACTTACCATCAAGTGAGATCGCAGTCAAGGGCTAACTTGTAGTGGATAAAAAAAAACTAGTTGTTTGGTAATGTCATTCCGATCCAGCGGTAGATTTAATCGAAGATTCAAAAGAACTTTCAAAACTTTATTTGACTAAAAAAAAAATTGAGTTGGAGTTTGTTCACTAAAAAGAAAACGTAGATTGCAAGTCACTTACACTGTACAAAAATTGCAAAGAAAGTCAATACTTATCTACTAAAACTTGCAACAATTTACAAAACTTCTGCAAGTTTTATTGCCGGAATACATTAAGCATTAATTTACAGGGAATGGCAAAACTTAAAGCAAAATAAAATATATATATTTATATATAATTGGTCGTCTGTGAATTAAACGTGAGAAACTCAGAGAAAAAGCTAGGGCTAATTAAAACGTGATTTTACATAGCAAAGACACGATCGAAACTAATCTTAGGACGTGAGGAAAATACACAAGCAACAATAGAGTCTTTAACATTTACGATGTCAGACCTTTAATGATCGTAAATACTTGTTTGATTACAAACAACTATGTAACTACTAGGTTAGGTTACTTAGTGCAGAAAAATATATAAATACTAGACGATGCCCGCAACTTCGCCCGTGTGGATTTAGATTTTACAAAACTCTAGCCTGGATAGTTTAGCCTTCCTCTCCTGGATTGAATATCCCTGTGCAAAATTATGTCAAAATAGATGTATTCATCGAATAGATGACGTTAAAAGCGTAGCAGACAGACACACTTTCGCATTTATAATATTATGTACGGTTATTCTGTATTTAAGAACAACGACGAGAAATATTAAATCTGGCGTCAACAATATTGAACACATTAACATAATTTATACAAGTAAATAGGCACAGTTTTATAAGTACATACATAATAAAATAAATAAATAAAATAACCTTTTATTACAGAACTATTTACAATTATAGTTTTAACAAATTAATCACAACAAGTCCCTTAGGTCTGTATGCCTCGCGGCAAAGGCCTCCTCCAGCTCTCTTATATAGTGCCACCCTTCTCCAGAATAGGCCAGCTGTCAGCTTCAGCTCGTCCTCCCAACGTCGTTGCTGCCGGCCCTTGTTTCTTTTGCCATCCCGTGGGTACCGTTGTGTTATCAGGTTACTCCATTTTCCGTGAGGGTCTCGGAGCATGTGACCAATCCACATCCACTTCAGCTGATCCATTCTTTTGAGTACATCTGTGACACCTATTTGGGCCTTGTTTAGTGCCCAGGTTTCACAACCATATGTAATGCTTGGAAGGCTGCATGTGTTGATTACTTTTTCCAGCCTAATGCAATTCTTTTGTTTGTTTCCTTGGTTGTTAAATCATCAGGCGAGATTATTTGTCACAGATAAGTGTACTCCTTTACATACTACATAATTGGTGTGTCGGCATCCGTTACATTGGTCATAACTTTTGTTTTGTTTTGATTACTTTCCAGACCGAAATGGCTACACTCGATAGCTAGGTTTTGTATCATAGACTCCAATTTTACTGGTGATTCTTCGAATATCACTATGTCGTCCAAGAATCTGAGATGAAGAAGTCTGCGGCCATTTATTGATAAACCCTTTCATCCCAGTTTAGATTACGAAAGCTACTTTCACGGACAGAAGAAAACAATTACATACAAAGGGTCACCCTGCCTTACACCTCTCCTTATGGGTAACTCATTCTCCAAAGCTTCTAATTGTATCCGTGCCTTGCTGTTCAAGTAGATGCTTTTGATAACGTTTATATACGTACTGTTGATTCCTTGTTCTTCCAAGCTAGTCCATATACGGCTATGGTAAAAGCGGTCAAAAGCTTTGGCAAAATCAATGAACGCTATGTAGAAAGGTTTATTATACTCATTATACTTTTCTATCAGCTGCTTGACTGTGTGGATATGATCGATTGTAGAAAAGTTTTTGCGAAAGCCAACCAGCTCTATCGGTTGGTTCTCGTCTAGCTTGGCCTCTATTCTACCTAGAATGACTTTGGCAAAAACCTTATACACATTGGACATCAGGCTTATAGGTCTGTAGTTACTTATATCCTCTTTTGCCCCTTTCTTATATAACCAAATAATATGCGATTCATCCCATTGAGCGGGTATTTTTCCCGTGGTTAAGATTTCATTAAACAATGAGGTAAGCTCTCGGGCTACTTCGTCCATTGTACCTTTAAAAGTTCATTACAAATTTTGCCTGGCCCATGAGCTTTATCCATTTTCTGGCTTGTTATTGCTTTTACAATCTCGCTAGTTAAGAATTCTGGCTCGGTCTTAGTTTTTTCATCGAAATCATTTCTTGGTAAGTTTTTGGCGAGTAGAGTTCGCTATAGAAGTTTGTAGTTACCTTGTAAAGGAAAACGCCAGACTATTTATAGAGCTTTGCCCCACTTATTAAATTTCGTTTACAAGCATGCCGTATGTAGGATTTAATAGATTTTTATTACTGATAACTACACATATATTTTGAAGCCTCTAACACTAGGGGTTTTTTATTAAAACTAAGTTTAAGTTGCAATATTATTTTAGGTTATATGCATTTTTAATTGTGAAATAAGTAAATAAAATGCTGTGTATAGCTACCATGCTCTTGCTAAGAGATATTATGGCTTTAAAATGAAGTAGGATACTCAAATGCCTGCGTAGCTTGAGGTCTACCTGAAGTAATATGATACCTAGTTAATATGCTTGTGCTATCTTCTCTAACGATAGAATGGTTGACTAATTGGAAATAAAACAACTGTTAGTAATCATTGATTTATTAATCTTCATATTAAATATGTAATCAGTCGCTACATTATCAAGAAATACTGCCGTGGTGCATCAATATCATTTTGATGGTAAGCCCAACATGGCAACAACATTTCTTAGGATCCTGTTTACACTCCAGTGACAATTTTGCACCTCAACGTCGTTACCCAAATCGCAAACAATGGTCATCCATGGAATATAGCGTAAAATCGGCGAGATCTAATCAATATTATAGAAGTTCTAGCAAGTTTTTGGTGAAACATTCAAAACGAGCACGGCAAACAGTCGACTTCACTGAAACCACGATATAAACAATGATCACAAATCACAATGACAGTGACATCTTCAAATACGTTTGTCAATGACGTTTCATTGCACAAAATGCGCGAATGCGAAGGTAAGGTTTTAATGCAACTATTTTATTATTCATTGTTCATTAAAATAATAATAATGTGTCATTTTCAATAATTAACATCACAAAATAACGAATTTAAACAAAGATCTGTAGTATGATTTATGTAACTAATAGGAGTTTTGTTTTATTTAAAAGCTTAACAACTGTAGTTTTATTTAGTCGTGTATGCGTAGAATGTAATGCAAATTGCCGCAAGAGAAATAGGAAGTGGACGAGGGACTTGAATTACTTTTTTTTTTACATTTTTAAATCCGCAACTTTTTTATCAATAATTATTAAATCATGCGTGGTCATAAATTCCTAAGATAATTTTAAAAAGTTTACATTTTGTGTAAATTATGAAAATTGGTGGGGCAAAATCTGGCATTCTCTTTTCGCTCCTTTGAGTTATGTTTTTGTTATTTTTCTTTACTTTTGGTATCAACTCTTTTCCATACCAGTAAATACTTGTATTTTAATCTAAACTGTTAGGAGTGGTAAGCAAAATTGTTTTAAATCTTTAGTTTAAAAGCGTTTATGATAAGTAGGTACAGACTCTACCTGCGGTTCGTTAACAAATTATACCCAGAAGCTCAGCAGTCAGCAGTATCTATTAAAAAACTTATATAATTCTTCTTCATATGCTTCCATAATGGAAGGTAAGTAAGGTTTCTAAACTTTTTCTTGTCCATTCCAATGGTAGTTGTTTTTATTTCTTGTCTTTAAACGTTCTGTCTATAACTTTAATCTTACTGAACTCTATTTTAAATGTTGAGCAAAACAGCCAGTAGCTACGAGTACATTACAGTAATGCTTTAGAAAGCTATTCTAAATGTATACTTCGACGGGAATCATATTTTACTCTAATTAGATACCCGGAGCGACAATTTCCAATCCGTTTGTCAACAATACGGAGCGGACATTGCATTATGTTCCTTTCCCTTGGCCGGTCCAACTTATGGTTTCCAGTTAGCTTTCTATGTGTCCACGACGTCCGTGGAACCTGTTTGTATGTATTATGTAATAACATTTCGTAAAAACTTCACTCAGCAGTTCTGGTATTTTAGTTGCCCAGACCAAAACGACTATAAATGTCAGAGGTCTCAACTTGTTTTTTTTTTTATAAACTCTGCCCTGCAATGTAATTGTTGTCCCCTTAGCACCAAAGATGTCATTGCTACAATCTGTGTAATTGCCCGAATTGATGGTGTTATTATGGTTAATTTCTATTCGAGAGATAAGCACCTTTGTCGAATTATTTTTTGTTACTTATAACTTACAATATCGCCTCGTGCACGCACCTACAGCTACCCTATATGCTTGTCTGGCAAGGGGTTTGAACTATCAAAACTGTCTGGCTGATGAGCCAGAGGGAATGAGAAAGATCTTCTAATTATTACCCAAGTATGATATATAAAAATCAGCTTTTATACTATAGCGTAAGTATAATTACAATTTACTTTATGGGTGTCTGGCAAGGGGTTGCCACCATGTTAAGTGTCTGGCAACGAATAACGTGATTTTTTAATAATATTCCGAAGCAAATAGCAAAAATCACATTTTATAACTTGATGAATTTAGGTTGGTATTTTACACACCTTTAGTACCGTTTACCTGCCAAAGCCACGAAAACCCAAACTTCATTGTTGTCCATCGTTCTTCCCTGGGCTTGGAGCATGCGCTAAGAAACTTTCAGCTGTTATAAAATAACGAAGGTCTGGGGTTGACGGGTTCTTGCTCTAAAATGGAGGATGTAAAGCTACCCTTGCTGGATGCTCAATCATCCACTAGTTTTTTACGTGGATCTATAAACAATGCTAAACATTTGATTATCTGTACAGACACCATGATCTGTAAAATTTTGATCCATAGGCCAGAAGGATTAAGTTGTTGTTTTGCCATAGGTACTGATGGAAAGCAAATGTATAACTTTATCTTAGTGTAAATACAATGTTATGGTTACTCTGATTGATCATTGATCATGCATAGTTAAAGTGCAGATTACCTAAACAAATCAATACAAATAAAACAGATTTATAAAGATCGGATTATGTATGAGGAAAACATTTATGACGAGGAAAACGAGGAATTTCAATTTTACATAAAATCTTGAAACATCGAACTAAACAACTGTTGTCTTTCTGATAATATTATTATTTATTATGTATGGGCTTTCGAAAGATCTGCGTCACGACTTGACAACGGGTGGTCTCCTCACGTGACGGATTTAGGATGGGATTCGGGACTTGACCCATCAGGCGGATACAAGTGCCGTGTCATCTAATTGAAATCGTGATGGTATTTTTTACAAAGGGAAGGAAAATCAATTTGAGATGTAGGGTACTTGCTGTACATTTAGGACGTAAATTCCGATGATAAATTGGAATGGAACTTCTAACTGAAGTAAAAACTGTACAGAGGGCATACTAGCATCGCTTCAATCCGTATTGTTTTAATATGACGTTATGTTTTACAATTATAGTCCTTATTTTAGGGAGGTCAATGCACGTGACATACTGTCATTTAGATATAATACTGCTTTAAGATGGTAGTATGTTAGTAACCCCCCCGTTTCATGTCAGCAGTCAATATTAATGCATGCATGGGAAAAAGAAGCCAACGATGACCACGTGTTGTCACGGATATCTCTACTCTTAAAAAAAGGTTCTATTCTCTCTACTCTGTTACACTCTACTCTATTTGACTCTATTAGATGAAACATGAAGCAAATTACAAAATGTTAAAAGTTTTGGCCATAAATTAATTATTTTGGTACTAATACTTAATAAAGATATATCACAATAATAATATTGTGTATATTACTTGAGAATCGTGTTCGTCGAAAGTGATATAAAAAGCTAAACCGACTCTCCAAATCGCCTGGCAACAGATAAACTACAAAACAGCTCCAAATAAAAAACCAAGGAACTTGCTTTTTTTATAATTCCGCCAGGATCCGCGTACATCCCACGCAGTTAAAAGCTTATGGCGCATTACACGGAAAAATATATCTCTCTACCTAAACATTTACACTATTGAAGTATAGTTTATGTCTGATAAAGTATTTTATTCAGGGAAATACCACTAGACCGAATAGTACGATTATTTTAAAACAGCAGCTCTCAGTAATTACTATTCTAGGACGGCATTTACTATTTTAGGATCATATATATGGCTTTCTCCTTTATGATCCGACTGACTTATGCCCGCGACTCAGTCCGCGTAAACTACAAAAATTCAAACCCCTAATTTACCTCCTTAGGGGTTCAATGTTCAATTAGCGGATGTCGGCATCATAGTAACTATCTGTTTGCCAAATTTCAGCCCGATTCGTTCATAGGTTTGCTTTGATAGATCAGTCAGTCAGTCACCTTTTCCTTTTATATATTTAGATTCTAACTTTTTTCTTGGTCTGCTTCATAAAATGTTTACTCTCTATCCCTGTCACGTCTTTCTTCAACGTGTTATAAGTTGTCTTCAGATTTTTAAAGTCAGGCCTCAAAAAAACAGAGTTAAATTTTGCCAATGGTCATCAAATCAGAACCAGGGGCCATACTGCCAACGCTTAAAGCCACATTGAGTCCCAGAGGCTGAAGTTCGGCAGAAATTATCAGCGCTTATTTCGTCCACAAACACCGTCACCAATTCTGTGCATACCGCGCCTTACACGGACGAAGCAGAAGCAAAAAAGCGAATAGAATTTTATAATAACACCTGCCACTAACAGGTGTTCAGCAGTTTCATTTCAAGTATTACAGTCACGTAAGATACAAATACTTGGAACATCTAGATACAAGTTAATTACTGGTGCAACGTGCAGCGTTTACTTAGCTATTTTATTTAGATGATGGGAAAGCGTCTCAGCGTCATTGTAATCAATATCTAGTATAAGTTCATAACAACTTGGCTAAGTATCCTTTGAAAGATATAGATTTTAGAGCGTTATTTGACTTTGCACTAACTTTACTAATAGTAAAAGTGAAAGAGAGACATAATTTATTTCTCCAACATAGATCTCTCGTTTTAACTCTATAAAGTCTAAGAAAACACTCTATGAGTCTATACATCTCAGCCATTAGGCTACGTTCTATGCTTGGATAAAAAATTCCAAGTTGGTGAACAGTATACCGGAAGGGATCGGGAAAGACCTAGAAGTCGGTAGATTTACAAAGACAAAGAACGCGAGGATTTATGTATGTTATGAGGTTGGAAGAAAGTCGCTTCAGACTATCACCGATGGAGCATGCGAGACCAAGCCAAAGCTTACCCAGAACTTCGATGTCGATGCGTAAAGTATATATGTACGAAATCGAGTAGTACTTAACAATGAAATACAGAACCATATTATGATAATACCTCTAGGTATTGAGTTCCCCTTTGTACATTGTATTCTATGTGCAATAAAAAATTTAAAACAAACAAAACCTTAATATTATAGAAAATGTTTCACCATAAAAGATATAAGCGGTCTTTCCTTTATGGGAACTCCCACTAACTGATAACCGTACCGTACCAAAAAACTTAACTTCATAATAATTCAAATCCACTCATAAATGAACGATAAAATAGTAAGTATTAATACTACTAGCTAATGCCGCGACTTCGTCCGCGTGGATTGAGGTTTTTCGGTTCGGGAACGCGGGAACTCTTTAATTTTCCGGGATAAAAAGTTGCCTATGTGTTATTCCAGACTATAATCTATCTCTGTGCCAAATTTAATCCAGATCCGTTCATCCGTTGGGGCGTGATTGAGTAACAAACATCCAGCCATACATCCATCCAAACTTTCGCATTTATAATATTAGTAGCTTTAGTTTTAAGATACCGTAACCGATTATCACCATCATGTTTTATAAGTAAGAAATTTTTAACGTCAACGAGTGTACCTACATTGTACCTATATTAAATAAATGATATTGAGTATTGAGTATAGAATATACTCTTATAGATAAAGCGTTATTAAAATTAAATAATAAGAATTGTGTTAACATAATATTACATCATCTTATATCCTAACAAAAAATGAAACTGAATCTATACTAGATCTAGATCTACATTAATATCACAAGAATTATTCGTTTCGTTTACATATGTACGTTTCATCCGTAACTCTAACGGATTATTATAGCATTACTCGTGTTACATTGGATTACGATATACACTTCTGATATCTCAACACCGCTGGTTCAACGGGCCATACTATTTTCAAAATACGTTATTTTTTTTTTGTGTGGATCTCAATTTGTTATGATACAGAAACACGATCTACTATTTACACACACACAAAAACACGGCTACAATTTTCTCGATACAATTAACATTTTCCAAAAATGCTTCACACAGTAAAGAGTTTTTTTGGATTATATGGATAATTGAAAATGTAAAAAATATTTTGTGAAAGTTTTTTTAAATAAATATAGTTTTTTTCAAAAAATTTTGCTTACTTTGATTTTATTTTCTCTTCCCCAGTTCATTACAGTACATAAATCTAATAACGCACGAAAAATTGCTTAAAAGATGCACAGGATATTTTCGGGCCTTTAGTTCTGGTTCGTTGTAATGAAAATCGTGCGCGTCTACCTTTATACGGGAAACAATTTGAGGGTTTCTCAAAATCCGTAATCTCATGAGTGCGACGACCTTGGCGTTTATGGCGATGCGTGCAAATCAAGGTCGAAATTCCACTTAAGGAACATAATATATTGGGTTGATGCATAAGTTCATTCGCTTTTATTTTAGTCGCCTGTTTGTCCTATCAGCTAACTGCTTTGCCCGTATGTTTATTACAATGTCGTTGTGCTAATCTCAGTCATCTTCGTACTCGGCCACAAGGAATTATTTGATGAGTAAAAGATATAACAATGGTACTATAACTATGGTTAAAATAATGCTGTAATTATAAGGTGGATCGGAGACGCAGCAGCAGCATAAAAACCCCCATATGTATGTATCCACCCTCAGGACGGGTGTAGGCATGATAACAGGACACTGTCCACTTAGCAAACACCTATATGTTCTAGGTATAACCGACAGCCCTCTGTGCAGAACCTGCATGGAGAGCGAGGACACCAAGACACGTACTACTCGAGTGTAGTGCTGTATCCACTCAACGAGAATCTTACATTGGCTCCCCAGAAACACTCCCGGAAGTCCTCGCCGACCTGGGCGGCCTGCTTAGATTCTGGAATGAGCTCGGCTGGCTGGAGTGATCCAGCGGGGAGTCGTCGAGAGGTCTCACGCACAACGGGCACCCATGCTTAAGTGCGAAAAAGCCCAGAGAGATAAGAAGAAGAAGATGTATCCACCGACATTTAGTGGAAGTGGTCTAGTTCATTTAGTCAGTATCAGTTGCATAATAGATTCCTAGTTAATTAAAATTTTATTATGTTCCTTCATAAATAAATCCATTTTATCAAGTTCTAGACTCTAGAATCTAGAGAGTATGGTAACGCATAGTTGCAATTCTTAAAAAATTTATATAACGTGTAAGTAGCTAAATATATCAACTATTTATCAAGTGTTTTGTCAGACGGAAAATATCGCGAGAAAACCTGAATAGTGTTAAAAGTCATTGGCAGGATACATGTTTCCGCTACCAGTAGCCATTACCTGGCAGACTGCAGAATTATTAAGCTATGGCTATTATTAGTTGTTTGACTGTTTAGATAACCTGCTATTATTGTTCGCGGCTGCTTTAATAAAAAAAGTTTAACATTTGTAATATTGCCTTTTTCATTGCAAACATAACGTTATACATGTGCTGCGGATAAATACGACAACTATACAATGGAAGGAGTACAAAGATTCTCTGAAATACAAAGAGACCGATTAAGCTACTTGACTTTGATAATGTTACTTGCACTTCGTCCAATTTGTTATTGGACGAAGTTATAGAGTGATTGAATATGAGAGATGCAGTAAGGATACAATCACCAGACAAAGGACTCAAGAAGAATTATAATAATAATCAACTTCAGCGAGTAAATCGATGTCCTCCAACCAACGACCTCATTTTACAGACAGGCCCTGTCAAACAAAGAATGTGGACTTATTTTACTAACGCCAAATAGTCTGAAAAGCGGGACAGCGCTATGGCGCGGGGAAGGACAGGCTTATACACGCCCTACAAGTCGGACGCCTAACTTATTTCTTTGAAAGGGCCCATCTAGTACCTATATATATATTATATCGATGCCGCCAACTTTTTATCACAACTAAGTAGGTATATGAAGACGTAAATACATGTTATCTTGCATAGTTTTTACAAAGCATAACCATTAACTACAATTAGTTGATCATTATATTTGTAATGAATAAAAACAACTCATACACTTAAATTAAATAATATTGTTGATCATTTTCTGACTACCTACAAAAAATCCTTAATTTGTTGTTTGGTACGAAGCGATGATGGCACGAGTAGCTTGAGTGTAATTTTTTGCGTACACTTCGTTCGTCTGGCGTTGAAGTTCAATTATTCAGCACCATCATCATTATGTCAGCGCAGGGATCCAATATCGTATACTTTAGACAAAGGCTTTTTTAATACACATCAATATGTACGGTCATTCCGAAAACTGCTAATTTTTTAGCAATGGAACTCCTTTCCGAATAAGCTGTTAAATTTTGTTCTATTACTCTTCTACTTCTTATACTAGTTCTAGTACTTCTTAATCAAAGACAATACTCAACTGTACTGTCTTCTCTCTATGATTATGTTCAACCTTTAATTTATGACTCGGTCAAAACATTTTAAAGTTTCTCAGATTATTTTGCAATCAAGGAACACGGTCTTCAACACCTAGTACATAGATATCAATCGTGCTAGAGGGGGCCCTACAATGGCATGCGCGTTCTACAGGTAAACTTACTGCTTATAAACAGAATATCACAAAGCCCAATATCAGTATTGGAATCTGTGATATTCTGTTTATTAACCTTTCTCGAGAAAGGTTTAGGTGCACCACAGTGGCCAAGTGCGGATTGGCACACTTCACACGCCTTTGAAAATATTTTGGGAATTCTAATGCAAGCAGGTTTACATTCGATGTTTTCATTCACCTTTAAAAAATGTTTGCTTGCTTAAACCGCTAATGACTCCTAAAAGTAAAATAAATGTGTCCGTGATACCTCCGAATGAGATTACCACTCAAATCAGTACCTTTGTAGAAAATCTATGTAGAAAACCAATCAAGTCGCTGCAAAGGAAAATTTGACACCCACTCAAGTGAACAGGAAAATCAAAATTAGGTATATTCCAACCACACAAACGGTACTGATATATCATAATTTCATTCAAAGCATACCCACCAAACTAATTCATCATGGAATGCTAATTCGGATTGCATAACAGTTTTCCAGACAACGCTATGTTCACACAAAACAAGTGCTAAAACCAATATATTTAGAGCAAGGTCCTGAATTGCAAAAGAACCTGAGAAACTTCGGAATGTATTGAATGAGTCGACAATTGAATTAAAGGTATCATAGTGAGAAGAGAGAAGAGTTGAGTGTTATCTTTTGTAAATAATAGTAATGGAACGAAATATAACTGTGTTATTTGCAAATAAGTACCATTCCTAAAAAATTTGCTACACTACAGTTAAAAACTCATTAGAAAATTATGTAAGAAATCAGAAATACCGCTTTTATTTATTAACTTTTCAATGTGAAAAATAATATCCATGAAAATATGGTATAGTAATGAGACTCATAATAACGATATTTTTAAGGTTAAAAACTTTCTCGAGGCGCACTTAATCATCTTAGTGGTTGCAAAAAATCAAAATAATAATGACTCTCTGTATACCTAAAATCTCGAATTAATTATGCAATGCAGTACGACATTAACTGGTATACGAATAAAATACTAGATCAAAAGCTGTGAGCAGTGAAGACTCGCCTTAAAGTATATTTGTTTTTGCAGCTCAATAAAAACCTTAACGGACGTGCTAAATAGCGTATAAATACTTTGAAGATACTTTATAAGGCGTGTTACGTATATCGGTGTCGAATTCTTTAAGCACTTGCTATTTTCCTTATTTTTTTATGATTCTAAGTCAAATACAAGTCGTTTATTTTATTTTAATTTAAAGATCTAAGGGCCACAATAAAGCAAATCTGCGGGCAATAGAAAGAGTTTGGAGTACCTTCATCTTGGACGAATTAACCACGGGACACGTGATATCTCTAGATGCGAAGTGGGCAGTTTCGCCATTAATTATCATATTGTGTTGTCATAGTGATAGACATTTTCAAAGACTCGTGTCAATAATTGGGCAGAAAAATGACAAGGCAAAAGTTAATCGAACGTGATTTCATACATTTTTCTTACGTTTCCTATCCCGTGTTTATTTGGTCCAAGATCAAATGATTCACATGAAGAACCCAAGTGGCACATGTCAGTGGTATCCCTCAAGACCAAAAGACCAGAAGTGAATGTTTACGATAAAGATGAATTGATGTCATGGGTGATATTAATTTTATCTGTCCTTGATCATATTTCTCGTGATATTGAATTGATAATTTCATATGTTTTCGTTTATTATGCTCGGCTAAATGTTCGAAGCTGCTTAGCCTTCCAAGAATCTTATATTTGTATATCAGATGGCTAAAAAAGTCTGCACAATTTATCATATATCGGGGATCTGATTTCAAAAATTACAATGCCCTGACGGGGTCTCATGTAATGATTATTAAATCTCCAGTCAGTCCAAATACCTTGAACCTGTTATTGAAACCAGCGCAAATCGGCGAAATAAATAATTTGAAGAATCTCGCGTCGACGCCAAAGTGTCGCATAAAAAAAAACAAATCCGTTATCAAAATATGAACTGGCGAACTATTGGTTTGCTCCTATGATAGGCCTAGCCGCATGGGCCTGTATTGTTGAAAGATTAAGCCCAGCTAGTATAATAGCTAACACCACTATTATTTACAGTATAATGTTTTTATTATATACTAGTTTACACATAAACAGGATACGCTTGTATAACACAAGCTATCCAGCAGATGCCCGCGACTTCGTCCTCGTGAAATAAGTTTTTTAAATTCCCATGACCCGAAAAATTAGAGAGTTCCTTTCTAATTTTTCGGGTAATATAGCCTATGACACTCACAAATAATGTGGCTTTCTATTGGTACCAGAATTCTCAAAATCGGTTCAGTAGATACCCCCTACAACGTCACAAACTTTACCTCTTTATAATATTAGTACAGATACTGTACATAAAGCTTAGTAAAGACGTGTAAACTACCTTCCATATAGCAAAGCTACCACTTTCCTAAAGCTTCCTAAAAACCTATTCATAATTTGTTAATATTCAGGCAATAACATGTGATTGAACGATATTGTTGTATATAATTAACTGGACAACCATCTATTTTTTTCCACTATTTTATATCCCTGTCACTCCCATTCTATGATATCGTAAATCTTACAAACATTAAAGAAAAATCTAGCCTGATATCAATTTTTATTTAATTTAAATGATCTAAATATTAACACTTAGGTATATAATATTATTCATTAACACTTATCGATAGATTCAGTTTCATATTAACACACGGATGGCGCCAAAAAAGTTCGACACTGCATCCTTTTATTTTTCTAATAATACTATTATTAAAATAATTATTACAAGCATAAAATTTCGATGATGAC
The DNA here is from genome assembly GCA_964035005.1 of Erebia palarica. Lineage (NCBI taxonomy): Eukaryota > Metazoa > Arthropoda > Insecta > Lepidoptera > Nymphalidae > Erebia > Erebia palarica. Next base: position 17,322,067 of record OZ035995.1, read on the forward strand.
TTCTCTGTGTCTATTTTAACATGATTGGTTTATAATCATTAACAAAATTATGCACATGTTTTATGTATATTTGACATTCCATACTATAATTTACGATTGCCATGATTAATAGACTTCTAGCTAATAAAAAGATGATTATTGATAAAAAATTGCATTTAAAAAGTATAAGTAAAACATGTTGGCAATATTTTATTAATAAGTGGTCAAAATACTTTGACATCGATGTAAAAATAAAGAACTCAACACTACGTCAGTTGTAGGCATAATATAACTTATCTGATTCGATATCTCAATTAAAAAAAACTATTACAAGTCGTTGGGCGCTACCACTTTTGGTAACAAGTAATACCTATAATTTTATATACTAATTATAGAAGCTGATAAGCTTGAGAAGTGGTGATAGCCTAGTGATTTAGACATGGGACCTCCTATACAGGGTCGAGCCCCGCGCCAATTTTTTGAAGTTATCTACGTTTTAAGAAATTAAGTATCACTTGATTCAAACGGTCCTTCTTATTCCGAGAGGAGACTCGGGCTCAGTAGTGAATCGACAATGGGTTGATAAAAGAGAGAGAGATACTAAGCTTTGTTAAATTGATGACTTTAGGAAAGCAAAAGAAAATTAAATCAGGAAAAATCATTAAATTTATATCATATTTAACCCGACACTACTATGTATATAACAATATTTTTCTAACTCTTGGCAGCAATAAAACTTGCTGGCAAGTGTTGATCCCAACATGGGCTGCTTTTTATTACGGAAAATCGAAGAGTTTCCAAAGGACCACAAAATGCTACACCTACGCTAACAAAGTCGCGGGCATCATCTTAATACACATGTACACACTTGCGATTGAGCTGATATTTGTGGGACACATTTCGACATCCGTAAGGTTATCCTGTAATTATTCAATCATGAACTCAGACTAATAACTAATAACGCGTTATATTTCGATGATCATGAATACCAAAACAAAGTAATAATAACGCATGTGAAATGTCAAATGTGCTTAGGATTACATAAGTCAAGTCTCGGGCCTCGCATCCGGCCCGGCTCGGTGGCGATGAGCGCCCTGCGCAGTGCGCACGAATTCCGTGATCCTTAACGCGAAACACCTTTATCGGATGCGTACCTAATACCTACTTTGATTTTCGTCGCGATTAAATACTTGGAATACCTACATGTTTCCATTTATCGATCTTTTAAGTTCTTACATATTTAAAATTTAAAACATACGTGACGAATTGAGAACCTCTTCCCATTTAGGTCGCGTTTAAGAGGCAGGCGAACGCCGCTCGCAACTTCTATTCAAACCGCAAATAAAAATTTGCCGGTATATTGCTATCTGTATTTGGCTGATGACATGTGATGGCGTGCAAGCGCGATAGCAATATGAGCAGAATTTGTTATACATTGTCTTGTTCCGTAAATACCAAAAATGATGAATAAAATCTTGTTGTGTTTTTAACTTCGTGTTGTTATTCTGTAACTTGACAATATAGGCTATGTTCCTGATCAATTAGTACGTAAGATATCGTTTTAATACGAAACAAATTAGGAGAAAATATGTCATTTATGTCGAAAAAACATGCAAAATGCAATGCGCTTACATTTATTATTGGGAAAATAATTATCCAGAGACCTAGATAAATAAATTTTCAATCTTAATAATGGCATAATATGGTGGAAATATTGTCGAATTACAAATTATTTTGATATTACGTTTGTATGGGCAATTCACCCTCCGCTGGCACCTTAAGATCCGTGACATCGTCCTAGAAAATTTGGTTTTATTAAAAATCCTGTGTGGATTCGGTTGTAAGTGCAACTTGCAAACCATCTTTGCCATTCATTAACATCGGTTCAGCAGTTCAGGCCCGATAACGTAACAAACAAAAAAATAGAGAAGTTGAGATACTTCGCGTCCATAGTAATCAATCCATAAAAAAGTTAAGAAAACCCTACTTTTGCTACCTTTCAACGGCCAATCCCTTTTGTGTAAATCTAACACTCAAGATCATGTTTCGAGCACATTGTATGTATACTCTTATCAACATCAGCAGAAAAACCCAAACATAAGAAAAAGTGATAAAAAAGAGCAACTTAATAATGTTTTGAGCCACGACTCCACGAGGCTCGAAATGGTTGTGATACTTTTGAGTTTAATGGCATGGCAACAACAAGGCCATAAATGGTTAGGTCGAGTTACGAAATGGTCAGGCGGCCGGACCGAGCGTCTCGATGGCGCGGAATGTGGTGGGAATTTGGGACTGAATTTTTGGAAAACGTTATTTTAGGACAAGGTGTTGTTTTATAGGTACTATTGTTTTTTAATACCAAGAAGATTTTTAGGACGTGTTATTTTATGCGATTTTTTTAAATATTAAGAAGATAATGAAGGAATTTTGTTTGTTAAATATATTTAGTGCACATAAATTTGTGCACTAAATATATTTAACAAACAAAATTTGTGGGAACTCTTTTGGCAGACTCAATGCCGCACTCGAAGTCGTTTAATCATTACGTAAAGAACTCCATTATAGATTTCAATACAAAATCTATACCTACTAAGGAGTTCCCTAAGTAATGATTAAGCGACTCAGTGCGGCAGTAATTATAGGAAAAACCAGTGGCGTGCAAGACATAGAGGCATAAAGGTACTGCTTACCCTAGTCACTCATAAGCTCTATGCATGTCATCATTCCCTGCCTGAAAGTAGATAGATAGATAGATACTCTTTATTGCTACACAAGACATAAAAATACATAGAAAAGAAAACAAAACAAAGTGCGCAAGGGCGGTCTTATCACTAAAAGTGATCTCATCCAGATATCTACGTAAGCAATGCCTACACGGACTCCGGTGCACGCCACTGGGAAAAACACAATTAACCAACTAAGTAGAATTAAAAATAACTAAAAAGGAATCGTTATCCTTAAATTGTTTCAAATCAATCATGACACAATAAAGTTTGGTGCATCACGTCACGTACGCAATCAGAAAATCCCTCGCCGTCGTAGTTAATTATTAAGGCAAAAAATTAAATAGGTAAACACAATATACAGACCATACGAAAAATGTGATGATATCACAGATCACAATAGTAATTAGTATATAATTTTATAATCTACATAATATAGAGAAATATACGTGGAAAATATCAAATACTGATCTATCTAAATTCCTAACAATATACAACAACAATTATCGTTAAATATTCTTAAAAACAAAATGCAAAAAAAGATCCGGGATGCCGCGATGCTCGCATGATTAAATATATTATATGATTAAATACCACTCGGTGGAAAAAATACAAGAAAAATAAAGATTTAGGTGTTATGCAAATCGGTCCCGTTCTCATCCGGCGACCTTCCGAGGACGCCACGATGTCGATGACACCGGTTTAAGCTAGTCGCACACTCGACAGATTTAGCTCTAAAGAACAATCGAACTTCCAGACAAACTTTTGTTTTTTTTTTTGCGTCTGCAGGTAAAATATATATATTTCACCGTAAGATTGTAAAAGCCGTTAGACTATAATCTAACTCGCGAAATTGTAAACTGTAAAAAGATTGTGAACCGTTCAATGTTCTGAATGTCAATTTTGAAAAATATTCATTGTATTTACGTTTTCTTGTGTCTTTCTTGTAGGTTAGGTTAGGGTTCGACATAAACAACCAGGTAGTGCCCTCAGGTTCTATCGGGTTAATAAACGTAACAGATTACAATTTATCGAAAAATAATACGTTAAATTGTAATCTTTCGACAGTTTGCAATTTCGCGAGTTAGATTATAATCTAACGGTTTTTACAATCTTACGGTGACATATAGATGTATTAGCTGGTACCCGCGTCTTCATCCGCATGGATTGAGGTTTTTGGTTCTCGCGGTATTTCTAAGTTTTCCGGGATCAAAAGTAGCCTATGTGTTATTTCTGACTATAATCTATCTCCGTGCTAAATTTCATGCAGATCCTTTCAGTCGTTCTGGCGTGATTGAGTAACAAACATCCATCCATCCAAACCTCCACTCGAACATTCGAATTTATAATATTAGTATAGATAGAGTGTGAATCCCTAGGCAGTTTCGTTTAAGGATTACTATTAAAGCAAATCATTTAGATTAGATATGAGACTTTAGATGTTGCAGTTTGGGATTTCAGAGGTTATGTTTTGCCAAGAACAGATATATAATCGAATGAAAATATTAGAAGTGCAAGTTATGGCCGCAATTATTTTATTGTTAATGATGAGTTTTCTGGGCATAATGAATCATAAAAAATTGTGCGTAGCGGAAAAGTCTCAAACACTATCAAGAGCATAAATTAAGTTTAAAAAATAATCATTCATACACGTTTTATCTTGACGTATGTCCTAAAATTTATTCTGCATTTTTTTACTTCGGTAAAAGGAAGGAAAGTGCAATGATACATCTGGCTAGTATGGAGATCTTCCTTAGCACGGTAAAATTCGGCTAAGCAAATTAAACTACTCCGAAATAAATCGTCCGTTAGAAAATTTCTTTGAACAAACTTGAATGTGACAAATTAACCGTAACGAAAATTAATTAAAAGATACAGGTAGGCAAAATATTCACAGTTACTTTCGCAAATACAGCAAAACCGGATACACATAAATTACAAATGCATGACCGAAATGTTGTCATCTTCACACCAATTACAAAAAATTACTCAACTGCTAACTCCATACAAGTTAAAAATTAAACGTTAGTCAGACTAATGCAGAACGGTGGTTTCCGTTCTGCATGAGTCTATATAGATACACTTAAACACACTTAATGTTAAACACCTGTTACACTTAACAGCTGAGTAAATTGATACTGTGAAAATATTTAGTGACTTTAACTTGAATTAATGGAAAGTTTAAAAGACACAACTTTTAAAGTTTTTTTTTTTGGGTTATTTTTATTGTTTAATATTTTAAACTTTCAACACCACAACACTAACAATTATTCCATGCCGCATCGCATGAACCGATTTTAATAAATGAGGTACCTATCGTTAGAATCCCTAGCTCATTCCGGGTGACATAGGTTAGTAAAATTTAAAAAAATTTGATGAGGTGACCATGGTCCTGCATTAAAGACTAAAGTTGAAAAAAAATATTACTAATATACTATTAAACTATATAATCATCATCTAGAAAATGATGAGAATAGAAAAATATATAACACTATAGTTCAATATCCAGTGATTCACAAAAAAATATCATTTAATAAAAATGTGAATAAGTTTCTAATTTGACTAGATTCATTTTGATTTTTAACTTTTTAGTTCGTTTTTGGCAGGGCAGTCGTGTTTTTTAATTATTTTAATTATTAAACATTTATTTTTATAAATAAGCGGTAAACCGGTCTGTAAAGTTTTTTTTAACGTCATTAATTTAGGTGTACAAATATATTTTATTATCGATGCATAATATATGTCACTAAACTAAACAAATATTATACAAAAATCTAAATATTAAACTGAAAATAAAATAATATCATTTAATAAGTATTATTTTTATGATACTTTAATAAATAAACTGAAAAGACGAAATATTACAATCATACTTACGTCTTGTTTAAAATTATATAGAGTTAATCATTTGTACATTTCGGATCTGTGGTTGTTCATTATTGTGAACGACAGAAATCAAAATTATTATTACACAATTAAAAGCAAAACGAACATAATATTATTTATTTATTTTATTTAATTAGTACGGACAGGCCACTTACACAAATTAATTAAAAATGAAATTATGGAAAGATGATTAATTATTTGGATTTTTATCTTATTTATTTGGCATCCAAAACAGATTACAATAAATTTTGCTCTAACCTAGTGCCAACAATTTAATAATATTTTGATCGTATCATAATCCTAGAGTCGCACTTCATGAATAAGGTCCTAATGAAAATATCAATAAGCGCGCAAAGTAATACCGCAGATTTTACGTGTTTACTATAAATATTTCAGAGCTGCTTCGTGTTTAGGTGTTTACTATAAGTCGAAATCTATCCAACACTAAATTATCGGGTGCATATTGTCACAGTGTGTGTCGCATCGTGTGCCTGTGTGCGTAAGCTGCGCACGCGTCTACGGCGACGTATTTACGCTCGCGCCCCTACCACCGGCGGCACTCATGCGCCGGGCGACCTGCCGACCACACGCGCAACCCCACCACAACCAACTCTGTGACCCTGCGACCAGCTCCACAAACATTTGGACATAGCATGTGCCAGTGACCGAACGTCAGTGATAGTGTAACAGTGACTTTACACACATCGTGATATGTGCTGAAGAGTGAACCAGAAGTGATATTTGTAACAATCGCAGCCTCTACCGTAACTTAAATGTAAGCTTGTGTTTTTATCATACGAACATTCAGTGACAGAACTCGCTTATTACATACTCCATTCCCATCATACTTCATCTATTAGATAATGCCGCTAATACGGTCAAAACACAAAACTTAATTCAATAGTATGCCGGTGTTTTAGCACTGTAACAACGAGTAATTAATTCAAAAACTAGCTTCTTACACACTCCATAAAGCATAATAATCGTTCATGTATTCGGTAACACCGCAAATAAGGTCAAAACAAGAGCAAAACAAAATTCAAATAGAAAAAGATAATCTCCGACCCAGATCTCACGGACGAAAACGCTAGAGGGACACTAACAATTAGTATTCTAGTGACTCCAGAAAACAATCGCGACAGAAATATTAAATTTCGAGTTTCACAGAGACCGAGGCACAAGATTCAATGACAAGCGCCCAAAGAAACACCTGTGAGAAAATGTAAACAAAAGCACTTGTTACGTGCGTCTACTGTCTAGGTAAAATGGTCTGTGAACATTTAAGCAAACATAAATATCGGAAAATTTATCAAGTTAAACGTGACATACATATAAAAGCTTCGCAGTGAGTAGGTTTAGCTTCGAGATTCGAAGCAATCATAACAGTGATTTCGGCCCACGCATAGTAAAATCTAACGTCGTAAAACAATAAACATAGATTAGGCTTGTTAATAAGCAAATTGTCTCTCAACTATGCAATTTTGCAACATCCTATTTATACGTATTAAGCTTTTAAGAAACGTGTCACTATAAAAACAAAATAATAATTATCTTAGGTTAATGAATTCGTGATGATACATGATGGAGGTATGATTGAAACTCCTTAAGTTATAGTACCTCAAGTACAAGCATTTAAATTAGTGAGCACGACATGTGATAACTGCTAAGCACTTAAGGAATAACCAGTGACGGATTTCGATAATGTACAGAATAAATAATAGTGAAAAAACCTATAAGAAACCATACAAATATTATAAATGCGAAAGTGTTTCTGTCTGTCTGTCTGTCTGCTACGCTTTCACGGCCCATCTGTTCAACCAATTTTAATGAAATTTGGTTCAGGGATAGGTTGTATTCAGAGGAAGGACATAGGCGTCTTTTTACCCTGATAAATTCAAGAGTTCCCGCGGGATTCAAAAACCTTAATCCACGCAGACGAAGTCGCGGGCATCATCTATAAGAATATTTTATTATATTACTAGTGGGCCCGGCAGACGTTGTCCTGCCTTGAACCTAAAACCCGATTGCAGTGCCCCAAACCGGGTCCAATTGTGAATATAAACCATCTCGGGGCCCACACAAACACGCACAAAAATCCATCAAAATCGGTTAAGCCGTTTCTGAGTTTTAGCGAGACAAACGAACAGCAATTGATTTTTATATATAGATATATAATATATATATGAAGAAGATAATTATGATAAAATATTCAATTCTCCGACCGAAACTCGATACATCCACGTAACGGGAATTGGAGTCTGATAATATGTTACGCGTGAGAAATACTAAATTGATGTCTGATCAACTTATTACGTGACTATTTGTGCTTCATTCAATACCGTACGATCTTAATTTGAATTTGAACGTATCGTCATTAACTTGCATTTAAATCTGTAAACAAAACAACATATTTTAATTTTCAATATAATTAATGTTAGAGAAGAAAATAAACTTTAATGAAAAATAAAATTACAATAATGTATAATCTGTGGTATAGTTTCAATAATCTAGGAAATCGAATAAATTCGTGAAATGAAATTAGGGCAACTAAAAGCAACAAAGAGTTGCATCAACGAACATAACTACGAGAGGAAACATAGCCTGGAGCACGATAAAAAAACTATAAACATTGATAACGATAAAGTGCAGGAGTCGAAAGTAGCGCGACCGAATGTGTACCTACAGAGTTGTATCTGCAATGATGACATAAGACCGTAAATAATCAACACACACACACATCATATTTGTGCGGACATTGGAAACACATCGAGACTAAGATTAGTCAAGGTGTAACTAAAGGAAGTGTTGTAAAGTGACTCTATAAGATTTATAGATAAATCGTTATTCGTTTCTTTGCGGCAGTTCTTTAAAAAAATGTATGAGAAACAACAATTACGAAGGCGGATGTTGGAAACAAACGTGAGATATTTTTGTATTTCCCGGACCGCACAAAACTAGTTAACCGCTTTAATAGTGATATAACCACAACATAGAATGATAGATCTTAATCTCAACGGTCAAGCTAAATAGCACCTTACCGAGATAAACACGATTGTTAGACGTGTTATTATAAAGAGTAGAGACCAACCGGCGAGATATACCTGAGTGCAATTAAGATTAAAATTATAAATGAAACTAGGTATATTTCTTGTTACAAGCGATAATAAAACGCAGATTCTGATAACAATTTAACACAATTTCGATTTCAATAAAGCAAGTTACCATATCCGGTGTATAGATTAACAAGATAGTAGATACCTTTTCAAAGATTAATAACACCGGTACAATAACTAACAAAAGATCGCGAAGTCTTTTTATGGAGAAAATTCAATGTTACAGTATGCCTACTATTGGAATATTGAAGGCGACCATCAAATGCCATTAGCTGTGAAACCAGTTTTATTGCATACCGTACGGAGCTGGATAAAGGTTGGCATTAAGAAAACTGAGCGCTTCTAGGTTATAAGAATGCCGCATTCCCAAGTAAGGTTGTGAATGCGATGACACAACGAGTCACCTGTGCGGAGCAACCTTTCAACTGTCCACTGTACGACCTAGTCTAGACGGCTTCAACGTCAATAAGTGAATCAGATTCGAAATCAAACACGTCATTTCTACGGAAGTTATTAATAACTTTATTAAAATCTGGATGACATCAACTGGATGAGCCAGGTTATTTTGAATCTGAAACGTCATCCATTGACTTATTGTGCTCAACCCTCGAGTGTTTACATTTTGTCTTGCCAATTACTTAACTACGCGGATATTCGTATCTCAATCCAAAGCCGTTCCAATACGATGATAGTACAAACTTTAGCTTACGTCACCCCTATACGCGGATAAAAAAGCGAATCCGGCTTATATGTCGTGACGAGCATATTACTTTGCGGGTATATTTTCGATAGAACTGATAAAAAATGTTGCACAAATATTATTGGTCTTATTGTAACAAACAATAGCGAGGTTCCCATGTATTGCGTTTACATGTCGTTAGGCGCTAACCATTCGAGTTATTCGTCGCGATATTTCATATTTGAACAAATAAATGTGCCACCATTAATTACTCATATTATTAACGGCTATTCGACGATAACCGATATAAGTAAGACCGCGGTCCGTCAAACATCTACGAAAAAACATTATGTATACTTTATAATATTGCATGCCGTATATTTAAGGCCTAATGAAAACCCAAATTTGCAATAAATGAATCTTGAATCAGATACACCTATCGGTAGATGACTCGATATAATTTGTGATGGACAGACGGATAAAAATATAAGTGACCACATGCTAAGTAATGCCAATGACATTATGCGTTGAATCCGCGTAATATCGAACATGTTCTCTCGGCTCTCGTCGTTTAAAATCGGTCTTGGATTGATAGCGATCGTTTACGTTTAGTGCGCTGTTACTCGTTCATTACAATCAAATAATGACTGTTCGAATAATTGGAATGTTTCAAAACTGGCTTCTCAAAAAGCTTTACTAGCACGAGCAAAGGACCCGAGTACGATCTAAGGTTGCCTATTAAACCGCCACGCTCCGAAAACCACCAAAAGGTAGCGCCCAGAGCGGCGGAAAAAAATTTTGAAACCCATTGCACAAGCGACTCATATTAAACAATATAATACTAATCACCGTTATCTAGAACATTATCAGCTAATTGGCCGTTTACTCCATAGAGCTTCCCATCTCCATCCGATTGAAACTATCTCGATACGAAACTCGTACTCACGTGTGCTGCTTCCATGTAAAATCTTACCTGCAAGAATAAATAATGAGGTTAATTGGTTATGCAATATGCTGAATACGTTTCAATGTTAAAACATATGAGGTAACATAAAAACCTTTAAAACTTAAACAGGTTTGTTTTACCTACATTTTATCAATTCACAATCAGTAGATCATTCCACTTACATCAATGCACTAAATGTTTTTAAGTTATAAGTAGAGGTACATGTCAGGTTTAAAATATTTATTATTCTTTAGTTATCCTTTTCAGCTCTGATAGAGACAGTATCACAAAATTTAACTAAATCAGTTCCCTTACAGTATTCATATTAGAATTAAGGTCTTTGAAGCCGAAGTTCGGTGATAATGCCTATATATACTTTTTTCCTACAAGTGAAGCATTTTTTTACTCTTCTTCTAACTCTATATAAATCTTATATCTACTCATGTAAACATATTCTGCAAGCCAAATGTCAAATTCCCGTGTGTAACCACTACATTTCATTGAATCGATTGCAATCTTTAAAATTTTAAACAAATATGACAAAGAGAGGCTGAATAAAATAGTTCAATAATAAGGTTAATTGGTTATGCAATATGGTGAATTTGTTTGTGAATATAAAACGTAATGGAAAGCCAACGACATAACGAGTCACGTCCGAGAGGTTCAATTTAGCGAGCGCGGTTTAAATTATGTGAAAACTACGAAAATTGTATTTGTATGAAGATGTCGTAATACCAATTACCATCAGACGACATAAGCGCAAACAACTTAGCATTACACGGAGGATTACAGACAATAAAGCTTCGAACAAATAAAACGCGATGCGTTGATTCCTACGTGGCTCAAAGAAGTTATAATACAAGAAACTATATTAAAGCACTCTCACTGCAAAGTAGGTATGAGTTGTGCTTGGAACTGGAGTTCTACCAGCCATAATAATATTTTTTCCAATTTGATGAAACTGAAGTGGCAAACTAATAAAATAAAGGGTAGAGTAGGACGTATTCAAGCTAGAATTACAGACGACATAAAGTGTGGCGGAAAGCGGCCGGATGAAGACTGATGTGGTGTCCCTTTTCGGGAAAGGCTTGTTCAGAAAGCGGCATGCAGCGCGTAAATCTAACGACTCACGCTCGCTTTGCATTATTAAAATGTTTTTCATTAAAATAAACTGTTACAAGTGCTCGTTACCTCTTGTTTCACAAGTTACAACTATATTAGGAGAAGCATTACATATACCTAATGCCGGGTCGCGTTCTGTTTGTATCAGCCTTAACGATGCATGTTACCACCGACCAAATTACGAAACAAAGCTTCAAGAAAGTCGCAAACTAACAAAAGAAAAGAAAGTGTGCACTCATTTCAGTCTCATAACGCGTAGTTTTTTAGCATTTACTCTATTTTACCTACCAGGAAAGATAACTTTAAAATGAAATCTTAATGCCATCTAAAAATATTAGGAAGTCTAAATAAGGAAAATGAATTTTGTAAATAGCTCTCTATGGTCTACTATACTTTATCTATACTATACGTTATCTCTAAAACTGTTTACCTTATTGCAAATTAGGTACGTACCTACCTAGGTATATGTAACCATGAAAAACTCTCTACAAAGACGATCTACTTGAATCTCTTGTTAGTATTAAAGATTAAAACAGCATTTCCCTCCGATTTTATAACACGTTAATTCAATATGGTGAAAATAGTGAACTGAATCACTATTATTTGGAAGGGTTCGTGAGCAAAGTTTACAATACATAAAACACTAGATGATGCCCGCGACTTCGTCCGCGTGGATTAAGTTTTTTTTAATTGCCACGGGAACTCTTTAATTTTCCGGGATAAAAAGTAGCCTATGTCATTTCCTGGGATGTAACCTACCTCTATACCGAATTTAATCTAAATCGGTTGAAAATATCGTAGCAAACAGCCAGACAGAGACACTTTCGCATTTATAATTCAGAAATTAGTGTAGATTCACATTTAGTTACAGTACTAAAAAAAGCCCCGTGAGAAGGCAAAGCATTTCTTTACCTTAATAAAACACTATCTGTAATTGAACTGTAATTGCATTACAATAACAGCCCAATTGATAATCGAGTCCTAACAAGCAATAAAATCGTAATTAAGCTTCAACTTATTGATTACCGCCGACATGCCGATACATGGCCGATACGAAAAGCTTACACAATGGGCGATAACCTTGTATTCTCAAACTCAAAGGCAGCTCAGGTATTATAAATCATAAATCCGCCAACAATGAAACGCATGACAGCCCAGCGTAGGCCGCACAGTACGAAATACTTCGGCCCCGAACCGGCGCGTGCGCACTCACAACCGTGTTATAGCTAGTCACGAATCTTTGAACATGAGGTTTTTTTTTGTATACCAAACTTAACCCAGACGCCATTTCTGATAGGCGGAAAGAATGTGTCGATGAAGTCTAAACTGGGAAGAGTTTGCCGAGAAGCCTATCTCGAGAGATAATGAGTCAAACAAAAACAGATCTGCTAAGAAGAAAAGGGTACTCCAATCCGTAACCATGTATAATTATTTATCAATATCATTTCAACCTATCGACGGTCCTACAGAGCAGGGCTAATGCCCGCGACTTCGTCCGCGTGGATTGAGGTTTTTCAGTTCCCGAGGGAACTGTTTAATTTTCCGGGATAAAATGTAGCCTGTGTTATTCCAGACTATAACCTATCTCTGTGCCAAATTTCATCCAAATCTTTCAGCCGTTGGGGCGTGATTGAGTAACAAACATCCATCCATACATCCAATTTTTCGCATTTATGATATTAGTATAGAAGTGCCTAGATAATAAAAATGAATGCAGAATAGATATCGTCTGTGATAGGGAAGAAATCCCGCACGGTGCGTTGCGATTCAGAGGTACAACGATATAGGAAGAACGAGACCAAATAGTTCCCGAGGACACTCCCCGATCTATATTCTAATAAAAAGACCGATAAACTGGCTTACTTGAACAAAATTTCAACAGATATGTTCAGAGAAATAATTTTATAGTAATAACTAATAATATAATATAAAAATGCAATACAATAACTTTTATGACAGACTTCAACTTCGAAACACGTACGCAATAAGTTGCTAAACGCGGCAAAAAATATTACGAACAAATAAAGCAAAAACATTGCAACAACGTCATTTACGCGCTGGGACAAACTAAATTAGACTTAATATCGAGTTGTTTTTACAGTTCCCACATTAAAACGCAAGGTCATGAGATAAGACAAGTACTTAGTTTCAAAATTTTCTGCAAATCTTATAGCCATAGGCAATGACGTGTAACATACATACTAGACTAGAGTCAGTGATGTGCCAGAAAACTGGCTAAGCCTGGATGATTCGCAAAATGTTCAGTTTTCTCTAGATGACCTAACCAGATTAAGACGTAGCGCCGTAATTTGACAGCAACCGTGTGACGACTTCGATTGTAGAAATAGATAGATAGATAAATAGATAAAACTCTTTACTGCACACATTTAGACACAAACACACAAAGATAAAACAGAAGGGTGCAAAGGCGGTCTAGATAAAATGTATTTAAAAACCGTGTTTCTCTTGCTGAGGGATCTGATTTTACTTTCTGTATGTATCTCTGTTACCAACAGAACGTACTTCAAGAGATCCGGCGTTTTCTATGCGGACACATCTGTAAGATAAACGACTCAATGGCTATTATAGGGTCATTATAAGAATATGGGATGACATAATGCAATAAGATGCAGTGCAAACAATCTCAAACTGGTTGTTAGGCTTCACCTTGACCAAACTAACTATGACAGGTATAAGAGCCCTGACATTCTTTAAAGATTTGTTTTTGTCAATCAATAGCTTAGCCTATTGACTGAATTAATCGGACACAGGCCTAATGCCTAAAAATGTGTCTGATGCAAAAACAGTGAAACCATTTTTATAGTTTGCAACAGAAACCTCGCTACAATTAAAATACAAATTAACAATATCGAACACAAAGCAATTACCAAAAAGATATAAAACGAAGGCAATTCGAAAATAATCAAAAAATAATAAACATAAGATTATAGACGAACGTTGAAGTATCAATCAAACTAGCCATTTGCAATTTAAACTAGGCTGTGGTGCCCGGCTCAAATAAAACCATTTATGTCATGTACGCCTACTTTAAAATTTCAGCTTGAAAATCTAATACCAACAACGAGTTATAATTCGTTCGGTAAACAACGGTTGTTAATACGACAGACAGGCACGCGCTTTGTAACATTATACATCATTAGATTACCAATGAAATACAACTTATTCTAAAGCCAATCTACAATCTACGTCGACCAAACAGCTTTTTCGCGTTGACCGGCGAAATTATATTAAGGCCAACGTGTACTGGAGACTTGGCAATAAAGCCTTTGTCCGTAAATATGATACAGGTTTCCTAAAGATTCTCATGATTTCAATACAAAATCTTAGGTCTTAATAGGTTATTCTTTGATTTTAATACTGTCGAAAATCTAATACGAATAGAGATTAAAAATACTATTCAAATTTTTGATTAAAAAAATACGCTACTATTAAAATGTTTCGAAGTAGAAATAGTTGTACTATTATAAAGATTACCTCGTATAGTATTATATATAGCGTCTGAATTCCAATGATAATTGATTTGCTATGGTTAGGAAACCGACGGGTTACGACGATGTTAATTGTTGACACGTGCTTTTTAATGGTTTCTTTTGTTGAGAGCACGAACTCACCAGTGCACGTGACTGTAATCCTTAAGTGGCTACTATTTTACCTAGCATCGTGTAATTTAGAGTGTGGTCGAAAAATACACTACAGATTACCTAGAACAGAAATCGCGAAAAATGTTGAACAGTTGATTGGAAGAATAGTTCCAATTGACATGGATAAACAGACTGTCTATTATTAAATTAATTTGGAATTCGAATACTCCTAATCTTATTTAATTATTATGCTTAAAATAGTATAATAAATAATATAAAATAGTATAATATAAAATAGTACACCTTTCTATATATGTTTGGAGAAATTCATCATACACCTGCTTGTATTACCGAAGCAATTCATTACTTTGACTTACGATCAGATTCATATAAAGACTGGTAATATTCAAATAATACTAATAAAATGATCTCTACTTAACACAATAAGGAAATATAAGATCTATAGAATGCGAATTTTATAGCTTAATTATAACTTGTTCAGCCATTAAAATAAGTAAGTAGGTAGTAGGTACTAGTACTGACACATAACATTGAGGTCATAAAAATGTCCTAGAAGTTACGAATAACAAATAGAGCCAGCCATTTCGAAACAACCAGTGTAATTAACTTTTAAGTTATTACAAGAATGGCCGCGAGCAAAACAATAATGATACAAAATTTCCATGCAACGTATAAATTCAGTAGGTGGGTATATTTATATTTATACAGGGTTTTAGAGAGCGGTAGGTCCGGCAGGTGGATTGAAAATATATCTATTTCGTCCTTTTTAGTTTCTCTATAAACATTTCTCTTCGACATCTATATCTTACGACTAAGTCTTTCAACCAACAAAATTTTAGAAAAATGCCTGAATCTTTTTGAAGCCATTAAATGCAGTTCAAAATATTTCTAGCCTCTAAAAATTAAATTTTTGGCTCACTAATATACCTTATATTGATAAATACTGATTGACTGGCATATTAAGGTACAACAAGTAACAGGTGCAGGATATACAAACTTAGGATTTCGCATTATCTCTACGTGCACCTCAACTAAAAAAATGAAAAACTCCAACGGGATCTTAAGAAATCTAAATCCACGCGAATGAAGTCGCTATAAACCGTAGTGTAGGTAAATAAAGTGGGAGTATAATATGTGGACACTCTGTTCCGCAAATTCAAGGAGATCTATACACAATTACAAGTAGTTTTAGCTTCAATACCGACGGCTGGATGTAATTACGTAAATTGCCACTTAAAACGTCTACCGAACGACTCGATACATTATATTTAGATCCTGTTAGAAACCGTATTGGTAACTACGACGGAGGAAAATAGCTAGAAATCATTTTTTATCATCATCATACCGCGGGGGCCCAAGACGGCAGGCCCTAGCCAAAACAAGGCTAAAAGACGTCAACGGAGAAGTGTCACCAGACTTCCTCGAGGACCGTACCCCGTTTCGGCGACCCTGGTGCATCATCGGCGCTACAACGCTTTGTGGGCCCAGGCCGACTCCAGTCGATTTCTCCATCTATCTTTTGCATAGTCCATTAGTTTTGCATCTTACTCAATTGCATCTATCCAGCGCAGCTTAGGCCTACAGATATCAACGCCTATCAGGCTATGCCGTCGCGACTCGTGATCTGTTTTGGTGGTCGATGTTCAGCCACGCATTGTAAATATCCAACCCAATGAGTCTAAAACTAATGTGTTGAACAAAATTTGGCTTACCAAATGTCATATATTTTGTGAATACGAAATTTAAATATTACCCCATTGCCCCCTATAATTCATAAGGCCAAAAATTTTCTAAAATCCCCACGGCAACAGAGTCAAAGACTTTTGCTATAGGCCGCTCTTACTAAGTACCCACAGTACATACACTATTAAAAGCCAAAAGTGACCTATTAAATTGGTTCAACTGCAGCAATTCTTATCAGGATAATAAAGCGTCCATTGCCACACATAGATTAGAAATTGCGTTGAAACTGCAACCGGCGTATCCTGGCGGTCGGTTGTCGAACAAAGGTCGTTGGAAAGTTGGCGAGTTGACAATGTATGGCGCCGAATACAAATTAACAACAATGGATCAGTTTCCCAACACCGCTAGAGAAAACAAAGAAAGTCTGTACATCTCGTTGGGTGTTAACGTTGTCATTACGGTATTGAAGAAGTGGAAAATTGAGATTACGGTTTGTGCAAAAACAATCGGATGACTTAAGTGGCGAAAACTGCACTGGCCTATGTAGGTACCTACTTTTATGTCAAATGTATTTTGGAACACTAAAAAAAGTTAAAATTTTGAAAATAAAAGCCAAGATCATAGATACGAATGAGATCAAATAGATGTAAGTGAAATGTTAATTTACTTGCAACACTACAACTCTACCTAACCTACCTACTCTACCTACTTTAATTCAAATAGTATTAAATAAAAAATACGCGCCGAATTTCGGAAGTCGGTTGTGTTTTTTTAAACATTGATATATTTAGAGTTTTTCAACAAGTTATTGAGTATTTCAGCAAGTTACTTATCTGCGACAATTGTAAAGCTTTACTAAAACATTCCACGTTCCGGTCTGACCGCAAAACAAAATCGGGCACCTTGCGGTGCGACACAAGGCCATGTCTCTACATTGAAAAGTTACGTGTATTTATCGCATACAAAATTTAAATACTGTACTATATAAGTAATTTACTAAGTCGAGGTTATTAAAGAATTGATGAATTCTTTAATGACAGGAGTTGTATGGAAGCAATCGGCTTTGCAGCCCTCAACATCGTGTAAAAATTAATAACTTATGACATTGATGAGTCAGCAGCTATATTGCAATTTGCGATTAAAAAAGATAGAGCTAAGAAGAAACTGCTGAGTTTCTTGTTAGCTCTTCTCACTAGAATCTGCTTTCTGAATCGGTAGTACGAGGCACATGTTGGCCTACGCGAAATAAAGACATTTGATCTGTCGTTAAGGACATGCAACTCTTGCAGGGAACAATTGAGAGCTTTTACGAAGGCAAACGCGTAACATAAACGAAAGGATGCCTTCGAGATGAGACCCGCAAATGTCAAACTTTATAAAACATTCGCTATGAACTTTACTTAGTTATTCACTGACGGAGTTTGCATTCACTAACGAATAAAATCATACAGGCTTGGCTAGGCAAAACGCTTAGCGGAAGAAAGCTAGGCAGGACGTCTCACGGATCGCGGCCATAATCTTTATGGATAGAAGTAGAAACTGACTAGAGACTGAGCAAACCTACATGCATAAAATCCAGCTAAATATCGTGCATGTAGGTTTTCTAGACCTACAGAGAAAATTAATCCTGAGCGAAAACTTAGCGCAAGAAGCGTATAGAGCACATTACACTGCGTACCGAAGCTTTTACACGATAGTAACACTTTCATTGAGATCCTTGAATTCATTTTACCTTAACGTGCTTTAAATCTAAACAAGTAGCTTGTGGCTAAAATTAAGGCGTTGCCACGGTGAACTAAAGTTGAAATTTTTATAGCGAAAAACGAAAATAAAAAAAAATTGCCACTTATTTACCTTTTTAAAGATGGAAAACTAAATTATACAGTCGTATTGGACAAACGCTTCAACCACGCTTTGTTTCTGTCAGAGCCTTAAAACCATATTTCATATATTACTCAGAATCAATAGATTGTTCGACATACCAAAAACTATTCATTGAATCAGTGAAGGTCATCCAAGATACATTAAAATGACTCAGATATCTAAGCAGCTGGTGCTTAAGTACTTGTTTTGAGTGGAGCAAAGTCCAAAACTCCTCCATACACTCTTCACGAATCCGAAATGTATAAAAAACTGAGATAAATCGCAAATAAATATATACCAATATTCATAATAAATCACGACAAGAAAAATTAAAAATCATAAAAGAAATTGTAATTTAGAAGGCCACGGAAATTATTGAGACATAATAACATGAATGACTCTGTATACAATCGATTTGGAAACTAATTTAAATATCGATAGAAATATTTGGGTCTTTGGGTTCAACGCAACATTATCGACCAGCTCACGTTTGTTATATCGACTATAAAATCGAATCAGGTTGCCACGCCTTTCACAGAGCCCTAGGCGCGCCGCTTAAGGCTGCAAAATAATAAATGTTGCATTGCTATGGTTCTCGTTATATATAAAACGAAATGCTACTTGATTCTAGATCACCTTTGAGTACGTACAAAAAACATACAAAATGTGAACGCAATTAAAGCTATGACCAAATTTTGTGAATATGTTTTCCCCTTGTAAGCAACCTTCGTTACTTCACAGCAACGTTACACGCAGAAACAAAAGAATGATTAAGTAACGCGGGCTTGAATTAAAACACGCCCGCCGAGTTTGTCGCAGGCCGTGCGGCCTTCCTGCCTTTTGATCATTGCTCGCTAATTTCCAAATTAAACGCTTGATTCTCAATGCCAGCTAGATCGGAGGTGGTCATTCTATACGAATTAATAAAAGGCGGGCGGTAGCGCGCGGCCCGCCAGTACTGAACCGCTGTCCGAGCGTTTTATCTTACGTCCTTTCACTTCACTTCGCGCGCTCATGACCGACAACGCGGCGCGACAAATAACAAAGAAATAATCGCTATCCGAGATGAGTTCATTAACTGTGCATGTGTTTACGATAAATTGTGTCAACGGTGCAATATAACTAAGCAGTGATGTTTTGTAAACTTTCAGATGGTGAGAGGGGCGACGTCAGTGCTTACGCTAGCGCTGGCATGGGCGTGCGTCGCTCGCGGCAGCGTCCTTGTGCCCACCTACGTACTGCCGCCCGACTCGTTCGTGCGAGACCAACGGTCCCTGGCCGCGAAACCAGACTCCGATCCCGCGGAGTCCCAGCGGATGATCAGACGCCTGATCGGCGGACACATGAAAATCAAGCCAGAAAAAGACCACGGAAATTACAAAAACTCCATTAATCTAGACACCAAAACTGAGAGTGGCAAATTCGCTGGAGTAATCGTGCCCGAACTGTCGGGCGGCACCGTGGGATGGAACCAAGGAATCTGGGACGACGGCATGCTCATGTCGAGCGCTGGCGGGGGGAAGGACGCCGGTAAAACGAAAGAGGACGACGAGGATAAAAAAACGCTATCCGATCAAGTGGCCGAAGGCAAATACGGACTGATACAGAACGAAATCTTTTCGAAGGCACCTAAACGACCTGGGATTTTAAGCTACGAGCCGAATGCCGAGACTAGATCGAAAGATAATCTACAAAGTCTAGGCGGACTAAAGAAAGACGAAATATGGCTCGCAGAAGATCATTTGCTGGTTCTAAAAGGCGGCTCATTCCCAGAGCGTACTAAGGAAACGGAAAACAGACCGTGGCCACCGATCGATAGCTACGAGGCGCCTAGAAGGCAAGTAAAATTACCACAGAAACCCAAAATACCACCGCCCTTTCCAGTTCGACTCTCCGACGACGGCCCGCTCGTCTTCCTTACGCCTAACGGCAGTGTCCCTGCGTCCCTTTTCCCACCCTACCCTTCAGGAGAAGGCAAAGGCCCTCTACCTCCGCCGTCATTCTTTTTCCCACCGGGAGCGCCCTACCCCTCGGGTGATTATCAGAGAAACTCTACTTCCGGGGGAGCGCCGATGCCAGATCCTCCGTTCCCATTCCTACCCGGGAATGCGAGCGAAGGAGCATTCCCCTACCCTGGATCCATAAACGGCTCTTTTCCAGAAGGCTTTCCTCCGGGCGCAGCATTTCTACCACCACCCAGCAACCAGACCGACCTTTACGACGAAGACGACCCTTCGATCTACTATCCGCCGCCATACAATTTTTCTTATCACAATAACTACCAGAGTTACGTACCGGCCGGACCTCTCGTACCTGGAATTATACTACCACCACCACCCGACTTCTTTGCACCTCTAGAAGAAAAAACTACGACAGAAACCGTGAAAACTACAAGGCCAGCTTCAACACACATGCGATCGAAAGTTACGACAAAACAGCCCACAACTGTGGCATACAGAGGTAAATACAAAACAAGGCCTACAACAACTGAATCATGGACAACTGAAGCTCCTACTACTACTTCAACACCAACAGTGGAAGTTGTTACGGCTCCGAAATACAGAAAGCCTCAGCGCTTACAACCAATACCTCCGAGACATCCTGTCAGAGTACACAATCTACCAGATGAAATTACAACAAAGCCAAAAACCGAAAAACCGGTCTACAAAACAAGAACAAAACTCACATCAAAACCTATTTCAGTTTCAGTATTTTACGATTATCCAGAAACAGTTTACGATAATAAGAATCCAACAACTACGGAAAAGGCTCACATTGTTTACAAAGTACCACAAAAGGCGGGTCCTGAATATACCTCTGATGTAACATCGACATCCGTGCCATTGAGGGCTTATTACTCGAATACTCAAAACGATGAAGTTCCCACAACTAAATTACAACCTGTTTATAATCATAAGCCAAATGAAGACGCAATAGCTTCCTTTTACTTCTTCGATGAACAACCTAAAAGTTCACCAGCTCCAGAACCTTTCTTTGATGGAAGAAATTATTACAAAACTGTACCTAGTAAACGACCATTTTCAACTCAACAACAAAATGTGAACCAACACACTGGCTTTTCACCATCCGTAGACGTTGCTTACGGATCTATTGATCAAGCGGACGCTCTATTCTTGTGGCCGCAAAAACAAGGCCCTCGAACGCTCACGCAAGAATATTTCAGCGTACAAAAACCCAAACAACAGAACGTGTACGTGCAACAAATAAAACAGCGACCCGATGCATTCTACCAACAAATAGCTGATATTCAACAGACTATCGACTTGTATACGACAAAGAGGCCAAAAGCGCATTCACATAGACCACACTCGACTAAACCGAAAGCGATAACCTCCAGGCCTGTATACGAATTTAGTTACGACACAAAACATAGACCGGAAAAACTAACATTCAGAGCACCTAAATTAGACCCTGAACCTTTCAGGCCAATGGTGAGTTATAGTAAACCTTTCAATCTAGAGAATGAATTCAATGCCATAACTCCTACAGTTTCGTCGGGATATCAGCAATACCTAGTCGAAAATGCACAAGTAACGACGGAAAGTCCGACATCATCGAGGTATTACCCGAAAACGAAGACACGGGACGAAGAATACGAAGACTCTATTTATAACAAGGACCCTACTCCGAAGCCTAATTTAAATTATATTCCAGTCCAGACCGGCAGACCTGTGCTCCACGTTAACAAACACCCGAGTACAACACCTAATCCGATCAGTCATGGCTACTATACCAAACAAGATGAAAAATACATTGATGATATAACCAAGAATTCTTTCGATGTTTTCGGTCAGAAGCTAGAGGATGGAACTCATGATGTCAACGGCCTAGCTGTTACACCTCCCCTTGAATCAGTGAAGACGCCAATCAACAATAACATAAACCTGCAGTATGCGTACGAGATCGTCGATTCACAGAGTCCGAATCCACCGTCTCTACATAAGGACACGATTGTCAACGACCGCCACCCCCGTCCAACAGTCAACCCCTACAGTGAATCAATATATCAAGGTTCACCAAACGCAGAACTAGTGCAACCACCGAAACCACCTTCACTATTACACGATACGTTAGTGAACGACCGATACCCACGACCGGAAATAAATCCTGACAGCGAGTTCATCCCGATACCGAACCCTGGCTACAGGACAGCACAACAGTACAGGATACCATCGCAAGTGCAAAGGCCTCAGTATACTGGTGAACAGTATGACCTGAATAGGCCTTCGTTGGGCGGGGATATAGCTGTGAACTACAGGAGGCCTCTACCGCCTGTGAACCCTGACGCGGAGTGGATAGGACCAGTGAATACAGCTGGAGAAGGAAGACCGGGCTCATTCGTCTCGTATAGATTGCCCGGGGAAGGTGCACACGTATATTTCCTAACTCCACAGGCAGCGCAGGCCGCCCGAGAGAGGTACAGATCGCCGGGATACGGACGGTGATACCAAAGCTCTAGTCTGAACAGTACACCGCAAGCGGTACGTGTAAATACAAAGCAAATGTGATGTTTAAGTGTCCTAAGTAGTATTAGAATGAAAAGACTAGCGGGCCGCCCGCATTGCCATAATATTTAAAACGCAGTGAAGTGCAACTGTTGTGAAACGAACGCTAACAAGTATTTTTTAGTGGAACTATTTATTAAATTATTAATTGTTAAGAGACTGTGGTGCAAGCATAGGAGATAAGTAATTTATTCATGTATGTCAGTATTGATATTGAACTCATTAGATGTGATAGTGTGTGTGGGCGTGTATGAAAACTTTGTTGCCTTTATAATGATGTGGAATACCTGTTTGTTATTTTTAAATCGTTGTATTAATAATTAATGACAAGCGATTGTGATTTTTGTATGTCTTTATAAAACGAAATGAATTCAAGTAAGAAATTAAAAATAAAATGTTTAATATTACAAGACGTTGTTTTCTTGAAAACCTCTAGTTTACAAAAGATGTTGGGAGGGAGTATAAGTCGCGAGGGAGTTTAAATTAAGCGCAGTATAAAGAAGTATCAGTATAAAGAAGTATTTGATGCCCCGAACTTCGTCCGCGTAGTTATAGGTTTCTTGAGAATCCTGTGGGAACTCTTTAACTTTGCGGGATAAAAGTATGCAATCCATCCCTGTGCCAATATTCTTCAAAATCGGTGGAACAAATAGGCCGTCAAAATGTAGCAGTCAGACAGAACAGACATATTTGTACTATTAGAATAATATAATAAATAATAAAATAGATTACGCTTAAAGTTGTAATAAAAACGCATAGGTACATAATATTACCTAGGAATTTAATTTACCTATCCTTATGCGACAACGAATTGAATGAATTCCATAATTCGATAAACATTATATAATCATACTCATAGATAATAATACATGCAATGCAATAACAAACTGATAAAGGAAAATTTGCAAAAACAGCTCAAAGCGCGAAAAAAGATTGCATAAAATAATCAGGTCATCCTAAGAAAGCACTTAGAATTTCAAATCTGTATTAGATGTAGGTATTTCAGTTTATCATTTGTTAAAACTTTAGAAAGATTGCATAAAATTACGATAGAAAGTGCACAAAAAATATGTAGAAGCAATGACAAAAACCATAACATACTGTTAAGCGGGCACTAGACGATAGTTTTCGCTACAGTCAATTTTATGACTGACGAGTAACCCGCCTTATTAAAAATGTATTTATTTACTAGATGATGCCCGCGGCTTCATCCGCGTGGATTCGGCGGGAATTCTTTAATTTTCCGCGATAAACAGGCCCACGGCCCATCTGTTCAACCGATTTTGATGAAATTTTGTACAGGGATAGGTTGTATCACGGGGAAGGAAATAGGCTTTTACTTTTTATCCCGAAATATTAGAGTTTCCGCGTGAATCGAAAAAACTTAGTCCACGCGGATAAAGTCGCGGGCATATCTAGTAAGTATATAAGTATAGGTAGAGAGCACCAGCCTGGAGATATTTTCTGAGCAAAAAATAAGATAATAGTTACATTCTTGTGCACTTAAATTAATACAGGCGAAATTTTTTTCGGACAGACAATCCAGGCATCAGACGTTTAAATAAACCCTACAGATAAATCCGGTTACCAATAGCTTCCCAAGTAATTCAGGGTGCAAGTGAAAAGAAGAACGCTCCCTAACGGGGAATACTATTAATTGGTAGCGCGCAGTCCATACAAGTGGCGCCATCTAGTTCATGACTTAAGTACTTAAATCATGGAGACGCACGCGTAACGGAAATATAACGAATGTAATAGGCCTATTACACTGCACTAATCACAGGGACCCTACCTCTTAAATCAGTGTAGTGTAATAATATTTAGGGAGTAAGGGTCCCTAATATTATGGTCTTTATGGCTGTGTAATAAGCGACGCTCTATCAAGCGGCCACGCCCACCGTTAACACAGGGCCCTGAGAAAAGTGCAGTGTAATAGGCCTATAAGCGTAGAACGCTTGATTACAATAAATAGTTGGTGCGTGGTATCATACAAGTGGCGCCATCTAGTTCACAGCTTAATACCCCTATTACACTGCGCTTTCCACAGGGACCCTTACACTTGAATCAGCGTAGTGTAATAAGATTTTAAGAGTAAGGGTCCCACATTTGGTCCTTATCGCTGTGTAATAAGCGACGCTCTATCTAGCGGCCACGCCCACCCTTACCTCAGGGGCCTGTGGTAAGTGCAGTGTAATAGGCCTATAAGCGTAGAACGCTCGTTTAATATAAATAATACTACTAGGTGGCGCGTGGTATCATACAAGTGGCGCCATCTAGTTCACAGCTGAAGCACTAAATCCACTAACCTGTGTCTGGCTCGGTAGTCTGTGGCACGTCTTGCAAGGGATGCTCGTACAGTCTCAGGTACACTTGTATCGCGACGCGCGCGCATCGGAAGTAGAAGGGATGCGAGCGTAGGACGTCCTCTAACCGCAGCAAGCCGACGTACGAGCGTAGCGTCATTTTTCGCATACAGTACGAGTGGAAGTCGAATTGGTCCTCCATTATTTCGGAAAAATGCTGGAATGGATGAGATTAACAATACTTTAATCATCTCGGTGTCTTCAAGTCTTCAAAACAGGGTTTCAACTTTCAAAAAGTGAATGTAACGATGGAACGGATATTGGGAACAGGGTCAAAGTAGTCAATAAATAGAAAATAAATTAGAACAAGACTTCGGCAATAAGCATTTGAGAAAATAGTTATTTGTTCAACGAGAAAACAAAGTTTGTTCTTGTTTGCGAGTGCCTAGTTTGAATCCCGAGCGAGCAAAGGAATCTATAATACAATCACGTCGAGCGTATCGAGTAATTTTAAATTTGAATCCTGAGTGTAGTGAGGAATTTAAAGGCATGAGAAACAAAAAACTTTGTTATCGTGTGAAACATACGATTTTTGACCTCTAGTGAGGTGAAAAATGCATGCAAAAATAAATGCTACCTATCCGCAATTGGCCAGCGTGGTGGACTGGGTTAACCATTCTTATGTGTACCATTAGTCAGAGATTTTAAACTACACCTATGTTAATCGTATTCGAGCCTCCGAACACATTGACGTCAAATTAAAATGGACCCTAAAGCCCTTCATTTAAAATTACAAATTCAGTACAGTCGATTTTAACCGATACATAAAACCGTTTAGAAACGATTCCGTTTGGAGCGCTGGCTTTGAGCGCTTACACGAAATTGAGCTCCATTACAATGCGTTAAGGTTTATTTTACTTTAACGCCAATATTTTCGAACGTTACTATACAATCAACGCAGGTGTGATTTAATAACTCGGACTAACGGTACTGAGAGGAGACCTGTAAGTATTAGGCCTTCCATGGTTTGTTGTTGTTGTTGTTGACAATGATTCAAGATGGCTTACCCTATCGACTTCGTGTGCCTTTTTGAGTGCCTCGCCCCACTGCTGTAAGCGTTGGTACGCAGCCGCCGCCTCCGTTTGGAACCACATACATTGCATTTCGTTCAGGTTTTCCGTCGCTGGCACTCCTGAACGAGATAAATACATATTTTAGACCCGATTTCAGAAACGCCAGGTGGGAGGCTTCGGCCGTGGCTAGTTACCACCCTACGTGCCGCCAAGCGATTACGTGTTCCGGTACGATGCCGTGTAGAAACCGAATAGGGGTATGGGTTTAATATAACTGCCATGCCCCTAACAGGTTAGCCTGCTACCATCTTAGACTGCATCATCACTTACCATCAGGTGAGATGGTAGTCAAGGGCTAACTTGTAGTGGATTAAAAAAAAACGCCTGGTTCACCTTTTAACCCAGAGTTAGCTGCTACTTTGACAGAATTCGTATAAAACTTCGGTCGAAATTTCAAATTTAACCCAGGATGTATACGTAATCCGGAGTCTCTGCAAGCGGGCCTAACAGTTTTTAAGATTAATAATTTAACCAACTCTCAACTTTCAGTAAACATTTTCAGTTTTGGTAAAGAGAAGCACTGAATTGAGCAGTTAACTTTTAGTTTCTTCGATATCGTCAACGTTATTGTTCGGGGATATGGAACTAATAAATAATAGACTATTTGACAAGAGATTACGTGTTACGTGAGTTAAACTTATTATTGCTATCGTGGTATTACGCTATTAGTATGTACTAGCTTTTACCCGCCCCTTCGCTTACATTACTGATACAAATTTGAAACCCCAATTTTAGCCCTTTACTGGTAAAATTTTCAAAAATCCTGTCATAAAAGTTATCTGAATGCCAAATTTCAGCCCGATCCGTCCAGTAGTTTAGCTGTGCGTTGATAGATCAGTCAGTCAGTAAGGCACCTTATTCATTTACATACATATAGTCCCACAAACTTATCCGGCCCGGTGGCCAAAATTGGAACTAATTTTTATGCCTGTTAAGATTTGTTTTTTTCCCCCTAGATGATGCCCGCGACTTCGTCCGAGTGGATTAAGGTTTTGATTCTTTAATATTCTGGGATAAAAAGTAGCCTATGTCCTTCCCCGGGATTCAAAATATCTCGATACTAAAGGAGACGGTTCAGATTTGTATGGGGCGTGGCCTGTCCTTTTACAAGTCGAGAAAAGAAAAAAAATACTAGACCAGTTTTGATCGGTTAAAATCTACGAATTCGTCGTAATTTCAGTGGTGAAATTATTTTAAAACCTTTCCACGATAAGCTACACTAAACATGAGTGGGTAACAATGGCAGAGTCATATTTTTTGACGTTTTCAAGGAAAAACACGTTATTTTGACAGTGACTGTGAGAATTGTCATTTCATACATTTCGCGCCTACTACCTTCTCTATGGCTGCTGATGCCATCTTGGAAACGTATTGAAAACTTGAAATACATTTTTTTTCACGTTATTAACTTTACTATTCTAAATTATTCTATTTTTAATACACTCTATGTATTTTCCTCTATTCATGGTAGAGTGTACAAAGAGTCCACCAAAAGTGAACCTTCTCTTTTCATCAAAATCGGTTGCACAGATGGACCGTGAAAGCGTAGCAGACACTTTCGCATTTATAATATTAGTATGGATTTATAGTCCCACAAACTTATCTAAACCGGTGGCCAAAATTGCAACTAATTTTTATAGCTATTTATATTTTGTTGTAATTAAATTTTTCATATAATATATAAGATTGTAAAAACCGTTAGATTATAATCTAACTCGCGAAATTGCAAACTGTCGAAAGATTACAATTTAACGCATTATTTTTCGGTAAATTGTAATCTGTTAGGTATATCAAACCGATAGAACCTAAGTCACTACCTGATTATTTATGTCGAACCCTAACCTAACCTACAAGAAACAGACAAGAAAACGTAAATACATTGAATATTACAAAAATTGACACTCAGAACATTGAACGGTTCACAATCTGTCGACAGTTTACAATTTCGCGAGTTAGATTACAATCTAACGGTTTTTACGATCTTACGGTGACATATATACTAGCGAAGCTGTCACCGGTTCAGATCAGTTTGTCGGATTAAAAAAAAAAAAAAAAAGAATATAGTTGGTGACACATACCTTCCCTAGTAAACCTGTCGCACATATCCTCCGCTCGTTTGACGTGTCCGGCGCGTAACATGTACCGCGCACATTTGCTGTTCACATAACGATCGGCCGTGTCCATGGCTTGGGCTTCTTCTAACCACTTGTATGCCGATACTGGGTCGCCGGCGTGCTTTAATTAATAGACAAATACAGGTTATTAATTTTTTTTTAATTTTTATTCTTGTTTTTAAAGAGCTTTTATAGCTGACCTATATGTCAGCCCTATCGTTACACGCTACATACATTAATCCTAATTATGACAAATTCTAAATCTATAGCAATTTGAGAGAATCACTGATAAATTTATATACTTTCGTTGCTAACACTCAGAGGTTCGCTAAAAATAGAGTTAACAAGTGAAATTAATTTAACGAATTAAAAAATACGACTGCCCTGCCTTATTATTTTTGGAGTTTACCTCCATAAGAAGCGCTTTGCATATACATATAGCCTTTGGAATCTTATTCACATTTTTTATTAAATGATATTTTTTTGTGAATCACTAAATATTGAACTATAGTGTTATATATTTTTGGAATCTACTCATCATTTTCTAGATGATGATTATATAGTTAATCTTATTTTCGTTTTTTTTTTTCAATTTTGGTCTTTAATGCGGGACCATGGTCACCCCACCATTTTTTTTTTAAAATTTTCCTAGCCTATGTCACTCAGAATAAACTAGGGACTCTAACGATACCTCATTTATCAAAATCGGTTCAGGCGTATAGAAGTTATGGTGGAATATACAAACTCACATACATACATACATACATACATACATACATACATACATGAACCCTGAAAACAATATACTCCTTTTTTCAGGCAGTCGTATAAAAACACCAATATTCATTAAATTTTAATTAAGTTCACACGTCAGTGTTTCTCTCAAATTGCGGTTACGGACACATGCCAATAGCAAGTGTAAAATATCATCAACTTGCCCACATACTTCACAATTGGGAGAGTCGCTTTTCCTCGTAAGAT
The DNA here is from genome assembly GCA_964035005.1 of Erebia palarica. NCBI lineage: Eukaryota > Metazoa > Arthropoda > Insecta > Lepidoptera > Nymphalidae > Erebia > Erebia palarica. The sequence continues at coordinate 17,351,741 of OZ035995.1, forward strand.
GTTTAAACTTGCCTAATGAGGTTATTAATTTATAGTTACTATCAGTGGCGTGCACAGGGTTTGAAGTTAGGGTAGGCATTAGTTAATAAGCATTAATAATATTTACTTGCTGTTTTGATGAAAACTTTATATTAATACACCACCCGCGAGTTAATCTCCTAACTTCTCCTATTCCTAAGGTTGCCTGGCAGAGATCGCTACTAAGCGATAAGGCCGCCTTTTTGTATACTACTTCGTTCTTTGTTTTCTATGTATTTTTTGTGTCCTTTTTATGTGTTTTGTGGTATACAAAATAAAGAATAATAATAATAATAAAAATGAGTTTTGACGTATTTCCGTTTGGGTAAGCAGTGCTTTTGTGTCTCTATGAACTGCACACCACTGGTTACTATTATTATTTATTCATATTATAAAACAAAAAGTTACAAACTTAGTCTACTTGGTGTAGCATAAACTCGACTGAGTCTTTCTGTACACCAACGAGCCCTCGACTTTAGGTGGACCGTAAATCCATACTTAATATTATAAATGCGAAAGTGTGTCTGTATATCTTGTCTGTCTGCTACGCTTTCCCGGCCCGGGGAACAACATCCCGGAAAAATAAAGAGTTCCCTCGGGAATCAAAAACTCTTAATCCACACGGTCGAAGTCGCGGGCATCATCTATTTTAATATAAATCATAATCACATTTTCATTACCAACCATATTTCAACTATTTCTAATGACTAACAAATAAGCAAAGTATTGTATGTTACTAATTAACTATAACTATTTCTAAATACTAACAAATAAGCTAAATTTGACTTGACAGACATATCTTAAGGGTTGCAAACCTAACTTTTAGGTAAGCAACCCTAAAAAACAAGTAGCAACTAAGCTTCAGGCCTTACTTTGCGTAAGTCCATGATAACTAAGGGACTAGAAGCTTGGCAGACTTTGTCCGGCTTTGAACCTAGTTATTTCTCCCGAATTGTTGATCTAAACCATTCCAGGACCCACACAACACAAAAATTTACATCAAAATGGGTCGCAATTGTTTTTTTTTACAGTTAATGAATATTATATATGAATTATTACTATTCTATTCTATTGTAAACCAATCATCATCACAATAATTATAAGACTGAATCCCGCCTATGTGGACTGAACTATCTTATTTATTAGATTGAGTGATTTATGAAAGACTTTCGTAACGTGGAGCTACATAAGAATTGCAAGCAATACAATACGGAACAGTGGGCAGCCTGTCATAACTACAGTTTAACATAGAAGTTTGTGACCGACCATGGACTAGAGTTGCTTAGCTTTCAAAACCTCACCTCTATATCCGTCCCTTAACAACAAAAGAATCTAGCGTGTAACACACAATTATGTAAACAGCCTCAATAATATAGTTATAGTGCATGGTTCAATTAGTGTATTTCTTGTAATCGTAGTGATATGCTACGACGTAATATACCCATAGCAATTACAATACTAACCTTGTATATCCATCTTTTAAAACTAAACAACTCTATCAAAGCAGTTGTGTGAACTACTTTGATGGATTAGAGAGAGTGTAGAGTATGATTAGAGTACACAGAAAGGGTAGAAAAGACACAGGTATGTACGCAGACTCTATATAACGCAGGGTTCCATCAGTATCTTTCTTGTAATCGTAGTGATGTGCTACGAAGTAATATACCCATAGCAATTACAATACTAACCTTGTATATCCGTCCTTTAACAATAAACAATTCTATTAAAGTAGGCGTGTGTTTCGCGGCCTCTATATAGTGCAGGGCTCTATCTGTGTCTTTCTTGTAATCGTAGTGATGTGCTACGAAGTAATTTAACCATAGCAATTACAATACTAACCTTGTATATCTGTCCTTTAACAATAAACAACTCAATTAAAGTAGGCGTGTGTTCTATCGCGGCCTCTATATAGTGCAGTGCTCTATCTGTGTCTTTCTAGTAATCGTAGTGATGTGCTACGAAGTAATTTAACCATAGCAATTACAATACTAACCTTGTATATCCGTCCTTTAACAATAAACAACTCTATTAAAGTAGGCGTGTGTTCTATCGCGGCCTCTATATAGTGCAGGGCTCTATCTGTGTCTTTCTTGTAATCGTAGTGTTGTGCCGCGAAGTAATACGCCCATAGTAAAGCACTGGCTGGCTGTTTCACTTCGTCGGGCTTCGAACTAAATGTACCGGATTTCGATAAGTTCTCCATATACTGTAGTATTAGTTTTTCTATTGTGTCTGCTTTACTTTGATCGGAGTATAAAGACCTGGAAAGAAACACACACCTGTTAATATTTTATATTGTTGGAGTGCCTAAAATTTTCTCAGCTGCAATGTATATGTCACCGTAAGATTGCAAAAACCGTTAGATTGTAATCTAACTAGCGAAATTGTAAACTGTCGACAGATTGTTAACCGTTCAATGTTCAGAGTGTCAATTTTTGAAATATTCTTTGTATTTACATTTTCTTGTCTCTTGTAGGTTAGGTTAGGGTTCGACATAAATAATCAGGTAGTGATCATTACTGATTATTATTAGGTGAAATGATTATTATTAGGTCCTATCGGGTTAATATACCTAACAGATTACAATCTACCGAAAAATAATGCGTTAAATTGTAATCTTTCGACAGTTTGCAATTTCGCGAGTTAGATTATAATCTAAGGGTTTTTACAATCTTACGCTGACATATATACACTCAAATGAATTAGTTCTAGAAATGATCAATTATAATTGATTATTTCTAATAGAATAAATCAAAAAGGATAATTGTAATAGTAATTATTATTCTTCAAAAAACAAAAATTCTTTTTGATCTATCACAACTTACACAAACACATAAATAAAGTAAGTATTCACTTGTGAAAGATCCACAAGTTACCCTCACAAACACAAGCTGTCTTACATTAACATTTAGAGTTACCTACATGATGAAAATCAATCATGATCATCATTAAAAAAACCTTATAGGGAAGACATTTCTGAAGTTATGAACCGTTCTACTATTTATTTTGAATTGTTATAAAATCTATCTTCTCTGTCATAATTATTATAAAATAATAATATTATGTATTTATCTGTTATATCATTATGTCTATATATATATATACATATATATATATATATATAATATTTATGTCATTAGTAAGTGTATTTATATAAGTTTATGATAATAACTCATTTCATTCCACCTCATATTTTGTTGTACCTTTTCTTCCTTTACTACATTTCCAAGGGTCACTGGTAGAGATCTCATATAGAGATAAGTGCTTCCTTGTCCACTGTTTCTGTTATTCTAAGTATTTCATAACGTTTCGGTACAAAATAATATTTTTAAAAAAATGGGATATACACACATCTATATATAAAAGCGAAAGGTCACTGATTCATCACGATATCTCAGGAACTATAAAGCATACAAACTTGAAATTTGGAAGATAGGTTCCTTCTATGGTGTAGACGGCAGTTAAGAAACGGTTTTGAGAAAATTCACCCCTAAGGGGTTGAAATGGGGGTTGGAAGTTTGTATGAAAGTCCTTTGTTTTTGATGTTAGAGACATGAAAATTGGCAATTAAGTTAACATTTATAAATCATAATAACCCATATAAGCAATTTTTAGAAAATTCACCCCAAAGATTGTGTAATCGGGGTTGTAAATTTGTATGAAAGTCAATGTGTTTGGAGTTAGAGACCTGAAAATCAGCATTTAAGTTATTCGATTTAAATAATAATAACCTGTATGAGCAATTTTACGAAAAACACAGCCCAAATGGGCTGAAATGGGGGTTGGAAGCTTACATGAGAGTTCTAAGTTTTTGAAGTTAGATACTTGAAAATCTCCATAAAGGTTATTAGTTTTAAGTAATAATAAACTGCATAAGCAATTTTACGAAAATCCAGTAAATAAGTTTTTAAAATCGGCATTAAGGTTATTACTTATTAGTTTTAGCCGCTATATGTAACTCTTTATTAAACTTAAAAACACTCTTCTAGTATGGAAGTTGTATGAAATTCGCAATTGTGACGACATCAAATTTCAACGCACTTTTTTTCTTTAATCTATATTACAAAATGGTTATCAAACTGAAAACTAATCGAGGATGTGAATTTTAGGTCTTTTTGAAGACCCACTATTTAATAATCAGTTAGAAATAATTTATTTTTGATAAAGGCATCATCCCTCAAATCAACAAAGAGTGGCGGGATGCCTTTATGCAGTCCGCGTCTCAGGTGCTATATTCTTCCTTTACTACCTTTCCAAGGGTCACTGGTAGGGATCTCTTATAGAGATAAGTGCTTCCTTGTCCACTATCTTTCTGTTTTTCTAAGTATTTCATAAGTTTTTGATACAAATTTTTTTTTTTTTTAAATTGGGATATACCGTTTTCTGAAACAGTTCAGAAATTACCTCAAATCAACAAAGAGTGGCGGGATGCCTTTATGCAGTCCGTGTCTCAGGTACTCGTCAGCGAGCCGCTCGAACGACGGCATCCGCGCCTCCGTTAGCTGCAGGCGCCGCGGCGCTATTGCTTTGGGATACTCTTTTCTGAAATGGGAAAAAATTTTTTTTTTTTTTTTGGAATGAAGTTCTTTATCGCGCGTTGCAAAAGGGGGCTAGACGGAAAAAATTAAGACCAAAAGTTGTAACGACACTTTTTGCTATAGGTGTAAGCCGTGCGGCGTGCGCGTGTTTCTCTGTCTGTCTCTCTCTCTCATAGAATGCAAGCCAGTTATTTTCGTTTCGTCTTTCTATTTCGCATTGAACAGTGTGGTATTGCGATGATTATTTTTTATTAAATATTGTGTATATTTGTTAATAATAATAAAAAAAATGTAACTTAAAAAAAAAATATATTACAATTCCTTCACCAATGAATCGAAAGGAACTTCGTTCCATCCGGGTGTCCCTTGACACCGTTTTTTTTTTAATATATTGGCAAGTGCTTGGCTGCAATCAGACCTGCTTGCAAGCTTGGTATATCTGTCACCGTAAAATTGCAAAAACCGTTAGATTGTAATCTGACTACAATTCAACGCATTATTTCTCGGTAGATTGTAATCCGTTAGGTATATCGACCCGACAGAACCTAATAATAATCAGTAATAATCACTACCTGAGTATTTATGTCGTAATCCTAACCTAACCTACAAGAGACAAGAAAACGTAAATACAATGAATATTTCAAAAATTGACACTCAGAACAATGAACGGTTAACAATTTCGCTAGTTAGATTACAATCTAACGGTTTTTGCAATCTTACGGTGATATATACAACGTATTTGTCATTTATTTACGCATGTTTTTAATAAAACTAACAGCGTGCGAGATTTCAGAAACTAATCTTGTAAAGTTATAGTGCGTTAACATTAGGTTGGTTTGGCCTGCAACCATTTCCGGTAACCTACTGATGCAAACTGTAATTTAATAGGTCGCATTCGATCGCTGCTCGTTTACAATGATCTAGCATAAAAGTTGTTAATATGGCCAAATATTCAGACATAACCAACTTATGGAAACTTGCAGTTGGCCGAAAATGCGTCGGCCGTATTCGGTTAACGACGTTTTGTAAGCAGGTCACTTCGGTTAACGAGTCCTGTTAAACCGAATGCGGACGACACATTCGATCAACAACCTAATTTAAGGGCTCCTTTAGATACAAGGAACTCTTCTAGTTTCGTGCAGTCCGTCTGTCTGTGCCACACTCGGGCAATTTGGTACAGTTCTAGAAGCATGTTACTGCTATTCTCTCTCTCTGCGTCATATTCTGCATTATTGAGGTTCGTGGCCCCTTTCCATTAATCAAATAATGGTAGGTTTTTTGGGATCATAATGCGGTGGGTTCGCATACGACTCGACTAAAAGTATTTAAACTCTCAGGTTTTTGTAATGATTATTATTGCATGTTAGTCATAACAACCGGGACCGACGGCTTAACGTGCTCAGAGGCCCGAGAAAACGAAAAAGCAACATTTGAACCTCCTAACCCTTCGGTCACCCATCCAGTTACCAACCTGGGTCAACGTTGCTTAACAATCGCAACCGACTGATATGCGTTATCACAACTGGGCCACTCGTCCCACCGAAAAAAAACAACGAAAAAAAAGCGAGAATTTAAAAAAAAATTGGTTCACCCCCTTCAATGCTACTTCATTGAATAGGTATTTTCAAATTGTTTAAAGGTTTATCATAATCATAGTCTGTACTTAACACTTTACAAAATGTGGTTTTATGGACATTTGAAGCAGACTGCAGAAGTGATGGTGGACAAAGTTTACTTCTGCCTGAAAGTCACATCTAAAGAAAGTAATAAAAACTCACTTATATTCGTCATAGAAGGCCACAATTTCGTCAGGATCACTAAGCTGTTTAGCTTCTACTAATTTCTGGTAATACATCACATTCTCTGGATTCCGCTTGAGTAAATCCACATATACCGCTTCTGCTTCTTTAAATCTAGAATTAAAAACATTACAGAATCAATTAATTAATTATCTTAACCAATAAGCATCTCTTGGGAATAAATCTGGTGTAACAGTTTGTCATAATATTATAAGAATTGAGGTATTGTAGGATGAAAGGTAACAAGTTATTTTTTACCAAAAATATAACTGCATTTTCCCCAAAAAATAAGAGAAGTTAAGACTAAATTAAAGTTTTATATGACAATCCATAGTCCAAAGTAGTATTGTAAATGCGAAAGTGTGTCTGTCTTTATGAAGAAATTTGGTACAGAGACAGGTTACACATAATAGGTTACACAACATAGGTTACCCGAATATTGAAGATTCCAGTGGGAATACAAAAAATCAATCCACGCGGACGAAGTTGCGGGCATCATCTAGTCTACCATAATGTAAATTAAGTAAGTTGTATGGACAAGATTAGTGTAACAACTGGTTAATTTCACATTAAGCATCAAGCTCAAGTAGTTACAATAGGTAAGTATATGATATTTTGATGACCTCCTGAAGTCTTATATAAGTGGGAGGTCCCGAATTTTCAGTCAATTCAGTCAGAGTTAATTTGAGAATTTATTATTTCTGAATTTTAGCACCCTACCGGCAAACATGTGCCGGCCGACAAGCTATTTAGCGTTCCAATATGATGCTGTGTATATGTCACCGTAAGATTGCAAAAACCATTAGAATGTAATCTAACTAGCGAAATTGTAAACTGTCGACAGATTGTGAACCGTTCAATGTTATGAGTGTAAATTTTTGAAATATTCATTGTATTTACGTTTTCTTGTCTCTTTCTTGTATGTTAGGTTAAGGTTCGACATAAATAATCAGGTTTTATCGGGTTCATATACCTAACAGATTACAATCTACCGAATAATAGTGTGTTAAATTGTAATCTGTCGACAGTTTACAATTTCGCTAGTTAGATTACAATCTAACGGTTTTTGCAATTTTACTGTGACATAATATATTATAACTAATATAGTAGGGGTTTAACTACTATAACTATCCTTTACGGGCTAGGAGCTGCCATCTGAGACTGCATCAATACTTACCATCTGATAAGGTCACAGCGAAGTGCTATCACACTCACAATGAAAACAGAAGAAGAGTATCGCAGTGAAAACAGTGTAAGATGCAGTCTAAAATATTATTGTCATGTCTTTACATAAACTCATGTTTCTATTAGTTACACTGCTTATAAATGAATATTATTATGCAGCAATGAACTCTTTGAGTTAATAGTGAATACTTGAGTATCATTTTAATATAGCATATATTTAATAATAAATAAATAGCACTAACCTCTTCAATTTTAAATAATACTCTCCCGAGGTCTCCTTAATTGATAACTTATCTAGAATTTGACTTTGGAATTTCTGCAAATGTTGTAATGCTCTCTCATACTGCCCTGACTCAGCTAAGACCATGTTCTGGTATAATAATAGCTCTGAATGCTCATAGTCATAAGGACCTTTCATCTGGTTGGTTCGGAAGGCGTCCAATATACTGTTAGCCATTTCATAGTCACCTAGAAGATGGTAGCTCATGGCGAAACCAATCCATGATGCTCTTTGTGTTGGTCTTAACATGAACAGTTGGTAGCGAGTGTCCTGTAAATAAATGTTCATTTATTACAATAAATCTTTTTTGGTATCTTAGAATAATACTACTAGGTATTTCAAGTTTCTCAAACAAACTGCCCCACGATTGTGTAATCGTATCGTATCGTATCGGAAATCGTAATCGTAATCGTTTGTCAAACATATAATTCGGCATGTTTAAGGATTTCTTAGATGCCTGCATGTCATAAAGCACTATGAACTCCTTAACAGTTTGAGTAATAAGTTTTAAGCTGTTAAATGATTACGATTTTCTTAGACACTTGGGCCTCTGATCTCGGATGAAAAAACATATACATATACAAATTATGCTTTCAGTGTTTGTAACTCTAACCATGGGTTAGGAAAGATTCTACTAAGAGTGGCTCAGCTCCAGTAACTTTTTTTAAAATACCAGATTTTGTAATTGTTGAATTTACCTACTACATACCTACAGATGGCCAAAGGAAAAGAGAGTAACGATGCAGGGGATGGGAAGATGACATAAAAAAGGAGCAACATAGAAATGCTCATCATATAAAAAAACATTCAAAAAATGTCTGCAAATAATTGATGCTCAATTTTGGGGAAGATCTCTATTTATAATGATTGCATTTTTGTACTTTATACTGTGGTACAGTGACAGTAGTGATAGTGTTGTTCTATTTCATGAAGGCTCACTAGATCAATTTCGTACTAGTGATGAGGGAGAAGAAAGATCCGTATTTGTATCCATATCCGTTACTTTATTGACGGGTCTTTTACCTTATTAATTTTCAATAAATAGATGAAATTCCATTCAGATTATTTTTTTGATTTCTTAAAATCAAATATTTGCCACCTTTATATTGCAAACATTTATCGTTACGCGCACTGACACCGACTGAGTAAGTAAGTTAAAATCCTTATCCGTATCTGCGGATCTGACAGCAAATATTCGTATTCAGATCTATATATACAGATATACATTTTAAACGATCCGGCACGTCACTAATACATACAATGTACATAATTTTTTTTTACTTTTAGTATGATGTGACACCTGTTATAGATTGTTTAAGAATGTGTGTAACTCGCATTTAGTTTATAAGTATCTTTTAATGCAGTGGCTCTCAAACTTTTTTGGTGACGGAACCCTTTTGGGAAGCAAACTACTTGATGGAACCCTACAATAAAACAATAGTTTTTAAAAGTGTATTCTTTATTAACAAGCATAATAAAAGTACAATGTAACAGTTAGGTACTAATTATGACTTACTTTACCACACGGAAAATACAATAATAGAATATATTCTATTAAAAAAGAAAAAATCTAACTAATGGGAGATATGAAACTGTTTTTTATTTTTTGGTTGGTATCAGGTTTGATAGAAGACAGTTGAAGTCTCATATCATGTTCGGCGTCCAGTCTATTCCGATATTTTGTTTTCGTGGCTGCATAGGTTGAGAATCCTGTTTCGCTCAAATATGTTGTTGGGAACGGGAGAAGAATATTCAGAGCCATTTTGCCAAGCATTGGATATTCATCACGGATTTTGCACCAAAAATCGTTGAGAGGCGTCGTTTTGAACAGTGAGTCCATACTTGTGTCTGATGACATTTCTAAAAGAGATTCATATATCTCGTTTGACATACTTTCGGGCTTTTGCAAGTTGGGTAAAAAAGGATTATGAATCCATGAATTCAGTTTCATTTTTGTATTCTGTTCTTCGGGAAAATACTTTTCAAAAGATGCGCGCATCGAACTGAGATATTGGACCAATTCTTCAAACACATCATCTTGAAACATTTCTGAGTCGTAAAGCGTAAAGACGTAAAGCTTTCTATTTCTTTCTTACCAACGCAAATAATCCAAAAATCTAATTTTCTTTTGAAGGCAGTTATTTTGTTATAGGCCTGAAACACTGTTGTCTGTTTACCTTGCAATGATAAATTCAATTCGTTCAGTTTTTGAAAGATATCCGCCATAAAAGACAATCGGAACAACCAAGTTTTATCATACAAACGGTCCTTCAAATTAAAAGAAGTATCTGCTGAAAGAAACATTTGTAACTCGGCTCTAAGTTCAAATAGCCTTGTTAAAGTTTTACCCCGAGACAGCCATCGCACTTCTGTATGGAGCAGCAGTGTTTTATGTTTGCTGCCATAATCTTCACACAATAATGAAAACAATCGGGATTGTAGTGGTCGTAATTTGATAAAATTAATTATTATGACTGCTTCATCCATAACTAATTTTAGATTTGATGGCATTTGCTTCATCGCAAGTGCTTGTCTATGCAGAATACAATGGCTGGAACTAAAATTAGGCGCTGTATTTTTTATTCGTGACACTGATCCTGCTGTTTTACCTGTCATCGCCTTGGCCCCATCTGTGCAAATGTCAATGCAATTGTCCCAACTGAGATTATTTTCTTAAAAAAATATATTTATTTTATTAAAAATTTCTTCCCCGGTAGTGTTTGTGAGCAGCGGTGAACACATAAGCATGTCTTCTTCAAAAGAACTTTCATATGGATATCTCACGATAACCAGCAAGATAGCCAAACCAGCGACATCCGTCGACTCGTCCATTTGCAAGGCGAATCGTGTTTTTTCTAGACGTGTAACTTGTTCTTGTTTGACGTAGCTTGCCAGATCATGGATTCGCCGTGAAGCAGTATCGTTTGATAGCGGCACAGTAGAAAGATGCTTTGCAGATTTTTCATCGAGCATACATTTTGTTATGTCTAATACACATGGCTTTAAATTAAATTCTCAGCGATAGTGTGCGCTTCACCTGCTTGTGCAATGCGATAGCTAACTAAATATGATGCCTCCGTGGCCTTTTCGTTGATAGTTTGTGTTAAATGCATCATATTTTTTTGACTGTCCAATAACTGATCTTTTTTACGAACAAAAAATTATTTAGTCTTGTCTTTAGACTCGGGATGTACAGTTTCTAAATGTCGGCGCAATTTGGCAGGTGCCATGGAACTATTAGGAAGCAGTTTACTACATAGCATGCAAAGAGGTGAGCCGTTAGAATCAACAAATCCGAAACTGATACATGATTCATCATACTTCCTTTTTTTCGTCTTTCGTCTTTGAAACCGTCGAGCTTGACGTCGTGGCATCATCGTTTGGATCGGTGATTGCTATATTCTCCGCGCGTACTACTTTTGAACATTCAGCGTCATTAGAAGATGTTGTTGCAACACGTTTAACACCTTTAAGCCAACGTTCCATTCTTCTTTATTTATAATGTTACACGTTAGGATGGTGAGGTCTAAATAATGCACAATCGTTACTGACGAGGCGCGACGCGCCGCTTTTATACTTAGTCCTAGACTCGATCTCGAATATTCTCGAAAATACTCGAGTCGGCGCCTTTGATACACAAAAAGCAAAAATTAAAAGAGATATAAACAATAAACAATAATAAACAAAAATAAAAATTGCGTTGTAAACAATCTCGACTTTACTTTTTGAAGTTAGAGTCGAAAGTCGCTTGTTGACAACTATAGCGTCTAATTCAGAGGCGGCTTATATCAAAGGAACTGCGCGCGCCCAAGTATACAAGTATACATGTTGATACCAAACTTATGAGATATTGTACCAGCTATTCTAGGTTACACATGTTTCTACAAATACAAATAAATAAATAAATAAATATAACTACGCGCGGCCGCGGAGTCAAAATGTTCGACTAGAGAGAGGTGTTTTGATTTTTTTTCTAAATTCTTGCGGAACCCCTACAGAGGTATCGCGGAACCCTAGGGTTCCGCGGAACACACTTAGAGTATAGCTGTTTTAATGTATCAATTTCTTGGTTGTCCTAATAAATATAAATACATGCACTACCATAAACATAGGTAAACCCCCTTTGTGAGATATACTTAGTATTTATTTAATAAATTTCACTTTGTTTCACAAAGCATGTATGAGCAGTAGATGTCAGAGAGGGACACTGCAATATATTTACAATATTATCATAGTTGTTTTACTTACTTTGTAACCTTCCAGATCTCTCATTTGAATTTGGAGCAAGGACAGATCGCGGAGGATTTGTATATTCTCTTTTTCCCATTTTAAAGCATTGCGGTAACATTTAATTGCCTCATCATATTTCTTATCCGATCTCTGTAGAAGACCATAAACGTGCCAACACACAGGTGACTTCAGGTCATTACGGAGACCTCTACGAACATACTCATATGCTTCATCTTTGCGGCCAAGACAGTTTAATGTCAATCCTTTCATTGCCAAGGTCTCTGAAAACATTACAGTTAACTTTCATTAATGTATTAAAGTTGACTTCCCACACAATGCCGTAACTAAAACTGTAAGTAAAAATTTTAAAAATATATGCCCCCTAAAAATTAAACAAGGCTTTTATTAAACCTAATTCATCTTTTCTGATACTTGCAATACTAGTTTATGTATTTAACTTAGTCTAGAAGCACCCAATTGGATTATTTGTACAAATAAAATAGAATATACCGGTATAATATGTACTAAAGGTTTTCTCATCAAAATAATGTACTTAATTATTAAAGACCAATATTAGCTCCATACCTCCATGCTCTGCGAATTTAGGATTCGATAATATCTGCTTTGCAAATTTCAAGCCATTTTTGTATTGTTTATGTTCGTAACACCGCTGAAAATATTAGATAATTAATTAGATTTCATTAACCTCATTTATTATTGGATGCAACCCAAATAATGCAGATGCAAGAAGATATCAGGTTTTAACATAAAACCCTTTAGGGTATATTGCTGGAATATATTTTATAAGAACAGCTAGATAATGGATAATTGAACTGAAGTGTAATTAACTTTTCATAGCAATTGCACTATTTTTTATTTGGAAAAAATAGCCGTGAATGACAAGCCACTTGAACCAAACCGAATGTTTACAACAAAACTTACCAATATTCTTTTGAAAAGAGCATTCTCTTTTGGTGGCAATGGATTGCTCGGTGGCATTTTATCTAAATAATACGAGTTATCTTTTTATTATTTCACTAATAAATTGAAATATTACTAAAAACCTCGTGGCTATAAACCAGAGAAGTCGATGAAGGCTGGATAAAGGAGTTTAGTGGTCTATGGCAACTGGGTCACGTGATCAGTAAAAAACATTGCCCTGCATAAAATTCAGCAGTGCCTCATCACGTTTCACATCACGATTTTCGCTGAAAAAAACTCTGGGTCACTTTCAGATACAAGTTTAAAGCATTGTGTTTAATTTTACAATACAAGAATCTTTATAATATCATCTAATGAATTTAGGGAAATACGTTTAGGGAACACAGGATTTGATTTCTGGCAACATTCTTTACTAGCTCAAAGCCAAACTTTTGTCAGCAAAGTCAATGACTCTTTGACATCTAACATAACTTTATTTTTTGCCTGTTCTTGGTGCTAAGGTTTTTGACGATAAGGTTACCAGATCTGGGAGAATGCTACGATTTTAGCAGATTATGACCCTATTTTGAGTTTTGTATCAAGTTAGAAAAAATCTGCAGGTTTTAGTAGAATCTTAAGCTGGAAACAAAGCGGCGTCCGCGAATTTCTTTACTCCATGGCCAATTCTTTAAAGAATAGATCCTTAAATTGTATTCTGTGCTACACTATTGACGACGAAACAGGAAAGTGACGGCGTTTAATTTCATGAATTAGCAGAATTGATTTCACGTGCAAGATTTTCGTCAGGATTTTTACTGAAATCCTGAATGCAAAAAAAGTTTCGCAGGTGTCAGTAGTTTGTAAATCAGCAGGATCATCAATTTAAAACTGGTCACACTGCAAAGTGCGAGTCTGGTGCGAGTCAAGAGTGCCTGGGTGGGCAATTGTCTCTGTCCGCTTCTAATAAATTAATTTTCAAAAAAATCTTGTTTCAAAAAAATAGTTAATAGCACATAGTTAATTGAGTAGCGAAGACGTGATCGGTGCTTCAGACCTTGTTGTGTACGAGGAATATGGGTATAGAAAACATGCGTCGTTGGCCAATGTATATTATTTTTGCTGTATCCATTTTACTTACCCTTTCACTACTGAATAGTTGGAATGTGGAGACTGAATTGCAAAATCGTTTATCTGAAGTCAGCACGCAGTTGCAGGTATGTTCGCGACAGCAGACATCATGCATGGAGGAATCTTTAAGGTATCAACAACAACGAGATATTTACAGTACAAAAGTAAATGATTTAGAAAGTTCGAAAATTAAGTTGACGAACGATATATCCGACTATAAATCAAAAGTTATGAAATCCGAGATGCAAATCAACAGAACGTTAGTAGACGTTGAGCTTTGTAAAACTGAGTTGCAGTCGTTGAAAAACTTACAAATGAGCAAGTCAGCTACTTTAGAAACTTTACGATTAGAGAAAGAGACTTTGACAACTCAGTTGGAGGAGCGAAAGAAAAGAATTGACGAACTTGAACGAGAGATAACTAAGTTGAAAATTTCTATGACAACTAAAAGTGCTCCAAACCCGTCAGTTGCATCTAGAGTTACTCCCGCTGCTCAACCTCCTAAACTCAGCCCAGCCCTGAACGCTAATATGCCAGTGATAGAAAATAATGCTAAGGAGGAAATGGAGGACCCCAGTGCGCTAAATGATGTAGATAATTTTGAACAACAGTAATTTATTTGTAAGGTAAAGCAGACCCTGTTTCCCTAGTAGGAAATTAAGATTTACAATTGTACTGTATTAATCGTTAATTTGGTTGCTAGGGGTCAGGAAATCATGGCTAGTGGGATGATGCTAAGATGAAGAAGGTGACAAATTAGAGGCCTAAATATCTGTTCAGATGAACTACACCAGAATTATTGTGTGGTTGTGGCACATCTGGAAGAACCCTAAAAGTTGTGATAATATCTGTATATTATTGCACCAAATTACTTGGTATAAATAAATTGAGTTCGAGAAATCCATCATACCCAATGTAAAAGATCAAAGGTCAGCTATCTCAACAGGATAGTCAAGAGGTAACTGAACTTTTAAATTTTAAAATGTGACCTAAATCTTATTGATTGATAATACTTTAGTGCCTGTATTGCAACAGGAATTGGTGGTAATTTGGTTGTAAATTATTTTAAGCTACTGAAGTATTGACACAATGTAATCCTCATGCCTTAATATGGCCAAATTACATTTATGAGATTATCATAAATTCAGCCAATCAGAACACTGCGAGGTTGTAGCCATGAATAATATAGCTCTTAAAATATAGGCCTATCTAGTAATCTGTGGGCCTATTCTTCTGTGGGCTATTCTCAGTAGATTAATAAAAGATGCCAGTGCCTTAACACATCAATCAGTTAAGAATTATTAGTAATAGATAGTTTAATTTTGTGTACAACTATGTTAGCACCATTTACAAATCGTATGATAAATCTTTGTGGAGGTTTTTAAGGAATTAGGTAATTTTTTGTCAATTTAACTTGTATTATTTTATTAGGTTAATGATTAAGGTGAAAAATACAATGGCTATGGTTATCTTTTTGGCTTACTGCATAACCAAAACAATGAAATCACAAATAGTTAAAATTTTTATTAGATCTTATTATTTGTACTGTAGTTGCTAAAATTGGTAATGTTAATTCAAAGTTTATAAGGCCAGTAAAGTATTTATTGTCTAGTGTCTGACTGAAACCGAAAATTCCATATTTTAGATCATGTTTTCATGGGGAGATTGAAGTAATTATCATTTATCAGCTGGAGGGTTTTTTTACTAAAACTAGGCCAAAACCAAAAGTTTGGTTGGATACTAATTATGGTTTTTCTATATGTTGTACTGATGCTCTTGAAAAACGTGTACAGGTTGTTTAATCTTAAAATGAACATGTATCTGCATGTTGAGCATGTACCTACATGCAATCAAGCTGCAAATATACACCAACAGTGACACCACTGTTGGTGTATATTTGCAGCTTGGTTGTTAATTGGTTTGATTTCAGCTGTGGAATGTAAATTTTTCATACACATCATAATTTTCAAACATTTATACATTGACCAGCTCTCACGGCGTTAGGCCAACGTGCACTGGAGGCTTTTAAAATATTATGGCAGCTAGCCTTGAAGACTTGCGAGCAATTTTTTATTATAATATAATGGCAATGATTTTTGCACACAAAAATTTACTGATTAAGTCTTGGTTAAAACAGGAATGCTTGTGCTTCCTCGTTCCATCCCCACTTCTTTATAAACTAAGAATTTGGTTACTAATCCTTACTCCTTACTAATATTATAAACGCGAAAGTTTGTGAGTATGGATGTATGGATGTTTGATACTCAATCACACCAGAACAGCTGAACGGATCTGGAAGAAATTTGGCACAGAGATTATAGTCTGGCATAACATATGCTACTTTTATCCTTAAAGAATTCCTCGCGGGAACCAAAAAACCTCAATCCACGCGGATGAAGTCGCGGGCATCAGCTAGTTCTGTTACATGTACACAATCTCATAACATAATTAAAATTACAGTTCTAAACTTATTGCAATCCTTTTAATAATGCAATTTGCCATATATAAAGATTAAATTTTGACCTGTCAATTTAAAGGTTGATTCTATAGAATTTGCCACATTTGTGTAATTAGTTAGTTTTTAGAATACCTAATAGATATTATTATGATTATATTACATCTTATTGGCATTTATTCATTATATATTATGAATTTTGTTTAAGATTTTACAATTAAGTAGGTACATTATTTTATGTCTCAATATCTATTTGCAAACAAATTGTAACTTGTTAAGTTACCATTTACAAAACACAAGTTATGGTTTAAAAATCATTGAAATATGAATTAAAGTTAATTATTAATCAAGCCATGTTGGTGCCACATTCCCTAGATCTGAAAATTTATGTTTTATTATAATCATTTGTGTATTATTATTGCTCAATTTTATTGTTTTGCTCGATTTGGTCTCGGAAATATTATTATGATGGTAAGTTTTTAAGTTAATAACATTTTTAAAGTAGTCAGATTTTACAAAATACCCATAGATACTTCTATGGCAGAGCCCAATATTTAGTCTAAATATAGCTTGATTATAAAGTCCGTCAAACTTATCTGGCCTGGTGGCCAAAATTGGAACAAATTTTTATGCCTGTTCAGTTTTTTTTTAAATTTTATTTTTCATTTAGACTAGCGACGCTGTCACTAAGTAAGATATGTTTGTGGAACTTTATGTTTGCTAGGTGTCATTCTAATCAAGCTATGTATGGACTGGTAATGCGATTTCAAAAAAAGGAAAGGCGAGATTGAGTATTAAGCAGACCAGTGACCTGCTATCAGGTGAACGCTCGTTCTAGAAGAGATGAGAACTGCTCTGTTCCGTGTGAAACCAGCAGTACACAACAGTAATATAGTCTAGCTGTAATCAAAGTCTGCCTGGTTTTTTATCTATGTACCTACTTACATAAATTTAGTTAGTAGGAAGGTAACAGTTTGAATTTCGTTTCAATCCTTTTGGCGGCCAAGAAGTGACCTGCAAAAGCGAGCCGGCCCCGCAAGGACTGAAGCCGCCAAAAAGATTTCATTGAACTGTAACGTGTGTCCATTTTAAATAGAATTGCCTTCTACGATTGGTAGAACCTGAATGTTGCATGTGCTGTAGGTAGTCCTAAGCCGAAATACTAGCACGTAGCGTTGGGCCTAGGCGACCGTGAAATGCTCGACATTCAAAATTAAAATGTTTTTTATTCAAATAGATTTTTTACAAGTGCTTAAGAATACCTAGTCGAATGAATCTACCACTGGTTCGGAATGCCGTTCCGTTCTGAGCGCTTGTATTCAAAGCCATGACTTCTGATTTTGTCTAACAAGTTCTCAGGCTTAGTTAGGTATCTAGATGTTATTCCAAGAGTCGAAACTCGTGTAAACAATTTGCCATTTGAGATTTGTTTTGACTTCGGACTAAGCATTTAACTGAGGATATTTTAAACCAATCGCGATGTGCCGGTATTTCGGCTCATGACTGTAAAACATATAAAATGCAAATTAGTAACTAATATATGTGTAAATAATCGCTTACGATAAGAGCTAAATATAAAATAGGTACAGTACATAATTGGAGTTTTATTTTCTGTAGACCGTAACAAATTGATTACATGTTAAAATAAGTGAACCTTGGTACCTACCTACTACCGAATTTAATTTCTATATTTACTTGATTCTTTATATGTAGGTAGGTATATTAAAGTTGGCGTCACGTAAAAAGAGCTCGGCAGTTAAAGTTGGATAAAATGGGTACTAGGATTGCTTGCTCCATTCTTTACCTGTGGCTTCATGTAGGGAAGCCTTGGGGTTCGGCAGATATATTAAACTCATACCCTTAATCAATTTCTACACGGCATCGTAACGGAACGCTAAATTGCTCAGCTGCACGCCTTTTCCTGTATGTTGGTAAGTAGCCAGTGCTGAATCCTTACACCTTGATGCCGGGGATCGAACCCTGGACCTCCCGCGCTGACCAGTGACCACAGCGCCAGGGAAGTCGTCAAACATCATCATTTTTGATCAAAGATCATTAACACGTATCCTAGCTCTATGTTCTTGATAATGTAGGTTGCATTTATCCGTTAATAACTCGAATGACTTTAAATGCAATGATCTTGCGACGAACCTGGGAATGCTACCGGGCGATTAGTTTACCAGTCAACCTCTTGCTCAGTATTAAAGAACCGTCTTGTTTATACGTAAAAAAGTTAAAAGTTAAAGTATGAAAGAACAGTCTTGTTGTAAAAAGTTGTATAAACGTCGAGCAGCATAGCTCAAACCATAGAGAGGATACGATCTTACTTATTGGCGCAAATCATGTCGTCCCCTTTTGAATAATTATTATTGTAATTTGTTTGATACGTGACTATTATTTTTTTATAGGTATACAGTTTTTTATCTATTTAAATATCGTGACCAAAATATAGTACCTACCTACTAAAGAATATTTTATTAATATTCCGATAAGTATATCACGAAGTTTGCTACATCACGAAAATATACTTTTAAAATCCACGTTTGCTGGAATAAAATTTTGAAAAAAATATTATTTTAAGGTACTTACATCATACACACATATAAGCCATTACAGTGTGAGGTCTTTCAAAAATATTGTTCGTGTGACACCATTTTTCGATTCATAGATGTTTCCGAAATAGTCATGTGTCTATATTAGACAATTATTTTTTGCCGTTAATACCAGTTGAATTTGAAAGGACGTCGTTAAATGCAGGCCAAGTGGGAAATTTTTATTTTTTACCTATTCGATCGCGTGTTCGTAATTCACGTTATGTGAACATGGTTTGTATGGAATAGATCAAGCGCCAGCGGTCACATGTCATTAAACGCTTGACAAATCCATACAACATACTAAAAAAAAGAATTTTCTTCTTTTCGCCAATGACACGTAGCTTGGAGAAAACACAAAGGAGATTGACCGGTTGTTTCTTGATACAAGGTCTGGATTATTCCAGTCTGTTTTGTCGTCTTTCAAGCGCTTGATGACAGATGGCGCATTTTCAATACAGATCGCAGTAAACTTCAACGCGATCGAACAGATGCAGTATCGTATTAGATATCTATAACTCTGAAAATATATTTCATCAAAATCAGCGCAATTTAACCGGAATCAAGGAAACTTGTAGATACCTGACCACCAAGATACGGGCCCTCCTAGTTTGGGGGTCTAGGGTAATTTAAGAAACTTTGTACCTACTAATTATTTTGGAACAAATAAAGAATTATTTATTATTATTTACCTATTAAATAAAAGATTAAAATATTTCTAAACAACTTTATTTTAACCTTAAACATTTTAAAAATAAAACAAAAAACGTATTACTTCACAAGTAATGTTTTCACAATCTGAAAATAAAACTTACACATCTACCGTCATACATAAAATCTCCGATATCTTCTTAGTACGCGGTTCACCTTATGGTGCGATACCACCAAAATCGCATGCATTTGTGCACGAACATTTTCATCATGAGTGCAAGGGCAGAAAAACACAACATGTTTGCTTGTGCAAGTTCATCTAGAGAAACATTTGTGCAGCACAGTGCCACAACTGGCCTAGTCGAATCGCGCGAATTAAACCGAAGCTAAGGGCCGGCACAGACGAGGGACAGCACTCGTACTAAACTCAACCGTCAAAATGCAAACAGTGGGATCTTGCATTGCATGTATAGCGTACGCATACCACAGGGGACTAAAAGCTAAGTGTTCGTCCTGACTCCTGAGTGACGGCGCATTCCGTATGCGGAATCTGCCGGTTATTCCCAGTAGTTGACGAGTGCTGTTCTGCAGGCCGAGTGGGACTTTTTTACGGATTCGATCGCGACAACATTAACTACAATTTATATGGAACTAGCTGATCCACACAAAAACTTACACCAAGAAAGTTTTTGGAACTCCCACATTACCTCATTTTTTCGGGAAAAAAGTGGCATCCACTCACTGTCACTCTTTCAGGAATTCATTGTATTATAACTTATGTTAATTTCTTCAATAAAGATTTATATTTCTATTTCTACTCTCCGGTTCCTCAACTATAATACTATACCCATGCAAAAAATCTGCTTTGTTGCGATGTGATTGAAGTACAAACCAATAAACAAACACATATTCGCATTTGTAATTAGTATGATTGATCGAGCGCCA
Organism: Erebia palarica; assembly: GCA_964035005.1. Taxonomy (NCBI): domain Eukaryota; kingdom Metazoa; phylum Arthropoda; class Insecta; order Lepidoptera; family Nymphalidae; genus Erebia; species Erebia palarica. The sequence continues at coordinate 17,372,482 of OZ035995.1, forward strand.
GCAGTCAAGCGCTCATCGATTCCATACAAATAGTACCGTTGTCGCGATCGAATGAGAACAAAATCTCCCACTAGGCACTCTATTGACAGAACTACTGGCATTTTTGCTCCCTAGTTAAGTGAATAAAACATCACACCCACCATTAGTACCTACCACCATTTTTTGTCTCAATATTTGAATATTTGTGTTTTTTTTTAAACCGTACTACTGGGACTATTATGAAAGTTATTTCATAAAAGTTCTAGGTATATCAAGTTTTTTATTCACACATCTTTTTGTTTTTGTTTACGGGGGGGGGGGGGGGGGGAATCTTCCATAGATATACGACCACATAGGATATGGTGATGTGGGGATTTTTACCCTCTAAAACCCCCTCGGTGACCGTCCTCAGTTCATAATGAGGGGCCCCGGGAACTCTTAATTAACTTACCCCGGTGCACAGAACTATATCTGCGGCACGATAATATGGCCGTTAAGACATATAATATTGTGTATATGACAGCTTAGAAAAGTGATGGGTACATTTCATATTATTATCGAGAACTACGGGGAATAGCCGGAATCCGCGGCGCTCGAAACAATCACTCGATTAGTATAAACTGCGCGCCCGCTCGCAGTAAGGACAAAATCAAAGTTGTCGAGTATTTGTTTTGTGCACCGCGTTGGTGATTACAGTCTTCACAATAGAAACTTAGACATTTTTGTATCTGGTTGCTTCTATTTGACACTCACGAATTGGCAACTAAAAAGTGCAAAAACTACGGTTTTCTGTAACGGTGTCCCGTGTCGGTAACACAAAGTGCGCAGTGCCTAAGTATCTAAGAAAGATTACCAATATTACAATGAAATTTAATATTTTAGTTACGTTTCTTAAACAGATATAACAGAAATCTGATAAGTAAATCCATTTACATGGTTATCACATCATAATATGACAAGTATAAACTAGGCTAATCTAAATATACTAACCTAAGTAACTATATTAACTACATGGGCACCTATACATATAGGTTTTTAAAATGCTATTGGAATTAACATAATTATATTTTAAAGGCTACGTAATACGTAATTTAAAACTAGGTAGATTCGGTGGTAAATAGCTATTAAAGTAAGATACATTGGACAGAAAGAGAGTTAAAGCAAAGCTTAAGAAACATATCTGGGATGGGAACCTTAATCTCCAAAAGTGAAACGTCACGAATGCGGCAATGAATCCACCTCACCGGCTAATAGGCCTATTACACTACACTTTTGCAAGGGACCCTTAAACCTGAAACAGTGTAGTGTAATAAGATATAGGCTGAAAGGGTCCCTAATTTGGTCCTTATTCTGTGTAATAAGCGATATAACGAACTAACGAATATAACGAGCGAATAACTAGCGGCCACAGGGCCCTTTGAAAAGTGCAGTGTAATAGGCCCTTAAGGCATATGAGAAAGAGACAGCGAGATTCTTAAAAATATTGCGAATTGTCTCTGTCTGTCTTTAAACTTTAAAGGCCCATCGGATTTTACTTTTATTTTGACATATGCACTTATTTTTATGCTACCCACCCTTCAAGGGTGGGTAGCATAAAAATAAGTGCATATGTCACCGTAAGATTGTAAAAACCGTTAGATTATAATCTAACTCTCGAAATTCTAAACTGTCGAAAGATTAGAATTTAACGCATTATTTTCCGGTAGATTGTAATCTGATAGGTATTTAAACCCGATAAAACCTAAGGCCGATAAAACATAAAACCTAAACCTAACCCGCAGGCCGATTGACTACTTGATTATTTATGTCGAACCCTAACCTAACCTACAAGAAAGAGACAAAAAAACGTAAATAAAAAGAATATTAAAAAAATTGACACTTAGAATATTGAACAGTTTACAATCTTTCGACAGTTTAGAATTTCGCGAGTTAGATTATAATCTAACGGGTTTTACAATCTTACGGTGACACATACATTTATTGCGCCTAGCGTGCTTTAGTTGTTAAGAATCTTAAAATATTAGGAATTAAAGTATCTCATGGATGTCTTACTTATTATTATGCCACTGGGCTATGCTATTATCTACAAACTAAAATAAAATGGAATGAAAAATTATACATAATTTATGTACAATTTGGTCCCCTTAAATAACACACTAGGGACGGCACAGGACAAAACAATGGCGTCGAAAAGGAACGACTTTGTGTCATTTCTAGCTAGTATGGGCCATATAAAAGTAACGCGGATTTTGTCCGTCAACATGTTTTTGGTCCCATGTGTTTTCGCGCTTATTTCTATTACAGTAGGTAAAATTTCCAGTAATCTAACTGAATAATAAAGAGTTGAACTACTTGATTAGATATAGAAGTAGAATGACGGTTACAGTTAAATGGCTTCTGGAGCTGGGAGTCTTAGAAATCATTAGGCTACATTGCTTACAAACCCAGACTTTTTTAAAACATCTTTAGTTAATTTTTGTTCAAGACTCTTGTTTGTGAGAAGTTTAGCAGTATCTAACCATAACATAGCTGTTATGCATGTGGATTGATAAAAGTAAAGTTAAACGCAGTTTACTAAGGTAACGTTAAAAGTAAGATGGCAAACATTAACTTGTATGAGCTATACAATGTACAAACCCAATGGCAAGTTCTTGTGATAAATTCATGGGCATTAAAAATGTATATAACTATGATAACAAATGTTAAAATTTCATACATATTTCTATAGTCAAATTATAATTAAGAAATTCTTATAGGCATAGAATATAGAATTTGGGCAGAAACGTTTTTTGGGCAATATGAATCTTACTAAAACTTCCTTATTAATACTCAATTTTGAATAAAAAATAGTATAAAGCATAAAAAAATGAGTTTTATGTTTTGGATGAAATATTTCTTCATAGCAAGAGCATGAAAAACACCATTTTAAGTATTGCATATTGCTGCAAAAACAAAACAATAATTATTGTTCATACTGCTCTGGAAATATAAAGACAGCTTCATCAACTTCGTGTTCAGTAATGAATTTTTTTACCCTTGCCGCTATAGGTATTTCACCAGTATCATAATAAACTCTTTTGTCTATATTTTGACATAAGCTTAGAGAAAAAGACACCTCTATGTTAACAGACAAATATGTGAAATTTAAAGGTTTTGTAGGTTTAAGAATGCACCAATTCAATTAAGCCCATACTAAAGTTTAAAACATATAAACCTATACATTATTCATCTTTCGACACTTCATCAAAAGCTGCCATCAAATTCCTCCGACACTTGCTTTCATCGCTATACCGCAGAGCCCAAATAATATACTCTCCTACATTCAAAGGATCTTCAGAATAACTAACCTGTATTTTACACTTTCGATCCCAATTCATACCATCCGTGCTGCAATTGTTTCGTGTTCTAGTAAATACTATATACCCATTACATTCTACAGCTAATTTGGGAAGTTGAGCATTCAAACTGTCGTGCGATGCCTCCGAATTGGATGTACCACTAGTAGACGGTAAACAGTCACCCTGACCGCATTCTAAATTTGGTGGGGTTATAGACATAAATTTACGTTTCCGTCTAATAATACCATCACCTTTGTGACTTATTTCATTACTTTCACCCTCTTTATTATCGTTACTTTCATACTTCTGCAATATGTGCATGGCAACTATATCATGAGATTTTACCCTCTTTTTAGCTATACAGTCATCATCATCGTCAGGTTTGCATCCTTCAGCCCACTGTGGACTATTGCCACCGGAATCCATTTTTCTTTTACTTCGTCTTGGAATTCCAATCTCTGGAGAGTGAAGTGGGCTGGCCAGAATAGAGTCATCTTTCCTGAAATATAAAATTGACATCTTTTATAAATTCTACTAAAACCATTTATTATTTATCTTATTTATGTTACAAAAACAGTCAAATTAGGTCTCACATGAGGAAATCAATGGAATAGTAGATTTTACTTATGAATTACAAAAACCCAAAATTATTTTAATGACCTGACCTTTGAAATTGCTCATATCTTGTTTGAATCTTTTCAATACTTTCCACAGTCGTAAAATCATGCCTTGTACATTGCATATCATATGTCACAAAAAAAGACACTTTTTTCCTTGTCTTAATAGTCTTTCCAAACCACTCAAGCATGACATCATCTGATAAATATAACGATAAATTCTGACGATCATTGTCTATCATATGCTTGTACCATACAGCAAAGTTTCTAGCAGACTGTTGATTGTTGAACTGTGTTTTTGAATTATTATTTGCCTCTCGGATTGAAGTGTTTATGGCTCTATGGCATTTTCTTTTTGGTGGTGTTTGCTGTTGAGTTGTCATTTTCTGAAAATTTTATTAAGTACACAATTATTCAGTCATATTCGCTTCAATTATTAATATTATAGATGCAAAAGTGTTTATGTTTGTTGGTTTATTGATTTGTTGGTTTGTCCTTCAAACACACAGCAACGGAGCAACGGATCGACATGATTTTTAGCATGGGTAATAGTTGAGTACCGGGAGAATGATATGGGTTACTTTTTATCCCGGAAAATAAAGGAGTTAAAAAAAAACTTAAGACAAGCGGATGAAGTTGCGGGCATCAGCTAGTAAAATATACCTAACCTACTCTTGTCACAACTTTCTGTAGAGAGTGAAAAAGAACTAGAGTTCACTCCAGGATGAAAGCTATCCCACTATTATATTTTACCAAAATTTCAGTTATCATGTTGTGATTCTTAAGGGGTATATTCCAATTTCCAATTCATAAAAATGTCCTCACTACCGAAATTTTGTCAACGGCAGCCTATATCCAGAGCGATTAGCAATCTGCACTACTCCTTAACTCTCATAGCCTGATGGGACAGAAAATTGAAATGGCCGGAGAGAGATCGGGCACAGGACCTACAGCTTTACATGCTCTGCAAAGCACAGGCATGAACCGCTGGCTAATACTGGGAATTTCTTGTCAGAAAACAATACTTATTATAGCCAGAACCAGGACCTCGTCGACCATAGGCAATGATGCAACCACTAGATGACTAGACCATTGAGGCAGTCAAGTTTTCCAATTAGAAAATTGCCTTACTGAACCTGCTATGAGTAATATATCTGGGGACTTACATTTATCGCTAAGAATTTCTACAACCTTTTGCGAGCTTTGAGCTGAATTGGCTAAACTCAAGCGCAATTCTTTTAGTCGATTCTCACTTTCAGCAATATATGCCGTTATAGACAAATTCACCTCCAAAAGCTCTTTATGCAGCGTTGTCACGTTTTGAGAGTTTGCGAAAATATTTTCTGGAAGCAAAACAATAAATTCACATCAATACAAAATAACAAAAGAATGAATTGAGTTTCTATTTTCAAACCAACATAACCTCTCACCTAAACACTTTGCTGCTTCCAACGCAAAATGTTCACGGTTCAAATCGTCAAATATTGTTGAATTCATCTTACGTTTGCCGAAGCAATTAGGTTATCATATGCAAGTTTTGTAATGGAGCTTATTTTGTAATTATAAATAGATCGTATTCAAAAGCTTTGTTTCAGTTTGAAAATTATGATGAAAAAAAAAGTTTGACAGTGACAAGCGTCATTAACACAGACGAATTACAAGTGCAATACATTGTTTTACAATTGTCTATGGTTTTGGACTATTGGAATTTCGAACACTGTAAGCCTTCCTCTGAGCACTCAGTGTAGTCCTAGCTTTATAAACGTAGGTTTGTCTATGATTGTCTTAAGGTGTACGCCCACAAGGCTGTGCGAATCGAGCCGAATGCGTTAGTTAAAACTAAAAATATTAATATTCTTTTATGTATTTTCTGGGCCAGAGCACATGTTTATAATTTTTTTTTATATTAATTTAAAACTAAATTACTTACTTTTAAAGTAATTATTTTTAAAATATGAGTTGGTCTGAAAATAAGCTTTAAAATTATTGTTTCTAGCATTAAATACTAAATAAAACGTACTCAATAAACATAAAGAGCCTTTTTAAATAGGTATTCATTACACAATAGGAATTTGTGTGACCCAATTACATTCGAACCATAGACAATGTTTTAATTACGAGACCGAGCATTGGGCCAGCATCAGGCGCGCTTCCTTGGGAGTGGTGACATGTCGAACCAATCTACTGCGTTCCTGTGATCATTGACTTCGGCCATTGGTCTAGCCTTTGTCAACCAATCATTGGAAAACCAGTGAGAAATATCCAATGTAAGTTCACTTTATTTGACGATTATTACTTTGCGATGGCTAAGCCGGTGTTTTTGTTTAGCGAAAGTTTCAATTTTCGATGTAAAGTTATCTTGATGCCTGGTGGAATTACGTGAAAAGCAGCCATTTTGTTAAACGTCCGCATCGATGGCCTCGGACTAATGACGTATGATGAATTTTCTGATTAAATTTTCACAAGATTTTCCGTGCCACCAATAACTTTAACTCTAGATCGATTTTATATATTTTGTATCATGTGTACATGCGTGTATGCAAAATAGATATTACCGGTACCATCCAAGTTCAGCTCTAGGCTCATAGACGAATAAAAACAAAATTAAAATTCCAGTAAAAAACGATGGAACATGCTCAAATCCAGACTGATGGTGGTCAGGTCTTGACCATCAATGGGCAGCAACTACAGGTTTTGCAAATGAACAACAGTCCACATATGATCCAAGGTCCAAATGGACAGCAAATTGTGATCCATGCCATCCCATCCACTGGTCCAACAATACAGGTACTTATTTTATGTAATTATATTATTATTAATTATGACTGTTTGTAGACAAAGAAACAAACTTCATTCCCTTATCTTTCTATGGTTTTCATGGCTTATTATAACTCAGTTACAGCTGTATTTAGGTAGTCAATAAATATTGTCATGTTATATACCTAACTACCTGTGACTTAAGGACAACGTGATTTAAGGACAAACAAACAAACTTGCATTTATGTCTCAAAGTAAAATGACTATCCGAAATATTGCAGTGTTTATTGACTATCTGAAAGATGCCTTAGTTCACCTTAATTTTGTCTTTTCATGCTATCAGATTGGAACACAACAAATCCAGGTTTTTTAATGCTTTATTTTTTTTCCTCATAGTAACAGTTACGATACTTTCTATTTTTCAAATCAAATGCTAGTACGTTATTGCATTTACTTGTTAACATTTTCTAGTATTGATTTTATTATAGCTTCATGGCAAGAATGAATAGGCATCTTCTAGGCAAGCGCCAATCTAGACCTCATCATTGCTTTGCACTAAGCAGGATTGTCTTCAAGCGCAAGCCTATCACGCAATAAAAAAAAAGAAAAAAGCTTTTACTTATTGACTGGACCTTTTCTAAATTGTAATAGTATTTATGAACTGTAGGTGGCGACACCTGGTGGTCAGCAATTGCAGCAGTTACAAGTCCTGCCGCTATCCAGCCTTCAAGGTAAAATAACTTTTAATTTGATTTAATGTTATTTGTCCCGGAAAATGAAAGAGTTCCTGCGGGAACTAAAAAACCACTCAGACTAAGTCGCGGGCATTCGCTAGATACAATATATATTTTTCTCTATGAAGCGCACTCTCTCTGCATCGTATTCCTCATTAGTGAGGGTCGTGACCCTTTTCCATTAATCACATAATGGTAGAAGTTTTCTTGGGATATAATAATAATATGAAGCTAATGAAATCTAAATACATAAAAGGAAAAGGTGAATCGGTAATCTCTGAATGCACAGGTCTAACAAGTGGATTCAAGTTCTGACTAAGCAGCAGATTCTACACACATCTTACTCTCTCACTTACTTGATTAATAAGAATCAACTTACTTGATCAGGAAGAATCGTTAGGTTTAGAAAATATTGGTGACAATTGCGAGTATTTTTCCTTGATTTATATTTACTGTCAATATTCAGGAGCCAGCAGCAATATCCAGCCTATGCAACTAGTTCAAACGGCAGACGGACAGACATACATCTATCAACCCACGAACAGTGCACCGCAGCCACAAATAGACCAACACCAAATTATTCATCAGCCCGGTAAGTTATGTCGCTTCTCTTCTATATATTTTTTTTATCCACTACAAGTTAGCCCTTGACTGCGATCTCACCTGATGGTAAGTGATGATGCAGTCTAAGATGGTACCGGGCTAACCTGTTAGGGGCATGGCAGTTAGATTAAACCCATACCCCTATTCGGTTTCTACACAGCATCGTATCGGAACGCTAAATCGCTTGGCGGCACGTCTTTGCCGGTAGGGTGGTAACTAGCCACGGCCAAAGCCTCCCACCAGTCCAGACCAGGCAAAATTCAGAAATTATAAATTCCCAAATTGACCCTGCCGGGGATCGAACCCGGGACCTCCGCACGTTAAGGCAACAGCGCTACACACTGCGCCACAGAGGTCGTCAAAATTTTGATTGATTGATTGTGTAACCTTTGTAAACCTTTGCAGGCACTCTGATAAACCTGAATGGCAACCTTGTACAAGTGGCGGGTGTGGGCAGTGCGGTGCAACAACAGCAGATTGTCAACCAACCCAATATTGTTATGGTAATTATTCCCTACGAGCAGATGCCCGTGACTTTGTCCGCGTGGTTTAAGGTTTTTGATTACCGCTTCTCCTCTTCCTCCTTTTTATGCTGGAATTTTCCAGGATAAAAAGGAGGAGGAGGCTTCTTTTTATCCCGGAAAATTAAAGAGTTCCCGCAGGAACCAAAAAAACTCCATCCACGCGGACGAAGTCGCGGGCATTAGTCTGTTAATTCCTAAAATTGAGTTTCTGTTTGGTAAATAGTTTCCCAAATGAAAAAACTTGAAGTTTATTCATATATATATAATGGTATTATAGCGAATATAATCCGCCACAGAAGGCAAATCTATGTTGTACAGTGCGTATTGAACCTAATGCCGCGACATTCACCACACCACATAAACCCTCAAAAATACCCTCAACATACGTTTCGCTCCGATACCGGAGCATCTTCAGGAGATGTTGCCTTTACAATTGAATAGTAAAGGCAACATCTCCTGAAATCGTGTCATGGACTTCCGCAAAGTAACGCCTGCTTCTATCCAATAGTTTCTCAAATATTAAATTTTCTTTGAATTGTAAAGGCAACGTCTCCTAAAGTCGTGTCATGAACTTCCGCAAAGTAACGCCTGCTTCTATCCAATAGTTTTATATTAAATTTTCTTGCAGATGGTGAACAACAGCGGCGCCACAGCCGCCGCCGCGTCCTCGGAGGGCGCCACCTCCGCAGCGGGCTCCGACGAAGAGCCCCTGTTGTATGTGAACGCGCGCCAATACAAGAGGATACTCAAGAGGCGGGCTGCTCGGGCCAAGCTGCATGAGCAGGGGAAGATACCTAAAGAGAGACCTGTGAGTGTGATCTCTCTCTGCGCCGTATTTACTATGTTTAGGGGCGTGACCCCATCCCATTAATATCATAATGGTAGGGGGTCAAGAGGTGGGCTGCAGGGGCCAAGCTGTATGAGCAGGGGAAGATACCTAAAGAGAAACCTGTGAGTGCGAGCTCTTTCTGCGCCGTATTTCTCATTGCTTAGGGGCGTGACCCCATTCCATTAATCTCATAATGGTAGGGGGTCAAGAGGGGCTGCTCGGGCCAAGCTGCATGAGTAGGGGAAGATACCTAAAGAGAGACCTGTGAGTGTGATCTCTCTCTGCGCCGCATTTCTCATTGCTTAGGGGCGTGACCCCATTCCATTAATCTCATAATGGTGGGGGGTCAAGAGGCAGGTTGCTCGGGCCAAGCTGCATGAGTAGGGGAAGATACCTAAAGAGAGACCTGTGAGTGGCATACAAAAGTCAATAATCATTTTAATTAAAGAACTGGAAGTTTAATCCATACTCATATTATAAATGCGAAAGTGTGTCTGTTTGTCTGCTACGCTTTCACGGCTCGTCCGTTCAACCGATTTTGATGAAATTTGGTACAGTTAAGAAACGGTTTTGAGAAAATTCACCCCTAAGGGATGAAATGGGGCTTGGAAGTTTGTATGAAAGTCCTTTGTTTTTGAATTTAGAGGCTTGAAAATCGGTATTAAGGTTATTAGTGTTAAATAAAAATAACCTGTATAAGCAATTTTACGAAAATGTAGTTTGTGTCCTGGGGAAGGACACCGGAGCGTCTTCAGATGTTGACTCGACAATGCAGCATTGTAAAGCATTATTATGGACTTCTGCAAAATAACACCTGCTTGTATCCAATATTTAATAATCATTTTCTTTTTATGTACTTATAAAAATTACTTTCAGAAATATCTCCATGAGTCAAGACATAGACACGCGATGAACAGAATCAGGGGTGAAGGTGGAAGATTTAACGCTGGAAGTAGAAAGTGAGTATAATGAATAAATGAGAAACCTATGTGTTAAAATACCGAGTATCAAGTTAAAGCCATCGAACAGCTCTAATTTGACCTAATATGACAAATTTTGCATAATTTATTCATCTAACTTCTTACACAGTAGAAATTTAAAACAGAGTTGATCTTTATTTTAGAGTAACGTTCATCGAAAATGGCCGGCAAACCAAACATCTGTTAAATGCCCATAGTTATTAAATACTTTCATAGGCGGATTACAATGTTTGGTTATGTTTTTTGAAAACTACTTAATGTTTTCCTTTATGGAGTTTACTCCTTAAGAATCGATTTTCTTAAATAAGCCTGGGGTATGAAAATTTATGGGGAGTAAAATCAAACTTTCTCCGTTACGTTACGTTTTGTTTATGTTTTTGTGGGACGAGTGAGTGGTATGTACTCGTCCGCACCAATAGGAAGATCTTCCTCCGGGCTGGTGTTGTGCCCGGGGGCCTTTCTGGTCCGACCGTTGTAAGTTGGAACGGTCTATATATAGCGCTATTCTCAGAAAACTTCGATATCGTGATGCAGGCTTGTATGGTAACTTATAAGTTTTCAGTTGGTTATCTTATTTTGCGGCGAAGATACAATTAGCGCCATCTAGTTAGTCACTGTGGTAACCGCTACATTTTCATGGTGACACTTCCTTCGTAAGCAGTAAACTCCAGTTTACTGCTTACTGCTCCAGTTGGAGCTGACATGACAATTTTTTTTTCTAGAAATATGGAACGTGGAATGGAACACAATATGGATCATATGGAACATATGGAGCACGGCGAAGGCAGTTCAACACAGAAGCTGATGGAGGACATTAAACCGGAAACAGTTTCCATCACCATTATTCAGGTAATTAATCCATACTATCCATACTAATATTATTAATGCGTCTGTCTGTCTGCTACGCTTTCACGGTCCACTTGTTCAACAGATATTGATGAAATTAATTGGGGGAAGAGACAGACTACCTTTTATCCCGGAAAATTGAGGAGTTCCCGCGGGAATCGAAAAAATTTAGTCCACGCGGATGAAGTCGCGGGTATCATCTAGTACACTATATTATCTTCTAAAGTTGCACCAGGAAATATGAAAACCTGTTTGGGGGCGCCACATTTACATTAGTTCCATTTTTTGCCGCACCATGGTGAGGCTACTTATAACCTTTCACTTTGATACAATGGCTTGCACAGGGTTCAAAACCAATTTTACACTTTATTTGGGCAGCAGGGCGACCACGTATCTTCTGCATCAATCATTGTATCAATTGTTGTGCTTGGCTGAATTTATGGTATTCTTGCTGCGTCAATGCATTTTGTCCAATAGTGGACAAAATCCATGTGTTGAGTGTTAACCAATCAGAGGTGATTTAGCTGTAGCTGTCAGTTTTAGCCGGAAGCCCTGCAGATTACCCTATGTACTGGCAGCATAAAAAGAAAAATATGCCTTTTATTTCAACTAGCATTTATAAAGTAAATGCTTATACATATTATATATGTGCAGTTTCGCATGTACCTATAATATAAACGCGAAAATACGTCTGTTGCCTTTTCATGGCCTATTCACTTGATAACTGACATACGGCTACGTTTTATTCTGGAATAGTAGTTTCTATGGGATTTGTAAAAAAACCTAAATCCATGCATCCATTAAGTCCCAGACATCCGCTGAATGAACTTGATTTTAATGCAGTTTTTATCATCATATTATAGAACAAGAGAAACATAACACATTGAAGACCCTGTATATGACGAAAGCTACTGGATATTTTGAAAGTTATTCAAGGAAAGATCACTTGATTATAAATGAATAAAATATTGCTTAGTTTGTTATTAAAAACATACAACTTTTTTTTTCACATACTACAAAAAAGGAGGATGTTCTCAATCCGGTGGGTATTTTTTTATGTACTACACACATAATATTATATACCTCCGAAATTTTTATTTATGATTTTCTTTATCTGAAAAATGAGTACATAGAAGCTTATCTTTTTCTGTTCAGGTTTACTGGACGGATGATGACTGTATTTTCTTTAACAAGTACCTTCAGTACCTTGAGCAGTATACTAGATACCAGATAAGATACGAAATTATTTTTAGGTAGTAGACCTGTCATTTTAGTCTTAGAATGTAGATAGTTCCTAATATAAGATAAATCAAGATCTTGTGTAAACCCAAATCTTTCAAACAGATCATTTTTCATTTCATTTTAATGAATGATTGTTATATTTCAGGACGGAGAGGAATTACCAGAGAACTCAAACACTTGGCGGCGGCTCGCACCTCAACCTTTGGCTTCCACATAGCAGATAATGAACTATGGACATCAGTGAATCTTCAAAATCTTGTTTAAGAGCACATAATGTGTTGTGAAGAAGCTGTGAAAATCATATGTGCTAAATACTGTTCACAATGAAAAAGTGAGAAAAACAAAACAGTGATGTGAAATATAGTGTATGCAACGATTTTTGAAAAATTGGTGGCTTTAGTGCAACTTTAGATTGTGGGAAGTCGTAATAGGGAGGTTCATTATGTCAAAATCAATATTGTTGCTCAGGGTCTTCCAAAAAATGTTAAATCCATGCCCTCTGTTATTTTTGAGTTTGATAACCTACAGTCATTTTTAATTATAACAACAAAAAGCACGTTAAATATTCCAATTTCATACAAACTCCCAAAAAATAAGGGCGCGTTTTGATGTTCGATGAAAATTTTCTGATTCGATTCATTGGCAACATCGGTATTCATAGTTTGAACATTATTTGAGTTGCAAAAATAATGAACCAAATATGATCAGTATAGTCTAGGCAATGGAGCGGTCCGTTGTATGGAGACCCCACATTAAATCCTCAGTCGATGAAACTTGGCTGGGTTTTAGTATTGGATGATAATATTTACACTCAAAACCGAAATATCAAATGAAATAATCATGCAGAACATCGATATTTAAACCTATTTTATTATCAAATCTAAATTGCATTTACACGATAATGTACCTTCCTGCTTTAACAATTGGGCATAGCATAAAAAACCTTACTTCCTTTCTGATTTTTTATTGGATATTTATAAAGTTTCGTCGCCTGAGGAATAATTGTTGGGGTCAACTAGCTTTATTGCCTAGACTAGTAATTTTGTGAAGGAAAATATTTTAGACAGTGTCATACAATCATACATATTTAATTATGTACCTGCAGGTGTCAGGTTCATTACTTTTTTGACACAGTTTGTGTTTTCTGTAATTTTAATTTAGCACCTTGCTTATGCTGCTACCTTTAACGTGTTTTTGAAAACTAAAGATATCAATTTAGTCTAAACCATCTCCAGAAAACTTTTTGATGTTTTAACCTTAAACCAGTTTTCAAGGTATGTCCAAATAATAATAAGGTACTGTACCTTTTCATGTATTAACAATACTTTACGTTATAAGATGAATAACTATTAAGTTTAAAATTGATTGTTAATCTTATGTTCATTATCATACCGAGTTTTATTTGTATAACTAAGTTGTACAAAGGTACTATCAGTTATGTATTAAAGATCATTCTAACTGTAAATATAAATTAATAATATAATAGTTTAAATCATTTTATAATGGTTATAGCTCTTAATTTGACTGATAGAAGAATCCTAAAAGTAATATTATGTATTTATTAATTTGGTATTTTAATGGGTTTGTTTGATGCTAAATAATGTAAATATTAATATTAGATGTATTGACTTTTTATAATGCAAAGTACAAAATATACATATTGCACAAGAATATTTCTTTTATTTTGTTTGCATACAATATTGTTTATACTTCTACCATACCTTTACTACTGTTTTAATCATACTTTTGCGGGTCTAAAGTCAGTCTTCATGCCCTAGGGCCGTAATCTAGTCGATCGATCGCCCAAATAGTTGACCAACCCCATACTGTAAATATGCACAACAGAGTAGGCTCCAGACTGGTTGACCAAACGATCGTACCATTTGACATAAAAGTTTTTAAACCAAGGAGTATGTGTACCTGCATAAACACTGGCAGCATGAAAAGCAAAAAGTTTGAAATAAAAAGTTTAATTTGTCTTTTCTTTTTATTATTTACTAGACCTATGTATCCTACTTACTATGATTTGCAATAAAGATCTAACCGTTACAGTTTGTTTTACTGTTATGGTAGAAGTATAAAGTAGAGTATACACCACCGGGATAAAGCAGTTTTTTCTTGGGCGCTTGAATCCTTCACTGCACTCAGGACTCAATCTTAATTCCCTCCCTTTGGTCAGGAATTAACTTATAACACCCTCGCTGCGCTCGGGAGTAAAATTTGGAGTCCTTCGTTACGTTCAGGATTCAATGTAGCGCCCGTGACATAAAACAGTGCTTTATCCCCTTGGTGTATAATCTACTATTAATATATCTATGTTGAGCCATACTCTGAGATCACAAAGTTAGTAGGCACAATTCCTACCCGTAAATATCCTACTCCTAAGGCCTAACATGAGCTCACTACATTTTGTCGTATATTAATTTTCATATCATGCCATTTCATCTGCCATATTGGATTTGATATGACGTCATAAAGCCTATGAAACTCAAAGAACGCGTTAGATACCTACCTATTGGTATTTAAATGTTTTGGATGCGAGGTCGGAAATAAGTTAAAATGATACTAAAACAAAATTTAATAAAAAAAGTTTATTTCTAAAAACATGATTTAAAAAGTAAAAAACAGTGTTCAGGGAACCTTGTTACATCTTATAACACAGTTGGCATAGTGATTATATTATTATTTACTACATACAATACTTACCATTAATTAATGCCTACTTAAATAATTATACCTATAATTAATATTTGGTCGCTACTAAAATTTATTTTGATAAGGTATAAATAGATTGATAACTAAGAAAATTATTTTTAAGGGGGAGGATGGGGAGATACTGCAACGGTTTTAAGAAGGTCTTGAACAGAAAATTATATATATTACAATGAGCAATTTATTGAACAGATCTTTTAAATGAATATCATTTATGTTCATCACATATTATGCATACTTAAAAATAATATAAAGGAAGTAAATAATGTCATGATTGCATAAAAGTTACCGATAAAGCTTTAGACTACCGTAAAAAGAATTGGTTTACAAAAGTTTAAAAAAAAATGAACGACCCTTGAAGGCTCAAATAAATTATATAAAGAGGAAGCAATAAAAATTCTGCAGCTAGTTCTTATTATAACAGCTTTAGGTCAATTGGGTATTTGACAACCAAGAGGATCTCCCAAAAGCCGTAATATCCACGTCCCCTGTTAGTTTTATGTTGAATAACTATTTTGAACTATTGATTAAAGTAAAGTAATCTAAATAATAAAGTAAAGTGCGTGGAAGTTTGATGACGTCACTATTCTATATTTCATACAAAATCCCATACTAAGTACGCGTACGTGTTTTGACGACCCCCGTGGCGCAGTGTGTAGCGCTGTTGTCTTAACGTGCGGAGGTCCCGGGTTCGATCCCCGGCAGAGTCAATTTGGGAATTTATAATTTCTGAATTTCGGGCGTGGCTAGTTACCACCCTACCGGCAAAGACGTGCCGCCAAGCGGTTTAGCGTTCCGGTACGATGCCGTGTAGAAACCGAATAGGGGTATGGGTTTAATATAACCGCCATGCCCCTAACAGGTTAGCCCGCTACCATCTTAGACTGCATCATCGCCTACCATCAGGTGAGATCGCAGTCAAGGGCTAACTTGTAGTGGATAAAAACAAAAGCAAAAAAGTTGCTGATTTGACTAGTTGTCAAATACCCAATTCCATATTTGAATGGTTGGTACAGATTGTTGTTGGTTGGTTCTATGGGGCAGATTTTTTTGCATTGTCCCTCACGCGTTGTATCTCACTCTTGATAGCTGATATGAGCGGTAGGGCAGGGTCGTCCGGTGCTAGCCTACCCTCCGTTGTGATGAAAGCTGGGTTCACTACGGGGACTGGAGGACGCTGTAAACAATGGTAAATAATGAAGATTAGTAGTAAACTTTTCTGGGCTTGTCCTGGCACAAGAAAGAAACTCGGAAACAACGATTTAGTATTAGACGCAAAGAAGAAATTTTAAGTGGAATTTTAAGTCTTTTGTAAAAGCCCAATGTGCACCTCCACTTAAAATTCCTCTGAAACTCGGTGGTTGCTCTTTTTAAATAAATATTTCATTTGCAATTATTAAATCAATGTATATGTCACCGTAAGATTGTAAAAACCGTTAGATTATAATCTAACAAAAATCTAAAAAAAATTGCAAACTGTCGAAAGATTACAATTTAACGTATTATTTTCCGGTAGATTGTAATCTGATAGGTATATAAACCCGATAAAACTTAAGTGTCCACTACCTCATTATTATATGTCGAACCCTAACCTAACCTACAAGAAAGAGACAAGAAAACATAAATACAATGAATATTTCAAAAATTGACACTCAGAACATTGAACAGTTCACAATCTATCGACAGTTTACAATTTCGCGAGTTAGATTATAATCTCACGGTTTTTACAATCTTACGGTGACGTATACATAAGTAACTGCTGTCCTTAGCATTGCTGGAGTAATCAAATCCATGCTCCTCTATCATTTACTTAATCTTCAACAGTATTATAAGCTTTTTTCAAAATCATACTTTTAAGAGATTTCTAAAAGTGTTTAAGCAAGCTTAAAATAGGTTGTGGAATTTTGTTATAGAAAAGAATGCTCATTCCCACGAATGACCTTCTGACTTTTTTGAGGCGGAGCGATGGAGTCACGAGCCTATTACGGTCTCTAGTACCTGTCGTGCAGATCGCATTTTTTTAGTAAATATGGATGTGCTGTTTAACAAAAATTATCTAATACATAAAATTCTTGTGTCACAGTTTTAGTGTTTATACTCCTCCGCAACGGCTTGACCGATTTTGATGAAATTTCATATGTATATTCAGTAGGTATGAGAATAGGTTTATAACAAATTTTTACACGCCTAAGTGTTAAGGGTGGTTCACCCCAAAAAAAAATTTTTATTTTTTGGACAATATTTTTTTTGTTATTTTTGAAAAATACATTTAGCCCTAAATTTTTACCCTCGTACCACCGATCCCTATGTTTTGATAGCATTTTATATTTTTCAACCCTGGTCGATAGCTGATCAATGGGGTCCCGTTTTGCCAAATCCCTCCGCTTGGGAGCAGCATAATAGCAAACATAACAGCATAATAGCAAGTTTAATAATTCATATGGCAAAACAACGTTTGCCGGGTCAGCTAGTATTACTGTAAATATATTGCGAGGCTACAGTTAGAATACCGATTTCTATAAATTTCTCTCTAATAGGCCTATACTGCACTTTTCACAGGGACCCTTACACTTGAATCAGTGTAGTGTAATAAGATTTAGGGAGCAAAGGTCCCTAATGTGATCCGTATTGCAGTGTCATAAGCGACGCTCTAACTTGCGTTCACGCTCATTCTTTCCGCAGGGCCGTGAGGAAAGTGCAGTGTAATAGGGCTATAAGGGAATCATGCGGTTTTTCTTTGGGTAAGACACTCTTACGTGTGGTGGGGCGGAGGGCCACGCGGGGGTGGGCGGGGGCCGCTCCCCCGCGCCCCGCAACACCGCAGTGCGAGGCCGGTTATCGCCGCTCCCTGCTGTGGAGCCACCTCGCCTGCGAAACCGATGTATCTGTCACCGTAAGATTGCAAAAACCGTTAGACTGTAATAGATAGAACTAACTAGCGAATTTGTAAACTGTCGACAGATTGCAATGTAACGCATTATTCTTCGGTAGATCGTAATCTGTTAGGTATATCAATCCGATAAAACCTAAGTGGTTATTTATGTCGAACCCTAACCTAACCTACAAGAAAGAGACAAGAAAACGTAAATACAATGAATATTTCAAAAATTGACACTCAGAACTGCATTGACCGGCAGGGCGACCGCGTATCTTCTGCTTCAATCATTGTTACAGTAACAATTGTTGTGATTGGCTGAATTTATGGTATTCTTGCTGCGTCAATGGGTTTTCTCCAATAGTGGAAGAGTGTTATCCAATCAGAGGTGAAAGCGATCGTTACACTGTAGCTGTCAGAGATACGCGGTCGCCCAGCCGTTCACAATCTGTCGACAGTTTACAAATTCGCTAGTTAGATTACAATCTAACGGTTTTTGCAATCTTACGATGACATATCTAACCATCGACGGCCACTACTGAGCTAAGCAATAGGGATGACGACAACTCAATCAAATCAGCAACTCTTTATTAAACTTAAAAACGCTAATAAAGTAGATATTATGGAAGTTGTATGAAATTCGCAACTGTGACGTCATCAAACGGGCGCCCTATTTTTCTTTCATCTATACTATAAAATGGTTATCAAACTTAAAACTAGCCGAGGATGTGAATTTTAGGTCTTTTTAAAGCCCCTGTATTTAATAATCAGTTAGAAACAGTTTATTTTTGATATAGGCATCATCCCTATTAATATGACTGTGTGTATGTCACCCAAAGATTCTGGTCACATTGCCCGACGCCAACCTAGTAATCTGGATAAACTCATGGTCGTTGGAAAGGTGGAGGGCAAAAGACCGCGCGGACGCAAAAGACGCGATCACCTAGCCGCTGGTCTGACCAGGGTCAAGTCCGCAACTCCCCAATGCGAAAACCCGAGGACAGAACTGAGTGCAGGCTATCTTCGAGCGTCACGAGGTCACTTCAATGCGGACACAACCTTCAGCAATGGAGTTTTTTTTTATTAAAGTGCTTTTCTGCAATCAGACTTGCTTGCAAGTGGTGATGCAGCCTAAGGTGGTGCGCGCTTGCCTAGAAGATGCCTAATCACTCTTGATTTGAAGGTACCTACATTAAAAGAGGAGGGAATGCGACCGAGAAGAAGTATGTCACCCACACGCGGGTCTCTTCTCATGCAGGTGTCAGACACAGGAGTGAGAACGCGTACTTTGGCACCTAAAACTCGGCAACCGTTTTCGCCAATGTACTTAGCAGACTAATCAATAAAAATAATAATAAAGTCCTCCCGAACGAATTTCGGCCACTGCGGCCAATCTCCAGAGAGATTAGACATCTTTGCGGGAGATATTACAGTGCACATGTGTGTGCCCTAACACCGGTGCCCGTACTTAATTATGGCCCAACCCAGGATTCAAACCTGAATTAACACATAGGGACCCAACCGGAAATTGAAGAGTTCCCGCGGGAATCAAAATACCTTAATCCACGCATACGAAGCCGAGGGCATCATGTAGTGTAATACAATAAAGTGATTCATACCCGGGTCCGGCGGATCGTCCTCTGACGATGTGTAACGCGGTGTACGGGGATCCGGGAAGACGGACGTTGTCGTTGCGCGCCTGCGTCACTGGTTCTGTAAGATAATGTGGGTAGTTCGAGATACATTCACGAGCATAATAGGGATGATGCCTATATCAAAAATAAATTCTTTCTAACTGATTATTGAATAGAGGATCTTCAAAAAGACCTAAAATTCACATGCTCGGTTAGTTTTAAGTTTGATAACCATTTTATAATACATATTGAAGATTGCGTTGAAATTTGATGACGTCACAATTGCGAATTTCATACAACTTCCATACTAGAAGAGCGTTTTTAAGTTTGATAAAGAGTTGCTGATTTGATTGAGTTGTCATCATCATCAATCATATTTTTTAAAGTTAAATCAGCAGCTATATCGGACTTACTTCCTCCTCCTCCCTAGTCCCTACCAATTCGCTATGATCTCATATTCGGTCATCCACCACCACCACCACTACAGCCCATTAACGCCCCACTGCTGGGCACAGGCCTCCACTCTCATAGGAGAGAGGGAATTAGAGCTTAGACCCACCACGCTGCTCCAATGCGGGATGGCGGGCTTTAACGACTATTATCATGGTAGTGATAATAACCGGGACCGACGGCTTAACGTGCTCTCCGAGGCACGGGGGTGAAACACCGCCAACTTCCTAACTCCGGGCTAGTACTGGAAATTTCTAATCAGAAAAACCCGATACTTAGTTATGGCCCGACCCGGGACTCGACGTTGGCCGCAGTCAAACATGCTAAACACTAGACCAACGAGGCAGTTATCACAACAAAGCAATATGTACTTTGAAGAAGAAGAAGTCAGTATCTTCTGATGATACCCAAGGGATATGGCTTGTAAGTTGTATTGCCCCACATATCTAATCTATCTGGCGGGTTGTAACATAAATCTCATGACTATGGAGAATACCGCATAATACCAAGCGTAAATCGATATAAATAATGAAGATTTTGGTAAGTTGTATTGCCCTACATATCTAATCTATCTGGCGGGTTGTAACATAAACCTCATGACTATGGAGAACACCGCATAATACCAAGCGTACATCGATATAAACAATGGAGATTTTGGCTCCTTGTGATGACATCAAAGATGACTCACCAGTCTTCTTCTCTCCGCTGTCCCTAGTCTCCTTGGCAGTTATAGTGAAGGTGTGATGCGAGTCAGCACTAGAGGCTGCGCTGCCGAACAGTGTGAAGGCATCATCCATCAGCTCATTAAAGCGTTGCCTCATCCGGGACGAGCCGGGCTGCCGAGCTGATGACGTCGCTGACTTCGCGGGACTTGGTGGTTTTGACACTGGTACATTGAACTGATTTTACTAGGGTTTATGAGTTTCGAAGCTGAAGTTGCAATGGGTGAGGTGCCTAGCTCAAATGGGGTAAAGCGTTGGAAGGCTGGGACTTGTTCCTCCTTCTCTGTTCTACCATACAAGAGCGAGATACCGACAGAGTTGGCATCCTTTATATGGTTGACGTCCAATCTACTCGCACGAAACGTTTTTGCACGGCGTTTCTGATACGAACCGCTAATTAAGTTGTAGAATACCCTCTCAGTGTACGTGTTTCCTGCTGACTGGGACTTGTTTCTTCTTCTCTGTTCTACCATACAACAGCGAGAAACCGACAGCGTTGGCATCCTTTACATGTTTGACGTCCAATCTAGTCACACGAAACGTTTTTGCTCCACGTTTCTGGAACACCCTCCCAGCACACGTGTTTCCTGCCACGTATAACTTAAGTACCTCTGATACGAACCGCTAAAATTAAGGTGTTTAATATCCTCTCAGCGAAGGACCTTCAAGGCATGAGTGAACAGGCACCTTATAGGCAAGCGTGTTCGCACCTAAACCTTATTATTGCTTTGCGCTAAGCATGATTGTCGTCAAGCGCAAGCCTATCTTGAAAAAAACTTCCTTAATTTCCCTCCAGAATGAGCCTCCTCCTCCACATACCTGATCATCTGGCAGTGCAAATCCCATAAGTGACCAATCGGCAATGGCAATTACTCCTGGATCATGCCTATATTGCCAAGCCACGCCAGATGCAACATCTGTCTTTGAGGTACCCGATACATTATCCCTAGTCTATTACCTACCATCCTTTATTCTCTGGCAGTGCTAATCCCATACCAAGTGTCCAATCACCTCTAGAGATCCATGTCTGTCCTACCAACACGCGCCAATTGCATAGGCATCAGCTGTCTTTGAAGTACACTATCCCTGTAGAACATTTAGGAAGCATACTTACCATCCTTTATCCTCTGGCAATGTAAATCCCAGACCAAAGGCCCGATCACCCCAGGGTCCTTGTCTATACTGCCAAGTCGCACCAACTGAGACGGCATCTGTCTTCGAGGAACAACGTCCTTGCCACTCTTGGGTTTAACTTCCTTGGGGTTGGTCGGTGATGAGTCAATATCTAGATGCCTCACTGAAACTGGTTCGAGGATTTTGGAGAGTGGCTCTACTAAGTTGCCCCTGGAAATGCAAATCATTAATTTAAGTTAATAGGGCGATCAAGTTACACTACAGTATCCCTTCCTTTTCTTTAGATCTTCGATATATATTATAGTCGTCGTAAATTTTGTTAATATCTTCCATATAAATTTTCAAGAGAAGATATGAGAACACAAGACACTCTACGAGCAAAGATTTTGTGACAATAGATAATAATATTGTCACAAAATCTTTACTCGTAGAGTCTAGAGATGAGCAACGAGCCACATAAAGAATACTTATGATATGATAGAAGTTCACCTTGGAAAAACATTAACGGAAGGCATGGATAGGTATGAAGTAGGTGTAGCTGGTCCAGAAGGAGACAGTTGTCCACTGTCCGAACTGTCCAAACCAGCTGCTTCTAGCAGACTGTCTGTTGTTCCCACTGTCAACCAAAACCAAGATCTTAATAATTCAAAAGAGAATTAACGACATTTCGGACGAATGTCTTTAAGAGAAAGCTTTTCAACCAGAATAAAACAACAATGCAATAATTAATTTAAAAAAATGGGTTTGATATAAATTCAGTGAATTCGTAGAAGAAATTTTTCTTGGAGTGAGCAGTAGTAGTGGAAATCCATAGAAGAATTTTTCTTGGAGTTGGATTACCTTGGTCAAAAAAAGGAGTATAAGAAAAACTCATTAAATAAGAAGATTACACGGAAGGGTGCAAAGACAGTCTTATTGCTAAGGAAATATCGGGCATAGTGCAAAGCTACCTCGTTTTTTCTGTGGCATTCTTAGTGCGTGTGGTTTCTTCTGTCTCCTTCGAAGTGCGGCCGCCACTTCCGACACACCGGACGAAGTGGTGGATGATCTAAAAACCATTCGACAATCTGATGTCATGTACTATAATATTTTTTTTAACCACTACAAGTAAGCCCTTGACTTGATAAGTGATGATGCAGTCTAAGATGTTAGCGGGCTAACCTATTATATACCCATAATCCCATACCCTTAATTGGTTTGTACACGGTTTCGTACCGGAACGCTCAATTACTTAGCGGCACGTCTTTGCCGGTAGTGGCTAACTAGCCATGGCCGAAGCCTTCCACCAGGCCAGACCAGGGAAAATTCAGAAATTATAAATTCCCACATTGACCCTGCCGGGATCGATCCTGGGCTCAACAATGTGGAGGGAGGTCGTCAATACAGCTATACTATTATGTGCATATTATGTCAGACTGAAAATGAAAACACCTACTTGATTTTTTTTTTAAACATCTACTCTAATCACTGTAACGGTGATTCGAACATCGTAACGAAACCTGCACTTTCGGTAGTCGTAATGTTCTCAAAGGTATACGAAGTCTGCTGATTGGTCAGCGTAGTGGACTATGGCCAAACCCCTTCTATTTATGAAAGGACACTCGTGCTTAGTAGAGTTCCGGCGATGGGTTAAGATGATGATTGAAGATGACTTGAAAACATAGGCACTTGTATACTTACCCTGAAGCACTGCCAGTCCTGTATATTGGTAATAAAACACTGCTCGGTCTCGTTCTACTTGGGGAAACCACGCTAATCAACTGTAAGAAAAATGATTTTGATTTAAATTCATCCCTAAATTCTCAATCAAATTAGCCTCCTTATGAACTGCAGGAAAAACTCCAACAGTTTCATTTTAAGGATACAGAAATTGGAGTTTGGATACCTTCGAATCTTTATCGTCGTTGATTTGCTTCATTTGATTGCGCTCCGCTTCCCTCATCAGCTCATTTCTGTACGCACGTAAGGATGCCGCTGATTTTATGTTTTTCTTCCTGCAAAAGACATTTATATAGATTCACTGCTACACTAATGTTTGCCATTGCCAATTGAATTCTTAAACCTATGAGGAATTCTTAAAGCTATGAGGTTTAAGAATTCAATTTTGGCTAAACCGGTTTAAGAATTCAATTTTGGCAACCATTTTAGTTAGCCCTTTTTAGTTATCCAAGATTTGAACTATTGGTTTGTCATTTATTGATTGGTATTGATTTGTCATTTATTGATTGGTTCCCAAAGAGTTTCTGGATTTGCCATTACATAGATTTAAAGACTGTTAAAATTTATAGATTGATTTGATTGGTTCCCAAAGAGTTTCTGGATTTGCCATTACATAGATTTAAAGCCTGTGTTAAACAGCATTTGTTAAGTCGAGGTTATTACACTATCGATGATTTTGTTAATGACAAGTTACATGGAAGCAACCGGCCTCGCATCCAGTGCCCCACAAGTCAGTGTAATACTTGTAACATATGTGTTGTGTTGTCTACATATTGTAGCCTTTTCTTTTCTATGAAAAGAGCAACTGCTGAGTTTCTTGCCGGCTCTTCTCAGTAGAACATCTTTTCGAACCGGTGGTAGAGTCTTAACGTTTCATAAGTGACACAAGTTGTCCTAGATGAAATAAATAAATCATTTATCATTTATTTTATAAGAAAGTAGTTCATTTGAGAAAGCTCGAATTAAGGACGTGATTAGAGTAGAGTCAAGTGGGCAGCTGATTAACTCTAAAATTAAGGATCATAGGAGAAATAGGCATGATGACAGTAACCAAGAATCAATGAAATTATGAATTTATCTAATGAAATTCATGGATTATAAAAAACGTATTTATTTTTCTATTTCGAGTGAGATTGCTATTTATTTCGATAAAATAAATCTATAAAATACACCAATCCGCCATAATGGATTAAACACCAAAAAGCGAATGACGTCACAATTGTTAATTTTGAGCTTTGACAATCACATTATTGTTTACTGCACACTGCACAGAGTATATCGGTAAAAACAATAGTGACGTCACAAACGACGCCATGACACTCGCGAGCGTTTTAACTTCAATTTTAAAATTTAAATTTCAAATGCCAATTATTTCTACCAAACCTTATTTTTCTGCTGAAATAAGATATTTGATCGAAATAGTAGATACTTCCGAACATAATCTGACCAGTTTTCAAAATCAGTCATCATGCCTATTACATCTAGATTCTGGTATACCTGTGAGCAAAACACAGCAAAGCCAGTAGAACCAACAGCACCAGTATAGCAATTAACTCTAAAATTGAGGATTATAGGAGGAATTACATCTGGATTCTGGTATACCTGTGAGCAAAACACAACAAAGCCAGTAGAACCAACAGCAGCAGTATAGCAACAGTGGAGCCAACCGCCAGGGCCCACAGCTCAGTGCCGTGCACCCCCGTAGAACCGGCTTCCCCCTCCAAACCTTCGGCGGCTTTCAGGTACGCTGCTGGCAATGGTTGCTCTTTATTAGTGACCAGGTTATTTTATTAGTCACCAGGTTTTATGGAATAGGATTATTTACATTCTTAATCATTATTATAATAGGAATTTATCTGAGGATAGAAAAAATATTTATTTTGATTTCGTCTTCTGAATATATTCAATTAAGAATAAGAAATAAATTAAAATCTAATCTAATAACACCAGTGTTTTGGGCACCATTGCCATTAACGATCACTTGGACGGCGTGTATTTTTTGTAAATATAATTAGTTTATTTCTTACTTTTAATTGAAATAAAGATTCAATTAGTTCTATTCAATTTAATTTGATTATTGCCACCATTCCACGCGGGCATGATTTATATAGTAATTAGGTAAGGCTAGCTGGCATTAATTTCTATTGTATTATTTTCAATAAAAAAAAAAAAAAAATTGAAATAGAAATCACTTTGTTCATGTAGTTAGTTTACTAGAATAATCATTTCAATTTGAATTTATACTGATACCATCCGTTAAAATTCGCCACCTATAATAATTTATAATAATTACCTTTTTAATTTTACTGCGTCCAATATACTTAAAATTTTGCCACCTTTATATTTTATTTAAATACATTCAGTACACGTTTGAGCTACTTATAGGATATTAAATGTCTTTATAGTTATAATCGATTGTTATCTTTACAAACTCCTTCAAAACTTATTAACGTGTGAAAATTTCAATAGCTTCCATCATTGAAGCTTCTGCCATATCATTATTTCCTCTAATCCTGTTCGAAATCTTTTCATTATTAATTGCTAGATCACCGTATTTATCATCAATGTTATACTCACGCTCAGCTTTAGTGGTGACCACGGCGCCTAGTTCCTTAGCAACTTCAGCATCTCTCACAAGTCGCATGTCTCTCGCTGCTACAGCCGCTGGAACGGCTCTACCGCCTACTAGTACTACATATACTATTTGTACGCTACCTTCTGTTGACTGAAAAATATAAGTTTGATATTAATGTTTTGTTAATGGAAGTTGTTTATTTTAATTATACTGTAATTTGCAAAATAAATCAACGCCAATATTGGCAGCGATTCTTCTGAATTGTTACATATTATGTCCTGCTGAAGCAGAAAAACGATTTTTGGTATATGGTTCAAATATTTATGCATTACTAGCGAATGCCAGCGACTTCGTCTGCGTGGTTTGAGGTTTTTTGGTTTCAGCGGGAACTCTTTAATTTTCCGGGATAAAAAGACTATGTGCTATTCCAGACTATAATCTATCTCTGTGCCAAATTTCAGCCAGATCCGTTCAGCCGTTGGGGCGTGATTAAGTAACAAACATCCATCCATCCATAAATCCATCCAAACTTTCGCATTTAGTACAGATTAGTATAGATTTAGCCCTTTATTATTAGGTAAGTTTTGATATTATAATTATTGATAAAGACGCAAAATGATCACAAAAATAAAGATAAGTTTTATTGATTTACTTACAAAATATAAAATTAAGTTATTAAATCCACAAATCATTACCTCAGTAATATTCTGTATATGAACTTGCACTGGAGGTTGTTGCTCAGGCTTGATGATTTCTCTCTTAAACAACACAGTCTCATTATTTGCCTCTTCTTCCAAAGGTAGATCTATAAGGTCTTCTTTAGCATTCTCAATTACCTCTTCCACATCTCTCTTATGTATAACAACAGTTGGAGTTACTAATATCCACGTCTCTACATCATTTAGCTTTGTTACTTTTACCGGATCTATTGGTGATTCGTTTTCATCTATTGAAAACATTTCTATGTTTGCTAAATAGCTTTTATTTTTGGAATCACTGGCTGTTACATTATCAGAACTATGCACGTCTGTATTTACTGCTAAATCATCTAAGTTTATCAAAGTTTGGTTATCGTACAGTTTTTGTGGAGTTTTGGCAGTATTGGTATTGATGTCTTTAAATTCATTGTCTTTATTAATAACAAAAGAATGTACATCGTGCTTTTTTCTAGTAGTTGGTGCGTCAAGAGATTTAATTATACCAAGATGTCGTTCTTGTTGTCTGGAAGAAGAAAAATTTAAAACACATGAATTTTTAATTTTAGGCAGATAATCATTGCGATGCACATATTTGCTTCAATAATGTGTAATAAACCATTGTTTTATTCTTTCAAGGGTAACGGCTTTTAAAAATTGACATTTCTGTCCGTTCTAGAATCTGGTTTACTAATTAACATCACTTGAGATATCGATAAAAAAACTAGCTTTGGATATCAAACTCTATCCTCGTTCTTATCTCAATAGGATACACGTAAATTCGGATACGTAATTCTCCAAGTGGGAGATTTCATCCGATTCGATCGCGACAACGTTAAAGTTACGATTCGTATAGAATTGGTGCTTGACAGCTGGCACTCAATCCTCAATTAATTAATGTGTCTTAAAGTTTAACGTGTCAACGTTGTCGCGACCGAATACGTAAAAACACTCCCACACGGCCTGTAGATCATGTATTGTCAGATCACTGGGATTGCGGTCCTTAGTTAGCGACGAGAATATTGCCATTCTCCTCTCTTCAACATATTATTTGTAACAATCCGGTATTACGAACAAGATATTAATTCTTGTTGAAAATATATAATCGTACCTCAAAAAAGCTTTTTGGTATAACCTAGCCAGCCTTAGCTGCAGACTATCTGGGGTAGACCCTTGAATGACTGTCAGGAGCCAATAACGCCTGTCCTCTGGAATTTCCGGTTCCAAGCTGTCTGGTGTAACGTCGCAGTTGAGGACGCACTCCCCACTGGCCTTGTCTGTCACCGCCTGTATTTACCATAATGTTTGGTTAATAGATGAATACATTTCTTACTGTACATCTGCAATATCTTCTTCTAAAGATGCGAGTCCCTACATTATATTCCATCTATCAGCCTACATGCATCCACTGCTGGACATCCGCCCGCTTTCCGCCACCTTCTTTTGGTCCACGGACCAGCGACCTGGAGTTAGTCCTACACTGCGCTTGCCGGTATGCGGTCTCCGCTCTAGGACACGTCTGCCCCAACGGTCATCGGTTCTGCGACAGATATGACCCGCCCACTGCCACTTCAGACTGCTAATCCTCAGAGCTAGGTATGTCGGTCACTTTGGTTTTTTTACGAATTTCCTCGTTCCGTAAATTATATTATTACAATCTATTTCATCAATCCATGCTACATTTAAAGTAAACGGTTTCAAATGAATACCTAGGTACATCTAGATTTTCGTTAATTTTGGAGACTTCTAAAATGGATGCACGGTTCTCTGTCACAACCCGTTCGACTGTATTTTCTTTTACCGTTACTTCCTTCCATAATTTCCTGCCACTAGCTAGAATGTATGGAACCAGTGTTCCACTCACTCACTGATGAGTTCCCTCAAAACTACAATATGGGGCGGGTCTATTTAGGCGGGGTGAATAGACAAATTCCTTTAAAAAGCCGGCAACGCATTGGTTCTTCTGGTACTGCAATAACTATATCATGTTCATGCGCGGCGGTAATTAAGGGACCTGCCTACTCGTTTGCTTTCTATTTTTTATATATTTTTTAAAGGTGAGGCACTGGGGCGCCTTATATGCAACTGGGCTTGGCCCTTAGTTACTCGGTTCATCAAGATCTGGGGATATACTGTCAACGATTAAAGCCATAAATTGTTTCATTATTGTTGCCTTTCTTGTTTTACAATTTATAATCCTTATTTTAGGAACGTCAAGGTACGTGACATCAAGCTGTCATTTTGAAACATATTGCAAAAGTATTGCTTTATGCGTTAGTAGTATGGCCCATGCGGTTAAAAAGATTCTTCTGCTCACCTGTGGCGAATATGAATCCAAATAAACAGTGGCCAGAACTGTAGTAGTTCGTACGACTGGAGCTGTCGGGGTGGGCAGTGGCAGTGACAAGTCTGGGGGCGGAGGCCCGTCGCCAGAACCTGTCCAGAAGAAATCCTCCAGGCGAGGAGTGCGGGTATGTTGATCAGGGGACACCAACATGTACACTGGAAAGAAAACATAAACTAAACTTATCATAAACTTCTAGTAATAAACAAAAGCTGGAGGAGTTTGGGTGGGAAGCGAAGTCTGGAGTAAATTCATGGCTTAAACCTATCCCGGAAGAACAAGGTTACTATTTAGCCAAAAGTGCACCGCCTAGATTGATCAATTTAAAGTTTAGTTTTTGGCTTATATACTCGTACATATTATTTTTTGCGAGTAACAGGTAAACTGTATATACATGTACCTATAATGTTAATGTATGTAGCTCTATTACAGTTCTTTTTTCTGCACTCTTTCGTTATTCTCTGTTTCGTGGCCATAAGTTCTGTCTGCTCTATGCCTAAAATTATATAATTTAGCGTGCAATAACCTTTGAGCTTGTCGAGCATTATAATGGCAAGTTACGCAGTATACCTATTATACAGGGTGAGGGACAGTTTAGTTAACTGTTCTATCGCAAAATGTTAAATATACAGGGGGGATAGGAAAGGGGATTATGTTAAAGCAAAGACAAGATGGTAAACACGAGGCAATCGCGTGATCTCCCGAATAACGGGGTTCAGTTTATTGGCCCGGCTGAATACTGCAACTTTGGTTACGTTGTAGAGCAAGTGATAGAATTTAGCGGCATTGCTTACTTAGGTTCTAGGTATTATTACTGACGTTTGGGAACGAGATATGAAATATGCTTTATGGCTCTTTCCGCACTGCATCAGATCTAAATCCGAGTATTCTCGATCCGAAGTACCCATTGTACTTTTTGTATGAAGGGTTAGGTACACATCCGAATTTCGTTTTCCGAATCCGATAAGACCTACCTCGGATCGAGAATTCTCGGGTTCGGATCGGACGCAGTGAGAAAAGAGCCTAGAACGGTGAATGATAACATCGTGAAAAAATCTACATGGCACAAGATTTCTTCAGTGAGTTCAATCTGCATGCCTGAGAGTTCTCTATTTTCTCAAACGACTGTGAAGTCTGCCAATATCCATCGATAGCCAATCCGCACTCGGCCAACGTGTTGGTTGTTGGACTATGGTGACCCTTATCTCATTTGGCAATCCGCACTTGGCCAGAATGGTAGACTATGGACGCAGATTTAGGGCCGTGCCTAGAGTGCTGAGAATTTCTAGTCAGAAAAACCTGATGCTGAAAATTATAGCTCGACCTGGGAGTCGAACCAGGGACTTCGTCATTAACATGCTAACCACTAGACCAACGAGATCAGCAGTGGTGGTAACGAGCGAGAAATACATAATATTATATTCAACAAGTAAGGAGTCTATTTATGAAATTACGTTACGTTAGCCTCTTTTAAATTAGGGCACAGATCGAAGGCTACTTCGGAACCAACCCGTACCATCCACTAGGCTTTCATAAAAAGAAAACGCGTTTCCCCAATACAAGGTTTATTACGTCGCTTAAAAATTTGGTTCCTCCTGAAATCCTGTCGCCGTTACAAGTACATTGATTGTTGATACAATAAGTTAAGTAATAAGTACAGGGTAACTAGCATACAGATGAAATTGTTTGTTGAAAAAAACTACATTTATAAATAAAATTATTTTTGATGACACGCGGACAGACTTTGATCCTGAAATCCTTAAAATGGACTTATAATATTATGGTTAGCTATATAAAAGTACGATATAATAACGCAGATTAAGATGGTAGCGGGCTAATTTTTTAATGCCCATTTACCACTATTGTTATTAATCGGTTTTTATACGGCATCGTACTGGAACGCTATTCGCTTGGTGGCACGATTTTGCCGGCAGGGTGGTAACTAGCCACGGCCGAAGGCTCTGACCAAACCAGAGAAAATTCAGAAATTATAAATTCCCAAATTGACTAGTTGAAAAGAATAAGTAAAAATTTTGGTGGTGGATTTCATTTAGGTTGATTCTACCTAAAAAGGTGGGTTTCTAGGTTACATCCTGTCCATAACCGGGTCCGGTACAATCGAATAAACATCCATATAAAAGGTGTAATTCGGCGGTTACATGCGGGTACTCGCAACCTTTTGTCAACAGGCGGATGGATGACGACGGATCAGCGCGCGCGCAGCCAACCGAGACGCGGCGTGATTACAAATTATTATAACTTTTATCGGAAAAGTTTGGTATTTCAGTCGTGGTGAAGCTTAATCATATTATTATATTTTATATACAAAAGTACATAAGTATCTATACAGTATAATCTTATTAATCCGAAATATTGTATGGATGGATGTTTGTAACTCAATAACGCCAGAACGGCTGAACAAATCTGGTTGAAATTTGGCACAGAGATAGATTATATTGTATGTATAACACATAGCCTTTGTGGGCTTTTTATGCCGGAAAATTAAAGAGTTCCCGCAGGAACCAAAATGAAACACGTGGATTGAGGTTTTTTGATTCTTCTTACAAGAATTTCTTCTTTCAAGATGTCTGAAGTTCTACATTGTAAAATTTAAGAAAAATGCCACTTACTCTTTTCTTCATCTTCGTACTCGTTTCCTTTCACGGTTGACAAACATACACTAACTATAATAATTACTATATGAAGGGGATAAACCATTTTATACAATTTGATTCAATTTAAATACAACTTACTGCATACATAATACTATCAATTTAACTTTGCGATCACAATAAAGTTTGTAAAAAATATCTAAGTTACTTGAAATCATATCCATACTTAATAAGCAATTCAATATTTTGTTATTATAATAGATAATAATATTATTATTTATAATGTAAAAAATATGATATAAATTCCGCGAGTTTATTTTCGATTCTGCAGCCTACTGTAGTTAATAAATTCTCGAATGCTACTGTGCTTTTTTGAATTGTTAGCGCGTTGCTAAGCAACAAAATTGAATCACGCGCGCGATGCATTTCATAGACAATTTTTTACCTGATACCTCATCTGATACGCATGCAGCGTGTCATAAAGATCGGACCAAGGATTGAATTACTATCGTAATATTATTATGCATTTCATGAATCAGTAAATAACAAGAAGTTTTTAAAATAGCAACAATTATTTATAAAGATCTAGAGTAGAAAATAATAATTTGTCTCTGGTTTATAATGTTGCCATAATTTAAAATATTGTACCAATAAGTTTTAAACTGTGAACTGATTTTATTCATCTTACATCATCAACAACATCAGGTCGTATCGCAAATTATAGCATAATTGCAATTATAAAATCACAAGATGATTCCCGCGACTTCGTACGCATGGATTAAGATCTTTTGGATTCCCGCGGTGATTCTTTAATTTTCCGGGATAAAAATTAACCTATGTCCTTCTTTGGGATACAATATACCCCTGTAACAAATTTCATTAAAAATTGGTTGCGCAGATGGGTCGTCAAAGCGTAGCAGACAGACAGGCAGACAGATGGAGAGATATACTTTCGTATTTATAATATTAATATAAGTATGTATAATACTAGTGTTTGTTTGTCGGTTTGTTTGCCGTG
This sequence comes from Erebia palarica, assembly GCA_964035005.1. Taxonomy (NCBI): domain Eukaryota; kingdom Metazoa; phylum Arthropoda; class Insecta; order Lepidoptera; family Nymphalidae; genus Erebia; species Erebia palarica. Next base: position 17,405,421 of record OZ035995.1, read on the forward strand.
TAGATTGACGTAATTTTTTGCATAGGTATAGTATTGAGGACTTGGAGAGTGACATAGGCTACCTTTTATTCCGAAAAATTAAGGAGTTCCCGCGGGAATGAAAAAGGACGATGTCGCGGGCATCAGCAAGTTCATTATAATGCATTCAAACTAAAATATTTTGGACCGTTATATTATCAGGTCGTAGCTAAAAATATATGTAATGTTTTTATTAATTATTTAATTTTCAATATTTTCAATCTAATTTGTAACCCTAAGATTAAGTTAAATAAAAAAATTTGAAGAGCAAACTTCAAAGTGAAAACTAACAGTCGTGGCAGAAAGTATGTTATTTTCTTAGTTTAATCGCGGTATAACTGTCATGTTCCGTAAAAGAGGGACCCAAATGAAATAAATAAATAATTTGGCTACTTCTGTTGCACACAATAGAGATTCTGAAACCTGTCACTTTCTAACTGACACAACATTATTATTGATAAATGATCATAACATAAATGGTAGAAATTTAGAAACCTGTTCTGGCAACACAATATTTTCCGTCGCTCGCCATTCGCGTGTTGCAGCGCCATTCAATTTGTGTGAGTTCGTCGCTTCCGTTCGACGGACTGTGCGACGTGTACGGGTGTGTGCGAAAGTATGAAGTGAAATCGTACATAAAAGTGTGTGAAATGTTTAGTGTAAGTTTTTACTGTGCTGTAAAACCAAAATGAGTGCGAACGGATGATTTTATCTCTGAATTTCGATTAACAATTTGTACGGTCGTGGAACACGTAACATTTTGTATGGTCGGTTTCAAAATGGCTGTGTTTTGAAGGACCCTTTGTCCACTTTCGTTTGTCTCTCCAGCATGATAGTGGGATCATACAGACAGAAGTTTATCTTTGAAAGGTGAGCAATACTTTTAGCTACAGTTTTGAATGCGAAAGTCCAGTGGAAAATAACTGGTTCCCACCGAATCGCGTCGTCGTTTATTGCTTTCTATGGAGGCGATATATCACAGCACACCGCTCACTCGCAGTCGCTACGTGTGATTTCTAATAACATTGAAGCCGCTTGCTACGTCGAGTAATTGTAGAACGATTCCTGCGTTATTTTTGTTCAGATTTTACCTCGAAATCTAGATTATTTACGTTGTGCTGACGTATGTTTCTATTTGTCATGCGGCGAATCATATGTTTACTATTTGGAACAAATATAACCATACTTTTGTTTATATTGGTGATCCTAAACAATTTTCTTGCAATTTGTCATGTTTCTCAGATTTTCCTGATAAAATTAAAAATATCTGATGCAGAGTGATATATTACAAAAACTAAATCAATGATATTCACTTAGTACCTATAAAGTTTACCACCTTCTAAAATGAATACAGCTAAATGAACACTGTAGTTAAATATAAATCTTAAAGTGTCACTTACAACATTTAGATTGTTTCACTTTCAGATTGAGGTACATTCAAAATCATAGAAATCTTAGCTAAAATTTATAATCACTAATCATTTTCTAATCTCTTCCCGATAGTATATTGATACATATTGGTACTTGAGTATAATATTTTGAGTACTTCCAATCTATAATTCACCCACAATAGAGGATAAATACTCAAAATATCTGTTTAAAATTCAACAAGAACTGAGTTTTCCTCAGTTTTTGTGAACAAATCACACAAGACTAGTTTTTAAAATACATTTTGTAAAGTGAAGAACTCTACAAAATGTATTTTAAAAACTCCTTGACCTTGCAATTGTCATCACCTCCAAAAACTGTCTTCACTGCTCATCGGTTAAATCAATTTGGATGAAATTAAGTAACTCAGCTCTAGCAGCTAGTATCAGCTTTCTGAATCGGTGGTAGAGTCTTGAGGCTTGATGTATCATAAGTGACACAAGTTATCCTACGTGAAATAAATAAATCATTTATCATAACAATTGAGATACTTAATTTGCGTACAGGGGAAGATCATCTACTTTGCTTGTTATCATCTTTAATGCAACTGCTAAATCATTTAATTGATTTGTGTCTATGTTAATCAGCTAAGTAATTGGTAAGTTACAATTTATTAAAATATAATTATCAAGACACTTTACTTAATAGAAACTAGGGCTATCACATACATTTTGCTATTTTATCCAAATGAGAACAAGTGTCAGCCTCTAAGTAAGTACTTGATTGTGATGGAAATTTTGTAGGTATTTAATGATCTATTGCTGGCCAAATTCCTTGAAACTGGCAGGCCAGAGGCCTAGTTATGTATCATATGTGAACTCATGGAAATTACTTATTTCATGTAGATAATCATTGATAATAGAACCATTGCTTGAATTCATAAATATCAAATTTTGGATAGTAACAGCTATAAATATCTAAGTACTTACCCAAATAATAAAATGTCTAATTGGAATCTAACTAGAACAAAATATCTCTTAGTAGTTCACATACCTAGTTAGTACTTATTTGAGTGATAAATAATCTAGTGGGAGAATCCAAATTCAATTTGCGAATTAAGGTGTCTTTGAGTTTTTATAAGAAAGTAACTGAGTAAAAGTGAATTGTAATCTACCAATAAATTCATTTGAGTTGAGTAAAAATAATCTAGTGGGAGAATTCAAATTCAATTTTATAATTTAGGTGTCTTTGAGTTTTTATATGACTGCCTGAAAAATGGAGTATATTGTTTTCAGGGTTCATGTATGTATGTATGTATGTGAGTTTGTATATTCCACCATAACTTCTATACGCCTGAACCGATTTTGATAAATGAGGTATCGTTAGAATCCCTAGCTCATTCTGGGTGACCGGCTAGTAAACTTTAAAAAAAAAACATGGGGTGACCATGATCCCGCATTAAAGACTAAAGTTGAAAAAAATATTCGAAAATAAGATTAACTTATAATCATCATCTAGAAAATGATGAGTTGATTCCAAAAATATATAACACTACAGTTCAATATACAGTGATTCACAAAAAAATATCATTTAATAAAAATGTGAATAAGATTCCAAAGGCTATATATGCAAATCGCTTCTTTAGGAGGTACACTCCAAAAATAATATGGCAGGGCAGTCGTATTTTTTAATTTGTTAAATTAAGTTCACTTGTTATAAGAAAGTAACTAAGTAAGTAAAAGTAACCAATTGGGCTTGACATACTTGTGTTCCTGAGTACACAACATTCTCTCACGAGTTACAATAAGTTCTTACATGCGTGCAATAAGTAAATGACCCACTGCAATGTGACCAAATTCAATGGGATTACATTATCTAAAGATTAGGACTGTATAAAAAGCCCTTTTGGTTTGCAAAAGTCAGGGTGCTTCTACATTTTTCCATAATTTGACTCAGACAACAATAGAGGTAAAAAATAAAAATGCTGGCTTTTGCCACTCACTTTGCTAGCTTTTTGATGGTCATGTTTAGGTAAATATAATGAAGCCCAAATTACCTCCCTAGGTGGTGTTCAGGTCAGGACAGGATGTAGAGTGTCTGACTCAGTCACATGTTCAAATACATATTTTTTTAGTATCTAGCAGTGGCATCCAGAGTCAGGAGTCGAGCTCCTACTCTCTCTCTCTCACTGGTGTCGCCATATGCTTCGCGCCTGCAAAAGGCGTCTCACTTTAGGCCTTAGACTTACATTCTACTTCATTAGTTCCTGACAATAATATTGTACCTACGTATACAATTAATAATATAATTTTACGGAAACACCTACCAAGTCACGACTAGATAATTCTATTTCTCATACATGCAAGCTTGTTACTCGTTCTACCGGTATCGTTGGCAGGGTCACACGTTGGTGAGCGCTGCTCAAATCGAGGAGGTCGCGCTAAATCGAGCCTCGGTCGTGAAATGTCGCGCACCGTTACCCCGCGCCGATGCCGTGAGCGGCGCGACTAGCGGCCCATTGTGTTCACGCAATGCAAGCTAAAGGCCTGGATAGCGAAGCGACGACCTACCTCCCGTTCGCAGTGTTGAGCCCTGTGGTTATATAAGTGGGAGGTCCCCAATTCTAGTCTCCACAGGGGCAATTTGACATTTTAAATTTTTTTATAAATTGGCTCTGGTCTGGTGAGAGGCTGTGACTGTGGCCAGTAAGTAAGTGACTGCGCAAACAGCCAAGGTTTGCCACCAAGCGATTAAGTATTCGGGTATAATGCTGTGTAGATAAACATCCGTACAGACACATAGATAGACAACAGCATGGCAGAACAGCATTTGAAAGGAGTTAAGACTAATCGTAATCATAGCCTTTATTGCTGAATAAAGCCATTTTTACAATAATATAATGTTGATTTTTTTAACAAATATTTGTAGTAAACATCAGCTTGTTCTGTAACATAGCCCTATAAATGGTTAAGACTGCTGGTTGTCAAATGTTTTTAAGTAATTGTGTCTTAAAAGTTAAAAAAAGCTCTGAAGATCTAAGATCTATTTAAGTGAAGGGCAGGGGCATACAGGCAGCTTTGAAAGCAAGTCTTTCAAAGCTGCTCATATGCATGCAAGGACGGCAACTCTGTAAAATTTACAAAACTACAGATTTTTGTTGCAATTTTGTAAATAAGCAACTAAGTAAATAGTTACATAGTTATAATAGTGTGAATACAAAGCCTTAGTCTTGTCAGAAATGCAAAACAGTTTAAACATAATATTATTAAAACACAGTGAAGCAAGCAGTTGTTTCTTTGAACCAAACAAGAGCACTATGTAAGAATAATCCCATCAAAAACATAAATTTGTAAAATGAGAGCCAAGTTCAAAATTGTGATATATATGCCTTGGTTGTTGACTTCAGCGACAAAAGAAGTGAGATCTAAATGGGTGCCAAGTTCAATAGTCAGTCCTGCAATTTATATATCCCATCAAAAACATAAATGTGAAATGAGAGCCAAGTGCAAAATTGTGATATATATGCCTTGGTTGTTGACTTCAGCGACAAAAGAAGTGAGATCTAAATGGGTGCCAAGTTCAATGGTCAGTCCTGAAATTTATTTATAACAACATATAATATTTTATAACAACTTAAAATATCATTTCTTCTTATAACGTAGTATAAAATGTTGAAGACTAAGGCTTTGGCTTGGCTAGTTTTCATATACGAATTATAGCGTTCACAAGTTGTAAAGCTGTAAGTTCTTATTTTATTCTTCCGAAAATTTGGCTTGCTGGTAGAAACTGTACTTTTAGGTACCTACTTAATAATAATTCGTATATGGAAACTAGCCAAGCCAAAGCCTTAGTCTTCAACATTTTATACTAAGTTATAAGAAGAAATGATATTTTAAGTTGTTATAAAATATTATATGTTGTTATAAATAAATTTCAGGACTGACCATTGAACTTGGCATCCATTTAGATCTCACTTCTTTTGTCGCTGAAGTCAACAACCAAGGCATATATATCACAATTTTGCACTTGGCTCTCATTTCACATTTATGTTTTTGATGGGATATATAAATTGCAGGACTGACTATTGAACTTGGCACCCATTTAGATCTCACTTCTTTTGTCGCTGAAGTCAACAACCAAGGCATATATATCACAATTTTGAACTTGGCTCTCATTTTACATTTATGTTTTTGATGGGATATCATTACTTTTTGTACAGAAATTATTGAACTCAATCTCAAACTCAAAACATATTTATTCAAAATATGTACCTACAAAGTACACCTTCTGAACGTCATGCTTACAGAGCATAAGAGGTGATGGTGATAATTAACTACGATATCTTAAAACTAAAGCTACGAGGGTTCCAAACGTGCCCTGGTCTGAGAAGAGCCCGCAATAAACTCCGCTTTTTTTTTATTATCACCATCTCACAAATATTTGAAATTATATATATGTACTTATAATATAACATTTCAGCCGTTGTAACAATTCATACCCATGCCTTGCTATCATTCAAATAATCCTTTACACTGTAATAGGACTTTTCTATTAATTTAGTTTACGTTTTACATTAGTAGGTACTTATTATTTGGTGTAAGGTCAGTGTGTCACCCACCAGTAATTCTATTGTACGACTCATTGTACAAGATAATTAAAGACGAGAATTCTCAAGAAAAATATATAGTGTACCTGGAGTTACACTGACATTGACAGATTACATCTATGGTCAGACTACCTCTACAGCACATTTCTACATCTCATCAATTTTGATTGCAAAAGTTCAAAATCAAAAGTTTTTTGTGAAACATTGAAAACAAGCACGGTCAACAGTCGATATCACTAAAACCACTATAAACAATGAATACAAATCACAATGACTGACAGCTTGAACTGACGACTTCAAATACGTTTCTTCTTCTTTTCTGTCAATGACGTTTCGTTGCACAAAATGTATGAATACGAAGGTAAGGTTTTAATGCAACTATATTATTATTCATTATTATTTACATTAAAATAATAATTATGTGTCATTTTCAATAGTTAAGGAGTTACTACCACCGCTTAAAGCAGTATTGTTTCAAACTAACGGTTGAATGTCACGTACTTTGACGTCCTTAAAATAATGATTATAACACTACAACATAAACGTCAACAATATTAAAATAATACGGCTTTAAGCAATGGTAGCATGCCTCGTGTCAGAGTTTTGATCTATCCTTTGATCATAAAAATGACGATTTTTGTACGTTTATATCTAAATAACCATTTGAGGTGTGCTTATGAAATTTGGAGCACATATGTATCTCACGGGTCTCAATATATGCGCCAAATTTGACATGTTTATGTGAAATAGTTTTTGAGTTATGAGGGGGTCAAAAGTGGCTCCAAATGGTTCGTGTAATATTACACACGGTGCTGCTCGCCAGTTTTTTTGAACTTTGGCTGGACACGCTTCCGCGTGTCTTGATCAGATGTCAGTGATAATAACAGAGACAGACAGTTTATAATTTGTTCTCTGAGGCACTGGAAGGTAAATGCCTGGGAGCAATAAACTAAGTCAGGTCATTTCGTTCCTATATGCAATATGCATGCTAAACTAGCGGCACGCTATGATGGCCGGTTTGACGTTTGTCCGCTCATGAAGTTCCGTATTAATTGATAACGACTTTGAAGGAAATAATTGTATTACTTTATTGACGATAGTGATGTGCAGAGATTCATAAATTTTATCGAATGTAGTTTCTCATGAAGTTCCGTATTAATTGATAACGACTTTGAAGGAAATAATTGTATTACTTTATTGACGATAGTGATGTGCAGAGATTCATAAATTTTATCGAATGTAGTTTTAGGTTTAGGACTCAAAATTTATTTATTAAATTGATTTCTTAAATGTATACAAGTGTAGAAAAATCAGTTTGCACCATTTAAGGGGTGAATGTACTTGTGAATATGAACAATTTTCACTATGTGGACAAACCTCTGAAATCGCAAAAAAATATCAATAAATTTTTAAAAATGGAATCTAATACGATCGTCACATAGGATCGCTGGCTAGCACAACTACTACCTCCGGCAAACTCGCGTCAATGCTCAATGCAAAACAAAGCAGTTTCGAATTGACGTTGCTTCGAAAAGTATAAACTGTCAGTGCAATGCGATTGTGATATAGTTTTGACCTGGCTTTGGATTTCAAATATTGATACTGCATTACTGTTGACCCTTGCTCGTTAATTTGGACTCTGTTCAAGCCCTTTGTTGTGGATTTCGTCGATATGACCGAACGTACGCAGAGAACTGTTCTAAATAGTCAGACACGTGAGTTCGTAATACGCCTTCGTAACTATTTCGATCGTGAAGCTCAAAATGGAGGGCCAATTTTACCTATAACGTCAGTGGTTGAACGCGTAGCTGATGCGCTTAATATTGGACAACGAACTGTTAGACGGATAACTAAAAAAAAATATGGCGAGACTGGCACAGAAGAAAATAAACTTCACACACCAAAAAAGAGAAAACGAGCAAAACCAGTCGTAGGCATCGATAGCTTTGATGCCGATGCTATCCGAAGACATGTTTACGGCTACTATTTACAGAAGGAGTATCCAACAAGAAAAAAGTTGGTGCATTCACTGAAGGAAGCTGGATTATTCTTCGGTGGGGAAAGTTCTTTAACGAAGATTTTGAAGACCATTGGATTTCGATACAAAAAATGTAACAAACGCAAAATATTGATGGAAAGATTTGATATAGCGATGGCAAGGTATACTTTTTTACGGCAAGTGAAAGAAATCAAAAATTGGCAAAATGTTGTGTTCTTGGATGAAACATGGCTTAATGCTAACCATACTGTAGGCCGTTCTTGGAACGATGACACAGCAGCATCTACTTCCAAAGTTCCTGTAGGAAAAGGATCGCGACTTATAATTTGTCACGCCGGAACCATCAACGGGTTTGTCGAAGGTTCTCTCATGGCTTTTGCGTCAAAAACCACTGGAGACTATCATGAAGACATGAATGGAGAAAAGTTTACTGAATGGTTTACCTCAATGTTGTGTAGCCTCCCTGAACCATCTATTATAATTATGGACAACGCCCCATACCACTCGATGCAAATTGACAAGCCACCTGCCCAATCCCAAAAGAAAGCTGATATCGTCGCATGGCTTCGTAAAAATGGCGTAGATGCAAACATGAATATGTTAAAAGCGGAATTAGTACGTCTTTTAAAAGAAAACAAACCAACCAAGATCCGATACGTCATTGACGAAATAGCATTAGAACATGGGCACAGAGTTATACGGTTACCGCCTTACCATTGTGAGTATAATGCGATTGAGTTGGTGTGGGCTCAAATTAAGGGATATGCTGCAAGACACAATACAGAACCCCCATTTACCACAAAAAAAATGCTAAAATTATTAGAAGAAGCTTGTGAACATGTGACTAAAGGAGACTGGGAAAAGGTTGTGAATAGAACTGTTAAATTAATAAGGGAAGATTATGAAAGAGATGTGAAAATAGATAATATTATAGAAAACGAACATATAATTATTAATGTATGTGATGATAGCAGTGACGACAGTGAAAATAGTAGTATGGACGAATCTGATTAATTATGGCCTTTTGTGGCACCTTTTTTGGTATCTTTTGTATTCATATGTTTCTTGTGTGCATATAAAGTATGTATATTCATTTTCGTTCAAATATTCAGTTCGTTCAAATAAATTAAATAAACATATACATTTTTGTTTTATTAAACCTATTTAATCAGGTACAAAAACAAAACTTAATTGTTTTTTGTTCGAGAATAAATTGACATTCCACATCACTATTGTAATGTGTCAAACCGGCCATCATAGCGTGCCGCTAGTGTAGCATTATATAGCTTGGGTACTATGTATGTTGTTTAGGCAGTAAATACAAATAGTTACTTAGCTTTTTCTGTAGTCTCGGTTTCTACTGTTGGTGATCTAGTTACTGAGAATTTTTCAAAATGTATTCTTAGGAGAACTTCAAGCCTCTTACGACTGGTAACTTACAGCAGTTAAATAAGTACTTAGTATATCATTATTATATCCATACTAATACAATACTGTAGACAAAATTTTAAAAAAATAATTCAATAAGTATCTAATTAAAAAGTTACTCAGCTCAATAACTTATTCGTTTGAAAATCTACTATCATTTATGCTGTTAAAGAGGTTAAATCATATCTTTGCTCCATCTAGACTACCTAACTATTCCACCATTCGGTATGGTACCACAGGTCACATACGCAATCTGGTTTAGAAAGTCAGATGTGCGAAATGATAATGCTAGACTATAGGGGTATTGTTTAACAGGTCATAATTGTATACTTTGACTGTTTAGAAAAGTCTAATTAAACAAAATCATTTGTTAATTTGTTGTGATGCTTTAATACTAGTTTTGAGTGAAAACCATTCTTTAATCTTAGAATTACTTACTACTACTTAAGTACAAGGATTTAACTGCTACTTTTCACTTACTAAACTAGTGATTGTTATTTTACAGATTTCTTAGAGGAAGCTAAGTAAAATATAGTACTTATTTAATTTTAAGTAAACATTCAGTGAAGTATTTAAGTATTAAGTATTTTGGTGTGTATAAGACATTCATTAGAAGTATTCATCCAATTTCTAGCCCTATCAAAATACTGTCTTATAAATTTTTAATTACATTTAATTACATTCTGTTTTTAATTTTTAAAAACAGAATTCCAATAAATTTTGTATAAATACACAATTTATTGGAATACCGTTGGACATTTCTAAATAACCAGGCTTTACTCGTATGTACGTGAAATTCTCATATAACTATATAAATTACCTTTAGAAGTTTCATAAGAATGTAGATAGTGCAACTAATCAGTTTGGAAAAGGGAATGGGCCAACTGTTCAATGTAATTTTTTGTTTGCATTTGTTGTCCCAAGTTGAATCAGTATAACGGAAAAGCCTGATTTTTCTGGAATTAAGTATTCTAAGTATTTTGTATTAAAATATTTATAGTATTCGCAGAACTGGTAAATATTTAAATTTTATACCTACCATTTCTGTGAACCAAAGTCTACATTACCTACTGCAAAGTCGTTACCTACTAACTTGTACAGAGAATCAGGCTCCAGTTCATTTTGGCCCAATGACAAGTGCCGGCCAGCATGAAATCCCTGTTTGTGAAGAACTTAAGAAGCAATGTTACTTAAATTATGGCAATCCAGTCAACGTTGGCCGCAATTACTTAAGTGGAGCGTGGTGATGTGTAAGCAGATTAATCTGAATTGATCTCAGATGACTCAGATGTTCAATCCAAGTAGTACCTGCCTGTAGCAGGATATCCATTCGCGCCCAGTTCACACAAAACACAGACACAATAGGGTTAGACACAATTTGAGCATACCCTGAGTTTGAGCCGTTTTCTAAGCTAAATAACTTTAGGTCTTTTAAAAAAATTGTGTAAAAAAAGTAGATCCTGTCAACCGAATGAGAATATTCGAGATTTACTTAATTAAATTTCCCTCCGTGCACGAACAACGTAACTCATGCCCCAAGCGCTTTAGAAAGTCGCATATCCCGAAATGTAGATCTCTACCTCCTGTGCCGTCTACCGTCATTTGCAGATGAAATGCAAACAAGTTTCAGCAGTCGAATGTCATATTTCATTAACATTTTGAATGGGATAAGGGCGGAAACACACTAAATTATACATGCGATCCAAATCGACGCGAGCAATATTTGAAATGAAATGATTAATTTATTTCACATAGGACAACTTAAGCCACCTATGATAAGTCAAGACTGTACGACCGGTTCGAAAACCTGATTATACTGATTTGGATAACATAATTTTTCCTTTTCTTAAAACACTACTAAAAGTAGTGATACTGATTGGTACGCTCGTCTCCAACTCGCACTTTTTAATCAACGACCTCAATTTACATAGGCGGGTCAAACAAAGAATGTGGACTTATTTTACTAACACCATCTAGTCTGAAAAGCGGTACAGCGCTATGACGGGGACAAGGACAGGCTTTTACAGGTGACGGGCATGCACCACAAGTCGGACGCCCAATTTTTTTCCTATGAAAAGGCCCATCTAGTACCTATTTAAACTTCTACACTAATATTATAAAGAGGAAAGATTTGTATTTTTGTATGTAGTAAAGTACTGGACCGATTTTAATAATTCCGTTTTCATTAGAAAGCTACATTATCACTGAGTAACATAGGCTATATTTAGTACTAGATTACTATAGAAATCTTTAGAAATTCCTAATAAAACCAACCGAAGGTGTAAAAAAATTGGCCATAAAATGTCTTTCATCGCATACGCTGCGAAGAGTATTAATGATAGGACAAAAAAATGTTCGACAATATTATAGAATATATCAATATCTACAAAAAACTTCGCGAGACCATGTGTCTAACTATTGTAGTTACGTCACTATAACTACTTTTTTACATTTAACAAATTGATAGAAATGCCGATCAAAATCAGAGCGTGTTATCCATACCATTTATAAATTTTTATCCAAATAAATAATTTAATATTCAAGACTGTCTCAATACCTGATGATTACATTTTTGAATTATTTAAATCGGACATTCCATTCAAAAGATATCATGAAATTAAAATAAAAATACATGCCGGCGGCGGCCGCCACGCAGCGCATCGAGTAACTAACATATAATGTACTCTGTGTAACTAACTCTTTGTGAGAGGGGCAGTGCGGGAGAAGGGGGTGCACCATTATGAACTAGCCACTAGGTAGCCGCGCGGCTCCTTACGCTGTGGACGCAAGCGACATTGAATATTTCGAGTTTTTTTAACACATTTTTATGCTTCACTTAAAAAGTTCTTTTCAGAGCTACTTAGTTTTAGTATTAGGAATCACACTTTTTCATAATATTTGTCAAAATTCTTTTCAGAACTATCTCTTTGAACTTGAATAATTTCTCTTTATTATTATTATTATTAGTTTATTCTTAGTTATTAGTTTATTCTTAATTTCTCTGATTTAAAATAAATATCCTTCATAGCAATATGCCTAGAAGAAGAAGGTCGCAGCTATCTAAGAATAGTTCCCAAGCGAGATTAGCAAAAGTTCGTCGTATTGGAGAGTCTTCTTCTGAAAATGCAGATCGTCTGGAAAGTATGAGAGTGTACGCGTCCCAATCGCGAGCCAGAGAATCTAGCGTCGAACGTTCAGTTCGTCTTGCAGAACAAAATGCAAGATCGTCGCAGCTATACGAACGACAGTCAAGTGCTGAGCGTTCTCAGCGACTTGCTGAAAATAGGGCTAGGAACTGTTTTTGTTGCCACCTACAAATACCACAGCCAACGTTGTGTACAGGGAGGCTTTAAAATAAGCATACATTTTTTTTCTAATTTAGTGATTCATGGTCGTTTTAATTAGCATGCTTATAACTTAAATATCTGTACCTATTTATGTCTACCCGTGCGAAGCCGGGACGGGCCGCTAGTATACCTATATATCGATGTTCTTAACACGTGTAGCTTGGCTGTTTGTTTGAGTGCCGTGTTGTGCATATACCCGCCTGACCTGCTGTCCTAGGTCAAACAGTATCAAGCAGTAGCTTCACGTGTGCTACGTTGTCGCGTAGGTACGTCTGTCATTTTCTACGTCGTCGTATCGCGTCGCATCGTGTGGCGTCGCTTCTGTCGCTCACCTAGGACAACGGGTATTTCACCATGTAGTTTCTACGTGTACCTAGATGATTAAAGTTCAAATGTGGTTAGGTTAGCGAAGAGTAAAGGTATACTAAGATACAACTTGCCCCAGAAGTTGGTCTTGCATAGTTAATCTAACCTTAGTAGAGTAGTCCTAGGGGACGGCGAATGGAATTATTTAGGAGCCAACCTAGGCCTGTAAACTATCAAACTTATTTGATAAACTACGCTAAGATTTTACCAAACAAGATTTTTGAGGCTCCATTGAAATTTTATGGTTAATTTCTTGCGTATGAGAATAGCTATCTGATGTAGGTCTAGTCTTTTCTTTGGGTGTTGTACTGTTGTTTTTTTACTCTACTACATGTTAGCCCTTGACTGCTATGTCACCTGCTGGTAAGTGATGATGCAGTCTAAGATGGTAGCGGGCTAACCTGTTGGGGGCATGGCAGTTATACATACCTGTCGGTAATCGGTGTCTACACGGAATCGTACCGACCGCTTGGCGGTACGTCTTTGCTGGGAGGGTGGTAACTGGTAACTAGCCACGGCCGAAGCCTACCGACCAGACCAGAGAAAATTCAGAAATTATAGATTCCTAAATTGACCCCGCCGGGAATCGAACCCGGGATCTCCTATACGTTGTCTTACAACAGCGCTCAACACTGAGCCAGGGAGGTCGACAATAAAACTGCTTGCAGTGTAGCACAAGTGGCTAGTATTTCTATGTCTAGCCTTGCTGCAACCCAACAAGTTCTGGCCGGCTCGATTTATTTTAATAAGCGGATTTCACATTCATGCCAAGTTGGTTAAAGCCCGTCGATTCCACTCGAATCAGGTTTCAATGTAAGTTTAGAATGTGTGGCTCCACTCGGGTTTCTCGTATTTTCGAAAGAATATCGTATAGACATAGAGCCTGTAATGCTTTTCATAATTCACTTAGTTTTTGTATCTTTGGTATTTTGACGAGCAGCGGCTTTATGTCGGGCTACCTGATGCTAGCGACTTCGTCCGCGTGCAAAAGATTTTTGAATATCCCGCAGGAAATCCTTAATTTTCCGGGCGAAAAAGTAGACTATGTCAGTCTCCAGGTTTTCAACTATATCCATGCAAAAAATCACGTCGATCCTTTGCTCTATTGCGGCGCGATTGAAGAACAAAGGAACAAACAAACACACTTTTCGCATTTATACTTAATATTAGTATGATTATTTTACCTAACGTAAGTGAGGTCTTTTTGGCTTGTCAATATTAGGTACCTATATTGTTCAACTCGACTAGAAATTTTGCCCAGAGGTCTAACTAACTTCTCTATTCTCATCTGTCTGACAGTTAAGTAACTTAGTTAAAGTTAAGCATTAACATCAGTGAGTACTGTGCTACATATGAATTCTGATACACTCTGGCGGTATTTCCACGCACATCCACGCTAGACTAGAGCTATCTGTATTACGAAAGTCTATTATTAATCAACCAAAAATCCATATAGTTTATAGTTACATCTATTTGACGACCTCCGTGGCGCAGTGTGTAGCGCTGTTGTCTTAACGTGCGGAGGTCCCGGGTTCGATCCCCGGCAGGGTCAATTTGGGAATTTATAATTTCTAATTTTCCCTGGTCTGGCCTGGTGGGAGGCTTCGGCCGTGGCTAGTTACCACCCTACCGGCAAAGACGTGCCGCCAAGCGATTACGCGTTCCGGTACGGTACGATGTAGAAACCAAATAGGGGTATGGATTTAATATAAGTGCCATGCCCCTAGCAGGTTAGCCCTCTACCATCTTAGACTGCATCATCATATACCATCAGGTGAGATCGCAGTCAAGGGCTAACTTGTTCAGTAGATTAAAAAAAAAAATTCCACACCGTGTCCTCCTTACTCAAGGAATTTAGGCTACGGGTGACATGCTTCACCATGATGACTGCTCTTAGTAAATGAAAACTCGATTTTACGACGCTTTCAGCGGAATTGTCTGCATAGTTTCGCTGGTCGGACGAAAATAATATTAAAGTTGATCAATTTCTTATAGCCAGTCATTAGTTTTTGGGCGTGGGCCGTGGGCCCTTGGGACATTATACCTATATTAATTCATGATGCCCGCGATTTCGTCCGCGTGGAATAAGGTTTTTTGATTTCCATGGGAACTCCTTTATTTCAGCCAAATCGGTTCAGGGGGGGCTACAACCTTCTCTTTAAAGCAGTGTTATATCGTCGATGACGTCCATACAATTAGGATTCAAAAACACGAACGTCAACATTATTAAAATAATTTGGCTTTAAGAAATAGTAAAATAGAAATTTGTGATAGGTATATATTAAGTATTTAAAGTCGCGTCGACTGGATTGATAAGAAATATGTGAAACGTGGCCTACCGGTTGAAGGTGTTCGCAGAGCAGTGACGCAGGTTCAAATCCTGCCGGTTCCGCAATTTTTGATATGTATTTACTTAAGAATATTTTAAATACATATATCAAAGAAAGAAAGAAAAATCTTTACTCAAATAAACGTTACATTATAAATTTAAAAATAGACAAACTTAAACCAAACACAGGTAACTTAGGTACATGCGATATCAACACTGTATTGTACAGCATTGCAAAAAACAGGTAAGCCACTCAGCTTGTGTTGGGACTCCGGGCCTCTCAGATACGAAGCCCTATAATGGCGCACTTCTGGGGTACCAAGTGCCCCAACGCTGATTTTCAGTGGCCGCCTTTTGCGAACGTCACTGGCATAGAAGTATATAATATAAACTATTAAAAGGCAAAATAATAAAGGTGGAAAAAGAAAGTAGTGAATATTGTATATTATTAATAATTATAATTTTTATAATATAAAAATATTTTTTTATAGTTATAGTTTGTTTCTTTTGACCAGGGAATGCATGTCATGTACCCGGAGCCGACGCAGTATCGCAACAGTCAGCCCGAGCCGCCCAGTCACCAGCCGGCAGTGTCGCCGGCTCAGCCAGCCAAGAAGCGCCGCGTGCTGAGTCCGTACACGCTACGACTACACCAGAACACATTGGACAACACTTATTGCAAGGTACGAAAATACCCGATGCTGGAATAAAATTCCTCCCCCGATACGCGATTCCCGGAGTAAAATAACATTTATTAAAAAGTTAAAAAGATTTTTGCTGTCTAAACAGATTGAATTCGAAAAAATAGCGGCCGATATTTCAGTGCTTTAATATTATGTATATGTCATCGTAAGATTGTAAAAACCGTTAGATTATAATCTAACTCGCGAAATTCTAAACTGTCGAAAGATTGTAAACTGTTCAATGTTCTGAGTGTCAATTTTTGAAATATTCACTTTATTTACGTTTTCTTGTCTCTTTCTTGTAGGTTAGGTAAGGTTCGACATAAACAATCAAGTAGTGCCCGGCCACAGGCCGGGCACAGGTTTTATCGAGTTTAAATACTTATCAGATTACAATCGAACGGAAAATAATGCGTTAAATTCTAATCTTTCGACAGTTTAGAATTTCGCGAGTGAGATTATAATCTAACGGTTTTTACAATCTTACGGTGACATATATGTTATTTAATTATGTGTGATATTTACTTGTATATAATGACTTGTACATTGATATTCATAAATGTATCGTATATTTATAAAGATATTTGACATGTATTTCTTCATGATAACTCTAGTAGGTATAGTGAATATTATTATTATTAAATTTTTTTTTTTGTTGTAACTGTGACGTCACCCGGGGTCACAGCTGAAAATCAGCGCCTTGCTTTCTATGCATTTATGGGCATATAACGCAGGCCAAACGCTGAGCTGTACACCCTTGCTGGGTGGTGTCACAGACGAAAGTGTTACATTTGTATCTAGTTTTGTCTGTGACATCACTGTTGAATAAACTGTATTTCTTTCTTTCTTTCCTAAAAAAGGAGTATATTGTTTTCAGGGTTCATGTATGTATGTATATTCCGCCATAACTTCCATACGCCTGAACCGATTTTGATAAATGAGATATCGTTAGAATTCCTAACTTATTCCGGGTGACATAGGCTGGTAATTTTTTTTTAAAAAATTGATGGGGTGACCATGGTCCCGCATTAAAGACTAAAATTGAAAAAAAAATATTCGAAAATAAGATTAACTAAGTATATAATTATCATCTAGAAAAGGATGAGTAGATTCCAAAAATATATAACACTATAGTTCAATATCCAGTGATTCACAAAAAAGTATCATTTAATAAAAATGTGATTAAAATTCTATTAAACTAGATTGATTTTTTACTTTTTAGTTCGTTTTTTGGCAGGGCAGTCGTGTTTTTTATTTTTTTAAATTATGACATGTATCCTGACTTGATTACCCTCACCACTGCTTTCTAGCGGGTATTGGATACAATTTCAAATTACTTTTTGAAAGGTATAAAAAGTAAAAAAGTAAATGTCGCCAAGCTCATACTCAAAATTGTTTCAGTGTTTTTAACATTTTCATAATTTGAAAAGCAAACGCTATTGGTCGGAATCTATATTATGTTTTCCGACCAATACCGTCTTTTGTGTCCCCACTGATAGTTCGGTTACTCCTAGGATCTTAGGATAATAAAGCTAGAATCAGGATTGTGGAGATATGTCCATTGAAATTCAATGTTTTGAGAAATTCAACTGAAATATTACATTGCTGCCAAATGCATTTCTTACTTGATATGCCCATTGCAACACTAAACTATTTCAAGTAATTTAGGAAGGGAATATTAAAAAGGGTCGCGGTTCGGAGAAAATCAATTGAGATATTAAGTACATTGCTACCAATTGCAGTCCTAACTTGAATTGCGATTTGCGACACTTGAGTGTTTCGAGGAATTTTGGGAGGGAATATTAAAAAGGGTCGCGGTGCATCTGCTTAAGTAGGGGCCACGTCATATCGATTCTCCTTATTTGAGAAGGTAGTACGTGGATCGAAAGTTTTGAGGGCGACGAAGTGAAACCTACTAAAACAAGTTATTCTAGTTCTTTAAAAAACACCTTTAAGTTTCCGGAAAAATTTGATTTTAAATGTCATTTCTGTTGTGCCCTATCAGTAAAGATAACAAGACAAGCTATCGGCGGTTGGTAGGACACATGAGATAAATACGTCTGCGGTTAAATGTTCCCCTGATAACATCGTTTGCAAATGTCCTTTTTTTAATTTAAAGTGGTTAACCTTAACAACGCTGTGCCTACATTAGAGACGTGGAATTTATGAATCGGTTATTTGCCAACTGCCAAGTAGACCACTAGTCACATAAAAATGAGATGAAATTCAAGTTTATGAGAATAGTGGCAGTAATTTTATTGTAGTTATCTATATCTATACTAATATTATAAATGCGAAAGTTTGGATGGATGTATGGATGTTTGTTACTCAATCACACCCCAACGGCTGAACGGATCTGGCTGAAATTTGGCACAGAGGTAGATTATAGTCTGGAATAGCTCATAGGCTACCTTTTATCCCGGAAAATGAAAGAGTTCCCGCGGGGACCAAAAAACCTCAAACAACACAGACGAAGTCGCGGGCATTCGCTAGTTTTCTATATTAAGTATGTGGTGCATTTTAAATACGGATTATTTTGTCAGTGTATGAAATAGTATTAAGATCGTACTTAATTACTTAGGTTTACATACTTATTTATTAACCGACTTCCAAAAAAGGAGGAGGTTCTCAATTCGGTGCGTATTTTTTTTAATGTATGTCGGTGAATAACTCCGTGGTTTTTGGAAAAAAAAAACAGAGGAGAGTTAGAGGAAGCTCTCGAGGTGGTCCCATGAAAAACTCTGACTCCAAATCCTCAGCCATGGCAACCTAAATAGTTAAAAATAAAAATTATTTCCAAAAAACTTCCAGAGCCACTGTAAAGTTAAAAATTATTTTGATTTCTACACATTGTTTTATGTTGCGGGTATAACAAGGATAAGCAAAGTTGCACCAAGCTCGCCCGACTTCAACATAGTGTGTAGAAATCAAAATTATTTTTTACTTTACAGTGGCTTTGGAAGCTTTTATAATTTTAGTTTAATACGTCTATGAATCTACAGCTATTTATTATTTATCATCTTTTGTATTTGAATTTCTTGCTCATTCAAGAATGTGTAGAATCTTTTGTCTGTTTTCTTATTTTACCTAATACTTTTAGGCGTGTAATTTAGGAAACTAACCGTACTCTGAGCATGTGTTGGTTCTCTAACCGAACGGGTATTCTCAAAACGATATGGACGCCACGTTTTTAAGCGTAGGTGTTTTCGAGTGACCGGTGAACAGGCCGTACCGGTTAGATTTGTGTACACGGTGCTCATTAAAATGTTAATAGCTTGTTAATGTTTTACTTAACTAACACCACCTTGGAATATTAAATAAATAATTCCTTGGAGTTTGACAATTCAATATGTTTATATGGCGGTAAAATCACACCGTATTGCGTCATTTAGTTAACTATATTAAGTAGGTTTTTTGGTAGGTTTTTTGGTTACCGCGGAAAGTCTTTAATTTTTCAGGATTATAGTCTGGAATAACGCATTCCAGACTATAATCTATCTCTGTGCCAAATTTAATCCAGATCCGTTCAGTAGTTTGGCGTGATTGAGTAACAAACATACATCCATCCATCCATCCATCCATCCATCCAAACTTTCGCATTTATAATATTACTTAGTATAGATAGAACATGTACTCAAATTAAATATGTTATAAGAATATATAGACTGGGCCGGAAAATGATTTCTTGAAAATCTCTAAGCAATAAATTTCAAAGCTACACAAACCTATGAAATTCGGGAAATTCGGACAATCGTTTGAACAGGTTCCAAAAACTATTTGAAATAAACATTGCGCGGGATTAAAATGCAAAGTTAATATGTAACTGACTACTGAATAATCTGTTAGTTCAGTATTAATAAAAAAGTCTGCTAAACGAATTTCGATAAGAATTTCAATGTCAGGTAGATAAGTTTGCGTGACTATCAGTTATTTATATATAATGTCGTTTTAATTTTTCGATTTAATTGTTAACGTGTTAACAATGAAAATGGTAAGTTACAAAAAACAACGAAATATATCGTAGCAAAGTATAATTGAAAGTCGTCTACTTTTAAGATGTGATCTGAATGAATATATGAATATTGTAAAAATTTTATAAATATTAATTTATTAATCTATTTAAGGTATATAGGTATATTTTAATTAAAAAAAATGTGTGTCAGCTCCGATGCACGACTGGAGTTTACTCCTTACGAAAGAAAATTGTTACCATGGAAACATAAACATAACGTAACGTTACGTAACGGAGAAAGTTTGATTTTACTCTTCCGAGTTATTTTTAAATTCCTAAATGTTCATACCCCGGGTTTATATTGTATGAATTCTAATGGAGTAAACTCCAATTAACTTGTCTGTTGTCAGTCTTGAGCACACTCCAAAATATTATCAGACAGTCACTTTTGATCCGAAATATTCTAGGTTATTTTACGAACACCAAGTGCACCGTGAAATATTGTGTTTGACATTTTATATACAGGCGAACACTAAATTAATGAATATTTAATAACGTCAGACAACGTGACATAAATGGTTTGAGGGTGCAGCCATGAGATAAATGTAGCGTAAATTTATCGCTGATCTGAGGATATAATTGGCAACTTGCATTATACCACAAGCTGAGAAGTAAAAATAAATGGACGCGATGTGATGGATCTTTCGTTGATGCAACGTTGTTTTGAGAAAAGTATATCGAGTATTTTAATGCTGTCGACATGCAATCGTAGATCACAGCTCCCCCATGCAAGAAAATTGTTGTACCAAGTCCACTTTGGCATCATCCCTAGTATACTTTGAAATATTATGGTCCGTCAGAACTCATAACTATGTGCGAATTAACCAAACCTCAAAACCCACCACGCACTGCTGGCAATTCCTCCTGCCAGTGTGGTTGGTTTTCAAGGTGCCTATCTGGTGACATACTCGCTATAAATTTACATCATAATTATAATTACAAAACTATAAAAGACTAGCTGATGCCCGCGAATTAGTCCGCGTGATTTAAGATTTTTGATTCCTGCGGGAACTTAAATTTTCCGGGATTAAAAGTAGCCTATGTCACTCTCCAGGTCTTCAACTCAACTATACCCATGCCAAAAATCACCTCGATCCGTTGCTCCGTTGCTGCCTAATAGAAGGATTAACAAACAAACACACTTTCGCATTTAAATTATTAGTATGATAGAAAAGTTATCTTTGGACTTTAATAAAATTGCATAACCTCTAAAAGGACAAGAATAGTAATTGTTGAAGCAAGCAAAAATCACAATAAACTCTACCAATAAAAAACATTTAAATAAGTAGTTGAAAGTCCAGTTCTTTAGCCATTATATTGAGATGTATGCTATGTTTAAAAACGATTACTTACAGTCTCGTGACTACGCGTTTAAAATTATAATACTTATAAAAAAATAGTTTCACAAGTGTAATAAATTTCTGGAGCCCAACCATTAATTTTGTTGATTTCCCAAGAGGTAATGCAACTTTAGAGCTTGGACCTTGGTCAACAAACGTGTATTGTTTATTGATTGTTTGTTTTATATGTTGTCTTAGTTACTGAACTTGTGATTTATTCTTAAAATCTGTACAGCAAATAGTTAAGTACCTACTTACTAATTTTGTGAAAATTTTCATACTTTATTATATCTATTTATATTTAACGCTATTATATAGTACCTGAAGTCTTCTTCGACCTAGTAATTTCCAGATATTTGAATTTTGGATAAAGCCTCCTTATCATATACAGCGGAAGAACTCGTCCAAGTGCGGAAAATAATCCCAAGACACGAGAGGAGCCTCCTCAGTTATTAGTCTGTCAATCGAACGAACACTATCCAATGTTTTTACAGTAGGTATATAAATAATATATATCCCTTACACCTGGGGCTATACTGCCAACGCTTAGAGCAATACGTAAGCAATATTACTCAAAATGACAGTTTTATGTCACGTACCTTGACGTTCCTAAAATAAGGATTACAATTCAATAACACGATATTCAACAATAGTGAAACAATATGGCTTTAAACGTTGGCAGTATGGCCCCTGGATGTGTTACTCTTCCACTCTCCAATCTACATTACCATATATTCAAGGGGGCGATAGATAAATTCCTCTAGTGACAATAAATTTTGCAGTTACTCAGGTGCTGTAATAAAATCAGATGCTCCGTGAACTGTGTGTCTATCTGCCCGCTGTTCCTTTTTATACGACTGCCTGAAAAAAGGAGTATATTGTTTTCAGGGTTCATGTATGTATGTATGTGAGTTTGTATATTCCACCATAACTTCTATACGCCTAAACCGCTTTTGATAAATGAGGTATCGTTAGAATCCTTAGCTTATTCCGGGTGACTTAGGCTAGTAAAATTTAAAAAAAATGATGGGGTGACCATGGCCCCGCATTAAAGACTAAAGTTGAAAAAAAATAATCGAAAATAAGATTAACTATATAATCATCATCTAGAAAATGATGATTAGATTCCAAAAATATATAACACTATAGTTCAATATCCAGTGACTCACAAAAAATATAATTTTATAAAAATGTAAATAAGATTCTATTTAACTAGATTAATTTAGGGCGGATTCGACCAAACGCGAGTAAATTTTATACTCAGATTAGTAGCTAAGTTACCGGAGAGTAAATCTAATTTACGTTTTACCATAGACTATTCTACGATTAGTGCGCCTATTCTAGAGTAAATTGTTACACCGCCATTTAACGTGGAGTAAAGGAACTTATTCTGTGGATAACCTAACATTTTACATATTGGGTTTCCACAAGTTCAATTAACAGTTCTTTTTCAGATGGTAACCAATTTGGGCTCCGTTTTCTCTTCTCATCACTCATTTTTGGCTACCCGAAGTTTCCGAAAAGAAAAAACTAAAATACAACAAGAAAACAGCAAAATTGACGAAAGTTTGACAGGCGTGGGCGTCAGGCGACAGATGACAGTCCCTAATCCCTCCATATTCCAACATTATAAAACGCCAAAAATGAGAGCCAGAATATAAGCCTTCATGCCATACACTTTTGGAGCAACATTTTTTTTCCGGGTTATACGTCTTTCACTCATTCGTTCCGCTAGTCGGGTTTAGTTAATCGAAGTATAGTTAAACCATAGATTGCATGGAAAAACGACTTTGACGTTACTCCAGATTAAAAATGTGGAATAAATTTATTCCTCGTTTAGTTATTCGAGCATAAATGCTAGTTTGGTCGAATCCGCCCTTAGAGTTTTAACTTTTTAGTTCGTTTTTTGGCAGGGCAGTCGTGTTTTTTAATTTTTTCAATTAAAGAAGGCGTAGTCCAAAGTTAGAGATGGAATATCAGTGTTCTAAATTTTTGTGTCGGCGTATGTCGTTTATTGTTTTGGTTCGGCCTTTTTCAGTTACCTTTAACACGATAAATGCTTGCACATCTGTCGTGAGATGCTCTTTACCGTTAACCAACATCTGGGGCAGTTTTGAAAGTTACTCAGCGTCTTGTTATGTGCCAACCGAAATTGGACTGCAATCCTTTATTGTGTTGAAGCTTGGACACAAGACACACGCGATGACATCATTCAAACTTGGCATCTAGAGGTTTTAATAATACAAGATGTATTTTCATTCATACTATAGGAGTGTGGACTATGTGGTCATGTTTGACGACCTCTGGTGGTGGCTAGTTACCACCCTACCGGCAAAATAGTGCCGCCAAGCGATTTAGCGTTTCAGTACGATGTCGTGTAGAAACCGAATAGGGGTATGGGTTCAAATAACTGTCATGCCCCTAACAGGTTAGCCCGCTACCATCTTAGACTGCATCATCACTTACCATTAACTTGTAATGGATGGCCCGATCGATAGTCGATGCGCGGTTCGCCTGAGTGAGTAAGGCTTTCTAATAAAGTGCCTGAACGGTTTCGAAACTAGTCGGATATCCTCCGAAAAAGTCGTGAGTTTAAATATACATAATATATTAATTTGTATAAAAAAAAATCTAGTTTGCTATCAAAGTATTTCATCTTCATTTCGTTTCTTGTTTAACATACGTATTTCAAATCTATGCCAAGTTTGATTGAAATCCATTCTTACAACACAAAAAGACGAACAAATGAAAATTCAGTTTCCAAATACTAGAATAGGTGTTGATTTACGTAACAATTGCAAATAAGGTCAACGTCTTCATCTAGGTATTCTATTGTAATTATTTAGCAAATTCGCGCGTGTAACGTAAGTAGTTACTTGTAAGAACGAGTGAGCCTTTTGAAAACAGATTTGCGTAACGATTTCCACGTGTAAGATACAGTTTCCCTCGACGACTGTGTCCCAATAACACCTATGCATCCATACTAATATTATGAATGCTGTGTCTGTCTGTCGGCTATGTTCATAGTCATCCATCCATCCAAACTTTCGTATTTTTAATTGAAAATCAAACGAACTTACCAAGTGAAGTTCGCTGATAATTATGTGAGCAGCTTTTGACGCGGTTTTGGTTTACATGTATTATATATATGTTCACATGTATATATATGTTTACATGTCTATATATACATGTTAGTATATATCTATACACATGAAACTACCCTTCATGTATACTATCTTGAAGGGAAGTTTCATGTGAGCGACTTCCACAAGTCTGATCGAATCGTTTGGCATCCCCGATACATCAATATGTCGGGTTTTTTTTTAAATTTTAATTTATACGTGTACTAAACATAATTCAGCGACTGTCTGATGATAATTTACCTCAAATTGCTCCGTCTGTGTTATTCGTTAAGTTATATATAGCGATGGAAAATATACAGCGTTTGCGTAACTGGGTTGATCGGCACGTGGATCGAAGTAGGAGCCTCGTGACGGGATAACGTGACCGGCTGGGGTGTACTGTATACATTATGTATCGGTTGTGGGATAAACAGCGGTGTTTGTGTTTCTATTGGGATCCTAAGCGAGGTTACTCGGTCAAAAGTAGTTAACTATACGAATAGACGAATTAAAACATTTATTGTCGTGTATTAAAGGAAATCGTGAGGAAACCCACATGCCCGAGAGTTCTCCAATCTCTGTAATGTTCTCAAAGGTGTCTTAAGTCTGCCAATACACACTTGGTATGCGTGGTGGACTGAGGCCAAACCCTACTGAGAGGAAATTCGTGCTCAGTAATGAGCCAGCAATGGGTTGAAATAATGATGATGATTGAAATTTGAAGCAAAAGATACTTAATTCGTTATCATCCGCTGTCACGAGTTTCAACTCACAAAGATGCTTAGAAAATAAACTCCGAATATTGAAATATTTTAATTACAAATTACTTAAATAATTAAGTATAGAAAACTTAAACAATTAACTTTTAAAATTACAAATTACCTAAAATTATGTAGCTACTGTTCTGACACCGCCTATGTTTAATCGTGTCCCACAGCGAATGCCGACCTTTGCTTTTCGAGGAATGTTAGTAATGTTACCAAGGGTTCTTTCAAAGTTAAAAGTGCGACTGCCACACCGTCCATCATTTGACACTGGTAGAGCTACAGCCCAGTTCTTCTGTTTTATAATATAAATTATAAGTAATTTGTTACCATAATATAAACTCAAAAATAAAATCTTACTCAAATCACACTCACAACTCACCACTCATAAAGTCACGACGTATGCTTTCTTTCTTTTGAATAGTAGCGGTGATACTTGATAGCCTTGGTTAAGTCTTCGGCCTCCTCTACTTCTAATTTTTCGGAGTTATGTGCGTAAGCAATTTAATATCACTTGCTTTAACGGTGAAGGAAGAGGTAATCTTGAGGATACCGACGTGTCTTTGAGTTCTCCATGTTTTCAAAAAGTGAAGTCCAAAGTTTAGCTTAGTAGAGGGCTGATGAGCTCAACCCGAGCTTATTTTATTTGTAATCAACAGTTGCTGTTATTGGAAATCGTCTAATCTACTGGCTATTTCATTTTACACGTCCTGGCGGGCGGTTATCGTCGCACTGCTCTACCTTCGCGTCGTTTAAAAGCTTAAACCTCTCTAAAATAATTGGGTTTACGTATATCAATCAAAACAAGTGTAGTTTCACATAATAACAGAAAAAGATAAGTAGAGAACTGCGTAGTTTCGTGAAAATATTTTTCTATGCAGAAAATAGGTGTTACTCGGGTTGGAGCATGGAATGCGTGAATAACAACGTTATAGCTGGCACGATGTGAATTGCACTTTGAAGCTATCAACATTAGGTGTAATTTGGTTGATGAAAAGCTATGACGCAACACCGTTTGTTTACGCCCAGTATTAAAGTGGGTACGTGCATATCAAGAGCGGCAGGCTTAGGGTTGCCAGCTTTACATTTTAATGCTTTTCAAGACCAATGAAATACGAAACAAAAATGATTATTTCAGAAGCAAAAATTATAGACGCTTGTTGATCTGATTAATTTTTAAAGTGAAAACTTCTTTAGCCGCGTTTAGCACTTTGGTAGGGGGTAAACTTGTGGATTCGCGTCACCGACACCGCGTTGTTACGAAATGGTCTTAAATACAAATATACTACATTCGTAATTAAATTTTAATGCCTTAGTTTTAAGGTTTATATATTATTTTTTTATTTTAAATATTCGTTTTTACTTCTATCGACAGTCCCTATGACTGCCAATTTTCTTTTAACTATTTTAAATATTCGTCTTCACCTCTATCGGCAGTCCCTATGACTGCCAATTTTTTTTCCGTCGCTCTCATTGGTCTAAATTCGAATATGCGAAACATCATTTGCCGTTTCCTTTGATTATCTGTCTTGCTTTTTCAATTTTACCTACTTCATTTGAACCCCTGCAGGGCGACCGCGTATCTTCTGCATCAATCATTCGTTACAGTATCAATTGTTGTGATTGGCTGAATTTATGGTATTCATGCTGCGTCAATGGATTTTGTCCAATAGTGGAAGAGTGTTATCCAATCAGAGGTGATTGCGATCGTTGCACTGTAGCTGTCAGAGATACGCGGTCGCCCAGCTGGTGGGTGGCAGCCCTAGGCCCGCCTGGTCGACGTTGCCAAGTCGCTCTTGGGCCAAATTTGGCGTGGCGATGGCTAGCGAGACCGAGACCGGTGTCCACCGGACCGCTTTTTTGCGAGCTTCGCTGCGAATCCTGTTTTGAATTTTGTCAACTCTGATTTATTGATGGAGATTGAAAAAAAATACGCTCAGATTTTAACTTTGTTTTTTAACTGGCAGGTAAAGTGAGGTGGCGGTTTATTTAATGATGGACATGAATGTGAGTTCAATGTCCCCTTCTAGTTGAGAACCTCTTATAACTTTCATGGGTATTTTGAAGCCACGTTTAGCATCTAGAGTATATCTCGCGCCAATCAAATAGTCACGTCTGAATTTGACTGCGAGACGCGTCGCAATAGCATATTTTCGCGCGCAGTATGTACGTTGACTTCAACAGTTTGTATGAGAGCTGTGTACAAGCACTCGTAGGTTGGCTCAGAGACGACTATTTATTTGGCGCTAAATATACTACAGTCCATAACACGTCACTTGATCGTAGTCAGAAAGAAAAAACAATCCAAAAATATATATATATTATAATTGTAATGTATGCTTTAAATGACCATGTAGCATTTAAAATCTTGATCTGGGACAAGCCGTAAGATATGCTTTAAATGGCAAATCTAGAATCTTGATTTAAGACAGATTTGCGCAGTCGTTAACCAGTTTTACCTTTGTGTCTTTTGTTGTTTTCCTTAATTTTTGCCTAGAACACCAATTTTTGCGAGCTCAAGTTCTCTTTGTACTATGTATCCACCTAAATCATTTGAGCCGTGTTGCGGAAAATTGCACAAAAACCGTCTGAAGCATTGGCTGGAACCCGCTCAAGGATACTCCTCCCGGACACTGCGACTGATTGTGACAATTACTTTGTTTGTCTCATGTTTCCTCTTGCTTCTCGCTAATTGATGTTAACAGACGTTTCAACATGGTTGGTATCGACCGGGTTCGATGGTCTTTGCCCCAGGGAGTTGCATGATAGTTCTGATTGTCACAGCTCTGTTGTTGTGATTGGCTGAAATTAATGGTACTCTTTGCCTTTGGAGCTAGGATAGGATAGAAGCAAGATCACTGACAGTTAAGTATCTTGGAGACGATTCAGGCGTCACTCGTGTGTCTTTGACAGTTTTGGTGTCTTGGACACTAATCATTGAATAGCTCCTATTAAGTGGTTACTTTTGGGAGAAATCCAGGAACGAAAATTCAAAGAAACACAAAAGTTTATTACTTCATAAGAAACTAGACCTTGTTAATAAAGCTGCTTCAATACTGTTTGCGCTAAACATTACCCAGTTGTATTCAGTTCGACTCTGTAGGTGAGTCTTTTAAGACCAATTTATGAGAACAGGCGGAACCGTATCGAAGCACTTAGTTAATTTAAACGAGAACGAAGCAATTTTGTACACTGGCCAACAGCAGAACTGTTATGAAATATTATGGTAGATCGAAACGGAAGTTTTTTCTCGCTTGACAACAATGCACGGAAAACGAATTCTTTCAATAACATGGCTTTTCCCGTTACTCAGTTTTATGTATAGGTATGGGCACATAAATTGATATGAAATTGGTGAGAAAAAACACAATCGTCATGTTTTTTTTACTACATTAGTCAGGTGACATGCCGGCGTATTTTAAGACTTCTTGGCGGTGAGTAAGGTGACTCCAAAGGTCAAAACAGCATAGGCGAGGTTAGAAGGTCAACAAAATCCAAAAGAGATTTGCTATTTAAGATTTAGATGCTAAATTTTTCCAAAGGCTTGCCAAAATGGATTATACTACCTTTAGAAGTTACAGTTCAGTCTAGGACTTGAGTAACTACCACAATCGAAAGTACCAACATTGTCTGAATAATGGACTTGATAGTTACGTAACCTTTTCTGATTACCTTTGCGTCCAATATTTTCCCTTGGCCTCTTGTTAACGATTTATAAATTGAACTATTAAAGGTTCAAAAGCACCGAAAAGCGTTTTTCGAACGTGAACGAAACGATTTGCACGCTGTACAACGGTTATGAAATATTTATCGAGAGAACCGATCGAAACTGTTCGATTTATCATTGGTTTTATTTTGTCTGCTGCTCGAAAACATGTTACGGTACTCTTTGGTTTTAATTTTGTTCTCAGAAATGTCGTTGATGTTAAGAATTCGAATAGTTTGTCTCTTGCGCTGAGTTCTAGATGGTTACTGGTTTGTATAGTTTGTACCTCTAGTCGTTTATTCTAAACTAAAGGTTTAAGCATTCTGAGAGTTTCCGCAAATCTCGTAAAGATATATTCTTGATGAGAGTCAAGGTAGCCTTATATTAGTAGATTGTTGCTAACAATAAACCGCCTTTGCATGATATAGCTTTTGTTACTTTAAATTAAATGTTGTTTTTGGAGGAAGCAATAAACTCCCATGGGAACTCCATTATTTTCCGGGATAAAAAACAGGCTATGTCACTCTCCAGGTCCTCAACTGCACCCATGCAAAAAGTCACGTCGATACGTTGCTTTGTTGCGGCATGATTGAAGGACAAACAAACAAACAAATACACTTTCGTCTTATTGAGCAAGTATTACATAAGATAAATAACTTATCATAAACTACTCTCTATTTACTAACATAATAACTACATAGCTATTATTATCATATAAATAATAACAGCATCAATAGATAACATATTTGTAACGTACTATCTGTACGTATTGTTAACGGCTAATTATAAGGTATGCACTGGCAGCTAAAGGCATGAGCCAAATTTATTTTTAGTTACCTAATATAATGTGACTCATATGGTTTATGAATGGATGTTGATAATAATTATTTTGTTCTGGATCCTGTAAGTCTTTTAATGGCGTTCATTATCTAAGGCGCAATTTCGTGTTTTGTATGAGAGACAAATTTAAATGAAGTCGCAAAAATTGCTATTCTTGAAATTGTACTAACAATTACATCGTTCTGTTTGCTTAATACATAACATCGTGTTTTGCAAACGCAATTCAGTGCACACAATACTCGCTTTTATTGTGCTTGTTCTTAGAAGTGATATTAGTCAGCCTGGTTTAGATAATAAACAGTGCAATGAGTACGAAGTATGTTTTGCATTATATGCAGCGAAGATTTCGTGATGTGATGCGATGGACGAATTGGCAGGCGGACCATACAGGTCAGTCACCTCGTCCTCCTCCCCCGCCCCGCGGACCGCATTACGTAATCGCGCTGTTGCCGTACCGACACTGCCAAACTCCTCGATGATTATGCGAGCCTGGTATAGTCCCGCCAACTTATCAGACTCGGTGACAGCGTCGCAAGTAAATATTAAAAATATAATAATAACTAAAACCAAACAGACATCTATATCTACTAAGTGGTTCGCCCCGAACTGAGACCTCGCGGTATCCATAAGATAGTTTTAAATAATAACTAAAACCAAACAGACATCTATATCTACTAAGTGGTTCGCCCCGAACTGAGACCTCGCGGTATCCATAAGATAGTTTTAACTATATAATGTAAATAGCTAACTTTTAACGCTAGACGCAAAAGAGCTACGGATAAACTTTTACACAAACATCTATTGACATCATTGTGAAGTTCTGTTAAAAATACTGAAGCTCATTAAAAATTAAATAATTTCGTTTCCTTATAATATTTATCTTGTTTTAGTATTTGTTGTTCAAGTGCAGGATATAATTCAAATAATTAATCAAGTTTCAGGCTCAGCCTTTCAGAAAATTGAGAGTTATGAGGTCAACTTTGGACGTTAGAAAATCTCCACTTTGAAGGCCCCCCATTTCGTCAATTTTAGGGGAAAAATTCAAAGAAAATATTTTTGTACTCTATTCCTTATTATCTTTAAAATGATACACCGCAACCCTATGTAACGCTTTAACAATACTTTTTATAACTTTTTAAGCCTCCAGCCGAGGCCATCGGTTTACATATTATATTTAAATTTGAAGTAATTACGTTCAGTTATTCAGAAGTTATAAGGCTCTGACAGACGAACGGACAGACAAGTGCGAATTCACTTAAGTAGACTCAGAGACCTTCGCTTCGCTCGGTCCATAAATGCGAAAGTTTGGATGGATGGATGTTTGTTAATCAAGCCCCAACGGCTGAACGGATCTGGATAAAATCAGAGATTGATTGTAGCCTGGGATAACACATAGGCTACTTTTTATCCCGGAAAACCAAAGAGTTCCCGCATGAACCGAAAAACCTCAATCCATGCGGACGAAGTCGCGAGTATTAGCTAGTAAAAAATAGTTTCAATTGTGGCCACCGGACCAGATACGTTTTTGGGACTATACTTGTTTTTACGGCCTTACTGTCACTTATCGCCAATGTTGTCTGAATCTATGCAAAAATAAAAACCGGCCAAATGCGAGTCGGATTCGCGCGTTCCGTACAAACCTGTAGTAAGTTTAAAATTATTAAAATTATTTTTAATTATCTGTGTATACTGTGTACCTTTATCTGTGCTATTAGACGTTGCTTCGTACAAAATTACAAGATTCTGAGTTCACGGAAAGTACCCTGTAGGTTTTGATTTCCTTGCGAGTGTCGAAAATTTGCAACATAAACCGCTGTATCTTTTGATTGCGTTGGCTTAGAAGTTTGATTTTTTCACAGCTCTAAGAGACAGTAGACCTGAGTATTTGATATGAATTTCAGCTTGATACCTCCATGCGTTCCTGAGGAGAAGGGTCTTGCCAGACAGACAGACGGACAACAAAGTGATCATAGGATCATTAGTGAATTAGTGATCAAGGGTTCCGTTTTTTTCCTTTTGCGGTCCGGAACCCTGATTACTGAGTCTATTTAGGCTAAGTGTTATGATTACGGCCTTCAATAGGAGGAGTCCTCGGTTTGAAAGCCGGGTACGCACCACAAACTTTTCGGGAGCTTAGCAAATAAGTAAAACTTGCAAAACTT
This sequence comes from Erebia palarica, assembly GCA_964035005.1. Taxonomy (NCBI): domain Eukaryota; kingdom Metazoa; phylum Arthropoda; class Insecta; order Lepidoptera; family Nymphalidae; genus Erebia; species Erebia palarica. The sequence continues at coordinate 17,437,511 of OZ035995.1, forward strand.
AGTGAATCAACTTGCATCAATGCCTAACAGAGTTGTCTGAATGTTCTCGAAGGTCTGTGAAGCCTGCCAATGCGCATTTGGCCAGCGTGTCGGACTATTGCTTAAGCCTTTCTCGTTGCTCAGCATGGGCCGGCTATGGGTTTAAATGATGATGATAAGTAGGTACTCCACCAACTCCTGAGGTGAAAATGTGCGGTTTATGATCATAGTAGTTTAGAAGCTAGTGCTATAATGTGAAATGAAACAAACTCGTCGACGTAATGTGATAATAATATTGACGGTAAATCTGATTATGGTCTTGAATACTAATGTTTGCTGAAGAGAATTGTGATTGTCATTGCACATTATAATATTGTATGTTTACGTATGTAAAGTAAGGCGCACATAATGATAACAATACTGCTAATGACCACGTTGTAGTGAACTTGAGCGATTTCCATTCCCAATGTCTTACATACCTTATCCCCCAGAAGTAGTTGTGTAGTAACTGTCAAATGCCGGCATATTATGTACTTAAGAAGTTACATTATTGTCACCGTAAAATTGCAAAAAACCGTCATTTTGCAATCTAACGCTTTTTATCTCGATAGATTGGAAACTGTCGACAGATTGTGAACCGTTCAATGTTCTGAGTGTCAATTTTTGAAATATTCATTGTGTTTACTTTTTCTTGTAGGTATCTGTCTTATAGCTTAGGTTAGGGTTCGACATAAATAATCAGGTAGTACTTTGGTTATATCGAGTTAATATGCCTAACAGATTACAATCTACCGAAAATAATGCGTTAATAGTAATCTTTCGACAGTTAACAATCTCGCTAGCGAAATTAAAATCTAACGGTTTTCACAAATATATACAGATAACTGAGGCTAGATTACAGGTTTATGTTTATGATCGAAAATATTATCTAAGAGTTCAGACCTTATCGGCTTTTATATTGTCTAGGCCTTATCACCGACAATCGCGACAATGCGACACGATACGAAGCTACGCGACATTATTAAACAGTAGTTCACCCTTCACGTGACCTGGATTGTCGCGTAGAAAGTCATTTACTGTAGAATCGTATTGCGATGCGTCGCTTTGGTCAGAAGCGACGCAATACAATGCGACTCCATAGAAAACAGACGTATCTACGCGACAACGTATGTCATTTTCTATGGTGTCGTGTCGCGTGGCGTCGCTTCTGTCGCTCACCTAGGACAGTGGGATACTCTTTACGCAAGTGCTGGCAAGTTTTGCTCCTAATTGTCGCCAGGAGAGGACTCCAGTTAATGTACTGTTTCTTTAACTATAAAACATTAACCAAGTCGTGAATGAAATAGAATTTTAATTCGCTATAATCCGCTACAGTAGACAAATCTGTGTGGTACAGTGACTGTCTTTCACCTGCAGCATGCGACACCCACCACCCAGCAATTCGCACAGGCACAACACCACACCACACAAATCCTCCAAATCACTCTCAACGTACGTTTCACTCCGACACCGGAGCATCTTCAGGAGATGTTGACTCGACAATGCACGATTGTGAAGAGAGAGATTTACGTTGAGAGTGATTTGGAGGATTTGTGTGGTGTGGTGTTGTGCCTGTGCGAATTGCTGGGTGGTGGGTGTCGCATGCTGCAGGTGAAAGACAGTCACTGTACCACACAGATTTGTCTACTGTAGCGGATTATAGCGAATTAAAATTCTATTTCATTCACTATCATGGACTTCCGCAAAGTAACGCCTGCTTCTATTCAATATTAACCAAGTCAATAAGTCTTAAGGAAATGGTTCATAATTAAAAAAATTAAAAAAACACGACTGCCCTGCCAAAAAACGAACTAAAAAGTTAAAAATCTAAATTAATCTAGTTAAATTAGAATCTTATTCACATTTTTATTAAATGATATCTTTTGTGAATCACTGGATATTAAACTATAATGTTATATAACTTTGGAATCTACTCATCATTTTCTAGATGATGCTTGCATAATAAATCTTATTTTCGTTTTTTTTTTCAAATTTAGTCTTTAATGCGGGACCATGGTCCCCCATCAATTTTTTTAAAATTTTTACTGGCCTATGTCACCCGTAATAAGCTAGGGATTCTAACGATCTAACTCTATCAAAATCGGTTCAGGCGTGTATAAGTTCTGGTGGAATATACAAACTCACATACATACATACAGACATACATGAACCCTGAAAACAATATACTCCTTTTTTCAGGCAGTCGTATAAAAACTGATTTCAAATTAAAGCTAAACAAATCGTGCAGAGTAATTCGTTCGAGTCCAAAAGCCATTTTTTAAGCACTAGCGCATTAGCAATAGTAATTTGTGTCATTGAGTTTGAGTAAGTGCCGCTTCCGCCCCAATTCATGCCCGGCCTTGTTTACCTTGGAAATTAAGTAATGCCGGTTCAACACAGCAACATAAATATGCAGCCTTTTATGGAGATAGGATAATTTGTAGGTATTTATCTAAAGCTAGGAGAATACACGAGTAGGACTTCCTACTCGTGTTCCCGTGTTATTTATTAAGGAATATTAAGTTGCTAGTAGCTACTGAGCCTTGACGTGTCAATGACTTTGTCTGCCCATTTCAAAGTTATCGTAACAAGGGTTCATTTTATTTGACAAGAAGGGAAGAGGAGTTTGTTATTTGATATTATAGATAAAACTAAAAAGGGGAAATAGAATCCTACTATCCTAATCCTTTGAAACCATATCCGTTGTTAAGGAATTCCAGGATTTCTGTAAAATAATTAAACGAGTTTTGGAAAAGCAACTTAATATATTGCTTGCTCGTGACATCATCATGGTGCCATCTTCAAACCGAGGCACGGCGTTCGGCCCGACAAAACTGTTGCGCGTACTTTCCGAGTGTTTATATTGGATCCAACCAAAATTCCATGTCCAACCAGACGTCGTATTCTCAAGTCGCTATTGGTCCTCTTTTATTTTACGACTGTCTGAAAAAAGGAGTATATTGTTTTCAGGGTTCATGTATGTATGTATGTGAGTTTGTATATTCCACCATAACTTCTAGACGCCTGAATCGATTTTGATAAATGAGGTATCGTTAAAATTCCTAGCTTATTTCGGGTGACATAGGCTAGTAACATTAAAAAAAAATTGATGGGGTGACCATGGTCCCGCATTTAATACTAAAGTTGAAAAATAATATGCGAAAATAAGAATAACTATATAATCATCATCTAGAAAATGATGAGAAGATTCCAAAAATATATAACAATATGTACCTATAGTTCAATATCCAGTGATTCACAAACAAAAATAATTTAATAAAAATGTGAATAAGATTCTTAATTTAACTAGATTAATTTAGATTTTTAACTTTTTAGTTTGTTTCTTGGCAGGGCAGTCGTGTTTTTTAATTTTTTTATTTATTACTTGTATGGATGGGTAACATGGGTGCTAGAAAAGGAAATCTGTAAAACGTTGCGAGCACAGCGGGCTTTATTTCGAGAAGTGGACATTACTAAGAATGCCGAGTTACCACACCCACAACACAAAACTGTAGTCTTTTTCGGACATGCATAAATTGTAATATGCCTGGTTCACTCTGACCGTTCGTGAACTCGGTATTTATCTAGGCCTCACTACTCTTACAGGGCTTCTTAACCCATAAAATGAATATACTACAAGTGTACCTGCTGTAGAAATCAAATACGAACCTCTTGAAACTGTCGCGTGTGGGCTTGACTAGTGACCGTTATGAGCGAATGTTATACGAGGTTTTTTAAAAGGTCCTGAACGTTCAGGAGGAGTACTCCACGTGCGAAGTGGAGTAGACTTGCCGGATCTTTGGCTGGGTCTTTCTGTTAAATAACTTGGAAATTCATACTAATCATCTCCCATTTATTTGTACAGATTTTTATAAAATTATTTCTAAACACGTTTTACATATAAAACACTATGTTTTATATATTTATGTAAAACGTGAACAAACCACATTTTAAAAGTAATCCTATAAAACTTCCACCCACTGCGGGGCCTTAAAGACCCAAGCAGCCGGTGGTCAAGGCTCCAGAGAAAGGAGCTTCCTAAATGCAGGAGAATTTTCTTCGAAAAGTCGAAATGAATTGTGGGAAAGTTCCTCTGCATTTATTATGAATGCGAAAGTGTGTCTGTAACTTTTTCACGGTCCATGTGTCTATTCGTTTTTGCCGATAAGTTAAGATAAGATAGTTGACATCCGATCGTACGTCAGACATCAGAACATAGGCTACTTTTTATCCCGGAAAATTAAAGAGTTCCTGCGGGAACCAAAAAACTTCAAACCACGCAGACGAAGTCGGGGGCATTCGCTAGTTATACATATTTTTAAGTAAGTTGTGATGTTCAAAGCTTGCAACTGATTATTAAAGCAGTTCTACCCAACCAATTGTACTGGGAAGTAGGAACACAAATGTAACAATGCAATAAAATGGTATTATGGAGATGGTCTCATGATTGAGCTGGGAGGTGGCCCTAGGAACTCATTACTCATCATATTCTCAACATAACTCCGTTGGGTTTGGGCTCATTGACTTAGTCTTGTAACAAGTACTTAGATGGTGTGCAAAGAGAGATTTGTCTTGATAAGTACTTTGTTGCTAAACAATAACACATTATGTATTGCCCTAATAATCTAATATACCATTGTAAATTGAAATTGCGGCTCCATTCCATCCACAACGCTGTATAAGTTGTTTGTTTCAAAGTGTATAACAAGCGTAGCCGTTACGACCCCACTGTTAACGATACAATAGTTTGCTCTGATGGACACTTGCGAATACTTAGGCGTTTAACATATCAAATGCGCCTTGTATCAATACAATCCTATTGTTGTTTTAGTTCCACAGACAGATATACAGATACATACGTTAAACTTATAACACCACTCTGTTTGCATCGTGGCCCGTGGGTTAAAAAATAGTTCTACCGTCATTATTAACCCACGACGTACAGTTACACAAATAAGAAATCTTCAGAGGCATTTTATAAAACTGCTCAACTCACCAGTTTCTTTTTTGTTCGTGAATGTGCCCGTCTAGTTTCTAGGTCTTTAGTATTACTCGGTAGCATTGAATAGTGTTCACCTCGCGTTTTTTGTCGGAGCATCATGGGCGCAATCATAAAACTGCGCGGCGACCATCTTAGAAATACACGAGCTCGCACGACGCATCGCAAGAACTGACGAATTGATTCGCGCATTCTTCCTATATCTTTTTTTCAATAACACAGTGCGCAAATCTTTTTACGATCCATGTCACTATACCTAGTACAAAATACGTTCAATACAGTTGAAGATCGTCGAGGGAATGGCCCACAATGGCCACTCGCACCTTGGAAGGAAGACGCTTTGCCGCACGAAATTGCATCGTTGTGACTTCGTGCGTTTGTGTTTTCACTCTATGACCAACGTATTGTCTTTAGGTAGTTATTATTGAGCGGTAGTGAGTATCTTTTAAAACGGTTTTCGGTACATGTGTTGTTTTTAACTCGAAAGAAAGATGTCTGACACTCTATTAATTCCGTTCTCGTTGCTATCTTTTTACTTTACAGCACGTCCTATATTTTTAGTGTTGAGTCTTGACGCTATTCAACGTCTGGTACACATTCACGTCCTCCAAAGTATGTCGGCTACCCGTCTATACCAGTATACAAGGCAACGAGACATGTTACCAGCTTACTGGCTAAAGTGCTACGTCTATCTAGGTAGATCTAACGGCGAAACTGGGACACCGCCGCTGGTTTAGTTTTGTTGGGAAACTGGGTAATTTTCATGTAGGTACTGTGGTTTATCATGTTGAAAAAGTTGTTTCTACTAAATCTTACAATCATTACCTTATACAGCTATCGGATTGTGATTTTAAAGGGCTTTAAAGTTCATACCTCTTAAAGAAACCACGTACCTACTTGGTGATAACTGATAACAATCAGTGGCCACACAATTTTTTGTCTAACAACTAACGTGGGAAATGGAAGTTAGGCATTTTCCTTTTTTTAACTCTCTTTATTAACTCAAAGGTCAAGATCGAAGAGGTCTGGACTCTATTTGTGGACTTTGGACGAATTGTCTATCATTTAGTAAAGTAGTAGCACAGAGCTTGGTCGTTTTGCAGTCGATTGACAAGCAAGTCGTTGACAATAGCCGATGATATTCGCACGAGCAGTCGTTGTTAACTGCTATAATAATTCAACTGCAGTCGACTGTTTGAAGCAGTAATAATTAACTGGTTGCAGCACTATACGTGTATGCGCTAGCGCTTATGCGTTTATCAACTACCTACTTAAATAACGTTGACGCCCGTAGGCCTAAGTGTTTCGTAGTATCGAAAGTGGTCATATCGCGATGGCAGTCACGTGCGAAGCGCTACCGATGGTATCATTGCCATCGGTTTAGCAATGATATTGTGAATCGAGGTTAGGTACTTTTACACGTATATCTGTGGTTAAGTAACTGTAGAACAAGGATTCACAAGGTTTTTTTAATTCTTTTAATTAAGTACTTTTGAAAAATGAAAGGTGAAGGTTTAATGTTCCTATTTCATTTCCCGGGTACGAAAATTGGTACAAAGACAGGTAGCATACTTATTCCTGTACCAGATTTCGTCGACATCGATTGAACAGATAGGCCGTAAAAAGCGTAGCAGACAGACACTTTCGCATCTATAATAATTGTATGTATGGACTATCATATTTTATGCTTTGTTAGGAAAGTGTTTTTATGAGCCAAGATATCAAAATGAAATGGTGGGCACGACACAAACAATGCATAATTCCTATCCTTTAGTTAGAATCCCCGAACTTCCCAGGTGGACAGTCTACCAAGATCTAAAACGCATACAAAATGGAGAAAACGTGGCATAATTATTATCTCCGCATCTAGAGTATCGTGAGTGATTAATATAACTCGATATTGGATCGGATCATATAGGTGTCGCTCAATAGTGTATATGAGAAAATTTTCATGATATTTTCCACTGAGTCGCACAAAATCTATTCTTAGAGTTCTTAATCTGAAGTGCAACCTACGCGAATGCATTTATGTGGTATTTCTGAGGCAGGGGTTTATAGGAACTAGACTGGATGATGCACGTGATTTCGTCCGCTGCTAATTTGGTTTTTTAGAATACCCGTGGAAACTCTTTAATTTTCCGAAATAATAAGTAGAATATGCTCCTTGTGGTGGTGGCCTCTGGGATGCAAGATGTCTTTATGCCAAATATCGTAAAAAGGGATGGGTTGTGATATGGTAACAGAAAAATACTATTATGGCATATATTAGATTAGACCTTTATATATTCTAATTTCAAAGGTACACTTTTTGAACGTTATTATATACGACGCGATGGTGATAATTTAATTAAGGTATCTTAAAACTAGGGTTGTAACGGAATCTCGCCTCCGCCTCCGTAAGTGCGGAACTTTCGCAAGAAATAGTACCTCCGTTCCGCATCCGCCTCCGCCGTTTTAGAGTTATAACGGAGGCTTATTTACGTTGACTTACAATGCGAGAGGTACAAATCGAAGCAAGTGACGTTAGTTACACCATTAAAACAAGCAAAAGGCAACTGTACTTAGAAGAATCCTAAAAAAATCTAATGTACGATGTGATCGGAGAAATCCACCTCTTCTGTTAACCTCCGCATCCGTAGAGGTAAACCCCTTCACCTCCGCATCCGCCTCTGCTTCCGCTAAGAACGCCTCCGTTACAACCCTACAGTTAAAACTAAAGCTACAAAAAAAACAAAGTAACTGAATTTTATAAGTACTGTAAAGTAGATTGCCGAGTGTACTTCTCGTTACTAGCTGACAGTAACTGACGTATGTCAGATGTTTGTTGACATATGCGACCGGTCGCCAGACCAGACGTAAAAATAGCTACTCGGCGTGGAAAAAGCACCTAGCTGATGTGAGGTCAGATCAACAAATCAGAGAAAATTAAAAAGCTAGGAATTGTACAAGCTTTTATTTAGCTTGCTATGTTTGTGAGTTTGTCTAGGGTCAATTCTTGCAACTGAATTTTAAAACTGTTACCCCAACCGATTGAGCTGAACTTTTGCTTACATGGTTAGTTTGGATGACAATGCATGGTTAGCTAAGTACCGTCATTCTAAATCCAATATAGCGGACTAGTTATTTTTTATAAACCCCCATGCTAAGAGTTAAAAAGGTTAAAAGGGTTTGCTGAGAAAAATACGATAAATAAAAATTCGTCACACGAAATTCAATATGGACGTGAAAGATTGTTTTTAATGTTTTAAGACTTGTTTGGAGTATTAGACCCACCAGGAAAATGAAAGAAAGAAAATCTTTCGATCCGAGTCTGCAATTTTACTTACTTGGTATTCTTTAATCTTTTATTTATAAAACAACTAACATAACCTTATCAATTAAAATAACCATAGATTGTATAATAAATCAAAAAGTCTTGAGTATAATTAGAGCGTTAAATTCAAAACCACCCGACCAAATCATAACATCCCGCGTAGTTAGCCACAGTAAGATACCCAAAACACTATTTTAGAACTATTAAAATGTTGAAATTTAGTTTAGTTAAAAAGTAAGACCAGTTTTGGCATAATAAATAATGCTGCAAAACTGTAACTGTGTCCCATACCAGGACAGAGTATCACATGTAAAGTACTCCAATCCAATACATGATCATGATACATGGGTCGAAGGGGTCCCCACTCCCAAGCCAAGGAGCTGGTTAACCACGTTGGTCACAGCCGAAAAGCGGAAAAAAATCGTATTTTGTAATAATCTATAGTCTACAACCAGGTACCAGGACCTGCGCAAACGGGTAAGGGTCAGTTCAATCAATCCAAACGAAAAAGCCCTCACTCACTTTTTTGACATTACTGTCTGTCATTATCGGTATAAAATTTGAAGCAGACATGGAAGGAAACGCTTGTTGTCTGCTTCGAATTTCATGTGCTTTAACTTACTTTTCTATCGGCAGAATCACCAAAATAGACTCAGAATATCGAATTTTTAATTTTTCGATCCGAGGACAAGATCTTTTTTCCGTCTGAATTAGCCCCAAGATTGAGGCTACGTACGTCGACTCAAAAACTTCACCCAGAGAGTTGCATTTTGATTAACCTTCAGACGCAATAATAAACCGTCCGCGTCGCCCGTCCATTGTCTAGTTGCTCAAGCAATTGACTCGGGCGTTATCAGTGAACTAGCAAATAGACGAACATACCTAGCCAGATGGGAGCATTGCACTCGTCAATGCAACGGCCTCGTTCCATGTGCGTCATAGTTAACAATGCTGAATTAGAATCACACTATCCTGCTAACTAGAGATGGTGGTCTCTATAAAAATTCACAGATCAGTACTCTTTATTTCGTGATAAAATTGCTCGTCGCACTTTTATATTTTTCATGTTTATTAATAAAACTGATGATGCTGCCCGCGTGGTATTGGGTTTAAAAATACGGAGTAACTCTTTGATTTTCCGGAATTAAAAGTAACTCACTAGGTCCTCAACTATACGCATGCAAGAGTACGTCGATCCGTTGGTCTGTTGCGGCGTAATTGTTGGACAAACAAACAAACGTATACACAATTTCACATTTATAATATTAGTATGATCTGAGTGATTGGGTAAATTGGAAATAGAGTTGGTCCAATAGCGAGACAGAATTAGCCAATCAGCGGTGATTGTCATTTTGCTATAATAATAATCAAACAATTACAAATACGCATAAGACAGTAAAATTTAGTAATGAGTACTGACTGAAGTCAGGGTCACGTTAGGATGCCTAGGTGTGGTACTTAAGAGGTAAAATAAATGGAAGGATGAAATTGAAAAATTAGTTTTCTACCGGGGGAAGAATTTTGTCCTCCAGAAAAACAGAATTTTATAAATTCCTCGGGCTAACCTCACAGCGAACAGCGATAAAACCGACTTTTTAAGAGTTTTTATACATTTTAATGGACTTGCAGGCACTATAAAAAGGTCGTCGTCGATTTCCAACGAACCCACGCGTTTGTGGCCAAGCTTTCACCTGATAAGTACCTATACAACGGTCTATACTGTATAGTCTATACACGCTAAAAGTGGTTCACATTAACGCACCAAAATGCGATAAGCCGTCCACCTACGGTATACAAATAAACGAAACCGTTCGACGACCATAATCTAGTAAAAGCAACTCGACATAGGCATCTAGACTTGCCATATTGAGAATTTGCTCAATATTGTAAAACAGCTGGTCTAAATCATTTATTAGTTATTGGTCTAAATCATTTAATTTATTAATAATGGCCTAATAATTCATTTAATATTGGTCTAATAATGTCATCGGAAAAGTAAGAGCAACTCGATATGGGCATCTAGAGTTGCCAGATTGAGAAACCAGAATCTCTGCTCAATATTCTAAAACAGCAGATCTAAATAATATTATTAGTTATATTATGTCTACATAATTTAATTAATATTGGTCCTTACTTAATTAATTTAATATTGGTCTAATAATAAGTCACCAGATTAAATATCTAATGACTTTTACACGTATAATAAATTTAAGGCACAAATTAAATCTATGCAGTTGAAAATAATATTATTTGAATGTTTACTCAAAGTTCAGTTGTATGGCAAGATGTCACAATAAACGCGCGCATTTCTGTGTACAATTTGCATTAAGTACCTACATGAAATTGTCTAGAAAAAATGGTGCAGTTTTTAATATTGTTTTTAGCGTTAGCCTTTTACGGTTTATTACGTTATCGGTTAGATTGATTTATAATATTTGCAATATTTCATATTCGCAATGCTTATCGGGGAATATGACAAAAATCATGAACACATGGAGCTAATTACGAAACGGAAACGTCAGAAACGTAGAGCAAAAACGTTTCGTGCGAGCAGATTGACGTCAACCACATAATGAACGCTGATGCTTTCGAGCTGTTCGGTGATAGAACTGAGAAGAAGGAACAAGGTTATGATACATTTCTTTCGAAAATGAATTTTGGGCAATAGGTACTCAGTAGATTTTTGCAAATAGTTCCATACAATCTGAAGGATTTGCGACGTGGCTGGTCATAGTTCAGTGTTAGAACTGTCTTCTTGATTCATATTTTGCAAATAGTTATACGGTCTTTTACTTGGCGATAAATTGTCAAAAATATTTGGCAAGGGCAAAAACTTCGCGTGACTCACTAAAAGCAAAATTGGCTAATGTTTTATTTTCTCTAGACGCAAAAAGGAATATATTTCTCGTCTTTCAAGCTTTCTTTCTTTTCATTTTAAATGAACAGCTTGTTTTATTCACAAAGGTTGCTTAAAATAGTTACCTTTTTGTTTAGAAATAATTATAGATATAATTAGTACTCGATGTTTTTCTGTTTTATCGCCGCTTTATACTTTTAACCTTTTGCTATGAATTGTGTCCATCTTGTAGCTTTTACGACCCATCGTTTTACCCGATTATAACGAAGTTGGATGGGAGCGCCTCAAATTAAAAAAAAATTAAGACAAGCCTAAAACAAGAAAATCATTACTAGGATCATTAATAAAGCTTGAAGATGATGAGGGTGTTAGAAGAAAATGTGCTTTCTAGAACTGGATGGTTATATGTACCTACCTATTGGGCCTGCAAAGGACTTGGTCATACTCGTACCTAATTTTGATCTCAGTACTTTCAATGGCAAAACCTTTTTGGATAGAACATTGGCCTAAATATTTATATGAAACGTTTTGCTTTGATAATCCTTAATCCAAAGAAAAGGAAAGAAGTCGCAATAAGGTAGTAAATAATTATACTTAATATCAAGCTCCCAGTATGGTCTATGTTATGAAAATGCACTATCTTGTCTGGGCACATATTTTATCAGTTAAAACAAACAAAACACACTAACAAAACATGCGGTTAATTGCTTTCTCTAGTGCTCTATTCCATTAGATTCGTAGTACAACACGATACAAGGAAAATAATTGTTCTATTATTCGATTTTATGCCATATTGTCTATTAAAATAGAGTCACATTTTCATCGCTGTAGGTATTCAAGTGAATTAATTACTGTGAGTCAAGTGAGTGTCTTTCTGTTTTACAGTTTTCCATAGAATAAAATAATAAAATTGATGCATTTAGCTGTGTTTCCTTTTTAATGCCTATACATAAAGTGCGTCGGACTTGAAAGAAGTTAAAATAAGGCTTTTACTTTAGAGAACTTTATGTGGCAGTAACTTTAAGCTGTCAAGCTGCGTGTTAAGTTTATAAATAATAATAATAAAATAATAATATTTTTAATCCGTGTGCCCGATTTCACAAACAATTTGGGACCACAAATAACCAATATGTCACGCATAATAATTATTGGCTCCTAATACTCAGTGTGAAAAGCTGGTGATTGGCATCATCACCAGCTGTGACAATTTCTTTGTATGAGCTTCGAAATTTGACTTTTAGAACTGTCGCGATGTTTAAGTAACGTTTTTGTATCTATATTAACAAAATTTCTCTGTTTTCAGGTAAACAATCGTACGAACTTAGCTATAGCCGTTAAAACATCGAGGTCAGTAAACAACAACAACAACAATAACACAATTTGATTAATTCTATTCTTACTCGATCTCTACGCTCAACTAAAGCAGGACAAAATCTAGTTCTGTCCCTTTCCAAAGGGAGTATTTTGAAAGGGATAGCAATATTACGATTTGACCACAATTTGCGACTTGCGAGTACCCTCAGATAAGTGAAACTAATTAATTTGTTTACCACTTGCTAAATGTCGCGTACTAACGTGAAGTTTTCGGAAGAAAAATACCTAGACTACGCAACCTACGTAAAGCTAGGTCTCCAAGGAAGTTCGTGCTATTAGAATATTCTGACGATAACCCAGAAAATGTATACTTAGACCGCTTCAAAAATAAACTCTTCAAGTTAATCTGACTATTAGAGTCCCCATAAAGATCTGCCCCCCGAGTGTCTAAAAGTTGCCGATCAAATTCAATCCGTTTAGGGTATCGTACATACCTAAACGTATGAGAATGGATACACGAAGTTGAGCTCTAATTCAATGATGTTATGGTTTATTTCACTTTGACGCCGAACTTTGGACGATTTGATCGACAATTCTTACACAATCGCACCTCTGATATTGATCAGTCAATCGGCTAACCCTAGAACATGACTTTTTAAGTGTACCTATACTAGATAATGTCCGCGGCTATTTAATTGCTTGGGGGAACTCTTTATATTTTGTCTGGGTAAAACGTAGCCTGTTTAAGCCAAGTATATCTATCTATTCTATATATAAACTACTAGATGATGCCCGCGACTTCGTCCGTGTGGTTTAAGTTTTTAATTTTTCGGGATAAAAAGTAGCCTATGTCACTCTCTAGGTCCTCAACTATACCCATGCCAAAAATCACGTCGATTCGTTGCTCCGTTGCGGCGTGATTGAAGGACAAACCAACAAACAAACACACTTTCGCACATATAATATTAGTAAGATGTCTATTCCACAGCCAAATCGTATCATTGTGGCGTGAAAGAATTGCAAATATCCAAATTGTCATCTTTGTATTATTTTATGATTAAAATTTTCAAAAAATAATCAGTGTACAGAAATCGTCCAGTTACAGTTTTGTATAAGTATAGATAAGATGATCTAGGTATATTTAAAGATTGATATACATGTCACCGTGAGATTGTAAAAACCGTTAGATTATAATCTAACTCGCGAAATTCTAAACTATCGAAAGATTAGAATTTAACGCATTATTTTCCGGTAGATTGTAATCTGATAGGTATTTAAACCCGATAAAACCTAAGTGCCCGGCCTGCGGCCGGGCACTACTTGGTTATTTATGTCGAACCCTAACCTAACCTACAAGAAAGAGAAAAGTAAACGTAAATAAAATGAATATTTCAAATATTGACACTCAGAACATTGAACAGTTTACAATCTTTCGACAGTTTAGAATTTCGCGAGTTAGATTATAATCTAACGGTTTTTACAATCTTACGGTGACATACATATTACAATCAAGCCGGCAAAAGCTACTTTAAGTGTAAAGTACTTACTCAATATCGACATGGAAACAAACGTGTATGTTAACGAGTCCTTTTTTTGCAGTCAGTTCAAATGTCTGCTCTAAAGTCTGAACACTCGTTGTGTTGTGTTCTGGAGTGTGGGAATGAGGAGCGACATGTGTTCCTAGTATGAGAACATTGGTTTAGTGCTTTTTGAGAAAATAAAAGTGTAGCGACAAGTAGGCAACCAGTTGAGAACTTCGTGCAAGTAACGGTAGGCCTGCTATTGTTGACTGGAAGAACTAGATTTTGACCGCGTTTGGCCAGGGACGAACGCAGTACATACAGGCCTAGTGGAGAACTAGCTGATGCCTACGTCTTCGTCCGCGTTAATTATGTTTTTTTTGGTCCCACGGGAACTCTTTAATTTTCCGGGATAAAAAGTAGCCTGTGTTATTCGAGACTATAATCTATCTCTGTGCCAAATTTCATCTAGACCCGTTCAGCCATTCTGGCGTGAGTAACAAACGTCCATCCATCCATTCATCAATCCATTAAAAACTCTCGCATTTAGAACATTAGTACTGATTGACAAGTGTCGTCTGTCATCTGTCATCAAGTGCCGGATTATTCAAATCGTAGTCAGTGCGAGAGGGCCCTTGATCTTAATATAATAATTTAAAAAAAAAGTCCTTACTCACTCACTGACTGATTCATCAACGCCTAGCCCAAAGCTGAGACCAAGAAAGCTGAAATTCACAAGAGGAATTAAAAAAATTCTTGTGTCTATTATATGGGGAACGGTACATTATAATGAAGACACGAATTCTTGAAATCCGCTCGGTAGTGAAGTCGCGGGCTGTTGCTAGTATAGGTAGATCATATTATACATAGTATGAACCTAGCGCTGGTATTTCCGTCAGATTAGTGATGATGATTGATGAATGACCTATCCCGAGGTCTTATAGTAGGATGGAGCCAAGTCTTTTGTTGACTTTAAGGCAATATTTCTTATCTTAGTACTTATTTAGACATGAACCATTATTTTGGCGCCGCCTTCAAAAACTACCTACAATATAAGTTTTGATTTTTGGTTTATTGGCTAAGAGTAGGTACATTGGATGAAACTCATGAAAGTAAGCATTGAAAATTTACTCTGTGACTTTTTGACTTGTTTATCGGCGGTATGACAAAAGTGTTTACAACCATTAATTTATAACCTGCGTCCCTTAAACCGGTAAAATCTCGATACTTCAATTGTTATTTCTAAGGAGTGTCTATAAATAGACGCTCCCCAGCTCTTATAGGAAGTGTAGGTAGTACGCCGTCGTTACGCTTCTTCCAGGTCACCGAGTTCTATCTTACAATGTAGGCACCACAGATCAGTTAACTCATCTGTGGTACCTACTCGGTACCTATTCGTACTATTGTAGTGTACATAAGTTTCCATATTCAGTTATTATATGTATACAACCTGCATCAATCATTGTTAGTCTCAATTGCGGTGCAAAAAATAGATAATTACAGTGATTAATTATAAGAGAATCTTCCAAACGACGAAAAACCACGTCCCGTTTTGCTAATGTCAGAATTCACTGCAAGTATGACATACATACTAAGAGCGCGTTTTGATGTTAGAAAAACACTGCCTGATTTGACTGTACTTGTCGATTCCTTAGTATATAGAGTAAAATACTATTAGAAAGTAATAGTTTTGATTGGTTGACTATATATATATTATTCTTGCTACGACAATGGATTTTGAACAACGGAACAGTGTTAACTAATCAGAGGCGTTTGCGATCGCTACACTACAGCAATATTTTTCAAACCCTTGATATTGATTAAAAAATTCGTGCAAATTAATCGTCACGTTGCTGTACACACGGGCTTGTAGTTACAGTTTTAATTACGTTAATTGACTGATGCGGTATTACGAAATACCAACACTGACGAAAATACATCAACATGAGTCTTATAATGATTAATTAGTTATGGAATGACTGCTTGCTTTTGGGCCCAATAAAAAAGTCCAGAGCAAAAATGAATGATTTTTGTGAGGGTTTACTAATAGACCAGTGCTGAAGCCTTTGAAAATGGTAAAAAGTGTAAATACCAAAGTTGTAGATCTTTTTATTACCTACAACTTTGCCATTAAATTTTTTTCCATAGGACTTGTAGTTTTGCCGGAAATCGAAAAAACCGTTTTTTACTCTTGAAAACCACCCACTTCCACTTCCCGACCTCAGATCGCCCGTAACATATTTTTCCTTTCATTTTTGATGATTTTCTACTATGATTTTCTTTTGTTTCAAAAATTATCGACCCTCATGGTCAATATTCTATAAGGCAATAAGGAATAAATATTTAAAAATCCGTTCACAAAAATTTAAATCATTTCAATCAATATATTCAGTATAAATAAATCTCGCAACGCTGCAATAATTTATCTTACAAAGACAAGAACTTTCATTAAATCTAATGCGAAATGCCCACGCTCTGATGTTTTGCTTTAAATACATTTAGTTCGGTCTAGACTCTAGACTTTTGATAAATGTTTGCTTTACTTAATTGAACCTAGATCTTTTCTAAAAGAATGATATCAAACAGCATTGCATTTATGCTAGCAGCCTTTTGAAGAGATGCATGATAGTCATATGAATCTGGGATTTCCACACAGTATTTTATCCACTAGCACTACAACTTCGCCCTTGACTGTGATTTCACCGGATGGTAAGTGATGATGCAGCCTAGCCCGCCAATAGGGCGACCGTTTAGGTAGCGGGCAAAGCTGTCGGGGGTATGGCAGTTATATTAAACCCATACCCTTCATCGGTTCTACACAGCATCGTGCCGGAACGCTAACTCGCTTGGCGACACATCTTATCTTGTACGTCGTATAGTTATAAAATCAAAAAAAAAACTCGTACCGCTCCGAAAAAGGCTTCTGTATCCAATGTTCGCGAATTATACACCCACAGGCCAATCAGTTAGCAATTTCTTCGTAGCGACAAGTTAGAAATGCGAGCACATGTTTCGTCTCGTTCCTTGGGGGTGGCAGGGGTGAATGGAAGGGGTGTGACGTCACGGCGCCCCGGTCCTGGGCCACCCCAGCCCCTATAAATAGCCGCCCGGGATCTGCTCAATGAAGGCTGTGTAAGGTTCTCTTAGGGCTGGCAAATTACTAAATTCTTCTAAGGCTTCTCTAGATTAATTAATTTGGGAGCTAATATTAGTAAATTCTATATAATTACTCTACGTAGTTATTTTACAAAAACGTTTACTTAACTAGCTAGCGGCGTTGCCTTCTTAGTCTTTGTACTCATAGTCATAACCACGACCACTCTGCTAAGAGTATGAGAAGAATAGACGTCTCTTAGTGCTTTCTTGCCTTTCAAGATCTATTATTACTTCATTCACATAATAACGATTGCCTCATCATTAATTTTCGTGATAAGGCCCTTAAAAGCTGTGTGTTTATATAGTTTTAAGTTGTCCATATTTCTTACTTAATTAATTTTAAATTCCTCTAAAATAATTTTATAACGAGTGTGAGTTGACCATTACGTATTTTCGCTTGGTATATAAAAGACACAGTAAAATGCAAGTATACGTCTGGCTAACTGTTAAGACATCTGTCGATAAAACTGTTAAATTGGACACCCTTCAAAAATAGATTGAATACTTTTCTAGCTTATGAGTTCTGAGTTTAGTCAGATTTCAATTTTCAATCCAAGACCCTGACAGACAAGAGCAAAGCATTCCAATATCCGGAGTTTTCTTTGTAATCTTATATACCTGGCAACCTTATTAGAATCTGAAGAAGACAAGGATTCGAAATACTTACGAGGGGGGAATTATAAGGAAGTCAGGCGTACTGTTATTCGAAAGTGACTGTGTTTTAGATACTGTGTAATGCCGCTTTTGTGCCAACATTCAGATTGGACGTTATTTTATGTAATAACGATTTTGTATACTATAGAAGTTGAAATAACACGAATTTGCCCTGAAATTCGAATTATTTGAATTCAGAATTTTCCCTGGTTCGGCCTGGTGGGAGGCTTCGGTCGTGGCTAATTACCACCCTACCGGCAAAGACGTGCCGCCAAGCGATTTAGCGTTCCGGTACGATGCTGTGTAGAAACCGAATAGGGGTATGGATTTAATATAATTGCGATGCCCCTAACAGGTTAGCCCGCTACCATCATAGACTGAATCATCATTTATCATCAGGTGAGATCGGAGTCAAGGGCTAACTTGTAGGGGATAAAAAAATACGAGTTGCAGACCTGCGTGTTCAAATGTCACGTTCATCTTAATCATAGCTTCATCAAGTTAACCTAAGCATTCATCAAGTTAAACAAAGGAAATCAATTCATAGGAACATATTGCTAACATAATTTTAAATTAATTTGAAATAAGAAAGCTTTTTCCACTTCCAAATAAATCATAATTTTAAATTAATTTGAAATAAGAAAGCTTTTTTCACTATCCAAATAAACTTTTTTTTGGCGGTTCTACACTAAGCCTATTCGAATAGGCAAGTTTCGTAGGTATTATAAGTATAGTAGGTAATTTATAGTATTTAAAATATCGCCGTATCAAATTTTTCAACTTATAAAAATAGAATAATTGTGAATTGTAATATTTTTGTTATTCTTTCATTTGCAATAAGGTTGGGCAAGTATAATTTTAAACTATTTCAAATCGATAGCATTAGTAGTTGCAAAAATAAGCAGGTGTGACAGAGGAACACGCACAGACCATCAATAGGGGTCACTTTTTCGCATTCTTCTAGGGAATTGTAAAAAGTAAAGAAACAACTCGACCTTTTCTCATTCGAAACAAATAATTGTAACCCATAGCTACCTCTGTGACAGATTTGTCTTTGCGTGTGAATATAAATGAACAAGTAGCTACTCGTATTCATAAATTTTGTATAACGCGCGATGCATGTTTCACAATGGCGCTGGATCGTGAATCGATTTAAAATTTAAAAATACAAGGCCTGGACTTTCAGTTTATGCACTTACTAGCTGATGGTGGTTTAAGTTTTTTTTTAATTCCCGCAGGAACTTCTTAATTTTCCGGGATAAATAGTAGCCTATGACCTCAACTATACCTATGCCAAAAATTACGTCGATCCGTTGCTCCGTTGCGGCGAGATTGAAAGTCAAACCAACAAACAAACACACTTTCGCATTTATAATATTAGTAAGACTAGTAAAATAAGATTAAACGTCTAGTTGCCCTTTTTGGAATTATTTTGTCACCGTCTAGTTCGTAAGTTGTTTTTATTTGTTTATTTCTTTACTACTAAGTTTGTGTTTGTACCTTCACTGTGTATGGTAATTCCAAATAAAGATTTTATTTATTTAGTTCATTCATTGCAAGCAAGGCTACCAAGTGCGTAAAACTACGAAAGGTACTTGTATTTAATCGTATTATATTTTCATCCCTGTTCAGGCAGCAGACAGACCAATTACGAATGCACCCTTACTTAATTTTTTTTCACAAATTCCCGTTTTCATGTGAACATTATAGCATTTTTGGTTCTTCCATATTCCTACTTTTTCGCTATCGTGGCGCCATGTAAGTAGGTATTATGGCGGGCGCTGCATATTGGGTCGAATAACGAATTGAAATTCAAACATTATGGATTTAGAACTGCTTGAGTAACACATTCGCCTTCGTACTCGTATATAACCTAAGTATGGACTAGTTTTATGCGGATACGGCTCCGCTCTTCGAAAATACCTTTATCAGTGGATGATATAAAGGTATTTTTTTTAATTTTTTAAAACTATTATATTTCAAATTTTTTGTTATTTGCTCTCCTAAGGCGGTGCGCAAACATAGACAGTATTTTTTGTGCGTCTGCTTATCCGACTCGGATACATAGCCATCATTGTTTCTTTATCATACAATCAATAATATCAACAAACTACTGGCAAATGTAGACACTGTTTCCAATGTGCCATGTTGCTTCCACTTGAAACTTAGGAATTGCCAACCAAAAAAAGTGTGAAAACGGTTTTCTGTGACATTGTCCCGTGTCGGTAAAAAATAGTGTCTAAATTGCGCAGCGCCTACAAAAAGGACATGTCTGTCATGGAACTATGGGAGCTTGCCTATATATCAAAAATCAATGTGCTGCAATGATTTCTTTATTATTGAAATAGTTATATTTTATAGTTTTCAGATAAAAAAGTTTCAAGAGTCTGAAGGCTCTGAAAACTGAGAAACTTATTTAAACAATTTCACCAAATAATCGCTTACCCACACTAGCTGGCGCTAGACGTTGTGGTTGGCGAGTTTAATAACTATTTTAAACTGTTCGAACACGTTGTTCAGGAAAAAAATTAATCTTTGCATTATCTGGGCAAGGATGAGTATAATACTGAAATAATAAAACTACATTTGCAATAATCATGTAATTATTTAAAAAAATCACATTATTAAAATAATGTGATTTACATAATAAACTAACTAACTACATTTTTTATAATAAACTACATCAAGACACGCGGAAGCGTGTCCAGCCAAAGTTCAAAAAAACTGGCGAGCAGCACCGTATGTAATATTACACGAACCATTTGGAGCCACTTTTGACCCCTTCATAACTCAAAAACTATTTCATATAAACATGTCAAATTTGGCGCATATATTGAGACCCGTGAGATACATATGTGCTCCAAATTTCATAAGCACACCTCAAATGGTTATTTAGATATAAACGTACAAAAATCGTCATTTTTATGATCAAAGGTATAGATCAAAACTCTGACACGAGGCATGCTACCATTGCTTAAAGCCGTATTATTTTAATATTGTTGACGTTTATATTGTAGTGTTATAATCATTATTTTAAGGACGTCAAAGTACGTGACATTCAACCGTTAGTTTGAAACAATACTGCTTTAAGCGGTGGTAGTAACTCCTTAACTATTGAAAATGACACATAATTATTATTTTAATGTAAATAATAATGAATAATAATATAGTTGCATTAAAACCTTACCTTCGTATTCATACATTTTGTGCAACGAAACGTCATTGACAGAAAAGAAGAAGAAACGTATTTGAAGTCGTCAGTTCAAGCTGTCAGTCATTGTGATTTGTATTCATTGTTTATAGTGGTTTTTGTGATATCGACTGTTTACCGTGCTTGTTTTCAATGTTTCACAAAAAACTTTTGATTTTGAACTTTTGCAATCAAAATTGATGAGATGTAGAAATGTGCTGTAGAGGTAGTCTGACCATAGATGTAATCTGTCAATGTCAGTGTAGCTCTAGGTACACTATATATTTTTCTTGAGAATTCTCGTCTTTAATTATCTTGTACAATGAGTCGTACAATAGAATTACTGGTGGGTGACACACTGACCTTACACCAAATAATAAGTACCTACTAATGTAAAACGTAAACTAAACTAATAGAAAAGTCCTATTACAGTGTAAAGGATTATTTGAATGATAGCAAGGCATGGGTATGAATTGTTACAACGGCTGATTATGTAATGTTATATTATAAGTACATATATATAATTTCAAATATTTGTGAGATGGTGATAATAAAAAAAAAGCGGAGTTTATTGCGGGCTCTTCTCAGACCAGGGCACGTTTGGAACCCTCGTAGCTTTAGTTTTAAGATATCGTAGTTAATTATCACCATCACGTCTTATGCTCTGTAAGCATGACGTTCAGAAGGTGTACTTTGTAGGTACATATTTTGAATAAATATGTTTTGAGTTTGAGATTGAGTTCAATAATTTCTGTACAAAAAGTAATGATATCTCATCAAAAACATAAATGTAAAATGAGAGCCAAGTTCAAAATTGTGATATATATGCCTTGGTTGTTGACTTCAGCGACAAAAGAAGTGAGATCTAAATGGGTGCCAAGTTCAATGGTCAGTCCTGCAAATTATATATCCCATCAAAAACATAAATGTGAAATGAGAGCCAAATTCAAAATTGTGATATATATGCCTTGGTTGTTGACTTCAGCGACAAAAGAAGTGAGATCTAAATGGGTGCCAAGTTCAATGGTCAGTCCTGAAATTTATTTATAAAACATATAATATTTTATAACAACTTAAAATATCATTTCTTCTTATAACTTAGTATAAAATGTTGAAGACTAAGGCTTTGGCTTGGCTAGTTTCCATATACGAATTATTATTAAGTAGGTACCTAAAAGTACAGTTTCTACCAGCAAGCCAAATTTTCGGAAGAATAAAATAAGAACTTACAGCTTTACAACTTGTGAAGGCTATAATTCGTATATGAAAACTAGCCAAGCCAAAGCCTTAGTCTTCAACATTTTATACTAAGTTATAAGAAGAAATGATATTTTAAGTTGTTATAAAATATTATATGTTTTATAAATAAATTTCAGGACTGACCATTGAACTTGGCACCCATTTAGATCTCACTTCTTTTGTCGCTGAAGTCAACAACCAAGGCATATATATCACAATTTTGAACTTGGCTCTCATTTTACATTTATGTTTTTGATGAGATTTACATTTACATTGTACTGCTGCTTTCCGACACTAGATGGACCTAGACGTTTTGGTTAGCGAGTTCAACTATTCGACCACAGAACGCAGACGGATGCAATGTCAAAGGAGGTTCCTTTAAACGCAGTGGTTATTTCCAAATGCTTTGTTCGATCAATTACCACGTTTCATTGAGGCTCGTCAACAAATAGAAATAATTATAAAAAAACACACACTTCCGTTTTCCATCAAAAAATTTTAAGGACTTTAAAGGACCTTTTAATAAAATACACCTTGCTAGTTGCCACATTCGAATAGGCTTTAAATTATAACGTTGCTGTATTTAGGCAAAGGTGAAACTGGAGCTCGACCTCGTTCAGATGACTGTTGCTCAAGATTTCGTGTATCCGTTTCTAAGTTACGCCTACCGCGCAATTGGGTATTTGACTACTATTAAAATAAATATTTTTAGTTATTATTCTCCCAAAAGTCGTAATATCTGCGTCGTTTTATGTTGAATTTTAATCCCATCGAATAAGTCTTTCAGCAAGCTGCAAGACTCACAATCACGCTCAAAAAGGGGCTGACACAATGCTCAGGCCACTTGCTTTTCATGAATGAAAACTGAATTTTTCTCACTGTTGCGTCCAATTTAAATTACACCTTAGTATAACGAAATAATGTAGAACTTTGAGTAAATTTGGTACTGCCAACTGTAAAGTTCAATTTTCCCGAGAAAGCTAACTAAAGCCTTCTTATTCGCTTCTCCATGTAAACATGTTATTCTATTTTTGTTGATCTAAATCTAAAACTAAGTCAATATACCTAATTTTAACGATTTTTTTTAATGAAACGAAAACTTTTAACTTTACGTTGTTGTTTAAATCAATGATTTCTCTACGGCAACACGCTCGTGGTGTGCCCGATGACCATGAAAAGCGCTCTTAACTGCGCATGTGGAGATAGCTTTTATCGCTTATCATAATATTTGGATTATGTGTTAAACTGTAATAACTCAAGAGCATGTTTTACTATTGAAACTCCTTGAGTAGCAAATAAATACTCGTATGAAAAAACTTACAAACTTTTTCCCGCTCGCTGTTCGATTTTCCATGAAGATGAATTAAAAAATGTAAACATTACAGGCCTACTATTTCTTTGTATTTGGTAGTTTATTTTTTATACGACTGCCTGAAAAAAGGAGTATATTGTTTTCAGGGTTCATGTATGTATGTATGTATGTATGTATGTATGTATGTATGTGAGTTTGTATATTCCACATAATAACTTCTATACGCCTGAACCGATTTTGATAAATGAGGTATCGTTAGAATCCCTAGCTTATTCCGGGTGACATAGGCTAGTAAATTTTTTAAAAAAAATTGATGGGGTGACCATGGTCCCGCATTAAAGACCAAAATTGAAAAAAAAATTCGAAAAGAAGATTAACTATATAATCATCATCTAGAAAATTATGAGTAGATTCCAAAAATATATAACACTATAGTTCAATATTTAGTGATTCACAAAAAAATATCATTTAATAAAAAATGTGAATAAGATTCCAAAGGCTATATATGCAAACTCCAAAAATAATATGGCAGGGCAGTCGTATTTTTTTATTCGTTATATTAATTTTTAACTCCTTTATCGTTTTTTCGCTGAATTGTACTGAAACGTAGCATATTATACAATTTCTGTTAAAAAACTCCTAGACAAGTCTCACAAACGATGCTCTAGAATTCTATATCATTACATTCGGTTACATAAGTTTTTATTTAGGAGGAAACGGTTCAAAGATATCTAGTTATTATTTCATTACGCATAGAGGCAATATTGGAACAATTGAATCAGCGTAGCAGACTTCGGTGATAATGATAACAGTATCTTTAGTATATACGTACTCGTTTTATACCTACCAGGTAGTCTATCAGGCACATTCGAGAATCAGGCAGGTAACTACCAGATAGTACCTTCGAATGTAAAGTGTGTTCTTCGATGTCTGCAATTTCCACAAGCGTATCAAGACCTTCGAATATAAAGTACTTGATGATGCCCGCGACTTCGTCCGCGTGGATTAAGGTTTGTGATTCCCGCGGGAACTCTTTAATTTTCCGGGATGAAAATAGTCTATGTCCTTTCCCGGGTATCAAACTATCCCTATACCAAATTTCATCAAAATCGGTTGGAGCGGTAATTTTTTTGATTCCCGCAGGAACTGTTGAATTTTTCGAGATAAAAAGTAGCCTATGTCCTTCCCCGGGATACAACCTATCCGTGTACCAAATTTCATCAAAATTAGTTGAACAAATGGGTCGTTAAAGCTTAGCAGACAGACAGACAAACACACTTTCGCATTTATAATATTAGTATGGATGTTCTTCGAAGTCTGCAATTTCCACTAGCGTATCAAGTTACCTATTGCGAAACTGTACTCTAAATATAATATTTCTTTTTTGAATCGGTGAAGAGTAATATTTTATTTGAGTTTTCAATAGTCCGTTATGTATATTACCAATATGCACGGATATAACTTAAAAATTGACGGGCCTTAGTATTTAAAATCCTTGATATTTTATAATCATATTCAAATTCAAATAAAGTTTTACAAGTGCTTTTGAATCGTAGAGTGAATCCACGACTGGTTTGAATGCCATTCCTACCGAGAAGAACCAGTAAGAAATTCGGTGTTTGCTCTTCTGAAAAAAATAATTACAAAAATTAAATTAATAAGTACTTTATGGACCTATTTTTACATTAATGTTAGACGACACAATAATTAATATTATTGATATTTAAACATAATATACCTAATAAAGGCTGCAAATTGTAAAACATGTTTAAATGTAATAAATAATGATTATAGGTATTATTAAAACAGGAAAACGTGTTGTTGCACTTTATCGAAGAACACGAATTTGTCATGAATATATTGAGTGTGCATGTAAGTAATTAAATTATTTTGCATAATAAAATATACATATAACTAGCTGATGCCCGCGACTCCGTCCGCGTGGATTGAGGTGGCTTATGGGTATGAAAAATAGATAGTAGACGATTCTCAGACCTACTGAATATGCATATAAAATTTCATAAAAATCGGTCAAGCCGTTTCGGAGGAGTATGGTAACTAACATTGTGACGCGAGAATTTTATATATAAGAGAGGTAATAATAATATGAAGTATGTAGCGTAGCGGTGATATCCTAGTGGTTAAGACACGCGAACTCCTATACGGGGTTGCGAGTTCGATCCCGGGCACCTCTAACTTTTCGGAGTTTGTGAGTTTTAAGAAATAAAACATCACTTGCTTTAAACGTTGAAGGAAAACGTTTGAATGCCCGAGAGTTCTTATTCTCGAAGGTGGGTGACGTCTGCTAATCCGCACTTGGCCAGCGTGGTGGACTATGGCCTAAATCTTCTCATTCCGATAGGAGACTCGTTCTCTGTAGTGGAAATGGGTTGGAAATTATAAAGATGATGGTTATGAAGTACCTTGTATGTATTTGACGTGTGTTATCAATCAGAGGTGATTCCGATCGATACCACTGCAGCAATTATTTTTACATAATAAGTTCGGTGGGTCCATTTATTTTTCTCTGACATAATTAATGTATCGTTATCGATCGATATCTGCAAACTTATAGTAAGCCCGCAGGCTATACTAGGCTATAATATATATATACTTAGTGTGAAACAGGCATCATAGACTATGTAATATACGGTTACTGTAGGCGTTTTGTAAACAAAACGAACTATCAATAGTTACCTTTATCTTAAAAGTCCTGGCTCGTATCTAGTCAATGTAATATCGCTTGCAAAGCCTACATTTGTAGAAATTATTACTGTATTTTATACCGTTCTGCATTGTAATAAAATTGAGTATTCATAGTCAAGTCGATAGTACGCGCTTGTATGTGTGTTGGGCACTCAATGAGTCTGTTATAGGGTTATCGCAGCGTTGAAACTTTAATTTTATCGAATTTAATAAACGCGTTGGTTGATGGCAATTTCCAATACACATGTTTCTACCCAACTGAAATAAAAACAAAGATAAATATTTAATGCCAAGAAATTTATAGGAATTGCCAGATCAAATCTATGTTCTTGTCTGTGTGCGTGCAATGTTTGAGTCTATTACAGGATTGCCACAAACGTTATATTTCTATTTCATCAAAGTTTTCAAATATGAATAAATTAAACCTCTCATTCTCTTCTCCCATGTTCACTCATGCAAAGAATAAGCAATTATTTATTACCCCGTTAGATCTTAGAGTTCGAGACCAAGGAGCTCCTTATCTAGTAAATCTATCCTTTTAAGTATGTAGATCTATCCTGTAGGTATAGTCGATTTTGAACCGTATCGCTTGGGAATAAAGTTGAATGGATACGTACTAGTTAGATCAATAGCAGGCGCTTGTGTACGTACGAGTGAGTGAATGAGTTCACTGTAGCCTTTAGGGTTATCGATTTCAGAATGTTTGAAAAAATAAAATGTCTTATAAAATTTACATAGGTTACAATCTAGGCATGGCGCTTAAAAGTGCCAGCAAAGACCACCAAGCGTTCTGGTACGATGCCACTTAGTGTATCTTTGCGGCACCGTACCAGAAGTACGTATGGGTTTAATCTTTAATTAGGATGGGTTGTTGTATCATCATATTATTTTCACGGACACGTAAAGCGTGTCTCTATCTCTATTTTTCACATGGAGTAACACTAGTAAATTAACACATGTTAAAGTTATGAGGAGTGTTAAATTTTAACGAACGTAAGTTACGATAAATAATGGTTTAATAATCACCTGCCCCTTAACTGCATCATGACTAAGAATAATCGGAGTTAAGGGCTAATAATCGACAACTAGTAAAATCAGCAACTTTCAAACCTGCGCTTTGTACATTTTTTATGAAATACTTACTTGTGTGTAGTTAAAATAGTTATCAAATTTAAAACTAACACGGGACGTAAATATTACGTATTTTGGCAAGTTCTCTATTTAATAATCGCTAAATAAGAATTTATTTTTGACATGGGCAACATCCCAATACAAAGTGCCAACGTGCCAACCCTACCCGTGGAGCCTGTTAACTGTAGCCGAAGGGGGAGGCAGGGGATGACCGACCTTGGCCGTGACTCCCCGCCCACGCACAGGGCCCAATTGATTTTCACCCCCCCCAACCTCCCCTGTGAATGCGTACTGGGAATATTTTTTGCGCATCGCCCTTTTTGCTTAGACGCAAGGTGGGCATGCGTTAAATTGATGCGTATTGTTATATTATGCGTCAAAACTAAGAATAGGAAAGACAATGACCTCTATCCGTCATATTGCGTAATAATGCCCTGGATGAATCGACAATTTCCATTCATCCAGGGCCTTATTACGCAAAAATGACACGGACAGTATAAAAATCGTAATCACCTCTGATTGGTTAACCACTTATCTGCTATTGGCCAAAATATATTGACGCAGCAAGAATAACATAAATTTAACCAATCCCAATAATTGAGACTATACAATGATTGAAGCAGGTTTTACATAATTAATACATAAATAAAATAATTAATTTTTCTATTTATTATTATACAATAACATAATTATATATTTGATGATTAATAACATAAGTCTTGTGGTAAGAAAGTGCTCCAATAAAAGATTTTTACCTATTTAGACACAGACAGCTATAATCATAGTGGTATACCTACTTAAAACGCAGCTAATTTCTTGACCCACATTTATAATTGAAACGTTTAAATTTTAAAAATTGCTAATGTTGCGTTATACTTATAAAATTATGTGCGAGGCCGTTTTTGAAATGTTATTATAAGCACCTTTTCAATAGTAGGTTATAGGTAGTAATGCGCTCCTAAAATGTTATTAAGAACTAGCTGATGACCGCGACTTCGTCCGCGTGGACTGAGGTTTTTTGGTTCCCGCGGGAACTCCTTAATTTCCTGGGATAAAAAGCCTATGTGCTATTCCAGACTATAATCTATCTCTGCTCCAAACAAGAAACATATCCATCCATCCAAACTTTCGCATTTATAATATTAGTATAACATAAATTTTAACAATTTACATCTTGTAAAAAAATTAGTTTGAATAATTAGTGTTTTATGTGTGACACATAATTTCGGCATTCTAGTTTTCTTTCAAAACCACAATCAGAAAGTATTTATTCAAAGTTGTTTGATTGGTGGTTTTCTTGGTTTCTGTACACTTTGAACGTTAGCAAGATTGTATGGTGAATAATTACGGAGCCCTAATCGTAAAGCTACGAGGGTTACAAACGCGCGTTTATTTGAGAAGAGGCCACAACAAACCTTGTTGGTGGAATGCAATTCTAACAAAAAAAGACGTTTTGAAACGAATTAAGAAATATTAGGGAAACCTATCGATTAAATTGTACGGAATTGTGACACAAATAAGTATACAAAATACTATTTAAATAATTTTGCACTCCATTCCCTACTACCTATTTCATATTTGATCTACTACAGTTTCTCATTATGGTTTCAAAGTTTCAATTTTTAATTGTTCTGCGTACTTTGCAACTGTGAAAATTAAAAAAAAAATGAATGGTGGAAAATATATTAATTGTTAATTCTCTCTCCTCTGCCTCATTGGTCTAGCGGTTAGCGTAGTTGACTGTGGATCACGAGGTCCTGGGTTCGATTCCCGGTCGGGCATAAAAATTGTTTTGTTATTAGGTTTTTCAATTAAGAAATTCTCAGTGCCAACCCGGAGTTGGAAGTTTGCGGTGATTCACCCCCGTGCCTCGGAGAGCCCGTTAAGCCGTCGGTCCCGGTTATTATCACTAACATGATAATAGTCGTTAAAGCCCGCCAACCCGCGTTGGAGCAGCGTGGTGGGTCTAAGCTCTAATTCTCTCTCTCCTATGAGAGTGGAGGCCTGTGCGCAGCTGTGGGACGTTAATAAGCTGCAGTGGTGGTGGTGGGGGGTTATGACAAAGATCTATTAGATCTTTGACCGAACAACAATGTTGTAAAGTACACTTTTACTTTGTTGTGGAGTGTCCTATTTCATTGTTTTTCCTCCCACAATGAAACAAGTGTCGTAATTTATTAATACAACGTAAAGTTTTTCTCGGAACGCTTACCGACCCGGATTCTTGGCTGCAACTGCAAAAAGTGTACAGAGCAAAACTGCTTTTCACGCAATCTCTTTGCTCGTCTGACGCAGGTGGTATTCAATCTAATTGCACCGAAGTGTTATGCCTTGGCGTTGCCAAGGAATCAATAAGCGAAATGATTTCAAATTGAAATCTAGACTTTTGTTGGGGTCTGTTAAAATCTTTGACCTGTTAATAAGAATAATTGAGCGTCGTCAGAGACGATGGTAGTTGAAAAGTGAGATTTGGCTTTATCGCATATACCTATTAGTAGTAAAAAGATTACGTGAATTAGCCTATGTTACGTTGTCTAATTTAGGGTGATAATTTTGGCAGATGTCATTTGCATGGTATTGCTTGAGTCTGTCTCACTCTAGTCCTTCACTATTGCTATCCTCTCCTATGTCATCACCTCTCATCATCCTGAATTAGACAAAGTAACAAAGGTACGTCATCGTTTTACTAGAGATTTTAAAATTTTGTACATGGAAAAATTAGGTTTTATCACTTTTATGCTAGCTCTGGGCTCTGGATCAATGAGAGATAATATTTTATGTGTGTATAGGACCGCGGTCTGCATAACTGTATTAAGTTACATACATCCTGTAGACCTTTTGTCTGGTGGGAGGTTTCATCTATAGCTAGTTACCACTATACCGGCAAAGGCGTGCCGGCAAGCTATTTCGCGATTGGTTTAATATAACTTTCATACCCCTAGGCCTTAATAGGTTATTCCTCTACCACCTTTGACTACATCATCACTTAACACCAGTTGAGATCGCAGTCAAGGGCTAACTGGACTAGTGCAATAAAAACAAAACTTGTGATCAATTTAGCTATTAACCAATAATAGTCAGTTAAGAAGGCTGACAGCCTTTTATAGTTGTAGTAGAATTTTCACATACATGTCTCAGCGTGAGAACAATTGATTCTCCCATTCTCAAAATTAGTACTGCACAGTTCGAGTCCTTATGTAATGACAATAAAAATATATAATAGTCTTCCAGATTACATAAGAAATATTGACAAAGAAAAAGAGTTTTTAAACACGCTAAAAAACTATTTAATTAACAAGTGTTACTACACTATTAATGATTTCTTTAAAGATACGGACAAGCACAAATAAAATCGGTCTCCCTACTACAATGCACTGTTGTTGCAACACCCAAACTGGGTATCCATAGCTTACCTTACCTATTATTGACTAAATGTTATATTTTAAGGAATAAGTGTACCTATGGAATTGCAATAAATAAAGAAATAGAAATAGACAATTTGTTCGAAATAAAGACATTTCATACTAAACTGCAAAGAAGACAAATTTTCATAATATTTTCAAAACGCAAGATTTCCCAATGCGTGGTGCGTATAGGTGAGGATTGAAGCATGAGACTAGGCACGCCATTCAGCTATTATTAACACAAGAACTATTCCGGGCGGCCTCAACACAGACGTGGTTCCGTCTATTTTGGTTTCGACTCGCGTGTCGGTGTTGTGTCGGCACTCCACCGACGGGCTATGGGGGTGCATGGTGTTATAAATTCATTTTCTATCATCACCTGAAACCAGAACCCATTGCCCATCACCCAACTACTGAGCAGAGGCCCAATTGTGTAAGCAAATGGTAATCATTTGATAGCTTAAAACGTATTATTCGAACTGTTTAAAGAGTACATACATGACGTCAAGAATTCCATGGAAATGCCGATTGTAAGTTGTTAATTTATTCTAGACCGTGCTCAGAGCTGTAATTGTTCTCGCAAAAGGCTTGGTTCCTTTTGGAGAATGTCTCAATTTGTAGCGATGTAGAGAACATAGCTTTGTTTCTCCCCCTTGGAGCACGAATGTTTACTGCTATGACGTCGCCACACTAAAAGCGTCTCGGTAGCGTTGTTCTAAGTGGGTGAGGTTGTTGTAGCCTAGTATGCTCTAGGCAGGAATTGTAGAGAACATGTAGAGAAATATGTAGAGAACATAGCTTTGTTTCTCCCCCTTGGAGCACGAATGTTTACTGCTATGACGTCGCCACAGTAAAAGCGTCTCGGTAGCGTTGTTCTAAGTGGGTGAGGTTGTTGTAGCCTAGTATGCTCTAGGCAGGAATTTGTCTAGATTCTTATTAATGCCTAATTAGTAGGTTTTTAGTTAATTAAGGTACGAAAGTTATTTTTGGATATACATAAATTATTATGTGCATTGGGTAAATATTCAAGCAAAGCTACTTAAAATGTACATAATTCGAATCATTTCAATCACTTTATCATGAGTCGAATTTACTTATATTGATGAATCTAATTTTTTTCCCCAGTCTGCTATATAGTTTCAAATATTGAATAGAAGCAGGCGTTACTTTGCGGAAGTCCATGATAGTGAATGAACTACAAGTTTAATTCGCTATAATCCGCTACAGTAGACAAATCTGTGTGGTACAGTGCGTGTCTTTCACCTGCAGCATGCGACGCCCACCACCCAGCAATTCGCACAGGCACAACACCACACCACACAAATAATATAGTTTTACTCAATGATTGATTTTTTCAAATAAAGACTAATTAATGCGCATACTGTCGTCCCGTCGAAGACCAGTGATTAGTGTGGCGATGCCTCAAATCACGTTTTATCTCAAACTCCCTCGGCCGGATCCGGGAACCGGTTGAAGCGGTTCACCACCACCATCCTAACGTGATTCTTCTTCGTACAGCTATCCCGCTTTACGAGAGTTCTTCTTAAAATGGACCGTCAATATCCACACGTCAAGTACACCGGTCATGAACGCATGTGCGTGTAAAGTCGCGCGCACGTTGCGTCGAATTCCAAATCACGAATTTTAAAAATTGTAGGAGGCGGTATATATTATACGTTTTCGACGAAACAAAATTATACGCCTCTCCTTGACTTTTTGATGTATGAAATACCTATTTTAAATGACACTATGTCCTTATACCCGAATCACTCGTGATTTATTGGTCGAGAGCTATTTATTTTTAGATAGGCAACTTGGAACTTAACCTAGTATTTCTGTGATATAATTAAAGTAAAATACTCTCACGATGTATTCGGTTTCATTGTGGGGTAACTCAGCTATTTATTGAGGAATAGCTGATGCACAAGACTTCGTCTGCGTAGATTTAAAAATCCCGTGGAAACTTTGATTTTCGGGTAAGTATAAAAAGTATAGTACGTATTCCCCCGAAATACCAGCTATCTCTAATTCACTTTTAATTTTCTAAACAACTTACCAAATTTCGTCATTTGTTAAAGACATGGTCAATACGAACAGACCGACATTTTCGAATTTATTATATGAGTTTGGCAAAATGTAGTTTTCTACCTACAAGACAAATTGAAGGAAAGTAGATTTAAACTAGATGTTTCTCTTAAACACGTAGGAGTTGGATGTCTGTCGTAGACAGCGACGCCTTGACCTGGTTATTATGGAAAACTACTCCTGAGTCCTGATCGATCGGATATTGTCGTTTTGTGAAATCCAATACACTACCTACCTACGCAGTTGTAAGTTAGAGGAACAGTAAAAAGGTGAACACAAACTACTTTGCCCAAATTGGGCATTTGACTACTATTCAAATTAATTATTTTTAAGTGATTATTAAATAGAGAATCTCCCAAAAGTCGTAATATCCACGTCCCCTGTTAGTTTTATGTTGAATAACCATTTTAAACTATGAATTTAAGCCATTTTAAAACTCTTTTAATTTATAAAAGAGTGTGTCGAACTTTGATGACGTCACAATTCAGAATTTCATACTGAAGCCCATACTAAGCACGCTTTTTGACGTTAGAATAAAAGTAGCTCATTTGACTAGCTGTCAAATACCCAATTGCATCGATTGTGCATATTGCTATTAGGCCGGTAGAATTAGGTACAGGTAAATTTGCTTTCAAACAACTATAAATTTAAAATTTACAATAACCCACCACATATATTGAAGTAAGAGGACATACGAATTATAATTCGATCAGGTCTATGGAAGTTGTAAAGCAAATACAAGAACGCCAAAGGAACCTTTAACCTTTCTACCTTCGGTGTTCTTTATGAACTGTACACACCCATTCTGGATGGCGTCACAACAAAGATTAATAATACATCTGTATTGTATCTGTATTTTGTCTGTGAAAACACTGGCGTATAAAAAAGGCCTTGCTTTCTTTGTTGTTATTTTTTATTTTGCCCAAACTTTCAGTGCTAAGTCTGCTTACCCGGGCTGTGTTAATCCTTCTCACCCTGCCTACTTCGCCAATCATCATCGTAACAATACTGAACACGAGTCTCCTACCGAAACGAGAAGGATTTGGCCATAGTCCACCACGCTGGCCAAGTGCGGATTGGCAGACCATATCAAATACATACGTCTATACCCATATCAAATACATAGATAGATATACGTATATATATTTGAGTATCTTTCCATTCCTCGCTTGATAGGAAGCTGTAATTGACTGTTCGTCTAATCGATTCCCTGGCTGACGCAGATAATAATTGTTTGTTTACGCACCGAAAATTCCTAAAATACAAAAGAGAGATAAAGAAAAACTAATAACGAGGGTAGGCGTTTAAATCGACAATCTATTTTCATCTACCGATGGTCAAGCCGATACAAACTGATAAAACGTGGGTTTCACAAAAGCGTTATGGTAGCTATTTAAAAGGTTCAGGTAAGAATTAATATTTGGGAAAATAGCGTTATATAATTACTAGATAGATGAAGTCCGCGGCTTCGTTCGCGTTGATTTGCCTTAAGTAAGTATTTAAAATTCCCGTAGGGTAGGAACATCCCGTAGGAGATAGATTATATTCCGAAAATTCAAAGAGGCCTGAAGAGAGACGAAGTCGCAGTTATCGTTGGTTATTTATGATTAACGATACACGCGACTTCGTCTCTCTTTAGGAAATTGAATCAGTAAAGCCATATAAAACCGTCCATAAATCCAAAAATAGATATACCGCATTCTATTAAAGGTGCGCAGTAGGTGTCCGCTTGACGGTTATTTTAGTACTCCCTAAACCGAACACGATACCATAGAAATGAACAGTTTATTTTGAGATTCGATGATAAAATACGAGTATTCGATAACGAACAACGTTTTAAAAAGAACATTAACCGTTCCACCACCACCACTACAGCCTATTAACGTCCCACTGCTGGGCACAGGCCTCCACTCTCATAGGCGAGAGGGAATTAGAGCTTAGACCCACCAGGCTGCTCCAATGTGGGTTGGCGGGCTTTAACGACTATTATCATGTTAGAGATAATAATCGGGACCGACGGCTTAACGTGCTCCGAGGCACCGCCATCTTCCTAACTCCGGGCTAGTACCTACTGAGAATTTCTAGCCAGAAAAAGCCAACTCTTGATTACCGCCCGACCCGGGACTCGAACCTGGGACCTCGTCAGCCGCAGTCGAACATGCCAGCCACTAGACCAACGAGGCAGTTAATACATGGTAAATGAAAATCAAAGGATTTTTAGAAGGCTCATGAAAAACCCATAAAACCCCTATAAAACACTTCGCACCGTCTAAAGAGGTACTTTATTTCCTACCAGTCATCTCACGGAGCTGTCTAGACAGATCCTGACGGAAGCTGATAACGGTCTGACGGGAGAGGGCATCTCCATGGAAGTAAAAGGCACATACGCTGTGCATACACATAGGCATGTATACATAGGCTGTAACGTACATGTACAGTAAGGTACCTCTTACATGGGGTATCTCCAGGCTGGCAAAATTTTCAACACAAAATTCGGGCATGTAAAACTGTACTGTGTGCTTGGAGCCTGGTCTGCGATTATATGTATAGGCTGCGAACCTCTGTATAAATAATTATACATGATATTTTTAAGCATGCTCCAGGTTATTTTGACTGGTAATCAATTGTAAACATATTTTTTCTTGACTCAGTTAAAGTTTGGTTTTATACATTTTCGTGTACCATCTTGCGAATGAATTTCGTGACATGGCTTGATTATGTTAAAATTAACTCGCCGGCATATTTAGCGGAACATAAAAAAAGGTCCATAATTAAAAAAATATGGTTTTATTTTAAAATCTACTTACTACACTTCTTTTGTTATTTAAAGTTTCATTTGTTTTACTTAAAATGAGATCACATTAAGAACAGATTTTGTGAGTAAAGGCTATTTGTGAAAAATGGTACATTTTTGAACTTTTCATGTAACCGGGAAAAGTGAAATTTAATATTAAAATAACAATTAATTAAATTAGAAAAATGGTGATTAATATCGCGTATTTCCTCCACGTGCTCTTATTAAAGTTTCTACCCGTCTAGGCATACTGAGAATGATGTTATCGATGGTCTCCTGGGATAGTCTCCGCCATTCCTCAACTACGGCGATTCGCAGTTCTCCCACGTTGGCAGGAGCTGGAATTCTGGACTTAACTTTTCTTTTCAGCAAGTCCCAAACGTGCTCTATTGGGTTCATATCCGGTGATCTCGCCGGCCACTCCATAACAGTGATATTCATATCATTAAGATAAGCTTGAGTTACCCGAGCGGTATGCGGCCGAGCATTATCCTGCATTTTTCACAAATAGCCTTTACTCGCAAAATCTGTTCTTAATGTGATCTCATTTTAAGTAAAACAAATGAAACTTTAAATAACAAAAGAAGTGTAGTAAGTAGATTTTAAAATAAAACCATATTTTTTTAATTATGGACCTTTTTTTTTATGTTCCGCTAAATATGCCGGCGAGTTTAGTTTAGGTTAAAGTTTAGCGCTTACTTGTCACGAACTAAAAAAAACTAACTTCTAAACCGATCGGCATAGTGAGTCATCGGTTACGTCTGGTTGTGACTTGTGAGGCGTTATTTTTTACTAGTACCTATCGTATATCGCCAAAAGCCTTTGGCCGATGATACGTAGTTAATTTGATGGACTTGCGACCTTGGGTGACGTACCCAATACTGAATAGGTAAATACCCATTACTAATGAATGTGATATGATAAGTTCAAGGTTTCACTGTACGGCTTCTATTGACTTTATTATTAATAGTATTGTATTTAACTCGATGGAATCTTTTTGTGGGTAGGTAATTTGGTATAGATAATGAAAATGTGTTTTTTTTACCTTGAAATTAACCTACTGCTTAATAAACACGATTTCTCTCATTAATTGAGTGTTTGCAGGTGTTTCGGGTTTTTATTGCGTTACATATATTTTTCAACTTGATATAAAACTTCATACCAAGTAGGTATGAAGCCTAAATCGTGCAATCGAACTTCATACCAAGTAGGTATGAAGCCTAAATCGTGCAATCGTACCCTTAATGATAATATTTACTACATAGCCGGTCATATTAAGAAGTATATCATATGCCAGACTCGCCTCGCCCTTTACAGATTTACTTATGTATTGGGGCTAATTCTGTACTGCAATCAAATCTCTAAACTAAACTAAAATGACACCATTAAAAATATTGCCAACCCTTTCATGATACTCCCTGCGGAAAGGGATTAAACTAGATTTAAAGCTGTCAGTTTAGAGATTGTGTTATTAAAGAATTGACCACATTAGATTAGGATTAAGATTTCAAAACTAAACATTTTGTATTAGAACGACTCTAAACATTGAAACACAATCAAGTCAAACCATAACACTATCTAATATCTCTGAGGAAACTCGTAGTGTTTAAAAATAGGTTTTCCTACTTATTTGTGCGCAGTAAACAGGTCGTTATCGTAATCGTTAAATTGTAGTAGACGGCGAGATATTTCGCACCTCGACAGCTATTTGTGTACTGAATTATATTATTACTAGTTCCGTAGTATTACTAGCCGGATCGTTAAAAAAGTATATCCGCGGATACGGATCCGGATACGGATATTTGATGTCAAGATCCGCGGATACGGATTTTAACTTTTTTTTTTTTACTCAATCGGTGTCGGTGCGCGTGACCTTGAAACTCACTTCGATAAATGTTTGCAATATGAAGGTGCCAAATATTTGATTTTAAGAAATAAAAATTTTTTTTAAGCTTTGGGTAACTAAGATCTGTAAATCGTCTAGACACTTGCGTCCTTACTAAAAGATGCGATGCAAAATAGAGAAGTTTTTCACGTGTTGACCGCCAAACTTCGCTTCAAAAAATGCACATGATGATGATGATTTTTTCTGTTGTTTTTTATCCACTGGCGGCACAAGACTGTCCTGTGGAGATCCATGCAGGAGACTTATGTCGAGTGACGATGATATTATTTCTCTTTCCATAACCAAATGAATATGCCTGGATAAGACATAAAGGCATGCCAAAAGACTACAGTGAAAAAGAGCAACTACTAATATACTAAGTATATTAATTATTCTGTGACGTAGACATGCGGTTGTTATAACATTTTGATATTCAAACATTTTTGTGATCGATTTATTGATAAAATGGGTTCGCTTGGAGTAAGAGAGAAAATAAATAGCATGATACGGGCTCAGTTAACTTTAATAAAGTTGTTATCATTATTCATTTATTTCGCCTGAATTCGTGGGATAACGAATTCGGCGGTATAGTAATATTAAATAGACTACCCTTGTCAATAACTGTATGTATATTAATATAGGTTGCAGTCCATCCTGAAACATATGATGACCTA
The DNA here is from genome assembly GCA_964035005.1 of Erebia palarica. Taxonomy (NCBI): domain Eukaryota; kingdom Metazoa; phylum Arthropoda; class Insecta; order Lepidoptera; family Nymphalidae; genus Erebia; species Erebia palarica. The sequence continues at coordinate 17,475,762 of OZ035995.1, forward strand.
CTCGGAGTTCGTAATAATCATAATTACTTTCTTATGCCAATTATTTAAGAAAATTGCCTCTCTATTTTAACCGGAATATTTATGGTTCTAGACGAAATTCTTTCTTAAGTGAATTCTTCAGCTCGCAACTTGTCCCATTTTCTTCGCAGGTTAGTCACCATTCTAGCGAGTTTTCTTTGTCCTAAGGACTCCTGGAAACAAAGGGGCTACAATGGGAAAATATTGTCCTGACAAATATGCTTAATAAATTCTCGTTTCTAAGTAAAATAAACGTATATTGGTTGGACTTGCAGGGTAGTGCCGAGTGCGGTTTCGTGTACTTGTGTAAAGACATTTTCCACTACTTGCCAGCGTAAATTATTCAATTTGTTTGTTCTTTCTGCTGTTTGGAATGTGTACATAATGTAAGACTAAGCTACGAGACCTGAAATACTTTTTCATTTTAATTTGAATAATGTGACCGAACGGAAATAGCACCACAGGGTAGTAGCTAGCAGCAACTAAAATTTAATTATGTATTTTAGACATTAGATCCATCGGACGAACTCGCGGGCATCTTTTCGTTTAGTCAATAATAATTTCCAAAAGAATATACTTAAGTTCAGGTACCTCTTAAACGTTTCCGTTAATGATTAAATGCCACATCATATTTTTACAATTAATCAACATTCAACTGAATTAATTGACTTTTTCAATAAATAAAACGAAGGTTTAATTGTGACCTACATCAGCACACAACATTTACCAATCTCAAATTAACATAAATAACTTAATTTAATTCATTACCCAAATTACCATATCACCGCACTGCGTCGTCGGAAAAACTTCGGATCTTTGCATCAAGTTTTTAAAATCCTTTTCGTCTACAATGCCAGTTTTATGCAACGGCTAATTAACCAGTGGCATAACACCATTTTAACCGACCTCGCTATTGCCTTAAGTGCTATCGTTCTCTGTAGCCGTAGACTGAAGCGATCGTTCTATAGAATGGGACAGGCGTTACTGTAACACGTGATTCTGCTGGGAAAATTGAGCAAGTGATCAATTCTAATTAATGGTTTGACGTTTCGATTCAACAACGTTAAACACTACACTCATAATTTTTTATGATGTGTTGTTAAATCTATCTTTTAATTCAGTACAGTAACTGACAAAGCACACAGAACACGGTGGACGTAGGCTATGAAGATTTGATAGAATAACATATTTCTTCACTGTATCCTCACTGTATGTAGGTTAAAGTGAGGAAAACGTAAATCCACGTCATGGAAACATTTAAGTTTTAAATAGTTTTACCCTCGACATCGACATACCATTTCTGTGTGGTGCGTATTGCGTTCCGGCGTGGTGACCTCAAAATTCTGAATTTATTGTATGTCTCGCGCCTAGGGCGGGTTGAACCACCATACCTATTGTTTAAAGGCTGAAGCGAAGTAGGGTGCAATGTTTTCAACATCCAACGTCCATTACTATAATGGGAATTATGGTCTGCAATTGCATACAAGTTATGCTTACACTTGATAACTTAACGGTTATTTGCTAACTTTTATAACTTATTGAGATAACACTACCATATTGATACAAAACTGTTATTTCACTTGCAACTTCTTGTTAAGAAGTTACTCAGTTTGTTTTCTACCACAGGTTACCGAAAGCAGATCTACTGAGAAAGGCCGTCAAAAATCTCAAAATTTTCTGTTTTCAAAGGGTTTAATTATTTTTCGGATTTTACTTGTTATATTATAGTTACTGTTCGATGAGTTCTGTTATGATGGGCTGCGTTCAACAGATTTTCTTATCAATTTCTATTATTTCTTTACATATACCTTCATTATAACACATATTTTTTTCTTTCTTTTGCAGGTAAGGATAATTTCCATGAAATTACCTATCCATCTTCTTTATAACGAAAATGTTAGATTGAAGGTAAGTAATATTAAGTCTTTTGAACTTGCTACTTATAATTGAATAATACTGTGTAATTAAATTATTAGAGTAATAAATAATAACTTAAATATTAACTGTTAACTTTTAAGATGCTAGTTTTCCTGAAATAGGCTAATTCTATTTATTGTACACGATACGATCACTAAACTAAATTTACTAAATCTAGTGCTGCCCTTTTCCGCAGGAAGCATTATGAAAAGAATAACACGTTACTTACAATAATTGTTCTGTAACTTTAGTTTACAGATGGTTCATAACAGAATTGGCTAAAAAATCGGTCTAATTTACTAAGTGGTAGACTGTACCAAAGTCTTTTTAATTTACTTAATTCACCTCGCAATTATTAGTCAATCGTGAACAAGTTACCGTCGATTTCCGTAAACCGCAATTCAATCGTTTTTTACAATTCAGGAAACGCATTATCTGTATCACATTGTATATTTTTTCGTGTTTCCATTGTGGAGTTGTTATTTCTCAACTAGCCCTCGTTATTATGGCGTTTCTTACATGTTCTACTCACGGGACTAACTCGCAACTCCCATTGATTGTGTACCAACCATTCGTTCATACTAGATGATGCCCGCGTGGGTCAAGGTTTTTAATTCACAAAGGAACCCTGTAATTAAAAAAATTTAGCCTAGAATGCCTCTAATTCAGAGTATACGCGATATTCATTCCAAATTTCAGCCAAATCGGTTCAGTCACTGTCTTAGTCTAGCGATATCCTTTTCCGCATGAGTATTGTGAAAAGTATTTCAATTTTATACCTGTCATTTTAGTTTAGTTCAGAGATCATAAACAACAGAATTAGCGACATTGTGGCCAATTCTGTGTAGCACATTCTTATAACTAAACTAAAATGACGGCTTTAAATCTAGTTCTGTCCCTTTCCGCGGGAAGTATTATTAATGGGTTAGCAATTAATGCTATCATTTTAGCTTCGTTTAGAGATTGTGTACCACATAATTATTAGCCTCAGTGTCTTCCCAGAATGAACCTCAAAGTGATTCTCTGACGAAAAAAGAAATTCAGTAGTTGTTTATTACAGAACAAACTATTCACATTCACGTGGCCGGCCTACGTAGCAGCCAATACACTAGCCGTTATTGTAGGTGGGTGTGTCGTAAAAGTACGACCTCGGTTACGTTTACAAACATTTACTCCCCTCGAACGAGAATGAAATACCTATTGACAATGACCAAAGGCCGGTGATTAAAAAAACATTTGTGCAAAATGTAGAGCAGGTTAGCAATTGGATCTTCGAGTAAACAAGGAAAATTTATAACTTTTTCACAGGCATTTTTATTGTTTACAGTCTATTCTAGAACTAGCTGACCCGCCCTGGCTTCCTCGTTTGGAATATCATACTTTCTAAGAGGGGTTTGACGTTATTGTCTCTATAGAGAATGCGAAATAATAAGTTTTTAAACTTAGCTATTTTGGTAAAGAAAGAAAAACATTTATTGCCATTTATTTATTTTTTAATTTATGTACATTTAATGTTATCGTCAATCTATATGTGTATAGGTTTCTTCCTCAGTTGTAAATGGATTTTCTGGATAGCTTCTTACAATTTTCACATGCGTTTTTTTTCCAGTTACTACTAGTACATAGTTATTAGCAATTTTATACTTAATAAGTTTATGATAACTAGTTCTTAAACTCAAAATGATTTTGTCAATAACATTCATGCATACTCATTGCGCTATAATTTCCATATTGATGTGTAGGTAGTTAGGTACGTTAAGTACCAATTTTGTCTTGCCAAGTTCCTAAAGTTACATGGGAAAATTCCGAACACGCGCGCCGCATGTTGTTTGGTAATTTTGTAACTTCCACTCGGTTGCCAAAGTGGTCAACGACGAGACGGACGGTTAGAGGCCAGTGGTTAATTAGAAACATTGATATTGACGTGAGCACGCCGCCCGAGGGCCAGCCGACTGGAAGGAATGAGGACTTCGAGTTCGGTACTGACAGTCGTGTCACTGCTGACCTTATTTTGCTCTCGAAAATGTAGAAAGTGGAATATGCTTACTGACAGCGACAGTAATAGATCCAGAGCGATTCCGATTTCATTCTAATTTTTTTAAAATATATTTTGCTGCTTTTCTTACGTGCTCGTTTTATTAGGATCTGTTTTCTGAACCGGTGTGATAAAGTATTGTCTTGTACTAAGATACAAGTTGGTCTTCACTACTAATTACATCAAACTGAACTTTTGACTTTATCTTATTTCGTATGGGAATTTTTGTTGGCCATTTATTTGATATTTTATTATTGCTATCATTTGCCCGTGCTATTATTTGATAAAACCGTTGCTAAAACTAGTCCAGAGTCAAAAACTTTGAAAAGTTCAGATTGCTGTGTTTATTCAAATTTCACAAAACCTTTGAAATCGAATACCAATCACTGTCAAAGTTCAAAGTTCGGCGTTCAAAGTCCACGTTTCTAAACTAAATAATCAAAGCCAAACGTTTCGAAAAATTGCGTGATTTTAACGTCCATCAGTAAACACTTATGTTTAGACTGTGAAGACATGAGCAATGGATTACAATAATTAAAGTTTAATAAACCAAAAAAATAAATATGGGATAGTTACAAGATGAGGTGTTGGTCACAAAAATTCTGGTACGCAACATCTGAGAGTAGACAGTTATTACGAGTGACACCGAACTGTTAGCCTTACCTATTATGTTATCTTTGGCCTCATGAAGAATAGAACGTACCACGTATACGCCGCTGACATTAGCTAGACAGAGAAGCACCCGAAGAAGAACCCAAAACTCTGCGGAACCATACTTTACCTTTTATGTTCCGTAATCAACTGTAATCTGTACTCATTGTAGACGCAATTATCTTGGGTTGACCGATTTCCCACAAGCCTTTGACAAAATATAACATCGCTGATGTAAACGTAATGAAATTCTTTTTTGGTGTCCCTCCGAGATTAATAACGCTTACGGAATCACTTTGCTCATTTATAAATTGAAACGAAAAAATACGTATATCGTAATCTGAACATTTTACAGGTAGTACAGTACAACAGTAGGTATAAAAGGGACTCAGTTACAAAAATATACTTTTATGTAATCTATAAAGAAAGTTTTATCATTAAGAAGTTAAGAGAAGGAGAGAGTTTTGACATTTTGTTTGGAGCTGCCAGGTTTAAAATAATCCGCACGCTTTAATTATCTCTTGGGAGCTCTTTGATTTTTTAAGATAAAACTTAGGCTATGTCCGTGTCAGAGATGCAACATATCTTTGCTATTTCGTGAAAATCAGGTAAGTGAATGGACCTAAATAGGATAAAAAGGGATTCGAAGCAAGTCGTTTCATTCGCATGTCGTCCAATTCGTATGTACTCCTGACTAACCGTAACTATAGACACCATTTAAGTATTAATTCCATCAAATGTGTCCAATTATGGGGGTAGCCGGTATAAGACAATTGCCTATACGTAATGCCGCGTGTGGGCGCTCGTCCGGTCTTGGGACGTGTTCAAATAGATTTAAGAGATAATGCTCCCGATGCTCTATTGGTAGCTTAATGTATATAATTCGTTTAATATATTGTGCTATATTGCTTTGGCTACTGTTTGTTTAGGACGAAGTAGGTAAATGTGTGTATCACGCTCAGGTATGTCCATTCCTTAAATAATTTTGAAGTGAAACTTTTTTTTTTAATTAATTTCATTTCTTTTGTTTTCTACTAGACTAGATGATGCCCGCGACTTCGTCCGCGTGGATTATGTTTATTTTGATTCCTTAATTTTTTTTCCTTATTTTAGAATTTAAAAAAAAAGGAAAAATTAAGAAGTTCTAAATTCCTTAATTTAGAACTTCTTAATTTTTCCGGGGTACAAAGTAGCCAAGACAAAATTGTCCGTTTCCACTTCCCGGGATGTAATATGATGATGTCCTACTCCTATACAAAATTTCATCAAAACCGGTTGAAAAGTTTGGCCGTCAATGCAGACAGACACACTTTCGCATTTATAATATTAAGTGTGTTTTTTTTTAAATTTTACCTGACAGTTTTATATGCAAAATATTTGCCTAATGCGCGTATTGTTTGATTTCATCGCGACAATTATTTATACTACCCAATTGGTGAAGGTTTATACAATGACGAACCTAAATAAGTTACCTACTTCATTAAAATTTTTCACAAGTTTCTTATATTCCATTGCTTATCTCGTTATTTCTCACTTTTTTTATTAAGTTACGAGTATATGAAGACACACCTTCTATAATCCTTTCTGTTACCAAGACATTAACATAATCAGCCGTTATCCAAAGTTTATGATTACGTTAGTTCTTAATTATAAGGTGCGAGATTATTCTGTTTCCATAGGGCTGTCACTGAATAGTCTTAATTCTTGGAAAATGTATTAGAATTCTCGGTACCTAACTAACTAATTAGCTCTGAGCGTTCAGTGCTAAAAAACAGTTTATTTTGTGATACTGGGCTAGTTTTAATAGAAATGTCAAAATTTGATGACATGCATGAACTGTGATGAAATATTTTATAGCGCCGTCGAGACACATTTTATCACCCCGACTGCCTTGTGACGATGACGTTTTTCAATATTTTAGAAGGCCAATTTTTCAGCTGCTTAGAGCAAGAAGTTGACAACCCTACAAAATTGCTGTATAACCACATCTTGTCGTACAAAGTTGCCTTATCAAAAACCAGCTTCAGATACCGGACTCTTGCTGGTTGGGAGTTTCCTATGCCTACATTTTATCATCCCGTCTTGCGGGTTGCGCTGAGACCTGCGAGTCTTACGGCTCTTTTTATACATTTTTACGATTATTTTATGTGTTTTCAAGTTTAGTTACGCTTAACCATCGAGCATTTGATGGTGAAACCTTGCATATGCGTTAATTTGTTTATCAGCGCCTTAAGTGCATTTAGATGTATATTGTAGAATGTAAATTATTCATACTGGAAGACAGTATAGGTACGCATTAATATACATTATACACCCTGTATAATGTACAATTTAACTTATAGAAGTTGTAAGTTGATGTAATGTATATATTAGCCATGGGGCTATGTATACGGCATGATATACCGTACGATTACTAACTACCCATCTAGAATTTTATGTTTATTGAACGAGAAAATATTTTAATTACAGAATCTGGTTTAATTGAAGACTTTGTTCATCTGTGGACGTTCACGTAAAGGTGTTTCTAAACATAAAGCGGCAATGAGGGCTACCGTTTTTATGCTCACTAGTTGGTACCACTACCACTACCACTACCACTGGCGAGTAAGGTCCTTAGTATAGCTGTAAATTCGGTAAACAAGCATACTTTTGACAAAAAATATGTTTTTAAATAGTAAGCACACACGAACCAGGGACATAATGTACTAACTTCTGAATTCTTCTTCTTTCAACCCGCTTAATTTTGCACTTTTCTTTCTTAGCTCCGCTTTCAAAGCGCAGAGCACTGACATTCATTGACACGTATCTTACATCTTCATTAATTAATCCGGTATTGCTATATACATTAATGAAATAATTAGATCCGCGATAAAGGCCCAGTGATAATACCTATTTGACATTTCGGAGACCTCACTCTACACTAGCGCCTCTAGCGGCGAATTTAAACGCGGTAGCCTCCATTGCGGAGATATTAGTGACTTCTTCGCGGTATAATCGAGAAATAATGGTATATTATTAAGTTAAAAATAATGATGTTTACGCCAAAGAAATCGCGAAATTTCACAATCCTTTACAAAACTTTTCGTAAATTTTGATATTTAATGTTTTTCCAAGGTTCTGTATTGACCTCTGTGAATTTGAATGTTTTCTTCGCCCCCGAGGTATTTTTTTTTCTTTTGACGAAGCTGTACATTTGCACAATAACGTTCCCTTTCGTTCAGTTTGCGAAGTGAAACCCATTATAAACTTCGTGATGTTGTTTTGATTTGAAGCTGGTCGCTTATTTATTTTACAAACTTGAAAAATAAAATTTATTCGTGAAGGAAAATTGCCAACTAAGTACTGAAATCATAGAAAGTTTAAAACTAAATAATAAAGTGTTTAAGTTAAACTAAATAAGTTTATTTTACTTAGCTATGGAATTTATTTATTTTTAACCGATGACCTCGCGCATTTGGCATGAATAAAGCTGATCACAGATTAGAAGGTAGCCGCACTCGACCCAAATTTTGATGCACCGGACCTGGTGCAATGGGTGCATTACGTATTAATTACTAATAATGATAATGAACGTCATAAAACATGTCTATAGCATTACTCGATAGGGAAATTACCTCAGAATCAGATGCATTCAATTTCGAAGGACACATTCATACAAAAGTCATTTTTATTGTTGTTCTACAATGCCTATGACTAAATTTCATGCGTATTGAATAATTTTTGTACAGAAATTGCCTCAAATATCGATGCTTCTTTCTATTTTTCATTTTGTGTTTAAACTTTGAAGTAATTTGCGTTTACCACTGCATACCATACAATTTGAGGATCCTGCGGAAAAGACGACCCTTGCTGTTATGTTCTAATATGCGATCAGCATAAATGATGAATAATTGTTTTCGACGTCATATCATTGAAATTTTATAAGCCTCAACAACGCTTTGGATTTAAAGACCGGATTAACAATAATAATACCACAGGGTCCTACTTTTAACGGACAACTTTCTCGACGCCTACGTATTTCTTGCGCTACTGTAAGGTAAAATAATGCCATGTTGAGTATGTTAATTCTTCGAGAAGTTGTGTCGAAATTGTATTGGAAGTAGAACATTTTGGCGCCTCTTAAACTAGAGTAATTTTTCGTGGTGGGTAAGAGTTACCTCATTATACAACCACAACTTTAATAATGACAATCTTTAAACCCAATTCTATGACCATCATATCCTTAGTTGTATAATAATTATTATAAATGCGGATGTGTGTCAGTTGGACATGAAATTTAGTAGAGATTAATGACATCCAATAGGGCTAGCATGCGCACAACGAGTAAAATTATGTCTACCCCTTATCTCTATTTGTCTACCGAAACTAACATGGTTACTTGACTCGTTACGTCAAAAGTAGAGATACAAGTAATATTTCTTATCTGTGGTATTTTTCTCTACGAACCCTTACATGCCGACTATTTTTTCTTGTAATATACCGGAGTAGGTACTCGACTATACAAAAGCACTTGTTAAAGTAGAATAAAAAATATTTTGATTTGATTTGATATGGTCCCATTGCGATTTTCATTAAACATCACGCGGATTATACTTAGTTATTTATAGAAATAGTTTGAAAAAGTGTTATTATTTATTAATTCGTCCGGGAAGTTCTTTAATCCCCAGAGGGACTCCTTAATTTTCCAGAATAAATAGTAGCCAATGTCCTTCCCCAGGACCTGGGGTGTAAATTGTAACCTACCCTGCCAAATTTCATCAAAATCTGTTGAAAAGATGGGCCGTTAAAACGTAAAAAAGCAAACAGACAGACCGGCACATTTCACATTTAAAATATTAGTGTGGATACTTAGCTATTAAGCATAAAAAACTTGTATATGTATTATCTTGAACACAACAACATCGAATCTTTGAATTATTTATTTTGTTCTATGGCTTGACGAAATAATAAAATCTTCAAAGAGATCACATGATATCCTATAAACGATCCGAGCGATGCCCGCCCGTTTGATCTCCATCTTCGCTAATGAAGTCCGGGTGATTAATTATAACGATGCTAGCGACACTTCTAGTCCATGCTAGCCTAGTTTATGCTACCCTAGTATCGAGTGTCTCGCTTGATGTAGTCTTATGGTATATTTAATTTTTCACTAGCCCGCGAGAACTGAGGTTTTTTGGTTCCCGCGGGAACTGTTTAATTTTTCGGGATAAAAAGTAGCCTACGTAGGATACAATCTATCCTTGTACCAAATTTCATCCAAATCGGTTGAATAGATGGGCCGTGAAAGCGTAGCAGGTAGACAGACAGACGGACGGACAAACAGACAGACACACTAACGCATTTATAATATTATTTATTTAGAAATCTTTATTGCACACAAAATATACAGTAAGTATACAGTTTAAAAGCAGTAATGACTACTAAAACTACATAGAAATGTGCAAAGGCGGTCTTATTGCTAAAGCAATCTCTTACAGACAACCTTTGGTGAAAGGATAAACAAACCGGAGCGCAAGATGGTGCTGTATTAAAAAAAAAAAGATATGCAGACACGAAATGCATATATTAGTATGGATTGGAATAGAATAGCGAAAGCAACTATGTCCTTACGAGGTGTTAATTGTCCAACGACATCAGACAGCTTGTTTTCTTGAAGCGTGCCCATTAACAAAATAACTTGCAGAAAATACAAGTCCATGTGCCATATAACAGCTGTCTTCTGCAAGTATACCGCTAGTGGCTCAATATATTACAAAACCTACTTCGAGCATCGACTCGACGTTTCTAGGTCTATTCAAGGTTGTAACAGGAGGAACAGGCAGACGCACTTTCTTATTCAGATTTTTCCAAAATCCGTAATATTCTTAATTACACGTTACACCCCCGTGCCACGGAGAGCACGTGAAGCAATCGGTACCAGTTATTATCACTAACGTTCTATTAGTCGTTAAAGCCCGCCAACTCGCATTCGAGCAGCGTGGTGGGTCTAAACTCTAATTACCTCGCTCTTATGAGAGTGGAGGCCTGTGCCCAGCAGTGGGACGTTAATGGTCTGTAAAGGTGATTCGACTCAGCGCGTCCTAAGCGCAGTTGCGATTAGAATTTGGTTCAAATTCAAATGTTTTTTTATTCAAATAAACTTTTACAAGTACTTTTGAATCGTCAATTGAATCTACCACTGGTTCGTAAATATGTCGTAATGGCCTATTAGGCCTATTATACTGCGATTTCCTCAGGGACCCTTACCCTTGAATCAGAGTAGTGTAATAAGATTTAGGGAGAAAAGGTCCCTAAATTGGTCCTTTTTGCTGTGTAATAAGCGACGCTCTAATTAGCGGCCACGCCCACCCTTACCACAGGGCCCTTGTGGACCCTTGTTGTGAAAAGTGCAGTGTAATAGGCCTATTAGACCTACCACGCTGCTCCAATGCGGGTTGGCGGGCTTTAACGACTATTATCATGTTAGTGATAATAACCGGGACCGACGGCTTTAAAGTACTCTCCGAGCCACGAGGGTGAAACACCGCCAACTTCCAACTTCGGGCTAGCACTGAGAATTTCTTAATTGAAAATACCGAATACCTAACAATTTGTATGCCCGACCGGGAATCGAACCCAGGACCTCGTGTTCCGCAGTTGACTACGCGAACCGCTAGACCAACGAGGCAGTCAGCCAACCGCAGTAAACAAGTTGTGGTTATTCTTCACGTTTGTCGCCGGGCACTCGTGGTGCGCGCCTCGAGACTGTGCCTCCTTACCCGGGAATATCCTCTGAGGTGGCGATTTAGATTAAGATTTAGGGAGAAAGGGTTCCATATTTGGTCCTTATTGCTGTGTCATAAGCGACGCTCTGACTACCGGCCACGCCCACCCTTACCATAGGGCCCTGTGGTAAGTGCAGTGCAATAGGCCTATATGTAACCACAGGTTTCTGTCAAACCCCTAGCAGCAAGGTAATGAGGCGGCGCCGGTGCGAGATTGCCTGCCAATTGAGTTACCGATGGGAAATGGACGCGACGCGCCACGGCACTCCGACCGGAAGCGCTGCAGATGCGGAATCGACTTGGAAAACTTATTTTTAAACTGAATGGATTATCTCCTGACAGTAATAACGAATCGCGAATAAGGCTAGGGACAAATCAGGTAAATTCCTTTCCAAATTTTGTCCACGCAGTAATGACAGAGTCACAATAAGCCGCAAGTTGTAAGAGATCTCGGAGCCTCATAATATGCACTAAGGTGGTTTTAATATATATATAAATCCTATCACATAACTCGACTTATCGCCCAGGAAGTTGGGTTAGGTTATCGTATAACTTAGGTATCTTTAAGGCCCTGTGGTAAGGGTGGGCGTGGCCGCTAGTCAGAGCGTCGCTTACGACACACCAATAAGGACCAAATATGGAACCCTTTCTCCCTATAAGATTTAGGATCACTACACTGATTCAAGTGTAGGGGTCCCTGTGAAAAGTGCAATTTAATAGGCCTATTAGACCTCATCATTGCTTTGCACTAAGCACAATTGTCAAGCGCAATACTATCTCGCTATAAAAAATATAAAAATAAAAACTATCTTTAAAAAAATTCGTCCCGTAAACAAAAATCTCATGAGTGTCGAGAACTGATATTTGCAAGGCCGGAGCGCTTAGTCCAACTCCAAAGTTTATATTACAAGATACAGTATGTAAAATATTATCCAAAGCGTGAGATTGAATATGCCCACATTTTATCCAATAACAATCGTTAATTTTGGCAGAAAATTAACGGCTTTTATAACAAACAATCCAATTTCCTGTTCCGGCGAGTCCAACGGAGTCCGTTAACTATATTAATTGTTTAATGGTCTCTTGGCACCGTCTTCCATTTCTCGTTTACCGAAAATACGGTATATTTTTATTATAATTAGGTACGAAGCGGAGACATGTTTTAGTCGGTGTATGCCCTACAAGTTTTAACTTGTTTTAGAGATGATATCATCTTCATTTAAAGATTAATCTTTTAAAGCAACACTCACGCCAACTTGAACAATAAGTACTATTCCTTAATAGGTAACGAATTCCAGTGTTTACGTAATTTTTGGTCGGTCTTATTATTTTTAAGTACAATTTATTAATTGTTTGTTTTTTGTTGTTACAGGTACTTTCTACTGATGATTGCAGAAAATAGTAGCGGTAACATAAACGTAAGAATACACTATTGGTAGTAATTTCATTGCTTCGTTTGTACACAGAACTTTCTATAATATCTATAAGGTATTTATTTGGATGGACTGAACGAATTGATGGATTTTTGTTAATCCATGTTCAGTCCGATTCAAACTTTATGACTTCTCATCGACATCACCGAACATCGTGCATTTCGATGCGCAGAATACAATATTAGGTATCAGCGGTACGGTTCAGTTGACTTGCCTGCGCAAACCTACACACGCGGCTAACTTTCGAGAAGTTGCCGGGACGTCATAAAGTTTGAATAGGACTGTAATATATAGTTGTGTACCAGAGGTGGCACCAAAACCAAACAAATATGTAGGTAGGCTTAGCTTGATGAGAAACCTTCCTGTACTGTATCTATTTGTTATCTATCGAGTACCTTTTCTACATTGGCACGACTAGCAAGTATCCTTGTATTTTTTCATTTTAGAAATCATAGAGATTACTTTAATAACAATTTTATACACTGGTAAGGATAAAACCAAAATACAAAATCTAACGGCGCGATATTACGATCTGTTTTTACGAGTATTACTTGTCAGTACCGTATTATCGTCACATTTCGATCAGGTTTCTGACAGAACGTCCAAATGAACACATTTTCATCGTGTCACGCAGCCATATTGAGGGTGGTGACTGGTGTCTCGCCCCTCAGGGGTGGCTCTACGCCTAAATTATTTAGAAATTTTTTCGGAGATCTGGGTCTCAAAGAGGCGAGAGTCACTGAAGTTATAGATTGTTGAACAAGTTTTACCATTGACAATGGTTATCAGATGCAAATCTCCTAAGACGTATTTAAAAATGAAAAATGAAAAGTCGGGTTTTTAGGGGGTGCTTGTTTATTAAATTGTAAACATTTCGAAAAAAACCGACTTCCTAGGTCCTAGGGTATTCGTTTAGCTATATATGGAGTTTTTTTTTTGAAGATCGGTTAATAATTGTGACATGTAGGTAGTCCCTTTAGATTTGGAATTGTACAAAATAAAAAGGGAAGTTTCTATGATTATTGACCGAACATCATGGTAATGATGTTAAAAGATGCGGATGCAGACAATTGTGCAGAGATTTTTATTTCAGAATTTTATTTCGTAAATTTTTGTATTCTTTTTCAATGCTCCGATTCTTACGGGGAATGCTAAATCTGTGATTTTTTTAATAGGTCTGTGGACCGCTCTACGGTCACTTATCGTTATTCTTTTAGCAGTTTACCTAAAACCACAGTAATTATTGTTAGTGAGGCTTTTTTTGTCGTAATTTAATAACAATTAATGGTCCACTTAACCATAATTAAAATTTTGTAATACCATAATACGATGTTGTTTCTCCTTTCATATTTTCATACCTTCTTAAATTTCTAACTTTCTCGCAAATTTCGTAAACGCTGCATCAATCATTGCTATAAATAACAATCTCTATTGTTGTGATAGGCTGAATGTATGGTTGACTTATATTTTGACCAGTAGCGAAAGATTGTTAGCCAATCAGTGGTACTTGCGATCGTTTCACCGTAACTGTCACAAATACGTAAAAGTAAGACCATCAGCGAAAGAATTCCTTATTGACAACCCTAGCTTTTACCACCCTCTTAAATTACACGGATCGGATTGGTACATCACGCTCGTGTCAAAAATCTTTCTTGTATTTTTGACCTTTATGACATTGGCATTAAGAGTTACAGTAGTTTTGCCAAATGGTGTTCAGGGAGAAAACGATATATTAGACTGAAATCAGAAATCTCATTTCTATCCCGCTCGGCCTGACGATTTCATTATAATTCTATATTCACTGCTGGAAGTTCTACGAATAAATGTGACAGCTGTACCTACATAATGGGACGTTTTTATGTTGAAGGATGTTTTCAACGTTTTTGGTACTTCTTCTCCGCAGTCTTCAACCAATTTATCTATACTTATATTATAAATGCGAAAGTTTGGATGGATGGACGCCCCAGCGGCTGAAAGGATCTGGATGAAATTTGGCACATAGATAGATTATAGTCTGGAATAGCACATAGGCTACTTTTTATCCCGGAAAATTAAAGTGTTCCCGCGGGAACCAAAAAACCTTAATCCACGCGGACGAAGTCGTGGGCATTAACTAGTCTAGCTTAATTAAGTTTGTACTTTACATAATTAGGCGTAAACGTGGCTAAGCTTATAAATCCATTATGTGCTATACAAAGTAAATTACCTAGTACCTACCAGTTTACCGCTAGGCAAAAATATCGTATTTCATGAGAATCTGGATGACGACAATTTTTCCAATATTAATTGAACACTTCTTACTGAACTAACACATTGTTATCTAGTAGAAATGTTACTAATGCAAACTTTTTGTCAAAGATGATAATATGAGAAATTAAGCTTTGTAGTTTTTAAACTAGTCGGACATACCTAGTTACTCTAACAAAAAACGAAAATTTATACTAGAATAGTATAGTTAATAGTATGTTTCTTGCTATATGTGCTAAGATCAAACTTTCATCACGACCTAAAAATGTTGTGTCCTATTTTGATCTGCTACAAAGAAAGAACTCTACATCTGTTTGCATTGATAGATTACAATAGTCATCTTAGACCTCTCTATGTATATCTAGAGACGGTCTTGACATTAAAAAATAAAAGAACAATAAACAATGACGCATTATCATGCGTGGTCACTCAAGGCTGGTACTATTAATTTTATGCATGTATGTAAACTTAATTAGTGGTGTGAATGAATCAACAATACACTCTGCTCTTTAGTCTATAGTGATTGTACTACAATAGAAGACAATTTAGTCTATGAAAGTAGGACGTTGTGAAAGTATGGGGAGGTTGCCAAACTTCGTTGTGTATTGTTTCATACATTTTGCACGGTAGGTAGCCAGGAAGGTACGTTAGTACTTACATATAGATAGATATACTTTCAAATAAATTCAAAATTCAAAATGTTTTTTATTAAAATAAACTTTTACAAGTACTTTTGAATCGTCGAGTGACCACTGGTTCGGAATGCCAGATGATGCCCGCGACTTTGTCCACGTGGATTAAGTTTTTTTAATTCCCGCGGGAACTATTTAATTTTCCGGGTTAAAAAGTAGCCTATGCCCTTCCCCGTGACACAAACTATCCCTGTACCAAATTTCATCAAAATCGGTTGAACGGATGAGCCCTGAAAGCGTAGCTGACAGACAGACACATTTTCGCATTTATAATACTAGTACGGATTTTAACTCTTGATTAGACCTGTAAAATTAGATACTGTAATTAATATTGATCTTAGTAGGTCGTTTTTAGTAGAATGAGTCAACAATGCACTTCAATTCAACCTAGATAATAAATGGAGTATTTAAAACGTGGACAGTAGTCAACGCCAATAAGAAATGACTTACGAGTCATTTAGTTTAAAGAGTACGCTCTTCTGATATTGGAGACAGATTTTAAATGCTTTTCGTCTGTAAGAAAATCCGAATCCTACTAATTGAGTTCTTAGAGCTTAAACATTTGCTTTCTATTTTGCCATTCCTAAATTGGCAGAAGTCGCGTTTGAAACCCTCGTAGCTTTAGTTTTAAGATATCCTAATTAATAATCACCATCATGTCTTATATTTTATTAACGTTCATCATATCACTATCATGTTTTAAATTTTATTGACGTTCAACGAAATGTAACTCGTGATGATGAATTTGCATGTTGTTTTTTTTGTTATAAAATCAAGATGTCTTCGAAAGTCATCTTCCTTCATCGGCAAATTTTGAGAGATTAGTGTTTTTAAAACACGGCTGTTTTACCATGATAGAGGTTCAAATCTGATAGGTATGTTATGATAAAAATGCGACGAACATTTTCAAATGTGGAAAACCAAGAAATATTAATACATGATTTATGTTCCAAGCAATAAACAAAGCTCTAATAATTTCTGATCAGAACTCTTCGTCCGATATTAAATAGAGGAAAGAAGATTCTAAAATAGCGCATTACATACATTGTATATGTGTGTACAATCAATTAACTAGCAATAACTCATCCGTCAGTTTAATTGCTTAATAACGTCACGCTAACATTAATCTAACGACACGATTCGATATTAACATCAGGCACTTAGCTGTAGGTATACGTAAATTTATATTTATCTTTCACTTCTGGTATTAAGCGTGTCGATAAATTACTGACTTATTGTTAAAAATTCTGTAATAAAAAAATAGATACTCGCCGAATTGAGAACCTCCTCCTATTTTGGAAGTCTGTTAAAAATTCATGAGCAAGAAGGCACCATAACGTAGGTACCTTTACCAATACTATATGGACCTATCTTTCGTACTAGACGTACACACTAGTAGGAAATATCAAAAGTCGAGTTGCAATGAATGGAAATCTGGAGATTTAATAGGTTAATAGGTTGCGATTCCTTTGGGCCGTAAGCCAAACTCAATAATTTCGGTTTTCGCCACAAACATAAATCCTAACAGCCTTCCAATTAAAAAAAAAATTTACAATGACTAAGTAAGAAACATTTAAAGGAAAATTTATATTAATTAAATCTAGCACGTTTTCCGGTTTATAAAAAATTTACTTTACAAAGACTTCAGTAACTTAATAACGAAAGTCCAATATAAAGTGAATTTGAAGAAAAAACAACTTCCTGTTTATAAAAAAAAAAACTGGTTGAACCGCGGCTTTGCTGGGTTGAATTTGTGAACACTTCTCTGCGTCGTATTCCTCATTACCGAGAATCTTGACCCCTTTCCATTAATCAAATAATGGTAGCAATTTTCTTGGGATAATAATGCGGTGGGTCCCACGTCCTTCCGCATATAATTTTTGGACCCACACTCAGATTTGTTGAGTTTCATCCTTTTGTATGAAAATGTCACCGTAAGATTGTAAAAACCGTTAGATTATAATGTAATTCGCGAAATTGTAAACTGTCGACAGATTGTGAACTGTTCAATATTCTGAGTGTCAATTTTTGAAATATTCATTGTATTTACGTTTTCGCGAGTTAGATTATAATCTAACGGTTTTTACAATCTTACGGTGAAAAAACATGCAGAATATTTCACAAGAGTTTCAAAACGCAAGTTTCTCTAATTAGCCAGGTATAGAAGTACGCTCAGGTAATATCGTAATAATAGCGGCACTAACACGTGAAACGCGATACTTCGTGAAAGTGGCGTCGTCTCGACGGCAGACGCACCGGGAACAATGGTTGCGCTTTCAAGAATCTGTCAGTGGAGTAACATAAAACAGTCTAGGCAATAAAGCTAATGGACCCAAACATTCATTCCTCAGGCGACGAAACTTCACCGTATGATAAAGTATCATGAGTTAAGCGTATATATACTCAGGTAATATCATAATAATAACGGCACTAACACGTGAAACGCGATACTTCGTGAAAGTGGCGTCGTCTCGACGGCAGACGCACCGGGAACAATGGTTGCGCTTTCAAGAACCTGTCAGTGGAGTAACATAAAACAGTGTGATACTAGTCTAGGCAATAAAGCTAGTGGACCCAAACATTAATTCCTCAGGCGACGAAACTTCACCGTATGATAAAGTATCATGAGTTAAACATATATATATACTCAGGTAATATCATAATAACAGGCGGCACTAACACGTGAAACGCGATACTTCGTGAAAGTGGCGTCGTCTCGACGGCAGACGCACGGGAACAATGGTTGCGCTTTCAAGAACCTGTCAGTGGAGTAACATAAAACAGTGTGATAGTTGATACTAGTCTAGGCAATAAAGCTAGTGGACCCAAACATTAATTCCTCAGGCGACGAAACTTCACCGTATGATAAATTATCATGAGTTGAGCGTATATATACTCAGGTAATATCATAATAATAACGCCACTAACACGTGAAACGCGATACTTCGTGAAAGTGGCGTCGTTTCGACGGCAGACGCACGGGAACAATGGTTGCGCTTTCAAGAACCTGTCAGTGGAGTAACATAAAACAGTATGATACTAGTCTAGGCAATAAAGCTAGTGGACCCCAACAATAATTCCTCGGGCGACGAAACTTCACCGTATGATAAAGTATCATGAGTTAAACGTATATATACTCAGGTAATATCATAATAATAGCGCGCGAGTTAGATTATTATCTAACGGTTTTTACAATCTTACGGTGGCATAGACAATAAAAGTATTCATTACATTGTTATATTGGCATTTGGTACCTTTTGAACTAATTGGAAGGACGACAATGATCTTTGTCATTTGAAGGCGGGTTTTAATTGATGTTGTTACAGTGGCACCCGAAATAAGCAATACAATGAAAATGAACATCATTCCCAAGAATTATTGTATTCATAAAGTTGAAACCAAATAACTTATTCATAGTCTATCGGTTTCATGAATTGGTTATAATAATTAAGGTCGTTCGGTTCACGGCACAAATATTATTTCGTGCTGTGCAAATTTTCCAAATAACGGAATTATTTGCCGGGCCGATTTAACACTCATTAACCCCGATATAATACGAGCACTTTAATACAGAACAGTAACGCATTCCGAGTTGGTTAATTTAATATTTAAATATAGTGATGAAAGTAAAATGAATAACATGTCAAAATATCTCAAGATCCCTCAATATTAATTGTGCATGTTGTGACTGCTTATAAGTGAAATTATGTGTGTTCCGCTATCCTAAGTTTATATAAGTCTAAGTTTAATTTACATGTAATTTTGTTATTAGTCCAAGTAAAAATAAAAGAATAAACTACTAGCTGATGCCCGCGACTTCGTCCGCGTGGTTTTCATTTTTTTTTCTCACGGTAACTCCTTTGTTTTCCGGGATAAAAGTAGCCTATGTCACTCTCCGTGTCCTCAACTATACCCATGCCAAAAATCACGTCAATCACTATCTCCGTTGCGGCGTGATTGAAGGACAAACCAACAAACAAACACACTTTCGTATTTATAATATTAGTAAGATTGCAATAAGTTTTAGTTTTAGTTTATAGCAATAACTTACCATTCGTAAACATGGGAAATATCTTGCAAGTTGCAATATTCCAAACTTTAAATAAATGTTAAAAATTAATTAATCCGCTGTTGGTTGTGAGTTACCCATTACGATAGCGTGATTATGATTATGGGTCTCGAATGACTATTTTGAATTGATTATATTTTTGCAACTATTTAAATACTAAAATTTAAGATTTAATTCAATGATAAATTAATAAAGTAAAGTCAGCCCGTTGAGTCTGTTGTTAGCGTAATGATGACTTTTACGACTGTTTTAATAAATTATATTTTGCAACTACACATTTAAGTTAAAAGATTCAACCTACATCAATGAGGTCCGCCTAGTCTGTTATAATCTTTTGGGCGTAATTATGAATTTTAAATTATGAGTGGTTCGCCCTGAACTGAGACCTCGCGTTCTTTTCTATGAGCTCGGACGGTTGGACGATGGATATGTTTCCAACTTTTGATGTTAGTGCTGTCTATCAACACATTATGTACTTACTAGATAATGCCTGATTTCGTCCCTATGGATTAAATTTTTTTCATCCTCGCGCGAACTCTTCACTTTTCCGGGATAAAAAGGAGCCTATGTCCATCCTTGGGATCTATGTCTGTACCAAAGATGGGCCGTTAAAGCGTAGCAGACAGACAGACACGTTTTCGGATTTATAATATTAGTATGGATTATGACTTTTGACAAAGATTTCCTAGTAGGGAGAAATCAGGTGCTCTGCGGTAATAAAAAAGAATACATTCCTAGATCTTTTAAAGTACTGAGTTCAGAATAGATCTGTTCAGAACAGATTGTATTGTGAAATAAGCGAATGTAGTAACAGGGCATAAAAAACCCTCCTACGTAGTGAGAGTCACATAAAACTTTCAAAACTCTATTCGCTCAATGTAATTGTATCGCGCTACAAACTACCCTATCAATCTGCGAGCAAACCCAGTGGACTAACTAGTTTAAATGTAGTTTCGTACAAAAAATACAAGTCAGAATTTTAAAAAAAAACATGACTGCCCTGCCAAAAAACGAACTAAAAATTTAAAAATCTAAATTAATCTAGTTAAATTAGAATCTTATTCACATTTTTATGAATTGATATTTTTTTTGTGAATCACTGGATATTGAACTATAGTGTTATATATTTTTGGAATCTACTCATGATTTTCTAGATTATGATTATATAGTTAATCTTATTTTCGACTTATTTTTTTCAACTTTAGCCTTTGATGCGGTACCATGGTGACTCCATAAATTTTTTTTTTACATTCTACTAACCTATGTCACCCGGAATAAGCTAGGGATTCTATAACGATACCTCATTTATCAAAATCGGTTCAAGCGTATAGAAGTTATGGTGGAATATATAAACTCACATACATACATATATACATACATGAACTCTGAAAACAATATACATCTTTTTTCAGGCAGTCGTATAAAAATACCGACCGAGGCGGACGACAAACGGGCCGCAGCGGTAATTGCGTGCTTTCTCGTTGATAAAAAACTAGTTAGCGCGCCTGTCGTCACTTCACTGCTCACTGCCGAGTGTCGGCGTCGCTACGTGTCGGCCTTACCTAGTAGCGGGCAGTTGATGTCATAGCTGTACAGTTGAAGCAAATTGATCGCTGGTTTCACTTTAGCGTACAAGACTTTTTAAATAAATTATAATATTTTTAAAATAAATTATAATAATAACGCCGAGGGATATGCAGACTCGTTTACCATAAAGGCGGTCTTATTGTGGAACGCACTCCCAGCTGATATCAGACGAGCAAAATCTCTACCGGCCTTTAAAAGTCGTGTCAAGAAGCATTACCTATCGCTGTAAACTTGTTCTTATTATTATTTGTGTTTAGGTATTGTAAATTAGTCATATGTAATTTAATATTTATGTATATAATATGTGTTATATTTAAATATATATTTATTATATGTATAATTTTTTATCTGTTATAGTATGTAACTATTAGAATGTACGTTTATGTATTTATGTTTTATTTCATGCGATTTCCCGTCTCACAGCAAGTACGGTCCATTCATGTGGGTTGCCTGGCAGAGATCACTTTAGTGATAAGGTCGCCTTTTGTTTATAATGTTGTAATAATGTCCTTTGTGTATTCCTTTTGTTTAAGCAATAAAGAATTTTAATAATAATAATAATAAATTAAAAAAAAAACATTTATTTGCCAGAATATTTGTAAATGGCGAAACAATACAGTGTGTTATTAACATTAAACTAAACTAGTGGTTTGCCCCGAATTTAGACCTTGCGGTATCCATAAGATAGTTTTAACTATATAATTTTAATAGTTAACTTTTAAAATTAGACGCAAAAGAGCTAATATTGGAGAAACGAATAAACTTTTACAGAGCGCCACCTATTGACATCATTGTCAAGTTCTATTGAAAATACTGAAGTTCATTAACACTTAAATAATTTCGTTTCCTTATAATATTTATCTAATTTTAGTATTTGTTGTTCAAGTACAGGATATAATTCAAATAATTGATCAAGTTCAGGCTCAGCCTTTCAGAAAATTGAGAGTTTTGAAGTCAACTTTGGACGTTAGAAAATCTCCACTTTGAAAACCCCCCACTTCATCAATTTTAGGGGAAAAATTAAAAAAAAAATTTTGGACTCTTCGTAATTATCTTTATAATGATATACCGCAACCCTATGTAACGCTATAAAAAAAATTTTACTTCGCATTCGCTTCTATGAGAGCCCCCCTGAAATAAAGGTTTTTGATAACCTTTTAAGCCATATTCGGCTGGAGGCCATCGGTTTACATATTATATTTAAATTCGAAGTAATTACGTTCAGTAATTCAGAAGTTATAAGGCTCTGACAGACGGACGGACGGACGGTTAAGTGCAAATTCACTCAATTAGACTAGAGACGCTTCGCTCGGTCAATTAGTAGTGTGCAAATATTACAATAATCGAAATAATACAGACATCACAGATACCATGTTGCACGCCCACTGCTGGACATAGGGTCTTTTGCAAGTATTTGGGCCTTGCGGCCACCTGGATCCAGCGGCTCCCTGCGACTCATATTTTGATGTCCTTCGTCCACCTAGTGGAGAGTTTTCCAACGCTGCGCTTTTGAATACGATAATATAATAAATCGATAATGTAACACTGTGATAATTCTTGATACATTTTTTATAAAAATTAAATTCTAGAACCCCGAAATATAGCTATCGGGACCCCTCATTGATTTTAAAAAACATCATAGAGAAGATATTAGTACCTATCTTGTACCTATTACAATTGATGCAGAACGCGTGTTCGCCTGAGGTACTTTAAAATTCTGTT
The DNA here is from genome assembly GCA_964035005.1 of Erebia palarica. Lineage (NCBI taxonomy): Eukaryota > Metazoa > Arthropoda > Insecta > Lepidoptera > Nymphalidae > Erebia > Erebia palarica. Next base: position 17,498,897 of record OZ035995.1, read on the forward strand.
TGTTAGTCTGTTTCCAATATTATATTCCTTAGTTGGTCTGTGATTCTAACAGTGATACCAGCGACTTCGTCTGCGTGAATTTAGGTTTTTTTTTCAAAAATGCTGCGTGAACTCTGTGATTTTCCATGATAAAAAGTAGCTTTTCCCATATGATCCTAGGATATAAACTGTCTAGTAATATAGTAGTACGTACAAAACTTTTGTCGAAATCGATTGAACAGTTGAAACAAAGCAAAAGTAAGCCAAAAATAAAAATAAAAAAGACAGACGGAGGTGCTTTGGCATTTTTATGATAGTAGAGTTATTATATTTTCAAGTCGATGAACTGACAAATCAACGTGTGTCAAGTCACAAGTGCAGTTACGTCGTACGAGCTACATAAAGGGGAATCGTCCCAATTGTGAGCACTCGGCCGTCTTGACCCGCAACTTACTACCTTATCCGTCGATTTGAGGTTATGTTATGTACATATACATTGCTTACCTACTTTTAATATTAAAATGTAAATACATATATATAAATAAAGCGAGACTAACCATTACATATCAATACGTATAGCGCTAACCGATTGGTCTAGTAACTTGATATTTTTAAATTAGTGGTTCTCCAATATTTTTCCATCGATTACAAAGGAATATAAAGGAAGAATTTCCTTAAATTCCTAACTAACTAATATTGGTCATAAAAAAGAAGACTGACTGTGCATTCAAATTCCTATATTTAAAATTTTGAACCTCCAAGCGACATTTTAGGCGACGAGTTAAAATACATTTGGTGGTTGTGAAATTCTGAAATAGCTGGATGAAATAAGTTTAAACGTTGTGAAATTTTTAAATACGTTATGAAATGCTGAAATACGCTGTGATATTCTGAAATACGTTGTGAAATGCTAAAATATAATATCTCTATTTGTAGCTTAAATATTTGCAGTAAGTACCACGAAGCTAGCAGCAGTGTAACTGCAATGAATTTATCAATTTTAACACATGACAAGGAGTTTACAATTTATGGCGCGGGGGAAGGTACATAAATTTCCCAGCGCTGCACTCGGAGTGCCAAAATTAAGCTAAACAAAAACGAAATTTGTTTATCTAATAATAAAGCTTGAATGTGATCTCAACTACAGTCGCGAACGGATGAACGCGAGAGAAGATTTTGGCAACCTATTGACCGCCGAGCCGTACAATATGTATAGTAAAGCTGAACCTGATTATTTTGTAGCTAACGTTTAAGAAGTTACTTATAATAATTATTATGTTTGAAACTTATATTATATATTCGTAACACTATTTTATCGTGGCCTGTAGGTAGTAGGAGTAGGAGAAACTTATGTTATGTCCAGTAGCGTACACAGCTATTGAAGCTAGGGTAGGCATTAGTTAGTCAAAATACCTATTTACTACCTGTTTTCATGAAAAATGAGCATTGACGTATTTCCACTTGGGTAAGCAGTGCTTTTATGCCTGTATGAACTGCACGCCACTGGTTATGCCATACGTCGTCGTAGGACGTCGTCTTAACCGGTGGACGTCCACTGCTGGACGAAAATCTCCTGAATGGATCTCCACAGAACACGATATAATGCCGCGTGCTTCCAGCGGATACCTGCGACTCGTATAAGATCGTCCATCTACCTATTGAGGCGTCGTCCAACGCTGCGCTTTCCGGTGCTTTGCTTATGTTATACATTTGAGCTTTATCATGTATCAAGGGTGGTTCGACGCACCTCTCAGTCACAGAAGTCTATGCTTTTAAGCTTTATCTATATTAGACAGAATGATGAGCTGTTATTACCGATATCCATGTCGAATGAATGTTTAAGAATACCTGACTTTATAGATGGTTTATTCATTATTTATGTTATTTACTTACTCGTTTCTAGCGAACACATTTAGTACCATTTTGCTTACAATCAATAGTAACTTGAAGTTGATATTTTTTTATTAGTCTCTGCTTTATGACATTGATCCGGTCTGGCCGGCCTCACTCCAACCTTGCTGTAATATTTAAGGCGTCCTCATATTAAATTTTGAGCTCTGTCGATCGGTCCGTTAATCCTTGGGAATTGGAAATTTATGCCTTTGCGAGTTGCGTCATTATTATTATATTGCGGTCGATAAAGTACCACATTTCTGGTCAAATATGGTTCGTACAAGGCTCAAGACGCCATGTTTATGATTCGATAGCAGAGTTATATTATTTATTTACCTGATAATTACTATTTATTTTATTACCGAATACTGAATATATTTTTCTCATTTATTTTGTCCAGTTTTCCATATCTTTGATTTTTTTATTTATTTAAAAATAAAGGCAAAGTTATGCCTGCTATTAAAATTAAAAGCCGTCCTAGGTGGATCTTATGATTAATTATGGCGGGAGGTGAAGGCACAGGTGAAATAATAGAACTTCTTTTGTGGGTCGGTTATACAACAAACTTGAAAACCTAGGCTTTATAAGGTAGATAGATAGATAGATGAATACTTTATTGTACAGATTACTAATAACTATGTGTGCAAAAGACGGCCTTATTGCTTGCAGAACAATCTCCACCAGGCAACCTTTGGCGAGAGGATTGAACGAGGTAGACTTGAACGAGAAGGTGTGACATATACTTCCAACTTAATCTTCATCACTAAGCGTTGATTTAAAAGACAAGGGATTTCGTATAAGAAACCCCAATAATATATTCATTATAAAAATTAACTTAAATATTGTCAGTGGCAGTAATAATATTAGAGGACATAAATATTTACTGGCTCAAATACGAAGTGTTCGGGACAAATAAACCGACGCCCTTGTAGCCACCGCTGGGGAACGAGATGAACGTAAAAGTTTTATGCGCGAGTAAATAAAAGCAAAACTAGAATACTTCACGAGCTAAGTGAAATATGTACGACAGACTGAGAGAGTAACTGGTGCGCCGGTGTGACGTCATACTCTTGTATTGTATAATTTCTTTCATACAATCTACCATTTCGTTACAGTTTCTTTTAACGAATAAAAGTGTATTATTGAGTTAAATTAGGTCATGGTGGTTCTATCGATATTTTGTCATATTATCATTATTATTGTACGTATAAGGATTCAATCTATACATTACTATTGTACGTTTATGGTTTCATAAAATTAAAATAATATAAATATAATAGGTATATACAATTTTGCTCATAGTAACTTTCTAGTATAGCTATGCTGTTTCTGAATAAAATTTAAAAGAATGGCTTCTACTATCGCCCAGAGGCCAGAGCATATCTCGTTTTTAACCCGAATGCATGTGTTATCTACCTAAATATAACTAGTGGTTCGCCCCGAACGGAGACCTCGCGGTATCCATAAGATATTTTTTTAAACTATATATTGTAAAATAGTTCACTTTTAACATTAGACGCAAAAGAGCTAAAGAGTTAATTATTGGAGAAACGAATAAACTTTTACAGAGCGCCATCAATTGACATCATTGTGAAGTTCTGTTATAAATACTAAAGCTCATTAAAAATTAAATAATTTCGTTTCCTTATAATATTTATCTAATTTAGTATGTGTTGTTCAAGTACAGGATATAATTCAAATAATTGATCCAGTTTCAGGCTCAGCCTTTCAGAAAATTGGGAGTTCTGAGGTCAACTTTGGACGTTAGAAAATCTGCACTGACCTATCAACGCACAGCTTAAACCACTCGACGGATCGTGCTTAAATTTGGCATACGTGTGACTTAAGCTTACGCTAAGAAAGGATTTGTGAAAATTCAACCCATCAACAATGGGGGTAAAATAGGGGGTTGCAATTTGTATGAAAATAGACCCTAACGTAAGCGAAGCCGCGGGGAAAAGCTATGAGCAATAACTATATAACTGTTTCACATAAAATCGAATTCATATAGTTACTAAGTAATACGGGAAAGTAATAATATAATTTGCCGCTAGTTTAGCACCAGGTTTGAGTGACGTTTTTGCCAATCGCTCGCTGCCAACGGGCTACCTTGCGAATGACAAATGGATAATAACATTTCCATAAATCATCCGCAACGTGTCTTGTTCCCGTACGAGTGTGCCCATTTATCACAGCCACGTCGATACTGTGACAGAATACTTGTTCTAACGACTATCTATCGAGTAGTTGCCAGTATGGTAGGTTTTTAACGAGTCTTTTTTATCGATGACTAGCTGACTAGCCCACTGGCGTGCAGTTCAGTTAAAAGCGCTGCTTACCCAAATGGAAATACGTCAGTGGTAATTTTTCTTCAATACAGCTAATAAATGGGTATTCTGACTAACTTATGCCTACCCTAACTTTAAAACCTATGCACGCCACTGCAGTTGCCCGCAACTTCTTTTCTTAATTCTTTTTTTAAGCTGATGCCCGCGACTTCGTCCGCTTAGAATAAGTTTTTTAATATCCACCTTCCTCCGATATCCTTGATTTTCCGGGAGAAAAAATAGCATTTATGCCACTCTCCAGGTCCTAAACCCATGCAAAAAATCACGTCGATCCGTTGCTCTTTTGCGACGTGATTGAGGGAAAAACTAACAAACGAACACGCTTTCGCATTTATAATATTCAGTCGTCTTGGACAACCGTTAGACGTCCACTGTTAGTCATAAGTGTCGTGTAGAATGTAGATTGTAGGGACTCCCACAACTCGCGTTATTTATTGTTTTATTCTTAATTTTTGGAGTTTGTTCCATAAGGAATACGCCACTCCGTAGGACTACAAAAATTCCACACAAAATCACAATAACAACTTAAATCTTACGTAGGGCTTTCTTGTATAGCCGCAACAGAGCCCTAGCCTCCTCTGAAAGAGGGGGGCCAGGGCACTGTTACAGCCGCCAATCTGCCGCAGTGAGGGAAATTTGGTTAAAATCTCATATCTCTCGGGCTCTTTACGGACACATTCCAATAATATATGGTGTACGTCTTCAGGTAACTCGCGTTTTTGCGTTGCTTAGTGCCTGGATCCAGCGGCTCCCTTGATGTCGTCCATACACCTAGTCGGGGATTCGATAACCATGTGTGGTATGGTGATTCCAATGTGTGGTTGTCATTCCAGCCGCATTCCGTTCAGGTACAGTTAGCTGATGTGCCACAGGTTAATATATCAATAATCGTTATGTACAGGGGTCATACTGCCAAAGCTTAAAGCCATATTGTTACATTATTGATGATTTTCGTGTTTTAGAATTATAATTCTTATTCTAGGAACGTCAAGGCACGTGAAATCAAACTCATTTTGAGTGATTTTGCTTAAGTATTGTTTTAAGCGTCGCATGCATCTAATGCATAATCGGCATTTATATCTGTACTAGCAACAGTCTGCGGCTTCGCTCTCGTGGGAATTCCGAAAAAAGTCAGTCAACGAGTGGTTAGGATGTTTCTCTTTTTAACTATTAAAGTATTAAGTTTCTCATATGTGCTCACACTCAATGCTCGGACGAAACTTATAAAAGCTGCAAGTTTTTCAGTGCGTGACGTCACCCACGTCGGGCTTCCCTGTACTGAGTCATCTCTGTGGGGGCCCAAGTCGTATATTTAGAGTTAGATAGTGTTCCGGTGACTAAACTTGGCACAGCTAGTGCTTAGAGTTTGCCCTTTGGAATTTCGTCAACGGTCGGAACTGTAGTTCAAAGTTTTCATATAAAAAGTTACTCAACCTAAGAATATTTACGATTTCTTAGTGCAATAAGCTCACAGCCTTAGGTAGTTTGACTGTGGGCTTGGTGCTGTGAATAAGGACAAGTATCTTTATTTATACGTATTGAGTTATTGACTTGACGAGGACATTCGAACACCGCTCGCCGTTTCCTTAATTACGAACAGAAGGACGAATTCTAAATGTATAAATTAATAAGTACCTTACCCGATTTGAATACTTGCCCCCGCTTGCTGGAAGTGATGCAAGTGTATTTTAAACGTTCCTTAAACGCATTAAATATATATAATGTAAGTTGAGTAAGGCGGCCCACGGGCCACGCGGTGTTTTAAAGGACTTCGGACGCATTGGCGACATTGTTGCATGACAAAAAATCGAGAAATAATTTGTCGACACTGCACAAATAATAATAATAGGATCTAAAGTCCAAACCGCAAAAGTGCTTTACCGCATTTTGAAATGTTTCTACGTCATATCTTCCTAGCACAGAGAGTAAAACGCTTATGATGACATCATTTTGTTTTAAATTCTTATTCTTATAATAACTTAAGTTCCGATTTTACCAACTGTGAGTAACCTGGTTTAGCCTAGGACTAAATTGATGCTTTGACTTATGTTGTTTAGCAATTATGTCAAAATATTTTTAAATGAATGAGGCTTTGATTTCATCCTCTGTGGCTCTGCGTGATCAAGAGTGCAAGACTGGTCTAGGGTACTCGGGATAGGCGGGCGGCTGTTTTTGTGTGAATTGCTAAATTATGTGGATAACCTAGCTTCATACTGGCTTAAACATTATTAGGAGTTGGTAAAGTCGGCATATATAATAGAAATGCTGACAAAAGTCTTGTTATGTTCTACCAATTTATAACTATTTATCCGACTTCCAAAAAAGAAGGTGGTTACAGGTGAAGACATGCTTGAAATCGTAAACCTCACCTCAGCCGTTTTGTCTTCGTTGCTTGTACTGTGGGGAAAAAATGTGGTTGAAACATAAAGTCTTTAGTATGTTCGTTGCTTAAACTAGCGGCACGCTATGATGGCCGGTTTGACGTTTGTCCGCTCATGAAGTTCCGTATTAATTGATAACGACTTTGAAGGAAATAATTGTATTACTTTATTGACGATAGTGATGTGCAGAGATTCATAAATTTTATCGAATGTAGTTTCTCATGAAGTTCCGTATTAATTGATAACGACTTTGAAGGAAATAATTGTATTACTTTATTGACGATAGTGATGTGCAGAGATTCATAAATTTTATCGAATGTAGTTTTAGGTTTAGGACTCAAAATTTATTTATTAAATTGATTTCTTAAATGTATACAAGTGTAGAAAAATCAGTTTGCACCATTTAAGGGGTGAATGTACTTGTGAATATGAACAATTTTCACTATGTGGACAAACCTCTGAAATCGCAAAAAAATATCAATAAATTTTTAAAAATGGAATCTAATACGATCGTCACATAGGATCGCTGGCTAGCACAACTACTACCTCCGGCAAACTCGCGTCAATGCTCAATGCAAAACAAAGCAGTTTCGAATTGACGTTGCTTCGAAAAGTATAAACTGTCAGTGCAATGCGATTGTGATATAGTTTTGACCTGGCTTTGGATTTCAAATATTGATACTGCATTACTGTTGACCCTTGCTCGTTAATTTGGACTCTGTTCAAGCCCTTTGTTGTGGATTTCGTCGATATGACCGAACGTACGCAGAGAACTGTTCTAAATAGTCAGACACGTGAGTTCGTAATACGCCTTCGTAACTATTTCGATCGTGAAGCTCAAAATGGAGGGCCAATTTTACCTATAACGTCAGTGGTTGAACGCGTAGCTGATGCGCTTAATATTGGACAACGAACTGTTAGACGGATAACTAAAAAAAAATATGGCGAGACTGGCACAGAAGAAAATAAACTTCACACACCAAAAAAGAGAAAACGAGCAAAACCAGTCATAGGCATCGATAGCTTTGATGCCGATGCTATCCGAAGACATGTTTACGGCTACTATTTACAGAAGGAGTATCCAACAAGAAAAAAGTTGGTGCATTCACTGAAGGAAGCTGGATTATTCTTCGGTGGGGAAAGTTCTTTAACGAAGATTTTGAAGACCATTGGATTTCGATACAAAAAATGTAACAAACGCAAAATATTGATGGAAAGATTTGATATAGCGATGGCAAGGTATACTTTTTTACGGCAAGTGAAAGAAATCAAAAATTGGCAAAATGTTGTGTTCTTGGATGAAACATGGCTTAATGCTAACCATACTGTAGGCCGTTCTTGGAACGATGACACAGCAGCATCTACTTCCAAAGTTCCTGTAGGAAAAGGATCGCGACTTATAATTTGTCACGCCGGAACCATCAACGGGTTTGTCGAAGGTTCTCTCATGGCTTTTGCGTCAAAAACCACTGGAGACTATCATGAAGACATGAATGGAGAAAAGTTTACTGAATGGTTTACCTCAATGTTGTGTAGCCTCCCTGAACCATCTATTATAATTATGGACAACGCCCCATACCACTCGATGCAAATTGACAAGCCACCTGCCCAATCCCAAAAGAAAGCTGATATCGTCGCATGGCTTCGTAAAAATGGCGTAGATGCAAACATGAATATGTTAAAAGCGGAATTAGTACGTCTTTTAAAAGAAAACAAACCAACCAAGATCCGATACGTCATTGACGAAATAGCATTAGAACATGGGCACAGAGTTATACGGTTACCGCCTTACCATTGTGAGTATAATGCGATTGAGTTGGTGTGGGCTCAAATTAAGGGATATGCTGCAAGACACAATACAGAACCCCCATTTACCACAAAAAAAATGCTAAAATTATTAGAAGAAGCTTGTGAACATGTGACTAAAGGAGACTGGGAAAAGGTTGTGAATAGAACTGTTAAATTAATAAGGGAAGATTATGAAAGAGATGTGAAAATAGATAATATTATAGAAAACGAACATATAATTATTAATGTATGTGATGATAGCAGTGACGACAGTGAAAATAGTAGTATGGACGAATCTGATTAATTATGGCCTTTTGTGGCACCTTTTTTGGTATCTTTTGTATTCATATGTTTCTTGTGTGCATATAAAGTATGTATATTCATTTTCGTTCAAATATTCAGTTCGTTCAAATAAATTAAATAAACATATACATTTTTGTTTTATTAAACCTATTTAATCAGGTACAAAAACAAAACTTAATTGTTTTTTGTTCGAGAATAAATTGACATTCCACATCACTATTGTAATGTGTCAAACCGGCCATCATAGCGTGCCGCTAGTGTAGTTGGGTGGTGATACCAAAATAACCCCGAGTAAAAACCGTCGCGCCACTTCAGGACAAGTGCTTATACGGTGGCGGCATATTTAGTAACGCATCGCAGGGTAAAAATAGTTCGTTACATTACACATAAGTTAATGTGAAATGAAATCATATGTTATTGTTAGTTAAGCGTAAAGGCGCTTCCACATATTCCGGTCCTAAAACACGTTAAATGTATGAAATGTGTATTCCGATTCCCGATAGACTTGGAAGTTAGATGTCTAAGAGTATAAACTTATGCACGTACACGCTTTCGTTATCACACGCTTCTTGTTCCACGCAGTGTGCTCCACGAATCCCGAGGGGAATTTCCGAAAACCGTTTTTAAGCCGTCGGTTGCCTACGTATAGAAGTCCTACAACTTTATACCCAGATCGATAAGCTCGTTCGTCATTTTGGACTGTGACAATGGCAATAATTGTATGCTACGGCTTTGAGTAGACTCTTACTAGAGTTGATCAGTAATGGTCACAATTCCACCCTTGCACACTTTGTTTTCTGTACTTGTTTATGTTTATTTGGCAATAAAGAATTTATCTATCTATCGATCTATCTGCCAGAGTATTGGTAGTAAATCGAAACTTCTATAATAATTAATTATAGAAGATTCGAGGTTAATTATTATTATTAAGAACAGTGCATGTTACAATACCAATTCGGAACAAACGATTTGTTAGTTTTCCTTGTTGATTATAGAATACAGATAGATACTAGAAACCTAATCATGATAAATAATTAAGTTTATGTTGAACACACATATGCAAACTATGTAGCTAATGTAGTTGTTATTATACCTCGGTAGGTATGCAGACACCTAATCATGATTTGTACTAGTTTATGTTGAACTTAAATAGGCATAGTATAGTATGCAGTTGTTATTGTATTTCGGTATGCAGACGTGATGACACATTATACTTTAGACATGAAGTCGTGACTCATTTGGCCGGCAGCATCCAAAAGTTATTGAGAGTTACATGATCGTTTATCTCTGTTTCGCTTATCTGACTAATAAGAAGATTATATTATTACCTTACCTAATACCTAGAATTATCATCAACAGCCATCACAACCCTTCTGAGAAAGCACTCAAACACAGTACTTTTCCTCCGTCATCCATCCATTGGTCGTCATATTCTTAAGATTTCGGTCGCAAAACGTCCCACTGCTCAAACATGCGGATCTCAAAACGTCCCGCCCTTAAAAGATTCCGTTCTTAAAACGTCCTGTTCTCGAAATGCCTCGGTTTCAATAGGTTCCATTCACAAAACGTCACACCATATTATGTTTTGGTTTTTGCAATTTACCAAAGCGAAAGCTAAACTGTCAGTGGCTTGGAGCCTGGAGGTCAACCAACGTTGCACGTATGTACACATGTAGATGAGGAACATAGGAGTTTTCTAGAGTGGATAGCATTCTCCACTTCGGAAAACTCCTGTCCCATCGGCCATCAGTTTTACGACAGTCATAGGCTATCTGGCGTGCCTGGACGCCAGGCACGCCAGAAGGCCATCTTGCTAATATTATAAATTCGAAAGTATGGATGGTTATATGGATGTATGGATGATTTTAATCAATCACGCCCCAACGGCTGAACGGATCTAGCTGAAATTTGGCACAGATATAGATTATAGTCTGGAATAGCACATAGGCTATATAGGCTTTTTATGCCGGAAAATTAAGGAGTTCCCGCGGGAACCAAAAAACCTCGATCCACGCAATCAAAGTCGCGGGCATTCGCTAGTTACCTATAAATTCGCTAAATTCTGCATGCTCTGCTATCATTAGAATACTTTCTTTTCTTTCTTGCTTAGTAAATAAATAAAGTTGGTTGTGGGAAAGGTTTTTGCGCTGTCGTGAAAATATTTAGATTAGATTAGAATCTGAATTTTTCGTGGAATCCCTTTCTCCATAATTTTCTATTAGGTATAAGTTTATCGGGTATATATAAGAGTAAATTAGTACAAATAATCGTGAAATGTTCGACCATGTCGAAACTAAAGTAGTATTTTGAAATTGCTTCAGGTATACTATTCTGATAAAGTCCTCAGTCTTGTCCCATCAAATCTAAGAATTCATTCAACAAAATTAAAAAATATTAATTTAATTAAATGTTTGTATCAGGCATCAGCCGCAAGTTCAATAAACAAAGGTTTAAGAGGAAACGTCTGTCGGCACTGATCACGTCACTGGCTCTGTTCTGGGAACTATTTCTGTTCGTTAAATAACAAAAACAAAGCCAATATTCATTACTATCGCATGTCGATTGTCGCGTGTCAGCTCCAGGCACAATTGATATATTATGTCTCTGTAACTTTTCTACCTACTATGCGAAAAAAAAATTGGGTTCCTTCGGGATAGGTAGGGAATAAAAGTGTCTGTTGATGCTACTCCATAACTTTGGCAAAACCGATTATGACAATCGGGGTGCACGGTACAAACAAGCCAAAGGAACGAGGCACTATCTACCTTTACTGGAAGCGTTTCGTTGTATTTTATTTTTACTTTACAACATTTAAATATACTGTCAGGTTAGTCCCATCACCCATGAGAATCAATTTAATTGCTATATGTGTAATAGCCTAATCAAAAGTATATTTTTAACATTCATAATATATAAGAAAATACTAAGGCCAATACAAAGGAGTAATTTACTAAGGCTGCCGTGGTTGGATCTACTCGTAATTTTTATACCATCACTTGTTTAATTTGTTTCTATGGTAGACCGACGACGGTAGTGCGCGCTATTAGATTGTCATTTATAGTATTATTATAAATGCGAATGTTTGGATGTATGTATGGATGTATGGATGTTTGTTACTCAATCACGCCCCAACGGCTAAACGGATATGGCTGAGATTTGGCACAGAGATAGATTATAGTCTAGAATAGAGCATAGGCTACTTTTTATCCCGGAAAATTAGAGAGATCCCGCGGGAACCAAAAACTTCAAACCACGCAGTCGAAGTCGCGGGCATTCGCTAGTTGAGAGATGTTTGGTAACAATAATTTACTATTTAATATCTCTTACGAACATCAGTTAACTCAAAACCTACTTGTGGTTTTGTCAAATCATCCAACCGAATGAAGGGAATGTAACATAATGATCAGCAGTAGCTAGAATCATTAACGATTACATTAACGCAGAAACGCGGCGCGTTAACTATTTCCTCATTTGCGTTGTTGACGCCAAAGGAAGTGCCAACTTGGCGTATATTGCATATCTTTTGTTATCGACTAACCTCAAAGGGGAGATACTTGGATACTTACTTACGGTGACTTCTTTTTCGCGACCTCGGCCGCGCAGAATTTCAATTTCCTGTGGGATAAGATATTTTCCCGCTGTGAAAAGCTATTCAAGTCCATCTCGATCCTTCAAAATAGTAATAGCGAATCTTTTGACACATATAACATCGTATTAACTATTAAGAAACATTCTACAATTTAGAGATAGTAACGTACATATCTTCGGTCTTTAGCCGTCTGATATAGTTAGATGTAGATGCTACTTAACAAAAGTTCAGTCGTCGAATGATATTTGAAAGTGACAATTCAAGAGTGAAAAGCCTCTGAATCTTTGTTCGACCGTCAACCCTAGTGGGGTTCTAGGAACGTCTTCCGGCCTGAAGAAGTTACGACGAACAATAGATTTTAGAAATAGTCTCTCGTTTGTGTAAGCCCTGCACATATGTCACAAATACAACAGCATGACAAATATAGAGTTATTAAGGTGTAGAGTTGTTCAAAACTGCTATAAAACCAAAGCACGCTACAGGCTATAAGCTATAAGTTTTTAGCATGCGTTTAAATATGCTATTCTATAGCCCGCTTGCCCACAGCACCGTAGCAACATAGAGGCTCTTCGAATAGCATGCTGTCCGTGCTACGGAAAGCATGCTATGCTTTTGTGCTACGTGCTTTATCAACCACCTATATTATGGTGATATATCTCGCTTGCACAAAGGAACAAGGCCGCCGTGGCGCTCTCACGCGCGAGAAAGTTTCGATTGTTCGCGGGTTACCAATCTACCATTCTCGCCGATCTCATCAAGGGATTGAGGGTGATGGTTAACTTGTACGTATAATAAAAGAAGGACATGGTTATTGCAGAATTTCACAAGTGCATAGTTACTAGATGATGCCCGCTACTTCGTCCGCATCGATTAGGGTTGTTTGATTCCTCTCTTTTTTCCGGGATTAAATGAGGCGTATGATTTCAAGGCAATTCAGATTCCAAATTGTAGCCAAATCGGTTCTGTCATTGAGGCGTGAAGGATTAACAAACATATTATATAAACTTTCAAACATACTTAAACGTCCAAACTTTCACAATATATAATATCAGTAAAACAGTATCAGAAGTGGGCGTAGATGTCACAATTTTTCAAGAATGGAGAAACTGACATTGAGCTTGAGGTATAATATATATAAACTCGCCGGCATATTTAGCGGAACATAAAAAAAAGGTTTTATATCAGTATCATATAAGGTTGCTGGCTGGTTTATACGTCATTTAATTTAAAAAGAAATATTTTCAAATTAAGAAAACAACTGAACATCACATTTTATGCAATTGTTTTAATTTTATTCAAATACACCTTATCTGGAGCGAACTTCGAGTATTTCTTCCTTCTGAGTTTGATTTAAAATTTCATTGAAATACTGTTTTTTGTTAGTTTTTTTTAATCGCGTATCTTTCTGGAGTTGATGACTGAATTATGTCTGACTTAGCCCCAACGGAGATTGCCAGGGCACTCGAAATGCGAAGAAATGGTCAAACCTACAGAGTGATATTCAGAGATCTTCGTCGACCAGTTTCAACGATCCATCGCAGTATCCAACGGTTCAGGGAGACCGGTACTTATGTGAGAAGAGCAGGACAAGGCAGAAAAAGACGCACTTCGAGTAGGGATGATCGTTTCATTCGGCTTCGTGTACGTAGGAACCCCCGTTTGACGGCCGTCCAAGCCCGACATGAGTTAGAGGCAGTGCGGGGTGTAACCGTAAGTGAGCGTACGGTACGAAGAAGGCTCGAAGAAGCTGGTTTGGGTTCATTTGTGCCCGCCAAGGCTCCAAGGCTCGAGGTAAATCATCGTAGAAACAGGTTAACTTTTGCTCAGGAACATCGACTTTGGAACGCGGACCGATGGAGTAAGGTATTGTTTAGTGATGAGTGCAGAATTCTCTTAAATCAAATTGACGGCAGGCAAAGAATATACAGACGCAAAGGAGAACGATACATTCAGACAAATTTTGAAACTACAGTTGCATACGGTGGTGGATCAATAATGGTTTGGGCGGGCATTTGTTTGGGAGTTCGCACAGACTTGGTAGTGATTGACAGAGGGAGTCTGACTGCAGACCGCTATATCAGAGAAGTTTTAGAAGAAAATGTCGTACCGTTTGCCCATATATCGGTGAAGATTTTGTTTTTATGCAGGATAATGCTCGGCCGCATACCGCTCGGGTAACTCAGCTTATCTTAATGATATGAATTTCACTGTTATGGAGTGGCCGGCGAGATCACCGGATATGAACCCAATAGGTCACGTTTGGGACTTGCTGAAAAGAAAAGTTAAGTCCAGAATTCCAGCTCCTGCCAACGTGGGAGAACTGCGAATCGCCGTAGTTGAGGAATGGCGGAGACTATCCCAGGAGACCATCGATAACATCATTCTCAGTATGCCTAGACGGGTAGAAACTTTAATAAGAGCACGTGGAGGAAATACGCGATATTAATCACCATTTTTCTAATTTAATTAATTGTTATTTTAATATTAAATTTCACTTTTCCCGGTTAAATGAAAAGTTCAAAAATGTACCATTTTTCACAAATAGCCTTTACTCGCAAAATCTGTTCTTAATGTGATGTCATTTTAAGTAAAACAAATGAAACTTTAAATAACAAAAGAAGTGTAGTAAGTAGATTTTAAAATAAAACCATATTTTTTTAATTATGGACCTTTTTTTATGTTCCGCTAAATATGCCGGCGAGTTTAGTATATAATACTAGATGATGCTCGCGACTTGTCTTTCCCCGGGATGTAACGAGCCTACGACGGGACTACCCATATACCAAATTTCATCGAAATCGGTTTAACAGATGGGCCGTGAAAGAGTAGCAGACAGACAGACACACTTTCGCATTTATACTTATTATTAGTATGGAAGTAGGGATTATTTCAATGGAAACTGAGACTGCTATATACACCTACGTCTTTTCCTGGCTTTTTTCTCGTCTGTCGATTATAGAGCAGTTATTTCTTACTTCCCAAGATGTTGGCGCGCCATTCAGGGCGCTGTAGACGGCATTTTAAGTGCCCACTCGCTATTCGCTACTAAGAAACAGGTCACTAGATTTGACCCGATGCGGTTTGCGATTAAAAAACAGTTTAAGACCATTTTTAAAAGACGGTAAAAGACCGACAATTTGGGACTGATTTTATGATTTACATCGGCTAAATTTAAAATTGACTTTCCACCACTACCACCACCACTGCAGCCCATTAACGTCCCACTGCTGGACACAGGCCTCCACTCTCATGAGACAGAGGGAATGAGAGTTTAGACCCACCACGCTGCTAAAGTCTAAAGTCAAGACTTTAGACAATCTAAAAGCAAAGGGTGTAGAAAGTAACGGTGAGGGAAAACACCGTGAGGTAACCTGCATGCCCGAGAGTTCTTCATGATGTTCTCATGGTGTGTGAAATCTGCAAATCCGGCCTTAATCCACTATGGCCAAACCATCGCATTCTCAGCGGAGACTCGTGCTCAGTAGAGACTAGTGGGCCGTCGATAGGTTGAAATTGATTTTTTTATTAATTTTTTTATAATCTTGCAGGGTTCTTAGCACCCTTAATGCATAACTTTTTTATAATCTTGGGTTCTTAACCCTTAAGCCTTGTTGCCTTAAAATGATGATGATGAACTTAGCTCTATTAAAAGTGGTTGGTGCGACAAAGAGGGCAACTGGAGTCAGTATATGTGGGGTCCTTATTGGAATGCACGCTACTTCCTACTAGTAGGTACTAGTTACTCTATTTATATGTAGATGCATTTTATTATTTCCTTCAATAAACATACATTATGGTACCAGTCGCAGAGCTATATCACACTGTTTAATTAAATTACCAACCACCTAGGTAGGTACTGACTTTTATTTTATCTCGAAAATATAACCTAAGCTACCTGTCGGAGGCCTAGATCAAACTCGGATTAACTCAATTAACATAAAGCGAAGGTATTTCTGTACTATGTTGCCAGTCAGCCGGCGGCGGTTGCGAGCGGAGACGCGGTGTTAGCATGTCAAGGATCACTCGCGTGCCATCCAGGTCGCTTAAAGGGTCCGGTCGTTGAACCCACTCGCGGCTGATGGCCTGACCCCGTATGAGTGTGGTTTGAAATCCTGATGAACTTAGCATTTTTCTTTATTTTTTTTCTATGTACGAGGCCCTAAGCCACGTCGGCAAGCCCTAGTAGCTGACATAATGCTTAAAACACATAACCGGGCTATTGACATAATTCTTAAAACACATAACCGGGTTATTGCCACACCACCAGACTTATCTCCAATACCCCAATATTCGTAGGCTCCCTGTCCTGTGACACGCCCGTGCGAGGAGTCTACGTCTCGAGGCCTGAACCTTCGATTTAGCCTAGGCTAAAAGGAGAAGACCCTGTTGCAATTCTCAACACCATAGTTCCAGATGAATCGCAATCAGATGAATACCCTGGGACAAACACAGATACGATGAGATGATATTATACTTGTAAGTTCTAAGGGAATTCACAAGCAAACGCGGATTTCGGTCAGTACCTAGGTTCTATATTGAGAGGTTCAATATAACCGTCATGCTTGACGCAATAAACCTTTTGCGAAATTGTAGACCTACCTACCTTACTCATATAGTTTAAAAAGATCGTGATTTTAATGACTTTCCTTAATGGGTTCTAGCATTTTTGTGCCATATGAACTTTTTCACGCTCTCTCATAGAAATACTGCGTCATTACTAGCTGCCTGCAGTGATTATCGCCGCCGGCAGATTCCTTCGACGCGACACTAAAACTGAAATATCACGTCTTATGCGGTGCGAATCATTTGCGCCGCTTTGGTGAGTTTCAGGACATTTTTTTAATGAGGTATTAGCAAAAAACTCAAAAATAACAGCTTTTTTCTCATTAAATATAAGAAAAAAGCTGTTATTTTGAGTTTTCTTATATTTATTTGTGCAAAATAGAAATAACAAAAAAAACCAGCTACACAAACTTCGTTATAATTTGGCCATTTGTATGGGTGGCTTACTGGCTTTAATGTCTTAATTTGTCATACGAGTTACAGAAGAACTACCACGTGCCTGTCTGCGCGAGGGAACCAAACATTTTATCCTGTCGCGGTTGTGAGGGCACTGTGTTCTGTGCATATCCGAATAAAAGTATGTTACGTGGACAATTTTGTTTGTCCTCAGTATTTTCGTGCTCATATCGGTTTATAGCCGAAGTTAGGCGGAAAACAATACAGAGCTCGAACAGTTCAACTTTAGCCGTGTAGAGCTAAATTTCCTTATAGCCTCTTTCTGTTTCCCGCGGGTGCTCTTTAAATTTCCTGGATAAAAAGTAGCCATCCCCTGGATACACCATATCCCTGTACTATCAAAATCGGTTGAACAGATTGGCCGTGAAAGCGCAGCAGACAGACAGTCAAACTTTCGCATAATATCAATAGGTATGGATAGTATGGATTCTGTGGCATCATAGAGTAATAAAATTTACGACCACGATCGATGCTTGCGGTCTTCTGCTTTCATGCGTGGGGAAAACTTGTGAAAAACGATTACTTGTCAAATTCATTCGGGAAAGTGGGTCGGTTATTTTTATCTCAGCGTGTATTCATTGATTGCGCCAATATGTTGATAGGAATATAGTTGATCTATTACACTTCTGATATTTTGCGTAAACACTCCTACCTAGACCTAGTAGTCTAGGCAATAAGGTTAGTTGATCCCAACAATAATTCCTCAGGCGACGAAACTTTATAGTATGATAAAGTATCGTGAGTTAAACGTATGTTATAAATATCCAATAAAAAATCATTAAGGAAGTAAGGTTTTTATACTATGCCCAATTGTTTAAACAGGAAGGTGCATTATCGCGTAAACGCAGTTTAGATTTGATAATAAAATCGGTTTAAATATCGATGTTCTGCATGATTATTCCATTTGAAGTTTCTGTTTTGAGTGTAAATATATCACCTACAATTATTTGAATAAGATATCGAGAAAATATTCAGTCATAAATATTGATTTTAGGTATACATATAAATACCTAACTTCAAATGTTTTTTTTGTTGGATATTTTTGTGTAAGTTTTGGATCATGCAATACTAAAACACAGCCAAGTTTCATCGACTGAGGATTTAATGCGGGGGTCTCCATACAACGGACCGCCCCATTGCCTACACTATAGAACATACTTCAAGAGGTACTTAGGTTTAACTAGTCATAAGAATTTTTTTTCTGTGTAAGCAGAGATGCCATTCAAATATAGCTATACCACATTAAACAGTGTTTTTAGAGTCATCATTCTTTATACGTATTTTAACTTTTTCTATTATATGTGTAAATTTCATCTAAATCGGGTTGTAAAGATGGGCCGTGTAAGTGTAGCAGACATTCCCTTTCGCATTTATAATATTAGTATGGATGTATGGATGAAGCTGCTTCGATTAGCGGCAAAAACGGAGTCGACACACGGCTCGATTCGATTCGAAGCGAAACGGCTGTAGTCGACTCCGGGCCTAGCAGCTGGAAAACCTGCAGTGAATAAAAAAAAATAGTTGCGGATAAAAAAAATTAAGTTGCAGACCAATAACTTCGGTGGAAAAATACCTGTTTGTATACATATAAAAATCGGAAAAGTCGAAATAGATTCAACAAATACTGACCATAATACCATTTTTAGAAGAATTCACACAATATTTCATAATATTCATTGCAATCAAGGCTGATCTACGAAAATGAGCGCGAGGTAATCCGCAGGTATCTCATTACTGGTCTCAATTCAATCAGCGATTATTATACCTCAATTGTGAATATAATTTATTCACCTTTTTTTAAGAATTTATTTTAATTTATCGCCTAGCGACCGCCCTTGTTGTTTATTGATTAATTAAAAGTTTTACATTTTGTTCGATGGTTACGTCAGTGTCATGGTTCTTTTAGTGATTTTTATTAAATCTTAGTTTAGTAATCAATTATATTATAACAAAAATATCAAATGAAAACTATGAAATACATCAAAATCTAAATTAATAACTAAACATTTAAATCTTATACATTTTTTTAATTTAACAACTTCTACATGTTAAACTTGTATTGATAATGCCAGCGGCTTTGTAAGAGTACTAGAGTTAGAAATTTTTGGAAACATGCCTATGCACTATATGGGTTTTAAACTTCCTTGTCCTAATTCCTAACTTAGCCCGTTACCATCTTAGGCCATTATTAATAAATCGATATCAACTAAGAACTGGTTCTCAAGTATCGGTCAATCAAAATAAATAAATAAATCGTTTATTTGCTCAATACATTGTACAAATAAGATGACAAAGACTAAATTTGACAAAACATGTTTCGTATCGTTACTGACGTGCAAATTAAAGTGCAAAACTATGCTTAAAACCGGTCATTCGCATAGATTGACCTGTACTTGAGACTGTGTTCTTAGCTGATGTCGGCTTATTGATAAGGGCCTTAGAATACGTCTTCATTTACCACCATATGAGATCTCAGTCAGTAACGAAGTGACTAGAAGAATGAAAAAAAGAGGTTACATCATAAAACGACATTATGCCTGTTTCTGTCTACGTATCAGCGCAGTAACAAAGTACTTTGACCTGTGAGTAATACTCCACATTAACTTGTCGCATACGTCGTCGCCGGGCCTCGAATCTACTTACCGTTAATCCACTGAGGCACTGAACCGCTCTCCCGAGTTTCAGTTATTGTGTTCACTACTTAACAGCATTTGTTAGGTCGACGTTATTACACTATCGATGATTTTATTAATGACAAATTTGCATGGAAGCAACCGGCCTCGCATCCAGTGACCCACAAGTCAGTGTAATACTTGTAACGTATGTGTTGTGTTGTCTACATATTGTAACATTTTATTTTCTATGAAAAGAGCAACTGCTGAGTTTCTTGCCGGCTCTTCTCAGTAGAATCACCTTTTCGAATCGGTGGTAGAGTCTTAACGTTTCATAAGTGACACAAGTTGTCCTACATGAAATAAATAAATCAGTTATCATTTATCACGTAACGTTAAAACGTGTGATACTAACATGATAAAATAACTGTTATATTCATATTTTTTTTTAATATTGCAGCGAAGGTGTAGTATTTTTAAAGTAAATAAATTCCTACTTATAATAATTTTGGTTTATAAGTAATTAATAAATAAATGAATAAACTATTTACTTTTTTTCTTTATTTACATATTTTGAGATTTTTTGTACCCGATTCACGGTTGCCAAACAAAATCGCCAAACTAAACGTTAGTTTGCGAATACACAATATGGCTTCATATTAGATATCCACCACCACCACCACTACAGCCATTAACGTCCCACTGCTGGGCACAGGCATCCACTCTCATTGGAGAGAGGGAATTAGAGCTTAGACCCACCACGCTGCTCCAATGCGGGTTGGCGGGCTTTAACGACTATTATCATGTTAGTGATAATAACCGGGACCGACGGCTTAACGTGCTCTCCGAGGCACGGGGGTGAAACATCGCCAACTTCCTAACTCCGGGCTAGTACTGGGAATTTCTAATCAGAAAAACCCGCTACTTAATTATGGCCCGACCCGGGACCCGAACCCGGGACCTCGTCAGCCGCAGTCAAACATGCTAACCACTAGACCAACGAGGCAGATATTAGATATCTGTGTGGTTAATTTTATTTTTATTTTTTAGATGTGATAATTAAGCGATTTTCAATAAAAAGCGTTCACTTACTCTATGTTCATAAATATCCCATACCTAATAAATAAATATAATTTCTCCACATAACCTACTGATTGAAAATAGTCAGAAAATTAATAATAGGTAGGTATATAATCATATTCATAACGTAATGAGAATGATATTCTCAAAATATAATACTTGAGAAATAATCAGAATCAATTAAGGCCCCATTAAGTTTGAATAACAAAATTTATCAATAGCATCATTAATGCTATTGTGTTTTATACCCCGTCGCGCTCATACAAAAGTTATCATTACTAGCTAATAAATTATTATTTTGTGTTGTCTTTGTTTCTGAATACCATTTTTTTGGGGTACTTGTCTATGAGCCGTTTTTTTTATAGCTATACTAGGTAATGCCCGCGACTTCGTCCGCGTGGATTGAGGTTTTTCGGTTCCCGCGGGAACTCTTTGATTTTCCGGGATAAAAAGTAGCCTATGTGTTATTCCAGACAATAATCTATCTCTGCCAAAATTCATCCAGATCCGTTCAGCCGTTGGGGCGTGAGTGAGTAACAAACATCAATCCATTCATCCATACACCCATCCATCTAAACTTTCGCATTTATAATATTAGGATAGATGGCGGAAAAGGTTTTTATTTTAAATATATAGTCTAGCGCTCGGCTGCAATCAGACTTGCTTGCAATAAGATAAGTTGGTGAAACTGCCCTAAGGCCTGGTTTCAGTGTGTCCACCAGAGTGGAGATCGTTGGAATTGTGTTACCATACTATTCCATGGTTTGATGACGTGAAAAAATTATCACGCCTTTTCCAGTTCTGATTGGTTCATCAAACACGATGGATACTTAGACCTGTGGCGGTCTTCGCAGTCCGCACATAATCCAATAGACGGCATTACTAGTACGATTGACGCGACCACGAAGAGCCCAACTCACGATTACGAAGCGCTCTCTGAATTACGCTATATATATACGACCTCCAGAGATGAACGGTCGGACCAGTGGTCCCCGAGCACAACACCCGCTCGGAGGATGATCATCCTTTGTTACGGTCGAGGCATATCCCGTACAGCCCTAAGGCAGAAGTTTTACCAACTTATCCTTCTTCACCATAGCTATATAAAATGAAAAATTCCCAGTCCTCTAGCATCTTCTTCATAGCTAAAGCTTGTGAAAAGATAGCCTTAACCTCTAAGGCACAACACACACTAAATAATACTAATTTATAGACGGATCACGTCCATGTACTATTATTTCAACCGTTTGTTGAAGTAAATAAAGTTCAGTTTAAGTTTTTATAAAAAAGTTTCGGCTCTACATTATGGCACTGAGGCAGTCTAATCTGTGACTGAGGTCCCCGTAACGGAAGGGCGGACGGAATCAGATTTTTTATTTTATTTGTTTACGCGCTGAAAATCTTTCTTGCAAACCAACAAGACCACGACAGCGCAAGAGAAGTTGTCAATGTTGATAAATATATTTATTATTATATCATTTTATTATGTACGTGAGCGATAAAACGTTGATATACTAAAGGTTATCGTCTCCTTACGAAATTTGCTTATTTTATTTGTATTAAATTATTTACGATTCGCGTATTGTATCATTATTATGGATATATAAGGAGAAATAAGAAAAATAGGTGGTCGTATCGTGGGATGGTAAAATGTATTAGGTATAAACACTGTGTATTTTATACACGGTGTTTCATACTTAATATTTTGTTGGAACCTACCTACTCATACCAGTACCTAAGTTACCTAATCATATCAGTAATCACCTCTAACCACTTACAATTATTAACCTTTTGATAAGGCCATCGCGTGAAAGCGATTATTTACTTGTTTATGTAACATTATTTATTTCATTATATTGTACACTACTGAAATAAATACATACTATTTCAAAAACTGCTAATACGTCAATATACACTTTTTTTTCTTTCGTGGGAAAATCTTTTATGGGTACTTTCGCACCCGGGGAGGCACGGGGTTATGTCGGACAGAGCAACTCTGTGGGGTGACAGGGACGTGACTGAGGAAACTAGCAGAAATTTCAATTCAAAAAATTGTCACCCTAATGTCAAATTTCAATTCAGTTTCCTGCCTCTTGGGCCACACTGTTTGAGCATATGATAACCTCGTTCTTCCTTCACCTTTATAAAACAGAAATGCGTAAAACCATAAGCGTTGGCACTTGGCAGCCTTATGTGGTCGATATCCAATCAACTCGCACGAAAAGTTTTAGTTCAACATTTCTAGTTGGTGCGAACCGCTAAGTTTTGGAACGCCTGTCCGGCGTCCGTATTTCCTGCCACGTATGACTTAAAGCAACACTGAATAGGCATTTTCTATGCAAATGATCTCCAAACTAGACCTCATCATTGTTTTTCATAAGCCTGACAGTCGTAAAGCGTATAAAAAGCGAAAAAACCATATTCATGTAAGGTATCTCGTTGTTGCAGGACAAGTGGTGGCCAGAGGTCGGGGCGGGCTGCTGCCCCGCCGTGCCGAGTCGCGCGTGCGATGCGGAGCGGTCCCCGCCGCCCGCGCCCCCGCCCACTCACCCCTGCGCGTGCGACAACACGTCAGTATATTGTGAAGGTTCGTCGTTGCTCTATTGCAGGATAGGTGCTGCTCTGGGACCTCATTGACCAAGAAGTAACGGTACGAAGCCTTGCAAACTATGCGCAGTCACACCATCTGTTCGTCTAGGTTGATCGTTACAGCTGACCCCTGTGCATGCGACAACACGTCAGTATATTGTGAAGGTTCGTCGTTGCTCTATTTCAGGATAGGTGCTGCCCTGTGGCCTCATTGACCAAGAGGTAACGGTACGAAGCTTTGTAAACTATCGGCAGTCACACCATCCGTTCGTCTAGGTTGATCGTTATAGCTGACCCCTGTGCGTGCGGCAACACGTCAGTATATTGTGAAGGTTCGTCGTTGCTCTATTGCAGGATAGGTGCTGCTCTGGCACCTCATTGACCAAGAAGTAACGGTGCGAAGCCTCGCAAACTATCGGCAGTCACACCATCCGTTCGTCAAGGTTGATGGTTATAGTGTCACTCCTGCTTGTACGACAAGACGTCAGTTTGTTGTGAAGGTTCGTCGCTGTTCTATTGCGGGATAGGTGCTGCTCTGTGACCTCATTGACCAAAAAGTAACGGTACGAACAAGTCACGCTGTGCTAGGTATAAGTACTTACCTATAATATTCAAATTATTTTCGGTTACTCTCAAACTCCTCTCATTAGCGGGATTGACGTTAACTCTCCTCATCATTAGTCAACTTTACCTACCTCTGAGTTTACGTGTCTGTGTATTCGTTGCTTAATGAGCTTAAAGAATCTTTTTCATAACAATAAGACGTAATATAAATTGACAAATTACGAAATAATGTGCTTATCTTTCTTGGTGTCCAGTTTTTGCTAGTAGCCTTTGTATTTAACAAGTATAATAGTGGTATTATAATGGTAATTTAAGATATTTCTATTTAATACTAGATAATGCTATTAGTTATGCATAATACAATGCTATAATACTACATTTTATTTAATGCCCGCGACTTTGTCCGCGTGGTTTTACATTCCCGCAGAAACTCTTAAAATGTCGACTGTGTTAATACTGTGGTTTAAGCTATTTCTATACCAAAGTCAAATCTTTGTGACTTGAATGAATAACAAACATCCCAATTTGCACATTTACGTATAATCACACACTTATTCTAATTCTAAACTAAAATGACAGGTAACTTAAAAAGCAATACCAAAATAGAAAGGCAAAAAAACGGTTATGTTCTGTTTCTAACAGTGAGCAGCATGCAAAATGTCTGTTATCGGCGAAAGATACCAGTCCCGTCCCATTCCCCCAGAGTAAACACTTTAGATAAGAGACCCCGTTACATGAGGGTAGGCCACAGAATTTCCTGTAATAGAATTAGTACAGGAAAAATTTCACGTTGTTGTAAATTTCAATGTATGATTGTATGTGCTTTCGAGCCGTTTCTTTACGCTGAGTCTTAGTTTGTCTTTGTGCATAGCAAAAATAGTGATTGAAAGTATTGAGCAATCGATCACGTTAGCGTCAAAGTAAAATTAACCTTAACTGCATTGATTTAGAGCTTAATTTCGAGTAGGTATGTATTTACAGCGAGCACTCCAAACGGTACGGTTCGAAATCAAAATCGGTAGTACTGAACTTGTAACTTGTCTAGAGCTTTTGGGTGAATTTTACTTTGACGCGAATGAGTTCGAACGTTCAATGCGATCAATCGAGTGCGCAATGTAAAAACTTATGCTGAGATCTATAGAGCGTACTTTGACTTGGCTCAGACTTTACTTAGAGTTAGAACGAGATGGACTTATGTGAGTAACATAAATCTATTTCGTTTTAACCATGTCTTAAGTCTAAGCGAAGTCAAAGTTCGCTCGATCGATAGATCTCACACTTAGACTGCGGGATATCGAGTTGCTAAAAATCGTCGATACGCTACGGCTACACTGTCCGTGTGTCCGAAAGAACTGAGTCGAGTAAAAACAAGAAGAAGAAAGGCAGATATACTTATTATTAATTGTATTAGTTTATATTTAGATCCGTTCAGCCGTTCTGGCGTGATTAAGTTACAAACATCTGTCCATCCATACATCCATCCATCCAAACTTTGGCATTTATAATATTAGTTTAGACTAGATGGTGCCCTGATGATGGAACTCTTTTGATATTGGTAGTCTTGACATAGATAAGTGACACAGTTGTCCTAAGTGAAATAAATAATTTCATTTCATATTTGATATTATAATTGTCATAGACGAAGGCCTAGTATGCTGTATAGAAGAATAGACTTTTAATTTATCAAAACATAGTATGCCATTATAGTAGTATTGTATGCTCATTGAATGCTGTACAAGTGGCTACACACACATTCCATTCAGCCGACAAGACAAACAAGCAAACGTACCAATAACAATCACTCGATACTTTCCCACTGTACGAAACATGCGCGTACGCCGGTACGGGTCCCCATATTATTCTTTAACCAAACAATACTGAGAAATCGGGATTTACGCGACCCCTAGCGGGTCTAGCTACCTGGCTACCCTTCCCCCCGCACCCCGTACCCTATCTTACCACCCCTGAGTTTAGTGGCGTCATTTTACCCCCAACCCTCGATAATGCGCGCACGCACATACCGCGACCGAAGAGAGTGTAGAGTGTTTTATTTGAAAATTATTGTTCGCTTACCGTTATGATGTGAATTTTGTGCCATATTAGTGTTTGGTGTAAATTTTTGTGTAGGTAGTTTAGTGTTAACGAAAATGGATTTGTCCTTGCCCAGGGTTAAATATGAAACAGAGGATTATTTTGAGGACGATTTCGACTTGGACGACGCGTAAGTGCAATCTTCATCTATAAAAATATTTTTTGTTTATTTGCGTGTCGTATCGTTCATTCGATTTAGTTAGTTGTTATTAGGACTTGCGGGCTTCTGACATAATTCATCTACGCACAATAGGTGGCGCCGGCTGCGTGAATTGCATTGCATCTCACGCCTGGTATTTAACTCATTTTGGTTCAGCTTTACGAGTTTTGTAGAGCGGTTACTTATGTAAGTATCTATTATCTACACATTCTAGATACTAATATTTGAAATATATATAAATATTTGTATATGTCGGGCTGTCTGCTGCGCTTTTAAAATCCATCTGTTCAATCTATTTTGACGAATTTTAATACAGATAGATTCCGGGGAAGGACATAATATATAGACTTTATCGGACCGGAAAAAAAGATTCCACACATGCGAGCGAAAACATGGGATCATGTTAGACTTAGATAACGTTAGACTTAAAAATAGATTATGTTAACTACTTACCAAATAGAGTAAAAAGTTTTATCCAAAAATAAATTTTTAACTCAAAATAGGTAAATGTTCACTAGACACCTTGTGTTGTGATGTGAAATTAAAACCAAAAATTTTATATCTTGCTATCCTATTAAAGCAAATGACCCCAAAATTATCATTGTTAACCCAAAAATAAAAATGACCACCAATATTTTAAACACATTAAAAGTAATTTAACTTTAATTTTGACCACTTTTTAACTTTTATCCTAAGTTAAATAAATAACCCAATAGATAATTAAAGAATGTATTTGCCCTGGATGAAACATGTTCTAACCTCACCTAAACTAACTTTAGGTTCATCTTGCTACTGACTACGAGTCTCCACTCGTAATGACACGGATTTGGCCATAGTCCACCACGCTGGCCTAGTGCGGATTTGCAGACTTCACACACATTCGAGAACATTATGAAGAACTCTCTTGCATGTAGGTCACTCCTCACAATGTTTTCCTTCATTTTAAGAACATTGGTATCATCTATATTGCTCTACTCTCATCGATCATCTCATTTCTACACGTTCCTTACTCATGAATAAGAAAAAAAGGAAAGGAGTGTTATTTTTCGTTATAGGGATAGAAGCATTTAATAAATAAACAGATAAAAAAACACCGACAACAGCGCTACTAACTTTTGCTCCGGTACAATGTTGACGGTTGCTAGATTGCCCTGTGAATTGGGAGTTTTCCCGGCTGCGAACTGATCTTAGCTTGCAGTAAATTGTAGTGGACAACACCAGAATTGTGCACAAGGGAAAATAGTCTCTATTTTGTGCAGCTTTTATTACTTTATTGCATAAAACAAGTTTCCTATACAGTTAACGTTATTGGATTGTAAAAATGTTAGTAGGAAAATCCGAATATACCTAACTTAAAGTATTAATGGTTTATGTTATTAGGTTATTATATTCTTTACTAGCTGATGCCCGGGACTTCGTCCCCGTGGTTTATTTTTGATTTCCGTGGGAACTCCTTAATTTTCCGAGATAAAAAGTAGTCTATGTCACTCTCCAGGTCTTCTACTATACCCGTGTCAAAAATCACGTAGATCCGTTGCTCCGTTGCGGCGTGATTGAAGAACAAACCAATAAGCCAACAAACCAACACACTTTCGCATTTATAATATTAGTATGATATGGGCTTAATATTATGAGGATCTATCTGCCGCGTTGATATCCCAAGAAACCCCCTTAATGATTTAACTTAATGATTTAGGTATAGATAGATAGATAGACACATAGATGAACTCTTTATTGCACACACTTAAAAACTATAACAATAAAGAAAAGCTTCATAGATAAGACAGAAGGGTGCAAAGGCGGCCCGACCTTCCAGACAACCTTTGGGGAGATGAGATTATAAAACAAGAGCGCGGGATAGTGCAACAAATAAAAAATTTAAATATATAATATATATGTACATACATGCATACATCCATACATACAAACATACATACATACATACATACATATAAAGATACATATAAACATAAATACTAAATAATTCGAAATAAAATATAGGACAAAGTGAATTAATTGCTACCTGATAGGAAATGAGAATTGATCTCATTCTCGACCGTACAATTCAGAGAGAAAATCATCATCATAACGTTCGAAGTCAACGGCTAACTTGTGGTGGAATAAAAATAATTGCTTCGTCATATTTGGGGGTCATCTCTACCGTTTATAGTATAGTGACTTATCGGTTGACTAAATGTTCTGCAATCAATCAATATTTATTTATTAAATTTAGGTACACTGTACACTTATTGACGTCCGAAACTTATAGAACACTAGCTGATGCCCGCGTGGATTGAGCTGTTTTAGGGGTATGAAAAATAGATAGTAGCCGATTCTCAGACCTACTGAATATGCATATAAAATATCATAAAAATCGGTCAAGCCGTTTCGGAGGAGTTATGGTGACTAACATTGTGACACGAGAATTTTATTTAAACGATGATACTGGCTCCATAGATAATTTAATAATCAAAATGTTACGTCTGATTTGACTTGACGTAAATGACTGAATAGTACCAATATGAAGCGATCATCGGGTTTAGAGACAAACACGGTTTGGTAAATTGTATCAGCTTTAATGAACGCGGGAAGCAATTCCATGAGCTTGCATTCCCCTCGCTTTAGCGTGGAAACGTTAGAATTCCTAATATTCTCGTACGTGCACTAGTTTGGAATTTAATACCGGTAGATAGGTAACAACTATTCGTACTTATCGTACTTCGCGCGTTATTTTGTTTAGGATTTCCAATTGGTGAGTTAAATTTGGTTCAGAGGGCCCTTGACAAAACAAATTCATTTTAGCTTTCCACTAACTTATCCGTTTTGACTTTTTATACTAGTTTAGGTCAGTATTGTAACTGTATGGTACAGTTAGTGTAGGGTACAGTTGGTGACTTATGCGAATTATCTAGTTATACGATATATTTGAACTCATCAATGACTTGATTATTTTTGATATATAAAACTACTGAGATTAGTCATCGTCAACTGATAGCCGACAAAATTCCAACGGTATCTCGCACTTCCATACGCCACGGTTTTGTGCCACCTGGACCTAGTGATAGACATCCATTGCTGGTCATGACTCATGACTCATGGGTCTCGTGTAGAGTCTTGCGCCCGCCGGAGTCCAGGGTTTCCTCGCGACTGGCTTTATGTCGTCCGTACCTAAAAGTGAAGGTAGTAAAACTTTAGATGATGAATATGATATTGGTTAGAATCAGGCGTTACTTTGCGGAAGTTCATGATTTAGCAAGAAAAGATTAAAACTATTTTGCTATAATCAGCCAACAGAAAAAAATCTGTATGGTCAAGCATGCAGTTACAAGCAAAGCACCGTTTACCTCCTCAACCAAGCAAGAAAGCCAAGTTCTCAAGCAAGCAATGCTACCACCACTCACATGCACCACCACTAGGGCTTTTGAATATCGGTTTTTTCAATACCGGTATTAATACCGGAAAGGTTTTTTTCAATACCGGGATCCCGGTATTGGGAAAAACCGGGAAAAAGTTAAAACTAGTCTTTTCTGAAGGAAACTGCACCATAAAAAACAGTTTTTCCAAAAACAATATTTTTTGCACATTATTAACTCCAAAAGACCACATTTCTGCCTTAATTCAATGAAGGAATGCCTTGTTTTACTCTTAAAAATACATATTAGTCAAAACACAAATTAATTACATATTTAATAGTTATTTTTTTAAAGAAAATAAATCATGATAAAATATTGCATTCGTTAAAAAACTGATTTGATTTTATTGAAAGCCCTAACCACCACAAGACTTTTACACTATTCTCGACGCACGTTTCGCCCCGATACCGGAGCATTTACAGGAGATTCGGTCTACAGGAGGTTATTGGATTCGGTCGATCGTCGCGCCAGGAGACTTATTGGTAACAAAGCGCTGGTCAGTTCGAAGCTGCAAAGCTTAGAACATCGGCGCAAAGTTGCCTATCTGTCGTTATTCTACAGGATATATTTCGGAGAGTGTGCTCAGGAACTATTCGATCTGGTTCCTCCGTCACCTTTTTACTATCGAACCGCAAGGCATCGACAAGGTCTGCACCCTTACACAGTCGAAATTCCGCGGGCTCGTACGAAGCGATTTGCTTCCTCGTTTCTAATTAGAACCGCTAGGATATGGAATGCCCTTCCGGCTTCCGTTTTCCCCTCCTCCTTCAATATAGGTACTTTCAAATCAAGTGTGCATAGGCATCTTCTAGGAAAGCGCACTCCACCTTAGGCTGCATCACCACTTTAAGCAAGTCTGATTGCAGCCAAGCGCTGCCCTATATAATTAAAAAAATTATAAAGCACGACTGCCCTGTCAAAAACCGAACTAAAAAGTTAAAAATCTAAATTAATTTAGTTAAATTAGAATCTTATTCCCATTTTTATTAAATGATATTTTTTTGTGAATCACTGGATATTGAACATGTGTTATATATTTTTTTGGAATCTACTCATAATTTTCTAGATGATGATTAAATAGTTAATCTTATTTTCGAATATTTTTTTCAGGTTGAGTCTTTAATGCGGAGCCATACTTTTTTTTTTACCCATAATTTTTTTTAAAATTTTACTAGCCTATGTCGCTCGGAGTAAGCTAGGGATTCTAACGATACGTAATTTATCAAAATCGGTTCAGGCGTATAGAAGTTATGGAGGGATATACAAACTCACATATATATGTCACCGTAAGATTGTAAAAACCGTTAGATTATAATCTAACTCGCGAATTTCTAAACTGTCGAAAGATTACAATTTAACGCATTATTTTCCGGTAGATTGTAATATGATAGGTTTTTAAACCCGACAAAACCTAAGTGATTATTTATGTCGAACCCTAACCTAACCTACAAGAAAGAGACAAGAAAACGTAAATAAAATGAATATTTCAAAAATTGACACTCAGAACATTGAACAGTTTACAATCTTTCGACAGTTTAGAATTTCGCGAGTTAGATTATAATC
This sequence comes from Erebia palarica, assembly GCA_964035005.1. NCBI lineage: Eukaryota > Metazoa > Arthropoda > Insecta > Lepidoptera > Nymphalidae > Erebia > Erebia palarica. The sequence goes on from OZ035995.1 coordinate 17,530,269, forward strand.
TAACGGGTTTTTACAATCTTACGGTGACATATACATACATACATACATGAACCCTGAAAACAATATACTCCTTTTTTCAGGCAGTCGTATAAAACGATGTCGACTGTACAATGCAAGATCGTCTAGTAGAATATGTTATGTTTATTGTTCCAGTGTGGGAGATAGCAGCGCTTGGTCGGCGGTGGCGGTGGCGGGAGTGGCAGCGGGCGCTGCGGGCGCGCGGCAGCGGGCGGCGCACGGCGCCACGACGACGGCGCACAGCAAGCAGCTGGCGGCGGGCGGGGCCAACCACCCGGCCCAGCCGCAAGGTAACAAACGTACGATCGAACAATTGATGTTATCCCGACCCCCTCGCCTAGCGAGCTACGTGCTTTGTGTGCATGTCTATGTAAATGCTTTAAAACTGTATTCTGTATATTTTGTGTGTGCAATAAAGATGTCTAAATAAATAAATAAATAAATAAGTAAAGTCCGAGCCAAGTCAGTCGGTAACCGCATGAATGCACGATTGCGGCGCTTGGCCGGCGGTGATGGGAGTGGCAGCGGACGCGGCGGGATTACCACCCGGCCCAGCCGCAAGGTAACAAACGTACGATCGAACAATTGATGTTATGCCGACCCTCGGCTAGCTCACTAGGTGCTTTGTGTGCATGTCTAAGTAAAGTCTGAGCCAAGTCAATGTACGTTCTATAGATCTCAGCATAAGAGTCAGTCGGTAAGCGCGTGAATGCATGATAGCGGCGCTTGGCCGACGGTGGTGGGAGTGGCAGCGGGCGCGGCGGGACTACCACCCGGCCCAGCCGCAAGGTAACAAACGTACGATCGAACAATTGATGTCATCCCGATCCTCGCCTAGCTCACTAGGTGCTTTGTGTGCATGTCTAAGTAAAGTCTGAGCCAAGTCAACGTACGTTCTATAGATCTCAGCATAAGAGTCAGTCGGTAAGCGCGTGAATGCATGATAGCGGCACTTGGCCGGCGGTGGTGGGAGTGGCAGTGGGCGCGGCGGGACTACCACCCAGCCCAGCCGCAAGGTAACAAACGTACGATCGAACAATTGATGTTATCCCGACCCATGCCGAGCTCGCTAGGTGCTTTGTGAATTGCGATCCTGTAGAAACTGTCACGCTTGTGTTATGGCCCATTCGCTAAGTGTGAGATCTATAGAGCGAACTTTGGCTTTTTTTAGACTTAAGACATGGTTAAAACGAAACAGAATTATGTAATTCACATAAGTCCATCTCGTTTTATGTATAAGTAAAGTCTGAGCCAAGTCAAAGTACGCTCTATAGATCTCAGCATAAGTCAATAAACGTATGATCGAGTAATAGGGAAGATGCCTATATTAAAAATAAATTATTTCTTACTGATTAGTAAATAGAGGGTCTACCAAAAGATCTAAAATTCACATCCTCTGTTAGGTTTAAGTTTGATAACCATTTTAAATATGGACTAAAGAAAAAAGTTCGTTGAAATTTGATGACGTCATAATTGTGAATTTCATACAACTTCGATATAATTGAATAGAAGCAGGCGTTACTTTGCGGAAGTCCATGATAGTGAATGAACTAGAAGTTTAATTCGCTATAATCCGCTAAAGTAGACAAATCTGTGTGGTACAGTGCGTGTCATTCACCTGCAGCATGCGACACCCACCACCCAGCAATTCGCACAGGCACAACACCACACCACACAAATCCTCCAAATCACTCTCAACGTACGTTTCACTCCGACACCGGAGCATCTTCAGGAGATGTTGACTCGACAATACACGATTGTTTCACAATTCACATTCACCAACTTCGATATTAGAAGTGCGTTTTTAAGTTGGATAAAGAGTTGCTGATTTGATTGAGTTGTCATCATCCCTATTAATGATGTTACCCCGATCCTTGCATGTGCTGGGTGCTCACTATGCTTCTCGAACTTTGCGCTCCTGTAGAAACTGTCACGCTTGTTTTGTGGCCCATTTCCTCAGAGACAGGGTAAATGTCGGGAAGCTTATGAGTGCGCTATTTATATGTATATGTATAGGCTATTTGCCTTTCTCAAACACAACGCGAAACAAACGCGAGGCGTGAATCTTTTAATTTTGATATTCACGGTGTCGCTTGCATCGTGTCATAGAAATTCGCTTCACTTTCGCAATTTTGTATGGCGTCGCTTCGCTTTGTGTTTGGCAAGGGCTTTCAAGGGCACATCATGCAATCTACCAAACCAATCGAAAAAGACATTGAGTGGTGTTGGCAATGATCTTGGAAAAAAAGATAATCGAAAATGTCCACGTAACTCGCTTTTATATGGAGCCACACTCACTAGCAAGACAGGACAAGACAGGCGTTACGTCTTTTCCTGTTCAGACTCTAAACAGATTCAACTGATCCGGATATCGCGCGCTTTCTACGCAAATATATCGTCACCTCCATGGCAAACTTACGTATCTGAAATTTTAGTGTTAAAAATCGTAACCGTAACCAAATGTAGTACTGCACACCGTAGTAAAGTTACGTATTTCTGGCACTGATAGTTAAAGAATTCAAATGCAGTGATAGAAATACGTAACTTTACCACAATGGAAATATCGATTTCACTAAAACTGCAGATTCGTAAGTTTGCCATGGAGGTGACGATGTCATAGCCCAGTGTATCTTTCCATACTGAATGACCATTTCCGCAGTCAACGTCTCCTTTTGACCTATTCAGGAGCGCGGAACGCTACCGGTTCGGGAGCATAGTGGATACCAGCTGGGTGACCGCGTATCTCTGACAGCTACAGTGTAACAATCGCAATCACCTCTGATTGGTTAACACTCTCCCACTATTGGACAAAATCCATTGACGCAGCAAGAATACAATAAATTCGTGCGGAGGTCCCGGGTTCGATCCCCGGCAGGGTCAATTTGGGATTTATAATATCTGAATTTTCCCTGGTCTGGCCTGATGGGAGGCTTCGGCCGTGGCTAATTACCACCCTACCGGCAAAGTCGTGCCGCCAAGCGGACGATGCCGTGTAGAAACCAAATAGGGGTATGGGTTTAATATAACTGCCACGCCCCTAACAGGTTAGCCTGCTACCATCTTAGATTGCATCATCACTTACCATCAGGTGAGATCGCAGTCAAGGGCTAACTTGTAGTGGATAAAAAAAAAACAGCCAATCACAACTACTGATACTGTAACAATGATTGATGCAGAAGATACGCGGTCGGCCTGCCGGCTTAATATCATTGTCCTAATTGGCTCCTTGATTTGAGCCTGCTAAGAGCCAGTTGCATATCAGGCTGTTAAAGTTTGTTTCCCGTTTCGGTGCGAGGTTCGAAAATACCATATTTTTTGCCCGACAAAAGTTTGATTCACCTTAACCGCCTGATTTGCAACCATGTACCAAATTAATGGTTCTATTTTTATATTGTTGCGCTACTGTTTTAAGATTCTTATAAATAACTAGCTGATGCTCGCGACTCCGTCCGCGTGGATTGAGGTGTTTTAGGGGTATGAAAAATAGATAGTAGCCGATTCTCAGACCTACTGAATATCCATATAAAATTTCATAAAAATCGGTCAAGCCGTTTCGGAGGAGTATGGTAACTAACATTGTGACACGAGAATTTTCTATACACGATTTAAATGTTGTTTTATTAATTCTCCTTTTTATCCTTTAAGATGGAAAATTCCAAGTCAATTAAAGCAGTTTATTTCCTACACATCCTTCGCGTGAGATTATTAGTTATTACCTAGGTATACTTAGGTACATTGTTATTTGCACAGCTTCCGATATAATCTCAGTAACAGTTATAACTTATAATTGCAGTTGTATGTTTATTGCATTTATGTACTAGCTATATATACTAGTTTCCTGCAACGATATGTGATGTACGCATCCATACTAATATTCTAAATGCGAAAGTGTGTCTATTTGTCTTCTTCGCTTTAATGGACCATCTTTTCAACCGATTTTGAAGGAATTAAGTAAAGACAGGGAATCAAAAAATTTTAATCCATGCGGACGAATTCGCGGGCATCATCTATCTAGTATTTCTATAAATGTATTAATAATCCGCAGTTGCCGCTTACGTACGCACTGTCGCTTAGATACCTAACATATGTAAAAACATTCCTACACAATATACATACCGGCTAGATAAAGAAGTAGGTATTATGTACCGCTCTACATATATGCAAAACATACCTATTTAGTAGTTTACCTCAAGAGTCAAGATCTTTTGGTCTTGTTTTTCTTGGCACAACATACACGTTAATTAATTCTGTTAATAAATTATCCCCCGCAAGTTTCCAAGATATTGATTAAAATAAACATATAGGCATGTAATATTATAAATGTGTTTTTTTGTATCAGTCAGTACTCTAGTAATAATTAATAAAATGGGTTTTCATTTGTTGCAACATTTAAATATTACATGATGATCAATTATAATTATAATTATTCATTTAAATAGTTAATGGTGCTGATTCTGTAGTGCACAATCTCTAAGCTAAACTAAAATATCAGCTTTAAAACTAGTTATATGTCCCTTTCCGAAGGGACTATTACGAAAGGGTTAGCAATAATTCATTTTAGTTTAAAATCAAAATTTAAAAATAATAATGCTGTACTATAACGCAAAGTTTTACTTCCATTCTTCTTCTAAATCTGGACCATATGATAATTGTTCAGTATAGTTAAGGGACTCTTATGCGGGCGTCATTTCAAATCTCTGGCTTTACGCTCTATAATTTAATTATAGCTTAAAAAATAAAAATGCTATGGAACTCCTGCAGTCTCCATGCGGGCGCCGTGAATTATGTTTCGGTGTCGTCAAACCCATACGAAGTTAATGACTAATGTTGGTGCACGTTCTCTTTTCATGCGGGCGCGGTTGTTCTGTGTCTGATGCGTTACGATGCGATGCGACACGATGCGATGCGACACAACACGACTCAACAGGCTCCGGTTGCGGTGGCGATGGCGACTACCAACTGGTGCAGCACGAGGTGCTGTACTCCTCGTCGAATCGGTAAGATAGTATATCCTTCAATGCAAAAAAGCACAACAGTGATACTGAGATCTATAGAGCGTACTTTACTTAGAGTCAAAACGAGATGGACTTATGTGAGTAACATAAACCTGTCTCGTTTTAACCATGTCTTAAGTCTGAGCCAATTCGCTCTATAGATCTCACTCTGAGAGCGCAGCAAGCGCGAGTTTTATTCAAGTTGCATAAAGAAAATACGATTTAGGTTTTTGATTCGATTAAAATCACGTTTACAGTCGTGAGTTGCGTAATATCGATAGCTTAAATTCTGTTTCATATAAACGTCTGAATATGGCACACGTGAGTGTAAGTCGTCGGTTTCTTTTATGAAACAGAATGCTGCAAAAGTAACGCGACTCACAACGCAAACGCTCATCAGGCCTCACTTATAGGCCTATTAGAACACTGCACTTTTCTCAGGGCCCTGTGGTAAGGTTGGGTGTGGCCACTAGTTAGAGCGTCGCTACTAGTTAGAGCGTCGCTCATACACAGCAATAAAGACCAAATGAGGTACCCTTAAGTCCTTAAATCTTATTACACTGCACTGATCCAAGTGTCTCCTTACACTTGAATCAGTGTAGTGTAATAAGATTTAGGCAGTAAGGGTCCCTAAATTGGTCCTTTTGCTGTGTAATAAGCGACGCTCTAACTAGCGGCCACAGGACCTTGTGAAAAGTGCAGTGTAATAGGCCTATAAGCTCTAATTCCCTCTCTCCTCTGAGAGTGGGGGGCTGTGCTCAGCAGTGGGACGTAAATGGGCTGTAATGGTGGTGGTGGTCCAGCAATCCACGACCAGAGTCAACGCTGTACGTGGATTGCTGAGTGTGTGATCGGTTGTCTCCAGGTACGAGGTGCTGGAGTTCCTCGGGCGAGGCACTTTCGGCCAAGTGGTGAAGTGCTGGAAGAAGGGCACCAATGAGATCGTCGCCATCAAGATCCTCAAGAACCACCCCAGCTATGCACGCCAGGGGCAGATTGAGGTGAATTTTTTTTTATTTTTTTCATCCACTACAATTTAGCCCTTGACTGCGATCTCACCTGATGGTAAGTGATGATGCAGACTAAGATGGTAACGGGCTAACCTGTTAGGGGCATAACAGTTATATTAAACCCTATTCGGTTTCTAAAAGGCATCGCACCGGAACGCGTAATCGCTTGGCGGCAGTTCTTTGCCGGTACGGTGGTAACTAGTCACGGCCGAAGCCTCCCACCAAGCCAGACCAGGGAGAATTCAGAAATTATAAATTCCCAAATTGACCCCGCCGGGGATCAATTCGGGACCTCCGCACGTTAAGACAAAAGCGCTACACACTGCGCCACGGAGGTCGTCAAGATTGTAATATATCTTCTTAAACACAATATAAACATATAACGGTACTTTCTTTTTATCCTCTACTATTAGCCCTTGACTGCGATCTCACCTGCCCCCTGATTGTGTAAGAATTGTCGATCAAATCGCAAAGTTCGCTGTCAAAGTAAAATAAATCATAATAGCATTGAATTAGAGCTCAGTTTCGTGTATCCATTCTTATACGTTTAGGTATGTACGATACCATAAACGTATAAGAATGGATATGTCACCGTAAGATTGTAAAAACCGTTAGATTATAATCTAACTCGCGAAATTCTAAACTGTCGAAAGATTGTATGTAAACTGTTCAATGTTCTGAGTTTCAATTTTTGAAATATTCATTTTATTTACGTTTTCTTGTCTCGTTCTTGTAGGCTAGGTTAGGGTTCGACATAAATAATCAAGTATAAGAATGGATATGTCACCGTAAGAATGTAAAAACCGTTAGATTATAATCTAACTCGCGAAATTCTAAACTGTCGAAAGATTGTATGTAAACTGTTCAATGTTCTGAGTTTAAATTTTTGAAATATTCATTTTATTTACGTTTTCTTGTCTCGTTCTTGTAGGCTAGGTTAGGGTTCGACAAAAATAATCAAGTAGTGCTGAGGTTTTATCGGGTTTAAATACTTATCAGATTACAATCTACCGGAAAATAATTCGTTAAATTGTAATCTTTCGACAGTTTAGAATTTCGCGAGTTAAATTATAATCTAACGGTTTTTACAATCTTACGGTGACAGATACACGAAATTGAATTCTAATTCAATCCTGTTATGGTTTATTTTACTTTGACGCCGAACTTAGACGATTGGATGGACAATTCTTACATAATTGCACCTCTGGTGGTATCATTTACCACCAGGAGAAGTCTAATAATTGACAGATTGCGCCAACTCCGAATAATTTGTAATTTTGACAGGAGTCGTATACAATATTAAATATTATTGATCGTATATTGATTCCTGGGTTAAACGTTACTCGACGTTGGTGCGATTGGCACTAGGATTATGGCAGTTATATTTATCCCATACTCCTAATCTGTTACCGTAATAACTGACTCACTGACAGACTCAAATATTTGAAATTTTGGGAATTTATTGATATTCTGACGGGATTTGAATAAAAAATAAACTTTGTAGGCATGGGGCCTAGCCTATTACGTCCCCTGCCTGGCCTTAGCCGTAGCTGTATGCTTGATTATGATTATCAGCTCTTTTCCAGAACGTTATGTATAACGTTATTGATCATATAACGTCGCGTATAACGTTGTCGATAAATGTAACGTAATTTTCGTTTTAATGTGTCTTATTACGTCTATACGGTCGTCGTATCGTCTAGTTTCTAAGAATAATAAAAATAGATCTCAAATTGTATTATTATCACATAAATGTCCTCCTATTGCACGTATTTTAGGTAAGAAAATGGAACTCTTATCTGCACATTTTCTTTTATTCTCTTTCCCTAACGTTAATGTGTATTCCCCTGGTATATTATTCAAATAAATTTCATAACCGGGACAGACTAACGTAATGGCGACCCGGATAATGTACACTACAAGAAAACTACGGCGAAATTATGAGAGAACAGGAGAGAACAAATAATGTAGCGTACATTATTATTAACGGCCGACCCACGCTATAATTACTTTCTCTCAAGCGCTCGTTAGTTATATCCTACTTGCTGATGCCCGCGACTTCGTCCGCGTCGATAAATGTTTTGATTCCCACATAAATTATTTGAATTTCCGGGATAAAATGTAGCCTTTGTATTAATTCAGGGTAAAAGCTATCTTCAATCTTAATTTCAGCTAAATCGGTTCACTCGTTGTGGCGTGAAGGAGTAACAAACATTCACATTTATAACTATACTATTCTTGCTGTAAACGGTGATAGCCTAGGCCCTAGTGCCTAAGATCTCGGTCTCCTACGGTCTAGGTTTCAATACATAGGCACGCAGTTAAATGCGGAGTTAAAGTATGTTTTGAGCAATTATACATCACCTGTTTCACCGGTGAAGGAAAACATCGTGGGGAAACCTGCATGCCCGAGAGTTCTTGCTGATGTTCTCATCTGTGTGATGTACCGCACTTGGCCAGCGCGGTACACTATGGCTTAAACCCTTCTCTTTAATTTTAGTTGATGATGATGAGATTTATTTACCGGTACACACGTACGCATTTCCCGTTTTAGATTCTACACTTTTGTATTTCAAAAAGACTGATGATTGTTTGCCATTTCGTGAATTCCTGCCTGGATCTCTGCGTGTTATTTTTCAAAATCCGTGTCTTTATTTTCCGTTTATAAGTCTCTTTACATTGCTCGTTGTTTTTGGCAGCGATCCAGTAAAGCATCGACAGACGTTACAACTTCGTAGGAACAACCATTGATCGGAAAAATCGTTTGTTTGGTTTGTCGGCCCCATAATCCTAGTTCACTCAAACTTACCAATTTATGTTAACTTTGTGGAATATTTATTGTTAGGAAAATTTTCTATAATATTGTGTGATAAACAGACGGACATGTCGCACCAAAGGCATTGTTTTTTTCCATTTTGGGACGGATCACGGAACCCTATACACTAATACTAAAATGACATTGATACTTATGTGGTTTTATCATATATGCGATGCATGTGGAATTGCGATTTTATTGTCGCAGCAACAGGAAACAGTTGTAGTTGGAATACAAACAAGCTTGGAATAAAGCTAGAGCATGAAAATCAGGGCGTTGTATCGGCTGTTGGTACATCTGTAGACGGCTTAAACCTGAATTGTTTGTGTTTACCGAAGTGGCTCTCAACGCGAAATATATTGTTTTCTAAGATCGAGTCCCGATAATTGACGAACCTCTCTAAATATAAGTCTGGAGTACTTTGTACGTAAACGCGATATAAATCTCTATTTGTAATAAAATAAAAGAAAAATGACTTTTTTATTAAACTCCAATCCGTTATTATGCCTAATGTTGGTTCTCCAATTCGTTAGCATTATTTACCACAAACAAGTGAAAATAACAAAAACAAAGACAGATGTATGATACAAAAGGCGGTGCTTAATATCGATCTCGAGGAGAAAATATGTAAAGAAAAATATACAAGTGGTGTCTACCTACGTTTAAAAAATAACTGCATAAAACATTACTTATAATCATTTTAACTGAGGGGTCACCTTTGTCCTTCATTCAGCAAAGAAAATAGAGACTCACAGAGAGTCTCTTTTGAAGTCTTTAAATAATATTACGTCTTCTAGTATTTTCGAAACAATATCTTGGCAATGTTGATTGATAACATTGTAACAACGCGTATTTACTTGATATTATATCGTGTTCAAGTCTACTTTTAACCTGTAAACGCGTCATTTGAGATTAGCATTTTTTTAAATTCTACAAATTTATGTAGTTCTTGACAGCGATATCACCTGAGTCCCACCAGTAAGTGATGATGGTAACAGGCTAACGCTTACCTGTTAGGGGTATGGCTGTTATATTAAACCCATACCCCTAATCGGTTTCTACACGGCATCGTTCCGGAACGCTCTTAGCGGCACGTTTTTGCCGTTACGGGTGGTAACTAGCCAATCAATACTAGGTTTACCTGTTGCGATTTATGTTCACATCGTCCCCGTTAGTCCTATGGCTAAGTACATTTCTCCGCGCTTATTTATATCAAAAACTGGTATGATGTAATTATAATAAGCCGAAGCCAGGCCAGACCAGAAATAAATTCCCAAATTGACCCAGCCTCAATGCTATGCCGTGCATTGAGACTGACTGAAAGACTTCGTGCTATATGTGCCGTTTACCCACAGGTGTCCATCCTCTCCCGGCTGTCCCAAGAGTCGGCGGATGAGTTCAACTTCGTGCGCGCGTATGAGTGCTTCCAGCATCGCTCGCACACGTGTCTCGTGTTCGAGATGCTGGAACAGAACCTGTACGACTTCCTCAAACAGAACAAGTTCTCGCCGCTGCCGCTCAAGTATATCCGCCCCATACTGCAGCAGGTGCTCACTGCGCTGCTCAAACTGAAGGTAAGCGCTTCCAGCATCACTCCTGAAGAGATGCTTTGACAGATGTTAAACAGGCAGAGGAATGTTCTGTGGCCACAGATAAGACAGCAATCCTGAGGGTCACAAAGGCGAGTTAGTATTATATCGACCGGTAGATTTTGCTTGTGCACAATCTATACTTCATCAGACGTCTGACGTACAGTAGACGAAATATTCCCGTGAAATGGACTAGTGCAGTGTCTTTCGCGACCGCGCCCTTCTTTGGGATGTTTTTATAGAAACTATGCCATTTTCTTATAACCAGTGATAAATACGGCAGGTTATTGTTGTTGTTTTTCTGTGCTTTCAAGAGGGGCAATCACTTAAATGGCGCCCATTGCTCAACGCGATCACGTTCTTTTCTTTTTGGAGACACATATTTTCTTTTAGATGATGATAACGGTAAATCAAGCTTAGTCACTGTTGTCTTTCTGGGCTTTCAAATGGGGCTAAAAGTCAAATGACGCGCTACGTTCAATTCCGTATTTTAAGATTTTTCTCTCTCTCTTCGTTCTCTCGGTCTCGGTCGTTCCTTCATTGCTCAAGATCGTGGTCCTGGTTAGATCCTACCTCGAATGGATTATTCGTTTCCATTGGCTTCTGTTGGTAGCGATTCCCACTAAAGTATGAAATTTCGACGCGTTAGACTCCCTCAGTTGGACAGACCACCTAGTTGGTGAGCGGCCTCTCGCTCTTTTGCCATCAGTGTTGCCCGTGACAATCAGCTTCTCGAGACTGCTATCCCAACGTCGTATGATGTGTCCGAGATACGAGAGCTGCCATTAGTAACACATGCAGGAGAGTCGAACAGTGATTCCCAGCTGCGAAAGAATAGACACGTTTAACGTTTAGACATATTAAGATTTAGGTGCTTAATATTCATTTTGGTTCCCTTTGTGCAAGAACAGTTGTATTAACGGGTAATTTTGTGTATTGCAGCAACTAGGGCTGATCCACGCGGACCTGAAGCCCGAGAACATAATGCTGGTGGAGCCGGCGCGGCAGCCCTACCGCGTCAAGGTCATCGACTTTGGCAGCGCCTCACACGTCAGCAAAGCCGTCTGCAACACTTACCTGCAGAGCAGATACTACCGGTGAGACCAGCTTTGAAGTCATCTTACACACAGTATTGGCTTTTTTTGTGAGAAATACACCCGATAGGGGATAAATGATTTATTTATTTCATGTAGGACAACTTGTGTCACTTATTAGATAAGATTCCTAAGGTTCCTATTCCTAAGGTTGTCTGGTAGAGATTGCTAGAAAGCGATAAAGCCGCCTTTTGTGTCGTAATTTTGTCGGTGTTTTTTAAATTTTATTGTTTTTTTATGGTGGTACAAATGAAGAGTATGATACTAATAATAGTTCAAGATTTTTCGGATTAAATGACATTGTTTTTTAACCCTGTGGCCACCAATAGAGATAATTGATCCAGGATCCATGAACAAACTGCCTTGGCTATCAAAAAGTGTAAGCCACTGACATATTATATTTTTTATCCATTGAAGGTTTGCTATGAAATAAAAGGAACATTTTCATAGCAAACCTTCATGGTGTCTAACCAAGGAGTCTTCCAACGCATGATAAAACTTTCATTAACTTTTACTATGTAGTACGCAGGAGTATTTTTTCATTTTTATAGATTCCTAACAGATAGTATATTATTATTTCTAACAGCTACGGTATCCATTTAATTGAATAAAGTGGCGTATTTTACTTGAGTCTAATTCCAATGTCAATATGTCCAGGGCGCCAGAGATAATCCTGGGTCTAGCGTTCTGCGAGGCCATCGACATGTGGTCACTAGGCTGCGTGGTGGCCGAGCTTTTCCTGGGCTGGCCGCTGTACCCGGGCTCCTCAGAGTACGACCAGATCCGGTACATCTCGCAGACACAGGGCCTGCCCACTGAGCATATGCTGAACAGGTATATCACCATTATGATCATCACCATACTCACATTTTTTAAGTGAAAACTTGGCGCGTTGAGCCCTTTTTGGTAGGGGGTAAAAATGTGGAACGGTGTCGGTCACGCGACACCATTCTTCTTAAGACAAAAGGCCTTACGGAAGGAAGTACATTCGTACATTCACATCTCTGGTGGAAACATCCTCAGGGTTGTTCAATGAGTCTGGCCATAAATAAAATAATGGGGGGAAAAATTTTTTTATTATCAATTTATACGAGCGAGAAAATGAAGATCAAAGTGTGCTTATCTTCTAATTTCTGCCAGAAATAAAGACAGATTTGACACATGACCGAACGTACCATATTTCTTGCTCCTAAAGTTCGGCAGTCTGTCTGATTCAATATCGCATATCAGTTATAATTTTGTCAATAATGTTTAATTTTGTCGTGATTGCAGTGCGTCCAAAACGGCCAAGTTCTTCTACCGCGACGTGGACAGTACATACCCGTTCTGGCGCCTCAAGACTCCTGAGGAGCACGAGCTGGAGACCGGCATCAAGAGCAAGGAGGCGCGCAAGTACATCTTCAACTGCCTCGACGACATTGGACAAGTGAGTGCACGCCTTTACAGTTGGTGAACACCCTTACAGTTGGTGAACACAAAATGGCCCAGTTATTGTACCGCGACGTGGACAGTACATTCCCGTTCTGGCGCCTCAAGACTCCTGAGGAGCACGAGCTGGAGACCGGCATCAAGAGCAAGGAGGCGCGCAAGTACATCTTCAACTGCCTCGACGATATTGGACAAGTGAGTGCACGGCTTTACAGTTGGTGAACACCTTTACATTTGGTGAACAACTTTACATTAGGTGAACACCTTTACATTTGGTGAACACAAAACGGCCAAGTTCTTCTACCGTGACATGGACAGTACGTACCCGTTCTGGCACCTTAAGACTCCTGAGGAGCACGAGCTGGAGACCGGCATCAAGAGCAAGGAGGCGCGCAATTACATCTTCAACTGCCTCGACGACATTGGACAAGTGAGTGCACGCCTGTACAGTTGGTGAACACCTTTACATTTGGTGAACACCTTTACATTGGGTGAACCCGAAAACGGCCAAGTTCTTCTACCGCGACATGGACAGTACTTACCCGTTCTGTCGCCTTAAGACTCCTGAGGAGCACGAGCTGGAGACCGGCGTCAAGAGCAAGGAGGCGCGCAAATACATCTTCGACTGCCTTGACGACATTGGACAAGTGAGTGCACGCCTTTACAGTTGGTGAACACCTTTACATTTGGTGAACACCTTTACATTTGGTGAACACTAAACGGCCCAGTTCTTCTACCGCGACGTGGACAGTACGTACCAGTTCTGGCGCCTCAAGACTCCGGAGGAGCACGAACTGGAGACCGACATCAAGAGTAAGGAGGTACGCAAATGCATCTTCAACTGCCTCGACGACATTGGACAAGTGAGTGCACGCCTTTACAGTTGGTGCACACCTTTACAGTTGGTGAACACTAAACGGCCAAGTTCTTCTACCGCGACATGGACAGTACGTACCCGTTCTGGCGCCTAAAGGCCACCGAGGAGATCCTTTATTTTCACATTTGCTAATTTTGGTCAATCAATCCCAAACGTTTGATCGGGTCGAACCTAGGGGACCAATACACTGAAATGAAAAGTATTTTTATTCATTCATTTATTTAATTAATTAATGAATGAATAAAAAAAAATATCAATCACAATTTTTTTTGCCACACTTCAAAGAACATTTCCATAAATTTCTGAATTATGGCCTTGTCTAAAGAATCACCCAAATCTGTTTCTCTTTTACTGACAAATTTGTATCAAGGTAATAAAATAATTCAAAAACATTTTTAAATTTTAATGTTTGTATGTTACAGGTAAATGTACCAACGGATCTTGAAGGAGGCCAACTGTTGGCGGAGAAAGCAGACAGACGAGAATTCATTGACTTATTGAAGAGGATGCTGACTATGGACCAAGTGAGTGACATATTTGACCCAGTGGCCAAAATTGGAACTAATTTTGTTGCCTGTTTTTCTTCTAATATATATAGCGTGCAAACGAGCAGGCGGGTCACCTGATGGTCAGTGATTGACGCCGCCCATGAAAATTTGCAGCACTAGAGGAGCCGCCAATGCGTTGCCGGCTTTTGAGATATTTGTTTATCCGCCCTTTGTAGAGCCCCATATTATAATCACGAGGGAACACAGAAGATGAGAGCTGGTTCCATAATTTCATAGTATTTTTTCATAGATACTAGCGACGCTGTCACTGGATCACATAAGTTTGTCGGACTATAATGTTTGAAATGTCTGAAAACGAAAATATGGTATAATATCGATAAAATCCTACGCTTTCAGCACACCAGCACTTTTTCCTGATGTTTGTCTGTAATTATACACCATAGACAAAATGGCGTTAATCGTTATGCGTTCTGTGTACGAACACTTCGCTGCCCAAAATCATTTTTACAGAATATAGAAATAAGTATATCTTTTTATGTATATATTTTTATATATCTGTTTATTTATATATTGTTATATATATATGTTTTTTTGAATTGGCTGATTGGAATCTCACATTTCTATCTCATTTCTTTTGTTTATTAGCTACTATGCCGGCGACTTCGTCCGCGTGGGTTAATTTTTTATTCCCGCGGCAACTGCTTAATTTTCCGGGATAAAAAGTAGCCTATGTCCTTCCCTGGGATACAACCTGTCCCTATGTACTAATTTTCATCGAAATGGGTTGAAAAGATGGGCTGTTAAAGCGTAGCAAACACACTTTCGCACTTAATATTAGTATGAATTACCTATACTATTAATGGTATACTTTTTTGAAATGTTAACAAAATATTTTTTTTTACAGGAACGAAGGATAACTCCTGGAGAAGCTTTAAATCATGCATTTGTGACGCTAGCACATCTGGTCGACTATGCACACTGCAACAATGTGAAGGCCTCCGTACAAATGATGGAGGTAAGAGTGACCATAGTTTCTGAACGAACTAGAAGTTTAATTCGCTATAATCCGCCACAGAAGA
Organism: Erebia palarica; assembly: GCA_964035005.1. Classification (NCBI taxonomy): domain Eukaryota; kingdom Metazoa; phylum Arthropoda; class Insecta; order Lepidoptera; family Nymphalidae; genus Erebia; species Erebia palarica. The sequence continues at coordinate 17,545,682 of OZ035995.1, forward strand.
TGTTGACTCGACAGTGCACGATTATAAAGACTCTACAATCGTTCATTGTCGAGTCAACATCTGAGGTGCGATTATGTAAGAATTGCCGATCCAATCGTCAAAATTCGGCGTCAAAGTAAAATAAACCATAACGGCATTGAATTAGAGCTCAATTTCGTGTATCCATTTTCATACATGTATGGTATCGTACATACCTAAAGTATGAGAATGGATACGCTGAATATTCATTTTATTTTGAGATTTTTTTTTCAACTACAAGTTAGCTCTTGACTGCGATCTCATCTGATGGGAAGTGATGATGCTGTTTAAGATGGCAGCGGGCTAACCTGTTTGGCGTATGGCAGTTATATTAAACCCATACCCCTAATCGGTTTCTACACGGCATCGTATCAGAACGCTAAATCACTTGGCGGGACGTCTTCCTATTTAAAAATCAATTATATTAAACCCATACCCCTAATCGGTTTCTACACGGCTCTGTTTAAAAATCAATTCAAAATAATTTTGACATTGGAAAAAAGCCTATTTTTAAGCCGATTCAAAATTCGTTTCGTTGCGATCTTCTCGGAAACCAATGAGCCGATTTTGATAATCTTTTTGTAAACCAGGCGAGACGTCTATCTACTTGAAAATCAATTCAAAATTTTGTTTAACATTGGAAATCGCCTATTATTTCATATTATTATTTTATATTTTATATATGTATTTATTTTTTATATTATTAAGCCGATTCAAAAAGGAGGTTCTATTTTCGATTTTCTCGGAAACCGATGAGCCGATTTTGATATTTTTTTCAAATAAATTTCCAGGTGTGTCGACGTAGCGGCAGTGGCGTGGGCGGTGTGGGTGGCGTGGGCGGCGTGGGCGTCGGCGTGGGCGGCGGGGAGTACGTGAGCGGTGTGGTCGCACCCGCAGCGCCCTCGGCCCACCATCTCGCGCTCACGATCAACCAGCAGAGGTTGCGGGCCGCGCCTTATGACAATCTGGTGAGTGTTTGATGTTCATCGTGGCCTCTTCGCAGACCGAGGCGCGTTTGGAACCCTCGTAGCATTAGTTTTAAGATTACCTATTTGATTATCACAATCACCATCAGTATAAGACATACTTTACTGACGGTCAAAAAGTTTTTTTTTTAAATCTACTGCAAGTTAGCCCTTGACTGCGATCTCACCTGATGGTAAGTGATGATGCAGTCTAAGATGGTAGACGGGTTAACCTGTTAGGGGCATGGCAGTTATATTAAACCCATACCCCTATGCGGTTTCTACACGGCATCGTACCGGAACGCTAAATCGCTTGGCGGCACGTCTTTGCCGGTAGGGTGGTAACTAGCCACGGGCTAAGCCCCCCACCAGCCAGACGAGGGAAAATTCAGAAATTATAAATTCCCAAATTGACCCTGCCGGGGATCGAACCCGGGACCTCCGCACTTTAAGACAACAGCGCTACACACGGCGCCACGGAGGTATATATAGGTAATATACCTAACAGATTACAATCTACCGAAAAATAAAGCGTTAAATTGTAATCTTTCGACAGTTTGCAATTTCGCGAGTTAGATTATACAATCTTACGGTGACATATATAATATAAATATCCACCACCACCACTACAGCCTATTAACGTCCCACTGCAGGGCACAGACCTCCACTCTCATAGACAGAGGGAATTAGGAGCTTAGACCCACCACGCTGCTCCAATGCGGGTTGGCGGGCTTTAACGACAATTATCATGTTAGTGATAATAACCGGGACCGACGGCTTAACGTGCTCTCCGAGGCACGGGGGTGAAACACCGCCAACTTCCAACTCCGGGCTGGCACTGACAATTTCATAATTGAAAAACCCAATACCTAACAAATTTTATGCCCGACCGGGAATCGAACCCAAGACCTCGTGATCCGCAGTCGACTACGCTAACCGCTAGACCAACGAGGCAGTCAAGTTAATATAAATATACCTATATAAATATATTTATTTTAATACGATGAGCCAATGATGATGATGATGATGATGATGATGATGGTGATGTTTGTCCCCAGTACCAGCTGTACAGCGGCGGGCGAGTGGCGGTGGGCGGAGCGAGACAGTACGCAACGCGAGCCGCTGAGCCTTTTCCCCACCAGTTCGTCTCCTCCATCCTCTGCCAGCCCGCCTATCAGGTGACCAAACAAACACTTTACACCCTCGTAGCTTTATAGGCCTATTACACTACACTTACCACAGAGCCCTGTGGAGAGGGTCGGCGTGGCCGCTATTTTTTTTTTTTTATCCACTACAAGTTAGCCCTTGACTGCGATCTCACCTGATGGAAAGTGATGATGAGGGCTAACATGTTAGGGGCATGGCAGTTATATTAAACTAAATAGAGCGTCGCTTATGACACAGCACTTACAGTTCCAGCTTGGTGCAAAAATGTGTTAAGACTTTTGGCCTGAGGGCATATTGTACAATCGTTAAAGCGATTACCCTTACTACTTAGGCTACCTTCCCTAGCATTTTCCCCACCAGTTCGTCTCCTCCATCCTCTGCCAGCCCGCCTATCAGGTGACCAAACAAACACTTTACACCCTCGTAGCTTTATAGGCCTATTACACTACACTTACCACAGAGCCCTGTGGAGAGGGTCGGCGTGGCCGCAATTTTTTTTTTTTATCCGCTACAAGTTAGCCCTTGACTGCGATCTCACCTGATGGTAAGTGATGATGCAGTCTAAGATGGTAACGGGCTAACATGTTAGGGGCATGGTAGTTATATTAAACTAAATAGAGCGTCGCTTATGACACAGCACTTACAGTTCCAGCTTGGTGCAAAAATGTGTTGAGTGCGGACTTTTGGCCTGAGGGCATTGTGTACCGTCGCTATAGGGAAGCGAGTGAAAAATCCCTACCGAAGTAGTCTTATTATTTTGTATTTACCTTCGTATAGTATTTTAAGTTTGTATTTTTGTTTTTATTTTTAAGTATTTTGTATTCTATAATATGGGCCTTGTTGCCTGAAATAGTCATATAGGTACCCTTTCTCCCTAAATCTTATTACACTACACTGATCCTGGTGTAAGAGTACCTTGCAAATGTGTAGTGTAATAGGCCTATTAGCTTTAGGATACCGTGACTGAGTAACTAAGTTATTAGCTCGATTCTCGAGGCTGGCATCTGGAGCTGATGCATGGAATAAGTTTTTTTTATATTCACACCGGAACTCCTTAATTTTCCGCGATAAAAAGTAGCTTGTGTCACTCTCCAGGTCCTCAACTATGCGTTTTATATTATGTGCTTTCCTAGTAATAAAACGTGTATTCTGTTGTGCTACACTACCCTACATATCTTGTTCAATCCTCTCACCAAAGGTTGCCTGGTAGATTGCTCAGTAAGCAATAAGGCCGCCTTTGCATACCTAGTTTATAGTCTACTTTACTTGGTATTCTTCTTTCATATGTGCAAAAATAGTTATTTGTGTTATATGGGGCCAAAGAAAATTTTGTTCCCCGAGGGCGCTATTTTGAATTCAGAGCGAAGTGAAGGATTCTAAAGTAGATTCCTGAGCGTAGCGAGGAATTCAATATACGCCGCCCGAGACAAAAAATTTGGCCCCGAGTGACACGCACTATTTTTCATCATTACGTATGAGAAAAAGCTAGGAGTATCAACGTACTATGTATGGACATTACCTATACGTTTAAGCGCCAATCAGAAGCACGAACGCGGACCAATCCGAACAGAGAAATAAAAAGTCCTATGGGCCTAAAAATTATATTTTGCTCCCGCTATCCTCTGAAGCCAATATTCGTTTTTCGAATAGGTATGATGAAAAATATATTTTTAAACAAGTCTGTCATAAATAATGAACTCCGTGTTTGCGTCCCAGGTACAGCAGTTAGCGGCGGCGGCGGCAGCGGCGGCGGCCGCCCACCACCAGCACGGCGTGGGCGTGGGCGGTGTGGGCGGCGTGGGCGTGGGCGACGTGGGCGAGTGGCGCGCGCCGCTCATCGTGGAGCCGGCGCCGCTGCCCGAGCCCGACGTGTGGGACTTCCATCCGCACGCGCACCACCACCATCCGCACAAGAGGTACGAGTTTCACCAGTTTCAACACGGCTGCCCATGTACGATCCACGCCCACCACCATGCAATAGGGATGATGACAATCAATCAGATCAGCAACGATGATAACAATCAATTGTCTCATCTGGTGGCAGAAGGGCTGGCTCATTTTTTGCGGAAAGGATCAGCCTGGCTGTCCAGCGCGGAAATGCAGCCAGCATTCTTGCCACCATTCCACGTGGGCATGATTTATATAGTTATTAGGTTGGGCTAGATAGCATTAAGTTCTATTGTATTATTTCCAATAAAAAAAAAATCAAATCATCAACTTTTTATCAAACTTCAAAACACACTTCTGGTATGGAAGTTGTATGAAATTCACCATTGTGATGTCATAAACGCAATCAAGTCAGCAAGTTTTTATCAAACTTAAAATCGCACTTCTAGTATGGAAGTTATGTATGAAATTCACCATTGTGACGTCATAAAATTTCCACACACTTTTTTTCTTTAATATATCGTCACCTCCATGGCAAACTTACGAATCTGCAGATTTAGTGAAATCAATATTTGCATGAAAAACCATACCAAATGTAGCTCCATGGTAATTCCATGAATTCTGTACTATCAGCGACAGAAATACGTAACTTTACTGCGGTGTGCAGTACTACATCTGGTTACGGTTACGATTTTTCATCGAAATATTGATTTCACTGAAACTGCAGATTAGTAAGTTTGCCATGGAGGTGACGATATATTTTTTAATATTTATCTTACCTAAAACTAACCGAGGATGTAAATTTTAGGTCTTGTGGAATACCTTCTATTCAATAATCAGTTAGAAATAATTTATTTTTGATATAGGCATCATCCCTATTTGCTCCATCAGCACTAACCTACATTTCATAATACAATTTAAAAATAAATCAGTGCGCAAAACATCTTCTCGACCATCACACTTGCCACTCAATCATAAGCATTTATCATTTAATTATAATTATTATAATAATGATTTATTAGCAATCAATAATCAATCATTTCTATCATACCAACAGTTCTAGACTGAACATGTCGAAAATTCGATCACTTTGACAGCACAATATCATAATGAATGGTGAAACTGTCCAGTACGCGTTGAATATGGCCGATATCACGCATCCTGTGTGTAATTCGTCCAAGATCGATGTATATTAAATAAATAGATAAAAAATATTTAAATAAATAAATCATTTATTTTGCCCAATTGTGGGTAAAAACAGCTGTATGAGTAGAAACTTCCTGTACACAATCTACTGTCTACAGTATGCAAAAATTATAATACATATATTACTTACATTACTAAATTTAAAATTATTAACAATGACTTTACAATATAAAATTTCAATTCAAAATGTGCCTGATATATTAAAAAGTAGCCATTATTATTTTTAAAATGTCAAATCAATAAATAAATAAATAATTCTTACATCAGCTTTATCAAAATTATTTATTAAAATGTTACAGTTTATTCAGTTATATTATAATCGTTAAGATATTCACTCACACTATAATAACTTTTTCTACTATTTTTTTTATTTTTTTACATTATTGTATTGGTCACATTACAAATGAGAGAACATTGTCGACAGATCAACGAAGCAACAGACGAGCGCTGTCCCGCACTACCAACCGCACCACCAAACGCATCAATACAGGTACATAATATAACATTACGCAATACATTATTCCCTAAAGATATATAAAAAAAAAAACGACATTTTTATTTAAACGTCCAGGTAGAGGCAGCTAAATGTTTATATTCTTATAATTAATTAAACCTGTATAAGTAAGTTAGTGAATTATTTTGTTCTATCTCATTTATTAGTTAATTATTAATAATTTCGCGTTTTTTACTATAATTTTTTTTTTGGGTGTGTATTATTGTTTAAGTTTTATATCTGTTTTTTTTTGTTTATATGTTAGTTGTGTAATATTTATTTTATTTATAGTCTAAATATAAAGCAAAGGGCGCAGCGCAATTTTTTGTACAATCAAATAGAACCGGAGCAAACTGAAAACCAGCGCTGAGTATTGTTATCAATGCTCAGTAATGCTCAGTTTGCTTCCCATTGTATATTGTTAGATTTTATTTAACTTTTTTTTAGGCGTAGGGCTTAGTTGATAAGTGTTTAACTGTGTAAATTCTAGCAATATGATATAGCTATATATATAGCTTAAATAAAGCTTTTATTTATTTATTTATATATTTAAGATGAGGGACGAGTGGCCTAGTTGTGACGACGCATATCAGTCGATTGCGATTATTAAGCAACGTTGACCCAAGTCGGTGACTGGATGGGTGACTGAATTTGGAGGTTCAAATTTGGCCTTTTCGTTTCATCCCGTCCCGGTTATTATCACTAACACCTGATCATAATCGTTACAAAGATCTAAGAAATTTAATTCTGTTAGTCGAGTTGTATGTGGAAAGACGTGGGAACCCACCCCATTATTGTCCCAAGAAAACTACTACCATCATGTGAGGAAAGGGGGCACAACCCTCACTAATGAGGGATACGACGCAGAGAGAAAATCTCCTAAACCGATTCGAACGTCAAAGTTCCTGCTACTTTGATCTTGTATTAATAATTATTATACTCTCAAAGATGTAAATAGCGTGACGTAATATGCTTCTGACGCCATCTATTTTTCATCATTCGATTGAGTTCTATACGAATCGGAATGGTGTGATTTTAAACCATGGGTATTGCTGATGTATGTGGTAAAAATTAGGCGTTCAACTTATATGGTTTTTTATATTTTTTATTTATACTGTTAAGGTGCCAGCGGAGGGTGAATTGCCCATACAAACGTAATACCAAAATAATTTGTAATTCGAGAATATTTCCACCATATTATGGGATTATTTAGATTGAACTTGTATTTATCTAGGCTCCTGGACAATTATTTTTTTAAATACTTTTCCAAAATTAAATGTAAGCGCATTGCGTTTTGCATGTTTTTACGACATAAATGACATGTTTTCTCCTTATTTGTTTCATATTAAAATTAACGATAGCTTACGTACTAATTGATTAAGATCATAGCCTATATTGTCAAGTTAGAGAATAACAACACGAAGTTAAAAACACAAAAAGTTTTCATTCATAATTTTTGGTATTTACGGAACAAGACTAAATGTATAACAAATTCTGAATGCTCATATTTCTATCGCGCTTGCACGCGTTCAAATCAGAAATGAGGAGATCTGCAGAAGAACTAAAGTAACCGACATTGCTCGACATGTTGCGAAGTTGAAGTGGCAATGGGCGGTCGCCGGCCTCTTAAATATTAAATATTGAACCTTTGTTCACTTTTCTTTCACATTATATGAATGTTATTTTTCGTTTTCCAGTATGGCCAGCAGTGGTGGCAAGAAGGAAACGACTCAACTGTCGCCCGTGAAAAAACGCGTCAAAGAGGGCACGCCGCCCTCCCGCCATCGACACGACCACACGTCAGTACACTTACTCTTTATAATCTAGGCAACAAGTCATAATTGACAAAATCCAAAAATACGACTGCTCTGCCATAAAACGAACTAAAATGTTAAAAATCTAAATTAACCTAGTTAAATTAGAATCTTATTCACATTTTTATTAAATGATTTTTTTTTGTGAATCATTGGATATTGAACTATGATGTTATATATTTTTGGAATCTACCCATCATTTTCTAGATGATGATTATATAGTTAATCTTATTTTCGATTTTTTTGTAAATCGTACTAGCCTATGTCACCCGGAATAAGCTAGGGATTCTAACAATACCTCATTTATCAAAATCGGTTCAGGCGTAGTATGTTATAAGTTATGGTGTTATAAGTTATGGTGGAATAATACAAACTCACATACATACATACATGAACCCTGAAAACAATATACTCCTTTTTTCAGGCAGTCGAATAAAAAAGCTAGTTGACCCCAACAATAATTGCTCAGCCGACGAAAATTTATAGTATGTTAAAGTATCCTCCATAGTTTAATTAATATCGAACTTGACTTACAGGTAAGTTCGTTTAGTCATTACAAGTAACCTTGAAAAACCTCGAAAACCTCGAAATTCCGCGGGCTCGTACGAAGCGATTTGCTTCCTCGTTTCTAATTAGAACCGCTAGGATATGGAATGCCCTTCCGGCTACCGTTTTCTCCTCCTCTTTTAATATAGGTACCTTCAAATCAAGAGTGAATAGGCATCTTCTAGGCAAGCGCGCTCCACCTTAGGCTGCATCACCACTTTAAGCAAGTCTGATTGCAGCCAAGCGATGGCCTATATAATTTAAAAAAAAAAGACATTAAATGTACGCAGTATTCATGGTGTTGTCGTTGTACAGGGTGCGTAGCAATGTTCCGGCACCGGGCGCAGCGGTGAACGCGGGCGCGGGCGCGTGGGAGACGGGGTGCGCCGCGCACACCATCACCATCCGCGACACTCCCTCGCCCGCCGTCTCCGTCATCACCATATCGGACTCCGACGACGACGCGGAGCCCCGCCCCAACAGAGGTGAACACACATCTATCTATATATATATATATATATATATATATATATAGATATATATAGATATAGATATATATATATGTCACCGTAAGATTGTAAAAACCGTTAGATTATAATGTAACTCGCGAAATTCTAAACTGTCGAAAGATTGTAAACTGTTCAATGTTTTGAGTGTCAGTTTTTGAAATATTCATTTTATTTACGTTTACTTTTCTCTTTCTTGTAGGTTAGGTTAGGGTTCGACATAAATAACCAAGTAGTGCCCGGCATATGACATATATTTATATATGACATATATAAATCAATTGCTGCTCGTTTGTCTCGCTAAAACTCGAGAACGGCTGGGCCGATCTAGCTGATTTTGGTTTTGAAATGTTTGTCGTAGTCCAGGGAAGGTTTAAACGGTGAGAAGATATGGAAAAATAGCGAGGAAGATAGGGCAGGAGAACGTCTGCCGGGCCCACTAGTCTTATATATATGTCACCCTAAGATTGTAAAAACCGTTAGATTATAATCTAACTCGCGAAATTGCAAACTGTCGAAAGATTACAATTTAACGCATTATTTTTCGGTAGTTTGTAATCTGTTGGGTTTATTAACCCGGTAAAACCTAAGTGCTTGAATGTTTATGTCGAACCCTAACTTAACCTACATGAAACGGACAAGAAAACGTAAATACAATGAATATTTGAAAACTTGACACTCAGAACATTGAACGGTTCACAATCTTTCGACAGTTTACAATTTCGCGAGTTAGATTATAATCTAACGGTTTTTACAATCTTACGGTGACAGATATACACCTTTGGAGACAGGAGAAGGGATTACAAATGAAAACGAAACGACGAAACGAAGTTTTATACAAATGGAAACGAAATTTTGTACAGGAATAGACTTTTTATCCCAGGATATTAAGGAGTTCCCGCAGGAATTAAAAAACCTTAATTCACGTGAACGAAATCGCGGTTATTATCTACTTACTAATCTCCCTGAAACCCTGAAACCCTTCCTATACAAGGGCAATTCGTTGTCAGCAAAAAATTGCTTTTAGTTTTTTTTAGCCTAATTAAAAAAAAAATTAAAACAGCAGTCAATGCTATTATGACTTTCATGATGAATTTAATAGAATGTGCCACTAATTTCAGTGGTGGTGGTAAATCGTTCCAGCACTTGGTGGAAGTACACGTCATGTGTCACGATAATATAATATTAATATTGCACAGGTAGCGGAGATTGCGCCCCACCAGCCCACATGACGACAGCCCACAACGTGGTGACCAACAACCCAACAGTGGCGACCACTGCGGGCGTGACGGTCAGCAGCAACGGCGGCGTCATATGCAGCGCGCGCGACGAGCGGCACGTGAAGCATGAGCCGCACCACCAGCCCTGCCATCACCACCACACGGTGAGCCACCACCACCATCACCACAACCACCAACGCCACCACCACAATCACCACAACCTCCACAACCACCACCACCACCACCACTACAACCTCAACAACCACCACCACCACCACAACCACCACCACCACCACAACCACCACCACCACCACAACCACCACAAGCACCACAACGAAAACCTCCACCTCTACCACCACCACCACCACCACCACCACCGCGACCACCACCATCACCACCCCGACCACAACCACCATGCCACCACCACAACCACCACCACGACCGCCACCACCACCACGACCGCCACCACCTCCACCACCACTCCACCACAACTACCACCGCCACCGCCACCACCACCACCACCACCACCACCACCACCACCACCACCACCACCACCACTACCACCACCACGACCGCCACCACCACCACCACCACCACCATCACCACCATCACCACGACCACCACCATCACGATCACCACCACGACCACCACTACCACGACCACCACCTCATGATCCACAGTCGACTATGCTAACCGCTAGACCAACGAGGCAGAGGTGAGGCAGCAATATTCACTGTTCCAAAATAACAAAATGTTGGCTGCTACTTGCTTTCGCTTATACTTGATGACCAGCGTCATAATATTAAGTTTGAAAGCTCCATAGAACACGATTCTGTATTCTGTTCCATCCATAGATTAATTACTATATTATATACTACAGATAGATAGCGCAACCCCCAGTTTTATTTTTCAAAATTACGCATGAGCTTACGTTTAAATGGCGCTATAGTGTAACCATAATAGAAGAGCAAATTCTCTCGTTTCGATGGCGATTCAAGCAATTTTTAATTTGCAATTCCATAATGTTCCAGAGTTGCATCCCCATAGTTCTATCTGTAATATTTGCACGATGAATACAGCGTCACCTTACTAACGATTACTATTTAATTTCCCAGCAGCATCAACAACCGGCGCCGCAGCAGCCGGCGCCGCAGCAGCTGCAACACCAGCCGCAGCAGCACCAGCAACAGCAGCAGCAGCAGCAGCAGCAACAGCAGCAGCAGCACGCGTCACGAGCGGCGCCCGCGCCCGCGCAGGCCACGCCGCAGAGCCAGAAGAAGAGGCTGCTGGCGCTGGCGCAGCAGGAGGCGCAGGCCAAGCAGGAGCACCACGACCACGCCGCCGCCGCGCACTATAATGTGAGTACAGTCAGTTTCTGTCTGTCAGTCAGTTTCTGTCTAACAGTCAGTTTCTGTCTGTCAGTCAGTTTCTGTCTATCAGTCAGTTTCTGTCTGTCCGTCAGTTTCTGTCTGTCAGTCAGTTTCTGTCTGTCAGTCAGTTTCTGTGTGTCATTCAGTTTCTGTCTGTCAGTCAGTTTCTGTCTGTCAGTCAGTTTCTGTGTGTCAGTCAGTTTCTGTCTGTCAGTCAGTTTGTACGTCAGGTCTGACTGAATATGCGGTTCTAATTTTAAGTACATATAAACATCTTGTATCATCTCATATTCTCACTAATAAATAAATTTCACTTCATTTCAATTACACTGCAGTGAGTGCACAGCTTTTGGCTCAGAGTGGGGGGAGGGGACGGGATTACCTGCAAAGCTCGCGACACGAAGTTCCGCGGAAATTAGTAGAACTTATCCAGTTTACATACAAAAATTACGCGAACGTGACTGTACCAAAAACACCACACCAAAAGCGCGAGCGAAGCAAGCGCGAATTTTTTCAAATTTAAATGCAGAAATGATAAGCTTTATACATGGGCAATTTTTTTTATAATATTACCGAGTAAAGCTTAATTCATAATTTTAATTTTTAAGCACATATTATGTAACCAGCTAAATATATAGTAAGTAAAGTAGAGTAGAGTAGTTTGTAGTAATAAAAAAAAAAATATTGGCCTCACCTTCACCTCACCACAAATCAAACTCACAGAAAACGCTTTAACTGTAGTAGTTTTGATTGGTGTGGTTGGCTTGTTGCAGAGCGGTTCGACGGTGCGACAGAACAATGACTACCAGTGCAACCAGTACGTGCCCACGCAACACAACAAGAGGGATAGTGTGAGCATACCTTTATGTCTAAACAATTTACAGTCTATTTGACGAGGCAAAGTAAAACATGTAAACAAATATGGCGTCAGATCACGTGATTATAATTGTCATTGTCATTGACTTATAGTGATGGAAAAATTGACAGATTAGTTATGACTGAACGATTGAATGAATACATTCTGAAATCGATTACCACATACAGTCACTTCTACGGACTGATGCTGAGATCTATAGAGCGTACTTTGACTTGGCTCAGACTTTACTTAGCGTTAAAACGAGATGGACATTTAAAGTGAGTAACATAAATCTATTTTGTTCTAACCATGTCTTAAGTCTGAGCAAAGTCAAAGTTCACTCTATAGATCTCACACTGAATGATAAGAGCAGGTTTAGTCGATTGTAAATCGATCTTCATATATAAGCCCGTGGTATGAAAATGTATGGAGAGTGAATTCAAACTTTCTCCGTTACGTTATGTACATGTTTCCATGGTAACACTTCATTATGTTTCCATGACTATGTATTGTATTTTGATGAATATAAATTATATAATTAATATAAATGCAATTCTATGTTAATACTAGAAATTCACTTTATTCTTTTTATTTCTATCATTTTGTTGCGCTGCATACTAAAGTACAAAGAATGAATCATTCATATGACTTAGGTTTGCTTCCTCTGATCAAATGACCCAGCGAACTAGCTAGGTCTATGACCGTTATTTTCCATCCTATTGGTGCGGACTATAGATGATGCCCGCGACTGCACCCGCGTGAATTAAGATTCAAGCAAGCGCGCTCCACCTAAGCCTGCATCACTACTTCCAGCAAGTCTGATTGCAGCCTAATAAATTTAAAAAAAAAGATTAAGATAATGATCGTTTGTAATTTACAGAGCGGCGGCTGTCGTGAGTACCTGCCTGTGAGCGCGGCCGTGAGTGGCGTGAGCGTGAGCGGGGTGAGCGGCATGGGCGTGAGCGTGAACGTGGGACCGCCCGCCGCACACAAGCACGCGCACGCGTGGCACCCGCACGCGCACCCGCACGCACACCCGCACGCGCACCCGCATTACAAGTGAGTACCTGCCCGTGAGCGCGGCCGTGAGCGGCGTGAGCGTGAGCGGGGTGAGCGGCATGGGCGTGAGCGTGAACGTGGGCCCGCCCGCCGCGCACAAGCACGCGCACGCGTGGCGCCCGCACGCGCACCCGCAGGCACAGCCGCACGCGCACCCGCATTACAAGTGAGTACCTGCCCGTGAGCGCGGCCGTGACCGGGGTGAGCGGCATGGGCGTGAGCGTGTGAACGTGGGCCCGCCCGCCGCACACAAGCACGCGCACGCGTGGCACCCGCACGCACACCCGCACGCGCACCTGCATTACAAGTAAGGTACCTGTCCGTGAGCGGCGTGAGCGTGAGCGGGGTGAGCGGCATGGGCGTTAGCGTGAACGTGGGCCCGCCCGCCGCACACAAGCACGCGCACGCGTGGCACCCGCACGCGCACCCGCACGCACACCCGCACGCGCACCTGCATTACAAGTGAGTACCTGTCCGTGAGCGGCGTGAGCGTGAGCGGGGTGAGCGGCATGGGCGTTAGCGTGAACGTGGGCCCGCCCGCCGCACACAAGCACGCGCACGCGTGGCACCCGCACGCGCACCCGCACGCACACCCGCACGCGCACCTGCATTACAAGTGAGTACCTGTCCGTGAGCGGCGTGAGCGTGAGCGGGGTGAGCGGCATGGGCGTTAGCGTGAACGTGGGCCCGCCCGCCGCACACAAGCACGCGCACGCGTGGCACCCGCACGCGCACCCGCACGCACACCCGCACGCGCACCCGCATTACAAGTGAGTACCTGCCCGTGAGCGCGGCCGTGAGCGGCATGAGCGTGAGCGGGGTGAGCGGCATGGGTGCAAAAGTAGCCTATGTGTTATTCCAGACTATGATCTATCTCTGTGCCAAATTTCATCCAGAGCCGTTCAGCCGTTGGGGCGTGGTTGAGTAACAAACATCCATCCACACATCCATACATCCATCCAAACTTTCCCATTTATAATATTAGTATAGTATAGAAGTATAGATGATTTCCATGACTACTGTTCTTTAATTTTTTTTTAATATCCTGTAAAATAAATAAATCTTTATTTAGAATTACAATTAACACAGATAAAAACAAACCAAATTACAAAATACAAGAAAAACTTATAGAATAGATAATTGACAAAAAAAACTTATTTGTAAATTGATGCTAAATATAGTTAAGTCGATTGTAGAAAACGATTTATTTGGATAACTCATACGATGTTTTCTTCTTTGACGGGAGGTAATTTCTGAATTTGCAGGAGTGCGAGTGGCGTGTCGGGCGTGGGCGGCGTGGGCGCCGTGGCGAGCGGCGTGGGCGGCGTGGCTGGCGTGTCCGGGGGCGGCGTGCTGTCCCCGGGTGGCGTTTCGCCGGGGTATCTGCCCGCGCCGCTATACGTGCCCACCTATCATTACCACACGTGAGTATTCATTGATTACCATCACCACCGCCACTACAGCCTTAACGTCCCACTGCTGGGCACAGGCCTCCACTTTCATAGAAGAGAGGGAATTAGAGCTTAGACCCACCACGCTGCTCCAATGCGGGTTGGCGGACTGCAACAATTATTATCATGTTAGGGATAATAACCGGGACCGACGGCTTAACGTGCTCTCCGAGGCACGGGGGTGAAGCACCGCCAACTTCCTAACTCCGGGCTAGTACTCAGAATTTCTAATCAGCCAACTTCCTAACTCCGGGCTAGTACTGAGAATTTCTGATCAGAAAACTTAATTATGGCCCGACCCGGGACTCGAACCCAGGACCTCGTCGGCCGCAGTCGGACATGATAACCACTAGACCAACGAGGCAGTCATTGATTAATAAACCGAAAAAATTGGCTTCTAGGCATTTGGAGAGGGCTCAAATGGCTGTAGTGAATACACATTACAAATGACGTTATAGTCCAATAAGGAACCAAAAAAAAAAATGTGCTCACTACGCTTGCGCCTAGCTACGTTTCCCATGAGTTGGCCTGGCTACATATTGGTGTAATTACTAAAAATCACTTATGAGGTCTTTTAGTGTTCTAATTACTAAAAATCCATTCTTATTTGCTTAAATTTATAGACCCCACCTTTTTGATCTGTATTTTTTTCCACTACAAGTTAGTTATTGTGTGTTGATAATTTTCATTCAGTCAAGTTTCTCCATTTTTATTTAAAACTAGCGTATGCCCGTGACTTCGTCTGCGTGGTTTGAGGTTTATTGGTTCCCTCGGGAACTCTTTAATTTTCCGGGATAAAAAGTAGCCTACGTGCTATTCCAGACTATAATCTATCTCTGTGCCAAATTTCAGCCAGATCCGTTCAGCCGTTGGGGCGTGATTGAGTAACAAACATATATACATCCATGCATCCACACATCCATACATCCATCCAAACTTTCGCATTTATTTAGATTTTATTGCATACCATAGTAAATAACTTACAGTACAGAGTAAAATAAATTAGTGGGGAAAAATGGTATTGATAATTTTCATACAGTCATTTTTATCCATTTTTATTTTTTTATTTGAACTTTACTGAATATGTAGTAAATAACTTAAAGTACAGAAGAAAATTAATAAGTGTATGCAACTAAATGTACGTGTGAACGTTTCCAGCGGCGGAGTGGGCGGTGTTGGAGCTCCGCCCCCGGCGCACCACGGCAGCGGAGCGCGACTCCCGGGATACTTGCAGCCCTACTCGCCCACATACTTAGTACCGCAGCACCATCAGCAGCTGTGGTACACGGACTGAGCTCCCCGGGCCGGCCTGCCAGCAGACAGATCACTGGTCGACATGCCAATGCCAGCGATAGATTATATGCCAGCAACAAGATCGCTTACCGACAATCCAATGCCAGAAACAAGATCACTTACCGACAAGCCAATGCCAGAAGTAAATATGCCAGAAACAAGATCGTTTACCGACAAGCCAATGCCAGAAGTACATATGTCAGGAACAAGATCACTGACTGACATGCCAATGCCAGAAGTGCATATGCCATTAACAAGATCGCTTACCGACAAGCCAATGCCAGAAGTGAATATGCCAGTAACAAGATCGCTCACCGACAAGCTAATGCCAGAAGTGCATATGCCAGGAACAAGATCACTGGCTGATATGTCAATGCCAAAAGTAGATATGCCATTACAAAGATCATTGGCCAACTTGCCATTTCCAATGGTAGGTATGCCAGTAACAAGATCACTGGCCGTCATGCAAGCAGAAACTGTGGCCGATATGCCAGTAGAAAGAATGACTGATGTATCGGCATGGGATCATAAACCTTTACCCGGTGTATGGTTTCAAAAGCCAGAATCAGTGTCTTTCCCACACCGAGGTTTTACAGATATGCCCATACAAAATCAATCATTGGCCGATATTTCATTCCCGACTCAAAAAACATTGGCCGATCACTCTGTACCTCTGCGTGAATTAACGCCCGATACATCATTACCAAGGCGAGATAATTTGGCCGTTATTTCACAACAACGAGGGCCATTGGCCGATATATCATTACAGCAAGGTACATTGGCCGATATTTCACTACGATGAGGGTCTTTGGCCGATATTTCACAACAGCGCGGAACTTTGGCCGACATGTCATTCCAAAGACCAATGGCAACATGGAATAATATGTCATTACCACAGATAGAAGCATGGATGAAAGCGTCTCTGTCACCTGCTGGAATATAAAGAAAAACTGGCAAATATAACAATATTATGATCTCAATAGCTTGTTACCTATCAATATACATATCACATATTTGATTTGAACAAGATATGACATGTTTGAAGTCAGAAAATCTGTCTGCTGGTGGTGACAATACGATTTCGACACAAGTGATTTTAATTAACGAGAAAAAAAATATAACGACATTGAAGAGGGAAGAATACAAGTTGGAATGTCAAAGTGCATAATTTGGGAAGTGAAATATAGACGTTTCTAGATTTTAAGAGAGCACAGAATATTATGTAACGCACACACTCGCTGTTTTTATAGACACAACCGGTTCACTGTATATGGTTGGATATACCCGCCGGTTACGTCTGTAAGGAGCGCGGAGTGATCTTATCGAGGAATTAAATCGACCGTCTCTATTCACACTGCAATTTTTAATTCAAAACTGTGTCTAGTGTGTTTTGCGCGCGTGTTTTTTATATATACAAGTTCCTTGTGGGCGGTGCCTGTCTGTGTGTAACGGCTCTTTGTTGTTTTTAAAGTTAGGGTGGAGACAGATCGGTGTGGTGTATGCAATGAATGCAATGCTTTGTGATATATGGACACTTGATTTTATGAAAAACTTTATGGATAAGAACTTACCTTAGCTTTTTGCAATGCAACATATGTTTCCCACTTGTCCTACATGATACAATGCAATGCAACATATGTTTATGCCAGACGCGTAACTTTTGTATTGGATTATTTCATACGCATTCTTATGGATACACATAGAATATCGTAAAAACATACAGATTTTCATGCGATGCAAGTACGAAGTGTGTTCCGTTGCACACTACTAGATATGTTGATATACGTTTTCACATAAAATCAAGAATCCAATCCAAATCCAATGTAACAATGCATTGCATACGTTACGTGCATCGACTCAATGTGTCTTCACTATAATTTTTGATAGGTAACAAATGATTTCTGTACAAATTAGGTGAATTTAGATTTCACGATCACGCGACCTGCGTTTTTTTGAAGTGTGAGTATTTCAGAGTGGTTTTTATCTTAAATTAATAAATTAATTGATCGTCTATATATATTTCGTGTAGCGAACGAAAATGCTCGCATACTAATTTGTATAATAGGATTACTTATTATTAATTATTAGTGCATTATTATTTTTCTTTAAATAATTAATAATTATTATTAATTGTGTAGTGTGGTCTTAATTATTAAAGCCACGTGTTTATTTCACATTTGTATTTTGTATACGCTAAGTATGCGGTAGATTTAACGAGAGATAAAAATATTACAGTAACGAAAAGTTTATTTTAACTTTAACTTGTATAGTTATTGATTGTAAATTATTTTTTAAGTAATTTGCAGAGGAAGCCAAGTTTAGGGGTTTGCATTTACTAATATTTTATCTGTAGACTAGAGTTTCTACCAAATCATTAAAATGGGTGTTTTTATTATAAGGGTCAGTGCAGACTTGACGGTAGATTTCGGATACTCGTGCACTTTGAAGAGGATAAATAAATATCGTCCTTAGTTAATTTAAATAGAGTTGTAAGTACATTGAATGGTAAAATTTGTTTTGAGCCAGCATCAGCTGCTTTGTGTAATGTATTGTGAACTCTATTGGAATTGTATAAAGGTGATTTTTATTAATCAGTGTTCGACTGAGCGTTCGGTCCTACCGCTAAATGCGACGCGATTCGAGTCGAATATAATGACGCGTATATTTTTTTATGAGCAGGACACACTCATAACACGCCGCGCTACCCAGTGCGTGTTGAGTCAAATCAAATGCTAATCTTTTTAAGATCAGAAACACACTACGAACATCCAACGTGACGTTTTTTCGTTTATAATTACATGCAAATCCAAAGTTTAACACCTTATAATATATTTTTTTTTAAATTGGTAACATAACCAAAATAGTACATTAATTACTCTTGTATTTGATTTCACTCAATACGCGACGCATGGCGTTGTGTATTAAAAGTATGTCCCTAGCTTTAGGTTTGTTTTAGTTTTTACGTGACGGTGATTTTGTCAATTAAACTTGTTTATTTCTATAAATTAGTGTAATAGTTCGCTTTAGGTACGAGATTTATCGTCGTTTTTGTTCCATATCATGTAGTCCGTAGTCTGTTTAATCACACAAACAAACAAAAAAACATGCTGTGTTTATTATTATTACGTATTTAATCGTATTAACTGGAGTTTGTAGGTGTTATAATTATTATATTCGGGTGTAGTCACACCTGCACGATCGATATCGTGTCGATCCTAGAACAATGTTATCATTTTTCCTAGAACAATGGATCATTTTTTTTTATTTAACGGCTCTGGATTCTAGTCCTTTTGAGCCTATTATCGTAGATCAGTGATTTTCAAGTTAACTTGACAGTCGAGTTCGTTAATCTGACAGGTATGGAAATGTCAAATATTGGCATGTCTGTACAAATTATGACAGGTTTACGTAAACACTCATGTCACATTAGGTAACTTTTAAATATATTTTCAGTCAATCGAATAAAGCCTTTAATCGATCAGTCGATATCTAATTAATTCAATTTAATATTTATTTATTCAATTTAGGTACATTGTACACTAATTAATGACGTCCGAAACTTGTAAAACATGATGGTGATAATCAATTACGGTATCTTGAAACTAAAGCTACGAGGGTTCCAAACGCGCCCTGGTCTGAGAAGAGCCAAACTCAGGTCACAACAAACTCAGCCGGGTTTTTTTCAAAATTATCACCATCTCACAAACATCGTATATTTAGTAGAACTTTATTTAACAATTACATAAGTCGACGTTGATCGATCGATTTGTGGTTGCTTGATATATATGTTACCGTAAAATTGCAAAACCCGTTAGATTAAAATCTAACTAGCGAAATTGTAAACTGTCGGCAGATTACAATTTAACGCATTATTTTTCGGTAGATTGTAATCTTTTAGGTATATTAACCCGATAAAACATAAGTGATTGTTTATGTCGAAACCTAACCTAACCCACAAGAAAGAGCCAAGAAAACGTAAAAACAATGATATTCCAAAAATTTACATTCATAACATTGAACGGTTTACAATCTGTGGTCAGTTTACAATTTCGCTAGTTAGTTAGATTACAATCGAGCGGTTTTTGCAATCTTACGGTGACATATACACAATCGATTCTAGACAGAAAATCGATTAAAAAGTTCTTAGTCTATAAAATCGATGTTGAGACGAGTATCGATTTATGTCGATTGTGTGGGTGTGTCACTACCCTTATGTAGGGTGCGGTGGCGGATTTGTATAGATGTAGATTCAATATTAAACGAAATGAAAAAAAAGTTATTTAAGAGTTTTATAAAATATTTAGTACATACATACATACATACATACATACATACATACATACATACATACATACATACATACATACATACATACATACATACATACATACATACATACATACATACATATAAAAATAAACAAATAGATTTATGGAGATATAAATAGCATTGTATCTAATATGCATGTATATTCACGTTAGATAGAGCGAAATTAATTGTTAATTACCGTGTATTATTAATTAATTAATTGTTCTTTAATCGATGGAGTTTAAATGCGATTTACTTTACGAATGCTGTTTAGTTACGTTTAAGCTTTTCCGTATTGTTTTGGATATTTTATTTAGTTGTACACTAAGAAAAAGTGTCCAATGAGGAAAGTCAAACTATTAATATTATATTAGGTTACTTCACCAACCGATTTTTTTTTAACCACTGCATGTTAGCCCTTGACTGCGATCTCACCTGATGGTAAATGATGATACAGTCTAAGATAGTAGCTGGCTAACCTGTTAGGGGCATGGCAGTTATATTAAACCCATACCCCTATTCGGTGAATACCCGTATGACGTCATGAAGTCTTCTATTCTCTCTTGCTTTCTGATACAAACTTATTACACTAACTAATCTAGTTTTGAAATTTCAGACCTAAAATTAAGCCAGCTATCGATTTATTATATTAATGTCTGAGAAAAATTATTATAGTAAAAGTGAAACCCATGAAAAATATCCTTTTTAGAGTACATTTCAATAAAGTATAATATTATATAAGAAAATATAACACACTGGGAACTGGGAGGTCTCGGGTTTGGTTCCCGGCTGGTATAATTTGGGAATTTATAATTTCTAAATCATCTTCGAAATCTTACTCATAATCATCGATAGGGCATATCGAAATTTGTTTGATACTTTAAATATTAGATAACTAAATAACATATCCAAAGATACGGAACAAGTCGGCTGGGCTAAAGTACCTATTTAGTGACTATTATTATTTTATTTTTGCCCAAATATTTAACAATATTGCTCTATGCCTGGGTACTCCCAATATAACACACGTATATTCATTGGACAGGTCCACTTTACTAAATATTATTTTTTAATTCATGATTTGTGATTTTTTATGCGATTTTTATCCATAAATATATCGTTTATTAAGTATATTATTTATAAGTGCACAAGTGAATATTTCAATTACGACTATAGGAACAGTCTGTGTCAGATTTAGCTTCATATAAACTCAATTAAACATTGTAAATATGCAATGTTTTATGTTACTTAATTCTTTTCCCGTAAGGGATATATTTTTCATGGGGGAATTCTATCAACTAATTTGACTTGTTCCCTATTTTACAATAAACTTTATACTCTGCAATAATATTTATGACTACGTAATATAATCTATCTATTATACTAATTACGATTTTCGTCATGCTACATAATTCATACCATTTCATATTCTTGTTTATAATGATCTGCACTTTGTATTTTTCAAATATTTTCGGAGGTTTACAAAAGTAAAGAAGTATCTTGTAATTTATATAATATATTTATATTTATCTTAGCTGTTCAGTGATATTTGTTCATCAAAAGCCATTTGAGCGAGACCTAAAGGAGTTGGAGTTTAACTCTCCAACTCTTTTAGTCTCGTTCAAAACGTCAGATTATTTGAATGTACACTATTCAGCATGTAATTAACTCACTCTACCTTAATCTGACGCTCTCGAGTATTTCTGATAATCGATTTTATTTATCTAATATTCTGATCTGATGTCCTGATGATCGATTTTATTTATCTAATATTCTGATCCGATGTCCTGTTGATCGATTTTACTTATCTAATATTCTGATCTGATGTCCTAGACAGACCCACCAATATACAGGGCTCATATATGGTGACGGTACTCTACAGGGTCCAAAGAATCCCCCTTTATATTAATCTGCCGCGCTGGAGTATATCTGTCACCGTAAGATTGTAAAAACCGTTAGATTATAATCTTACTCGCGAAATTGCAAACTGTCCAAAGGTAACAATTTAACGCATTATTTTTCGGTAGATTGTAATCTGTTAGGTATATTAACCCGATAGAACCTAAACACTGCCTGATTGTTTATATCGAACCCTAACCTAACCTACAAGAAACAGATAAGAAAACGTAAATACAATGAATATTTCAAAAATTGAAACTCAGAACATTGAACGGTTCACAATCTGTCGACAGTTAACAATTTCGCGAGTTAGATTATAATCTATCGGTTTTTACAATCTTACGGTGACATACCCAAAAATCCCCTCTTTGGCTCCCCTAATAGGTTTTATGTTGATTGAATAAGTTTGCCCACTGTCTTAGCCTTAATTCGGTTGGTTTATAATTATATAGCCATTGTGTGGTCGTGTCGAGGTATTTCTAGACTACTCTTGGGATCAAATAGATAAAAACAAAATAAACGGTTATTTGACACAATCCTTGACCACTTGTATGAAACACTGGCAAGTTTGAACTCTATCGAAGAATTATGCTCGTTTCAGCCCCTTATCATTTAGCAAGAATACTCGAAGTTATGGAAACGTAAACAAAATTAAATAGGGAGTAAATAATTTAACAGCTCGTGACTTGAAAGGCTGTAGTGTGGATCGTACCTTATTGTAAATTATTTCATCGATCTACCTACCATAGGTAAAAACATCCTACCAAAAGTTTTTATTTCTTTATGACAACATTAAATAAGTATATATTTTATTTTTAATGTTTTAGTAATACATTAGCTTTGCTGCCTGACAATAATTAATTTATAAATTTAGTTTCATTCATTTGTAGATTTGTTTTCGTAGTTTTAATGTTTAACGATTTTGAACTATTTTAGTTTATCGAGCATTGTATTGAGAATACGTGAAATTACGACATTAATCCATACTCATAAATTCTAATTTGTGTCTGTCTGTCTGCTACTATTTAACGTCCTATCTTTTCAACCGATATTGACGAAAGGTACAGAGATAGGTTGTATCTCGGAGAAGTACATAGGCGGACGAAGTCGCGGGCATCATCTAGTACAAAATAAATTACTTATCACAATTTTAAAAGGTTCTAACTTCTTTTATTCAAAGTAATTTTCAGTTCTTTCTTTTTCTCCTGACCAAATCGTTGGCCAAAAAGTTGATAAATCTGACCAAAATATTGAATTATGGTCAGCTCATAGAAAAAAACATTACAAACCTTACTAGAACTTTAATAATCGTCGGTGATTTTAACTTATTCGGATATAATGCTTTTTTTCGTTTTACACATTACGGGGTGCATCTTTTATGACTTTATCTAATACCTACATTTTTTTTACTACATTTCATTCGCTTTGTACGAAAATTACCTTCACTTTTATTAAAAAATTTAAAAAATTGTGACTTTTACAGTGTATAAAAGAAATGTTGACAGACTTTTTTTTATAGACAGTGCCTACGTAACACGTAAAGTTATAGCTATGTCTGAGTGTAATTTTGGATTTTTTGGGTGAAATATGCAGAAAGTGCAAAACAATAGTGTTAAAAAAGATACATCCCGTAATATTATATGCGTTGTTGTAACTTGTAGTTATGTAGTAGCGATATTCCTCTTAGAAGAGTTTAGTCAATGATCTCTCAATATTATATCTAATACCTATTACTCATACTCGGCCCCCCGACACCTTGGCGTGAATATATCGCTTGTATTTTTTATCGCGAAATACGATGTTTGGCTAAACGATATTTAAAAACAAATTGTGCAACTACACTTTCTAAGGTTTCGTGCCAAAATGACTTCAATTTTAAACAATTTGCCTAACACTTCTTCGATTCTATTTTAATTAATAATTTCACCACTAATAAATATTTAGGAAATTAATTAGTTTTTGATACTAGTAAAAACTGTGAAGACTAGTGAAGAAGAATATACTATCGGTTTATTTAAATTATGAAAGTGTTACTTTTAACGTGTTATTTATAAATATTGTTACAGTCAAATGTCATATTTCGTGTCATTATTTATCGACTAGCAGTTTCATTTCGGATTTTTGGGGTTTATTTTATTTATAAGTGTAGTAACAAAAGTGGAATGTTAACATAACATAGTGTTTTTCTTTCCTAGTTTGTAAAGGTATTGCTTATTGGTTTTTTAATCGTGATTTAATTATTGCCTTACTATTTACTATTATATTGTATAAGATGTCAAATGGGGCATATCGTAATGGCAAAATGGGAACTAGGTCCTATGAAAATTGACTATACTATACCTTGTCCATCATACTATGTATTTTTTTTGACAGGTTATTATAGTGCTGTTCGAATTGCATCAAGCTTCCGATTCATTTTATCGGTTAAAATCTAGTGTAATTTCGGTTTTGGTATATTATACGCGGTACTTTAATAAATAATTAATTATTATACTGCATCCCTTTATAGAACAACTATATTCTTGACAGTTTTGTTAAGGCTTTACTGACAGGGAATAAATAATTTGACAGGTGTGACTAATGTCAAATTGAAAATAGTATCTTGGACCAGGTATAAAACCAATGCAATCTGTCCATCGATTCTGTGATTTCATTCGATTGTATTATAAAAGAAACTGATTGTAAATTTGGGTTGTTGCAATAAATTTTAGAAAAAATGCGTTCGCTAAAAAAGCAGTTGTACCTAATGATGCCCCCAAATGTATGTATATTTAGTTTTAATTAGTTTCACCTTAGTTAAAACGTCTCCCGTTAAATAGACAATAGGTATCTTGGGTACTTGACAATTTGTTTTTAAATAATATAATAAAATAATTCCAAGGCCGCAATTAACTCGTTAAGTCGCTTACATGAGTAACTCACGTAATATCTTGTATCGTTTGCAAATGTTAGTTAGTAAGTTACTTACGTTAGCTATTTACGCAAAAACTACAATTATAATTTCGGCCTTACATGTCCTTACATGGAGAATTTTTATTATACTATTAAATCAAAATAGATTCAATTATTTTGATTGTAGTGTTAGGCTACATAAAAGTATTAAGATTAAGAAAAAAAATCATTTTTTATTTCACTATTTGAGCTTAGTTTAATGTGAAAGAATCTTTCTCTATTTCTTATAACGTGCAAAGATTATGGCGAAAACAGAACTGACGTCTCTAATCAGTATTGACGTTTCTGCCTAATATAAGTGTAATAAAAGTTTCTGCATACTACTTATAATTTTTTGCATTGAAAATTTATTTTTGTTTTCAATGTAGCCAAGTACCCGATAATGTTATAACTTTTATCGATCGATATAATGTACAAATACCTATTCGCTATTTGTAAGTTGTATAATAATATTCTCAATGTATATTCAAACGCTAGGTTTTCTTATTATTAATTATAGCTTTAGTTTGTTAATCACATCCCCCAACGCACATTTGGGTTATATTATATTATTATTATCGATTTCCACTGTGATTGTAATGAAACTACCTACTGTAATTTTTAATTTGCGCCGTTGAAACTGTTATTAATAGGCTTAATTTTCTTTGACTTCATGTAACATTGTAATGTTTAACTGTACTTCGGTACGAGCTGAGAGCTAATTATATACGATAATGGGTATTTTAATGATTTAATTTAGTTTGTAGTCGCTAGCGTTCGCAGGCGGGCGGAACCGTTAACATATTTTTTGGTGATCAGGGGATTAATAGCACTGATATGTTGCTTAAGGTTATTTTTTCTTCATTTTATTAATCACATAGTTATTATGAGAGAATTGTAAATAAACATCCAGATACCCCTTTTTATTTTACTTTTATTTTCGTATCCCGTTTCCATTTCGTTACGTTTAGTTCTTTTTTTTTTGTTGTTAAATATGTGGACCTGTCAAATTGGAACACTATGTTTCAGCACCGCCGTGGTCCAATAACACGCAAAGATATTAAAACATTATTAGCTCCACACGTGAGGTTTACTAAAGATTCGAACACAAGACACCGAAGGGTCTGCCTTCATATACGGTACGGCATTTTCATGTGACGAATTGAAATATAATGAAACTTGATACTTTGACAACAAAATTGAAATTTGGTGATTGGTGATTATCGTAGGTTCATAAACTTTGGCCTACTGTGCCTAAAGTGTAAATTTAAATTTTATTGTCATACATATTTCTATTCGTCGTGAGAAAAAAACCCCTGCCGTGTATTGTAGATTCATAATCTACGTACTACATCTACAAGGTAATAATATAGATCTCTGGGTATAACGTTAACTACAACTGAGAAGACCAGTTACGCATGTGGTGCCTCTGCCCGATTTAAAACTAGCTACTCTTTGACATTGAGAAACTTATGACAAGTTTGTTCGAAAATGAAATGCACTTATTTTATTTTTACCTATAGGACCATGATATTCTACTCAGAATAAAGGAAACGAATAGACCAAGCTTTTCACCAGACTATGACGCCTATTTGATGGCACTGAGGTAAAGCAATACTACTATTCAACAACAGAAGATTGTATTTTCTTGCATAGATAAATAAAATGTCGTGTGTGCGTGAGGCTTCTGTCTATTTTTTCCTTTAGTCCGCGTGCCTTCTAGTAGTGAACATGACTTGCGCATTTTTGTACCTTATCACATTGTTATAGAGGCTAAGGTCGCTTGGCCGCGGCCGGAGCCCGCGAGGCCCTTGTAGTCAATAGAGGCGACGTCGCCCGAGCTGCTGTCTCGACAATAACCCAGTGTCAGACAATAATCATTCTTATGATTTGCCTCTTAGTAGAAAATTTCGTTCGCCCTTTATTATAGCTGGAGAGGTGGTGGTAATTTTTTTGTGGGTGCTTGATATAGTCTGTCGGTTTTTAAAAAACCTACGACCTCTGCTGAAATTTGACAAGAGTAGAAAACTTTGATTTGCAGGTCGATTGCAAAAGTAATTTCACATTGCTACAATTTCAATATTAAATCTAAAATCACAGCTGAGCCAAGAATAATTCAGGCGATTGCGTTCTAACTTACTGTAGCTATCCAATTAAGGAAATCTAACTTTGTTAGTAGATTTTGAGAAATTTTTGCGAGTTGCAAAATAATATCAAGATGGAGGAAGATCCGCACCGAACTTTATCTATCTCCATTCATTTAAGTGCATTATGTATAGATGCTTAATAGAGAATTTAAAATAAAAAATATTTCCGCAATACACCTTTGATATAGGAAAAATCTAACTGTACTTAGTAACAGCAATCTAGCCATTTACTAAGGACCATTTTGGTTCACGTTTTCACGTTTTTTGGAAGCGCTTTATTACTTATGCTTTCAACTTAAATCAAGCACCACCTGAAAATTTGCTATCGGCTCTTTGACCATTAGTGGAAAATAGTTATACATTTTTTATATAGTTCTAGAATACTCTGCATGGATAGGCGGTATCGTTCTAGTGTTTGTTCAATATAAATGTTTTAAATAATAAAATAATAGGTACCCTTTTTAAAAGTGCAATAGGTACAAATAATCAGTAGAAACATCGACATTCGACAGTGATGTGCCAATATCTTCTATCTTAGGTCATTAGATTTTCCAATCTATGTCGACAAATTACCATAATCAAATATACCATACCGACATAGTTTGGTGTCACGAAAGAAGTCGAGTAGAACTTTTGCATTGAAAATGGTACATTTATATACCATGGTATGGTATACCTGTGTAGTTCTCAAGTTCCTAATTTACTTCTAAACTAACTAACTCGAAATTTTGCATGCATATAGTTACACTCTATAACGTAGACTTACACTAAGAAAGGTTTTATAGTAATTCAAATGCGCAGTTAGTTTTTATTCATTTTCATAATCATGTAGTTATCATGTCAACCAAGGTACCCAAATAAAATAGAAGATTATTATTAAATCAAACTAAAAACCTAGGTACTCTGCGCATTTCAATTTCATCAAAATTGACTTTGCTAACTAAAACAATAAAGATCTTAGGATTTAATACTGATTATCACCGACATTCAAAATAATGAATGTGATAGAAATTTATAAAGTGACGAAGGATCTGGGAACGTATCGCATCAAAGAAAACCAAAATGGAGGTCATGAGTTCAATACCTTCAGCAATGAGGAAGACCACAGTAGATATTGGCACTTACTTTTAGTTTTACAATAGATTTAATTTCTAGAATATTTTAGAATATACTTAGGGTCCTACAGTAAGATTTTTTTAATTAAATTTTCAAAATCTGAAACTTATTAACTTCGTAACTCGTTAAACATTAAGCGAAAGTAAGAATTTGACAAAAATCATGGCTGTTTAATGTATATGTCTATTTATAATAGTGTAAAATATAACTAGGTATGCATATTTTAGTAAATGATCAAAGTAAAATTATAATAAAGTGGTATAACTGTATATGTAAGTAATTTATACTTAATGATTTCCGATTTGACCACTTTATGATACACATTTTGTAATGTACCTTGATATATCGACTGAATGTTATAGTATTTTATATGTGCTTATATTAGAGGCAGCTATTAGAAAAATGGTCCTAGATTTTTGCAATTAAATACCCATAGGCAGCACTTATGCTGAAGGAAAGTTTCATGCCCTACGTCCACTGGAGGGAAAATTGCATAAAAAACCGAAATCTTTTTTTTTATCCACTACAAGTTAGCCCTTGACTGCGATCTCACCTGATGGTAAGTGATGATGCAGTCTAAGATGGTAGCGGGCTAACATGTCAGGGGCATGGCAGTTATATTAAACCCATACCCCTTTCCGGTTTCTACACGGCATCGTACCGGAACGCTAAATCGCTTGGCGGCACGTCTTTGCCGGTAGGATGGTAACTAGCCACGGCCGAAACCTCCCACCAGGCAATCGCCATAAGATGTTTTATAAAAGGGATTCGTGATGATGAAAAGCCACAAAAAATGAGTAATTCGCTAGTGGACGCCTGGATTTTTACTGCACATTAAATAGTTGTTACGATAGATATCTAGTTACCTACATATTTAAAATCTTAAACTTAAATTAATGGAGGCGAATTTAATTTCCGAAAACCTGGTTCCATTTGAATAGTATTCTTTTAAATTCATCAGTTTTCAAGACTACAACAATCTAAAGTGCATAAAATCAAACGTATGGAATAGACGTGTGTTTAGCGCTAAAGCTTTCGTAAAAATACCAATATTTTCGATTGAAACATCTAAATCGAAGAATCCTGAATCCGAAATAATGATAAAAACAAATTTTATGACATAATATAATCATTGTAATTTATGTATAATTAATTCGATATATTCAGTGACGATTAGTCGCACAAATTAAATTTTTCCTGGTGATTATAATAACAAGTCTGACTCCACATTACTAGTGTTTGCTGCTGATCCTAGGCTCTATCAGCCGAATAGCTAGTATGACGTTTGGGGGAGGTGCTGCAAAAGTTTCTTTTGTATAATGGTTTGTCTTCGTTACTTGAGCTGAAAATTGGTTAAACTGCCAGATATTACTGAATGCAATATTTACTAGGCACTCAGACAAATCATGTCCCTACTAGTTTTATTTGTTTATTAAACCATACAATGTCCATGACCAGTATAAAAATATATCAAAATCTCAGAACTGGGGAATCTAGCGGGCTGACTGGCAAGTCCAGTTTAAAATATGTTTACAGAAGGAAGAGGAACTATATTACCTACTAAATTTCTACTATTGTTAAGCACCTCTTCAATCTTCCCACCAGCTCTTAGCATATTCTAGTGTTAACTTTTATATATTCGACGTTCTATATCTACCTAATAGGTATGTGTGATAATAAGATTAAGCTTTCAACTAGATGAAGTACAATGAATTCTAATGATTAACTCATAGGCCAATGTTTATTAACATTATTTTTACACTGTCTATAATCTATATGAATGTGATTTTGTCAGTAGAAAGTAACTTTTAACGTGTTAAGAGCCTAGCACACATTGGCCCAACGTATTCGGCGAACGAATACCTACAGAGCCACTTGCCGTAATATTACGCGATCAAACTAAGAATAAGAGGAATATGTCACTTGAAAATTACGGTTCATAAGAAAAGTTATTTGCTTAGCGAAATATTTTCAGCTATAATATGTAGATAAGTCCACAAAAGCTACAGAAAATATATTTTCAGCTATGAGGTCACAATATAGCCGAAATTCAGACCAATTCTTAGTTAAAATGCGTACGACGAACCCAGGCTGGCCTGTCGACTTTAGTAGGTTTTCTTGATGCAATCACAAACATCGTTAACATATAGACATTCGCCAACGCATTGGCCCAATATGTACTGGAGCCATTAGAGATATTGCGCGGTCCAGTTTGTCATACATTAAAAATAATTAAAATACGCTCTGGTAATGTAAATTTTAAGATTAATCTATACCTACTCATATAACTTTTTCTAAATACAAGTTTACATAATCTTATAATACAATACGACACGATAAATCTTTTCCAATGCTTTTCACGTTGTTAGTTAAATAATCGTAAGTGTTAAAACATAAATGGCATCATAATAAATAAGTCTGTTTTTACCAAAATATTTTTGCCGTCCATGTATCGTACCTATAAAGCGTGCGACAGACAGACAGCTGGACTGCTATATTATAATTATATTGACTATTTAAATTATAATAATTTCATTTTAACTACGTCTTGTATTTCGACACAGAAACCAACGTTAATACAATATAGATATTTAAGTATTTTATATGTATACATATTATAGAGCTTATAGAGGGATTAGGGCTGTAGGTGATGAAATGCAATGATTTGGCTGCTGCAAAAACTAAACCACTGTGGGGGGGGCAATCTAAAGGCCGTGTACTCACGTTAATCAACATAATATAATTGTCTCGTTGGTCCAGAGGTTAGCACTTAGCATGTGTGACTGCGAATGATGAGATCCTGGGTTCGATTTCCGGAACGGGCCATAATAAAGTATTGGGTTTTTCTTACAAGAAATTCTCAGTAGGTACTAGCCCGAAGTTTGGTAGTTTCACCCCCGTGCTTCGGAAAGGACGTAAAGCCTTCACTCCTGTGCCTGATCTCACACTCCGTCCCATCGGACTATGGAAGTAAGGGAATAGAGAGTGACACCTGTGTTTGCGCGTACACTTGTGCACTACAATATCACCTGTGCAGATGGCTATTCTAGATGGTGGCATAATTATGGTAGGTTGGCACACGTCGTCGTGGCAGAAATTCGGTCGGGAGGACACGTTAATAAAAATATAAATTCGGAATAAAATATATCTGTCATCGAAAGATTACAATTTAACGCATTATTTTTCGGTAGATAGTAATCTGTTAGGTATATTAACCCGATAGAACCTAAGTGCCCTGATTTTTTATGTCGAACCCTAACCTAACCTACAAGAAACAGACAAGAAAACATAAACACAATGATGATGATATTTCAAACATGTACACTCGGAACATTGAACGGTTCACAATCTTTCGACAGTTTCGCGAGACAATTTTTTGACATTGAAAGAGGGATTTCATTGGGATATAGGTACGACGAAATTCACGAATTCACGATTCACGTATTATTACGAGTACCTAGGCAACTTCCAGCCATACGTAGGTATATATATGTCACCGTAAGATTGTAAAAACCGTTAGATTTTAATCTAACTCGCAAAATTGCAAACTGTCGAAAGATTAGGTACAATTTAACGCATTATTTTCCGGTAGATTGTAATATATTAGGTATATTAATCCGATAATATACCTACCTGATTGTTTATGTCGAACCCTAACCCAACCTACAAGAAACAGACAAGAAAACGTAAATACAATGAATATTTAAAAAATTGAAACTCAGAACATTGAACAGTTTTTACAATCTTACGGTGACATATATACCTTTAGTAGTTAACTTCAAAGCAAGAGTAATAAATTAGATCTCGTCATTGTTTTCCAGCTAAAATAAAGCATGCAAAAGAGTCAAATTCCAGCAACCAAATCACTGCATCGAAAACGATATCAGTGATGTCCTAGCGTAGACGGCTTTTTGTCTTAGTTAACTTATCAGAGGTTTATAGAAGCTGTGGGTATAGTGTTAAATCGCGTAGCTAACGTACCTAGGTATATTAAGTATATTAAATCATCTTTCATTCGTTTGATGTAACTATTATACGTAAGTACCTTTGCGCCTGAAACAACGGGAATTTTATGTAAAAGCTAAAATGTTTTATAAAGGCTTTGTTTTCAGTAAATTTAAGGTAAAAATAAAAACGTATTTACCTTCTGAGGTTACCTATTGAAGATGACTAAAATTCTTTTCTTTTTGTGCTTAATATAATAGTAAAAATAAGGCTTCCTGCAACAGAAAGATTTATCTTGTAGATAATATTTAGGTAGAATGTTATTTTAGATTTTCTATTGAAATTATGTACCTATCGAAAATTAATAATTAACTTAAATTTAACAATTATTTTATATTGTAACGAATCCCGTTGTGGCTTACGCTATGGAATATGATGGCGCCAGTTCTAGATAGATGTGTAGAAAGAATTATTTCTATAAAATGTGATTTAAATGTCCAGATTATTCGATATTTGCTGTCTTCTATATTACATACATTAAGGTTAATCCTATTAGCGTCCAGTGAGATTTTGTCTATCTGTGTCTAATGTTATAGTTATCTGTGCGCGGGATAGCGCGCAACGAACTTAAATTACCTTATTCAATTGCTAATAAGTAGACACCTTTTGACAACTCTCATCTATGTATTTCACATGAGTAACATAACGAAGATTTGGCAAGAAGGTAGCGCCTTGTTAGCATTTGAATAAAGAAATACCTACACCTATTTATGCTAGAATAGATTCAGTAAATGTAGGTCTACGACCAAATTAGAGGGTAATATTATATCTTGAAACGCAAATATTATAGACGTTATTTGTAAATCGTACGCTACGGTCTAGCACTGAGGGCACGAGGGGGACTTAAAGTACAAATTTATCACACATCCCTCTCTCCCCAACGCTTTAAGCTCTTTTCTTATATACTAGTATTATATAAGAGAAGAAGTTGCATATAACATTGTTTCAAAAGGTTAAATGTTGTATTAGATACTCGTGGATCAGGATTTCATAATTTGCATCGTTTCTGTGGTTATTATCGAATGACTTTATAATATAAAAACCTAACCTCACAATTTAATAACTTATTTATTATATACTTAATCACATGGATGTACTAGATTTGTGGTAGCATAGTTGAATATCGGTGACAGGATCACGTTTTCGAATTAAATCATAATTTTATAAAAAAAAAAATTGATGTGCCTAAGTGTAATATTCTATTAACATAGTTAGTGTACATAATTATAATAATTAGTTATTTTATTACATGTCTTCGGACATATTTTTCAGTGTCCGACGCATTGTAAACTTAATTAAAGAATACTTCGTATTAATATGTCGCCTGTTGGTTCTGAAGTGTTTTAATGACAATAACATCTAATTTGCTGCAATCTTTTTGTATAGGTACGTCAAATGTTCTATTCCTTTTTCTG
The DNA here is from genome assembly GCA_964035005.1 of Erebia palarica. Taxonomy (NCBI): domain Eukaryota; kingdom Metazoa; phylum Arthropoda; class Insecta; order Lepidoptera; family Nymphalidae; genus Erebia; species Erebia palarica. The sequence continues at coordinate 17,579,354 of OZ035995.1, forward strand.
TGTATCTTATCATAATCAATGTTTCTATGCCTACTAATTAGATACATATTTAGGATATGTTCACTCTATAAGTATTCCTGCTACTTACGAAGCTAAGTGAAAAGATCTAAATTAAAAAAAGCGTAGAACGCAATATTCCGTGTAGGTATCTGTCTTATCGTTTGTGCTCCCCCTAAGTGTGTAAATTAATTTCTTTTTCATTATGAAAACATAATATTTGGAGTAGCTATTTGCACTGATATACTTATATCTACTCACTTTACTAACTATACCTGCCTATTTTTCTGTATCATCAATTATTTCTTGGATTTCCGTAAATTCAAATCAAAATTTAATAATTGTACTGACTAGTTGGTAGGCAATTTTCTATTTAGATGTTACTTTCACTATAATTATTGTGGACACGTAGTTCAATACGTTAGAGTTTTAGAATTTAGGTACCAAACATTTTTACTTATATGTATAGGCACGCCACAGAATTTATTGCAATTCAAAACCTATCTAGTCAGTTTTTGTAATGAATGTGTGGAGACGATGTATGGTTGTATCATTGTATGGTAGACAAGAGAGTGTTGTGGCGTTGGGTTTACTAAATGGTTAAATTATTCTATTATGTATTATCATCTATACTCGCCGTGTACACGAATTATAATGGGTATCGGTAGTTGTGTAGACTTGATTGTGATATCAATAAACATTTTCATACGAGCATCCAATGATTCGTTTTATTTTTACCCACACAATAACTGACGCAGTCGCGTTTATTTCAAAACTACCCACAAGGAAAGTAGTTTTATACGGAATCGTACCTGAACGTTAAATTGCTTGGCGACATGTCTTTGCTGATAGGGTGGTACTATAGACATGGCCGCAGCCTATAAGAGAAAATTCGGGAATTATAATTCGCTAAATTGATCAGAGGTGAAACCCGGACCCTCCTAACTATGAGACCTCAGGGCTCACCACTACGCGACGCTAACAGGAAAATTATTAAATAATAGGTGTTTGCAAATATTCTTTGGTATAAAATCAAAGCCTAGCCTACTGTAGCCTGTACCAGTGTAGGTAGGTACATTTCACAGGGGTTATTAGAGCGTATGGACATTTCGTACTCAGTTCATTCTATAATATTCTATCTATAATTAGATCTATAATCAAATGGAAATTTACGTCAATGCAAATTTTTCACAATGACAGTCAGCAAATAGGTATTCTAACTATGCCTACCCTAGCTTCGAGGGTTATATTATTCTATGGTTTAGTACAAAGGTCTGTGCCATAGACTATAGGACCATAGACCATATGATACGTAATATTGACGTTCAGATTGCACAAAGTATAGTCCCACCAACTTAACTGGCCCGGTGGCCAAATTTGGAACTAGGTAATCTATGTCTGTTTAGTTTTTGGTTTTTAAAATAGCGACGCTGTCGCCGGGCCAGTTAAGTTTGTGGGACTATTATTAATTTTCGTACATAATATGTACCTACTTATAACTTTCATCCTTAACCTTCCATAACCTTGTTACCTTCATCGGTATAATACATACGTCGTATTCATATACTTAATACTGGTTACTCCTTTGTCCAAGTATTCGAAGGCTCTCTGGGACGTCCAAAACTGACATACAGCTTTCAGGTTATACATATTTATGTATGCATACAGCAGCCGTTGAAAGTAGCTAGGTATTAAAGTAAGTTCCAAATTATTTTTCAAACTGAAACTATTTAGGTAGGTAGCTTACGAAGTAGTCCATTTACTCACTAATTTGGTCAATATTCTTGTAAAGCTTTTTGCCTTTACTTCAAAGGTGAAAAATGAATACACGTAGGTACTTAACTACCTAATTAATTGAGTACTTAGGTAGTAGAAATCAAATCCCTTTACCAAATTGGCTTTCAACTTCGAATCAGAAAACCTATTTGATAACAGCTGATTAATACCTGATAATCGGTGCTCTATTTTCTCAAAATTATCAAAACTAATAATTTCTTTAAAAATAAAGGGCATTAAATTCTAAGGTTTCAAAAGAAAACAACAGGATACCGTATGAAGTAAGTTTTTTTAAAACTAATTTTAAGTTTTATACATTATACATAATAGATATGATATGGAACTCAAATACACTATAGAATATTATACTAGTTAGAAAACATTTGCCGAAATATTTACAGAATTACACTAATGTTGCAATGTCGGAGTCGGACAACAGTCTTACGACTATCGGACGACCTAGTTATACATATAGTGTTTTAAGTTATACAGAGCTAGTTATTGGATAGGGTTCCTTGGGGATCTTTCTCAAAAAAATCCTCTTACGTAAAATTAAGTTGTATGGTACCTTTTTGGCACTGGAGTTTACATAAAATTTTGCCTCTAGAGCTTCAATTACAGACATACATTTTTTTTTTTTTTGTGTATCCCTTAAAAGTTTTCGACTGTGTAACGCTAAAGGACTGTCAAGTTAACTGTCAATATTTCTTCAATACAGGGCTGGAAAAATGTTTCGATACTAGTCACCAGTAACGTTACGCAAGTATTGATAGCGCCAACTGCAATATTGATACTTGCGTTAGTTAACATACCGAGTTTTAATCTTTACTTAACTGGGTTTCGAACAAAATGCTTAAAGTTATAACCTGAGTTTAAGATTTCATCGTTTAGTTATATCCACGTAATTCGTAACGTATTTTTGTTAAACGAGAGGAATTTTCGACAGATGACAATCACAGTCCTTAAACGAATGAGCGTCGATAAGAGCACATTTTCCGCCGTTTAATAAATTACACGTTTGTGCACATTATATACAGTGATGCGGAAACGTACACTAAAGAGACCTTCTTCAAAACGTCTAGTCGAAACCAACACAAACCGTACATTAATTAAGAAAAATTTATATAATAACAAAAATAAAATCATATTTTTTGATGTATTAAATTATTTCTCATACGCTCAAACAAAATAAAAACCAGGGATACTGCTTTTTTATCTATTGCGGCTTCCAAGCTTCCTTACGCTCGGTAAAGCTAATAATTACTCGTATTTTTAAACAAACAAAAAAATATATAATGACAAATTGCATACAGTTAAATTATGTTCTGAGATCATATTTAATACATCACAGGTGTTAAAGAGAATATATTAAAATAAATTATAAGAACGTAGTGTGCTTCTATTTCCGCGTCCAAAGTTCCGAATACAATCTCTTTCTTCCTAATTAAAGACAAGAACAACTTCAGACGCCGTCATGTCCACACATAATTTGGTGAGTGTACAGAAATACTGCGAATATACCTAAACGTAGTACCTGGTTTTAATAGGCATGATGACTGATTTTGAAAAATGGTCAGATTATGTTCGGAAGTATCTACTATTTCGATGAAATATCTTATTTCAGCGGAAATATAAGGTTTAGTAGAAAAAATTTGCATTTGAAATTTAAATTTTAAAATTCACGCCAAAACGCTCGCGAGTGTCATGGCGTCGTTTGTGACGTCACTATTGTTTTTACCAATGTACTAGAATGCAGTGTGCAGTAAACAATAGTGTGACGTCATTCGCTTCTTAGTTTTTAATCCATTATGGCGGATTGGTGTGTTTTATAGATTTATTTTATCAAAATAAATAGAAGAATAAATAAGTTTTTTATAATCCATGAATCCTATTTCATTAGATAAATTCATAATTTCATTGATTCTTGGTTACTGTCATCATGCCTATTGTCTTACTCCGAACATCACTATGGCTAACTTGGCACTATTGTATTTTCAATAGTTTTTTTTTTTAATATGATAAAACTATAAAATTTGATTTTACAATATTTCAATCTTTGCATGCAAATAATAATAAAATTTTACAATTTGGCAAATCACACATGCAATTGAATAAATATATAGATAGTATAAAATTATTTTGAGATTTACTTTGAATAAGTTTGCGAAATCATTACGCAATTTTTTAATTAAACATTCAGTCTACTCAATTCAACTTTTGAAATGGGTTGTAAGATATGTAAAGTAACGGTTTTTTGGCACGAATGCTATCTGTATTACGGGTATAGTTTTAAATTTTAAGTTAAAATATTCGCAGTTTTTCAGTACAGTCTAATTTGGCACATAACAACATCCGAATACAAACAATTTTAAACAATAAAATTTCAAATACTTTTAAGTGTAATCTCATAAACGAAGGTCTTGCCAATCACAATGACAAATACTTAACCAAAAATGTGAAATTTTCGGGCAAATATTTGTGGATTTATTGAATTTGGTTGTATTTTGTATGAAGATTATACCAGGCCAAGATTGTAGTCACACCAATTACCATTCGGTCATTCAGTACAAATGAATAAATGACAATTGACACGACGTAAGTTTGCATTTTATAGCTATTTTGTCCAGAGGCCATAGCTATCACTTGCACTCAGTTTAACAACTCGTGTATATGACACCGTAAAATCGTAAATACCGTTAGATTGTAATCTAACTCTTTTAATCTCGATAGATTGTAACCTTTCGAAAGATCGTGAGCTGTAACAACTGCTTACAATTTAACGCATTATTTTTCGGTAGGTTTTATTTTCGGTGTGCCCGCATACTGTGCAGGTTACCAGGCACTACCTGATCATTTATGTCGAACCATAACCTAACCTACAAGAAAGAGACAAGAAAATGTGAATACAATGAATATTTCAAAACTCAGAACATTGAACGCTTCACAATCTGTCGACAATTTACAATCTATTGAGATAATAAGCGTTACATTGCAATCTGACGGTTTTCACAATCTTACGGTGACATATATAGATTTTTATATAAACTGTGGGTAGTTCGAGCGTTTGTTCAAGAGACTACACGTAAACACAATTCGTAAATTCAAGAACAAAGTCAAAACTCTTTAGAAAACAAGTCACATTATAAAGTAAAATCTAAACACCTCGTAATGATTAATAAAGAAAACATAAAGCGTATACGCATATTACGCTCTATAAAATTAGTCTTCGCTTATTATTTATTTATTTGTCCAAGTGAAAAAATTCATTTATAATTTCATAGTTATTTTAGTCTAGACCCTAGTCAGACCTGCTCAGTGGCTTTGGCAGAACGCATCGGCGTCCAAACGCCGAATCATAAGGCGAAAATTATCGTCAAATACCATAGTATTGTATACTAATTTCTTTCACGAATAATAATTAATTTATAAATACACGAAATATTATTCAGAAATAAAATCTATAACATACCACTGAAAACAAATATTTAATGTGAATTTGTAATTCCCAATTTGAAATATTGTAAAATTCAGAATTACATTTCACTGTCTGATGTTCAACATTATTTTTGTAGCGTTGTAAAAAGCATTGGATTTTATTTCTGAAAATTTACCATGTAAGATGTACATTCGTAAACAGAAAATTAGTAACTAAATGACTTCTGTTGACTCTCCTTAATGTAAAAACCTAGCAAATGAAGAAATTTTATCATGAAAATGTAATGAAAATGAGTGTCTTTTAAAGATTTCATCGCGGCCCCCACCTAAACAGACATGAATTAATTTGTACTTTAATAAAGGGACCGCGGTTTGATGTATATTGAAAGTTTTCATCCCAAAGTATACACAGTATTTTAGAAAACCAATTAAAAAACAAACCTTTTAAAATCATAGTTATTAATAAAATAATCCATTATACAACAACGAAACTTATGTTAAGAACTTGGTTATATTGAACTTTGACACAAAACACAAATACTCAATGTTTCCATTATAATTAATTACTTATTATTGTAAAGCAATATTTTATCTATCAAGGGCTTTGACCGATACTATTAATGTACGTATGGACAAAACGTGCACCGTAGAAGCAGCCCTATATTTATTATTTAAACTGGCAATAACAATTTTGTTACGTGAACAGGCAACAAAATTTAGCTTGAGTATTTGTATTTATATTACTCTAAGTTGCGTTTGGTTGAAGGACTCTACATTACCCGACTACGTATGTGATAGTGTTTAGTGTTAATACACATTGTGAATTTGTGAGTGTTATGTTAAATTTCGGGATGCAGTTTTTTGTCAAGATTCCTTGTACTTTTCTCGCGAACCGGCGAAAATAATGCAAAGTTTCTTTATTTCAACGAAACACATCGAAAGCACTTCCACGTTTTTCAATGAAAATTTGATTTTCAAATCAACGCATAAGCATTTTCAAGGCATTTACTATTGTGACATATATTTGAAAATAGGCGAATCAAGTGTGTTAAATTAACGTCCGATATTTTAAACTTGCTATGTAAAACCGACTTTAAACCTATCTCTAACGACTAATATAACTTAATTTACTTGTCAGAGATCATATTAAACTTATAATTAATTGTCACATTATAAATATATTAACGGAGAATTGTGTTTTTGTGGTGTCCTTCCGGCACCCGAATAGTTAAAAACCGAAAGTGTTCTGTTTTTGAGCAAAATTTTGAAGAATTGTGATGCTTTTCAGTGACATACGGGATCAGAGAAATATATTATTAAATCATATGCTATTATAAATGTCTGAAACTATCTTACAAATTACTTAACATTATTATATTGTTCTCCGAGACGCGACATGCATCGTCGACAATCAAAATAAATTAAGAGATAATATAAAATAATTTGCACAATTGCCTTAAAAGAAACCCGCGCTAAAATTGAACAGTCCCATGATAACTAAAGAAAGACAGTATTCATAACATGATCTGAGGTAATTCTAACTATATTAGTTACTTTCTTGAACCGCTCGAACCGAAACAACCTATATCTGACCAATTTGAAGTAATAACTAACTAGACGACTGAAATCAGAGCCTACATTCGCTAAGACATTCAAATCGTAACCGCAATTTATAGCTTTGCAGTTATAAAGAGGTCTAACGCGACATAATTTATTTAGCGCGCAGCTACGATTTCAATGTCAAAGAATCAGGCCTCTAAAAAATATCAGAGGCCCAATTGTCTAAGCTCTAAGCAATTCGTAATCATTTGACAGCTTAAAACAGTTTTTAAGGAGTTCATACATGCTTTTTGGCGTGCAGGCATATATGAACTCCTCAACCGGTCGGATTATCGGTTTGACAAACGATTACGATTTCCTTACACAATCGGGGGCAGAACAGCGTTTTCCGGGTTTAAATCCATTTTAGTTTTCAGCTGCCTAAACAAATCTCTTTCCTGGTGTTCAATTGCTGCGGGTGTTGCACGTCACCTCGGCCTAACTGGTGCGCTTGAAATGCGCCTGCGCAAGTCTCGCCACCTTCGGGGGACGGATGTGTGCCCCGTGGCCGCATTCGTGCTTGTGTTTGTGCGCTGGAGACTTCTTCCCGGAGTTCGCCAGCCGCTTGCGGGGTTTCAAGAAATCTGGAAAGAGGAGAAACTCGAATTTAGTCAATCGATTCGCTCAGTCTGTTGTCAAGGCTTTTTAGAATTCGGGGGAGCTGAACGTGGAAAAGAAAACAACAGGTGGACTAGTTCGGAGCTCTATTTAAAGTATTCAAATACGTTTCTATTTAAATAACATAAAAGTGTGTTTTTGTTGCACCATGAAAAGGTTGACGTATGCTACAGAATAAAGTGCTCGTAAAATCTACATCGAAGGCGGAGCTGCACCCGAGTAATTTGGTCCAAATTTTACGATCCAAAAACTGGAGGTTCGTTAAGACCCGGATGGCTGTACAGGACCCTCGCAGTTGACATTTTTACGACTCTATCCGTAGGGATGAGACCGTAAAAAAGTCCCTCTAGCGCACTTAATGCACCGGAATCTTTTTCTTTCAAAATAAATCCTACAAAGCGGCGACGCCCTTTGGGACCATTTCAAAATTTGTGAAAAAAAATATAACCATAAGAACTATAAAAGTTTTACGATCGTTTTACTACTGTTTAATCTGTATCATAATGGGCGAAGGCTGTGAGTTACTGTTGTGGGATTGTTTCGAGCGCAACGTGTTCGTAGTTTACAAAGCATTGGCGTATAAGTGTAAACTTCCAAAGTTCATGAGCGTTGCGATTAGATAATGTATATTGCGTACGTTGTAGTTTTCAAGGCTTGGCGATTATTATGGATAAAATTTGTTAACCTAGTCAACATCATTACAATAGGGATGAAGACAACTCAATCAAATCAGTAACTCTTCATCAAACTTAAAAACGCACTTCTAGTATGAAGTTGTATGAAATTCACAATTTTGACGTCATTAAATTTGCACGCACTGTTTTCCTCTAATCTATATTATAAAATGGTTATCAAACTTAAAACTAACCGAGGATATGAATTTAAGGTCTTTTGGAAAACCCCCTATTTAATAATAATTTGTTAAAAATAATATATTTTGATATATGCATCATCCTAATTGGGCCATTATATGCCAATATTACACCATATTTTGGAGAAGTTTTATGCTTTATTCACGATCAGGTCTGTGATATGTCTTGTTAGATTTCGGTGGGAAAGGACGTGATCATGTCACTAATATAACAAATGTAGTGGTAGATTCACTTGACGATTCAAAAGCGCTTTTAATAAGTTTATTTGAATATAAAAATATGAGTTGTAGTTTGAAATGCTGTAGAGTTGTCATAAAATCATCTAAAACAGTCGAAGAGAACAAAAAACTAAAATTAAAAGACTAATTCAAATTGCAGATGCCCAAAATATAATGGATTACAAGTCGCGTCAAGGAGCTAAAGCGTAACACGAGAAGGTAAGTATATTAAACATTGTATATCGTTGGTACATGGTTAGGTAGCTGTGTTGAGAAGCGGCATGGCAACACGCGTCGACTGCTGAAGGTCAGAAACATGTGATTTGCTTTCGTCTCGCGTACCACGTGGTCGAGTTGAGACGGCAAACAAGTCTAGATCATATACAGTCTACATGTTTTAGAACGACTGTTTTACTAAGGCCTTTACTTATAAATTGTAAGGTTATAGTTACAACTGACAAGATAGTGTTATTGACTAGCATTGGCCTCGACTTCAACCGCTGAAAATTTGGGTCAAGCTTGAAACGGTTACGGTATCGGATGCTGCAGATGATCATGATGAGGAGAAACAGAAAACTGATTGCTGAGCGCTGTCCATTAGTGATTCATAGGCTCATGAAGTATCAAAGGAGGTAGGAGGGAGGAAGGTAACTACGGTCACCAGTATTAAAGGAGTGTACACATTAAAGCTTTTCAGCTGGACAAACCAAAAGTAGTGATTTAAACAAAACCAATACATAAATATATTTACTACCAAGCAGGTAAATATACAATAATGATTAATAAACAATAAATAAATGTTTATGATCGTACATTACATTATACTTAATATAAAGATTAGTAGTACTTAAGTCAATTACTTGAATTCACTCATTTCTGAAATAATATTATTTTGATTCGCAACGTTACAGGAAAGAAAGGCAACTGTGATATAAGAAATATATCGGAATATTAAAGAATACTGCACTGTAACAAAAGGAGTAGTACTCAAGAATATTACGTTGTAATATTTAGTTATGTCCGTACAAGTGTTTGGTGTAGTAATTTCAAGGTTAAGATAACGACCCCAAAGATTTCAAATACGATATTTTTAACGAATTGGAACGGATCGATATCCATTATGATAATATTTTGTCAAAAACTAAATGTCCTTGGCTAAAAGAAGATCGCTAAGGAAACCGTCAGTTTGTAGAAACGTTACAGTTAGGGTTGCTACTATTATCTTAAGTTTAGACCTTCCAGATTTCGCATCAATGCGACAATATTTCCATTTAGTTTGATAGATATTATGTTTTAACTTTTGAAACCAACCAAATGAGTAAGCTGAAAAAAATATGACCGCTTGCTGTAAGCTGTAAATAAAATATTTCAGTACCGTAACCGATGGTATTCTGATATGCTTCCGAAACTTAGTCGCTTACTAAGGGTCTGATAAGAAGGCTCAGGGTCATTCAGCGGGCGATGGAGAGGGCTTTGCTCGGGGTGTGCCTACATGATCAAATGAGAAGATTCGTAGAAGCAGAGCAACCGATATAGCTCGAAGAGTCGCTAATCCTACCTGGCAATTGACGGGGCATATATTTAAAGAAATCTAAGAAACTCTGCTTGCTCTCCGTTGGAGTCCCAAGGTGCTTGAATGGAGGCCTCGCACCGGAAAATCAGCGTTGGAAGACCCCTTCAAGCGAGTAGCTGGGAGCCGCAGGAAGCGAGAGGCACAAGGTAGTGTTTTGTGGAGATCCATGCGGGAGACCATCGTCCAGCAGTAGACGTCTATTGGTTGAGACGACGACGACAACGATCGGAAGGAAAGAAACCGATCTGGATGGACAACCCTACCTGTGGGCAAGGCTTTGGGACCAGTTAATAATAACGACCGTGGCGAGTGTTTTCGTCGGAATCACTGTAAAAAACTATCGCGAGTCAGTTTGTGCAGTCGGGAAATATGTCAATGACGTCACAAGGCTCAAGGTCAACTAGTCACCACGCGGCTTTGGGTCCGTTTCCCGCCAAAACCTTAACTGATATATCACGTGTTAACGACATATTAAACAGGTACATTGATAAAACTGTGTTTAAAACGTTGTGTCCAACTGGTATTAAATTTTAATACAAACTAGTCGATTCTATAATTAGATTAGTTGGTAAAAAACAACGTGGCCTCAAAAATAACCTCAAATACAAACAATGACACATACAAAATTGCAATTTAAGAGGTTTCATGACAAACACCAGACACAATATACGCTAATCCAATACAAAACAAACATTTAGTGAAAATACTTTCACAGTGTTACGCAACAGTTTCCCGCCAAACGTTCAATGGAGCGTTTCGCGCCATTTTATCGTTGATATAACACGGATGATTTGGGATGGCACCTCCGTTATAAGGAGGCGTATTTGCGGTGCTATTTGCATGTATTCGGTCGGATGATATGGGTTTAGTAGACTTGCGGGTGTGCGTAAACAATACGGCCTTGACGATCATGAGCGTGCCGCTAGCATGGCGTCGCTTCTATTCAACATTTACTATATGATTATTATCGTATAGCATTATTATTATCAATCTTTTATCACCACCAGGCTAATAATATAGAGCAAACGCTTTATACGCCTAAAATATAAATAGGCTGATTATTTCCTTGTCTGACTTACGAATGACAAAGTGTAACTCATTATCTTCCCTTCACTATACTTGGACCTTCAATTAGATGCAGTAAACTGACGGTTTAAAATATCATTTCACCTATATAGGTTTCAAACTGTATGGTGAAACGACGTTTTGAAATGTCAGTTTACCGCATCTACTTACTTATTTATAAGTTCCGAGTAAAATAAGATTTCTGATATTGAAGTTCTGTTAGTATAAAATGGTATTACTTCCATTAATAATATATTTGGTGCATATTTTAATATTTCTATAGAGAAAATTCAAAATCAAAAGTATATCTGTTCCAAAATTTATAATTCAAATTAATTGGTATTCAATTGGACTTACTATTACAAGCTACCTATTCTGAACCTTGGATGATTTTGTTACTGTAGTGAGTTAGAGTTACCGATGATAATTTAGCATTCGGTCATTGGTAGTAAAATATAAAACCCACCAGCAAACATGTGACAATGAGTGTGAATTGTAAACATTAATGTAATTGCATTACATTTATTGAACCATTTCTGGCATACAAAATTCTAAGTAGGTTTGTACTGATGTTTTATACTATCACTACTACACACTTCTACTATATATCATGTTTTAGACTACTAACCAGTAACGTTTAACACGATAGTATCTGCAAGCTAAATAAGAATTTAGAGTTGTCGAAATGGCGTGGTTATTTTGAGCGACCTAAATATCTGCGCGGGCGCACGAATCAGCCGAGCGCCTCGCGTGTCATTAGTTGTATTGTGAATTGCCAAACATTTTACTATAGGATTTATCTTTACGTGAGAATGGAAATAAGCATTCAATTCACGAGCTACTGTTACATATAAACAATAATCATTCAATTGCTCTTGTCAAATGACGTTGAAACTTCAACTAGATGCAAAGTCAGATGAATTTCGCACATAAAATTTAAGTCAAGAAGTGTTCACGAAGATCATGCGGAACGAAGGGGAGATTAGATTAGATTAGAGAGACTACTATTTTATAGAATTTCTCATTCTTGACGAGTATTGAACTTTTAGAAATTGAACATACCAGTATGAAAGAATTAATATAGAGAATCGTGCTGTTTAAAAGTTTTTTGTTCAAGAAAATTCAAGATCTTTTTTTTTTCTGGTCATTTCGTATTCTATTCAGGTGCAGCGAAGGTCGCCTCTGATGTAGCTATGCAACATGCATATCCGTCGCCTTTTACCCGACTAGAATCTTTATAAGATGAAAAAAATATGGACAAGAGGGTTGGTGAGTTTGTAGAGGATTCATCTAGAGTCAAATTAACTTTTTTCCCCGGTCCCACTTCCTTTGGAAACATATCCAAATTGCCTTTTCTCGATGGGTCATATTCTGTCATATTCTGTCACAGGATATGACGAACGCAAACTGAATTCATAATCGTTTCAACCGCAGTCTGAAGAAATTATTTAGTGAAATTGTTGTTTACTGAAGTTTTCTAGTAAATTCTACAAGCAGGTAGGTATATAAAGAATTTTGCCAAATGATGTATAATTGCAAATGAATAACGAATTACGATCGAAGATTGATGTTCAACTTGATGAAAATGCAGAAAAGAATTAAAATTAAAACTATGATTCTGACTTATTGAGCAAATGCTGGAGTTAACGAATATTAATATGTAATTCACATAAGAAAAAGAACAAAAAGATGATTTCACGGACACCTGATAGAACTTGTACATTATTTGATGAATCAACGTAAATTGGTTTCCAAGGAGTGCTAACGACTAACGAGTGTCGCGTGAGGAAATTCAGTTGCAAGCAAATAGGATGACGAATAACGTGTAAACGCTTGTAAAAACGGACAGCAATATATAACAGCATTCGAATAGAATGGAGCGACAATAGACGTTGCCCACGCGACCACCCGATGGCCTTACGCTCATTTATTTAAAAAATATACTTATTATCTTTTAAACGTCAGACCGTCAGAGAAGAAATTGAGGAAAATAGTAAAAATATCAGGAGCGATGTAAACGAATTGGCAAATAAATTGGAGGGAGAAGGCAGCCTCCGATTTTGCAGATTGAAACGCAGTAGTGTATCGGACCTGCCCCGTAGATTTTATAGCAAATAGGGAATTCCGTCAGTGGACGGATACCTTGCTCTGAAATATAAAACCGCTACCCATAACCGCACGGCTCAATGTCGCAAGCCAGATTGCCGAGACACAGAAATAGACAAAAAAAATTATTTCTTTAAAAAAAAATTTACATTTCTAACAATCTGAACACGGGACTGGTTTGATGACGTATAAAGCATCCAAACAAGTCTAAACGTGATCGGACGCGTCTCGCGGCTCGCTCGCTACACGTTATCTCGTTGGTAGGTGTGTATAGTGATTGTAAGGGGGAAGGGGGGATTGGAAAAAAACGGCCGCGGATTTGTCAGGCGTAGGTGGCTGCGCCCCGCAACCAAACAGGTTGCTTACCTCGTTGCCCTAGCGCACACTGACATTTTTATATTCTTGATTATTGCACAGGGTTACTGTAAATATAGATTTCTGGTCTGATATCCTAAAAATAAACATGTCACTGAAGGAGGCCTAGTGGCAGCGATGTAGTCGCATGTTTATGCAATAAAACTTATGTAAAATGTATTAGTTCCACTAATTGCAAACAGAGCTTTCGTGATACGGACTCTACTTATAAATCTTAATTCAGATTGTATACTATGACCTAATATGTTTGATAAGCACCGGCTACCAACCTAACGAGCGTGGATAATTCGATTCCATTCAGCTACGGCTAGACGGGAAACCGAATTATGGCAATGTCGGCAAGATAGCGAAACGGGAATGCCACTCGCTTGCATTGTGAATCAAGACACGCGGAAGCGTGTCCAGCCAAAGTTCAAAAAAACTGGCGAGCAGCACCGTGTGTAATATTACACGAACCATTTGGAGCCACTTTTGACCCCCTCATAACTCAAAAACTATTTCACATAAACATGTCAAATTTGGCGCATATATTGAGACCCGTGAGATACATATGTGCTCCAAATTTCATAAGCACACCTCAAATGGTTATTTAGATATAAACGTACAAAAATCGTCATTTTTATGATCAAAGGATAGATCAAAACTCTGACACGAGGCATGCTACCATTGCTTAAAGCCGTATTATTTTAATATTGTTGACGTTTACGTTGTAGTGTTATAATCATTATTTTAAGGACGTCAAAGTACGTGACATTCAACCGTTAGTTTGAAACAATACTGCTTTAAGCGGTGGTAGTAACTCCTTAACTATTGAAAATGACACATAATTATTATTTTAATGTAAATAATAATGAATAATAATATAGTTGCATTAAAACCTTACCTTCGTATTCATACATTTTGTGCAACGAAACGTCATTGACAGAAAAGAAGAAGAAACGTATTTGAAGTCGTCAGTTCAAGCTGTCAGTCATTGTGATTTGTATTCATTGTTTATAGTGGTTTTAGTGATATCGACTGTTGACCGTGCTTGTTTTCAATGTTTCACAAAAAACTTTTGATTTTGAACTTTTGCAATCAAAATTGATGAGATGTAGAAATGTGCTGTAGAGGTAGTCTGACCATAGATGTAATCTGTCAATGTCAGTGTAACTCCAGGTACACTATATATTTTTCTTGAGAATTCTCGTCTTTAATTATCTTGTACAATGAGTCGTACAATAGAATTACTGGTGGGTGACACACTGACCTTACACCAAATAATAAGTACCTACTAATGTAAAACGTAAACTAAATTAATAGAAAAGTCCTATTACAGTGTAAAGGATTATTTGAATGATAGCAAGGCATGGGTATGAATTGTTACAACGGCTGATTATGTAATGTTATATTATAAGTACATATATATAATTTCAAATATTTGTGAGATGGTGATAATAAAAAAAAAGCGGAGTTTATTGCGGGCTCTTCTCAGACCAGGGCACGTTTGGAACCCTCGTAGCTTTAGTTTTAAGATATCGTAGTTAATTATCACCATCACCTCTTATGCTCTGTAAGCATGACGTTCAGAAGGTGTACTTTGTAGGTATATATTTTGAATAAATATGTTTTGAGTTTGAGATTGAGTTCAATAATTTCTGTACAAAAAGTAATGATATCCCATCAAAAACATAAATGTAAAATGAGAGCCAAGTTCAAAATTGTGATATATATGCCTTGGTTGTTGACTTCAGCGACAAAAGAACTGAGATCTAAATGGGTGCCAAGTTCAATAGTCAGTCCTGCAATTTATATATCCCATCAAAAACATAAATGTGAAATGAGAGCCAAGTGCAAAATTGTGATATATATGCCTTGGTTGTTGACTTCAGCGACAAAAGAAGTGAGATCTAAATGGGTGCCAAGTTCAATGGTCAGTCCTGAAATTTATTTATAACAACATATAATATTTTATAACAACTTAAAATATCATTTCTTCTTATAACTTAGTATAAAATGTTGAAGACTAAGGCTTTGGCTTGGCTAGTTTCCATATACGAATTATTATTAAGTAGGTACCTAAAAGTACAGTTTCTACCAGCAAGCCAAATTTTCGGAAGAATAAAATAAGAACTTACAGCTTTACAACTTGTGAACGCTATAATTCGTATATGAAAACTAGCCAAGCCAAAGCCTTAGTCTTCAACATTTTATACTAAGTTATAAGAAGAAATGATATTTTAAGTTGTTATAAAATATTATATGTTGTTATAAATAAATTTCAGGACTGACCATTGAACTTGGCACCCATTTAGATCTCACTTCTTTTGTCGCTGAAGTCAACAACCAAGGCATATATATCACAATTTTGCACTTGGCTCTCATTTCACATTTATGTTTTTGATGGGATATATAAATTGCAGGACTGACTATTGAACTTGGCACCCATTTAGATCTCAGTTCTTTTGTCGCTGAAGTCAACAACCAAGGCATATATATCACAATTTTGAACTTGGCTCTCATTTTACATTTATGTTTTTGATGGGATTGTGATTACGAACCTGTTCCCAAATATCTAGGTCAAGTGAAAGGCGATTCGATGTCAAAACGCTTGCAATTACGGATACGCTGCGTAACGCGACCACGGCAACATGACGTTTACAATTTCTTCATCTGAAACCAAATCTATGCCTCGAGGTCAGTGGTTGATTTATTATTTGTTTATTTGTGCTTATTTATTTAGTTTTATTTTTAATCTTATTTTTCGCTTTTGTAGTTATTATTGAAAATTATGTTTTTACGTGCATTTCATTCACAAAAATTTTGTTTCTTTATTTCTTTTAATTTTTGTGGCCATTATAATCTTTAATTTGTTCTCATTTATTGCTGCGGACAACCCTAAACGATGTAGTCTAGCACAACTGGACGCTTAAGGAAAATGAGTAAAAAAAAGCAATGCTGCGCAGCTCGAATATCCGTATAAATTTGTATAGGTATACATTATACGCCGGCTACTGGTTTTGAGATGTGGCAGCCTAAACAAATAAATGACAGGCAGGTAGTGTGCATTGTATCCCGCTCTTAACATTTGTTCCATACTATCTGATATAGTTTATTTAAATTGCGGTTGTTTTTTTATCTTCCTCGTGACGACGAGGTTTGTTATGTTTTATTGCCGGGACAATAGGTGAAGCGTGCTTGACAGATAATGAACATTCACTCGTCCATACGTAATTTATCAATATTTTCACTCCAAATTGTTCATTATCTGTCCAGCACGCTTGCAAAATCATCATAGTTTACGTTATCTTTGTCCTCAATGCCACACCGGGAATTAGACATTGCCCCAATAACATATAAACAAAGGAAACCGCCGCAGGAAACGCAATTGTCATTGTAGTTTAATCATTGTCGACAGTTTGAGTCAACGATGCGTCTAGGTTAATTTATCAACCAAATTATTTATAGCACGAGTTAAATTGGCCAAGTGAACGCCAGGCCTTTGTTAACTTTCATTTTCGTTACTGTATTCTTATTATTATAAACGTTGACGCAAGCGACAATCATTTAACAGACACGTTAGTGCATCGTTAAACTAATGACCAAACTAATAGAGTTACTTTCAATTCTTATCTTACAAGGCTTAAAATTTCTGAAGGCAATAAAGTTGCCTAAAATATAGAGCAACACAATAAGTAACTGACGCTATTAGATAGATCAGAATTACTACCTGCATCCAATGATCTGGTATCAGGCAGGTAATTCCGACAGGTCTGGAAGCCTGTCTTGTACACTGCAATTATTCAGATTTGATCTTTTAAACAGGATGTCGTAAATTGGATGTTTCGCAGCATTGAATTCAAGTTGATACATTCAATTAGCGTTTTTGCCGAGTGCATTTTTTGTTGCATTAGGCGGGTCAGTGTGAAATTAGTGAGCGTTTAAGTGAGTTAATCTAGATTGAGATTAATTTTAACACGAATAAGAACTAAAATCAAGTGTCGGAGATGTTGAAGATATTGTTAGTTTTAATAAAGTGTGTTATCAATGTCAAAGCTTTATATCATGTTTGCCTGGCTCCGGTGGTTTCGCGTATACTCGACAAAAAGCTTTCCAAGTGATTGATAGCTCGACCGATAAATGTTGCTAGCAGCAGCTCATACATGTTTATAATTTTAGATTGATCCAGCAATGTCAAGAGTACCCTGTCTACTCTATAGAATTTGTTATGTAATCTCATAAGCTTAAAAGAGCATTCACTAATATTTTAAACTTATGATCAGGTTTTTAAATATGTTTTTATATTGATATTACATCATCGAATAATTGGATGTGCTAAAAATGCATTTATAAGCTTCAAATTAGTTTTGAATCAAAACATGTTATATATTTTTAAATTATTAGCGAATTATTTGAAATGATGATTTTACATGATCTAAACGATTGAGTATGTTAAGAGTACATCTGAATTCTTAATAATCAAGATTTAAATTAGATTTAGATGACAAAATACCATTTAAAAAAAGTTTGGGATACAGGAACAAATTTTTCTTGCCCGTGTTTTAATTGTAGACTCATTTCATGATAGTTGTGTATAATGTGACTAAAGATCAACGATCTATTGAATGGATTGAACATAGCTAAGATAGTGCATAGAAAATAGAAACCAGCGACGTAATTGTGAAAGTAAGTGAGAAGGAAGCCATTGTAGCGTAGCCAAGTGGTAAACGCAGTGAATGGTTTATGGTGAATATCTAACGACTCGAGACGTGCCGTGTAATGGAAGACTATTTTATAATTTAATCAAGCGCTTGATAAAAACAAACAAGTTTTACAGGTAGTAGGGTACAGTCGTATAGTTCACTCTTCTGAATACATATACAAGGATGAACGGACTAACTCGAACACTGACTACTGACCAACTACTGGCATAACAACTTATAAGTTGATGAGGGTAGAACTGTTATGACTTGTGAGAGACTTGAGATTTTGCATTTTTGGTTGTCTCTATATCTATAACGTAGACCTCCATTGAGATTTTTAAACATAGGGCATAAGTTGCAATAAGGTGTCAACATTCCATAAATGTTTGACGATTGACGATTATTGCCTTCCTTATCCGCGAAAAAGCAGAAAGGGATACTACACTTAAGCAAATAAAAACCCGTGTCACTTACTTAAAGGTTTGTGCATAATTTTATTAATTGTGCACAAACCTTTAAGTATCAACTAAAAAGTTAATACTTTTATAAATGATCAATAAATGATAGCTGTTTAATTGAATTCAAATTACACAATTTAAATCTGCCTTTATTGTAACACCCTGTGCAACTTGTATCTAGGCGGGTTCATTGAACCTAACTTGTTAGATCTAGGGGCAGGTGTGTCCGCCTGGGACATCTCGTTCCGTATCAAGTTAGCTTGGTATTAAATCACTCGGTATTTATTAAAGTATTGATTCATTTTGTTATTTTATAAATTATCAGAATCGATATAAGGTATAATACGTAAACATGAAAATCCTTTTTAATCTTTTAGAGCAATAATAATTATTGTAAATAATTTCATTAAGAATTAAAATGTAATAAATAATTGCAAAAGAATATACAAGACGTTACATTAAAATTTTAATGAAATTTTAACGTGAATCGATGCCCAGAATAGCCTAGCCTTTGCACAAAAAAATAACAAGGAATTGTGTGACTAATTTTATTTAAAAGAAATAGCAGTGGCTTTATGAGACTTAAAGTTAGTACTTCATGAAGTCAGTTGATAAAAAACGCAAGATAGACCAAGACATTGATTATAGTATGTTGATTATGATTTACGTACTACGTACATAATAGGTCTTTACCTATGAAATTGCCGTTTTGTATGGAATAAGTGAAAGTACTTATTTTTTCAAACCTTTTTATTTCTGTTATTCGAAGTAATCGCCCATGCAATCGACGCATCTTTGCCAACGCATTGGCAGTTTATTAATGCCCTTCTTGTAAAAATCAGCTGGACGGGAGGCAACTAACTCTTCAAAGGCATTTTGCCTCACGGGAATTCAATTTTTTACCCACTAAAAAGTTGTTTAAATTTTGGAAAATGTAATATTCGGAAGGTGCAAGGTCTGGTGAGTATGGCGGATTAGGGAGAGCTTTCAACCCCAGCTCTTGCAGCTTGGAGACTGTCTGTTGCGCAGTATGGGGTCGCGCGTTGTCGTGAAGGAGCAGTGGGGACGGCCGATTGACCAAAGCTGGTTGCAGATGTGCAAGCTTCTCCACCATCCTCTCCAGTCCTTTACAGTCAACATCTGCAGTAATGCTCATGCCATTTTGTAAAAAGCTGTGGTGAATCACACCCGCACTAGACCACCAAACAGTGACCATCACCTTTTTAGGGGTCATTTTTGGTTTAGGGCATTGCTTTGGTGCTGAACCAGGATCTAACCAACTTGCTGAGCGCTTTCGATTGTCGAACAGAATCCATTTTTCGTCGCACGTAACAATTCGTTTCAAAATTCCTTCATTTCTTTGCCTGTTGAGCAGCGCAAGGCAGGTCTCGACGCTTACATTGCGCTGGCGATCGTTAAGGTCGTGGGGCACCCATCTATCAAGCTTTTTTACCTTGCCAATTTGTCGCAAATGGATTAATATTTTTTTGATGCTTACATCAAAAGCTGCTGCTACTCGTAGCACAGCTGTAGATTGAGTTTCGTCAGCTTCCACAATCGCCTTTAATTCAATATTGTTGACCAAATTCTCCGGACTACCACGAGCTTCATTTTACAAGTCAAAATTTCCAGAACGGAACCGGGTAACCAATAACGGGTTGTGCGTTTGACTTAAAAGACTGAGTTTGTAAAAATAATGTCATGGTTTTAAAACAAAATTAATTTGAATTTGGAATACAGAGCCATTACTAACATTTTTTTTATTTGAAATGAAATGAATGAATGAATGTACTGAAGAAAGGCAATTTTATAGGTAAAGACCTAATATATAGTGCAAGTTTACAATGATAACAAATTTTATTACGAGAAGAGAAAACGTGAAACTGTAAACGAACGAAGAACATCAATGAATGGCTAATAAAGAACACCCGGTGGGCGGCGAGATCAAAGCGATGGGGTACTGAGCAACCGGGTATGCGCAAGCGCATCGCGCACCCAGAAGCGATCAAAGCGCCGCCATTATCGGCCACTTGAACTATCGACGATGCTCATTTTGAAGCTACCGGCGTACACAGTATCTTTATCATCTCTATAGGACTTTTTTTACCTGTTAAAGACAGAAAGACATTCTTTTGAGTGGTAAGTATACCTTTTTCAATAACTTCTGTTTTAAATTCAAGATATTTACAAATGGGACGTCTAATGGATTGAATTGAATTGAATGGATTAAGAAAAAGGTATTTTAATACCAATGTTTTCTCTCATACGGTTGAATATTTTAACAAATAACTATTGTGGAAACAGTAGTTATGTAGTCGTTACATGTAAAGCACAATCAAATAAACTACAGACCGCGTCATTTCAAGTCGGCAATAAATCTGATCTCCAGTCCGTAACAAGAACAATTGCCTCTGAATTCGCAAGGAAAATGTGTGACAAATTGCAGAATTGTGTTTGGGCTGTGGCGGATTTCTCTTACAAAATTTCATACTTCAATAAAAAATATTTAGAGAGATTGAGACAAATGTAGTCACAGTATCAACTTGATTTGTTATAAAAGATATAAAAAACGTTGTGTAAGTTACAGTGGAAATAAACGACCCCTAATTTGTTACGCCTAAATAAATTGTGTAGTTAATTCTAGGAAAAGAAAATAAGTCTGTCGTGATCTAAGTATCGACCAATTTGGACACACGAAATTGATGCTCCAACTAGAAACGGTTGGAGATTAAGCCGATCACGCTATCTGCGTTCCCATGGTCGTTAATATTCAAATGTTTAGAAACAGGAGCCGAAATAGCTCTATAAATCGGGAGTACAATGAGATCGATAATTCCATAAGACACGTAACGGGTGAAACGGTAGCTAAAGAGTTAAAGAACAATGTCTCTATAGTGTACTGTATTGTTCCGAGATGTTTGTCTATTGTCGACGATTAAGATGAATAAAAAGAACGGGTTGATGCTTGGACCACTTTAGACTCAAACATCGGTTTTTCTATGACAAACAAGATGTAGCGCATTGTGGAGATGACCTAAGGTTACTAAATATGACCTCTGGACCAAATTTGGGAACAGCTCCTGTTGTTCATCTCGCATTGTCCGGTACAATAGATAGAGAGGCTGGGATCACAGAGGGGCGAAGCTGCTAAGTATTACACGAACAATAGAGACAAAGACTGGTGTATGTTTACCCATGAATGTGGAATATAATACACAATGGCCGGTGCTATGCTAATAAGATTGTACAACAGGTTCATACAACTTTTCTCAAGATAATTCTACGTGTATAACGAATTCGCGTTTCAAGTTAAATCGTGCATATTTGGGGAGACGCGATCTCTTGTAATCCCGTTTATAAATGGTCTATTTAGACGTTTGCTGACTGTTATAGCGGCACATTGTTAAGTAAATTACAGAAATTACATTTCGCTATTTTCTATTTGGAGCTTTTGTGAACCCTTTCTTATGGAAAAGGACGAATATAATTGGTATTCATTATTAAAAATAACGTTAAAGATACGCTTAACTATAATCAGTAAAGTAATTTCAACATGTTTCAATATTACTTCAGCTTTATTGACACGGAAAATTAAATATGTATTTTTGGCATTATAATACGCAACGTTATGTTTTGCAAATTGCATGTCTTTAAGAATTGCTCATTGAATTTTCGCGAATCGAGGACATAAACGCCATTTGGTTGATGGGGGCTATTTAAGTCAATATTATAATCGGTGTAGTGGTTTAGAAGACCGGCATCTGGTGCCACGCCACATCTGGTGCCTATTAGTAACTCTCACCGCGTACCGAGTTGCGGCGTACTTAAGTTACTAGCTCGTTCCTTCATGCTAGGTTTTGCGGACGTGGAATTAAAAGCACTTAATGGCCTCTTGACATCGCCTTTAAAACGCATAAGTGCTAAAGATTACGTTTATCTTAAGTGAGCAAACTCAAACCGGCAATCTCTAGTAAGTTGTGGTGTTTTTTTTCCTAATAGGAGCAGTGGTATTTAGCCGCTTTGATCTTGTTCAATTTTTTCCACATTGATATTTTTCAGTGTAATTTTGTCACAGTTTTTGCGTGACTTTTAAAACCATTTTGGACACTTCTCAAATATCACCAAAAGTTTGAACCCATTAAAATGCAATAAAGATTTGGATGATACTCTTTGAATCCGTAAATGCTGTATAATATTTGAAAGTCAGGTCTGAGTTAAGCGGAACGTGACGTAGATAAAAAAGTTAATCTGAGTAGATATTAGATACAATCCACGGGCAACGAGCGTCAGGACCACCCAAGGACTAATCTTTTCCTGTGTCTTCGTCACGATTTTTGATTACATTTTTCGACGACACATTGTTACATTAATAACCTTTACTAAATCATTACATAAATTAATTAAAGTATACATTACATTAATTTAAAGTTTTTTGGATTTACGTTACGGTATCCAGGTTTCGTATGTCATAAATATAATTTCAAGATGTGTTTGCTATTTCTATAATTTAGATATGATTTATTATTTTGCAAACATTAATTTATTAGTTTAAGGGCCACTTGCACAAGGACATTTAAAATGATTTAGTTAAATTTTGTAATACCGTCCCTTTTTGGCAAATGCATATTGTAGTTGCCAAAAAGGGACTGCATTAAAATATTAAACTAAATAAATTTAAGAATCCTGGGGCAAGTAGGCTTTAATTGTTCAAACCTCTGGATTATTATATGCTAATAGATGAGTGTTTAGCTGTCTCTAGTAATGAAATTATTCAGTAAATTATTTAATTCAGCAGGCTTTGTATTCTTTTGAACAGTTTAAAATCAGTCCGTTAAACTTCTTATCGAATACGTCAGTCGGTCACAATAAAATAATAATTTTAGTCACGTAGCAATATTATTTTTCATAAATTATGATTTTTACGACATTATTATGCACGGTTCGTATGACTTGATTGCTTATGCTCATGACTAACCAACCTTTACGAGGTGACCGCTCGTTAAGTTCGGACAAATTCCACATTTTAAAACGTGTGAAAGTGGATTGTTGGAAGGGTGATTTTGACGCTATACAGCAATAAAATCACAATACGTACGCGCAGCTCGCCGGGGTCACATAGTAAAAGCAATTGGTCAAGCAGTGACGGATCAAATGTGATTACATAAGAGAAATTTTTGAATATGGGTCAGCAGCGGTCTTGGGAAAGGAAATGGGATAGTAATATTAAATCCTGTTTCAACGTAAGTACCTATTATCGAATCGCGTAATAGGAGCTACGCAATGCAATTTGTATGCCACGCTCTTTTATTGCTGGACATAAAGCGAATTTAAATATTTTTTATTATTGAGCACTCCGATAGCGTTTTTACGGCTTTTCTTTTTATTGGTGTATGTAACCGTTGCAGGGCGGTTTGTTAAACAACTGTTTTTTTCGATAACGATTGCATTTGTATTTTTTTGACTATAATTCCCTGAACTATCAGTTTTTTTAATCATTACTTCTGGGTATAGGTTCGAGTCATATTATATTCTAAACTAAATTCTATAACTGAAACGCATCAGTCTTTTGCTACAATATAATATTTTCATGAGAAACATAATAATATTTGATGATAAAAGAATGCTAAAAAGTAACAGACGTAAAAATGAGGTTTTCAATCCGATTTGTATTTAATAATTATAACAAAGTAGCTTTATCGAAAACCGTTCTATGTATAAACTATGCCATGGCAATCAGAAGTGCGATTATGTACGAATTGCCGATCCAATCGCCACAGTTCAGCGTCAAAGTAAAATAAACCATAACAGCATTGAATTAGAGCTCAATTTCGTGTATCCATCCTCATACGTTTAGGTATGTACGATACCATAAACGTATAAGAATGGATACACGAAATTTATTTTACTTTGACGCCGAACTTTGACGATTGGATCGGCAATTCTTACATAATCGCACCTCAGATCTTATTTGTGGATAATGCTACACATACACCTCCCTAGCAAAATAACAGTTTTTTTAATTCACTAAGAACTAAGGTATCGTCGTGAGTTAATCAAACGTAAGTACTTAAGGTTAATATCACGTAACTGTAAGTCGCATAGTCTACTATCCTATGTGGCTCGACCCGCACGTGTGCGGAACAGCAATCAAGGTGTAACGGAACGATTTGCCTCTATTAGTGTCGGCTACGGAGCCAAGCAGTTCTAACACATGATGAAAACTATAAAAAAGTGCCTTAATTTCCTTAAATTTTTTTGACCCAATTCGGCGATCATCACAGTCAATGCCGAGTTTCTTGCTGGTTATTTTCGGTAGCAATGGCATTTCGTTTCCGAACCACTGGTAGTTTCATTAGACGATTCAAAAGTTACCACTTATTTGAATAAAAATTGAATAATGTTTTTTTTTTTTTATTTTAATCATATTCGGGCGGAATTATGCCATTATCCTTTATTATTGCCAGACTAAATGCCGTTAAAAACGTGCTAGTTTATACGAGGGTAGTTTAAAAATGTATTTTTAAAGTTGCTAAGTATGACGTTTCGCATAGGTTTTTACTAAAGTTGATCAAAAATCTTGAAACTTTAATTGCATCCAATTTAAAATCCTCTCTGATTAAAAACCTTTGATTGTGTAAAGAAAATGAACGTTAATGTTTTTACCTGTATCGAAGTCGGAGCAGGTAAATACTAAATTGTAATTACAATCGTGATAAAGCCACCCAAAGCTAAGAATGGCCCGAAAAAGCTTCATTAATTCGGCAGGCTGTACGCAATCAGCCCAACCATTATACTTCAAATGCTTAAAACTTGTATCTTATTTAGGCTCACCTTAACAAAAGTATTATAAAACGCGGTCAATACTATACTCATTTAAAATTGAGCTAAATTCTTAATTATTTTTTCTTAATTTGTTTTTGAATTAAACAAATAAAATGGCATCTCCAATAAATCACAATTAAATTCATGAAACAAATAGATTTTTAAAAAACAAAATTAAATTGCGCGATGTGACAACTCATACATTTTACGATTTAAGTAATTAATTATTATTTAATTAATTATAATTTGTAGCACCCCTATTATTCAAAATTCAAATTTCAAAAATGAAATAATATGACCCTACCGCGCGCAAATAGGAATAACAGTGCGTTGCGTGCAAATGTATAGACCACGGTTCGTCAAAACAGTAATTAATTTTATTTTTAATTAATGCACGTGTATTAGACGCCGATATTTATCACGTACGTGATGCACCCGTGGGAATGTGCAGCTGAAAACTGAACGGACCTGTTTGCAAAGCCGCATAATATATGCAAATATCAGATTTACGCGCTCCCGATCAAACTGGATCCCATCCGATAGTATTATCCTAATACTCGTTTTTTGTGTTTCACATTACTTTCAGTTTTTTTGTTCACTTTTTTACTTATATCAAAATATTAATCAGTAAATTGGAAGTTCCTTTGCTTATTTTTAAACTTAAACTGACACACATTTTCAACAATTCTTGATTCTCAATTTAACGGGTATATTTTTAGGTCAAATCTGTTACGATTTACTTAAATAATAGGATATTATTTTTTATCTGAAATGAAAAGGTAATATCCGAATTTTTTTTTAATCTGAAAGGGCGTAGGAAATTAATCCGATCTCATCTGATGAAAATCTTCGACGATTAAAGACAAAAAGAGTACTTATTACAATAAGAAGAATTGTCGAGTTAGAGTTTTGCATGTATTTATTACATTCATACTAATATTATAAATGCGAAAGGTCTGTCTGCTACGTTTTCACGGCCCATCTGTTAAATCGATTTTGATGAAATTTGGTACAGGGATAGGTTGTATCCTGGGGAAGGACATAGGCTACTTTTTATTCCGGAAAATTCAAGAGTTCCCGCGGGAATCAAAAACCTTAATCCACGCGGACGAAGTCGCGGGAATCATCTAGTGTTGCAATAAATACATCCACCACCACCACTACAGCCCAATAACGTCCCACTTATGCTGGGCACAGGCCTCCAATCTCATAGGAGAGAGGGAATTAGAGCTTAAACCCACCACGCTGCTCCAATGCGGGTTGGCGGGCTAATAAATACATACAAAAGACTATCGTGAAAACCTCAGAGAACTGAGGCCGATATTTCACAAAATCCCACATTATACCAATAGCAATATAACAGAACAATAAAAACAAAGAACGATTATTTTCATTAAAAGCAAGTTACAATTAGCAGCTTTAGAATAATTTACAATAATTTGTAAGCAGCAAAAGCTTACCGCTTGTAAGAATCAAAACAGAGCAGAAATCCTTGAATACTATCAAAATAATGCCACAAGAAATAGTTCTTATTGTCATCAACATAATGATTAAAATGGTTCGTTCAATATTCAATTCAGTTCGTTATTCAATATTGTTACTTTAAGTGTCCCGCTGTGTACCGAATATGAAGTAAAAGAAATCATTCCGGCCCAATTCCCGAGTATAACACATAATTACAAGATTACATTTGTAATCATTAAAGATTTGCATAAAACAATAGTTATGTAACGATTTCATGGTACAAAAGGTGTTGGGACTTGGAATATTTTAATTTATAGGTAGGACTAGAAAAGTTATGGAATGTACGTATAATTAAAGGCCACGGTTTTAAAGCGATAGCAGTTATACTGTTTAATTTAAAGATATGTTAATTTTATTATTTTGACTCTAAGTTAGTGTAAGTTTATTTTATACTAGCGAATGCCCGCGACTTCGTCTGCGTAGTTTGAGGTTTTTTTGGTTCCCGCGGGAACTCTTTAATTTTCCGGCATAAAAAGCCTACTACTGTAAGTACTATTACAGACTATAATCTATCTCTGTGCCAAATTTCAGCCAGATCCGTGCAGCTGTTGGGACGTGATTGAGTAACAAACATCCATACATCCATTCAAACTTTCGCATTTATAATATTAGTAAGATGAATACTGTCCCAGATTTGTTTTATGCGTCTGACTAGTTAAATGGTGAGCGTGGTTTAGAAATTAGCTCCCGAAAAGAGCTGAGATTCTCTGAAGTAAAACGTTAGCTGCCACAGATAAAAATTTCACCCGATCAAAGCCTGGACAGATCAGCAATTTTTTTAAACAGACTTACTCAAACGAAGTCGCGGAAAACAAAGGAACCCGGAGTTCCTTCACATCGTCAGATGTTGGAAACCCACTGAACATTAAGAAACGATGCATATCACACATGGAAGTGTTTACGCATGGAAACCACCGGATACATGGAAAAATAAACATCTGAACTATATTCTCGTCTAATATTAGATAAATAAACGTTGACAAATCACCGACCGTGGAGTTCCCAGTTCCCACCACTGTATGGCCGAATATTTTAGGGGGACGCAAGTGGTTTAATTAAAATAGGCAAAATAATCAGGGGGTGTGCATGGGAAAGTGATTTTTGGTGCGCGTGTGTTGTTCTAATCTCGTTTAATGAAGGGGGTGATTTTTTGGAGAGATTGACGGTTGATGCAGAGTAGTTTCACAGTCCGATGGGTATATCAAGGTAACTAAAGTGGCCGGAATGTAGTGGACACTTGGTAATTATTCAGTCTGATGAGCTTTCATGGCCATGGTCTGCCAATATTATATTCAAGGATTTAGAAAAAAAACACAAGGCAAACATAAGGTAACGTAGAACCCTATAGGACAACCTAGAGCTTAAACATGGTTATGGACTATGGAACCTAGGTAGACTTTAGCCAAACCTTTTAATACACATTTTCAGAACACATCTTCTAATCTAGGCCATCATCTTATCGAGATTATTGTCAAACCTATACAAAACCAGCCGTTTCTTTTGTACCAACTACCAAACAAATTTTACATATATGTGAGAAATAAACGAACCAACTTCGCATCTGCTAATTGGCAATTGTCAGGTCGAGATCCTCATAATATGTATTTGGTGTGTGTTTGGCGTCTGCGAACAATGGGCCCGCCCACATACTGACAGATAACGTAAACAAACGAAACCGTTGCACATTGCGCATACGCATTCCAAATGCCGAATAATGTGTTCTACGTTATATTCAATGCAAAGAGTACATTGCAGGCAAGGGCGTTTAGATCGTTTCAAATTATTTATTGCAGTTATAGGTAAGAGTTCAAGGGTCTCCGAACTATTATTTAGCAAAAGGGCGACTCTGATTTATTCACAATGTTCAAAGAGTCAAGAGCCCAAGACCTATCAAGCTCATTATACCCACTTAGTTACAGTAGTTCAGAATTTCTCTAGAATATAAGATAAGGAACTAATCGAGTGGGCTGCCAAACTTATGGAATGGAGTAAAAGAAAAATCAACTATTTAAGTTGCAATAGTTTGCACCTGGAACTTTTTCCGCTAGCCTGATTGACTAAGCCACAATTTTAACCAATGCTGTACTAGTAAGAGGTCAGCCTGGTTGCTGAGTGAGCCTGGTGACGTCCGCAGGCTGAGATGATGATGATGATTTACTAGTAAAACAGATCACGGACCAGTCGATTAGTTGGGGATCGCACTCGCAATTAGTATAGCTGTTATTTCGACAGTTGAAATCAATATGGAAAATATTACTACAGCAATACTACCTACCGAGGTAGGAGTATGTAGACATGCAGTCGCCTTGTTAGACTTGTAGGTGCGTACTGTACAAAGTAAGTGGTAAATTAGTTACAGAATAGCGTTATCAATGTAGATTGTAGATAAGGTATCAAACAACCTTGTTATTATTAACGCAAGCGTAAAGATATGCCTCTAATATGAAATGTGGAAGTGAAATGTTTTCCTCAACCTTAAGTGACCTATAAGGTCACTATATTGCATAACCATACTCAGGAGGTTAAAAACGACTCAAACCACAACCCTACTTCGCGAATCCGTAGCGAACTTTAAAGTGAAAGTGATGAATTAGATTTCTAAATAGATGAGATGGTAAGTCAAAGTACGTTGGGGTAACAACAATGAGAGAGATCTTTGACCCTATGGCCCGATTCCCCGCTGAAAGGCGATGTGGGTTGCGAAATCAACCTTTGTGGGACAATTCGATGTAATGAAAGAGAATTGCCTTTGTTAGCCTTAATAGACGGTGCAAGTGAATAACACCTATAAAAAGTGACATTCGGCGTCTTGACTCTTGAGAGTCTGTAGGTATGTTTGAACACAGGGTGGCTATTTCGCTCAAATTATGGGATCTACATTTTTTTAAACGGGTATTTTACGTAGGGCAGCGTAGTCAAAACTAAGGGCTTTTGCTGTCTATCATTTTGTCAGGAACAAAACTCATCATTAAATCTAAGGTTTTAGCATCGTTTCCATTCACTCGTTCATTACACTAGCGGCACGCTATGATGGCCGGTTTGACACATTACAATAGTGATGTGGAATGTCAATTTATTCTCGAACAAAAAACAATTAAGTTTTGTTTTTGTACCTGATTAAATAGGTTTAATAAAACAAAAATGTATATGTTTATTTAATTTATTTGAACGAACTGAATATTTGAACGAAAATGAATATACATACTTTATATGCACACAAGAAACATATGAATACAAAAGATACCAAAAAAGGTGCCACAAAAGGCCATAATTAATCAGATTCGTCTATACTACTATTTTCACTGTCGTCACTGCTATCATCACATACATTAATAATTATATGTTCGTTTTCTATAATATTATCTATTTTCACATCTCTTTCATAATCTTCCCTTATTAATTTAACAGTTCTATTCACAACCTTTTCCCAGTCTCCTTTAGTCACATGTTCACAAGCTTCTTCTAATAATTTTAGCATTTTTTTGTGGTAAATGGGGGTTCTGTATTGTGTCTTGCAGCATATCCCTTAATTTAGTTTATTTTCTTCTGTGCCAGTCTCGCCATATTTTTTTTTAGTTATCCGTCTAACAGTTCGTTGTCCAATATTAAGCGCATCAGCTACGCGTTCAACCACTGACGTTATAGGTAAAATTGGCCCTCCATTTTGAGCTTCACGATCGAAATAGTTACGAAGGCGTATTACGAACTCACGTGTCTGACTATTTAGAACAGTTCTCTGCGTACGTTCGGTCATATCGACGAAATCCACAACAAAGGGCTTGAACAGAGTCCAAATTAACGAGCAAGGGTCAACAGTAATGCAGTATCAATATTTGAAATCCAAAGCCAGGTCAAAACTATATCACAATCGCATTGCACTGACAGTTTATACTTTCCGAAGCAACGTCAACTCGAAACTGCTTTGTTTTGCATTGAGCATTGACGCGAGTTTGCCGGAGGTAGTAGTTGTGCTAGCCAGCGATCCTATGTGACGATCGTATTAGATTCCATTTTTAAAAATTTATTGATATTTTTTTGCGATTTCAGAGGTTTGTCCATATAGTGAAAATTGTTCATATTCACAAGTACATTCACCCCTTAAATGGTGCAAACTGATTTTTCTACACTTGTATACATTTAAGAAATCAATTTAATAAATAAATTTTGAGTCCTAAACCTAAAACTACATTCGATAAAATTTATGAATCTCTGCACATCACTATCGTCAATAAAGTAATACAATTATTTCCTTCAAAGTCGTTATCAATTAATACGGAACTTCATGAGAAACTACATTCGATAAAATTTATGAATCTCTGCACATCACTATCGTCAATAAAGTAATACAATTATTTCCTTCAAAGTCGTTATCAATTAATACGGAACTTCATGAGCGGACAAACGTCAAACCGGCCATCATAGCGTGCCGCTAGTTTAATTACCTTAAAGAATATTCAAACTATTTTTGTTACAAGTAACTTATGTAAAACAACTGTAACTAGATTTAAACGCTAAAAAGGAGCTGAGGAATTAAATTTTAATTAAGATATAAAGTAAAAGATCTCTATCACTCTTCCTTCCTAACATAACAAACATTGTATCACAATCAAGTAAAAATAAAATTTAAACGAAAAATGAAAATGTAAAATGCAAAAAAAAATGGACTCCTTAACGTTAATCAATTTGATACGCTGAAACAAATTAATATTCTCATTATTGTATTTAAAGAAGCGAAGGAATTGAAATGTAATTTCAAAGAGATTACATTACAAGGTAACTCTTCCTTTCGCTCCCATTCACTCGTTCTCGTTCATTAGTAAAGATAACACAAATTGTGTCAAACAATGTCTTTGTTAGACTCGTTAACTACCCCCGCACGTGCGTTTTGTTTACGTTCCCTTTTGCGTTTACCGACATTTTTTCTTTCATGTTGTTACACTTTTGGACCTACCGCAATGTACAGTATCAATTTTTTTACATAAATAGTAACCGTCTTTTCTTTGGTTTACATCTTTGTATTTGGATTGATCATTTCTTTGTTTCTATGAAGTTAATTAGCGTAGAGGTTACGCCTAAGTTAGTTTTTTTGTATGAGATTTTTACAGGGCTTTTTGTCAAATTATGATTACAACGAACATTAAATGCCAATAACAAGCCAAATACGTCGACTATTTCACCACATACGGAGACACAATCACAATTGGGATTACCTTTTTCTCATCAAGTGTTTAACTTGCCTAATTTAATTGGAGCATATCTAATCCAGTGCAAAAGTACAGTTAATAATGAAACAGCTGAGTCAGAATAATTATCGCGCCCCGCTCTAGAAAACGAAATCCATCATCCTGACCCATTATAAACTCAATTAAATCTCATTAACATAACCCAAGCATTATAATGCAAAGGGTATATTCTAAGAGAATCTAAGATGTCACCACCTTTGTAACCCGTAACCTATTCCATTGAGAAAGGACAACTTAGGACAACAATAGCGGGCATTTTTGACCCTCAATGACCATGGGAGCGGGTCTATTTGTGTATTTTGAGCAATAAACAGTGCTTTTTATGGTATCTTTTTTTTAAATTAGAATTTGAATGGGTGAATGCACATTGTCCGTTGTGCGAGCTCGTGGATGCAGTGTGCAGGTTCCGTTGGTGCATAATGATATGAAATTATCGAAGCAAGACCGCTTGGCTATAATGTTGCATGGGAATCGCACGGTGCGTTCGGAGGGAAAAGTGTTAAATGACGTTTCGCTTGCAGATGACATGCAAACTTTTTTTTTTGTTTTTTTTATGTATGTGGTTTTTTTAAGTTATGTGGGGGATATGAAATTTTTTATAGCTTAAAGATACCATCATCACCACCATCATTTGGTTAACGTAATTACTTAAGTACATTAACTTTATTGTCGGAATATTTTTCAATAAATTTTTACTTACATGAAAGAAAAACAGGTACCGCGTAGGTTTGTGAAGCGATATTTTAATTTTAATTTAGGGTGTTTGATTTATCTTAAGCCTACATCGAAGAATAAAAATAAATATATAATACAAAGCAAAGTATAGTGCTTGTATGCAGCTCTCGTGGTGGAAACCTTGCTTTATATTATAGTCTTTAAAAACTCTTATTTATTAGAGCAACATAATATTATTAAGAACCCGAACGTGTCAACTGGATGGGAGAACGAATAACGAATATTAATCCTCCGCATAAAGGAAAATCCTTTCGGCCTTACTAAAGCGTTTACACTTTACATTTAACATAAAGGCTTAAATATTAAAGACGCTTAACTAAAGCTTAGTCTCAGTCGCTAATTGTAAAGGCTTGATGTATGTAGGAATGTTGTTTTTTATTTGACAGCCTAGACTCTAGGGAGCATGACTTAAAGTCGAAGAAGTACCTTAGCCGAGTGGCTTAGTAATTACTTAAAATACTAAATCTACACTAAGCAGTTCCTTAAGTAAAGATAAAGCGTCTCAGAGTGCAGCAGTTACTTACTATTATTTACTTAATCTGTAGTCTGTACCTAAAGTTAAGTGACGATGAGTGAAAGATACCTAAAAAATAAAAGTGGTGTTCAGATTCTGATCAGTTTCTACATGGTATAAGCAAAGTATCGCTTGGCCGGCTTTGCTGGTAGAGTAAGTCAATGGTAACTGGCTGCAATGGAAATCTCTGACCAACAATTCAACTGACGCGGGAATCGATCCTAGTAACTCTTCATGTTTAATTTTTTTTAATCCACACTCCACTAGTCTGTTCATTTAAGGCCCCTTATACAGATATCATACTTTTTCAAGTACCATTTATAGATAAATGGAATAACAGCTGTTGGGATATTATGGTATTAAATTAAAGGTAATGTATTCATCTCTAGTTAGACCCCATAAAAAATGCACACTCCAATACAAATTTTCGGAATAAATACGTTTCTACGAACGCAAGAACTGCTGAAAATGACGAAAAATGGGGTCTGGATAGGAACCCATAAAGCTAGATCAGCTACATATTTTAACTTGAAAATAACAAAAGAGTGGGGCTTATATAGTCCTCTACCCAAATGCTGGAACATTATGCATACAAATAAATACTTTGTCATTTATGTGTCAACACAAAAAATTCTTCATACATTTTCTATGGAAAGAAGCCGGCCGCTTGGCGTTTGGCGCTCAGTACGCGCTCAGATGCGCTCGTGAACGGGTGGGTGTATCGCTTTTTTGCATGAAATTTATTACGACAAAATTAACACCGTGTTGTATACTGCGCTCGATAAAACTTGATATTGTTTACGACACAAAGAAGAAAGTTCTCAATTACCCTTTTTTTTTACCCGATTACAGCAAAGCCAAAAGGAAAGGGTACGAGATTAGGAGTCTATGTATGCCTATGCGTGTGTGTGTGAGTGTGTATGTATGTTGGATGTATGTATGAATGTATTAATTGAAGTCTATGACACTCCAGAGCCCTTAACTACACTCAATTATTATTATAGCCAACTATACTATGCAAAAAATTAGGTCAATACGTTAGTCTGTTACGGCGTGATTGAAGAACAATCCTACTAACAAACTTTTTCCCAATAATTTTAGTACGGTAAGCGCCATTTTGAAATTCTTTTTTATCGTCCTGATTTCGTTCAAAATCGATATCTGGTGTTCCCTGGGATCACTGAACAGAAAACTTTACCCAAAATTAAAAAAAAAGTCAGCGCCATTTTGAAATTCTTTGTTATCGTACCGATTTCGTTCAAAATCGATATCTGGGGTTCCCTGGGATCACAAAATAGGAAACTTACCAGAATTAAAAAAAAGTCAGCGCCATTTTGAAATTCTCTGTTATTGTACCGATTTCGTTCAAAATCGATATCTGAGGATCCCTTAGACCACAAAACAGGAAACTGTTACCAAAATTTTAAAAAATCAGCGCCATTTTGAAATTATTTGTTATTGTACCGATTTCGTTCAAAATCGATATCTGACGATCCCTGGGATCACAAAACAGGAAACTGGTACCAAAATTTAAA
This sequence comes from Erebia palarica, assembly GCA_964035005.1. Taxonomy (NCBI): domain Eukaryota; kingdom Metazoa; phylum Arthropoda; class Insecta; order Lepidoptera; family Nymphalidae; genus Erebia; species Erebia palarica. Next base: position 17,614,501 of record OZ035995.1, read on the forward strand.
AAAAGTCAGCGCCATTTTGAAATTCTTTGTTATCGTACCGATTTCGTTCAAAATCGATATCTGGGGTTCCCTGATCACAAAATAGGAAACTTTTACCAGAATTTTAAAAAAGTCAGCGCCATTTTGAAATTCTCTGTTACTGTACCGATTTCGTTCAAAATCGATATCTAGGGTCCCCTAGGATCACAAAATATGAAAATTTTACCAGAATTAAAAAAAAATCAGCGCCATTTTGAAATTCTCTGTTATTGTACCGATTTCGTTCAAAATCGATATCTGAGGATCCCTGGGATCACAAAGCAGGAAACTGGTACCAAAATTTAAAAAAAGTCAGCGCCATTTTGAAATTCTTTGTTATCGTACCGATTTCGTTCAAAATCGATATCTGGGGTTCTCTGATCACAAAACAGGAAACTTTTACCAGAATTTTAAAAAAGTGAGCGCCATTTTTAAATTCTCTGTTATTGTACCGATTTCGTTCAAAATCGATATCTGGGGTTCCCTAGGATCACAAATTATGAAACTTTTACCAGAATTAAAAAAAAGTCAGCGCCATTTTGAAATTCTCTGTTATTGTACCGATTCTGTTCAAAATCGATATCTGAGGATCCCTTAGACCACAAAACAGGAAACTGTTACCAAAATTTTAAAAACTCAGCGCCATTTTGAAATTCTTTGTTATTGTACCGATTTCGTTCAAAATCGATATCTGAGGATCCCTGGGATCACAAAGCAGGAAACTGGTACCAAAATTAAAAAAAAGTCAGCGCCATTTTGAAATTCTTTGTTATCGTACCGATTTCGTTCAAAATCGATATCTGGGGTTCTCTGGGATCACAAAACAGGAAACTTTTACCAGAATTTTAAAAAAGTGAGCGCCATTTTTAAATTCTCTGTTATTGTACCGATTTCGTTCAAAATCGATATCTGGGGTTCCCTAGGATCACAAATTATGAAACTTTTACCAGAATTATAAAAAAGTCAGCGCCATTTTGAAATTCTCTGTTATTATACCGATTTCGTTCAAAAGCGATATCTGACGGTCCCTGGGATCACAAAGCAGGAAACTGGTACCAAAATTTTAAAAAATTCAGCGCCATTTTGAAATTCTCTGTTATTGTACCGATTTCGTTCTAAATCGATATCTGGGGTTCCCTAGGATCACAAATTATGAAACTTTTACCAGAATTTAAAAAAAGTCAGCGCCATTTTGAAATTCTCTGTTATTGTACCGATTCTGTTCAAAATCGATATCTGAGGATCCCTTAGACCACAAAACAGGAAACTGTTACCAAAATTTTAAAAACTCAGCGCCATTTTGAAATTCTTTGTTATTGTACCGATTTCGTTCAAAAGCGATATCTGACGATCCCTGGGATCACAAAGCAGGAAACTGGTACCAAAATTAAAAAAAAGTCAGCGCCATTTTGAAATTCTTTGTTATCGTACCGATTTCGTTCAAAATCGATATCTGAGGATCCCTAAGACCACAAAACAGAAAACTGTTACCAAAATTTTAAAAACTCAGCGCCATTTTGAAATTCTTTGTTATTGTACCGATTTCGTTCAAAAGCGATATCTGACGGTCCCTGGGATCACAAAGCAGGAAACTGGTACCAAAATTTAAAAAAAGTCAGCGCCATTTTGAAATTCTCTGTTATTGTACCGATTTCGTTCAAAATCGATATCTGAGGATCCCTTAGACCACAAAACAGGAAACTGTTACCAAAATTTTAAAAACTCAGCGCCATTTTGAAATTCTTCGTTATTGTACCGATTTCGTTCAAAAGCGATATCTGACGGTCCCTGGGATCACAAAACACAAATTCAAAATGGCGCTGATTTTTTAAAATTTAAATACCAGTTGCCTGTTTTGTGATCCTAGGGAACCCCAGATATCGATTTTTAACGAAATCGGTACAGTAACAGAGAATTTCAAAATGGCGCTGACTTTTTTAAAATTCTGGTAAAAGTTTCCTATTTTGTGATCCTAGGGAACCCCAGATATCGATTTTGAACGAAATCGGTACGATAATAAAGAATTTCAAAATGGCGCTGACTTTTTTTAAATTTTGGTACCAGTTTCCTGTTTTGTGATCCCAGGGATCGTCAGATATCGATTTTGAACGAAATCGGTACAATAACAGAGAATTTCAAAACGGCGCTGACTGAAATCGGTCCAATAACAAACATTTCAAAATGGCGCTGATTTTTTTATATTTTGGTAACAGTTTCCTGTCTTGTGATCTTAGGGATCCTCATATATCGATTTTGTACGAAATCGGTACAATAACAGAGATTTTTTTAAAATTTGTTACCAGTTTCCTGTTTTTTGTTCCCGGGGAGCCCCAAATATCGATTTAGAATGGATTTAAAAAACGATAGTTCCGGTTTTGTTGAAGCAGAGTTCAAACAGCCGTATACTACGCAATACACTCCTTGCATTTTTAAAAAGATCGCGGAAATAGATTTATACGTGACCACTCGTCATGACGCGGCAATCACTACTGACGGCAATGTCGATGCGCATGTTTGTGTGAGTGAGCTGTTTCGAACGTTTCTAGGTAGTTTCATCCATTTACTGTGGTCTAGCGTAGAGTATACGTGCTTGCAGAAATATTTTGTATTGTGGCGAGTTAAATACCTACAGATTTTTACTATAGGGATTTAAGAAACACGTGTTTCAGGATTTTTGGAAATTCGACCTCCAAGGAATTTTTAAAAATTTCACCCGAGCGAAGCAGGGGTGCGTCTGCTAGTATTTACTATAATAATGTGGCGCGGAGGCATAGATAATAATATGTAGTAAATAAATAATCAAATATTTCAAGTTACAAAATTGATTAGTTGGCTATAAAATCGAGCGTAGAGCGTAGTGCTATATATGCGTACAGATATATGCTGTAGTGTGGCGAGTTATATACCTAAAGTTGGCTGCGGCCTGATTGTATAAGGACCCTTAATATTATTTGCTGACATCCCGTGTAAAATGTAGTAAGTCCCTAACTACCTCAATATAATAAATTATATTATGATAAACACACGCATCAGTATTGGTCTTGCATATCATATCCATACAGCATATACACACATACACATCAAAAGGATAACAAACAATAATACAATCATTTTCATTCCTTTTCGGTGCGTACGCGCACGCTACCCGTAACGCGTTGTATCGCTGTCTCGCTCTCGAGGTCAGTGACCGCGCATCTCTGGCCAGATTGCATCTAGTGGCGCAGCTTCCCCCAGATAGAACCAATTTCTGACCAATTAAAAGATAATTTTGTAATCTTAAATGGACAGGCATGCTACTGGATCGATTAGGAATAGCTAACTAATTTTATATGTAGCTATTAATGCAGGTTTTTAACCGACTTCCAAAAAAGGAGGAGGTTCTCAATTCGGTTCGTATCTTTTTTTATTTTCCCACTGCTGGAAAGTCTCATAGGAGAGAGGATTAAGTACAACTTACTAGCTGGGTATCAGCTAGCAGGTACATCCGCGTGGAGTAAGTTTTTTGATTCCAGGGGCAACTAGTTTTCCGGGATAAAAAATTGCCTATGTATGCCCCGGGATGCAATCTATATCTTTCAAATCAAAATCAAATTTCGTCAAAATTGTTTGAACAGATTTCCCATAAAGCATTATGGGAAAGAACATAGGCGACTTTATATCCCTGAAAATCAAAGGATTTTATCCTGAGGGATTTGTGAAAAATCTAAATGCACGCGGACGCGTTGCACTTCCAGATTTTTCATCAGCTCGTGGTACTGGTATCCCTTTCAGGGAGTATACTACCATCGGTTAAAGCCGTTTTGTTTTAATATTACTGACGTTCGTGTTTTGGAATTATAATTCTAATTTTAGGGACGTCAAGGTACGTGAAGTAAAACTGTCATTTTGAGATAATACTGCGATGGTAGTAATCTCCAGACGAGTCTGCTTCCAATTTCATCTTATTGCAGCATCGACTCTTATCACCAGATGAGATCGAAGTCAAGGACTCAACTTGGTTGCGTAGTCTAGTTGCTTGTGGATAAAAAAATATAAGCTACTAACAGATTGAATGGTAGTGTTGCGAAATATATTTGATTAGCTCTGACCTAGTTAGCTGTGATAAGAGAAAAAAATACAACGCAATACCAGCACAATACGCCACGCTATAGGTACGTAACACAGTTTATCCGAACTGTGACTAGAGACCGAAAAAAAAAACTATCGATAAACTATAAACTATCAAAATATCGATAGTTTCGTAACTATCGAACTAACCTCATAACCCTGTGGTTTAATAATACACGATTGACGTCGCAAGTACTTATTGGTTTCTTGAAAGTTTTGAAGCAAAACAAAACTTTACTTGAACTCTTCAGAAGCTTACCTTCCCATAAAGGTGTTTTGTAACAAACTGTTTTGACTAGTTTGAGAGAAGCTAGTACCTAATGCATACATACCTGTAACAAAGATACAATATTATTAGTAAACAAAATGATCATTGATTACGCAATGAAATGTCTAACAAAATAAGCTTAAAATAGTTACTTCAATTCGACAACTTAAACGACAACAAAAATACTATCGATTAAAACATCGATACTTTTTATTTTGTAGCGGATCTCTAGCTGTGACCGTTGTGGTTCAACAAGATTTGAATTTCACTCTAATAAAAAAAAATAAGAACTCCGTACTATTTTATTTATGGCGTACGTCTCCAAAAAGAGAAGTGTAACACCGTTTCGAAAAAAAGAGCAAAACAACTTTTTGTCCGCACCGAAATGGTTTTACGAGCGCTCTCTCGAATAGTAAACGAGAGGGACGGGCTACGGCTATACCCGTCTTACGCTGGAGTAAGGAACCTGATCCTTCAAAATAATAGGTCTTTGTAAGGATTCTGTGAACACGTTGCATTGGCGAGACCTCTTGCCTCTAATCATTTCAAGTTCACAGAAGTGGGACAGTGGACGTAAATGGTCTGAGTAACTATCTATGTTACAGCTAAAGTTTATCATTATATGTAGCCCGCCTGAGACCTAGATAATGCAAGCAGATTGAATTACTATTATCAGGCTTAGGCCCATCTGACTTGACAGCGCTAAATTATGTTTTCCATACCTACTTGTTACCTCTCTGACTTAGGTACCTATGATTTTAACTTGTCCTAGGGATGATTTCTCAATCGTCTAATACACTTTGACTGTCCAATTTAGTTATATGTAAAATTTAAAAAAAAATTGATGGGGTGACCATGGTCCCGCATTAAAGACTAAAGTTGAAAAAAATATTCGAAAATAAGATTAACTATATAATCATCATCTAGAAAATGATGAGTAGATTCCAAAAATAATATGACACTATATATTAATATCCAGTGATTCACAAAAACATATCATTTAATAAAAATGTGAATAAGATTCTAATTTATCACTTTTTAGTTCGTTTTTTGGCAGGGCAGTCGTGTTTTTTAATTGTTTTAATTATGACTTGTGACACTATTTTTCTAACACCTTAGAACATTCATTATTATTTTTTTTGCAAAATGTTAACAGAGCTAATCACGATCGTATCGTAAGGGTAGAAATATCTTGAAGATTTGTTTATTATTTATAATTTTATCAATTTCGTAGCTCCGAATGAGGTCCCCTTATCGATGCGGTTTGGTTTGGGTTAGTGGGGCAAAAAATATATGCTCCAATGACCCAGTTCCCAAGAAAGTGATAGCTTTTGCCCTGTTTATCAAAGGGGTTGAGGGACAAAAAAGTAAGAGTAGTAACGGGATAACTTGGTCTTTATCAATCAGGAATTCTTGAAGATTAGATCAAGCATCGAGCGATGATAACCTTATTTATAGTGATTTAGACTTTAGAGTAGCTTTCTCAGCAGAATCATCAAACGGTGGTAGTCTTGACTTCTAATGCTGAGATCTATAGAGCGTACTTTGACTTGGCTCAGACTTTACTCAGAGTAAAAACGAGATGGACTTATGTGAGTAACATAAATCTGTCTCGTTTTAACCATGTCTTAAGTCTAAGCAAAGTCAAATTTGGCTCTTTATATCACACTAAGTGATACATGTTGTCCTACGTGAAATAAATAAATCATGCCCTATTCAGGTGGATATAATATAATAAATTTTTTGTGGGGAAACATTGTTAGGAAACCTGTAATCTGCTTGCCCAAGAGTTCTTCATAACGTTACCAAAGGTCTGCCAATTCTCTCTTGGATCAGCAGTCCGCGCTCATCTCATTGTGAGGGGAGACTCGAGCTTAGTGGGCCGGCGATGGGTTGAGACTTGAGATGATAGGCTGGCTCTATTATCTATCTAATGAAATCTTCAGAAATCTTAGGGCCTGAGCCCATTGGCGAAACGCCGCGGCAGAGAATTTGTTTCGCGACAAATTGAAAAAAAAATTTATGCCTTTAAAGAATAGCGCCTACCGCTTTTGTACCTACGGTGATCTTCATTGAAATTTCAACTTTTTAAGAACTAGGTATCTAAGATGCTGTATTTCAATTAGGTATTTGACAAATAGTCAAATCAGCGACTTTTTTTCAAACGTCAAAACGCGTCCTAAGTATGGGATTTATATGAAATTCTGAAATGTGACGTCATTAAAGTTCGACACACTTTTTTACTTTAATCGATTGTTTAAAATTGTTATTCAACATAAAACTATCAGGAGACGTGGATATTACGACTTTTAGGAGATCCTCTTTTTAATAATTATTAAAAAATAATTTATTTGAATAGTAGTCAAATACCCAATTTGTCGCATGAAATTTCTGTCGTTAAACTAGTGAAATAACTATCTGCAAGTACAGCTTAACGCCTATAATTATTTTAGAGGTGAGATGGCAGATAGCACTCAGGCCCAAAAACTGTTAACATTTAGAACCTTTCTGCTAATATACAATTAAAGCACATCCAAATGCAAATGGCGACTATGAAAATTAATTTACCATAACAAAGCGGTCAGAATAACTTAGCTCTGAGGAGTTTGTTTTGTATGAGCACCTACCAACATTAACGTGTGTGAAAGCGTCGTAGTAGGTTCATTTGGGAGTAATGTATTTGGGTCAAGTACGGCCACTTGAGGCGATGAATAATGATGCGTTTTAAACGATTCCGTTCGCCTCAAGTCATCAAGTGGTAAATTCCATGTCCAAGTGGGAAACGTTCTCTTAAATCCTATGATCCAATAGTTTAGCTGGTTGCCTTAACCATCTCACTAATATTATAAATGCGAAAGTGTGATTGCTTGTTGGTTTGTCCTTCAATCACGCCGCAACAGAGCAACCGATCGACGTGTGATTTTTTGCAAAATTAAGGAGTTCCCGTGGAAATTCTAAATCTACCAATATGTTAAATTGGATTTTATTTTCTTTTTCCAATTTTTTATTAATAATTATGGATATTTTTGCAAAGTAAGTATATAATTTGACAATAATTTTTGAGCTATATATTTTGAATCGACATTATCAGAATGTGATATGACGTTTTCCAATCCGTAAAGTTACTAGTGCAATAACAATCTGTTATTACCTTAATAACTTTAAGCATAAATAACTAATAAAAGATACGTTTAACTTTAACTCAAGTGAAATCACAACTAATGGGTAGAATTTAACCAACTTGACGGAATTCCTAAGCATCATTTCCTACATATTTTATAGATGGTTAGAAACGGGTTCAAATTACAGTATTTACCGAGATGGAAAGATTACATAGGTACGTAGAGTAACAGATTATAGATCTCTGGTTTGAATAATTTCGGATGGTCAGTTATACTGAAATTGATCGAATTATCCGGAGTAAGTGTGTGGTTTAAAACAGTGTTCGAGTGATTTTGAGGTAATAATACTGAGGCACAGATTAGAAATTAATTTTCTTCAATTCTCAATCTAAAACTCTAACTCTTCAATTTTCCGGGATAAAAAGTAGCCTACGTCCTTCCCCGGTATATAATCTACCATTGTACCAAATTTCATCAGAATCAGTTGAGTAGATGGCCCCTGAAAGCGTAGCAGACAGACGCTTTCGCATTTATAATATGAACTATGAATTTTGGAAAAATAGGTAGGTAGTCCTAAGCCCAATTGTGTAAGGCCGTTTGAAATGTGTTTCAACTTCCAGTTTGACAGTTTATCTTTTCAAAAACTTTCAAATTTTTTATATTTTTCCGTTTCATGTCAATCTCGGAAAAACTTATGTATCACAAAATTTTACTAAACGTAGGAAGGAAGACGACGTAAGAATACTTAGAACAGAAATAACGAGAACCTACATGATGTAAACTAAGAAAGAATGTCGAAATATTCCAACGGACTATTTTTTAATTTTAATCCATGCGATTGAAATCGAACAGGTCAACTGCAATGCATAGACGTTTCTTCTTTTTTATATATTTCATTATTATTTATTTGCCAACACTATTTGCTACAAATAAGGATGACACACAACACATTTTCCGATAATGTTTATAATTTATCAATCAATGAGACATGTCAGAATGCGGCTGATGGGGCCGCTTCATAATTTTTTCTTCTCATAGAAACACGGGGTGCCTTCCTACGCGGTACAATTATCTAACTAGTATAAAACGAGCGCTTATTAAAATAATTACCTGGCATACCCTAGGACTGGTACACCGTAATTAGGGTGGCCATCGACTAAATTATAATTCCAGGACAAATACATAAGATGACAAAGTTGCATGGAAGCAACTGGCTCACTACTTATTACTACGTATATTTGTTACGTAACGTATACTTTATAGTTGAGTGCCCCGTGTACTCATTGGTAAGGTGTGAATTAATAGGCAAGGACAGGATCAGTGAAGAAGACCTAAGACATCTCTCCATAGGGGATATCGTGAGAGATTCACTAAAGCTACAGGTAGGTTGGGGGTAGGGGTAGGGGGGGGGGGGGTTTAGGCTGCCGGGACACCAGTAACCTGTTTCCCAACACGGGGAAATGGGTGGAATGGTTGTGGTGGTTGTGGAATGATTTTATCCCGGAAAATTAAGAGTTACCGCGGGAATAAAAAATCCCTTAATCCTTAAACCTTAATCCTCGCGAAGTCGCGGGCAAAATCTAGGTAGTTATTAATAAAATCAGCGCGATTTCTCATTGTTGTCATTCAAAAGTAAGGAATTAAAATTCCTAAATTTTGGATAGCCAGGCGGCTTAGGAAAGTTTATCAGTGACTCTTCCTATGTCGCTCAAGATTGGACAGATCCAAGGAGATCCGAAGAGATGTCAGCCCTAACTGCAATCAACATTGGTAGATTTCTAACGCAACCGGTTCCTGAGGCCATGCTAAGTAAAAAAAAAAACATTTTTTTACTTTCATAACTGTTTAGTAGTCTAATTTTAATGTTTCGATGCCTATAGGCACATTGATACATAAATTATATCATGTAGTAATAGCTAAAAGGAAGTAACTATCTATAATGGATCCAAACAGCGTCAAACTAAGAATAGGAAAGCCATCGACCTCTTTATGTCAACTGTCACTTGCAAATTAAACACGGTTTTCAAGGAAAATATAATTTGCATACTCAACGATGTGTTTCTATAGTATTCAAATGAGTGTTACAAAACTTAAACATATTTCCATTTAAGAATATACTATTTGGGGATCTTCTCTTCCTATTCTTAGATTGCACCTATTATACCTATCATTGAAAGTTGAAACATTAACATTTGAGCCGTCTTGCAACAACAACATGGAAATAGCTAGGCATTTCTATCAAATTATGTAGGCACATTTTTTTTATCCACTACAAGTTAGCCCTTGACTGCGATCTCACCTGATGATAAGTGATGATGCAGTCTAAGATGGTAGCGGGTTAACCTGTTAGGGGCATGGCAGTTATATTAAACCCATACCCCTATTCGGTTTCTACTCGGCATCGTACCGGAACGCTAAATCGCTTGGCGGCACGTTTTTACCGGTAGGGTGGTAACTAGCCACGGCCGAAGCCTCCCACCAGGAAATTATAAATTTCCAAACCCTGCCGGGGATCGAACCCGGGACCTCCGCACGTTCAAGGCACCAAGGCAACAGTGCTCAACATTGCGCCACGGAGGTCGTCAGAATATTATTTTAACCTATTGAAAATTAAACTTTAATGCGTGATTTAAAATTTAAATCTAGACATTCTTCGTCCATTTTTAGTTAACTAAAACTGAAACTTCTTAATAATATGCTGTTCTAAAATAAATGGTAAACGTCATTCAATGTTAAATTGGTTGCAATCAAAGTCAAAGACACTGCAAGGCTTATGGAGACAAAGGTTTTTTTTAAATTATAGAATCGCATTGTATGCAATTAGTTACCAAGGAATGCGAAAATGGTTACGCAAATTATTATAATAATTAACTATACGTACCTCATGGCTCATTTGTAATTAGTTTATTCGATTTGAGTGTTAATGCCTCGTTGGTCTAGTGGTTAGCATGTTTGACTGCGGCCGACAAGGTCCCGCTGTGACGAGTTGTTGTCCCCGGTGCGAGTCCCGGGTCGGGCCATAACAAGTATTGGGGTTTTCTGACTAGAAATTCTCAGTACTAGCCCGGAGTTAGGAAATTGGCGGTGTTTCCCCCCCATGCCTAGGAGAGCACGTTAAGCCGTCGGTCCCAGTTATTATCACTAACATGATAATAGTCGTTAAAGCCACGCAAACCCACATTGGAGCAGCGTGGTGGGTCTAAGCTCTAATTCCCTCTCTCTCATGAGGCCTGTGCCCAGCAGTGGGACGTTAATGGGCTGTAAGTAGTGTTGATTTGAGTGTTATGACACAAATGCATTAAAGACATTTTATACTAATTTTAAATAACTAACAATATAGTTTAAGATTATTTACCTCTTAATTTGTTTACTAATATCTCGAAATATTTATTCCCAATATAAATTATAAAATGCGTTTTTTCGTTTATTTATTTGTCCAGACAATCAAACTGCAAGTTGCAACGGAGCAAGGATCGACGTGATATTTTGCATGCATTCAAGACCTGGAGAGTGACATATGCTACTTTTTATCCTGGAAAATCTTTCCGCACAGGCTTCTTGAAAAACCAAATCTAAGCGGACGAAGTCGCGGGTATCAGCTAGTGATTAAAAAAACATTTTCTTTCACGTTTTTCTTTGAATTTATTTAAAAAAAACTATCACGCAATGGTTATTGTTATCGTGAAACGTGAATTTATACGGGAAAATTTCATTTGCAATTTTCATCATAAATCGTCGAAAGTTGAACAACCTTCATCGAACGGGCGTCCTCGGCGCATAACGCGCGTATCGCCGTCCCGCTCACGCACTCGAAAACAGAACGAGACAAAACTGTTTGTTTGTAAACTATCTTTTGTGGGAGAGTTTTGTGGCCATTTTCGGCCAGCGTACGGTTATTGACATAAAATTTCCTCTATGCAACATTGATGTAAGAAAATTCAAAGACACAAATTGGGTACTTGACAACTAGTCAAATCAGCAACTTTTTTTCAAACGTCAAAACGCGTGCTTAGTATGAATTTTGTATGAAATTTTAAGTTGTGACGTCATCAAAGTTCGACGCACTTTTTTTTACTTTAATCGATAGTTTAAAATGGTTATTCAAAATAAAACTAACAGGGGACGTGGATATTACGATATTGGGAGATCCTTTATTTAATAATCACTAACAAATAATTTATTTCACTAGTAGTCAAATACGCAACTGTTCATTGTTTGGTTGGTTGGTTCGTCATACAGCGAAATAATGACCCATCTTTTAATTAAGTAAATATTTTAAACTGCCCTTAATACGCCATTTAAAATAGAATTGTGTACAATTTCGGCATTTCGTTATAACTATAGATACTCATAAATTATAAAAATTCAACATGATAAAAATTAAGATATTTTTGTTCATTAAAAGATTTCAGCTTTTCTTTTGCTCGTAACTAAGATATATTTTTCAGAGTAGATCTACAAAAACATTGCTTTTCAAACACGTGTTGATATTTGTATATTTTACTCACTATTTACTCGTATTTACATAGGTGCACGCCTGATAAGGCTAAATATGATATGACGACGCATAATGACTTTTATTGATTTTTTATCTGTAGCCACGATATCAGACTGCTCGTGAAATTGAGATGTAAACTATATGAACTAAATGAATATTTACTCGTCTATAAAATCACTGTCAAACATAAAATGAGTATTAACAACAGAAAAATGCGTGGAATAAACTAAGATTCTTCAGTTACTTACAAGCGAAACCTGCGTCAAATGTCCATAAAGAAAAGTCAAGAAAGTTGGAATGGTTGTGTGAAGACGTGCGATGGTTAGTTAACTGTCCAACAACTTTTTTGTAACTCTTATGACGATGTTTCATTTTCTTGTCACTTTTGTGGTTTTGACTACTTTTTTTTCTACTATAATAGAAGTCACCTGATGGCAAGTGTCGATGCAGCGGTAGCGGGCTGTTAGCGGTATGGCAGTTATATTAAACCCATACCCCTAGTCGGTTTCTACACGGCACCATTACTGTACGGTACGGTTGGTTATTACGTTCTTTAAAAACTTCGTCGAGTTGAAGATACAATTGTAAGGATTCGACCGGTGATTATGAGGTAAACAATGTACGACTGTTAAGTTTAAGTTTGCCGAGTTCAACCACCTCTTAACGCCTACGTTTTGAGGATAAAACTAGCGTTCCAAATTGCTATTCAGTTTCCGGTCCGCGTGCGCGTTCGGATAACATTTTATGCCTCACTTAAGTATACTTAAGTATTGATACGCCAAACCAAAGATACACGAGTCATCATTATTATCATTTCAAACATCGTCATATGCGTTGTGCAAAAAACGCATATGACGTTTGTCTTCAGCGACATACTACAAATTTACCTCTTGGGTAAGGTAAAGTCAAATAGATTGTACATTTTGATTATTAAAAAGAACAATTGCATAGCAATTACTTCATAAAAAATAGGGAACTATTATTATGTCACGAGCATATTTTATCTACTCATTTAAACGTTGCAAACAATCATGTCCTTCATAATGAATAAATGATGACACCGCGCTTTCAGCACAGAATAATATAATAGTACTTCAGTAAGTTCAGTATCAAACAAAACGCTTTACCGAGCGCTTCTGTAGCCACTCCAATTTGTCCATTTTTAGAACAAATAACAAACCTTATCTGAGCTACTGCAAATCTTTGGTTTTCATATCAATGATCATTCAGCAACTGGATCTAGGGTTCAAGTAATCTGGCGCGTGCAATGCTAGAGATCAATGACGTAAAATAATAAATATTTATCAATTAAGTAAATGCTGCCAGATGATCACATTTTAGAAACAGTGACTATGATTTATTAGGGTCTGTTTTCGATCATTTAGCAAAATGTCTATACCTTTGGTTGGAAACCTAATGTTATTCTCATACCTGTAACATCTGCTATACATCAGTTTTCTAAAAAGTTTCTATTAGAGATCTGTACCTACCAAATAATATTATGTACTTATCACATAATATTATGTTCAAATTCAAACAATTTTCGTCTGTGATACATTATATACTTAATATTGGAAAGTCCTAAAATATTTTTTTAATTAAAAATTGAAATTGGTTCCAAAATGAACATAATATTATAGAAAGCAATATGTCAAAACACCTAAACAAATATAACAATCAATTGAACTAAGAATAGAGTTTAAGAACTTGCTTAATGAAATCAAGGTTCGAAGGCTCTAAAATTGAGTCCTAAAGATAATTTTCTAAACTGAATTCAGATAACAATCTGACACCAAACAATTTTAATTAGTAGTAAAATAGTTTTACACAATGGAAAAATTAATAGTGGGTAGTTTTGAAGATTCTAAAATTGAAATGATAAATAAAAATTGGTTCCAAATGCAAAATAGAGAGCGATGTTTATTATTAAACAAAACTTGACACAATTGTTTAACAACAAACAAGAGTCAACGTAAACAAACAACAAAACCATGTTTACGCGGATGGACGCCGCGTACCCGGCACATTATTTGAATTCGGAATAGAACTCCGCGAAAGGCGTTGTCGCGGTACCGTTAATTGCTACCGTCATAAAGCCGCGAGTACACAGGCGTGTCGATTGTTGTCAATGCTGTACAGTTAAAACATCGCGTAATGGTACATTACGTAACATTTTTTATTAAGCTTTTTGGATTAGACTACATAGTGGAAAGGGTCTCGCAGCTTATGGCAGTGATAGCATACAATAATAATACATATGCACTACACAATTTTGGCAAAGGTACATTACGTAACATTTTTTATTAAGCTTTTAGAATTAGACTACAAAGTGGAAAGGGTCTCGCAGCTTATGGCAGTGATAGCATACAATAATAATACATATGCACTACAGAATTTTGGCAAAGGTACATTACGTAACATTTTTTATTAAGCTTTTAGAATTAGACTACAAAGTGGAAAGGGTCTCGCAGTTTATGGCAGTGATAGCATACAATAATAATACATATGCACTACACAATCTTGGCAAAGGTACATTACGTAACATTTTTTATTAAGCTTTTAGAATTAGACTACAAAGTGGAAAGGGTCTCGCAGCTTATGGCAGTGATAGCATACAATAATAATACATATGCACTACACAGTTTTGGCAAAGGTACATTACGTAACATTTTTTATTAAGCTTTTAGAATTAGACTACAAAGTGGAAAGGGTCTCGCAGTTTATGGCAGTGATAGCATACAATAATAATACATATGCACTACACAATTTTGGCAAAGGTACATTACGTAATTTTTTTTATTAAGCTTTTAGAATTAGACTACAAAGTGGAAAGGTTCTCGCAGCTTATGGCAGTGATAGCATACAATAATAATACATATGCACTACACAATTTTGGCAAAGGTACATTACGTAACATTTTTTATTAAGCTTTTAGAATTAGACTACAAAGTGGAAAGGGTCTCGCAGCTTATGGCAGTGATAGCATACAATAATAATACATATGCACTACACAATGTTAGCAAAGCTAATGAAGTCTATCAAATCAATCCGCAGTTGATCAGTGTGAGATTCTTCCGAATCTGGGAGGAGAGTTGTGCTCAGTCGTGGGCAGGTGGCGAGATAAAATTTATTGTAGATTTAAATTAAAAATAGTATCTAAAGGTAAACAACAACTTTTCCATAACTTGTTGTTTCTGAAGCAATGGAAAGATTATTCGCTTGAATCAAGCACGTTCACTTATCAAGCGATACAAAGCACGATTTTTAACGGTGAAATTTATTTTCAAGCACGATCAATTTAATAGCCTTCTCGGTACAATGCACAAATGTTTTAAGTTGACCCAAAAATATTGCTCCTCGTATAAGTCGTAGTTCTGTGCTTAGCTCAAGAGGAACATGCAAAATTTTTTTGGATGAAAATATGTCCGAATTTTCTGATCTTGGATACTTGAGATAAGAGATCAATAAAACTTTTATATAAATTTTTAATACATAATATATTAAAAAATATATAAGTATGTGATTTTTTATACGTATTTTTGTGATTTTGTCGGACAGCAGTACGTATGCTTTAGATGCGTACGTCCAATAACACAGGTGGCGTCGTCGGTTCGTCGACCTCCGAGGCGCCGCTAAGACAGTGGTCACTGCGAATCTACTCGTAACATTAGCGATTTACTTCACAGTGAACAGTTATCTTTTGTGTTAAATTTTTGACCGCAACGAAATAATAATTGAATGTTTTTCAAAACAAAAACAAATTATTCTCTATCTTACGTGACCGTTCTAGCCTAAATATGAAAATTTTCGTGAAATACCTGGTTGACAAAGTATTGTTTTTAATGTGAGACTAATATCCAAGTAAAAGTTATGAGTAATCCACTACATTTTATTTTAATGAGGATTAAAATCAGTATGTTTACATTATGCGATATTTTTGTTCTGACTAGATAAGTTACACGTGCCGGCTAAATTTTCTATGCAATAGACAGGATTTATTTGCCTACGAGTACAAAGTAAACAACTAAGCATAGTTTAATTATTTATGCATCAAAATTACGGTCCACAGATACCAGAAGCTGCGTATTAAACAAACTCCATTTTAGGAGGCTATTTACACTTTTCGTGAGTCATATTTTTATCTGCGTGTAAAATACCTAACGCAATTGTACGAGTAGCTTCTGTGAATTGCGAACAATTGTAATTTGGTCGGAAACTACATTTCGGGTAAAATTATAGTTGTAGTTATTTGAGAACTGGCAGTTGAGAAAGGCGAAGTAAATTCAATTAAGTAACTTTGAGATGTGGCAGTTGGCAAGTCTCCGTACGGTATTTAATCGCTAGGATTTGGTTACAAACTACACACGACAGCTATTTACACTCTTCCTAATATGACCAAAGATTAATAATTTTATTGTCTGTCGATCATATTTTCACACCGTATCCTCATTTATTATAATATCTGTTGATATTAAAATCAATGAAAAATAGCAGTAGTTATATATAGTATATATAGTAGTTTATATATATTTATGTATAAACTAGCTTATGCCTGCAGTTCGATTTTCATGCAAATTTCAAACCCTTTGGGGGTTGAATTTTCAAAAATCCTTTCTTAGCGGATGCCTACGTCATAAAAGCTATCAATATGCCAAATTTCAGCCCGATCCGCCCAGTGCTTTGAGCTGGCCGTTGAAACAGCAGTCACCTTTTCTTTTTATATATTTAGAGAATAACAATTTTGTAAGATTTCATGTTAATTAAGAAAAAATCTTCACATCTTGGGGATACTCGGTTATATCACAATTACAGATAAGTGTAGGGATTTTCAAGATAACTGGTACATACACCTATTACGTCCAAGGCTTTGTATAGGTACTGTGGTAATTTTTATACCGTTACAAGGTTCACGGCAACCCGTAGGGCCTCAATAACGGCGTCGCGTCCGTTTGTCCGTATGTAATCTGGTTTGGCATACTTGTGAGATCTGAGGTGAATTTTTGTAACTAGTTATGAGCATAAGTTATTCCGAAGTTTCATGTATTAGAAATTAAGGAAATGATACTTTTAAGTTGACGCTTCTTTATTAATATCAAAGTACCTAATTTCTTATTAGATTGCTTCTATTGTGTCTGTTTGTAATTCAATATAGATGTAATCCAATTGGATTTACATTTTAAGTAAAAACGTAATTTTTTATCGATATCAGAATTTTTAAATTTGCATAGATTTTCTTAAAAATTTCAGCCACCTAACAAAGGCCCTTTTTGATTTAATCAACCACGAATTACTTTACTGGGTATTTTTTTGTCTGGAAATACAATTACTGTAGTAATTAATATTACAGTGTCAAAAAGATTTAGTCTCAGTTAGACTACTATTAACTACTCAGTACAAGTACTTACTTAAAGATTCTCAGTCTTTTTTTAAAATTATATAGGCCAGCGCTTATCTGCAATCAGACTTGCTTGCAAGTGGTGATACAGTCTAAGGTGGAGCGCGCTTGCCTAGAAGATCCCTAATTAGAAACGAGTCCAGTTTCATTTTCTGTCCAGGTAATAAATATAACAAATCTAGATACAAAGCTTAACAACTTTAAGTAAAGTGACCAGTTCTAAAGTTATTCAATCAAAGAAGCCGTGATAAAAATTAACTCAGTGTGACTAACACGGTCCATTGAATTCAAATGCCAATCACGCTTGACCCGTTTTTTTTCAATCCGAAACGACTAGGCGGTTGACGCAATCAATATTCATATTTTTCCACACAATTAGCTCCATTATACAATTGTATATATAATAGAAAATAGAGTATATCTAAAATTCAGATGGTAACTCTATATCACTAATTCTTATCTTTTAAGAATTGTTACTGCGATATGAAATATTAATTTTTTTTCTTTGACAATGCTCTATTTTTATTGTCGTGGCTTCTTTTGAAGGGCTTATTGTAATGGGAACAATTCCATTTTGGGTTTGACGATGTAGTCTATTTCAGAGATGCTATAATTTTTTTTGATTATAATTCTTTTCTGGATTCTGGATTGGATCTGGATTTGAAGGAATCGGTTTCATTCCAGAATTGAGCAAAACCTAGGTTACAGTTTGATTAAACTTTTCATTCCTATAGTATTCTTGTAGTTAATGGATATATATACCTATACATATTTAGTAACTTGGATAACCATGTATTAAAAAATTTACCAATTTTCGTATTTTTTGCTATGCGTATTTATTCAAACGCTACTAGACTAGTTAGCAATAACAAATAATAACATTTTACCTTGAGCCTCAATCTTAACACGTGTGACCTGAGGTCCAAAGGTTGAGTACAACTGGTTTTATTATATTTGGAAAGGTCTCCAAGAATGTTTTGTGATAACCACTGATATATTGCAAGAAACTTTACTCTATAACTTGTGACCTAAGTGTCTTCAATTTCTAGTGCACTACAAAAAATAACCCCCACAAAATTAACTTTGTTTTTTCGGAAAAAAGTTACTAATTACTAAATTATTATTTTTGGCTTTATTAAAGAAAATTAACTATACTTTATTCGCGTACGACACAAGACACTCCTATTTTAGTATCACTTTGTCAGTTAAACAAATTGACAAATTTTAAAAACTCCTCGCTACACTGTAAATCTTGGGTTCAGTATATCAATGGTGGCACGTTATCAATCAAAGGCAAGCGAGGGCGGGTCAAAGGGTGCGTAAGCTTAGCTTTTATTATAGTTCTGTGTACATTCCATGTTTAATGTTTACCTTTAGCAGCTACAATAAAAATTTCTCCAAATAATGACCCCTATAGTTCAAGTTTGGATTCTTTGTTAACATGAGACTAAAAAAAAGGTTTATGACTACACAAATATAAGTAAATAGAGATAAATGTAAGGAATTCTTTGTTTTAGTTAGATGCATACTAGTTTTTTTCTGTAACTGGTATAAAGAAGGTTTCCGCTTTACTGTGCGATGCAGCCTAAGGTGGAGTGCGCCCCACTGCAACTTTATTTGCAAAGCCAAAGTGGGTTAAGTGTCATCAAGATATGAATTAGTGCCACAGTCATTCTAAACGTATTACACAAAATTTTACCAAATGCATTAGTTATCCCCAAAATCTAAAACTCTTAAAGAAGAATTGTTACAAAATCTCGGATCGAGTAAAAGAAAAATACTTTTTGGTTATAAGGTCACTATAAAGAGAATTCTTTTTCCGTGTGGACAACCCTTAACAATAATAACAAGTAAACAAATGTGTGAAAAAGAACTTGAAACGATCATTACTATTTATTCAGTTGTACGAATGTTGCACTCGACTTAATAATTATTACGAATTAACATTTCAATTTGAGAATTAACATAATTCTCCATTCATACAGCGATCCATCATTTGAAAGAAACTTGAATAGTTCAAATGTTGGACATTTTTGACAGTTGAATTGTTCGGAAGAATGCAGTGTCAGATTGAGAATAGAGGATTGTTGAGGAGTTAAAGTTCACACGTGGTCTTGCGTATCCATCAAATCTTAGGGTGGAGATCATAGGTGGAGGGTAATGACATGGAAAGACGATCTGGTAATCAAATTTCTGACTGTCCGTCCATTGCGTTGCTCCTGAGAGAATACTGTTAAAAATTAATTACAACTCCAGCGATTTCGTAGGGTTTTAGTATTTTAATAGATCGATTATCTGTAAGAAACTTGAATAGTTGAAATGTTAGACCTTTTGCACAGTAGAATTGTTCAAAAGAATTCGGTGTTACATTGAGAATAGAGGATTGTTGAAGTCTTCAAATTGACACTGTAATCAAACTTTCTGTCCGTCTGTAGACAACTAAATTCTTTACCTTCATGGATGCCGATAGTTAGTTTAATATAACTAGCAGTCTCAATTAAGATACAATTTCGAGGTTACGAAATAAAACTCGAACCAAACAAGTCGTATCTCATAAGAGAAAGCGGCCGGGTTAACATACTCTAGAACTTTCGACAATATTATATTCCATCTACCCACCTACGCACTTATGTCTATAGTTATTTGAGATCACGAACACTGGAGTTTCTTCTACAAATACTATAACGTTTGCGTTTGCTTTGCCCTTTAAGGGCTTGTAGTATATTCAGCGTGTTTGCCTGTTTGACTTGGAATTAGTTTTAGTAGTTAAGGGTCTGAGTCGATTGTTTACAATGCGTTCGGTAGGGTTTCCCAGGGTTAGTTGACTTCTTATTTTGAGAATGCAGTAGGCAGATGTTATGCAACGAACTAATGAATACGACAATTAAGATCTTGTCCTTGTTCCAGGCTATATGGGGTTGGCACAACTGTCTTTTTCTTCCACTCTCCTCTGTCATTCGTCGACTCATTATATCACTCCTATTTCACACAACTATCACTCCTGCCATCACTTATTAGTTCATACTCTACTCTTTTGTAAAGATTTTGGCAATACTGAATTTACAATACGATAACTCAACATCGCCAAAAATTGAGATGCAATTTTATTCTTTGCAGGTGTCGATTAATGAACTTATACTTCAGTTAAATAAAGAAGATCTATAAGGTCTTAATCTATTCTTTTTTAAAGATTTTGGCAATACTGAATTTACAATACAATAACTCAACATCGCCAAAAATTGAGATGCAATATTATCCTTTGCAGGTGTCGATTAATGAACTTATAGGTAGATACTTCAGTTAAATAAAGAAGACCGTTACCTACTAGAAATGTAAATTGTAACAACTTCAACACCATTAGGTAACTGTATACATATAAAATTAATTATGTGCATGTTATTCAGTGACAATATCCATCCATCACCAATATATTCCTTGGAAGTTTGAGACGGAACACAATGGAGTGTTGGACAAAAATACATTTGAATGTAGCGAACGACTAATCCGACCGCGCTTCGAGTGGCCGATTGTCCTTTTTTAAAGTGGTGGTATCGGAATAAGTAATGTGTTAGTGTCATTTGATTTATAAACATCAGTCGGGACATTATAGTTGAAGAGCTAGGGGGAAATTTTGAGGAGGTAGTTGCTTACTTGATGAAGCTGATAGTTTGTAATAACTCGGTTTAATGGCAATTTTTAGTCCTGTATGGCATTTTTTTTTCAAATGAAGGAAATAGAAATTTAATTCGCTATAATCCGCCACAGTAAGTAAATGTATGTAGTAGTGTGTAGGTATAGATTTACCTAATGTGGCGGATTAACGAATAAAATTTCTAGTTCCTTCATTATCATGGACTTCCGCAAAGTAATGCCTGCTTCCATCCAATTTTTTTTTCAAAATTAATTAATTTAGCGTTTTATTAAATAATTTTTTACCTAGGTATCTTCGCAAAAAAGATATATCAGATTCGCTTTTAAAAACGTAGGTAAGTAAGTACAAGTAAAAAATATTTTTCGACACTACGTAAAAGGGTAAGCCATTTTATGTCATTGTATTTTACCCACGTAAACTGACATATAGAACACTTTACCACCAGCTCTTGAACTATTTAGTATTGACCGAGAAATTAAGCTATACATCACGGGTTTTCACGCCCTTGCTCGAGGTGACAACAAAGTTGAATACGATTTACATAATGATGGAAATATTTGACCGTTCGTCTGTCTTTTGTCAATATGGAGGCTGGGTTCAGACTGTTTTAATTATGAAACTAGCTGCTCCTACAGACGTTGTCCTGTCCAAATTTCAATAAATTGAGTTAAACCCAAATCGGTCTAGCCGTTCACAAATTATATGCTTAACAATGTACAGCATTTCACTTTTATTTAAATATAATATAAGTACAGATAACTATTGGCTTCTGGCTTTGTGCAGTTTCAGTTGGCTTATATCTTAGTGTAAGAAAACTTATAATACGAGCAAGTACATACGCGAATCTACTTAAATTTACCTAAGAAAAAGTACATACATTACATAGGTAGGTACTATTTATAATACTTCTTAACGTCTATCCGATAATTAAGTAAACTCATAATAATTTCAGCTTGTAATTTGGTGTCAAAGACAATTATCATGTTTGTATCGAGAATAAATACAAAGAAATCGTAAAAAACTGAAATGGTAGGAATGATACAAAGTTGATGCTTGTAGGACGATTTCTTATTTTATTTAAATGAACAGCGTCACTGCCTCATTGGTCTAGTGGTTGGCATATTCGACTGCGGCCAACGAGGTTCCGGGTTCGAGTCCCGGGTCGGGCTATAATTGAGTATTGGGTTTTTTTGACTGGAAATTATTCTCAGTACTAGCCCGGAGTTAGGAAGTTGGCGGTGTGTCACCCCCGTGCCTCGGAGAGTACGTTAAGCCGCCGGTTATTATCACTAACATGATAATAGTCGTTAAAGCCCGCCAACCCGCATTGGAGCAGCGTGGTGGCTCTAAGCTCTAATTCCCACTCTCATATGAGTGGAGGTCTGTGCCCAGCAGTGGGACGTTAATGGGCTGTAGTGGTGGAACAGCGTCAGGAAAGTCGTGAAAATCTTTGCAAGTAAGTAGGTAAGTAAATAAATAAATTAATTAAAATTATTGGCTTAAAATTTTAGTCAATATTTAGTTGTTAAATATCAGCAAATCTGTATATATAAGTACCCCCAGATTAGCATTAATTGCATCTGTGAGGTCAAAAAACTTGCAATCACTCAAAACGAGTCATAATTTATGTACATCAGATAAGGTTAACGAACTTTGAAGTGGGTACCTACTGCAATTTTTATCATTTATCAAATGCCAATATTTATCAATTCTTTGTAATATTACTCATATTATACTTGAAGCGTATGACTAGTGGAATTCTCTTCGAAAACTTTTGGACTTTTTGACGACCTCCGTGGCGCAGTGTGTAGCGCTGTTGTCTTAACGTGCGGAGTTCGATCCCTGGTAGGGTCAATTTGGGAATTTATACGGTTCCGGTACGATGCCGTGTAGAAACCAAATAGTTAGGGGTATGGGTTTAATATAACTGCCATGCCCCTAACAGGTTAGCCCGCTACCATCTTAGACTGCATCATCACTTACCATCAGGTGAGATCGCAGTCAAGGGCTAAATTGTAGTGTTTAAAAACTACTATTCGAAAATCAGTAATGTTTATTTCTTTACACATCAAGTACTTAGGTATTTAACAAAAGCTAAAACTACACCAAGGATTCTCAAGAAATTTCCTCCAAATTGGATTTGGCGGATGAAGTCGCGTTAAAAAGCTACATACTAAGATTACATAGTCTTGATATCTAATCTCCCGGTCCCGAGATAAAATCTCTCGTTGCAAATCTCTTGCATTGCGGTTTCCAGGTTTCAATATCTAGTTTATACGGATATCGAGCTGAGAGTATAAAATTACATCTTCTAATGTAACCGTAACCGTGATTTTACTTTATACGATACGATATCGGTATTAGGTATATCAATACCCATATGATTAATAAATACGCATAAAAACAAAAATATTTTTCTGTCATTACTATAATTTTATCAGCTCTTTATTTGAAAACATTGCGAAGTCTCTATCGCTCTATTATAATAACAATTCCATGCTTCAGTGCGGGTTTTTATGCGTATACTTATATATTGTAACTATTTTATCCAATTAGAAATAACTAAGTAGGTATGATATAACTATTGCTTCCATAATATTTTACACAAATTGTGAAATTCAATTAGACTAAGAGACTTCTTCTTCTTTTGTTTAGTGGCTCCGCGCGTCGAGCGTTTGAGCCAGTCATTTTTTTTTTAATTCTCAATTAGACTAAGAGACTTCTTCTTCTTTTATTTAGTGGCTCCGCGCATCGAGCGATTGAGCCATAGTCAATTTTTTTTTTAGACTAAGAGACATAAAGTTCATAAGTTATTCTAGAGGTGGGTATAGTTTTTATTTATCGATAAATTTTCCACAGATTTTGCACCTTTGCGAGCATCAGATATCATATCGACTAAATTAAAACGTAAATGACATACCACATAAGTACCCAGTATTATACCGAGTGTTATTAGATTGTACCAAGATATCATAGAGGAAATTACACGAGTGTCCTGTCATTAAAGGACCAAAAATGCGACTCCATTACGTTAAGGGACTTCAGGTGCAATTATGTCTAATACGTTATACGTTCTCACGGTGTCGTTGGTGTGACTTCCGAATCGTGTGCCTTGACAGTTGACCAACGAAATGTTTACTGAACATGAAACACGCCCACACTTTTTTTTTGTTCCATGACAAGTTGATTGTCATCTCAACTGATGGTAAGAGACCTTACTGGTTAGGGGTATTTATGGAGTTCTTAGGGTATGCTCTATGAAATCTCAATAAGCCTACATACCGCAAATAGAACAGGTAAATTTCATGTAGGGTGGTAATTTATTAATTGCCACAACCGAAGCCAAATGTTAGCCATTAGAGCCCTTCCCAAATACCAGCTAGAAATCGAACCCGGACCTTCTAATTAAGTACTAAGCCACAGCGCGCCAGACAAAACTATAGTCTGTGTAACGTGGTGTAACCTACGGCCTAAGCAATGATACAAATCTACGAAATAGATACTTTTAGATCGCTATAGTTTCTAACGGCTTCTAGAGCATAATTGGTGTAGTAGTTTGTAGTTAGTGCAAAAAATGATAGGTAGATTATATTTAGAATAGAGTATGGACTATTATTATTACTAACTCATATGACCGTTATTTTTCAGAGTTCAACAGATTAACAGGGGCTGTCAAGTACAGATTAAAAATAACAATTCGTCTACAGTTTAACGTGTAAACATTCGATTCTTTTTTTTTTTTTAATATTTTAGCTCAAATTATCTGTGAAGAAATGTTTTACTATAAATAGGTATTTTATGTAATAGGCCTAAGGATATAAAATATCCTCATATACTTAACTAGGACTGCGAACATAAAAAAGGAAATAATTAATTAATAAATAATTACATGAAAAACAAAGTCACGACGTATGTTGTAAATCATGCTCCAGTAACTCTACCTACTCATAATTTTATTATCGTTCTGAAAATATCGACACTTTATGAATACAAAAAATCGATAATAACCAACCCTAACTAGAACTTTACCGGACTCCTTCGCAGTTGGTTATCTCCAAGTGCACTGTGCGGAACATACCGTTTTTATTTAAATTTCGAACACAAAAACCACTAAAACAATAACCTTCGCGTGTCAATACTTTTTTTCACAACACGGTCGTGTGATATACTGACAAAGGTTGTTTTTATGTCGCGGTGCATTTATATTATGGATTAAAAAAAAATAAGTTTTTATTCTCGAGCTTTTTTTTGTAGTCCTCCTTGGACAGCTGTCAGAACAGCATAAATTCGGGCGTGTTCCTAAATTGAAATTGACGCGTTCCATTTAAAACAATTAAGCGAACTGTGAATTGAAAATTAGGGAATGCAATTGTTGTATTTTTTTTGGTAAAGTAAGTAAATTATTATCAGAGACGGTGGGGGGTAAAATCACTAGTAGATATGACGAAAACATGTCGCTAATGAAATATAATATTAAGTATGTTTGTAATATTGATAGAGGGGTCAGGGACGGGAGAAGTTATCGCAACGCGACGTCTCACAGCATAGTCTGTTGTCAGCTAATATTTTTCTAATATCCAGTAAGTATCAATACTCAATACTCAATTTATTTATAACACGTAGGACACACAGGTGTCTCTTATGTTACGTAATTTTTTGACTCTATCATCGGTTCAGAAAAATGTTTCTAATGAGAAGAGCCGGCAAGAAACTATCAATGAAGTTAGGACGGATTTCGTCTATTTGTTAAGTGGTAAGTGGGTATTTTAGTCACTGTTTTTAGCGTATGTTGTTGTTAACGAATAACATAATAACAATAAAATACGAACATATTGTAGATGAGATATTGGATTAGGAATAGTTGGATTTGGGTATTTTGGGCGCAGATTTTACCGCATGGATTTCCTTGTTCATAGCTTAGTAACAATAACAATAGATAAAATACAGCGACCGTTGAAGCTTACTTTAAACTGCCAATAACGTAAAAACCTATGAACCATATCGGTGTACGGGAGCCGGGCATCCGATCGCACGTGTTCCCATTGATCATGGTCATGGGAAAACGTTTGACACGGGCGGTATATTGCTGATAGACTATTATCCCCCAAGTCATTGACTATTTTTTACGCCACTACAAGTTAGCCCTTGGCTGCAATTTCACCTGATGGTAAGTGATGCAGTCTAAGATGGTAGCGGGCTAAGCTGTCGGGGTATCGCATTTATATTAAACTCTAATCACGTCGGTACGGTAGTGTTAGATACAGTAAAGCAGGCCGACGCACTTCTAAAGCACTAGTCGAATACCCTTACCATTTTGTGAATAATAGGATGTTTTTATTGAGAAATACGACGCAGAGATAGATTTCAAACGGCTAATAGCGTAAAACCTATGAACCATATAGGTTGTTACGGGAACTGGGCATTTCATCGCACGTGTACCCATTGATCCTGTCCGTGGGAAAACATTTAACAAGGGTGATATATTGCCGATAGGCTATTATCTATCCCGGTAGATAGGTGCGTCGATTGGGCCGTTTGGGTGATTGGGAAATTATAGATATCGCTACTAAATGATTGTTTGAGTTCCTATGGGAATCGCATAGGTGAGCTATGATGTCCGTTAATTGGTGAGCGTTGTTGAATTATCATCAATTATTGAGAATTAATATTGGAGAAGGGCGATTCCAGTTCCCACTTTTATTTGTTTGTTTTGTATTAAGTAGCTTTATGTATATGTCACCGTAAGATTGTAAAAGCCGTTAGATTATAATCTAACTCGCGAAATTCTAAACTGTCGAAAAATTGTAAACTGTTCAATGTTCTGAGTGTCAATTTTTGAAATATTCATTGTATTTACGTTTTCTTGTATCTTTCTTGTAGGTTAGGTTAGGGTTCGACATAAATAATCAGGTAGTGCCTTAATTATTTATTGGCACAATCTACCGGAAAATAATGCGTTAAATTCTAATCTTTCGACAGTTTAGAATTTCGCGAGTTAGATTATAATCTAACGGTTTTTACAATCTTACGGTGCCAAATATACCTACAGGTGGAAAAACGGACGGGAAAAATAAATTAAATATTGAAGATAAGAAAGGAAACATTCTATTATTTGAAAAATAAGAATATTTATCTGCATTGAAACATTTCGTTTAAAAGCATAATATAAGCCAATATAAATAATCGTTTTGCTAAGTCCATAGTTTTGCTTCAATACGAATTCCTTAGTGTTGGAAGGTCCTTTAAAAGAGCTGTCTAAAATTGTATAACTCAAGTGAATTGAGGCTTTTGTCTATGAAACGATAATTCTCTTGAATCTTGTAAGATTTTAGGCAAGGCATTACGTACCAATAAATCAAATATTTAACATATACACTGCTATCTGCAGCCTAGGCTAGGGTAAAGTATCTCATTGCGTGATTTCATCTCTATAAAAATATTTGCACCATAATTTAACAGTAATTTTAAAGCATGCAATGTTTGTACGAAAGCGAAAGTCGTAGGGCACTTTCACTAGTCCTCCTAACAGGAATATAATGGTACATTTTACGGTCTGTGTAAAAAGAGGTTCCCATAGAAAAACGTCAAGACATACAGACGCCGCCGTCCGGAACAGAAGCTATCAGCGATCAGCTGGGTTTTTGTTACAAATGGGTCTGAGTCGAGGGTGCAGGTATTTAAGGGCTATTATTTGTATGTGACAAGACATTACTGATGACTGAGGCTAATACACTTGTTTGGTATTTGTAATACTAAAAAATGCTAAATGAAATGTCATACTTTTCTCTTATGATCTGAAACTTATCATTCACTACAGAATCTAAAGAAATTATTTCCTTTCGACAAAGTAACTAAATGATCAGGAACAAAGAACTATAAGATTTTAACTAAAAGAGGTTTTGAATTTGAAGCATAACTTTATTCGGCATTTTTTACCTAGGTATTAAAATATGGTTCGGTATAAAACATCGATACTTCTTATCGTACAATTTACACCTAAAATCCACGAGCATATAAGTTTCTCTTACGAATTGTAACACCTTAAAATGAATTTTTAAATGTCATGAAATCACGCATGGTCCCATTAATCAAAACCGCTTCGGCCCACAAAAATAATGATATTACGGTACAAATTCTCCAAAAATTGTTACATTACATTTGCATCTATACTCTCTCTCGCTCACGAGCATGCTATCATGGCATGCCGCATGCCACTTTCATCTTTCCATTCCATCCAAAAGAAAGTGTGTTTGTGGGAAACCAACCGTTACATATATCTGCTTTTTGTTCACTAAATTCGTACTTAGCAGATTAGGTACTCAGCATTGAAATTGAATGTACTTTAAATGAAATCAGATCAATATTCATTTATTCAAATTTGGTACACTGTACACTTATTGACGTCCAAGGACTTATAAAATATGATGGTTCCAAACGCGCTCTGGGCTGAGAAGAGCCCACAACAAACTCAGCCGGGGTTTTTTAAAATTTATTAAATTGATGACTGATCCATTTTGAACCGACTAGCGAATTTGAAATCAAAGCTGATCGAAATTGCACAGTGCAATTAACGTTTGCTCTAACGATTCTCGGTATCCACGATACTGAGAAGCAATTAACATTAGCTATTAGGAGTAGGATATGGCGACAGGCAACGCTCGTTAATAATGTATGATCCGGCAGTCGACAGGAATTCCAGTTTCTAGAATTAAGTCTGAAATGCCTGTGAAAATTAGTTTTTTATCCCTTCAGGTTGGCAGTTCGTTATGGGCACCGAACCATATCCTATGTGCCGTTTCCTTAGGGTTGAAATGCGTGAACCCCGTGAGAATGGTAACGCATTGCATTGGTAATGTCGCTTTCCACTCGGACAGTCGCACTTTTGCACTTTGCAACAAGTGCAAGCATTAAGTGCAAGTTTATTTTAATTACGATGACCTTTTCGGTGATGTGAACCGTGGAGGTTGGTTCTAGAAATTTAAGACAGGTTTGAAACGCATATTAAATACTCTAGTATTAAATTGGGTTTTTCTGGCAAGAAATTCTCAGTAATAGCCCGGAGTTAGGAAGTTGGGGGTGTTTCACCCCCGTGCCTCGGAGAGCACGTAAAGCCGTCGGTTCTGCGCCTGATCTCTCTCCGGTCGTGTCGGATTTCCGTCCCATCGGGCTATGAGAGTTAAGGAACAGAGAGTGCACCTGTGTATGCGCACACACTTGTGCACTATATCTCCCGCGCAGATGGCTAATCTCTCTGGAGATTGGCCGCAGTGGCCGAAATTCGGTCCGGAGGATTTTTTTTTCATTAAAATGCTTAGAGGCACGGCTCTTAGTTGGTGTTACCAATTTTTGTGAGAGATGTCAGCAGGAGGCATCAACTGCTAGCCTTTAGTCATGAACAATGTGCTACGATTAGGTAGGTATAAAACACAAAAGCCATATTTTTATTAACGCCATAATATAGTAAATGACATTTAATGTGTGAAAAAGTTCATCTGCCCCGACTGCCAGCGACTATGCCGATGGCACTTTTTTCCCAACTGTCATATAATTTATTAACCACAGATTTAATTAAGGCAAGTATATTCTTCTTTTATAAATCCATACTAGTGTCCATATCCATACTTAACACAAATTATAAATGCGGAAATGTGTCTAACTGCTGTATTTTCACGAACCACATGTTCGACCGATTTTGACGAATTTGGGCATAGAGCTAGATAGATATACCTACCGAGGAAGGACATATTCTACTTTTATTCTAGAAAATCAGAGTTATTGGGATTTTTAAAATTTCCCGGAAATGTAGTATACTTAACTTGAAAGAAAATGACAAATGCTCCTTCGAAAGAAAATAACTAAAAAATTAAATGTAATAATATGTAGAACTTAATAGTTAGCTGTTAGGTATTTAAAAGTTGCGTGTTGTCCCGCATTGAAATCGATCCGCAGATGATGCAGCATACCCTCCGGTCACCGAATACAGAATGTTGTTAACCAGGGGTTAACGTAGGGGTGTCGTAGGAGTATTTTAGGGGTGCTATAAATATTGAACACGCGGGGGTTGGCAGATGCCACTGGTTCGCGACCGTTACCGTTCCCCTATCTCAGTGAAATTTTGAAATTCGAACACGTGTGTTGAGTGTTGACAGCATTTTTTTTTCTAATTACCCACATAGTGATGATTTCGCCATCGTGTTTCAGATGCAATAAAACTGGTTTTTTTTTGTGAAACAACCAGCCCTGCTGTGAAATTTTGATGCAATCTAAGTGGCTATTGATCGCTCTTCTTTTTATATGCCATTACATTATTAATTACTTTATACTGTCTGTGATTTGGTCGACACGGGTTTAAGTTTTTTTTTTATCCCGGAGGAACTCTTATTGCAAATTTCGTGAAATCAATGTATGTAACTATCTAGTCTTTATTTTAAGAAAATACGTTTCGGGTCAGTGTCTAGACCTACTTACGAGTACCTAGAAAAATCACTCATATATAATTAAGTTAAAGACATGATTGTTATCTCCCAAATTAAGGGGGAAATTTGGAATTCAAAATAGCAGAATATGAAAATATCCTACCATACATCGACATAATGTACACAAACTTTGTCGGTATTCTGGCGGTTTCAAAGCAACCATCTGCCCTAATAATAACACTATATGTGAAAGCTTCAATCAGTTTTACGGCAGCAAGTTAATGCATTTCATTCTTGCGTCGTAAATCTCGTTTTCATTGTAATTTTCGTATTGCATTCGGCGCGTGCGCACCCTTTGTTGTTGCACCCTCGCGGACACTGACTCCCAACGGTTATATTGATTTTTTAACTGTCATTTTTTCCCCAACCCCGCACTTAAGTGTATTAATTTCCTGTGACAGTATGGCAATATGAATTAGATCATTTAATATCAGTCTGTTTATTTGTTACTAACCAAATAGATTTAGGCGGCCATAGTATATATAACAAGACCTCAAGTTTTGGATTGCGGCACGCACCTTTAATTTTTCGGGTCATCATCAGTATCATTTCAATTTTCAACTCATTGCTGGCACACTAGTTTGCAAGTGTCTCCTCTCAGAATGAGAAGGATTTGCCAATGGTCCATCGCGCTTACCAAGTGCGGATTGGCAGACTTGACACACCTTTGAGAATATTATAAAGAAGTGTCGGGCATGTAGGTTTTCTCATGATGTTTTCCATAACCTTGAGTGGTGTGTGGAGTAGATTTAATTTAACTAAAACCTAACTAGGAATAAGCTTTGTCATTCTACCCTATTAAAAAAAAACAATATCGTTAGAATCAGACAGCTGAAATCAAATAAAAATCAAACCATGTTATTACATGCAGAGTAAGTTGAAGAGTTTAAATATATGAAGGGTCACAACTAAATTTTTATTGTCTGAAACTGACCAAGCGTACGGTCCAAGCGGGGGGCCTAAGAAACAACCGGGTCACCCAATTTCTAAGATCCCTTCTAAACTTCTAATAGTTTTCGTAATTACGCCTTTTCTAGTGTCGTTGAACTCTGAGTGTTTTGAATTATTTTTCGTTGTACGTGGACTGAACCGCGGGGTATCGGATTTTGTATGCAATTTGAGTTATTTTTGAAATGTTACAATTGCGAATGTAATCAAAGTCGTTACTAAATAGCGCGATCAAGTTACATTTCTTTATACATGGGTTAGTAAGTATCGCTATACCTGTTATGAAAGAAATCTGACTTGATACGAAAATCATAAAGAGTAAGTTTGTATGAATCTACATTGAATGAAAAGAGACCGGTGAAAACATCATAATAGGACTTAATTCATAAGCCTGAAAAAAATCCTTTTCCATAGGAAGTATTTCAAGATTTCGGAAGAAAAAAAACTAATAAAACTACTTACTTAAATGTATAAAGTGACTACTTAGATAGGTAATAATAATAAAATTCATTTATTCCAAAAATTCATAGTACAATTACCAATTTTATTTTTGTTACTATTGATGGAATATTTTTCTATGTTCCGAGATCTAACAGCATGTTATTGCAAGACCACTTGCGCAAGCGCCTTGTAGGTGGTAAAATGACGTGTCTATTTCTCTTATACTGTCAACAATTATCGTGGGTGTGACAAGGACACTAGATACCTACTACTAATAGCGTAATTTAGTAGCCAAACTGTACTATTCATTGATTTTTACGTTCCGATTGACCGGCATTGATGTTCCTAATTGAATGCTTATATTGACTTATGCTTATGCTTAATGACTTTTGTAAGGCGTTTACAGTTTTCCATTACGTTTTTCTAAGGAAGGTAAGTACTTAGCTTAAAAAACGAATCGCCTTAAGTTTTGTGTTACATCGATTTAAGCAAGTTGGTGAGCATCGAATTCGATGTTATTGAGTGAATACTCTGTACTTACAAAATTACATTACTTACTTAGTTATTGATTTATTGACGTTTCGGTTGGCCCAAGATGCTAATTGATAATAGATAATATAAGTATACAGTACTTATTTCGGGACGAAACGTTCTATTAAGCCCTTCCACGGGATACAAGTTACAAGTATTAATTAATAACTATACCACAGAATAATAACTAGTATACTAAACTATCTTAATATGGATTACGTTACTTAAATGTGATAGGCAGTCATCTACAGACATTTTAAAACTAAATAAACAGCTAGAGACTTGACCTAGTTATATCTAATCATTGTTTGTTTTGACATATCACACTGCCTCCCACATATAATGCTCCATTTTAGATTGCACATGTGCGAACACCTAGATATTAATAAGACGCAACGTAAACATTTGCGTAACACGTCTTACTTTAATTCGTGTCACAAAAGAAGTACCCTAGAGGCGGCGCTAGTAGTCGCATGTTTATTGTTTATGCATTTTTTGTATGTAAAATGTGTTAGTTCCACAAATTGCCGCAGGACTTTTTTCGTGTCACGTACTAAAATTGCGTTTATTATCAAATGTATCAGCGAATCTAAGCCGTTATCACTTCATAGGGATATTATGTTGGACTTATCTGATAACATTGAGTTTACACGCACTAGGAAAACTACGTAGATTTATTGGTTAATAGCTGGAATTATTTATGTAACACGTACAAAACATACTTTTAAAGCTACAATTTATTTTAGCTAAAATGGTACGTCGAACGGCGAACCCTAGTTAGGTATGCATGTCTATTTTGCGAAAACATTTTTATCGAATCTACCTAGTTGTTATAAAAAGGAAAAAACGTAGATACTTGAACTATTTTTTAAGTCTAGATTAAGTAACAAAACCGTTGAACTACGACCATTAATCTCTATAGCAACAGTTAGTGTCTGTTAGTATTGTTATCATGCATTAAAGATTTTGTAAAGAGACAGAGTACCCCTTTAAAAAATGTTAAAAGCATCGAATTTTATTAAGATTATGGTTCCATAAAACAATTTAATATGCAGTTTTACATTTTTTTTCACTCTATACAACTTGCGCAAAAATAAACTAAGAAAAGGGGTGTTCAAATCTTAATTTTTAATAAGCAATGCGTTACTTCAAAGTTATAACATAATTATTTGAATTTTATTAAGATTAAGGTTATATTTAAAAATGTAATAAGCAGTTTAACAAACTTTTTTGACCCCTTACAACTCGCGCAAAAACAAAATAAAGAATAGGTGGGTTAAGTACTTTATAACTTAATTATTGAATAGGGTTTCGTTCAATCATCTTTATTATGTTTATGACACTTGTAGCGGACGTGTAAAAATATTAAAAAAACGATTTAATAAGCAGCTTAACAATTTTTTTGCGCATCGCCCTTTGCGACTCGCGCAAAAATGTTCATTAAAAATTAACTAAGAAAAGAGAGGTGTTAAAATCTTAATTTTTAATGACGCGTTACTTAATTATTGAATGGCGTTTCGATCCTTATGAGGTTTTTGACACCGTGGTGGACAAAAAACGCGTCCGGCTTTTTTGAAAGGACGGAAAGGCGTCAAGTAAGGGGTGTTTAAATAAGAAGGAAGTCAAAAGGACAAAGGGCGTGAAGGAGAAAAGGAAAACAGTATGGCTACACTATAGCCTATAGGATAAATCGTTGAAATTTTGGATTAAAAAATATATTATTTATGATGTTTTTTTAGCTCAACAACTTTTGAGTTTTCCGTTTTTCAGTACTTTAGTGACTGAAACTGAAGATTGTCACAGCTGTTCGGGATATTTTTTAAAATAAAATCTTACCGCCGAATACCGACATACCTAGATGGAGGCTCAATTGCGCCAACGATAGTTATGGCTATCGGTTTTTACCACCAAAAAGATAGCAAAGTCAATGACACAAGTCACTATTCTTACAACCCATTATTAATAAAAGGTTGTTAAGTAAAATTTTGGTAAAAAGTAAAAGAAGAACCCTGCCTTTTGCAACTCAAAGAGGCATTTTTACGTGGTCAAATTTAACGTTAACAATAACCATAGACCTATGTATCAGCTCTATACCAACTTATAGGTACTTACTTCTATTTTTTCTTATCGTCTCTGCCTACCAACATCTATATTGACACCTAACTACCACCGATTGTCTCGTGTTCCATATAAGCTTTAGGTGCCCATTTAATGGTAATTTTACTAACCGAGGGTCAGCTTACGGGGTCAGATGACCTGATAGAAGACTTGACACTGTCGATTAAATCAGTAACTGCCTAGTGTTCGATTACTAATGGTGTATTTGGTCTTACCACTTTTTATCAGATCAAAATTTAAAAAAAAAACTCCTAAGCGCAGTGGTGAGCGCCGTGTGCCTTTTAAACAGGAGGTCGCAGGTTCGAATTGTTGGTTCATCACTACCCATTTTTTGAATGCGAAAGTGTTTGTTCTTCAATCCCCAGAGCAACGCATTGACAGATCTGGGGGATATTCTCTAATTAAGTGATGATCATTACTAAATGAAAGAACGAATTAGTTCGATATACTTTGCTGCTTTACTGTGTGAAAGAAAAATTACATTTCATAGCAAATCTGCAATGGATAAAAAATTACTGTGGCTTTTATATTTTGACTAGATGATGCCCGCGACTTCGTACGCGTGGATTACGGGTTTTCGATTCCCGCGGGAACTCTTCAATTTTCCGGGATAAAAAGTAGCCTTTGTTCTTCCCCGGGATACAAACTATCCCTATACCAAATTTCATCAAAATCGGTTGAACAGATGGGCCGTGAAAGAGTAGCAGACATACAGATAGACAGACGGACAGAAACACTTTCGCATTTATAATATTAGTATGGATTTTAGATTTTGAGCGCCACTGAGTTAGGGAATAGAGGGTGTATGTATATTATTTATTGTACACCACAAAAACCCAAAGGAACCAGGAACAAACATGAAAACTTAAAACGTAGATATGTACTAAAAGGGTGGTGACTGGTGGCTAAGGCTATTTTTATCCCGGGAAATCAAAGAGCTTCAACGAGACAAACCTAACGAAGGCCCGAAACCAGTAAAATTCTCATAGTTACCTAGGCACTCTCAAGTGTTAGTTACGCACATAACTCCGGAAAGTACCTAAGACGTGCGTGCCCGGGGATCGAACCCGCGACCCTGTACAGGAGTTCGGGTGTCTTAACCACTAGGCTATCACCGCTTAAGGTGGTTAAATAAGTAATCATTATTAAACCTTCTAGCTAAGTTAGGTATCAGTAAGTAGAAAGTGGGTTACGAAAGTTCAAGCCAATGCAGGGGTCAGAAACCTTTTGTTGAATAGATTTCGTTTGAAATTGCGTTATTTAAATTCCTAGATGATACCCGCGACTTCGCATGGATTAAGATTTTTAATTTCCCCGGGAACTCTTTAAATTTTCCGGGATAAAGCAGTCTATATCCTTCCCCGGGATACAAACTATCACCGTACCAAATTCCATCAAAATCGGTGGAATAGATGGACCGTGAATGATGGACAGACACACTTCGCATTTATACTATTAGTATGGATATGATTTCAATTAAAATTCAATAGTAAGAAAACAATACTCCGTAAATAATGAATTTATACCTACATAAGTAAAATAAGTAGATTTTTTTTTAAACAGGAAATGAGTGATATACCTACCTACCTATAAAACCTATTGAATATAGCCTATCTTTTTCTATTGTTTTATTTCCGTGAGAAAAAATATGATTTCATACCTATTATTATAAATGTACATATTATAAATCCTATTGCGTGTAATGGTACTTACGAGGCATACTAATACCGGTGTTATAAATAAAAATAATGAGTTAGTATGTATACCTACATAATAAAATAAACGTAGGCCTTTAATTATTATTTAAAATTAAAGATTTCCCGCGGGAATTCCTTAATTCATGCGAAGTCGCGGGCGTCGTCGTCAAGGTTTATTATAATACTTTATAATAAACCTTCCTGACAGACATTATTTTCTACTAATAATAAAAGCACCTGAATAGGTATATTATACATGTACGTAACATACATGTCACAATAAAATTGGAATAGGAACATACCAAGTTAGATTCATTTCCAGCAATAAATAGATCACAGCGATTAATTAGGTACAAACTTACTAATTAGGTAGTTTGTTTTGATGACCCTATCAATAAAACGCGACAAAATTATGAAGCACACATTCAACACGCCACAGGTTGCCGAGCCCTGACATAAATTACCATATCAGCCTTGTATTTATTGACACATTATGCACAAATAGATAAGTAATTGTGTTTACACAAGTAGTTTTAGGTTATCAGTACATTACGATACTTTCTATAGTTAAAACTATGTAAAAACATAATTAAACTCACTAACCTGTTATTCTTTTTTGCGTTTTGCTGTTGTCTGGACTCGATACTTTAGCTTCTTGTTTGGGCGCGCTTGGTTTTGGCGTCATAGTAATCGGCGACCTTCTTAATGCCGCAGGGATAGACGACGCTGGTACTAGTTGCCATGCAAACCTTTGAGCTCCAGGCAGAGGGGTTTCACTCGCAAAATCAAAGCCCCATCGTTGGCTATCGAGTTCCAACTGCCTTGCCAATTCTCGCTCGACAAATCGCCTGTTTTCTTCCCTGTCTGTGCACCCGAACAAATTTCTTCTCACACCTTCTAGCGTAGTCACTCCCCGCACACGTAAAGACCTTGTGTCCAGCACGGTCGTGGCTTGCAAACCGGGTGCCCTCATACTTAACGTAGACATCGTTTCAACTGTTCCCAAAACTACGACGCACTCCCCAACCGCATCCGCGGAACCTGAACAACAATAACTCAAGTTTTTAACACGCATAAACTAATGTTTGTCTCATTACGGACCAATTGGAATGATTCTGATTTGTAAACAACACGAGTACGACGCGTGACGGGCAAATAACGTAATACGTCCACCCTAACACAGAGCGAATGGCCGACTAAATAAAAAGAGAACGCGTTGCGTGAGTGCGGCGTTCACCTCCGCCGCTGCGTGCTCGGTCGCGGCCGCGTCCCTCACTCGTATTGCACCGCTTGACAGTGTGGCGCTACTATCGCATTATTTCCACAAATTAGGCTTATTTTATTTAATTTTTTTCTTAAAAATTCCCGATTGGAAGGATTGGTGCGTTTATATTATTTTCCATATTGGAGAAGTCACATTTAACTTTGGCATTTGGAAACTGCTATCACTGAGAATTTTTAAACAATTTGTGGGTAAATTCTTATTGGAAAATGGTTTAATATTAAAACTGAATGGAAAATATTAATGAAGTTTAAGATAAATATTATTACGTTCAATAAGTTTAATTACCATAAATTATTATTAAAGTCACTATTATATACCTAAGTAATTACCTAATGAAAATTCTTGGTGGGTATAATTTATTCATTTATAAAGAAAATAATAGATTTACAATAATATAATAGTATGTCTATGTAGATATTATATTTAAATATTTTCGCATTAACATCTTCATTAAATAAGTAAGAAAAAGGACACTGATACGAATGTAAATAAAGCCGTCAACAATGAAATAAATTGACATTTCGATCATGCAAAGAATATTCATTTCATTATAATTTTATGCTAACTTCATCATGAAAGTTGTACATGGCATAATGTTGCCATGTACAATTTATGAATTAACAAACATACGAATAAAGAGAGGTGCGAATTGATCTTATGAAAACCATACTAATATTATAAATGCGAAAGTGTGTTTATTTGTTGGTTTGTCCTTCAATCACGCCACAACAGAGCAACGGATCGGTGTAATATTTTGCATGGGTATAGTTGAGGACCTGAAAGCTACTTTTTATCCAGGAGTTACCAAGGTATAAAACAAACTTAATCCAAACAAACGAAGTCGCGGGCATCATCTAGTATTCAATATACATGCAATCTACCTCTATATTAAAATTTTATCAAAATCGGTAGAAATGATAGGCCGGAAAAGTGTAGCAGACGAATAGACGGACAGAAAGACAGACTTCGCATTTATAATAATTAGTATGGATATGGATGTAAATTTATTAGGTAAAACCTACTATGTAATAGGCATGATGACAGTAACCAAGAATCAATTAAATTATGAATTTATCTAATGAAATAGGATTCATGGATCATAAAAAACGTATTTATTTTTCTATTTCGAATGAGATTGCTATTTATTTTGATAAAATAAAACTATAAAATATAGCAATATGCCATAATGGATGTAAAACCTACTTTAATGAAATCCAAGGTAATGGATATTAAAAATATTTAATATTAAGACGATTAATTATTTTACTTAAATAATTATATTATTATAATAGTGCATATTGTTATCATCACTTTTAAGGTTAAAGAAACATTAATTATCTCA
This sequence comes from Erebia palarica, assembly GCA_964035005.1. Taxonomy (NCBI): domain Eukaryota; kingdom Metazoa; phylum Arthropoda; class Insecta; order Lepidoptera; family Nymphalidae; genus Erebia; species Erebia palarica. The sequence continues at coordinate 17,653,399 of OZ035995.1, forward strand.
AACGGAATAAACAAAAATAAATGCACTATCCAACTACGAATATTGAATAATCCTACATATAAAATATACCCTCCGGAAATGTAAAAGTACTTACTAAAACAATAATTGTATAAAGTGATAAAACATTTTTATCGTCACTAGATTAATTACACAACTTCAATAATTTATTTTTCCCTAAAAAAGTGGAATCATATTGGTTAAAGTAATGGCAACCCTAATACTGAGCTTGTTTACGAAGAACGAAGACGTGTCTAGTTACGTGTGCAGCATACTTTACAGCTTCTTATCAGAAATACAGTTGTCCCTATCGCACGTGCACTCGGCCGGGTTGCATAAAAGAGGACAGAGCGTGTATTAATAGCACACAACATCGCCGCCATTTTGCTGAACGAATACTAGAATTTTAGAGTTCGAATGAAAACCTGATTTATAAAATAAGTGAACTCAACATACGATATTGTCAAAAATATTGCATTATTATATTTTATTTATTCAAAAACTTTGAAATTATTTATGTTACGCAAAACTCCATTTCTGATTCAGTCAAATAAAATTGCAAAACTATTATTCAATAGCTTGACGACATCTTGTGTTCGATTTATAAAATGGTAAAATAAATGTTATTATTTCGATTAAACAATAGAAATACACTTACCTGATAAGTTTTATAGCGATATTACTCGGAAAATCTTCAATTTACCGTCGGGGTTCACTGCACTGGCGGACTAATTTTCGAGATATGACAAAGACGCGATGGCGAGAGCGCGGGCTCAGCGCTGATTGGTCGAAAAAGGCGGCCATTGTTTTTATTGGATGGAGGATTTTAGGCGCCAAATTTCGGTTGGTCGAGGAGCCGGATGGCGGGAAATAAATGCGACTTTCCGGTGCGCTCGAGTTTTGTTACGGAAAATTGTGTTTGGCGCGTTTTGCTTGTGTTGTTTACTTTTATTCCGGTAAACACTTTCAAGAGCAATATGTGTAGGTGTTTAAATGTCGTGTATTTAAAGAATTCGCTTGCTTACAGGCGATTTGGGTTCGATGCGTGAAATATTTCAAACTCGGCAGTTTTCCACGCATATTTTTCTAAATTAGGATAAACTTCTCTTGCATATGAATTTAATGAAAGTCCGATGCCATATCCAATTAAAATCTGCTATTTAAATATGTCCATACTCCATACGACTATGATTTCAGATTTTCTCCTTTATTTAGGATGTATATGTAGTATGTTTAAGAAACAGAATAATAAGACCAAAATTTTCGATTTTTTTCTCTTGACGTACTTACCTGTGACTATCTCTATTAATAAAAAATACATTTTGCATGGTTAGTAAATACTAAAGATGCAAAATGTTTTTTCCATATTGTAATCCGGAAATTTTTGATAACCTCCCTGCCGCAGTGGTGAGCGCTGTCTTACATGTGGGAGGTCCCAGGTTTGATCCCCTGTAGGGTCAATTTGGGAATTTATAATTTATGAATTTTCTCTGGTCTGGCTTTGCCTTCTCATCCTCCCGTCACTGGAGCGGACTACCCCCTACGCCTCATCCTTATAGTACCCAGTAAACTGACGTTTCATGTCATTTCATCTATAAAGTCCTACCTATTTACTTACTTAGGTGAGATGACATTAAAATACGACAGTTTTCTGCATTGTATATAACTAGACTAGCTTATGCCCGCGACTATGTCCACATGGATTGAGGATTTTGGTTCCCGCGAGAACTTCTTAATTTTCAGGGATAAAAAGTAGCCTTTATGTGCTAATCCAGAGTCCAGACTATAATCTATGCCATGTCTATAGTATGTGCCAAATTTCATGCAGATCCGTTCAGCCGTTCTGGCATGATTGATTAACAAACATCTAACCATCCATCCATCCATCCAAACTTTCGCATTTATAATATTAGTTTATACGATGCCCGCGATTTGGAACACGCAGATTTAGTTTTAAAAATGTCGGATGAACTCCGATTTCCCGGGATAAAAAATTGCCTATGTTATTCTCCAGGTCTTTCATACTTTTCCCATGCAAAAAATCACGTCGATTCTTTGTTCTGTTCGAACCAAAGACTTAATATTTTTAGTTTTTACTACCGTGTCTGTTGATTGCTCGGCGTGAATGAAGGACAAACCAACAAACACACTATCGCATTTATAATATTAGTAGGTATAGTATGGATTTCATCCAGTAAAACAAAAACCGTTAGTGACTTTTTGACCTATATACAACGGAAGTCAGCGCAAAGTTTGCGGTTGACAAAAACGTGTTTCCGCTCGTAGCAGATGGTTTGTGTTGCACAGATGAAAAAAAGATTGCTTTCTCTGCAGGTGCATTGAAGATTAGGATTCGGGATTATATTACCGTAATGATGTAGGCAGTGGTGGGCACGACATAGAGGCATAAAAGCCCTGCTTAGTGCTTACCCTGGTAGCCCTGGTAGATACACTTGACGATTCAAAAGTACTTGTAAAAGTTTATTTGAATAAAAAACATTTGAATTTGAATTTACCCTACTTATCATGCAAATGTAAATATAATTAGTTTTGAATTTAGATTTTAATTTATTTCTTTTTTTTTTAATTGAAATAAACTGTAAGAAAGTTTGTAGTTAAAGTATTTGCATATAAATGAGTCATAGTTCATTCCCTATTGCAAAAACAAAAATCTGCCCAAATAATGTGCACGCCATTGGATGTAGGTGCCACTATTTTATCTAAGTCGTCAAATATGTAATTAAAAGCAGTTTTAAGCTGTTACTTTTAAGATGGCCTTAATTTAGGCCAGGATTTAGGACTGCACGTCGACTGCAAAATTGCGGTATTGCAGTTTTTGTGCATTACGCTTAAAACTGTATCGAAACTGTTAATTGATTGCGTTCCTAGTCGCCAATCGCCTGAAAAATGGTTGGAAACTGCAATTTTGCAGTCGCCATGCAGTCCTAGTCTAGACATTAATGCAGTCCGTCTGTATAGAGTCTAGACCTCTAATCTATTAAAGAAGAGAGAAATTGTCTTTTCTTCTTCCTAAAGCAAACCTTTATGAAGAAGAAAAGACAATTTGCTCTATGGCTCTGATAGTTCCTTAGTTAAGATGATTTATGAGATGGTGATAATAATAAAAAAAACCCCGACTGAGTTTGTTGTGGGCTCTTCTCAGGCCAGGTCGCGTTTGGAACCCTCGTAGCTTTAGTTTTAAGATACCGTAACCAATTATCACCATCATGTTTTATAAGTAATTTTTAACGTCAATAATTGTACCTACAGTGTACCTATATTGAGATGATATTGAGTATTGAGACGAAGTCCGCACTTGGCCAGCGCGGTAGACTATGTCCAAACCCTTATCATCCTGAGAGGAGACTCCGTAGGTCTAGCCGGCATTGTGAGTGAGTGATACTTTATTCGATTATTCGACAGTCACTAAGTGCCCAAGTCATAACAAAAGACTAAAACTGCAAGATATCAAAACAAAAAAGCTGAATAGGCGTTACTCGATGCCAATGGTTGATATTATGCCTACTCATTGATCACGATGTACTAGGTATTTAGGTACGTGTATAATGTTTATTTTCTAGTTTCTATTCATGTTAGTCGTGTCTAAGCTATGATCAACTAGATGCAACGACCTCAATTTAAATAGACGGGCCCTGTCAAACAAAGAATGTGGACTTATTTTACGAACGCCATCTAGTCTGAAGCGGGATAGCTCTATGGCGGGGACCAGGACAGGCTTACATACAGGTGAGGGGCATGCCCTACAAGTCGGACGCCCAACTTTTTTCTATGAAAGGAAGGGCCCATCTAGTACCTACTACCTACATATATGTCGATGACTATGATGCTCGTTACTTTGTCCGCATGGATTTAGGTTTCAAACAACCTGGTTAACTCTTTGATTTTCCCCGTTGAGCCTTTCTTCCCCGAGATGTAACCTATCTATATACCAAATTTCATCAAAATCGGTTGAACAGATAGGCCGTGAAAGCGTATCAGACAGACAGGCAGACACACTATCGCATTTATATGTAGGTACCACCTTACAGGCAAAGAAGCGCCGCCAAGCGAATGAGCATTCCTGTACGATGCCATACAGAAACCGATTAGGGGTATGGGTTTAATATAACTGCCATACCCCTAACAGGTTAGTCTACATCATCTAAGACTGCTCCATCACGTCTTACCCCTCCCTCAGCAAGATTGTAGTCAAGGGCGAACCTGTATTGAAGCGAAAAAAGTGGGAGGTCGTCAAAACCCTAAACAAGTGAAATTAATTTGACGAATTAAAAAATACGACTGCCCTGCCATATTATTTTTGGAGTTTACCTCCATAAGAAGCGATTTGCATATACAGCCTTTGGAATCTTATTCACATTTTTTATTAAATGATATTTTTTTGTGAATCACTAAATATTGAACTATAGTGTTATATATTTTTGGAATCTACTCATCATTTTCTAGATGATGATTATATAGTTAATCTTATTTTCGTTTTTTTTCTCAATTTTGGTCTTTAATGATGGACCATGGTCACCCCATCATTTTTTTTTTAAATTTTACTAGCCTATGTCACCCGGAATAAGTGAGGGATTCTAACGATACCTCATTTATCAAAATCTGTTCAGGCGTATAGAAGTTATGGTGGAATATACAAACTCACATACATACATACATACATACATGAACCCATGTATAAAAAGTGTAGCCATATGCATCCGCGGACGACATTTACCCAGACATTTTAATTTCAAGCCCACGTTCCGTTCCACGCACGCCTTGAGTGATGAGTGATCTGAAACACATTTCTACTTTACACAAAAACTGTTCAACCGACACCTGGGCTGAGGATGCGCGTTTCCGATTTAATTGAGTTATTTTTAACTGTAACTTAGGGGTAACTTTGGAATTGAACGTTCTGAAATCAAATTTCATTTTCTGCGATCAAAATCAAAACCAAGAAACTAGTTGAACAATAATCTTAGAATATACTTACCGGTTATGAGTTCAAGACCTCGACGACCTCCCTGGCACAGTGATCAGCGCTTTATAAGTGTCCGAAGGCTTTGTAAGATGTCCAAGGGTTCCATTCTCGCCTGGGGCAATTTATAAATGGAGTGTCATTGTGCCATGAGATCAGATTCTAGCAAATTATGCTTCTTTTGAAGGCGTGAAAGCCTAGGACCAGGGTTCGATTCCTGAGCTCGCACTTCTGGCTTTACGGAGTTTTAAGCAATTAAATATCATTTGCTTCTTATGGTAAGAAGAATCATAGTGAGGAAACCCACTTGCCTCAAAACACATAATATGTTCTCAAAGGTGTGTAGACGGTGTCTGTCAACGTGGTGTGATCCATAGTCCACCACGTTGAATAATTGCGAATTCGTATATTGAGAAGGAGTTTTGATGGCCAAATTCTGAGAGGAGACTTGTAGGCCTTCGAGGGGATGAAATACTCAATACTCATTATTCAATTTGTTTATTTCACATAGGACATACAGTTGTTGTTACGTCATGTTTTGACTCTACCACCGTTTCGGAAAACAAATTCTACTGAGAAGAGCCGGCAAGAACCTCTGATGCAGAAGAAGAAATAATAATGTTGATGCTTCTTGTATCTTGTAAAAACATACCATACCATACCATATGGCGCAGTGTTGAATGCTATTGTCTTTAGGTGCGGAGGTCCCGGGTTCGATCCCGGCAGTGTCAATTTGGAAACTTATAATTTCTGAATTTTCTCTGGTCTGGCCTGGTAGGAGGCTTCAGCCGTGGCTAGTTAACACCCTACCAGCAAAGACGTGCCGAGAATCCATTTAGCGTTCCGGTACGATGCCGTGTAGAAATCAAATAGGGTTATGGGTTTAATATAACTGCCATGCCCCTAACAGGTAAGCCCGCTTTCATCTTAGACTGCATCATCACTTACCCACCCTCAGATGAGATTGCAGTCAAGGGCAAATAGGCCTATTACGCTGCACTTTTTACAGGGCTCTGTGGTAAGGATGGACTTGGCCGCTAGTTAGAGTGTCGCTAAATAACAGTATAAGGATCAATTTAGAGACCCTTCCTCACTAATTCTTATTACACTACACTGATTGATCTTGCAGTGGATAAAAAAAAGTGTTGTCAACATTGTCAGTAGTCTTTGTCACGCACTGTAATACCTCGTAATGGCTGTGTCGCCCTGACGACAGCCGTAGATGCGGGCTGGAACATGTTATTCGACCTAGAAAGTTGTCTTATCTGTAAGTTCAACTACACAACACACGTAATAGTACAATTATTGTGTAATTAGTTGATTGCCGTCGGTTACAGCTTTTATGTAACAGCCTTATCTTAATAGGTATTAACTTTTTATTTACCTTTATTTAAGACAATACAATAGAACAGTTAAACCTACTTGTAAGTCATCCCCGCATGAAATGTTTGCAAGAATACTTGCTGCAGTTCCGTGCTGGACAGCCAGGCTGATCCTTTGCGCGAAAAATGAGCCAGCCCCTCTATCATCAGATAAGGCAATTAACCGCGTCGAAGTATCTCGCAAGAAATTTTTGGCACTAGAATCCACGGCGAACAGAACAAATAATATTATGTTGCTCTAAATACAATCGTGTTGGACCCAAAATGAGGCCAATTCAGTTATTAACCATCCCTTAACTAAACTAAAATGACAGCTCTATTTATATTGCTGTACCTTTCATAGTACTCCCTGCAGTAAGGGGCAGCACTAGATATAGAGCTGTCATTTTAATTTAGTTTAGAGATTGTGTTAAAAAGAATTGGCCACAGTGTGTGAGCATACCCAGGTCACAAATTACACAGCGATTTGGCACGGCACAGAGAGCTATACAACATTCCTTTAGATGTATCCCATGAGTTGATTACCTGCCTTCACAGACACGCTTCGGTATACTTCTAATTGGTCACACATCCTCGGTGCTTGGATTTTTTTAATTGAACGTACCATAAAAAAATAGAATCGGACATGTACTCGTACATAATCGATTAATGATTGAGTGAGATTCGATACGCGGTTTAGTTAAAAAAAAACAAATATACATACATATCCAAATAAAAACCTAAAAATACACGCATTCCTTTACAATGTTCGTGTGTTTTTCCATCATCTAGACAGTACACTAACTGACACAAACACACAGAGACTCACACCAGGGCTCTTCTACAACCAGGGTGCGTTTGGAACCTTTCGTAGCTCTCCTGATCTCTCTCTCCTCATTCCTGATTTGATCGCGCAAAGAAACCCCGAGCATTGCTCTCTCCATCACCCGCTGGATGACCCTGAGCTTTCTTATGAGGTCCATAATTGGCGACCAAGTCCTGCATCCATAGGTCATCTCTGGCACTGCACTGTTCGAAGACTTTAGTCTTCAGGCACTGAGGTATCTTGGACGAGAAAACATCTCGAAGCTTCCCGACCACTGCCTAACATATTTTTTTTTACTACACTCCTTATTTTGGACAGTTGTGTAAGGTAAGTAATTAATGTTGTGAGGACATGCAAGGATTTAAAAAAAAATGTTCATGGATGATCGAACCGGGCGATTGAAGTTCCCATAAAAGGTTAGATACGCACAAGTGTGAAGTGCGGACATCAGGATTGTATATCACTTTTAGGGATGTCATTAATTTCTTAAAAGGTCAAAGGATTAAAGAACTATAAAGGAACGTATAAAAGAACTATATAAGAAGAAAATGACTAGAAAGGAATAATTTTTTGGATTAAGGATTTTGAAAAATCTACATTTATGCAGACGAACTCAACTCTATGAAAGAGAAAAGCGGTGCATGGGATAGTTTAAAAGAGATTTTAAGGTTAAAAAGTGGATTCATTAGTGATGCGTGACCCAACATGCATCAGCTAGTATTTTGAATAAATTAAAGGTTTTCATGATAGTCTAGTTTTTGATCTTTGTTCTAAACTAAGTAATCCAAACTAAAATAATTTTATCATCTGCCACCAAAGCCGTCACTTCATGATGACCACGAGTCACTCTGTCAAGAGTGTTACGACGAAGAAGAAGAAATAAGTACCTACAGTTTATGAACTTACTTCAATTAGTTTTTAGTAACAAACTGATCTGCCACGCCTTCGCTTGGATGAAATTTCTGAAAATCATGCTTTCTTAGTTTATGTAGAGAAAATGTGCTTGCGAAATCCCAAGATTTCTAGACTCGCTTTAAACTGCACCGCGTTGATAATTGAAATGTGAGTCAGTCAGTTTACCCTTTAATATAGGTCTATACTTGGATGGTTGCCAACCCTATCAAAGGGTAAAGCGGTGCATGGGTTAGTTTAAAAGAGATTTTAAGGGTAAAAAGTGGATACATTAGTGATGCGTGACCCAACATTTATGGTTTTGTTTTTCTGGTAATTATTTAATTGAGATTATTATTTTAATAGCCGTCAAATGTGGACCTTTTAAAACCTTGTAAGTTTAATTCCATTCAAAAGGAGTCCAAGCATTAATACGTTTTATATAGGACAATAACTATAATTATCTTCACATAATTTTATACGAGTTGATACGTAAGCATTTCACGCGACATCTAAACTTCTAAACCCGCGTGCAGGAACACCGGGTTATACTTTTAAGTAACCCAGAGTTAGCTGCTAATTTGACAGAATTCATATAAAACTTCTGTCAAAATTTCAAATTTATTCTGCAAAATCTGCATTACAACTGCAGCACTTAGAGATTTTAATAATTAATAAAGGAACCCCTCAGAAATGTTTTTGTATTGAAATTTATACATAAGGACTTCTTAAGTAATAACATAATAATGAGTGCGGCAGTACAGTTCATCTAGCTTAATCAAACTTGAAACTTTTATTCAAGAGGCGAATGTTGCCAGCCCTGCTCTAGAAAGGTCGTCTTGTTGGATTTTTCACTTTTACGTTCACTTTTATTCATGTATATTGTAGATGGACGGCAAATTCATTTTCATTATAAACAAATCTTCAATTCTTATAATAATTTATAAAACGTAAAAGAAACGTAATTTAGAAAGAATGAACTACAGTTTAAAAATCATACAGTTGACGCCTTGTATTAAAACTTTCGTAGCGTAAGCGTAGCGCAAACGCGCGTACTTGGAATTGACGTGATTGCTTTAACCCCATGATTTCACTAAGATAGCATTTGGGGGCTCTAGCTTTTCCGTTTATTCCTATAAGTTGCTATATATATAATATTCACATTGAATTATGTATTAATGTAAACCACATGTGACCTCATATGTTACTATATACTTTCATCGTGATTGATCATTCGAGTTTATGATTTAATGTGCGGCTTGCAAAGTCCGCGACAAAGCTTCACACGTGCGTAACGTTTCTTTTTTACTTTATGCCCTTCGAGTATTGTAGTCGATGGACATCCACACATCACATAACTGGACATTGAAGATCAAGTCTCTTGCAATGAGAAAGTTCAACATAATGTTTAGATCGTCCGTGCACCAACCCTAGGACCCAATCACCCAACCCTACTGTCCTACTGTACTGTAGCACTACTGTTTGATTATTAAACTATGGTCAAGTTAAATTGCTCTTATTATGATTTCATCACACTGACCTACTCAACAACTTTTTTAGTTTTTACCTACCATAGACAATTGTCTCGCTAGAAGCAAGTCCTCGAGCGGGACTAATGACGGCTTCAAAGCGAGAGTGGGCTTAAAAAAAAATAGAATACTTTTTTTACACATTAAGAGCGAAGGACGATGATGTATGTCAGATTATTTATAAATATAGTTCAGCTTTTTGTACAGATCCATTTTAACTTCGCAACTCTTTAGATTGCGACTTCGCCACCGGTAAGTTATTTCGATTGAAATAGTACCTACCTGCAATTCCCTTTTGACTATGAAAATCAGCCCCCCGATTATGTAAGGACATAGTAATCGTTAGTCAAACGGATAATTCGATCTGTTTAAAAGCCTTTTAAACAGGTCGAATTATCCGTTTGACTCCTTTGACTCATTTTAATAAAAGGAGTTCACAGATGCTTGCACGCATTGAAAAAGAATGAGTACACTAAAATTATACATCAATGCCTGCACGTCAAAAGCATGTATAAACTTTTTAAACAGTTCGTGTAATATGGTTTTAAGCTGTCAAATGATTAGGATTTGCTTAGACCAGAGATTCCTAAACTATTTTGGGCAAGAGACCCCTTTTCCAAAATGAACTGATACCTCAGACTCCCATAGCCTTTACTACTTTACATACTTTAAAAATCTTTATATAGTTTTTTCCTATTGATACTTACCAATTTGAACTTTGCGGTTGGTTAACTTGACATCATTTTTACATCAAAATAGACGTAAAATTCAGTAAACATCAAGTGTAATTAATAATTATTAATACAAATCACATAAAAATACTTAAGTGGGTAATTATTTTTTGCAAAAAAACAATAAAATAGGGGTCGATTTTTAGACATCATCGACCCCCAAAATTAGTTTTCGCTTATTTCGACCCAAAGGGGTTAATATTGACCACTTTGGAAATCCCTGGCTTAGACAATTTGTCCTCAGAACTGAGGGGCGACTCGGCGTTCTGCGTAGCGGACCCGCGATCGTTTGAGACTTGCTCCGGAACCCCGACTAGAAGAACGAAGTCTTAACCTCTATGCTAGGCTTTTTCATGATTAAAATCATGAGGCATCAACTATGATAAAGTATGTCCTATATACGTATGTTCGATTAAAAGTATGTCCTTGTATCAAACTTAGTATTATATTATGCGAAAGTGTGTTTGTGGGTTTATTGGTTTGTCCCTCGATCACACCACAACAGAGGAACGGATCGAAGTGATTTTTGGCATGGGCATAGTTGAGGACCTGGAGAGTGACTTTTTAGCCCGATAAATTAAGGGAGATCCCGTGGGAATTAAAAAACTTATTTCGAGCATGAGCACTTCCCAGATATGCGACCTATCTTTGTATCGTAAAATATGTTGAACAGGTGTGCCATGAAAGCCTTGCAAGACATCAAAACGGGCATGTTATATTAGTACTAGATGATGCCCGCGACTTCGTCCGCGTGGATTGAGGTTTTTGATTCCCGCGGGAACCCTTGAATTTTCCGGTATAAAATATGGCCTATGTCTTCCCCAGGATACAACACATCCCTGTACCAAATTTCACCGAAATCGGTTTGAACAGACAAATTTTTTGGGATTCCCGCGGGAACTATTGAATTTTCCGGGATAAAAAGTAGCGTTCCCCGCTATACAACATATGAGTGTACCAAATTTCATCAAAATCGGTTGAACAGATGGGCCGTGAAAGCGTAGCAGATAGACATACACACTTTCGCATTTATATTATATAGATACGTATTGAATAACACAAAAAAAGCTTCGAATAATGTAGTTTTTTATTTTTCAAGTCCAGATGTTGTTGAAGAAGCCGATCGATACGTGTTCTTTACTCGCGAAATACTAGGCGTATCATAAGATGGTACACTTATCCTATAGGTACTCGTATATGCAAGGAGGCATCAGGCAATAATTCGACATTGCGCACGCAGCGTAGCGAGGTTGACAGGTGCCAATCTTGTGCGTACGCGCAGGACGAAAACACACGGGGGGAAAGCTTTAGACTTATTGGATAGAATCAGGCGTTACTTTGCGGAAGTTCATGATTTAGCAAGAAAAGATTACAATTATTTTGCTATAATCCGCCAACAGAAAAAATTCTGTATTGTCAAGCATGCAGTTACAAGCGAAGCACCGTTTACCTTCCCAACCAAGCAAGAAAACCAAGTTCCCAAGCAAGCAATGCCACCACCACTCACATGCACCACCACACGACACTTTTATACTATACTCGACGCACGTTTCGCCCCGACACCGGAGCATCTTCAGGAGATGTCGACTTACAATCTTGCATTGTAAAGTCGACATCGGGAGTTGGGAAGGTAAACGGTGCTTCGCTTGTAACTGCATGCTTGACCATACAGAATTTTTTCTGTTGGCGGATTATAGCAAAATAATTGTAATCTTTTCTTGCTAAACTTTAGACTTCCTTTTTACTCGACTGCGCAAAACACTCTTATTTTAGGGAAAGAGATTCTGATTTAACTGATTCTCAGCCTGCAAATAATTATATCTAAGGGTAATAGCAATAAGACACCTTCGTACCTAATATATTCTTGATTCGAACTACGTCGAATCTGTAAAATTAAAAAGTTGATCAACTATATAAATTAAATTAATAATGTCTTGCCGAATCTTCCAAAGGAAGGAGGAGAAGATATTTCTAAAATATGGTCTAACTTATTACTTACGTTTGCGTGTAACCTAATTATTGCAAAAATTACAGTCGCAGAAATGAAGCGCCGAACCTTGGACGCCGGACCGAAGTACTTAAAGTCTTATCTGACCCGGTGACAGTGTCGTGATAGTGTCTATACCGACACTGTCACGGGGTTTATTTTTAATACTATTATTCAAATTAAAAATATCAATAATATGCTATAATAATAAATGATTTTCCCTCGCCTTTCCAAATTATTCGGGGCCTGGTCGGTGCGACGCGGTGATAATTCGCCGTTGCAGCTAAGTGCAGATCTATAAATTAAAAAATAACTTTTCACATAGTGTGTCCCTATGTATCGTACAAATAAGTTCACGCGTCACAAACTCCTGCAGTGATTGCGGAGGATGTCAGCCATTAAGGACCCCTCGCTTGCCCGCGCTCGATAACTGAAGCGAGCGACGGTTGCAGGTATAGTAGATACTGTAGGTAACTTGCTTACAACCACTGAACCAACGATCTCCATATTAGCACCGCAAGAGTAAGTATATATAATTACTAGCTTATGCCCGCGACTTCATCCGTGCGGATTGAGGTTTTTTGGTTTCCGCGGGAACAAAAAGTAGCCTATGTGTTATTCCAGACTATGAACAATCTCTGTGCCAAATTTCATCTACATCCGTTCAGCCGTTTTGGCGTGATTGAGAAACAAACATCCACCCATACATCCATACATACTACATACTACATATTAATATAGATCATGCCCGCGACATCGTTTTTTCATCAAGGTTTTTGATTCCCGCGGGAAAGCGTAGCAGACAGACAGCTGACAGATAGACACACTTTCGCATTTATAATATTAGGTATGAACTAGAAGATGTCCGCAACTTTGTCCGTGTACCTCTACAGTCCGGCCTCCACTCTCATAGGAGAGTGGGATTTAGAGCTTGGACCCACCACGCTGCTGCAATGTTAGTGATAATAACCGGGACCGAACGTGCTCTCCAAGGCACGGGGTGAGAATCCCCTAAGAAGAACTTCCTAACTCCGGCCTAGTACTGAGAATTTCTAGTCAAAAAAACCCAGAACTTAATTAAGGCCCGACCCAGGACTCGAACCCGGGGACTCGTCGGCTGCAGTCGAACTTGCCAACCACTACACCAACGATGAACGAGGCAGTCGTCCAACTGTTTAAGGACTTCATACATGCTTTGTGAAGTGCAGGCATCTATGAACTCCATAAACGGGTCGGATTATCCGTTTGACAAACGATTATGTTTACGATTTCGTTTGAGCTGATTGGCCGTGAAAACAATCACTACCGAGTACGAGCCTCCTCTCAGAATGAGAATGGTTTGGCCGTTGTCCACCACGTTGGCCAAGCGTAGTTGGAAGACTTCAGACACCATCGAGGACATTTTGCAGAGCTCTCAGGCATGCATGCTTTCTTCGCAATTTTTTCTTTCATCGTTAAAAGAAGTGATATTTAGTTACTTAAAACTCGAAGTGCGTTAATTTTCACTAATATTACAGAAAAAATAAACTTACCTAAATTAAAATAAAAGGCTTAGATAGTAAAAACTATAGATCAAACCTGTTACAAATATCCAGGTTAATGACAATAGGAATGTGTGTCATCAAACTCAGTAGCTCTATACTTAACTCATACTTATTATTTTATTTTCCCTGTGAGTTGTGACCGTGGTTAATTCGAAAAAAGCGTGAGTAATCATCTGGGTCTCGACATGATTACGTCGATATGTCGCGTCATCTTCACTTTCGCTGTCGGTAAATAAAAGCGACATCAGATGTGTTATGTAGATATCTATCTGCTAGGTACTATATCTATCTAAGCCTCTTTCACAATGTTATCTACAAGACAGCACCACCACCACCACTACAGCCCATTAACGTCCCACTGTTGGGCACAGACCTCCACTCTCATAGGAGAGCGGGAATTAGAGCTTAGACCCACCACGCTGCTCCAATGCGGGTTGGCGGGCTTTAACGACTATTGTCATGTTAGTGATAATAACCGGAACCGACGGCTTAACGTGCTCTCCGAGGCACGGGGGTGAAACACCGCCAACTTCCTAACTCCGGGCTAGTACTGAGAATTTCTAGTCAGAAAAACCCAACACTTATTATGGCCCGACCAGGGACTCGAACCCGGGACCTCGTCTGCCGCAGTCAGACCAACGAGGCAGTTAATTATCTACAAGACAAGATGCTACGAAATAGACTGCATACTCCATAATAAAGCATGGCATTTACATTAACCGCGACCTTAAAAGAGTTGCGGCAAGTGGGTGGATGAGGAAGGCGAGAGACCAGCTGTGGATGAATACAGGCTGATGGTGGATGATGGATGTTTTCGGCAGACCGCGGCATACAGAAGTCCAATGTTGTTGTGGTTGATGTTGAATCGTGGATTGTCGAGTTGATCTCCTGAAGATGCTCCGGTGTCGTAGTGAAACGTACGTTGAGAATAATTTGGAAGATTTGTGTGGTGTGGAGAATATCGCAAGCTACAAATGCAAGATACGTACAGTGTGTACACATAGATTTACCTTCTGTGGCTGATTATAGCGAATTAACTTCTAGTTCCTTCATTTAGTACACAGAGTGAACAAAACGACTCAAAAAATCCATTAAAAGAAATGTGAAGATGACTGAGCGTTCACATCACACTTACTTGTACAAGTTTTAATGCATCATTCCCATAAAAAAGTGGTACAAAAACCATGGAGGAAATTAGGATACGTGGTACTCGAAATTGGGGTTGGCCGCTATAAAAAAGGATGGTCATCAACAATCCTTTGACCGCATAAGTCGTTGGAAGTTGGAAGCGTAATGAGAAGAAATTTTGGAAACCACAACTGGTTAGTGGTCAAACTACCGAAAGATTGCTTTGATTATAATAATACTAGATGATGCTCGCGACTTCGTCCGTGTGGATTAAGTTTTTATGATTCCTGCAGAAACTCCCATGTCCTTCCCCTGGGTACAACATGACTCCTACACCCATCAAGATCAGTTGAATAGATGGGCGTAGCGGATAGACAGACAGACAAACAGACACTTTGTCCGCGTGGAATAAGACTTAAGACTTTATTTCCCACGTAAACTCCTTAATTTACCAGGATAAAAAGTAGTCCTTCAATCACGTCGCAACACAGCAACGGATCGACGTGATTTTTGGCATGGGCATAGCTGAGGACCTGGAGGACTTTTATCCCGGAAAATTAAGGACTTCCCGTGGGAATTAAAAAAACTTATACCACGTGGTCGAAGTCGTGACATCAGCTAGTCTATAAATAGTACAATCATAATAAAATCTAATTCAGTTTATTATTAATTGTAATTTGTCAAAAGGGAAGTCGGTGAATCCAACAATGAAACTATGTACCTATATCAAATTAACAATTCATTGTTTAGTAGATAAAATAGGTAGGTAAAATGAAATCATACGGTCTGTGGGATCTATTGTTACGAATTTTGGATGTCGCAACGAAAACAATGACCCAAAGTGACCTGCAGTTTGCGTTTGTTGCCCGTGTTACTACCAGGCTGTACCACCAGGTACTACTAACACGGCAATAAATTTTTCATGTATTACAACTATTATTTTATCTGTTGTATTACCTACTACCGACAGGCACAGTAGCGGTAAGTTAAATTAAATAAATAAAATCTAAATAAATAGATTGAAAGTTTTTTCTACCCGATGCACTATCAGGAGTTTTTTTGATTCCCGGGGGAACTGCTTAATTTTCCGGGACAAAAAGTAGCCTATGTCCTTCCCCGAGATAGCCTGCCTACCCCGATCCAAATCGACCAAATTTCATCAAAATCAGATGCAGGGCCATTAAAGCGTAGCAGACAGACAGCCAGACAGCCAGACAGACAGATAGACAGACAAATACATATACTTTTGTATTTATATATAGTTATATATATAAGTATAGTATTAATAAGTATAAGTATGGAAAGTAC
The DNA here is from genome assembly GCA_964035005.1 of Erebia palarica. NCBI lineage: Eukaryota > Metazoa > Arthropoda > Insecta > Lepidoptera > Nymphalidae > Erebia > Erebia palarica. The sequence continues at coordinate 17,669,682 of OZ035995.1, forward strand.
GGATTGTACGAAAATATTAATGTGAGTGCCACCTATATCGAACTACCTATATCGAAAAATTATCAAAGATAGAATTCCGTATGAGGAAGTAAGCACGAGATTTCTCACTAGATCAGCACTGGTCTTAGAATCTACTTAAACAGACCACGGCGCTTACCACCTTCGCTTGAAGCAGTATCATTTTAATATTGTTGACATCTTTGTTTCAAAATTGTAATCCTTATTTCTACTTCCTTGGGAAGTCAAGGTACGTTACATATAACTGTCATTTTGAAATAATACTCCTTTAAGCGTCAACAATATTAAAACAATACGGCTTTAAGCGATGGTAGCCCCAGAGGTCATATAAGGGGTTGAAGCTGATTCAAGTATTACAACTTTCAAGTACCTACTCAGACTCAGGCAAAGTCGCCTGCTTGCGTTATCTATGTAGTAAATAATAAGGGGGATGTACTAAACACAAGTGTTTCGGTCCTCAGATAAGGGCTAAGCAACGTGACACATATGAATAGGGCCAAATCAGGAGGGTGAAGTATTGTGCTCATTATAACAAGTGCAACAAGAGGAAGGGTCACACGGGTAGTATGAGCACAAAGGAGGTGTAGAGTCGCTTACGTATAAAACATTATTTCCCGTTTTCACTAACAATGTCTTAATTTTTGGGAACATCAAAGACCGATAGGTGACAGTTTTCACTACCAATTAAGTGTGACTTAATGGGCTCTAAAATTTAGGCACTATTGGATGAAGACGGACAATAATTACAGTCCAGTTTTACCTACAAACTAGTCATTGAAAAAGAGGGTAAACAAATCAGAGAAACCTTCTCAGCGTAAGCGACGCGCTTTTCCAGGCGCTTTAGACGTTCTCGAGTTAGGTTTTTCACTTGTTACGCAATTTCATCGTCAGCTCGTGGTAACAACGTCCTACTTGGCTTTCCAAGCGCATCTCTCACATTTTTATAGCTAAGGAAGTTGTAGTGCACTCATTGATAGAGAATTTTAGTATAGGTACACCCCACAATAGATGGACAGACGTCATCAAACGTATCACACACAATTGCTGAAAATTTATACAAAACTAGAGTAAGCATTTTCAGTTTTGCACGAACATTAGAACTATATGCACAAGAAATGTTCTAAGCATCGCATATTTTATACATTAAAAAATTAAACTTTTCGAAATTGTTTTACATGTATTTTCTCAGCTTTAGAAATAATTAAGTTCTATTTACAAAAATATTTTAACGCGACTGTATAGATCGCTATGTCCAAACGTCTTACTAGCCCTCCTCACAAAATTTAGAGCTTAGAAAGGATGTTAAAAAGGACAAAGATTTGGACAAAGGCATCTTTGCACGTGTAGCCACACGTGGTCGGGTCAACGCACTATCAAAAACAATACGCTCTCATTAGAACGCTTGATTGAATTAGAAAAAAAAAACGAATCCATGGCTCCAACGGATCCCAATTTGGGAATTATCTTTTGTTTATATGCAGCTGCAGTTTAATGTTGTGGTCAAATACAAAACAAATGATCTATGATTTGAATAAGGCAAACGGCTTCAATATTTTTATTAGCTCTGAATCGGCTGCAACGGTCGTGTCTTACGATTATAATCCCCAGTACACTCAGGAATCTATATTAATATTATGAATGCAAGTTTGGATGGATGGAATGGATGTACGTTTTACTCAAACACGCCCGAATGGCTGAAATGATCTGGATGAAATTTGTCACAGAGATAGTCTATAGTTTGGAATAGTACATTAGCTACTTTTTATCTCGGAAAATTAAAGAGTTCACGCGGAAACCGAAAAACCTCAATCCACGCGGACGAAGTCGCGGGCATTAACTACTACATAATATTAAATTATTTATAAGTAGACGATGAAGTTTCTCTTTTTAATAAGGACAAATTTTTATGACATACGTAGCATACGAGTTTTCATTATCTGTAGCCGTTTCGTAGCATTGCTTGTAGACCTAGAGTTGTTTGAGGGAAAACACACTACAGGACAAAACGTCGGCGTTGTGACTCAGGGCAACACGATTTGTCTTGTCGCTGTAGTCTGTGCAGCTCCATTGTATAAAAGTGCTCGTGCTAAGCTGACTATTTTCCCGCCACACAAACCTGAAAATTATCGCAAGGAAAACTCTTTGACTTTTTCTACATTACTCTACAGTCCATCAAACTTATCTGACCTGTATGGCTAGCATGCGCACGAGTAAAATTATATCTACTCGTTATGTCTGTTTGTCTACCGACGCTAACATGGTTACTTGTAAAAGTAGTATTTCTTATCTGTGGTATTTTTATCTACGGACCTTTAAATGCCGACTATTAATTTCTTGTAATATAGCGCATTTGGCTCATGTAGGGTAAACGAAAAATTAGCCGACAACGACAACATCTCTCTCTCTCGTCGCGAGATAATCTCGTGGTGCGAATGCTAAGCATACTGGTGGCCAAAAATGGAACAAATTTTTAGGAATGTCAGGCTTTTCTTTTTAATTTATATTTAATATCTACAGCTCGCCCGCGAGTTGAATGCAGAGTAAATGTATGTGTTACAATACATTTACTCTGCATTCAACTCGCGCGCGAACTATACTAGCGCCGCTGTCACCGGGTCAGTTAAGTTTGTGGGACTATAAATCGTATTATTACATCATCTGCTGAAAATAGACCAAAAATAATTGAAATTAAAAATATTTTATTCCAGATATGACATCGCAATATGGCGGAAAGTGATTCCTATTCTGAGTTCGTTTTAATGGTTTGGGTATTGTCATTTACGTTGATTTTCTTGCAGTTAACTTCACATGTTATAGGTACTTTAAGGTAGCTATATAATGTTTTTTTTAAAATTAATGTGCTAGCACTTAGCTGCTATCAGACCTATTAACTCTTGATTTGAAGGTCTTGAGATAAGGTAAGATACCTTTGCTAAAAGGGAAAAAAAAGAAAGTAAAATTAAAAAAAAGTACTCAGTACTCCTAAGTTACTCTTTGTAATGAAGTTGCAGTTAGGTTGGTCGAGGGACGAGGCTAGCATTGGCGACGCGCCAGTAAGGCTCTTATAAGAGCTCCCGGAGCCTTTCAACATGCGCTGAGGATGGTCACCGAGGGGGTTACAGTGGGTACAATCCCACATAACCCAGTCTCCCCCCTAGGAGATTGGGGTATCAAGGTTCCCCCTGTCAACAAAAAAAGGTACTGCCCATGTACTGAGTAGATTTGGCAGATGGTGAGGGCGGCGATACTCGTAGTTTGAAATCACGCTAAGATCCTATGTTACAACAAGGGAAATTATTTCCGCGTAATTTAAAGTTGTTTATTGGTTAAAAAGTATCGTCAGGTGCTTCAAGGCTTATCCATGTAGATGGGAGGTCAATGACGTTAAAGTGATAAATAATAAACACCTTTTACCTACAGGTGTTTTCGTTTATTTAGAATGTACGCACACGCTATTAGAAATCAAGGGTTATTTAAATTTCGGCTAGTATATTTTATGAACACATCCATACTAATATTATGAATGCGAAAGTGTGTCTGTCTGTCTGGCAGATTCCTTTTCGTGACCTAGTCTTATTAACTTTGATTACTTTTGACGAATTTTGGTTCAAAGACAGATCCGGGGACTGACATAAGGATTCTAAATAAACCGTAAATCAAGAACGAAGTCGTATATTCGTATAGTTTTATAACGTCATAGTTTTTATCCCTCAGATTCTTGATTTTTTAAAGGAAAATTGGTGAATATTATTAATATTAAACATATTTTTTCATCCATCGAAAATCCATAAGTCACGGCACAAGTTAATATGATAAGATGGATAGAAATGTTTTGTGCGCTGCTTACCAAATTAATTATTATTACTCTTGAAAAAAAAACTGCTTGCTGAGGTAATGGAAATAAGTAGGTACTCACCTAACTATTGATTTGTATTTTGCAATTAAGTACTCTACCATTCATTTTGCTGAAAATATCGAAAAGATGACAATGTACCCTGCAAAATCAAATTCAATCTTTTTAAATGTTTTTAATTCGAACAAGTTTGTAAACTTTTTGAATCATGGAGTACACTGATGTATCGAGTACGTGATGATTTTGTTTATTTTGATAGTTTAAACAGTTTCCAATGACTTAAAACGCAAGCGAAACCACTGTCGTCTGCTAGTTGAATTTTCAAAGAAATTTACTAATTTAATTGTAGGTAAAGTACCTAACAGGTATTTTTAAGGGCAATGCCTCATAGGGACAGGTGCCTGCTCCAAGGGCTAATTTCGATTTTTGATAAAAAGGTGACTGACACTTAAATAGGTTTCAATTAAAATTTAATAAACTACTACTAATTTCCCCAGAACCATTATATTATCGTTTCATAGTATTATAATCTATTAATATTTGCTTTTTACGTACCTACTAAGTACTTTTTATAATTTTTAGCAACTAAGGTTTTCATACTTTTTCATCCCTACTGTTTGAAATAATGCACCGATATTATTGTAGTTTATTTGATAAGCTATATATAAACTGTGGATTTGTGATCATTAAATTATGGTTAAATTTGACACCTGTAAAATTTTATGATAATTTAATGATGTACTTACATGGAAATAATTTATAACAACCAAATTTTTAATCTCTCTAAATGACCGTTAACCTATTCACCTAAAACGTTTTATATATAGCAAATAGAAACTAACAAATTAATGTATAATGTAACTATGATACTGCACGATTTGACTAATTTTGTCTAGCTAAAACGAGTCGTATTCATATTATTACTACATAATGCGAAAAATCATATTCAATCAATCAATTTTACTGCAATATTTCCTATAATTACTTTTTTATATGAATTTTGTAGGTTCTCTGATTATTATGAAATAACATTCCACGCGAGCAAGATTTGTTCACTATAATAAATTAGATTTAACTACTCATAAAAGTTTAAAAAACAGTTTTGACATTAACAAGACATGAACAGGTATGGTCATGAGATTTACAATTTTGTTATTGTAACTTTCATGTATGTAATTTTACACATTGAGTATAATGCCCGTAGGTTATCAGATTGAATAGTTCAGTGACTCCGATTTTGCACCTTTTGAACCTGTTCCTTTATTGGTTAAGTTAAACGCCAAATAGTTTATGGAACATATATTTTTTTTTGTTTTAAAATTTTAATAATTGGATTTTTTCAATATTATAGGCCCAAAGGAAAATTTCGAAGTATACATTAATATGAAGATTTAATAGCTGATAATATAGTTCAATGACATTAGGTAGCTCTAGGTAAGCTTTTGCACCTTTAATTTTTTCGGATGTTATATAAAACACCTTGGTTGGTACTTTGATGTTTATTGAACTTATTAAGATGTTTATAAATCGTGATTTTGTGGAACTTTCAAAGTTAGAAAAAATTTGTATTTTGAAGTTTGAATTTGAAGGATTTGGGACAATAAGCGGAGGACCGTGTGTGGTAGCGCGCTGTCCAAAAGGCCTATGTCCAGCAGTGGACGATGCAGGTTGATGGATGGATGGATGGATGGGATAATAACTAGTGGGATGAAGGTTACCCGCAGACGACAGACAATCTTACTTAATATTATAAATGCGAAACTTTGGATGGATGTATGGATGTTTGTTACTCAATCACGCCCCAACGGCTGAACGGATCTGGATGAAATTTGGCACAGAGATAGATTATAGTCTGGAATAGCACATAGGCTACTTTGTGCTACTACCTAAATGAAGCTTAAAGACGAAAAAATTATACCTACTTACAGGATTTTACTCGCAGACGTCCCAATAACGTAAGTAGTTGACTTACTTAAGAAAGTATGTAATTAATTACCTACAGGAGATAAAATTAGTAGGTATTATAATACGTGAATCTTAAATTGATACCAAAGAAAATATATTCAATCTTTTTTGTTTAGTACCATAAAAATATTCTCTCGCTACTGAGTATTAGAACTTCTTTAATACGTTTCAACAGCGGTCAGAGAATTAAGAAATGGTATAGAAATGGTAAACGAGCGAGGTCTTTTAAAAGTTCACCTCGTGCCTCTTCTGGGCGTGGACGACTATAATCAATCGTGTTTGAACAATGCTATAGTTTAATTACCATTCCTGATTACTGTGGACGCAAGAGAATAAAGTTGTATTTTATATGTTCTTTTGAATTAATTGCATATGTTGCTAAAACTTGGCGCAAATCTACGACAGAAGCTATACAGTTTTCTTTAATCTAACTACCTACTAAATGCGCACTAGTGTAGAAGATGCCTTCTCACTCTCTTACTTTCACGAATGAATAGGTATCTTCTAGGCTAGCGCGGTCCAACATAGACCTCATCGCTGCCTTCATCGTTACTTTCTATAGGCATTATTGTCATGACCTGCAAGCCTATTCTGCAACAAAACAAGAGTGCGTTGTTAGGGTTTCCAAAATAAATATGATTAATAAAAGTGAATAGGCATCTTTTAGGCTAGCGCGCTCCGACCTAGACCTCATCGTTGCTTACATCGTTACTTTCTATAGGCATTAATGTCATGACGTGCAAGCCTATTCTGCAACAAAACCAGAGTGCGTTGTTAGGGTTGGCAAAATAAATATGATTAATAAAAGTGAATAGGCATCTTTTAGGCTAGCGCGCTCCGACCTAGACCTCATCGTTGCTTTTTGTCAGGCATGACTGTCATGAAACGTAAGCCTATTCTGCAAATTAAACAAGACCTCGTTGTTAGGGTTGGCAAAATAAACACGTTTATTATTAAAAAACTGCAGCAAGCACCGCACTGTTCCGATCATTACATTTCTATCAGTTTATTAAAATTCTATGTTCGACGCATACTCAAATACTTACCTCCATAAGTATCGTTCCCCGACATTAATCAAAGGAACAATCTAAAGGGAACGGGCGATTTGTTCCCTCGTGCTATCACAAAAAGACGACTGTTCCCGGAATGCTCTCAACGTGTTTATGTTCCCGAATGGAGGGCGTTGACCTCTGGATCACTTCCCAGTTCCCATAAGGAGTACGTTTTGATGGAGTGTGTGTTCTATGGGGTTTTGAGTTGCTTGATTGACAGCTGGTGTTCGGTGGAGTTGTTTTGTTATGGAATTTATCGAACTTCGACTTCGGCTTCACTTAATGGAAAGTCTAAGGTCCACTTTCTACTTACTCTTAGCTTAAGAGCGAAAATACATTAGGCAGTCGGGACCGGAAGAAAACGGAACTAGGTTTTGTCCTGTCGCATTTATGTATGCGACAGGACAAAACCTAGCCCTAAACCTAAACCTATCCATATAATATTGAAAAGTGAGCGACGTGGGTGGACAAGAAAACCTACGATAAATGTTTCAATAAAAATTCTTTCCAAAAAACCGACTTCCGAAGCCACTATAAAGTAAAAAAAAATTGGATTTCTGCACACTATGTTGAAGTCGGGCGAGCCTGATGCGTCAACTTTGCCTATCTTTGTTATACCCGCCCGATTTTTTATTTACTTTACATTGGCTTTGGAAGTCGGTTTTTTGGAAATAATTTTTATTTTTAACTTTTTAGTGTCCGGATTGGATTTGGTGTCAGAATGTTTTATGGGATACCCTAGAGAGCTGCCTTAAGGGGCGAAAAAAATTTTTTTCAAATCCGTTCAGAAACCACGGAGATATGCGCCAACATACGTTTAAAACAACGCGCCGAATTGAGAACCTCCTCCTTTTTTGGAAGTCGGTTAAAAATTGACACTCAGAACATTGAACCGTTCACAATCGTTCGACATTTCACAATCTCGCGAGATAGATATAATCTAAAGTATAAATTACAATTTTACGGTGACAGATATATTTCAAGACCTCGAGAGTGACCCAGGATAAATTTTATCCCGGAAAATCAATGAGTTATGACGGGATTTTAAAAACCTGAAATCCATGCGGAAGAAATGTGGGCATCATATTATTCTTGCAAATAATATTAATTGTAAATAATACAAAACTGAGAAGCTCTATTTGGTGGTATTGGTATCCATCCATACTAATATTATAAATGCAAAAGTGTGTCTGTCTGTTGTCTGTTACGCTTTAACGGCTCATTTTTTCAACTGATTGTGATGAAATTTGGTATTCCGGGGAAGGACAGAGGCTATATTTTATCCCGGAAAATCAAGGGGTTACCGTGAGATTAAAGATAACTTATAAAAATCCACACCGATGAAGTTCCTCATCAGTATTACAAACGTAGACGGTATTAACTAGTTTTACCATAAATATTCGAGGTATTTAACTACTCAACAGACATACTAAAAATGTTAATAACTTAATATCCTAACTGTTCACTTCTTTGTCTCTAAACCATTTGGGTGGTCTCAAATCGCTTGTGATTGATCGTCACGAGTCCTGATGGACTCTATGAGCGGAAGTGGTTAGGTTAGTTTGGTTTTTGAAAATAAGACAAGAAGGATTAAACTAGGTACCTACTTCAACGTAAGATGATTTGACAATGGGAGGGAAGGATTAAAAGTTTTTACCATAAAATCCATGAAATAAATATTTTAGGTAGACCTTACTTTTGCAACCCGATGTACCTAGTTTTATACATAATTTTACCTAATTTTATTATGTTAGGCTGAAAATTAAAATACATACATACAAGGCCTTTAATGTCTTTACGGTTGTGAACTCTAGTCTGGCAACACTGTTCGGGGACGTTGGGATATAGATCGATGTGTAATGGCGACGTTTGTGTGATTTGAATATACCTCAGAGTAAGTATCAAGAATTATACGAATAATAAGAGTGTTCCCTTTAATAATAAGATGATCAAATTCATCGTTAACGATTTAGGTACTTGATGAAAAGCACCTGTGAAAGTCTATTCATATGAAAAACATTTGAATTTTGAATTTGGTGTGCCCATGCTTGCCGTGCATTAAAATCGCAAGATTGCAATGGGCTGGGCACGTACAGCGTATGGATGACCATAGACCACCAAATAATGAAAATATTTAAAAACACGACTGCCCTGCCAAAAAACGAACTAAAAAGTTAAAAATTTAAATTAATCTAGTTCAATTAGAATCTTATTCACATTTTTATTAAATGATTTTATTGTGAATCCCTGGATATTGAACTATAGTGTTATATATTTTTGGAATCTACTCATCATTTTCTAGATGAGGATTATATAGTTAATCTAATTATCGATTATTTTTTTCGTCTTTAATGCGGGACTATGGTCACCCCATCAATTTTTTTTAAAATTTTACTAGCTTATGTCACCCGGAATAAGCTAGGGATTCTAAGGTTATATATTGTTTTCAGGGTTTATGTATGTATGTATGTGAGTTTGTATATTCCACCAACGTCTATACGCCTGAACCGATTTTGATAAATAAGGAGTCCCAAGCTTATTCCGGATGACAAAGTAAAATTATTGTGACTTACTATGACTAAGTAAGTATTATGACTAGTAAAATTTAAAAAAATTGATGGGGTGACCATGGTCCCGCATTGAAAACTAAACTTGAAATAAAATATATTCGAAAATAAGATTAACTATATAATCATCATCTAGAAAATGATGAGTAGATTCCAAAAATATATAATACTATAGTTCAATATCCAGTGATTCACAAAAAAATATAATTTAATAAAAATGTGAATATGATTCTAATATAAACTATTTAGATTAATTTAGTTTTTTTTAAATTATGACTTGTTACCCTCCCGTTATCTGTGGTTACTCTAGTTCTTTTACATATCTTTTCATATCTGTTTTGATCACAGAGTCACTCCGAGCATACTCGTAGCTCTCTCCATCGTCCGCTGAACGACTTTCTTCTGCTGCTTCGCGTTGAACTTCTATTTTTTCCCTAAGTCGGCATAATACCAGGCACTTTTTACCCCATATTTATTTGGTACCTACCCATTTTGTAATTGATACTCGCACACGTTCCGGTGAGTGATCACAATGTTTGAAGCACACGTATTATTAAGTTATTAATGGCTTATAACAGTTTAACTAGTTTAACCACATGTCCAGATTGCATCTAAATTGGTAATCAAGCTGTCGAAAAAATTATAGTCTACTCTTCTTCTTCAGATATGTTACTGCAAGCAAATCAAACATATTGGCTACTAGCTGATGCACGCGACTTCGTCTGCGTGGTCCCCGCGGGAACTCTTAAATTTTCCGGGATGTTTGTTATTCAATCACGCCAGAACGTCTGAACGGATCTGTATAAAGTTTGGCACAGAGATGCATTATAGTCTGGACTAGCATTATAATTAATAATATTGTAATAACTATTTAATTATGACATTTACGTTAATAAAACACTTACTTTTTATAAACACACTCATAATAAAAACTTGAGAGGTGTCAAGTTCTGTCTGTCTGTCTGTCTATCTGTCTGTATGTCTGTCTGTCTGTATGTCTGTCTGTCTGTCTGTCTGTCTGTCTGTCTGTCTGTCTGTCTGTCTGTCTGTCTGTCTGTCTGTCTGTCTGTCTGTCTGTCTGTCTGTCTGTCTGTCTCTCTGACAAAAATAATCGTCGCGAATCGTAGCAAAAAGTGTCGTTACAACTTTTGGTCCTATTTTTTTCCGTCTAGCCCCCTTTCGCAACGCGCGATAAGGAACTCCGTTCCAAAACTCCGTTGAAATAATTTAATTAACTGTTAAACTAGAAATAAGCATAACGTTTCGAATATAATACTATACGACACACGCAGCTATTCGGAATTAAAAACGCAAGCCTTCGGTCCGTAGTGAGCGGAAGTTAGCGGGTGACGTTACGCCCACGATGCCATGCGGCGGAGCCGGACGCACGTCCCCGACCAAGGTTCGAGACGTACACTGAGCGCGCGTGAATTTAAATAATTATCGATTAGCGCAATCATTTAATTGATAAACTTGTATGTTTTGTGAATGGTAGCTATTTCATGTTATAAAATATTAGTGTATTACTAGTATTTTTTATTTTTTTTTAAATTATATAGGCCAGCGCTTGGCTGCAATCAGACTTGCTTAAAGTGGTGATGCAGCCTAAGGTGGAGCGCGCTTTCCTAGAAGATGCCTATTCACTCTTGATTTGAAGGTACCTATATTAAAAGAGGTGGGGAAAACGGAAGCCGGAAGGGCATTCCATATCCTAGCGGTTCTAATTAGAAACGAGGAAGCAAATCGCTTCGTACGAGCCCGCGGAATTTCGACTGCGTAAGGGTGCAGACCTTGTCGATGCCTTGCGGTTCGATTATAAAAAGGTGACGGAGGAACCAGATCGAATAGTTCCTGAGCACACTCTCCGAAATATATCCTGTAGAATACCGACAGACAGGCAACTTTTCGCCGATGTTCTAAGCTTTGCAGCTTCGAACTGACCAGTGCTTTGTTACCAATAAGTCTCCTGGCGCGACGATATAATTGGTAATAACTTATTCAAAGTAATTATTGGTATTGCGGCGCAAGCTACGCAATCTTAGAGGAATCGCCACTGCTCCCACTGTAGACAGACGATCTTTAGCGAGAAGCATGGAACTGCTGAACTCAAGTGATAAAAGATCGTGTTTTTTTACCTATGCGCAGTAGTGGACGTTTCTTTTCCTATTATGGGTTATCAAAAGAGAGTCCGGTAAGCTTCGAAAAATTCGAACTAATTAGGTCAAATAATATGTGAGTAGGTAACATTCAGTCATAAACTAAATTCATGCTATAACTGAAATGAATATTAATTAAATGCATCGGTTGTATTATAGGTAGTGATAAGCAATAACAATATATCGGGGGTCAATGCATCCTTATCAGCGAAAGGTCAACTGCCCAACTTGTATGCGCATAGTATGATGGTATATATAACTATGTAAGTATAACAACTTACAAGCGTTAGTGCCAAACATTGTTTGCGAGATACTACGGATAATTGCCTCATCTGGAGACAGAAGGGCTGGCTCATTTTTTGCGCAAAGGATCAGCCTGGCTGTCCAACGCGGATATGCAGCCACCTTTCCACACGAGAATGATTTATATAGTAATTAGGTTAGGCTATCTATCTTGAAGTTCTATTGTATTGTTTTCGATAAATGTTTAAAAAAAGTAGTGAAAATTTTTTTTTTAATAGTAATTACAAGCTACCGGTGTGGGTTCGAGACCTGACACATACATCTGTGGTGTACCAAATGCTTCTGACATTTGATATAACACAAAAATCTGAATAAGTATACAAGAGTTACAGAATTTGCCACACAAATGGACAGTGGTCAGTGATCCATACATCCACCATTACACGCTTATCTTTTAAAATTGACCCAGCCGATTCGAACCTAGAACCTCCAACTTATGAGACCACAGCGCTCACCGCATCGCCGGGTAGGTCGTCAAAGTTTTTGAAATATAGATTCCACTTTTTCAAAGTTATCCTTTTTTGAAATACCTTGTTTTTTCCGTATAGTCTCTAATATATTCGTCGTCAACCGATGGACGTCCACTGCTGGACATAGGCCTCATGTAGGGTCCTCCACAAGCCACGGTCTTGCGCCGCCTGGATCCAGCGACTCCCTGCGACTCTCTTGATGTCTTGATATACTATTCTATTTTATTATTTTAAAGTTCCGTCGTAGTAGGTACTTAGTCCGAATTTCGGCAAACGCTGACCGTCACGCTAGATGCGCGACAACAATGCATGTAAGACTGCCTAAGCGCATTATGAAGTTGACTGTTGAACCTTTGAACTTTGAAGGATTCAATGCGACGGACAATATGACATTTTAAATTGTATACGCCTTCATGTTTATAAATCCATACCTACTAAATTAAAAAATGCGAAAATGTGTCTGCTGCTACGCTTTCACGGCCCAACTACTCAACCGATTTTGATGAATTTTGGTACAGGGGTAGGTTGTATCCCGGGAAAGGACATAGAATACTTTTTAACCCGAGAAGTTAAAGAGGCGAAGTCACGGGCATCAGCTAGTTAATCAAAATTTATTTATTAAACTTAGGTACACTATACACTGATTGACGTACGAAACTCATAAAACATAACGGTGATAATCAATCTTATCTATCTTCTCTTGTCTAAGGTATCTTAAAACTAAAGCTACAAGGGTTCCAAATGCGCCACGGTCTCAGAAGAGCTCACAACAAACTCAACTGGATTTTTTATTATTATCAAAGAATAAAGTTAGACTAGGAAAAAGGCTTTGACAACCTCCCTGGCCCAGTGGTGAGCGCTGTTGTCTTATTAGATGGAGGCTTTGGCAATTCGATCCCCGGTAGGGTAATTTTAGAAATTACCGAATTTTCCCTGCTCTGGTCGATAGATCATTAAATCATAAAATGCACTTATCTACCTAATATCTTCAAATAAAAGGAAAAGGTGACTGACTGTCTGATCTATCAACGCACAGCTCAAACCACTGCACTGCTCGGATCGGGCTGAAATTTGACTTATAGATAGATAGCTTTTATAACGCAGGCATCCGCTAAGAAAGGTTTTTTTGAAAATTTAACCCCTATAAAATTAGGGTTAGGGGATCGAAATTTGTAATGAAAATCAAACTTAACGTGAGCCAAGCTTCGGGCAAAAGCTAGTTCTGTATAAAATTATTATCTTCGAGTAAATATAGAATAGAATATGAACATTATCAAACAAACATTTAGTTAAATGATGGGATCATTTTATTATCTATGGGGTCAGTATAAAATAATCATTTATTCATAGTCTGCTAGTGTACCTTCATAGCATAAAATCTAGTATTAAACTAGTCTGGTCTAATACTTAATAGATTTTGTGACTACGTACATAAGATACAAATCTATGACGTATCCCGCTTGCGTAGTGGTGAATTCTGTTGTGTTAAAGTGGGATTCAATTTCTGGTCGATCTGGGCCAGATCTGACTTCGGCTGTCGCGTCATTAGATACCACCCTACCGGCAGCCAAGCAATAGGCATTTTGCCTATGTCAAAAATTTATTATTTCTTAATGATTATTAGATAGGGCCTTCCAAAAGACTTAAGATACTCATTCTCAGATAGTTTTGATAACTTTTTCTAAACTATATTAAACAAAAAAATTGTGAAAGCAACGCAAAAAAGTGCGTTGAAATTTAATGACCATCTCTAGTGGAAACGGACCCTAAGATATTAAAATATTTCATTGCGCTTCTAAAATATAAACCTACAGCGAATTTGAATATCAGACAAATTAGACCAAAGTTTTCGTTTATAATTCGATAATTTTTTTCCAATAACCGCTTCAACCTTTAGGTAAATCTTCATTGTTATTCCTGCATTACATAAGTAAAGCCTCTTGGCTTTTATGTAAATTAATAAAGTTTGAATTCCAATATCAATAAGTGAAAAATACAGCCTTATGATTTGAGCGAATCGCTTTTATCGCGAGGTAATAAGGCTTAAAATCTAACATAAAATTGTTTAAAAAAATTGGCACTGCAAATTAAGCTGTAATAGTCTAAGTTTAAAGTTGATTTTAGAATGTGGTTATAGAAATAAATATCAGAATCAGCTGCTGTGTTCCATACATCTGTCAGTTGAGGCGCGAACTCTGTGCGCGTATGGGCGTATGTCAGATTTTCCCGCCCTTTCGCGTTCGAATTACGAATTCACGTTCGGAAATTCGTGAAAATATATTCTGTGACATTTGCAGCAAGGAGTTCGAATAATCGTATTTTTTGGTGAGTTATACAAACTTTTTAATGTTGTATTGTATAGTTATCAAGTGAAATTAATTTAACGAATTAAAAAATACGACTGCCCTGCCGTATTGTTTTTGAGTTTACCTCCATATGAAGCGATTTGCATATATTGCCTTTGGAATCTTATTCACATTTTTTATTAAATGATATTTTTTTGCGAATCACTAAATATTGAATTATAGTGTTATATATTTTTGGAATGTACTCATCATTATCTAGATGATGATTATAAAGTTAATCTTATTTTCGATTTTTTTTTCAATTTTGGTCTTTAATGCGGGACCTTGGTCACTCCATAATTATTTTTTTAAATTTTACTAGCCTATGTCACTCGGAATAAGTTAGGGATTCTAACGATACCTCATATATCAAAATCGGTTCAGGCGTATAGAATTTATGGTATATACAAACTCACATACATACATACATACATGAACCCTGAAAACAATATACTCCTTGTGAATGAACTACAAGTTTAATTCGCTATAATCCGCTACAGTAGACAAATCTGTGTGGTACAGTGCGTGTCTTTCACCTGCAGCATGCGACACCCACCACCCAGCAATTCGCACAGGCACAACACCACACCACACAAATCCTCCAAATCACTCTCAACGTACGTTTCACTCCGACACCGGAGCATCTTCAGGAGATGTTGACTCGACAATGCACGATTGTGAAGACAATCGTACATTGCGTACGTTGAGAGTGATTTGGAGGATTAGTGTGGTGTGGTGTTGTGCCTGTGCGAATTGCTGGGTGGTGGGTGTCGCATGCTGCAGGTGAAAGACACGCACTGTACCACACAGATTTGTCTACTGTAGCGGATTATAGCGAATTAAACTTCTAGTTCATTCACTATCATGGACTTCCGCAAAGTAACGCCTGCTTCTATTCAATAATATACTCCTTTTTTCAGGCAGTCGTATAAAAATATGTGGCTGTTCATTTATTATTATCTAGTGTTTTTTTTAAATACGTGACTAGTTTGTCGTTGTTAAATGATTGATTATTTATTAATTTAAATAATTGCATTTAAAATTAAGCATTAGATACCTATTAGGTATTTCACGATATCATTTCTTTATACCTAAGAGTGTAGCGTATTTGTAAAGCAGCAATTGCCTTTATTGCAGAACTAGGTCTTTCGCATTTTATAATTTAAATGTTTTATAATAAAATGCGAAAGTGTGTCTGTCTGTCCTCGGTACAGAGAGATTGCATCCCGAGAAAGGGCATAGGTATAATTTGTATTCCTTTCCCTTGGGTACCTTTCTTACCATTTTTACGAATTTTACTTCAAGTACTAATTTTCGTCAAAATCGGCTACAAAGATGTTAAGACAGACACACTTTCTCAATAGGCATGATGACTGATTTTGAAAAATGGTCAGATTATGTTCGGAAGTATCTACTATTTCGAAAAAATATCTTATTTCAGCAGAAAAATAAGGTTTGGTAGATAAAATTAGCCTTTGAAATTTAAATTTTGAAATTCACTCCAAAACGCTCGCCGGTGTCATGGCGTCGTTTGTGACGTCACTGTTGTTTTTATCGATATACTCTGTGCAGTGTGCAGTAAGCAATAGTGTGATTGTCAAAGCTCGAAAACAAACAATTGTGATGTCATTCGCTTCTAGACGTTTAATCCAATATGGCGGATTGCTGTATTTTATAGTTCTATTTTATCAAAATAAATAACAATCTCACTCGAAATAGAAAAATAAATACGTTTTTTATAATCCATGAATCCTATTTCATTAGATAAATTTATAATTTCATTGATTCTTGGTTACTGTCATCATGCCTATTATAATATTTGTACATTTAATGATTGAGATATCCATAATTCCATCCATACTTAATATTATAAACGCGACAGTGTGTCTGTCAGTCTGTCTGCTACGCTTTAACAGCCCATCTTTCCAACCGACTTGATGAAATTTGAGACAGAGTTCGAGGTTGTAGGTATCACAGTGAAGGACATAGGCTAAGTACTTTTTATACCGGAAAATTAAGGAGTTCCCGTGAGAATACATAAAAAACTTAATCCATGTGGACGAAGTCACGGGTTTTATCTAGTAAGATGGGAGTAGAACCACTTGAAATATAAATATACGTTCATCGTGGTGTCAGGAGGTTATAAGATTCAATCCCATTAGACATGGGATGTAGGATACGCCTTGACCCACTCTCTTAATAGGAAGATGGGGGGGAAACCAGCACGCTAGCACGGTCAAGGGCACGTATCTTATCAAACTCAAAACAAAATTAAGCTGTGATAGCTTAGTGGTTAAGACACCCAGACACCCGACCTCCTGTACGTGGGTTCGATCCCGGGCATGCACCTCCATCTTCTCGAAGTTATGTGCGTTTTAAGAAATTACATTATTTTGACGGCCTTTCTGGTGCAGTGTTGAGCGCTGTTGTCTTAACGTGCAGAAGCCCCGGGTTCGATTTCCGGCAGGGTCAATTTGAGAATTTATAATTTCTGAATTTTCCCTGGTCTGGCTTGGCGAATTCATCGTTCCGGTACGATGCCGTTTAGAAACCGATTAGGGGTATGGGTTTAATATAACTGCTACGCCCGTAACAGGTTAGCCCGCTAGCATCTTAGACTGCATCATCACTTACCATCAGGTGAGATCGCAGTCCAGAGAAGACCAGACCAGAGAAAATTCAGATATTATAAATTCCCAAATTGACCCGTACCGGGAATCGAGCCCGGGACCTCCCACGTTAGAACAACAGCGCTCAACACTGCGCCAGGGAGGATAGTGTTCTAAAACGAAAATTTCGTTCAAAATTAAAACAGAGAGCAACTTAAAAGGTCTGTTGAACTCCAAAGGGCCTTTCATCGGAATCTTTTCTATCATTGCATAAGTTTATTATAATGAGAGTAACCGGAAATGTGACATCTGGTAAGACGTAAGCCAGGGGTCAACAGCCTTGATCGGGTTAGATATAGAGATGCGCTTGCGCAAACAAACGTGATGTTTTCATAGAACTGTGATTATATCTCGTATAAACAACTGCCATGCCCCTAACATGTTAGCCCGCTACCATTTTAGACTGCATCATCACTTACCATCAGGTGACATAGCAGTCAAGGGCTAACATGTAGTAGAGTAAAAAAAACAACAGTACAACACCCAAAGAAAAGACTAGACCTACATCAGATAGGTATTCCCAGACGCAAGAAATTAACTATAACATTTCAAAGGAGCCTCAAAAATCTTGTTTGGTACAATCTTAGCGTAGTTTATCAAATAAGTTTGATCGTTTACAGGCATTATCACTTACCATCAGGTGAGATCGCAGTCAAGGGCTAACTTGTAGTGGAAAAAAAGAAAAAAAAACAAGGTTTGGATTAAATTGTGATGCGTGATCATAATGCTGGAATAGGTAAATTAATTAAAAAAGTGAATGGAGAAGTTAAACTTGAAGTTTACGGTGGAGTACTTCCTGGTAGACCACCTCTCTGGCGCAGTGGTAAGCGCTGTCTTATAACTAGGTATAAGGGTTCGGTTCGTCTGTATTGGGAAAAACTTTTTTCAACAGAATCAATCAATCAAACAGGAATTTCATTCGCAAGTGCTTATACTTAGATGTGTTACAGAATGGCGATGATGACAACTCAATCAAATCAGCAACTCTTTATCAAACTTAAAAACGCTCTTCTAGTATGGAAGTTGTATAAAATTTGCAATAGTGACGTCATCAAATTTCAACGCACTTTTTTTCTTTAATCTATATTTTAAAATGGTTATCAAACTTAAAACTAACCGAGGATGTGAATTTTAGGGCTTTTTGAAGGCCCTCTATATAATAATCAGTTGGAAATAATTTATTTTTGATATAGGCATCATCTCTATTGCGGAAAAAAAATGCGCGAATGTTTTTCGCAGTACGGACGTAGCCTAAGTCGGAGTTTCCGGGTTCTCCAGTAGGGCAATTTTGAATTATTATAATTTTTGTATTTTCTCTGGTCTGGTCTGGTGGGAGGCTTCGGCCGTGGCTAGCTACCAGTTACCATCCTATTGACAAAGCCGTGCCACCAAGCGGTTTAGCGTTCGAAGCCGTGTAAAAACCGATTAGGTAAAAGGGATCTACCTAACTACCATACCCCTAACAGGTTAGCTTACTTAACCCTTTGCCCGCTACTATTTTAGACTGCATCATCACTTACCACTAGGTGAGATAGCAGTCAAGGGCTTAACTACTTGTAGTGGATAAAACAAAAAGTTCAAATAGGATTTTTTTTAAAAAACCTAAATCCACGTGACGAACCTAGTTATCTAAAAAAGACGTATCAACTTGGGACATCGTCAGTTTTGTATCATCACAAATGAGACAAATTTACACAAAAACAATAGGTTACGTTACGGTACGGTAACGTTACGGTACGTACGCGACACGGGATACGGTATATGGTAATTCTAAAACAATAAGCGTCAACAATGAGTCTCATACAAATCGGTTCAGTGATTCCTTTGTTTCCGAATGCACATTAGCTAGCTCTGCAGTGTATCATTTAACCGGCTTCCTGTAGCTCAGGTAGCCTCTAGGGCGAGTTTGCACTTCTCGAAAACTTTTATGGTTTTCCTATTTCGATATCCACTTTAGTTTGTGATATTTAAGCAGACTCTTTTCAGTATACTTTGTTTGAATAATTGTTACTAACACTATGTTAACTATGGATTCAAGTGATCTGAAATAAAAGTTTATTACTATTATTATAATCTGCTTCTGCAGTATCATTTAACCGACTACCCGTAATTCAGGTACCCACTGGCACGAGTTTGCACTCGTCAAAATCTGTTTTCCGAACTGGCGCGTTGGTAGAGCTCTGACTCTTAAATTGTCATAACAATTAACAACTAATCAGTATTTTGCCGACATGAAAATAATCTTCTATTATGATGCCTGTATCTTCGTAAATGCCTTAAGTTTTTTAAAAACCCCGTGGGAGCTTATGATTTTCTACCTTAAACCTACCTAACTTTTCAAAGGACCTGACCAAGATTGTGCTGAAAAACTTTAATTAATTGTTGAAAAAACGAATTCAAAGATGGACAACTGAGTTAGATATTAAATTACGTTTTCGAAAACTATAAAACTCGTTCTAGGGGCACGGATTGGTCTTGTAAATCTAAGTTGTTCAGATATACTCAATGGGCATGAAAAAATGCAAATTGAGCTGTTCGTAAAATTGCTGGTTGCAGCAGAAAGAATAGACATTGCTTCATAGAGGCGTGAATCGTGGTTGGAGGTACGTAAAACGTACAAACAAACACTTTCGTATTTAAAATTTTGAGTACCTCCCTAGATCCCGGGTTCGATTCCCGGCAAAATCAATTCAGGAATTAATAATTTCTGAATTTTATCTTATTTGGCCTGGTGGGAGGCTTCTGCCGTGGCTAGTTACCAGCCTACCGGCAAAGACGTACCGCCAAGCGATTTAGCGTTCCGGTTCGATGCCACGTTGAAACCGATTAGGGATATGGGTTTAATATAACTGCTATACCCCTAACGGGTTAGCCCGTTACTTAGATCTTAGACTTCATCATCACTTATCATCAGGTGAGAACACAGTCAAGGGCCAACTTGTAGTTGATTACCCCTAACAGGTTAGCCCGTTACTTAGATCTTAGACTTCATCATCACTTATCATCAGGTGAGAACGCAGTCACTTGTAGTTGATTAAAAAAAAAATATTTGTAGGTACGATGGTAGGTTTTACTTAAAGCCACACGTATAGTCGTATAATAATGTATTTATTCCAAGTTAAATGTTAATAGTCCATTGTGATAGCTTGATAAGAAGCCTGATGCGTCGATCTGTCTTGTTTTGGTTTTGGATTGCATCATTGATATTTCAATAGGCCATTCTTCGTAAAATTCTTTGTTCTGGTTACCATGTTTCTGTGAAAATTGTCGGACATTCAATGGGTACGTAATTCTATGGGAATTTTAAATAATCTTTTGTGGGAAATATGTATATACCTATACCTACCAGCGAAATCTTGGTAATAAATTATTTGGGTAAGGACTAAGAAGGCATTGCCTCGAGGCAAACCTCGCTCTCTCACTCTAACATACACATAAAAAAATTCATCAAAATCAGTCCAGTCATTTTAGAGTTTTTGCGAGACTAACGTACGGAAATTGATTTTTATTAATAAAGATTATTATGAACTGTAGGGCTAATATTTTATTATGCTGTGTAAAATTCTTAAAATATTATTATTTATGAAGTAGAGATTCCCAAAAACTCCCAATATTATGTTTAGCCTACTTATACTCAAGAATACATTAAGGTTATTGCTTCGTATCAAAGAATAAGCAATTGAATTCAAATAGGTTTGTGCTCAGCTTTACTGTGACAAAGTGTGTGATTATGTACAGTAAAGTTTTAGCTTTTTATTTGGTCATTCAATTTAATTTTATAGCTTTACATAATAAATAAATAAATAAGCGTTTATACCTCAAAATTGCTTACGTAATTCAGCATTTGTCTTAAACTTAGTCTTAGGTAAATACATTTTAATGATTTTTAGTAGCATAACTCACGCATACAATATTTATGTACTTTTTGCCGGTTAGATATTAGAGTTTTTAAATAAATAAGTAGGTACTTATTATTTAATGTATACTTGATGTAAATTTTATATTATAGTTATTAATATACTGAACAACTTATTTACCAGCTTTACACACTTAATGTACTTTAAATCTTTAATGTCTATAATTGTCTTATGATTAGCAAAGACAAATGAAGATTGTTATGTGGGCCTGGTTTTATATTATTGTAATTTTAGAAGATGCAGGAAATAAAACACCGTCTCCATGTCGAAGCCAGAGACAAGAAGGTTTATTTTATTTTATTTTGAAACCATGAAGTATAGATAATTATATTTTTTAGGATACACCACCTAGCAAAGATAAGAAAGTTTGGTTCGGTAAAAGGGTCACATGAGTTAGATTCACAGTTGGATTACCTACTGCTTCAGCTTGTATGAAACCTATGAAACACTGAAATATGACGTCATAAACATTTGTCGTGTTAATATTATAAATGCGAAAGTGTGTTTGTTTGTTGGTTTTTCAACAAAATTTCGCCACTTTGTAGCTAAACTAAGGACCTAGGACCTTTTTTTCGAAATCAAGAAACCGATTGTAAATATACAATTTAGTAAACAAACACCCCCCTAAAGACCCGACTTTTTTTCATTTTTCAAAATTCCAAAAAAAGTTACCAGCCCAGTTCAAAATTCAAACGCACAAGTGTCTCGATAAATTCCTCAATTCTTGAGGAAAATCTAAAGGATCCAACTTGATATGGACAATTTTTGTTAAAGTTACCAATGGAATGCGTGAACCCATCTTGAGAACGACTCACGCGATTAGTGTAGGTACCATTTACGCGTTTTATCATAATGTTTACAGGTTAATTGATATGGAACTAAGTGGTTTAGGTGTCTAATGTCTTGTAACCAAGATTTGGTTTTGACTCAAAACTTTTGAGCCAGAGAAATGTATGATTTCCACCACTACAGCCTATTAACGTCCCACTGCTGGGCACAGGCCTCCACTCTCATAGGAGAGGGGAATTAGGAGCTTAGACCCACCACGCTGCTCCAATGCGGGTTGGCGGGCTTTAACGACTATTATCATGTTAGTGATAATAACCGGGACCGACGGCTTAACGTGCTCTTCGAGGCACGGGGGTGAAACACCGCGAACTTCCAACTCCGGGCTGGCACTGAGAATTTCTTAATAGAAAAACCCAATACCTAAGAATTTTTATGCCCGACCGGGAATCGAACCCAGGACCTCGTGATCCGCAGTCGACTACGCTAACCGCTAGACCAACGAGGCAGTCAAATCGATGATTTAGCATAAACTAAATACTAGTCTCATGGAAATCAATACTGAATAATAATAAACTTTCTATGGTAGGTATCAGACCATCCAATACATCCTCGAAAAATATGTAAAGAAAGAAAGAAGAAAAGAAAAAAACATTTATTTTCAAACTAGACAATGCCCGCGACTTCGTCTGCGTGGATGGAAGTTTTTCGGATCCCGCGGATGTGTTTAATTTTCCGCCATAAAAAGTAGCCTATGTGTTATTCCAGACTAAAATTCCCGCGGCAATAAAACACCGTGTCCACGTCGAAGCCAGAGACAAGAATGTTTATTTTATTTTATTTTGAAACCATGAAGTATAGATAATTATATTTTTTAGCTAACCTAACAAAGATAAGAGAAAACATTTATTTCCAAAGTAGACAATACCCGCGACTTCATCCGCGTGGATTAATCCACTGGAATTACACATAGGCTACTTTTTATCGCGGAAAATTAAACATATCCGCGATTTCTGAAAAACTTCAATCCACGTGGAAGAAGTCGCGGGCATCAGCTAGTATTATATAGTTTTAAAAGTATATGTATATACGTAATACGTACAAGTTATACGCAAGAACAGTTAGGTATTGCATTAATAGCCAAGGTCGTTGCAATGTGCATCTGACCTTGCTGATAAGTAGCGGTTACCTTGGTAGTAGGTACAGTGGATCGATATAGCTCTATTGTTACTGATTTGCCTTAGAACAATGACCGATAATGGATATAGCGTGATTTTTGCCTTTTAAACAGGCTTTATTTAAAAATACGTATAACCTTATAAGGGAAGATAGATACATAAATTCTTTATTGCCACACAAACATCTATGGTGTGACGAACAAAGGTGGCGACTTCGTATGGCTCAGAACCATAGAATTCATTATTTTTATATCTAAGGCGTATATTGCTGACCTTTCATATAGCATTTTGACCCACTATTCGAGATTGACGCGAGATAATAACGTGTTAATCAGCAATATATTGCCTATAAAAGCAGTTAATTAATTAGAAATCTCCAGTCGTTCTGGTAATTAGCCAAATTGCTACCCACCTACGGACCTAGTTTCTGCCTGCCGGACTGGAATAGCAATAAAAGCTAAGGCCCTGAACCAAAATATCGCCGAAAGACCTTCTCGAGTCCTCGCGAGTCGCGACAAGTGATTTAAGTAGTAAATCTTATTTATTTGGTGACATATTTTAAAATTATCTCAATTAATAAACTACAGTTCGAGTACTCGTGTTGTTTCCTTTATAACCACCGAGTGCTTGGGACTAACAGAACGCAGTCGTCACTGTCCAGTGTCAATAGAATCTAACAACCGTTGGAGCGAAAGTGTCCGCTCTTTTGTAAACTCTGTCACTATCACTGTTAAACGACTAACTATTGTATTCCTATTGTATTATAAAACTTTTATATTATTAGTGAATACATAAATGAAAAATGATTTATTTATTTCATGTAGGACAACTTGTGTCACATATGATACGTTAAGACTCTACCACCGGTTCGGATTCCACTGAGAAGAGCCGGCAAGAAACTCAGCAGTTGCTCTTTTCTCAAAAACGAAAAAGGTTACAAAAGTAAACAATACAATTGTTCAAGGCCCAATCATAACCACGACCACTCTGCCAAGAGTGAACGAATGAGAAGAAGACTAGCTAATGATTGCGACTTCGTCCGCGTGGATTAAGGTTTTTCGGTTCCAGCGGGAACTCTTTAATTTTCCGGAATAAAAAGTAGACTATGATCTATCTCTGTGTCACATTTAATCCAAATTCGTTCAGCCGTGATTGAGTAACAAGCATCCATCCATCCATCCAAACTTCCGCATTTATAATATTATAGTATAGATAGTAGGTATAGACAAGTAGATGGTCAAACTAAGATGGCGGCGGTCAGCAGATTCGTAGAGGCATTTCAGTTTTATTGATCCCTTATCTCTAATGGGGTTCTACACAGCATCCTACTTCACGCTAAATCGTTCACACCCTGTCCTTTGTAATCCGTTGTCCTAGTTGAGCGACATATTCTCATCATAACATTTTCGACACCATATTTTTATCAATAAATTTCATTTTAATTTTCATACAAAATGACGTTACATCTACGTTATCGCGAAGATACGTTTGACATTTTCTATGTCGTCGCATTGCGTGGCGTCGCTTTTATCGCTCACTAAAAGACAACGGGTGAGCGACAAACGCGGCAACGCGATGCGATGCGATGCGACGCGACAGTATCAAACAGTAGTATACCCTTATGTATATGGCCTATGATGTCGCGTAGATAAGCTTAGTTGTAGCTCTATGGAGATATAAGCTCTATGGAGTCTTAACTATAGCGTCACTTTCGCTCACCTAGACCATCAGACAAATCTTTGCTGGTAAAGTTTTTTTTTTATTTTCTATTGTTTCGCACTCAGTTAACCTCTGACATGATGTCAGAGACCTTTTTAATGCGACTTTTGCTCTGAATTAGGTGCCTCTCACGATTGGTCGTAAAGTGGTGGTGTTTTTTGTTTTTTTTTAACAAGTGGTATCTATGAATTATATAGCTAATATAAATATATAAAAAAATTTTTTGGGGGTAAGGATGTTAGTGTGAGTAGCGGCCCTGAATTCAAACACCGGAGTGCTCCGTCAAATTATAAAAATAGTATTAAATTAAATATGTATAGATACTATTATTATACAATTCTAAATTAATTACTCATTTAATCGAATATCCATGCAATTTTTTTTTCTTTTGTTAAATCATAATATGTACTTGTGTTGCTGGTAAAGTGGTGGGTAGGTAACTATCCCACACTAAATACCCATGCAAAAAATCATGTAGATCCGTTGCTTTGCTGCGGTGTGATTGAAGGACAAACCAAAAAAAAACAGAAAACTAACAAACAAACACTTTCTGTGTAGTATGATGCTCCTACATACCAGAGAAACAATGTATTTAAGACTTCAACTTGAACGTATTCTGTCCCTGTGTACAAATACCATATCTAGTTATTAATTTGCAGGACCATCCCTATCTGCTTTAAATAGGTCGGCCTTTGACCGGTACGGCCTCTTTTATCATTTACATTGAATTAAGTTCATTTTGCATTGACTTGCCCATAAATTAATTATTACACACACAATTAATCATATCATTCATTTAATTAAAGGATTCATTTGATTTGGAAGGACTGCCAAGCGATTTAGCGTTTAAGTACGATGCGGTGTAGAAATTGATTAGTGGTACATAGCTATCGTACCTCTAACAGGTTAGCCCGCTATCATTTTAGACTATGTCATCACTGACCATCAGGCCAACCACTGTCCAACTTGTAGCGAATTACAAAAGGAAAAATTAAAACTACGTTGACTATTTCTTTTAGTCGTACTTACCTAGGTACTAAATTAAGCTATCACAGCTTAGTTTAGTACCTACCTAGTTTATATGTCCTGCATCTTCTATACAGATGATCGTCGGTCCTGCGCCTGATCTCTCCGCCCGATGGGACGGAAATCCGACACGGTCGTGTCGGATTTCCGTATGAGAGTAAAGGAACAGAGAGTGCACCTGTTTATGCGCACACACTTGTGCACTATAATATCTCCTGCGCAGATGGCTAATCTCTCTGGAGATTGGCCGCCGTGGCCGAAATCGGTCGGGAGGACATTATTACAGGTGATCGGCGCGTTTAATGCAAGGGCACGCACTGCATACTTTGCGGGGCTATGTGCGTTTTAACGTGTTCTATTAAAATATCCATTGATGTAAACATCTTGAGGAAATATCCATGCCCGACAGTTCTTCATAATGTTTTCAAAGGTGTGATAAGTGCCAATCTGCATTTAGCCTAGCGTGGAGGAATATGGCTGAAAACCTTCTAATTTTGATAGGAGACCGTGGTCGGTATCAGGCCGGCGATGGCCGATGGCCATCAGCATCAATAATAGTACTGGATAAATAGATAGATAGATAGAGAGATACATTTATCTCTTTATTGCCACACAAAACGTTAAAAAGAAATAATAAAGTTAACAAGCAAGAAGAAATAATAAGTGCGAAGTATCGAAATTCAGAAGAACGAAATCAACAAATAACAAGGAAGCCCTCAGGAAATCGAATGTAAATAAAAGATTGAGTACACAATAACTTATCATGCAACAGACCGACAGATGCGATAATGTGTTGCGTTCAGTATGATTAGCATGAGATATTACATCTCACCAAAATTGATAGAATTCGGAAGTCGAAAAAACAATAAGTAAGTAAGCTTCGAGTAAAATGAACCTTAATTTCAAGTCAATTGTTTAGTAATACTGATTTTAATTTCGCAATATTTTAGCTTTGTGTGCGGGCTGTAAATATATGGACGAACTTGGACAGAAAAGTAGTCAGCTCAGACATCACTAATTTGAGTACA
Organism: Erebia palarica; assembly: GCA_964035005.1. Taxonomy (NCBI): domain Eukaryota; kingdom Metazoa; phylum Arthropoda; class Insecta; order Lepidoptera; family Nymphalidae; genus Erebia; species Erebia palarica. The sequence goes on from OZ035995.1 coordinate 17,696,734, forward strand.
CCTATTAAGGGCTACTTGACATTTTTGAGACATAGCTAATTCAAGTATGTACACTTAATTTTTACGTTGCTACATGTGTTTGGCATTGGACTTTGCTGAGTCCTTTCTTTCCTTCCTTCCTTTAGTTGTATTCAGAAAAGATTTAACGACAAGGGAATGAACGCGAAAGCGGGCGGCGATCTATAATTGTTATTTTGCATCGAACTTTCCGAGAAGTTGTTTGTCTGGAGATTTTGAGTTTAGTCGGGAGTCTGGAGATTATTTAAAATGTCGGGAGAATCCAGATGAATTCGGACCATCGGGCAACCCTAGTTATAGCGGTAGCCGGTTTCACCCCTAACATGGCTGTTCAATGGCCATACTGACAACGCCTATAGCCATATTGTTTCATTATTGTTGACTCGTGTTTTAGAATTATAATCCTTATTTTGAGAACATCAATGTACATGTCATCAAACTGTATATTTGAGGGATATTGATTAAGTATTGCTTTAAACGTATGGTCCAAGGTCAATTTTACTTTTACGGTATAGTGTTGGAAAACTCGAATTCTACGAGCGTCGGCGAGACTTTCTTCTGCTAGCCCCGTAATGAATGGTTATGACGACTTGATAAACGGTCGTTTACATTGATGACGTCAATGCATTGCACTCCTTGCACTCATTGTCATTTCGAGTAAGTATATCATTATTCACATAATTTTCCTTTTATCTCTATAAAGATTGTTATCATTGACATAAATCATTCATACGTTTGCTTGGATTTAAATCTTTAAAAAAATATATGAGATATGACTGCAGAAATCTGGATTTAATTAAATTTCAGTGCTAAAGAATATCTCAGTTGGGATATGTTCCCAACTGAGATATTGATTTGAATAGTAGTAGGGTATTTGACTACTATTTAAATAAATTATTTTTTGGGGATTATTCAATAGAGGATCTCCCAAAAGTCGTAATATCCACGTAGTTAACGATAGTTTTATGTTGAACAACCTTTTTAAATAATCGATTAAAGTAAAAAAGTCCGTCGAACTTTAATTGCGTCACATTGCAGAATTTCATATTCACATGGATTTCCCAACTCTGTATTTAACACTACGCATGCGTTAGGACATAGGACTCTATACGCATGCGTATTTCCAGAGCAAAGTTTATCTTGTCGTAAAGCTGAGCGCTCACTTAAGTCATGCTGCTAGAGACGCAAAGCAATATTTTTTTCAGTACTTAAGTAAATGTTTGAGTACAAAGACTCAAAAAGAAAAAAAAAACTCGTGAACACACAATGAAAGCACACCTACATCGTCTGTTTAGCCTTTCCTTTTTCGCATACATATAATAATATGTATGCGAAAAAGGAAAGGCTAAACAGACAATCAATCAATTAATTTTTTAAATCACTACCTAGGTACACTTTGTCAATACGTATGTATTGACATTAACGATAATTAATAGGGATGATGACAACTCAATCAAATCAGCAACTCTTTATCAAACGTAAAAACGCTCTTCTAGTATGGAAATTGTATGAAATTTGCATTTGTGACGTCATCAAATTTCAACGCACTTTTTTTTTTAGTCTATATTTTAAAATAGTTATGAAACTTAAAACTAAGCGAGGATGTGAATTTTAGGTCTTTTGGAAGACCCTCTACTTAATAATCAGTTAGAAATAATTTATTTTTGATATAGGCATCATCCCTATTGTTAGGTCCACTATCTCACTTCAAATGTGAGAATCTCACTTCTATAGAGCAACAAGAACTAATTGCAATGTGTGTTTTTGAAATAAATAAATAGGTCATTCCTCTCACTGACACACTTTAAATACTTTATATTCATTCTTGGAAAATGCGATCGCGATTGTTGCGCGCGTTTCTCACGGCTTGCCTCTAATGTGCGATGAACAAGTTATTACTTTTACCGTAGAGCTTTTGACAGTTTTCCTCGTCTATGCTATTTATCAAAATCTCCCCTCCTTCTCGCACATTGTCAATCAATATATCGATTTATCACCCCTCTCGCTCACCCACAGTCAGGAGTGCCATGACAGTCGCGTTTTTACGCTGATTCAATGCGTTTGTTTGTTTACAATAGTTTGTGATAAAATATTTTGTTGTTTATCAAATTGTTGTTTGTTACGGATATTTTTGATTTTCATTAATTGGTAAGTCTATTTTTACATACTACGTATACTTTATATTATAAACTCAATTGTCGGGATAAAAACATGATACAAAGAAATTGATTTTGACGAAATTGGTAGAGAGATAGAGATAAATTTTATCCCGGAAAAGACTTAAGCTACTTTTTATCCCAGAAAATTTCCACCGGACCACAAAAACACACATTTTTGTGTGTTTATGTAAGTTTATGATGTAATATTTTGTTTCATTCTATCTCATATCTACAACCTTTTCTTCCTCCACAACCTTTCTCACAGCCAAAGGTCACTGGTAGAGATCTCTTTAAGAGATAAGTGCTTCCTTGTCCACTATGAATGTTTTTCTTCTTATTTGCTACTAACTTTTTGGTACTAAATAAATAAATAAAAAACCTATATCCACGCGGACGAAGTTGCGAGCACTATGTAGTCATCAGGTAAGTAATAAATAGATAGAAATTTATTTCAAATAGTTATGCAAGTAGGTAGTTTTTAGACGTTAGGCCTCCTGCTCGGGGGTCGATCTTCGAGCCCGAACTTCTAACTTTTCGTAGTTTTAGATAAAGGACTGGAGAGTGACATTCGCTACATTTTATCCCGGAAAATCAAGCAGTTCCGGGATATCTAAAACCTAATTTCACGTGTCGTAGTCACGTGCATCGCCAAGTTTGTATATCTTTGTATAGGATGACAGATATCCTAAAAATCACACTCGTTTCCTGAAAAAGAAGCGTCCAGTCTATTATTTCGTATAATAATGTACGAGCCTTAAAGATAACGCCATTATTCCAGGAAAAACAGGATTAACTTGTAGCATTTAAAGCCGTTACTTAGGGAAGAACGCCCGCCATGTTTATTTTAACTAGTTAACTTGTTTGATGCGTTTTAAATAAACTGCATCCGGACGACCACAGTTACTTCGATAGTACTTAGATACCTAATACACATACATCATCTATATTTATACTAATACTATAAATGCGAAAGTTTGGATGGATGTATGGATGAATGTATGGATGGATGGATGGATGTTTGTTAGTCAATCACGCCAGAACGGCTGAACGGATCTGCATGAAATTTGGCATAGAGATAGATTATAGCCTGAAATAGCACTTATGTTATTTTTTATCCCGAAATATAAAGGGGTCTCGCGGGTATCAAAAAAACCTCAATCCACGCGGACGAAGTCGCGGGCATCACTAGTACTTCATACGTACTTATATTATAAATGCGGGTGTGTGTTTGTTTGTTGGTTTATTGGTTTGTTGGCTTATTCTCCAATAACAACGCAACAAATTCGTAACTTTTTAAAACACACATAACTCTGAAAAGTCAGAGGTGCGTGCTCGGGGATCAAACCCGAAAAGGTTGGGTGTTTTTGATCACTAGGCTATTCTAGATTTTTCTTAGTGTATGCCAGATTAATAGGGACCTGCCAACAAGGACCTGTCATATTGACGATGTCATATCAATAACGACAGGTGTGTAAACGCGTGCCCAATGTTTACTGAATCGAGCACCTGCTTCTTATTTATAGTGTACTATAAATAAGAAGCTTATTTATAGTGTACTATAAATAAGAATATAGTATACTAGGTATGTCACTTTTGGATTGTGTAACTGTGTGTTGGTAAACTTGGGCAAACGCGGAAACAGGAAATAGCACAGTGATTTTACTACCCCCTAAAAGCATAGGTATATAATAATTGTGATTCATTAATTGAATTGGAATATTTCTATTTCTATTTCTATTTATAGACTTTCGTAAACTCAAAAAATAATGCCTTCACCGAAATTCAAATCCATACTAATATTATGAATGCGAAAGTGGGCATGTCTGTTTGCTTCGCTTTTACGGCCCAACCGTTCAACACATTTTGATGAAATTTGGTACAGGGATAGGTTGTAACTTGTATCCCGGGGAAGGACATAGGCTACTTTTTATCCGTGAAAATTAAGGAGCTCCCGCGGGAATCAAAAAACTTAATCCACGCGGACGACGTCGCGGGCATGTGTCATTCTAGACTATCTATCTCTGTACCGAATTTCATCCAGATCCGTTCAGCTGTTCTGGCGGGATTGAGTAACAACCATATCCATTCATCCATCCGATCTTTCGCTTTATAATATTAGTAAAGTATACAAGTAAAGATTAGTGACATCACTGTCAACGCCATATCTAGATAGTCTGAGTAAATACGTTTGTAGGACAATCAGATGAAGTTCCTACAACAATTACTAGACGATTGCCATAATTAAAACCCCTTTCAACCTGTCCCGGCGGTGTCCTTGGCTTCATGGTACCCACACAATGGTCGATAGCAATCGTGCACTGGCAAATATGCTTACTTTTACTTGTTTTACTTCTCACGGACAAAGTGCGTCGGCCATTTTGCGTATCACGGTGCATTATCAACCCCCAATCTTGGACAACTCTTTGGCAACAGACTGGAAAGTATTTCGATTTCGAATCCGTGAATATTCAAAAAGCACATACATATTTTAAAAGCATTTTGATTTGAAGAAAATCAGGTAAAAAAATTAAATTTTTTTTTGGTTCCCACGGGAACGAACTCCTTAATTATCCGAGATACAAAGTAGGCTATGTGCTATTCCAGACTATAATCTATCTCTGTGCCAAATTTCAGCTAGATCCGTTCAGCCGTTGGGGCGTGACTGAGTAACAAACATCCATACATCCAAACATCCATACATCCATCCAAACTTTCGCATTTATAATATTAGTAAGATTTTAAAGGTTTTAGAAATAATAAGTAGGTCCTAGGTAACAGTCATCACACATCTTTGATTTTTTTATTCCACTACAAATTAGCCCTTGACTGCGATCTCACCTGATAGTTAGTGTTGATGCAGTCTAAGATGGTAGCGGCCTTACCGTTTTAGGCCATTAATTGAACTTAAAAATAAACTTGTGGGGCGCGTGAAACTATCAACAGTCAACCGATTTAAAAGCACTTGTAAAAGTCTATTTGAACAAAAAACATCAGAATAAAGTAGAATCAGGTGTTACTTTCCGGAAGTTCATGATTTAGCAAGAAAAGATTACAATTATTTTGCTATAATCCGCCAACAGAAAAAATTCTGTATGGTCAAGCATGCAAGTTACAAGTTGGGAAGGTAAACGGTGCTTCGCTTGTAACTGCATGCTTGACTATACAGAAATTTTTCTGTTGGCGGATTATAGCAAAATAATTGTGGTCTTTTCTTGCTAAAAAACATATGATTTGATTTTGATTTTACTCATGTGGATGTTTTTCGCATACGTTTTTCACTCTCACGTACGATTCTTTGTTCATCCAAAACTTCGACCGGAATATTTACCCAGGAAAGCTTCCAAAACAGTCCAACGGCAATGACATCTTATCACCGCCGAGGTCAGCGACTGATTACAGCTTTTAGGATAAAAAGCATCCATCTAGGGAGAGCAAACAGTGTATAACGCGCGGCTTTGCTCGCCAAACATCCGGGCTTCATAGCAACAATGGATAAGAGGCATCACGCCATATACGCTGCTTTTTTCTCGCCTTATCAAATAAAGGCGGTTTTTAATTTGTTTTGTATTATCTTGTTTCTATAGTATATCTTGAGATTGTAGTATTGTTTTATTTTGATAGTATTTTAAGGTATACAGTGCTAACCACGCTGTGGGTTTGTAAAAGGTCCCGTCGTCGATTCCCAGTAGGGTCAGTTTGCTCTCCTGTCACTTTAGATAGGTAGGTGGGAGATGTAAAATTGTCTTTATTCTTTGCCGGGAGGCTTCGGCCGTGTCTATGACCACATGATAGATGTGTGTGTGTAGCTTTCCGGTAAAATGCCGCGTTGTTAAAGATTACTGGCACCAGAAAGCAGTCAAAACCATTAATAAAAAAAAAGTGTGTGTGGCTCATTCACCCACGGCAGAAGTGATACTTCAGAAAAGTAGCGTACGAGACAATGAGACAAATATAACTTGTATTCTTTCTCATTCTCTCGCAGGCATCTCTTTTTGGTGTCGCTTTTTCGTTTCATCGAATTTTCAAATTACAACGATTCTGAAGAAGTTTCACTTCAAAAACAAAACTCTTGGGTATTTTAAAAGTAATAACCTTACCGTTTACATGAAAGACAACGCAACGGAAGTGTAAGATCCATAGGGATCCTTCAAAACCACCCCTCGGTATCCTTACCCCCTGGTACCGAAATAGAAACAGGATGTTACGGACAGACAGACTCCCGTTACAAAGGACCCCGTGTTATCTAAGTTCTACACTCTCCTGTAAGTTACGACAAAAATAGAAAACTTTAAAATTCTAAGACTTGTATAAAAAACTGCACAAAGCAGGTACTTATTCGGGATGTTTCCTATAACAAAAATTAGATGATACTTACCAGCGAATTCACCTGCGTGGATTGTATTTTATTCCCTCGAGAACTCCTTAAATTTTCGGGATAAAATAACTAGTGTCCTTCCCCAGCATTATGGAGGGTAGAGGTAAGGCGAATCATCTCTTATGGGAGAAAAGTTGAAAAAGTGTCCAGTGTTTGCTATAAATAACAGTTCAAAAACCTTCCACAGTGGCGCTGGTGTAGCAAAGGGTATGGTATGAATGTAGCAATTGTAGATGAAGTGAAGTATGCCGAGTTAAAAAATTTAATATAATTGTCGACTAATTATTATATTAACTAGTTATTAATAAAAACTTTCAATAACTTACGTTGTACAAAATAATGATGAATGTTTTCTTTCCTTGTTTATTTCTCAAACCTACTGTAATAATATTTGGCGCTTCCTTTTAAATTAACCCTGATGCTAATGTGGCGCCCCCAATTTAATGCATTTTGACGGACACATTTCATATACACAGATGATCCTCCTTACCTCTAACCTCCATATCCAGCATGCAACCTATCCCTGTACTAAATCGTTTCAAAAGATAAGGCTGTGAAAGGCCGGTAGCGAATCTTTAAAGTATTAATCGTAATCCCTATACAAGTGCAATGGGTCAAACCAATGGGAAATGTGAAAGTTTGGATGTTTGTTACTCTTTCACGCCGCAATGACTTAACGGATCTGGATGTTTGGTATAGAGATAGATTACAGTCTGGAACTACTACCTAGGCTACTTTTAATCCCAGAAAATTAAAGAGTTCCCGCGGGAACCAAAACACCTCAATCCACTCGGACAAAGTCGCGGGCATTATCTTGTGTACAGTAACTGAGTTTTGACTGACTCATAAATCAACGTAGAGGACAGAGGTCCGTTGGGTCTAAAATTTAGATAGTCTTTAGATGTTTAGGTCCTCTCAATAGAGTAGTTTAACACGCATGTACCTACATAATATTATGAACCTACCAGAAACCACCCTCACTCCAGTATTATTATTGGACTCAATATATTTCAGGGTGCAACAACCCCCAAAAATCTTTCCCCCTAGCAACCCCACACTAAATGTATGCCAAAATCAATACACAGTTCAAAGATCGATATTGTCTTACTGCACATCTGTTCAACACCAATCCATACCACCCTCTGTTTGGATTTCATTACGTCTGTACTGCGTACGCGCAGGGCGTTTTTGTTTTGGTGTTTTGTTTGCATGTGTGGCATGACACGCGACAAACCAAGGGTGAAAGTTCTATTTTGGAAATAAAATACCTTCTATATTATTATTATTATTATTACAATTTATTTGTACAGCACAACACAAAAAAGGATTTTTTTAAATTAAGGAACACAAGTACACAGAAGGAAGTAGAATACAAAAAGACGGCCTTATCGCTTAGCAGCGATCTCTGCCAGGCAACCTGAGGATTAGAAGTTAAGGAGATTAACTTGCGGGTGGTGTATTAATATAAACATACAAACAAATACCTACATCCGAATACATAAACCATTTACACAAATAACATAATACTAATAATAAATAGTATATATTTTGATTTTCTTTAAAAAATACCTACCATAGTATGTTGTATTATCCTGCATTATATCTTGTCATTTTGCTATTTTTTTTACCAGCAACGTTATAATATTTTTTTTATTTAACTGGTTTAACGGCTCTTGATTCTAGTCCTTCTGAAACGTTATAATAAAACTTATAGCCTAATCTAATTAAATATACAATATCAATACAAATCATGCAAAGAATGATTGCTTGTATTCATACTTATATTAATAGAATTTGAAATTGTCTGCCTGTGTACTGTCTTTTTACGAGGGGACATAAATTTTTTAGCCCGGAAAAACAAAGGTATAGATAAATAGACCTTAATAATTGGTAGATACAGACTACAGTCTAGACTACATTAATGGAAAACTATATGATGCCCTCGACTTCATCCCCGTGGAAATATGTATTTAAAAGAGGAACTCTTTCATTTTTCGGGATTAAAAGATGCATATGTCACTCTCCAACTTCATGCAATCATAAACTGACTGTTTATTAGCATTTCCTAGAAGTCGCATCGATTCTAAAGAGGTTTTACTTCAATAATATTTTTTCATTTATCTTGTTGCTGACTATACTCATACAATATTATGTTGTATGAGTATAGTCAGCAACAAGATAAATGAAAAATATTATTGAAGTAAAACCTCTTTAGAATCGTTGCTATTTGAAAATTCGTTGAAACGAAAAAGCGACACTAAAAAGAGAAAAATATATTCATAATAGCCAGCGAGAGAATGAGATAGAATACAAGCTATATTTATCTCATTTTCTCGTAGGCTACTTTTCTGAAGTTTCAGTTCTGTCGTGTGTGTAAAATCACTCTTTTTAGCAATTTGCAATTTTCTGCACACCGCGTGTAAAAAATGTGCAATTCACACACGGCAGAAGAGAAACCTCAAAAAAGTAACCTACGAAAAAATTTGATAAATATAACTTGTATTTGACATTCTTCCGTAGACAATTAGGCATTCTCAATGCTAATAAAATGCATTATCTGTGGTAAACATGACGGCTTTGTGGTATTGCGAGGCAATTTGTTGGGTATAATTTATGCAAGTTATCGTTATTTTAATGATTTGAGTAAATAAAGTATCCTACAAATCAACAATAGATAAAATAATCACTGTGTAAAATACGATACCCGCGACTGCTTTCGTGTGTATTTATGTCAATACTCTTTATTGTTTATTTAATGTCATATAGGTGCTCGTATTACATGTGTCTACGCTACGTGTTATGTACGTCATGTTTTGACTCTACCGCCGGTTCGGAAAGTAGCTTCTACTGAAGATTCAATTAGATTAGGGAACCTGCTACCATCTTAGACTGCATCATCACTAACCATCAGATGAGATCGCAGTCGCAGTTAAGTTGTGGGGGATAAAAAAATTTAGTGTTTTCGCTTTAAGAGGTAATGCCACTGCAGTTTCCCCATACAATCGTCTTACTCTGTTTTCTCTGTGGATAATTACAATAGGGAAAATATTTTTGCACAATAAAATATAAAAAAAATTAAAATCGTTTCAGTTTTGTAACAAGAGAGTAAGAATTCGACCGTTTTTCATACTTATAATCGGTCCAAGCTGCAGCTGTCTCCATCTGGTGTTATGGGACTCTATTGGAGGAGCAGCGCGACGGCAATATAATCTTTACTAATATTATAATACCTAATACTAATATTATAAATGCGAAAGTTTGGATGGATGTATGGATGTGTGAATGTATGGATGTATAGATGTTTGTTACTCAATCACGCCCCAACGGGAGAACGGATCTGGCTGAAATTTGGCACAGAGATAGATTATAGTCTGGAATAGCACATAGGCTACTTTTTATCCCGGAAAATTAAAGAGTTCCCGCGGGAACCAAAAATCCTCGATCCACCCAGACGAAGTCGCGGGCATTAGCTAGTAATTAATCTATTTTTTTTAACCAAAGTTACGCTGTTGTTATTAAGTTTTTAGTTTTTAATTAGTTCATACCCTCATAATATGCATACCATGTCAACATCGAGAAGATTCAATTATAAAATATATCTCTGTGAATTTTCAGACGAAGTCGCGGGCATTCGCTAGTTGTTCAATAAATCAATACCTTTTTTTTTTTTTTTTTTTTTTTTTTTTTTTTTTTTTTTCCGAGGGGGAAATCTTCCGAAGATACCCAACTTCTGGGGGAGAAGTCGGGTTATGTAGGATTTGTACCTACTAAAACCCCCTCGGTGGCCACCCTCTGCATATTGGGAGGCTCCGAAATCTCTATAAAGAACGCATCGGTGCCTCCCTTGCGCAATGCCCTTTGGGCTCATCCCAGTGCAGAGTAGTCTGGGGTGTGACCCCAGACTACTCTGCTCTCGCTACTATGGCTGCCTGAGCCACAGCAAGCAGCCATATTCCCAAGGCCACTTAATATATGGACGATAAAACGACCGGAGCCCCCACCCCAGCCGTTCATGACCTCGAAGGTCCCTTACATCAGGTCTATTGGATGGACTGGCCGGCTTACGGCATCGCCCCGGCGCCTTCGACTCCTGGCGGGATCGGCTTTTTCACGGACCCGCTCAGCAGCCTCCTTCTCAACCATTACGGTTTCACAGAAGGAGACCACTGCCTTCCAGGTTTCCTCTTTTTCCAGCATAGCCGCAATTATAGCCGCTGGGGAGAGGTCATTCCCCACATAGTTTATTAAGGCGCTACGTTGTACTTCCCACGCAGGACACTCCTCAAGGGTATGCTGTGCCGTGTCTCTGTCTCCATCGCAATGATGGCACTGGGGAGTAGCTTCACGACCAATCCGACACAGGTACTCACCGAAACACCCATGTCCAGTTAGCACCTGTGTCAGTCTGAAGGTGACATTGCCGCTTTTTCTTTTTAACCAGGCCTCAAAACTAGGGAGGATTGCACCAACAGCGCGCTGGCGTACGTTCCTGTCTTCCTCTAGACGCATACGCCAGTTCACAAGTGCCTGTTGGTGCGCTCGTCTTCTTAACCCTTCGGGTTCCAGCCCTTCTCCACCCATCTGGCCGTCGTGGGTTTGGGCATACACTCTCGCATCCATATCAGCCAGTACGTCCAATGGCGGGAAACGGGCCAGAATAGTGGCAGCCTCGAAGGATATAGTACGATATCCTCGCGCGATTCTGATCGCTATCTTGCGTTGCACGCTGTTTAGCTTTGCTCTAAGGCGTTGCACACTAGATATTCTCTGCGACCAAACGGGTGCCCCGTAGAGGGCCATCGATCTCACCACGCCTGCGTATAGTCGGCGGACTCCTTCTTGCGGTCCCCCGAGATTAGGCAGAAGGCCGTGCATTGCACCTGCTACTTTCTGTAATCGAGGGACCAAGCGTTCGAAGTGTTCCTCGAAGCCCCACCGGCCGTCCAAGATCAGACCTAAGTATTTAAGATACCGGCCAATTTGGACGCCCGTATCTCCTACTCGAATCGAAAGGCTGGGTGGATCCAATCGCCTGGGAAGCTTGTGGAACCAAGTGGCTTCGGTTTTGTGAGGCGCCGTTTTAAGACCCAGCCCGTGGATCTTTGAGACTACCCGAGACACACCGACCTCTGCGAGTCTCAACGTCTCCTCAAAAGAATCTCCTTCAGCTAACACTAGAGTGTCGTCCGCGTAGCAAATTAAATTAACTCCAGCAGGGAGGCTGGTACGTAAGACAGCGTCGTATGCTAAATTCCACAAAAGTGGCCCTAAAACAGAGCCCTGTGGAACCCCGCAACTAATTTCCCTCGTATACGCGCGTCCCCCTCGCCCAGTATACTGGATATGCCTGTTGGATAGATACGCCACTATGATGTCACGCAGGTATGGGGGCACATTGTGGTGAGTTAGCGCTTCTCTGATAGCTGTCCAGGGTAGCGAATTGAAAGCATTAACTATGTCTAAACTCACCGCCAACGCGACTCCCCCCTTAGAAACTATCCTCTCCGTAATATTCCGGAGGCAGAGGATTGCGTCCACTGTTGATCGGCCCTGCCGGAAGCCAAACTGGCTTTCAGATAAATCAGGGCCGATATGTGACAGGTGGTCAATGAGGCGTGCGGCAATGATCCGCTCGAACAGCTTACCCACCTCGTCCAGCAAGCATATGGGCCGGTATGCAGATGGAGAATCAGCCGGCCTACCTTCCTTTTTCAGGAGAACTAATCTCGCTTCCTTCCAACCAGATGGGAAAACACCTGATCGTAAACAGCTATTAAGGAGTTGTCTCAACCTATTCCCTAAGGCCTCTAATGCTAAGACCCAAGCCCGGCCCGGTATGCCGTCTGGCCCTGGAGCGGTGTTGCGGCTCGAAAGACGCTTAATTGCTCGTTTCAGCTCCTCTTGTGTTACTTCTAGCTCACCAGACCAGATTGTGTGTGTGGTTTCTGCACTAGAAATTACAGGACTGAGCTGGAATCTAGGAAAAAGTGCATCGACCACTTTCTCAACTAGGTTGGGGTCCAGTGTTTCAGTCAATGGAGGTACCCACGGTCTGAGTTTGCCCAGCACCATTTTGTACGGGCGCCCCCATGGATCCCTATCCAGGTTTGCGAGGAGCTCTTTCCAGCACTGTGCCTTAGCGTTTGCTATTGCAGCCTGAAGAGCCTTCGTAGCTTCCCGATAAGCAACGTAAGCAGTAGCAATTACTTCGGTTGTGGATCTTCGCCTTCTTCTAGCCCTGGTGTATTGGCGTCTGGCTCGAAAACAAACTCTGCGAAGTCTCGCTATGTCCTCGGACCACCAGTACACCGCTTTTCTTTTGACTCGTCCCGCACGAGGCATCGAAGCGTCACATATTGATTTCATGGTGTTGCGAAACCAGACCGCCTCTCCTTCTGGATCGTCAAAAATATCTGGAGACCTTTCGACCCAGGCTGCAATGTAAGCTGCAGCCACCAATAAGTCACGGTCGAGCCGTTTAAGAGACCAGCGTTGACCAGGGCCGCTGCTGCGTTGCTCGGGTGTGCCGGAGAGTCGTTGTGTCACTTCGAAGATGATGTGACGATGGTCTGATAGCGTGACTATTTCTTCCGCCACCCTCCATCTGGATATCAAGTTAGATGCAGACGGGGTGGCCCATGTTAGGTCTACAATCGACTCTCCTTGCCAGCGCACACATGTGCTTATCGAACCCCGGTTGAGCAGCTGAAGGTCAAGTTCCGCCGCCCACTCCTGGATAATGTCACCTCTTCGGTCATCCCGCCTATCCCCCCAAACTCTTGAGCGGGCGTTAAAATCTCCCAATATTATAATGGGACGAGGAAGGTGTCTACGGATGCAGGAAGCTAACTCATCTAAGTACAACTCATACGCGTCAATACCGGAGTTGGGGGATATGTAGCAGCCTATTACTGCTAGCGGCCCCCACTCCACTGCAACATACCCGGACCCTCTTTCCAGGACGGAGCAGGGTGGATTGCCTTGCTCTCCGCCCCAAAAAATGGCAACAGTATCCCCAACGCTACCATACCAGCGAGGGTGGTCGGGGACTTTGTATGGTTCTGCCAAAACCGCTAGAGCAACAGACCATTCCACGAGGCATTGCAGAAGAAGATCCTGCGCTGCACGGCAATGGTTAAGGTTGCCCTGAAGGACCCTTAGCTTGTTGAATTTTCCGTCTCCGTGGCCTTCTCTGCCGGCTGGTTAGCCGAATGAGCTGTTTTGCTCATTCTTCTTGATTCCGGGGGGACGCGAGGTCCACTTTTGGTCTGTTTCTTACTAGGTGGCTTACAATTTTTACCCCCCAGTCTATGGTCTGCTGGTTGACCGAGATCCGCACATAAAGGACATTTTGGCATCTTAGCTCGACATTCTCGGGCCTTATGTCCTTGCTCTCCGCAATTATAGCAGCGCATGCTCCTGTCCTCCGGATTTGTACATTGCTTCTGAACATGCCCTGTTTCCAGGCATCGGAAGCATTGCAACTGTCTAGCTGCCAGTACTTGAAGCCTTGCACTAACCCACCCAATCCGCACGTGCTTTTCTTCAGCAAGCTTATGAACAGCCGTCATTGGGCACCGGACCCAGGCCGTGCCCAGCCTGTTATTGCTAAAACGGATCTCCCCCACCTTTACTTCCTCTTGTGGACATCCTCCTGCCTCAGATATTGCATTTGCTACATCCCTCTGGGTAATTGATTCATCTAAATCCATTACCCTTAATTCACCTGATTTGACTGGGCGCGCAATTCGCACACCCATGTTTACAAGGGCTGTGCGAAGTTTTATCGCTAGAGCATCCGCCTTCTTAGCACTGTCCGGACCTGGGATTTCCAGTACTAGGGCCCCAGTTATTGCCTTCTTTTGGCGGACATGCGATATTCCGCAGTCTGCCAGATTCACCTTCTCCTTAGCAGTTGCCATGGCCGTGGCGTAATTAACTGTTGCACCCTCAGTAAGGGTTATTGTAACCGCTGCAGTCTTAGGAGTAGGTGGAGGCTTTGCCTTCTTTGTTCGGCCTGAGGAAGTAGGTTTTGACCTGCTTTCCGGAGCTTTCTCTTTGGTGTGTGATGTCACCTTCCCTTTCCGCGCTGTAACTGTTGCCCAAGTGTCCGTAGTTTCTGTGGAAGTTTTCTCCGGCTCCACACAGTCCGCTGTATTAGAGGGTGCCTCTGGCGCCAACGGTTGTGGTGATGGGGCAACTTTCTTATCTTTTACTTTCGCTGTCGTCCCTTTTGGTACAGGTTTAGTTGCAGTATCCGTCCTTTTCCCCAAAGGTCTGATTTCCTTTTCAGGGAACATCTCAGCACGTAAGTCAGCCAGTTTTCGATCCATTAAGGCAGCGATGCGTCGCACTAGTGAATCTTTGTCAGTGATTGCTTCTTCGTCTTTAGTCCATCCCTCGGCCCCTGCATCTCTTTGACGAAGACTACTGACCTCTGCAGTCAAACTTATCAATTGAGACTTCAATTGGGCGAGTTCAGAACGAAGTTCCCCATTTTCCTTTTTTAGCTTGTCTACGTCAGGGGTAGAAAACCTCAGTGTCAACTCAGATGCAGCCGCTGAAGCGGAACGGGCTGCCATGCGTAGGCTTTGGGCCTGGGCACCTCTTAAATTGCGGGAACTATCCGCAACTTTTTCGATGTTGGACATTGACTCTAAGATTCGAGCCCTTATTTCCACAGGTGTGCAGGCTTTCAATTCTTCCTGAATGTCCTCAACCGTTGGCAGGTCTTTCTTCGTCTTTATAGCCGGCACGGTTAGATACGGATCTTGGATGTTTGTTTCGTCCACTGCCGGTTTCTTGGTCTTTCCCGGTTTACATAAATAAGGCTGCCGTCTTTTTCGCGTTTGAACTCCTGAACCAGTTGTCGACGCGGTTGAGGCGAGCGAGCAGTCTGAAACGTCTGCCTCACTCCCCTTACCAGAGGGATGCAGAAAAATACAGCCCTCCTCGACTTCTTTTCCCGAGGAATGCGCAACATCGCACATCGCCTCATCTCCCAGCGGGTTTTCTAACTCACTCATTTTGGTTTTTTCGTTTTCTTTTTCCATTTTCGTCCCACGAGAATGGGGGATTAAAATAGTCCATCCGGGTGGTGCCCCCTGCACCCGGATAAGCCTAGCGTGACTCGCCACGGGGGTCGGCCGGTACCCTAGCGAGGTACGCACTAAAAGCTGAACATCCCATCAGCCATGCATCTCCTCACGGTGCGCCGCCGCTTGAGATTCGGGGTAATTTTTTATAGAGGTTTTCTTCCTCGCGGTCCGGCCAATTAAGGCAAGACCCTCGGACCCTGGAAGCCGCAATACATGTCCACGGCACATCCTTTTTTGGGATTACGAGATCGACGATGGCAAGGTAAATTTTTTTTTTTTTTTTTACCCATGTCTGCTCGGTGGCAGGATAAGTGCTCGCCAAACCCATCGCTGCTCCCTCCTGGACTCTCTGACTTAGTCAGACACACACGCTGAGGAGCTGGAGCATCTGGAGCCGTCTTACTACCAGGGGCCGCTCATCTCCCCTATGGTAGCCGCGTTGTTATTTGGTATTTATTACGCGAGGTATTATCCCTTTCTCGCCTTTTACGATACCCACGGGAAGATATGGGGTGGTCCTATTCTACTCTGCCGGGACCACACGGCGGAAATCAATACCTAACCTCAAAGTTTCCCGTTGATGGCATTAGGTACCTCTTAACTTAGATACTATTGTGGCGGTCTTCGCAGTCCGCACATAATTCAATAGATGGCATTACTAGTACGATACACGCGACCACGAAGAGCCCAACTCACGATTACGAAACGTTCTCTGAATTACGCTATATATACGACCTCCAAAGATGAACGGTCGGTCCATGAGCACAACACCAGCTCGGAGGATGATCATCCTTTGTTACAGTCTAGCCATATCACCTGCTCCCGTACACTATAATCAAAACGGGCGTTGACATGAACTTAGCAGTACATATATCACATTAGGAACATCGTACAATACCGTCTGTCCGTCACACGGCGTTGCTGTGTAATGACGTCCTGCTGCTTTGAATTGTCACATCTTGTGGCGGTCACGGGTGACGGATGATACATTTACCGGGGCGGTGAGCACCAACAATCAGCACATTATGAGATAGAGCTTGATTTTTAAGAAACTAGATGATTCTTGCGGCATTTTCCACGTGAATTTAGACTTTTTCAAAATTCAGTGATATTAATAAACTGTCAATTTCCAAACTGGCAAATTTTGGTACAAAATTTAGTAATTTTTAAGTAAAGTTTGCAGCTTGAAAGTGTAGGTAGATGAAAGCCTTGTGGTCTGCAATTTGTATGGTCGTCGACCCACTGGACCCTCTGTACAGATACTTACGCCAAGGTTGTACATATAAGCACATTTGGAACTGTAGATATCTAAATTAGGAACAGCGAACAATACCGCCGTCACACGGCGTGGCTGTGTAATAACGTCCAGTAACCTTACTATAGATTTCACGGCATTTCTCGCGTGAATTAAAACTTTTTAAAAATCCAGTGAAATTAAAATAAAACTGTCAATTTCCAAACTCACAATACTTTCAGTACAGACTAACAAACTTATCTGACTCGGTGGCCAAAATTGGAACACCCTCAAGTTTCCAAAAATTCTGCAAGACGTAATTCATTGCAGAGATCCAGTTATACAGTATTGAAATTGCAAAGTTAATACTGTACCCAATCCGTACTGAATATTATAAAAACGAAAGTGTTTCTGTCTTTCTGTCTATCTACTACGCTTTTACGACCTATTTATTTAACCAAATTTGGAGGATTACACAGGATACTTTTTACTCGGGAAAGACAGGCAGATTTCCCACAGGAAGTTGAAAAAAATGATATTTACACTTAGGCACTTGTATTAAATACTAGTTTAACATCAAAGCATAAATCACGGAAACTAATCAAAGTGCATAACTTCACGTAAACACCGTGAATGCGTGTAAATTACGTGCTCATGTGAGTTACGTGTGCCTCGTCACGTAATTCCTAGTTACGTACCGTAATGATAAGTTGCAAATGTTCTGCCATTGGAAACCGGAAATCTAAGTGACAATTTTACTGGCTATATTATTATACAGTCTGATTCTTAATTAATGTGCTCATGTCAAACCTTATCAAACTAAACCAGCCCATTTGAAAATAGTACCTACTACTATTTCGAGACATGTGTAGTACTTTTCTCTAATTTGCTAGGAAACAATAAACATAATTAAGAAAGCTTCTGCATTGTCGATAGATGATGTTGACTATCCATAGCTCACGCTAAAAACTTTGTTGTATGGAAATGATCTGATTTTCTACTCGAGTTGGTATCAGGGGTCAGAAAAGAGCCAAAGTGTATGTATTGGTCGGTTCTTTTTTTAAATAATGCTGCAATTTGTGAACAAGTGGGAGAATTAATATTTTAAAAATCCAGAAGCAACTAACTGCACTTACTGTAAAAAACGTACCATCATCACTCTGAAAAGTTAATCCGGACCTCCTGAATATTTAGCTGAAGTCTTGGCTGTCATATTCATAGTTCATACTTCTATATTAATATGATGCAATTGTCTGTCTGCTACGCCTTTGTTACTCAACGACTTTGATGTAGGTTGAATTCCGGGAAAGGACATTTTATTCCGGAAAATGAAAGAGTTCATGCGGGAATCAAAAAACTTTATCCACGCTGACGAAGTCGCGGGCATCAAGTGTCTAGTTTCTAATATTATTAAAGTCATTGCTTTATCGCTTTTGTAACTCTAGCTTCCATATAGGAGACAGTATGGTAGTGGCTATAGAAACCGCACATTGTAACGCAATACAGTAACACCACAGAATAGTTAACTGGTACCGTGTAACACTAGACCGGACGGGGAGCGGCCCGCACCCATCCGCTTGACATCGATACATTGCGCATCCGATCATAGCGAGTCTAGTGCAACACTAAGGTAGCGAGAAATAGCTATAGATGCAAAATCCTTTCACGTTAGATCTAGCCTTGGATGAAATATACACGGGATAGTAAACGTTTCTTGCCGGCTCTTCTCAGTAGAATCAGAACCGAACCGGTGGTAGAGTTTTAACGTTTCATAAGTGACACGAGTTGTCCTACATGAAATAAATAAATCATTTATAAGAATAATTTATGAAATCTCGTTCGACTAACTTTTGCGGGGCGAGGGGAGAGTGCCTTTTTTCTGTCCAATTATTGACACTAGTGAATGATAAACTCGATGTTTTTTGACAACACAATATCATAATTAATGACGAAATTGCCCAGTTCGCGGTTAGAGGGGTAAGGCGAATATGGCTGATATCACGCTTCTCGTGGATAATTCGTCCAAGGATCTAATTCGTACCTAATCAGCCCCCCTATTGTCTAACAAAAAATTTGGCTATCAAAAAATTAAAGCCACTGACATATATTTTTTATACATTAAAGTTTTGCTATGAAAATGAAGGTTTGCTATATTTTAATTTCATAGCAAACCTTCAATGGTAAAAAAAATTTACAGTGTTTTTCATTTTTTGATAGGCTTCACTTAGAAAATAGGGCTGCTGGAAACTCAGGCATCTTTTAGGTACATAATCCATAATTCCATACCATGTATGGTATTCCTTCCATTAATTACATTTATGCGAAAGTGTTTCTGTCTGTCTGTGTGCTACGCCTCTACAACCCTATTGTTCAAACGATTTTGACGAAATTCAGTATCGAGATTGGATTCATTAAGACATAGGCTACTTTTTATCCCGGAAAATCAAAGATTCCCACAGGAGTTTCATAAACATAATTATGTAGGTACATCGACAAGGGCATACTTAGACGTCGCCTCAATGTGATGATTCAAAAAAGTAAAAAATAATTATTTATTTTTATGATGATAATGAAACTTACTTGCAAGAGATTGCATTAATTGCTTTCACAAGATAGTCCGTTTTCGTAATAACTAAAGGAAAACACCAATAAAGGTATAGAACTGTCCAAAAACGGCCATTGTCTCAAATAACAACGACACATCCTGCCCGCGATTGTTCAGCGCTATTCGAGCGTGAACCGGGAATCGAACTGACGCCCATCGAGGATGTATCGATTCACGCGGTCGATCACCCACCCGGGTCAAATGCGGCGACCCACAAAAAAGTTATTCACCCCTTTTATATATTTTTTGTTGGTAGCTGTGACAGGTAGAAATTTTATTAGCGAAGAAAAAATATTTTACTTTATTTATTAAGAAAAACCAACAGCTTATTATTCTAAATAGTCTTAAAATTGGGTAACCTAGAGCTAATAACAGGTTTTCACAACCAGACACTAAAAAACAGAGGTACCTGTTGATACACAAGAAATTATTCAGTTATTAATTAATACGCAGGCTAAGGTGAAACAGGCTAATTTTATAGGGGACTTTTCATTTCAATTTTCTCTCATATTTAATATTATAAATCCTGTCCGTCTGTCTGTCTGTCCGCTACGCTTTCACGGTCCATCTGTTCAACCAATTTTGATGACATTCTTTACAGGGATAGGTTGGACCCTGGGGAAGGACATATGCTACTTTTTATCCCGGAAAATTAAAGAGTTCCCGCGGGAATCACCAAAATTTAAACCACTCGGACGAAGTCGCGGGCATCATCTAGAATAAGTATTGTATGCTAAAAAAAAATATTATTAATAAGCCTCTGTAACCAACCCTTTATTAACCCTTTATTTTATCCCACACTAGCGACCCGCTCCGGCTTCGCACGGGTGCAATCCTGATACTAAATAGCCCCCGGCCGATACCGCCGCAACCGCTATGTCACTGCATTTGAAATAGTGACGTAACTACAATAGTTAGACACATGGTCTCGCGAAGTTTTTTGTAGATATTGATATATTCTATAATATTGTCGAACATTTTTTTGTCCTATCATTAATACTCTTCGCAGCGTATGCGATGAAAGACATTTTATGGCTAATTTTTTTACACCTTCGGTTGGTTTTAATAGGAATTTCTAAAGATTTCTATAGTAATCTAGTACTAAATATAGCCTATGTTACTCAGTGATAATGTAGCTTTCTAATGAAAAAAGAATTATTAAAATCGGTCTAGTACTTTTTGAGTTTATTCGTTACATACGAAAATACAAAAATACAAAAATACAAATCTTTCCTCTTTATAATATTAGTGTAGATATCCCAAACAAGTCGTTATATTTAATCTAATAACCAATTATGTCACATAATAAGAGCATATTTCACTCTAACGATCGTAAACCCTTTGATGTATGAACTCTGTAGTGTCATAAAAGCATCATTATTGTTGTTCATTATACACTGGCGTTCATTAATTTACATTTGCTGTTTCCTTTAAACGTTTTTCTATTTGCACGACTTATATTCTTAAATCAACTTTTATTGACCACCTTTATTACAAGTCATATTAAAAAAAATTAAAAAACACGACTGCCCTGCCAAAAAACTAACTAAAAAGTTAAAAATCTAAATTAATCTAGGTAAATTAGAATCTTATTCATTCGTGGTAATTATAAAGTTAATCTTATTTTCGAATTTTTATTTTCAACTTTAGTCTTTAATGCGGGACCATGGTCACCCCATAATTTTTTTTTAAATTTTACTAGCCTATGTCACCCGGAATAAGCTAGGGATTCTAACGATACCTCATTTATCAAAATCGGTTCAGGCGTATAGACGTTATGGTGGAATATACAAACTCACATACATACATACAAACATGAACCCTGAAAAACAATATACTCCTTTTTCAGGCGGTCGTATAAAAATAATAATTACATATCGTACCTGTGTACCTAATTTGTAAGTTTAGCCTTAGCCTGTGCCACAGCATGAAATGTAAGTATTTATGTTCTTCTATTCTTCCGTTTAGATAGATAGATTAAACTCTTCACACACTTAATCATTAAATCAGAAACAATAAACAAAAAAGTAACCTAACCTAAAGGTAAGGTTAGGTCACCTTTAATGCTTATTTTCGAACTTTTTTTCACGCCATCATCATTTTCTGGCCCACTACTGAGCACGAATTTCCTCTCCGAGTTAGAAGATGAGAAAGATTTGGTCATAGTCCACCACGCTAGCCAAGTTCGGATTTGCAAGCTTCACATACCTTTGAGAACATTATGAGGATTTGGGTTTGAAAAATAGTCAAATCAGCAACTTTTTTTCAAACGTCAAAACGCGTCTAAGTATAGGATTTATATGAAACTAGATGATGCCCGCGACTTCGTCCGCGTGTATTAAGGTTTTTTGATTCCCGCAGGAACTCTAAAATTTTCCGGGATAAAAAGTAGCCCATGTCCTTCCCCTGGATACAAACTAAACCTACACCAAATTTCATCAAAATCGGTTGAAGAGACAATTTTTTGTTATTCCCGCGGGAACTCTTGAATTTTCCGGGATAAAAAGTAGCCTTATGTCCTTTCTCAAAATTATTTGAACAGTAGTCAACCCACTCAATTCTCAGGCATGCAGATTTAAGTATTAAGTTCGTGCGTTAGATGTAAATGAAGCACTGTAGCGTTTCACACGAGGATACTAGCTCTTAGGGCAGCCGCAGCTTCCGCGAGCCTAGACTTGTAACTCTAGAACCTAGGGGAATAGTCTATATAAAGATGAGTACTATAAAATGCGAATAAGTACAGCTAGATGCAGGATACGATGCTACATGACTAATAATCTTACAGATTCCAAACAAAAAAGCTATAATTAAAATTTAAAAAATTAAAACACGCAAAAAGATGTTTATTCAAAAAAATTATGTGTAATTCAGGATGATGTAAGAATTCCAGAGATACCCCATACATCCATATCTGTTCAAGCATTTATAAGTTACTAGCTAATGCCCGAGATTTTTTGGTTCCCGCGGGAACTCCTTAGTTTTCCGGGATAAAAAGTAGCCTATGTGTTATTCCAGACTATAATCTATCTCTGTGCAAAATTTCATCCAGATCCGTTCGTATGTTGGGGCGTGATTACGTAACAAACATCCATCTATACATCCATCCATCCATCCAAACTTTCGCATTTATAATATTAGTATAGAAGTATAGATAGATGGTAGATTACAGAAACTCACCTATATACATACAATTACCTTCATAAATGAACCCATAAAACATTAAGTAAATCCCTTTTTTTGGCAGTCATAAAATTAAGACCGAAGCCGGGACAAGTAAGCTAGTAATAAAAATAACTGCAAACAGAGTTAACAAATAAATTGTAGTTCAATTTGTGGCGGTTACCCTGAACTCAAGTCGCAGTTTATCTCGCGTTTAGCGCCCGCATCGCAGCATCCCTCTTGCGTATGTACCAATTTACATACGTCTGGGATCATCGTTAAAAGTACCTATTTTAGCAAGTCACTGTTTATCTTCCTTACAGCTTCCTCCCCTATACAATTTTAGAGTGCATAATGTGATTTGTTTAACCGATTGAGCAAAGCACAGTTTGTTTCCACTGACCTGCCTGTCCTTTTCTTGCTTGGATGAAATATGCTTAGATAGGAATAAGAAAAATGTATGAAATCATGTTCGACTAACTTTTGCGAGGCGAATGGAGATTTTTTTTTTTCTGCCCAATTATTGACACTAGTGTATAGAGGGTAAAGGTAAGGAGGAACATCTCTGTATATGAAGTGTCCGTCGAAATGCATGAAATTGATGGTATTTATATAGTTAATCTTATTTTCGAATATTTTTTTTCAACTTTAGTCTTTAATGCGGAACCATGGTCACCCCATCAATTTTTTTAAAAATTTTACTAGCCTATGTCACCCGGAATAAGCTAGGGATTCTAACGATACCTCATTTATCAAAATCGGTTCAGGCGTATAGAAGTTATGGTGGAATATACAAACTCACATACATACATGAACCCTGGAAACAATATACTCCTTTTTTCAGGCATATTACATATCGTACCTATGTACCCTACTTTGTAAGTATGCAACTTAGGTAAGTGTGGTCAATGGGCCACCTCCTTAGCCTGTGCCACAGCATGAAAGGTAGGTATGTATGGTCTTCTATTCTTCCGTTTAGATAGATAGATTAAACTCTTCACACACTTAATCATTAAATCAGAAACAATAAACAAAAAGGTAACCTAACCTAAAGGTAAGGTAAGGTCACCTTTAATGCTTTCTTTCGAACTTTTTTTTAAGCCATCATCATTTCCTGGCCCACTACTGAGCACGAATCTCCTCTCCGAGTTAGAAGCTGAGAACTCACATACATACATGAACCCTGAAAACAATATACTCCTTTTTTCAGGCAGTCGTATAAAAACACCTCTTAGCAAGGGTACGATTGAAATAGGCCGCGTCCGCGGGCTGTCCGCCGTTGTTCGCTCGTAAACGCTCGATTTAGCCGAATCGTACCAACGCTGCGCGAGTTTAACTTTAGATTGTGCGACTTTAGGTCAAGACCATGGGGAAGATTTAGTACCAAATTAACTTTTCTCCAAATATGTACATACTTCTATACTAATTCTCTAATATAATTCTCTATACCTACTAATTGGATGGAAAAAGTTTCGATGGATGGATGAATGTTTGTTACTCAATCACGCCAGAACGGCTGAACGGATCTGTATGAAATTTGGCACAGAGATAGATTATAGTCTGGAATAATACCTAGGCTACTTTATCCCGGAAAATTTGCGAACGTCGCAACGAAGTCGTTAGCTGATGTTCGCGACTTCGTTGCAGTATTTCTTTGTTATCATTAATAAAGTTCGCCAAAGCTTTGTAAATCTTTAATCTGTCGATACTTACTCGTAATAAAAACATGTATAAATTCTCTTAAGTACTTATATAACAGGTATAGATAGACACGTTGGGTAGGTACGGTTCGCTTCACGAATTCCGATTGACCTTTTCCAGTCAATTGGGAGGAAGAATCCATTCAAATGTTTTGCCTACATCCTATCCCACTGTCACACGCGCGGAAGTGTTCCAAATGGTTCCAAATTTGACAAGGGGGAAAGGGAGTTGGGTACACGCGTTATTAATTCAATTTGAGTTTGAATTTGAATTTCAGTTTCAATTTCAATTTCCATTTCAATTTCAATTTCAATGTCGATTTCAATTTCCATTTCAATTTCAATTTCAATTTCAATTTCCATTTCCATTTCAATTTCAATTTCAATTTCAATTTCAATTTCAATTTCCATTTCAATTTCAATTTCAATTTCAATTTATTTATTTGTGAATAGTGTAGGTATATTTGAGGTGGAAATCAGTATAAAAGTGCTTCAAATGCCACTTTGGATTCCCAAGAATTCCCAGGAAACATTGATACCTTGATATTGATGCATACTAAATAAGTATTGTGATTATGGCAATAATCACAATACTTCGCGTTTTCGTGGATTGAACGATCTGATAGTAGGTTTTGAGAATTTCTAATGAATAATATGAAAATAATAAAAATAAAGGCACAATAATCATATCCATACTAATATTATAAATGTTAGTGTGTTTGTTTGTTGGGTTTATTGGTTTGTTGTTGTTTTTGGTTTGTCCTTCAATCAACGGATCCCGTTGCGACAAAGCAACGGATCGACCTGCCCCCCGATTCTGTAACTCAGTGGCTATCGAAAAATGAAAACCACTGACACATATATTTTGTCCATTGAAGGTTTACTATGAAATGTTCTTTAATTTTTTCATAGTAAACCTTCAATGGACAAAATATATATGTCAGTGGCTTTCATTTTTCGATAGCCACTGAGTTACAGAATTGGGGGGCTGGTAGTAGAAGACCTGGAGAGTGACATAGGTCACTTTTTATCCCGTAAAATTAAGGAGATCAAGGAAAATTGAGTAACTTATTCCACGCGAACGAAGTCGCGGGCACCAGCTAGTTATTATTATAATGCCACAGGGGAAGCTATACTGCGCCTGCGCAAACCCGTTAACGATATCGCCACATGACCGCAACGCAACACCGGAGGTCGTGTTACAAGACGTATCAATGTCTCGCACTTGTTAGAGTTCACAGGAGGACGGCCGTACGACGCCATCTTGCGTCAAACGGCGCGTGCGCAGGTCAATTAATTGATCGATTACTAGCTGATGCCCGCGACTCCATCCGCCTGGATTGAGGTGTTTTAAGGGCATGAGACCTACTGAATATGCATGTAAACTTTCATAAAAATCGGTCGAGCCGTTTCGGAGGAGTATGGTAACTAACATTGTGACACGAGAATTTTATATATAAGACTAGTGGGCCCGGCAGACGTTGTCCTGCCCTATCTTCCTCGCAATTTTTCCATATTTTCTCACCGTTTAAACCTTCCCTGGACTACGACAAACATTTCAAAACCAAAATCAACTGAATCGGCCCAGCCGTTCTCGAGTTTTAGCGAGACAAACGAACAGCAATTGATTTTTATATATATAGAAGATTACTACTTAAAACTAAATATCTCTTGCTTTAACGGTGAAGGAAAACATCGTGAGGAAACGTGCATGCCCGTGAGTTCTTCATAATGTTCTTGAAGGTGTGTGAAGTCAGCCAATCCGCACTTGGCTAGCGGGGTGGAATATGGCCAGTCTCTTCTTATTCTAAAAAAGGCTCAGTACACACTTGTGAGATCATCTAATTCGCTTGAGTTTAGGTTGTAATAAATAGATAATTCGCCTGCTAAATTCGCTTGAGGTTAGGTTTTAATAAATAGAAAGGTGTACTGACTGCCTTTCTGTCTGCCTGTCTCTTTTTTTCACTGCAGGATTTTGACGTGTCAGAAAGAGCTTGCATTCCAATATGGTCATAGGCTAATTTTTATACTGGAAAATCGAATATTTTTCACGGGATATTTAAAAACCTAAACACTAGCGCCAAATTGCCTTATTAGCATAACGCACTTTTTTGGGGCCCCTTCAACGTCTGATTGTTTATCTTGGCGTTTTATATCAATGGCGAGTCCCCTCAAATCTGTAGACTGTGACGGTGGGTACAGTGAATCCTTTCTCGAATTTGAATGCGTTTTTCTAATAAATAAATAATTAAGTAACCGTAAAAGAAATTCAGATATGTATCAGTTTATTTTGAACAAAGGGAAGGTTAATAAGGCTGCACGCACATTAATGATTATGGAACTAGGCGGGGCCTATGACTGTTTCTAAAAGAACTATGCCATATCCATGCACTATATCTCGATAAGTATTTTATAAACTTTCTAGATGACTTTACCTGCCCGCGACTTCGTCCGCGTGGATTAAGGTTTTTGATTACCGCGGGAACTCTTGAATTTTCCAGGATAAATTTTTAAATAAAAAAAAAAACCATAGCCTATGTCCTTCCCCGGGATACAATCTATCCCTGTACCAAATTTCATCAAAATCGGTTGAACAGATGGGCCGTGAAAGCGTAGCATACAGACAGACAGGCACACTTTCGCATTTATAATATTAGTATGGATTTAGAAAAGCTATGACAAATCCATGTATTTTATCTTGCTAAGTAAATAATTTATGTTTTTGTTAGTCAAACAGTGAAAAAAGTTTTACGTAGGTTTAGTAGGTTTTAGGTAGGTAAAATTGGCTCATAACATTATTTTTAGTGTTAGTAGTATTTTAATATTAGTAGGAAAATTTCTTCAAACAAGTGATGAATTTAAAAGTTAATTTAATGAAAAATCTTCCCTTTTAATTTCTTTCTTATTTATAAAGTGTGAAGTGGTTACTCCTTTATCGTACGTCAACGTCATGATAAAAGCCCTATTAAGTCACCATGAAATAAAGCCGTAAAAGTGTTTTTTTTAACAGAAAAATTACCATACTTTTCCATGGAATATCAATGATCGTATCGTTCGTGCTGTTAAAGTTTAGATACCCTATAAATAGAGTCCTTTAAAACGCGTCCATTAGAACGTAGTGTTTATATCCTCTTTGACGTTCAATAAGCAAAATTGAAATAGCATTACTTATTATAAAACTGAGTCCTCGCGTCTTGTCTGTCTGTTTGCGCTTATATCCAAAACTTCTGCATGCATTTTCATACGGCTGTGTATGGATAAAGACAGATTCTTTTAATTCGCAGGTGGTTCAGTTTCATTTATTTTTATACAAAAACAATCTTCTA
Organism: Erebia palarica; assembly: GCA_964035005.1. Taxonomy (NCBI): domain Eukaryota; kingdom Metazoa; phylum Arthropoda; class Insecta; order Lepidoptera; family Nymphalidae; genus Erebia; species Erebia palarica. The sequence continues at coordinate 17,724,408 of OZ035995.1, forward strand.
TATAAATAAAAATAAATTCCCGTGAGTTAGTCTCGCAAAAACTCGAAATGGCTGGACCGATTTTTATAAAAAAAAAGTGTGTATTTGTGTCCTGTCCTGGGATAGATTAGATAGAATCTAGTAATAAATAAAGACCCGGTCAGTAACGCTGAAATCGTTCTAGGTTCAGGGCAGGACAACGTCTGCCGGGCCCACTAGTTAATAATAATAATAACATTAATATACTTACTCGAAAATCATACATATTTTTTTACACATTCATACTAAAGATTTTATCTTATCTTTGTTACCGCATCGTTCCATAATAAAAATTTGCATACGATCGCAAAATCATACATGAAATAATGAGCTTGATGCAGTGTAGGTAATTATTACCAACACGGTCTAATTCATGCGAACGTTATGCACGCAGGCGTATTTTATGATCATCAATGTGCGTGAATCCTAATATTGCTAAATAGTATTTTGAAAAATAATTTGGAGGAACAGTTAAATGCCTTGGATTTGTTAATAGTTCTAATATGCTTATCTTACGTCAGTAAGACGCATTGATTTATATTATACTTACCGATCGTACTCGTATCATAACTCATAAGATGCTTATTTATCTAAACTAGGGATTTTATGGATATGTACACATGGGTTTTCAGATCTGTCATGCCTATATAGATTTAATAAGAGTATAAAATTAGTTACTTACGTTATAAATTAATTCGAATATTCGAAAGTTTCGGATAGTGTAAGTTAGGTATGTACCTGTCAGAATGTTTTCTTCGATCAAATTATTTTAAATACATTTCTACGAAGGTATATTGGGTCCGGTTTTATTAATAAACTAATTGTTTTTATCATATTGCCGAAGAATGTGATTGTTTTGGAAATTATGCAGGTAACGGAGCGGAATAAAAATCTACAGAACCGATTTCGTTTGTACCAGCTACCAATTATTATTTGACAGAGCCAGAGGCAATCTGAGTATAGAATAACTACCAAATATAGAACGGATTTCTTTGACACCATTTGTATAAGACAGAGCAAGGGAAGAGTAATGCTATCAAAGTGGTCTAAGTGACTGTAAAATTTTTAAGTGTATTAAAGTCATTATTTATGAATATTCATTAAAATAGAACGAAAGTGAAACATTAATTCTATACGTGCCTACGTAACCCTTTTGTTTGAAAACTGTTAAGTATTTACCCAACACATTTGAGTGCTTTGTTTTTACACTTGTTGAACATGGAAATGACTGCATAATAAAGCTCAAAGCCGGTTTCTGAGTACAAATAGATACGAGTATATTAGTATAATATAATGTGCGTTAAATTATCACCAGCAAACGGTAATACGAGTTATTCTTCCTTTTTCCCCTACTGTTTCATGATAGATTGGGGTAGGATCTTTAGAGGGAGTTGATTCTATATCTCAAAAATAGAGATGTTGCAAGTTTGTAAAGTAAAACATCAAAACACATTTCCATTTGTATAATATCAAGAGATATCCATGCTAATATTTTATTTATAAATACGAAATTGTGTCTGTCCGCTACGTTTGTAACGTTGAAAATGTTGTAACGTTGAAAATATTGTAACGTTGAAAATAAATCGTAAGGTGGAAAAGAGAGAGATGGGTAAAAGAGTAACCACTGGTTCGAAACGCCAGTGCGAGGGAGACAGCTATGTTAACGTGCTATGAGCAGTGGCTCCGTGGGGCTCGCTGGCCAGGCGGAGTGGGACTGAAATAAAAAAGGAAAAGAGGGCGGGCGTAATCTAGGTATCTTGCAGAGCTTACCGATAACCCATACTTACGCCGCAAATTCCTCGGATCGATCAGCCGGTCTAGAGTCGGACTTCTGGATCAAGACCGTACCGAGCTATAGGCGCGTTCTCGCAGTCAGCAATGGGTAGGAACACAGTAGGGGAGTATCATAATCAAAGAGTCATTAGTAATAACATTGGAATTTAATGAGTGTTCTTCAGAAATGGTTCTAACCTAGGAATAAAGCTAGTTTTAAAAATTATACCGTCTTAACGTTCATTGTCCAGAATGATGGTACCAGATTCGCGGGGACACGCTCTTCGTGACGCGTGCGCCCCAGGGCACTAATCTCGTCGGAAGACGATGCAGTTGTAATGGCCGGCGCCCCCTTGCGCGCGACCCATTGTACACCACGTTCACAATTCACTGCCTATTTGTGTTAGGCTTCATCACTGGTTTCACTTCTTAGGTATTACCTTAATTATGCTTTACAATTGAATATAGCAAAGAACAACGGATGACCACTAAAGGGGAGAGTATAGCCCGCGGGGGGGAGAATTGGGAGTAAAAAAATACAAAAATATAATTAGCAAAAATGGAGGCTGGAACCCATTGTTAAAAAAAGGTCGGCTAAATATTAAAAGATGGCCGGATGGCCTCCCATTAAAGGGATATAACAAAATCACTAACCGCCATGGCGGCGATAGAAAAAGGGATCACATGCCGTGATGCTCGGACTGGTCACGCGTGTCACCTCCTTCACGATCCGAGCCAGAGAGACGTGAAAAATCTCGATCGATTATCGGTTTTTTTTTTAAAAGCCGCGAACTTCGCATTTATCAAGAGGGGAGTGAGATGCCTATATCATCTCCCAAGTGAGTGTAAGTGAGAGGGTCGCTGTTGCAATTTCACAGCGACTCTTTGCTGTCAATCGACGCGTTCGGATACTTTTTGGTATGATTTTTGGTGTAACAGATTAAATTATCCTGTTCGGATATTTTATCATAATAAAAAAACTATAAGGTAGCGTATAATGCTACAATACCCCCTTTTTCAGGAAAGAGACAACCCAGTTGTCTCCACAGCCGTGGCAACCCGGAAAAAAAAATCTTATATTTAAACTTAAATTATTTCTAAACTTGTAGATAATAAATGTTGGTGTGTTATAGTATATGTTAGAATTGTTTTGTTAGTGTATTACATCTAAGTTAACCTAATTCGCTTCCGGATTGTGTACTAAAATGTTTTGGCCTTAATTTTGAAACTCATTTATTCTATACTTGCATACGTCACACTTTCGACCTGCTCTTAACCTATACCAGCTGGTTTGAGTTATTTGTTTAATGTTAATTAAGTGTTAGTGTTTACTAGGCTAATGTTGCTTAATATCTAACAATTAAATAAACTATCCTACTATTAATCCTAATTTTTTGTTTTATTTATCTAGTAATCTAGTTATAGTTATCTAGTGTCTAACTATAACCTGTGTTTACACTATGTTGGTTGGCCATTGTTCATTGAAATGGAACCTTAGTGTTGTGTTATGGTTGAGTCGTGGTATGTTGTGAGGTAAAACATTTGTTTTCCAAGAAAAAAAAATTTTACCTTTGAGATGCTCCTATGCTAGTTGATAAAGATGCGATCCTATAATGTGATCAGCTCTTTGACTATTCCTATGTTCATTTAGGATATCCTTCCAAATAGGTAAGGAATAAAGTAAAGTTTTAAACCGTTATGTCTAGAAAACACTGTCTCTTGGACTATAAATCAAATCTATAAAAAATTTCCTCCCAAGTAGGTGGGGGAAAAGAAAAGAAAATTAGCTATTTTCTTTGCATTCAAAAAAATTACTGACTTTTAAACTAAAAGATCAGATTGTGAACTGATATTGTCTTGCTAACTGTAGTGGAAAACAATACTTAAATAAGGCTGCTTTACCCAACACATGGTTAAGGTATCTGTTGTGCCTTTTTCAAAAATAAGATTTATAGATGACCTAGGGTCTGCTGTTTGTGCTATGATTAGCTACTAAACTGTTAGACCAAAATAGGTATATTAAAAGTTATCCTGTGGATAGTTCTTACCCATTGGGTTAGGTAATAAATTAAAAAATACTAGTGACTTTTGATATCAATATATAAGTTTTTTGATTACTGAGTGGCTCTTGTGCTATGAGTCCATTCAGAGTAGAGAATATCCCTAATTCATTGTTTGGGAAAGATAAAATATTCAACATATTTGAGCTAGATAAGCTCGTATGCTATACATCCACTCCTAGATATGAGCATTAATCTATAAATTATACATATATATCGGGGCTATGCATGTAGTCCCTTGGCTTCGCAACTTAGTGCACAGTATATCGTCCTACGGTCCTGCATGCATAGTGTTTGCTTAGACTATATATTGTAGTCTGGACCTTGGTAGGTAATGTTGCTTCAATAGCTTAGTAATAAGATAAGAAGATGTAAATATTTCCTATTAGGTGAGAAAACAAAACAAACAACTTGTCAAAAACTGTTATGCTGTATTGAACTATGTATTACTGCTTACTTTATGTGTATTTATGTTTGGTTTCAACATCTAAGAAGTAAAAACGAGAAAAAAAATTGTCATAAATTTGAGCTGTCTCCTTTATATTGGGTGTGATGTTCTTATTTGGACATTCACTTTTAATTATTATAAAATCAGCAACTTAAATAGTTGGTTTGAACTAGAAGTAAATAACTTAGATTTCTATTATCTATAGTGTAGGTATTATGTAATAACTTTATATATTGTAGCAATCTATTGTAGAATGGTTTTACTTTTGAATTTAAGTTTTTATGTAGGTAACTTCATATCATAGTATGTGCTGATATGTGTATAGTTTATTCTATATCAAGATATCTATTTTGTTTGTTATTATAGTTTGCATAATAGTATGTACTAGTGTTATAAATTGATCTAACCTTTATGATTGTTAGTCTATATATTAAGTGAATAGTGGAGTGTTCGGTATGATTTACCTATAATAGTGAGTAGATAAAGCATGTTGTATATTGAATTTAGATATAGGCTGTTTGTGATTATACTATGTTAGTTTATTGTTGAAGTGAAAATACTGCTATATGATATAATGAAATTATGTAAAACATTGATAAGTTATATTTAGTGAAGTTATGAAAATTTAATAATGTCTTTTATATGATATTTTCCTTTATATTTAGTATCTATATCTTCTAGAATATAAACTAAGTCTGAGATTTTCTCGATGACTTTAGTTTTTATGAATCTTGGAGCTAATTTTGCAGAAAAGAAGTTTGCTGCGTTAGATTGAACAAAGTTTTTTCTCCAGACTATGTCATTAACTCTACACACCACCTTTTTTCGCCTTAGATTGTATCTACTTGCGTTTCTTTGGTAAGCTACAGTCAAAGCGTCCTGTACATTATTGAATATTTGAGATAACTCTGTCAGAGCGGAGGCTGTGGCCTCCCTGTCCGCTATTTGAAGTTCATCAAGGTTGTTAGGTAATGCAGAGTGTAACTGGTGTAGTTTGCCGTCTACAATTATGTCTCTGCCTGTGGCGAGGAAGTATGGAGTGTAGCCTGTGGCCACATTCACAGAACTATTTAGTGCCAGCTGTACTCTGGCCAGGTGTTTGGACCAGGTACGTTGGTCTTTTTCAACTAATATTGACAAACAGGTTTGGACGGTTTGATTGTACCTTTCTACTGTATTAGACTGAGGTGAGTAATAGGCGTTATAGAATACTTTTGGAATGCTGAATGATTCACAGAACTTGGAAAAATCTTTACTTTTGAATATTTTTGCGTTATCCACTATCAGAATTCTAGGTGTTCCTGATTTCATGATAATTTCGCTTTCTACGTATGAAGTCACTGTTTTTGTGGTTGCGGTCCTTAAAGGATGCAGCCAGCAATATTTGGTAAAAATGTCAACTATAGATAGTATGTATATATGTCCGGAATAAGTTTTTGGAAGTGGACCTATTATGTCCATAGATAATGTATGCATTGGATATTTTACAATTTTTTGGTTGTTCATTAGACCATGTGGTTGTGTGTTCGTGTGTTTGTATGCTTTACATATTTCACACTTTTTTATAAAGTTGACTACATCTTCATGCATATTTGGCCAATAATAAGTATTTTTTAATTTGGAAAAAGTTTTAAATATCCCAGGATGTATGGAATCTAATGAATTATGGCTTTCTTCTAAACAATCTTTAATTTTTTCCTTTGGGATGACTATTTTCCAGTTATTAGAGCTCAGTTTATGGTTTGGATTAGAAAAACGGTATAATATCTTGTTATCTATTAAGAAGTTTCTAAATTTTGGGGTTGGGTTTGACAACCCAGATAGGTTTTTAAATACCACTTATCTTGTGTAAGTCATTGTATTGTGTGGAAGTACCTGCTGCTTCCAAGACTGGCTGGTAAGCTGTTGGATCTAGAATGGAAGTACGGGCTGCTCCGAGTGTGGAGTACGTCAACTGGGTTGTGGATAAATTTGGCTGAGGACCCCTGGGGTTGGTATTTACCTAATTGTCTTGCATGTCGATGAAGACCGATGAAACAGCTCCTACATCCGGTTTGGGTACCGGTGATATGACGGACTCTAAATTTACGGGAGAGCTACCCTTTGTGGTTACTTCCGGATTCATGTTTATTCCTGTCTGTCTGTTCTTGCTTTACAGGTTGTTACTTAGGCTACCCACTTAAAGTATAAGTTGTTTATATCTATAATTAACCTAAGCATTATGTGAGTTCCACGCTTTGTTTGGATTCCGCATTTACTTGCTATACACCAAAGGAAAATAATGGTTGGAGTGAACAATTTCTGATGGTGAATAGTAATTAAATCTAATTACTTACTTGAAAAATGCGTATCCGCTCCTGTCGTTCGAACAATTTTGACAGGTTTGCTGTAGAATCACATGAACAGTTGAAGTTAATGATTATAAAACAATTTATGTGTACACAAACAGTTGTCAGAGTTGTCCGGTGAAACTTATAGTTTTTTGTTTATAACCAAGTGATATTTTGAACTTAGGTATGTGAATTTTAACAAAACAAATTTTATTTAAACGATTTAAAGTTAGAAATACTGTTAAATATTATCAATAATCTAAGACAAACTCTGTATAATAACAATAAATTGGCAGTTTTGATGATTGACGTTTGACGTGTAAATAATCTGACAGTCTGACAACAATTCTGAAATGTCAAAGACAATTAAGCTGTGGAATGTGACATAACAAATAATTTATTGCCCCTTTGTACCGAATACTGAGTGCGAGTGCGTCACCTATGCTATTTTTTCGGGCGCCATATTGTAACGTTGAAAATGTTGTAACGTTGAAAATATTGTAACGTTGAAAATAAATCGTAAGGTGGAAAAGAGAGAGATGGGTAAAAGAGTAACCACTGGTTCGAAACGCCAGTGCGAGGGAGACAGCTATGTTAACGTGCTATGAGCAGTGGCTCCGTGGGGCTCGCTGGCCAGGCGGAGTGGGACTGAAATAAAAAAGGAAAAGAGGGCGGGCGTAATCTAGGTATCTTGCAGAGCTTACCGATAACCCATACTTACGCCGCAAATTCCTCGGATCGATCAGCCGGTCTAGAGTCGGACTTCTGGATCAAGACCGTACCGAGCTATAGGCGCGTTCTCGCAGTCAGCAATGGGTAGGAACACAGTAGGGGAGTATCATAATCAAAGAGTCATTAGTAATAACATTGGAATTTAATGAGTGTTCTTCAGAAATGGTTCTAACCTAGGAATAAAGCTAGTTTTAAAAATTATACCGTCTTAACGTTCATTGTCCAGAATGATGGTACCAGATTCGCGGGGACACGCTCTTCGTGACGCGTGCGCCCCAGGGCACTAATCTCGTCGGAAGACGATGCAGTTGTAATGGCCGGCGCCCCCTTGCGCGCGACCCATTGTACACCACGTTCACAATTCACTGCCTATTTGTGTTAGGCTTCATCACTGGTTTCACTTCTTAGGTATTACCTTAATTATGCTTTACAATTGAATATAGCAAAGAACAACGGATGACCACTAAAGGGGAGAGTATAGCCCGCGGGGGGGAGAATTGGGAGTAAAAAAATACAAAAATATAATTAGCAAAAATGGAGGCTGGAACCCATTGTTAAAAAAAGGTCGGCTAAATATTAAAAGATGGCCGGATGGCCTCCCATTAAAGGGATATAACAAAATCACTAACCGCCATGGCGGCGATAGAAAAAGGGATCACATGCCGTGATGCTCGGACTGGTCACGCGTGTCACCTCCTTCACGATCCGAGCCAGAGAGACGTGAAAAATCTCGATCGATTATCGGTTTTTTTTTTAAAAGCCGCGAACTTCGCATTTATCAAGAGGGGAGTGAGATGCCTATATCATCTCCCAAGTGAGTGTAAGTGAGAGGGTCGCTGTTGCAATTTCACAGCGACTCTTTGCTGTCAATCGACGCGTTCGGATACTTTTTGGTATGATTTTTGGTGTAACAGATTAAATTATCCTGTTCGGATATTTTATCATAATAAAAAAACTATAAGGTAGCGTATAATGCTACACGTTCTCACCTGTTTAACCGAATTTGATGAAATTTTGTATACCGGTAATTTACATCCCGGGGAAGGACAGGTTTATTATCTTATTAGGACTTTTTAACCCGGAAAATAAAGAAGTTCTTCCGGGAAAAAATCGCAATCGACGACGTTGCGGTCATTAGCTAACACTGAGTATATTAGGTATGGCCGACAGCTCTACACATATTCCCGTAAGATTTTGTAGGCTGACTGGCATTTAGCAACACTGCAGATTGTCTGGTGGGAGGCTTCGGCCGTGGCTAGTTACCACCCTACCGACAAAGGCGTACCGCCAAGCGATTAAGCATCCCGGTACGATGCCGTGTAGAAACCGCATACAGGTCTGGGTTTAATATAACTACGATACCCCTAACAGGTTAGCCCGTTGCCATCTTTTAGACTGCATCATTACTTACCATTAGGTGAGATTACAGTCAAGGGCTAACTTGTAGATGATAAACAAGTAAGACATTTTTATTAAATGATATTTTTTTGTGAATCACTGGATATTGAACTATAGTGATAAATATTTTTGGAATCTACTCATCATTTTCTAGATGATGATTATATAGTTAATCTTATTTTCGTTTTTTTTTTTCAACTTTAGTCTTTAATGCGGGACCATCGTCACCCTATCAATTTTTTTAAAAATCTTACTATCACATGTCACCCGGAATAAGCTAGGGATTCTGACGATACCTCATTTATCAAAATCGGTTTGGGCGTATAGAAGTTATGGTGGAATATACAAACCTGAAAACAATATACTCCTTTTTTCAGGCAGTCGTATAAAAAATAGGTATGTTGTGATGGTCGACAGCTCTACACATATTCCCGTAAGATTTTGTAGGCTGCCGAGGCAGTGTACTTAAGCAGTTTAGACACACTTAGCGCAGTTAAGACACAAAGCCACCGTTAGCCGCTCGCACGGCACGGCTAATCGACGTGTTCCTTGTTTACTAAGTACCGCTTCACGAAAATCTTGTGCAAGTTTTCCCATTGAAATGTAGGTTAAAGACGAATAAGTAGAGTTAAATAGATGTTAGGCCGCTTGAATTTAGTATAACATGACTTTACAGCTTACCTCCATCGTTAAAGCAATGATTTATTGCTTAAAATGCAGATTACTCCAAAAAGTTTGAGATAAATCATTGAACCCCGAATAGGAGGTCATAAACTATTATTTATCTACGTTTAAAGTTACCTATTTATTACCGTTTAAAAAAACTCGTTAATGAAATTCACAAACCTTTGTTAAGTATATAATTTATACCTATTTGTAGATTCACTTTTCATCTCATTTCATCTTATAATACACAAGTTGCATTTTAGGCTCTAAAATTAGTGCGAATAATAATTAATCATTCCTTTCTCGTATCGCGTCCCACGCGATTTTCTTTTTGCGTTATTCTAGTTGTTATTATTGCTATTACCTACAATACAATACAGACTGCCTCGTTGGTCTAGCGGTTAGCGTAGTCGACTGCGGATAACGAGGTCCTGGGTTCGATTCCCGGTCGGGCATAAAAATTGGGTATTGGGTTTTTCAATTAAGAAATTCCCAGTACTAGCCCGGAGTTAGGAAGTTGGCGGTGTTTCACCCCCGTGCCTCGGAGAGCACGTTAAGCCGTCGACCCCGGTTATAACACTAACATGATAATAGTCGTTAAAGCCCGCCAACCCGCATTGGAGCAGCGTGGTGGGTCTAAGCTCCTAATTCCCTCTCTCTTATGAGAGTGGAGGCCTGTACCCGGCAGTGGGACGTCAATAGGCTGTAGTGGTGGTGGTGGCTATATTACCTAATAACAAATAAGCAATTAGAATAACACAAAAAGACATATAAATAATAATAATAAGAAGGTTTATAAGTAGGTCTGCTGGTATTTCGAATAACGTCGTTTGCAAAGAATCATTCAATAACAATATCTTCCTCAGCATACCTTTCGACAGTCGCTGCGTACATTGCTAACGTCTGTCAACGCATCCGGTCATTCTGCGAGCTTGCGCCCCGCCTTATAAACTGAAAACAACATTGGCCAAACATCCGGACCCATACCGATGGATATTCAACTTTTATATTGATCTTTTATGTTAATTTACTAGCCCGCCAATTGGAGCAGCGTGGTGGGTCTAATCTCTAATTCCCTCTCTCCTATGAGAGTGGAGGCCTGTGCACAGCAGTGGGACGTTAATAGGCTGTAGTGGTTTTTTTTTAAACATTTAAACATAGTCCTCAGTAGTACATATGATGTATAAAAATGGATTGAGCCAGCAGCTTATCTAGGATCTTGCGATTCTGTATTAAAGCTGCCGGATCTTCTCTGCGCGGCTGAAGATTCAGCTATTTGGACTATTACATTTTCTAAACTAAATAATTAGGAGGGAATTTGAAGTGAGATTGTTAGTAATGCCTACATTTGGATGGTGGATGGATGGTTAATTTGAAGTCACTGGGTTGTAAAAGTTTTTAAAATTATTAGATTTTATATAGTCATCTCTCTCTGCGTCGTATGAGTTATGAGGACATTACTGAGGGTGTTGACATAACATCATTCAAATAATGGTAGGAGTTTTCTTGGGATAATAATGTGGTGGGTTCCCACTTCCCACGTACTTCCGCATTCGACTCGACTGAGAGTATTTAAACTCTTAGGTTTTTGTAACGATTATTATCAGATGTCAGTGATAATAATCGGGACCGACGGCTTAACGTGCTCTCCGAGGATTGAAAAAGGCAAATTTGAACCTCCAAATTCGGTGAACCATCCAGTTACCGACTTGGGTCAACGTTGCTTAACATCCGCAATCGACTAATATGCGTTCTCACAGCTAAAGGCCTTTCATTCCTCAATTCGTGCTTAGTCATAACAAGCGTCAAACTTAGAAACATGACTCTTTCAGATGTAATAAATATTACTTATCTCTTCCGTTGAAGCACCATTTCGTTCCCACCTTATAAATCGATGACATATTTCAAGTGTTTGCTTTCATTGTATAATTGACGATGATGTGGTGCAGGCTTAAATATTTGGGCAAATAATTTAGGTATTTTATTTATCAGTTGAATTAAGATCAATAGGGAACAAATATTACTAATGTGACCTTATTACTTTATGAGTTTTTTTTACATCGCTTTGGCCCAGTTTCAATAAGGGCCTTAAATGTGTTTCAGTTCCAAATCCGGACAAAACTTGCCAAAAAGTGACAGCATCACATTAAAATTTTACTTTAAAAAGTTAAGGCAGAAGGTATTGTGCAAAACAGGCTGTCTTACTAACATATGGCCATATTGTTTCATTATTGTTGTGTTTGACCGTGTTTTAGAATTATTATAATCTTTATTTTAGGAACGTCAACGTACCTACGTGACATCAAACTGTCATTTTGAGTAATATAGCTTATATTTATAGGACTGCCTGAAAAAAGGAGTATATTGTTTTCAGAGTTCATGTATGTATGTATGTGAGTTTGTATATTCCACCATAACTTCTGTACGCCTGAACCGATTTTAATAAATGAGGTATCGTTGGAATCCCTAGCTTATTTTGGGTGACATAGGCTAGTAACATTTTCAAATTTTAATTCAAAATTTAAATTGATGGGGTTGACCATGGTCCCGCATTAAAGACTAAAGTTGAAAAAAAAAATTGAAAAATAAGATTAACTATATAATCATCATCTAGAAAATGATGAGTAGATTCCAAAAATATATAACACTATACTTCAATATCCAATGATTCACAAAAAAAATCATTTAATAAAAATGTGAATAAGATTCTAATTTAACTAGATTAATTTAGATTTTTAACTTTTTAGTTCGTTTTTTGGCAGGTTTGTAGTATGGTCCTAGAAATAACATAGATACAATACGTTATAGTACGTATGCTCCTGTGGATAAGTCAATCCACAGATATTGTTATTAGCAAGCCATTGTTTACGCATTGCTGTCATCCGTCACCGGATCCGGTCCAGTTTGTTTATGCCCAGCCTTATTAACCGCTGGGCTGTTTACCAAACACTGTGGCGATGACAATATGTTTGCGAGAACACAAACAACAAAACAGTAAATTCCAGCAAAAATTTAGTACAAGACAGTTTTTTTCTTCATAGACATGTTACCAATTAGGCTTACAAAGTAACTTACATCTTACAAAACTGTTTTCACAGTTTGACTGTAGGAATACAGTACTTGATCACTTATTACCCGACAGCGTTATGGGCTACGGAAAAAGCAGGGTATCTAGGTATGTCATCACTCATCATCATCAAAGCACTATAGTCCGTGGGCAATTTCACCTGACGGTAAGTGATGATGCAGTCTCAGATGGTAGCGGGCTAACCTGTTAGGGGATGGGCCATGGCAGTTATATTAAACCCCTATACCCCTATTCCGTTTCTACACGGCCTCGTACCGGAACGCTAAATCGCTTGGTCTTTGCCGGTAGAGTGGTAACTAGCTACGCTCGAAGCCTCCCACCCATCGAACCCAGGACCTCCGCACGTTAAGACAACAGCGTTCAACACTGAGCCACGGAGGTTGTCAAACATTCCAATTCCACCAAACATGACATGCGAACATGGAGTAATTCTGAAATCCTAATTCAATTCATTCAAGTTAAACCACTTATATCCTAAATTTATTTCCTTAGGCGGTTAAAAATGTTAAGAGCTGAGCAATTACGTTTTATGGGTAAACCGAGAACGATCGAGTCTCAAGAATCAATTTGTTTTCGTTACGTGGAAAAACGTCCGTCCGTTTGTTTATACGGATGCATAAACACCGTCTCGATATCACAGAACGCTTATAATAATTTCGATGGCAGACATGACAGCTCGGATTTCGAAGAGATAAAGTCGCGCGCACACTCTTTAAGGCTCTGTCATAGCTCATAGTGTAAGATCGGTAAAATTGAGATTTTTTAAAGCAGTGTATCTATTAAATGGTGACATTATATTATGTACTAGATGATGCCCGCGTCTTCGTCCGCATGGATGAAGGTTGTTCGATTCCCGCGCGAACTCTTAAATTTTCCGTAACAAACAAAGTAACCTATATGTCCTTCCTCGGGATACAAACTATTCCTATAACAAATTTCATCAAAAGCGGTTGAACAGATGGGTGGAGAAAGCGAAGCAGACAGATAGACAGACACACTTTCGCATTTATCATATTATTATGGACGCTTGAAGAAATTGAGCAGTCGTTACCACATCTCAAAAAAAAATAAAATTTTAAAAATTCTCTTCATAGAAAAATCTTTAATCTACCTTAGTTTACCTTTTAAAGCAATTTTTCTCCTTATTTAAACTGATATTGAATAATATTTGCAACCAAGAAAATAACTCTACTTTTCATTCTTTACAGACTACCTCAACACACCAAAGACAGAATGCATAGGAGATCAGAAATGCACAGAAGAGTGAAGAATCCAGGCGTTGTAAGAAAGCTCTTCATAGAAGACTTTACAGATGAAGCCAGGTTTGATAACTTCGCGAACGCATACCAGGAGTCAATAAACCAGGAGAGAATAGAGAAATCTTTAAAATGGAACTTTGACTTTGCAAACGAAGTACCTTTAGAAGGCACGTACGAATGGTACCCTGCTAACACAGACACGGCTGATTGGATCGGAGTAAAATCCGAAGAGATCTCCGACAAAAACGAAGAGTCTTGCCTACCTATGAAATCGGAGAATGAGACCACACCAAGGAGTCGGGAAGATGAAGCTCTGCCTAATTTAAGGAAACGCAGAAGAAGTCCTGAAGTTGTCATACAGAAAGCGGTTCGACGTAAAATTAGTTTTGACTAAAATTTTCCAAGCAATAATTCCACTAGGTATCGTAGATTGGTTTAAAAAATTCCACTGTGCATCGAAATAATAGTAAATTTGATAATTGTAAACAATCGATGCTGATCTGGATGACACTTCTCCCTATCTAAATTTCGTGCGTTTCAAATAATTAAAAAAAAATATCAATCGAATATAACATTGAAAACTAAAAATAAAACTTTAAACTTTCTTTACTAAAATTATAGCAGCGATAAATTTTGGTTTTTAATACCATATTCGGTTCATACCTGATTTGTTAATATTTAAAAGACAAACATTGAAAACTTATTTGAGTGATATAGTCAGTTTCCCTCCAAGATCCTCCAAGAAAACCGTGGAATTTTCATAATTAAGGGATAATTTCAATAGTCAAACAAAATTTGAGCGATTTCGATATTTTATTCAAAACTATTTTAATTTAAAATTAATTCATCAGTCAAGTTCAAGTTTATTAGACGATTGAAAATTCAACCATTACAATTTAAATCGAAGATAAAAGTGCAATTATTATTTGCGAAGTAAAATATTTTTTACAATGTGCCAGATTTAGATAATTCTAGTTTTATAATAAAGTATTGTTTAGTTAAAACTTTAGATATAATTTTATTTTTAGTTAAGTCATTTTAACTTTGTAAATTTTTCAATTTGTGCATATATTTATTTCTAAACATCAAAAAGACTGCCTCATATTGAAATTCTTAGTCGTATTTGTATTTGATTTTTTGTAAATAATTTTTGTAATATTTAAGTTTTTAATTATTTTAATTTTGCCATTCCACTACGATCATTACAAATAAATTAGATAGTTAACGACACATAAAAAGTCACAGGTTATAATAGTAAGCGGTTAACTGACTAATTTTCACTAACATTTTTGTAAGAAACTAAATTACGAATCTCTTTTTAATCAGAAAATCGACTGCAACTTACGTAAATATTAAAGACAACACCGAAAAACTGGTTTTTATATCTGTGAGTCTGAAGTCTGTGAGTTTGAAAATTAAAATGAGAACATATAATTTCAAAACTGACTCAGGTTTGGACTTGTCTTGGTCTGGGCTTCAGGCGTGACTTAATACCAACCTGCGGGAAAAGTCACAAAAGTGGCATGGGATAAAAAAGACACTCTTTCCAGGCTATCCCGCTTCCATCTAGAATGCGTATCTTACCATATGGTCGGAGATCTCAGTGGACTATTATTGGTCATCAAATGCAGAAATAAGCTCTAAAATGGAGGCCCAAATTATTCCTACCGCAGTCGGATTTACTAAAATAAAATTCTAAAATCTAAATTATGATCTCTGCGTTCACAACACATAGTATTAATTTAGTTTTAGAAGGACGAATATGATCACCGATCGATTGTATTTTTTTAAATTTAAGTCATATTTTAGTGAGATTTAGTTTGTAAACTATTCCTGCTTGGAAACGTTTGAATAACGCTTTTTGGTTTCAGCTTTAAGGTTCGAGTATCTTTAGATTTTTTAAATAATTACATATTATTTTATGTATAAATGATTAACATTGATTTTAATATTTAACTATTGGATGCAAAAAAGCTATATGTTGGCCAAAGTGTATAATTTATTTTAAATCTACAAGTTGTTGGGTGCACATTTGTTCGGCCATTCTGTATTACATTTGCAACTAAAATTTAGATAAATAATTATGAAATCTAATTCTTGGCTAGCTTTCACAACCAAATTTTAGATTTAATAATTTATATCACTTATACTTACGTATAGCACTCGACAAAGTATATTATGCATTACATTTTAAATAAATAATATATGTGAATATATATGTTTAAACATTTCCATGCAGCATTTGTCAAACACTTCATTGTAACATAAATTCTTAATATTCTGATAAAGTCTAATAATAAGCTAACAATATTAAAGAGCCATACTAATTTAGTTTCTATTCACTCTTCGGTTTAAAAATACTTCAAATAACAAAAAATAATGAACGTACTTTGGAAAATATTGATTGTACTCGTACATTTTTAAAGCACGGGACGGATCGGACTGTAATTTTGTATACAGATAGCTATTAAGGGAGGCTAAAAAGGATTTTTGTAAATTCAACTCCTAAAGGGGTAAAATAAATGATACGAAAATCAATCTAATCTGAGTGAAGCAGCTGGAAAAAGCTAGTTATTTTATAAAAATAATGTATGTAGACCAACTTTTCCCGATGAGACGAAAAATAGTTCGGCGAGTCTTCGTGGAATGGACTTTTTATAAAAATAATTAAACAGTAATTCAATATTATGGCTGTAAAATACCGGAATAAAACGTTAATTAAGTTATTTTTGTGTTCCAAGTATTCATTGTACTCGATATTGTGACATGAGTAATTTGGCTATGCGTTACGCTGGGCCCTCCGTCGACCCTCACTGCAATGTGTGCTAACCTTAATTATAATGCAATGATTTTAATATTTTTATATGTTTTTGTACATTCAATGAGCAGCTGAATCCAAAGCCCCTGTAGGATTTATATAATACTAGCTGATATCCGCGACTTCATCCGCGTGGTTAAAGTTTTTTTTGATTCCCGCGGGAACTCCTTAATTTTCCGGGATAAAAAGTAGCCTATACCACTCTCTAGGACCTCAATTATACCCATGCCAAAAATCACGTCGATCCGTTGCTCCGTTGCGGCGTGATTAAAGGACAAACCAATAAACCTACAAACCAACAAACAAACACACTTTCGCATTTATAATATTAGTATGATCACTTTGAAATAGAATTATTTTAGTATTTTTTTGTTTTCTTTTTAATACTATGACGTACTTATTCCCGCGATGGAGTAAAACAAACTTTAATTTGTGTGTAAAGTCTCTCTTTAGTTTAGATTTATTTGTAACTTTAATTTAATAATTTATTGTAATTTGTGTTCGAAATAAATTATTGGTATTGATGGAAATATGGTTTTAATATCCCGTTTTAATAGCAAAATAGGTGATCAATCAGAAATCTACCTTTCTGTATTACAATTATCTTTATGTAATCTGTGAGACGAATTGGCATGATGACTGATTTTGAAAAATGGTCAGATTAAGTTCGGAAGTATCTACTATTTCGAAAAAATATCTTATTTCAGCAGAAAAATAAGGTTTGGTAGATAAAATTGGCATTTGAAATTTAAAACTCACGCCAAAACGCTCGCGAGTGTCATGGCGTCGTTTGTGACGTCACTATTGTTTTTACCGATGTACTCTGTGCAGTGTGCAGTAAACAATAGTGTGATTGTCAAAGCTCGAAAACAAACAATTGTGACGTCATTCGCTTTTCGGTGTTAAATCCACGATGGTGGATTACTGTATTTTATAGTTTTATTTTATCAAAATAAATAGCAATCTCACTCGAAATAGAAAAATAAATACGTTTTTTATAATTTATGAATCCTATTTCATTAGTTAAATTCATAATTTCATTGATTGTTGGTTACTGTCATCTACTATTCTCAATTCTAAGGTGCTAACCATCCAGTGGCCGGTTTGTCTCACCAACGTAACACCCTCAGTAAGTACTTATACTCTTCCTAGATTATGCCTGCGACTTCGTCCGCGTTAAAAAGGTTTATATTATTCCCGCGGGAACTCCGGGATAAAAAGTAGCCTATGTCCATCCACGGGATTTCCGGGATAAATCGTAAAAAATAGCCTATGTCCATCCCCGGGACTAAACTAAACTCTATGGCAAATTTCATCAAAATAGGTTGACAAGATGGGCCGTTAAGCGTAGCCGACAGACAGACATATGGACAGACAGACATACATATTTATAATATTATAGTATAGACTAGGCTTACATCGCTGCTGTTCCTAAATAACTACCAAATTCATCCTTATGAGTTATTGACTATTTATGGGAGTATTTAGCACGAATTTAACAGTTTTCGTTCGAACCTTGCAATCCCGTGGGAACAGGTTCGAGCCCAGGCGATGTAATCTGAGCGTCACGGGCCACGACCACTGAGCATGTGGCGCACTAGCCCTATAGAGTTTCAGTGCGAATAACTGCAAGGTTTATTCTTTTTTATCCACTACAAGTTAGCCCTTGACTACGATATCACCTGATGGTAAGTGACGATGTAGTCTAAGATGGTAGTGGGCTAACCTGTTAAGGGCATGGCATTTATATTAAACCTATACCTACCCCTAATCGGTTTCTACACGGCATCTTACCGGAACTTCTTTGCCGGTAAGGTGGTTACTAGCCACGGCCGAAGCCTCCCACCAGGCCAGACCAGGGAAAATTCAGAAATTATAAATTCCTAAATTGGCCCTGCCGGGGATCGAACTCGGGACCTCCGCACGTTAAGACAACAGCGCTACACACTGCGCCACGGAGGTCGTCAATATGATTTTGAATAAGAAAGCACTTAACTGACTTATATAATAACAAATGCCCGGGACTTCGTCCGTATGGAATAGTTTTTCGGTTTAATTCTAATTAATTTTAGTTTACTCTTTAATTTTCCGGAATAAAAATTATGCCTATGTGCTATTCCAGACTATAATCTATCTCTGTGCCAAATTTCATCCAGATCCATTCAGCTGTTCTGGCGTGATTGAGTAACACACATCCAACCATACATCTATCTATACATCCATTCATACAAGCTTTCGTTGAAGTTGCCGCGGGAACCATAAAACCTCATAACCAACCACGCGGGCATCAGCTAGTTTACAATATAAGTAAGTCATTGCTTGTGGCGTTGTTCTAAGCCGTGTAACAGCCAGTGGGTGTGGACCTTTACACAAATCATATTAAAATGTACGATATGTTGATTCAACAAATGTTCCGTTTCCGGGCACGTATCCGGGCCGGGCGGGCCCCGCGGCAATTGCGGCTAATAAAATGTTTATTATAATCAATTGCCACTATTTCCCACCCGGGATTCCGGCGCGGGATTCTGCATAAGTGATTTAATTAGAGTGTGAAAAATTTACGGTAAAAGTCGGTTGACGGACGATAGTTTTACGTGATAACTAGAAGCTCTCGAAGAAGCTCGAGTGGCGGCGTTCCAGCAGCAGAAGAGATATAAATGTGTCACAAGTAGTGTCCGACCGAAACTGGTTTTTACGACCGAAACCGAAACCGAAACCGAATTTTGGCAACAGTCTCAGTTTCGGCCAAAACCGAAACCGAAACCGAAACTTCAAATTCAAATGTTTTTTTTATTCAAATAAACTTTTATAAGTACTTTTGAATCGTCGAGTGAATCTACCACTGGTTGCGAATGTCATCTCTATTGTCAAAAGGATCATGTTTTGAGGGAAAAATAAAGAAAACGTTATTTTAATCATTCAGTCATTATTATTTTATCTTTAAACCACACTATGCAGTCTTCTTAATAAAACTTACCAAATTCAAAATAAATCACACGAAAACTCACAACAAACAAAACAAACTGCAAACACAATCCAGTCACGACATGACCAGGGACGCGGAGAAACGTCTTCGTCACTTACTCGCTTGGATGGAATTTAACGCGCCGAACATGACCGATCACAGCGCGAGAACTCCCGAATGCAGTTACGGTTTCGGTCGTAGTTTCGTCAGGTTTTCCGCCGCAACCGAAACTAAACCGAAACTCGTTTTTTTGCCGAAATTCGACAGAAATCGAAACCGAAACCGAAGTTTCGGTCGTACCATAAGCAATGTATTTTTAGTAAAATTATACAGTACAGACTTCGTCCGCGTGGATTAGGATTTTTTGATTCCCGCGGGAACTCTTTAGTTTTCCGCGATAAAAATGCCTATGTCCTTCCCCGGGATACAACCTATCCAAGTACCAAATTTCATCAAAACCGGTTGAGTGGTTGGGCCGTCAAAGCGTAGCAGACAGACAGACACACTTTCGCATTTATTAGTACCTATGGATTGTTAAAAATCCACATTTTATTAAGCTACTACTGATGCCTCAATCAAGGATAATCCTTGATTTTTCACGCTGGCGTGGTGGACTATGGCCTTCACATTACGAGAGGAGATTCGTGCTCAGTAGTGAGCCGCCAATGGATTGATTGATAACAGAGACCACAATTAATTAAATAGTAGGTACTTATTTCGTAACTAAGACACGGATTTAAGTAAGTATTTGCTTAATTAATAGTAGGTACTTGGTAAGTATAATACAAATAAAAGTAAGATACAAATGTGGATAAGAACACCAGGTGGCCAGGTGCTATATTGCATAATACGTTTTATCTATCCCTCTTTCTAGAGCAATACTTCCTAGACAAGATAAAGCCCGGATATTCCTAGACAGATACCTAAATTGCCTACTTATGTAGTTATCTATGCGGTATTTGATAATGCAGTTATGGCAAAATGCCTGCGACTTCGCCCGAGTGAAGTAAGGTTTTTCAAGAATCCTATGATTTTCTGGGAATACCATAGGTATACGAACGTTTTCGGGATGTCTGTCTGTGAATCTTCAAAATTTATTCAATAGACAATGACAGGTAGGTAGACAACCGAAGTACTGCTACTAAAGGAAGCTCAAGTCTCCTTTTAGAATAGGAAGAGTTTAGATTAGCCCATAATCCGCAAGACGCGGATTAGCATGCTTCAGATACGTGTGCGAACATAACGGAAATTTCTCAGGCAATCAAGTAAACGTAGCAAATGTTTTTGTTCCACATTTCAACGCTTTTCTGGCGACAGTGTTTCCTCCAAACACAGACCATACAACTACCTACTCGGTGCCTCCCAAGTATGACTTGAGTACCTACCTTCAAGGCAAGAGTGAAAAGACAGGCGCGCTCTAACCTAGACCTCATCAGTGCTTTACATAAGCATAATTGTCGTCAAGCGCAAGCCTGTCTTGCAATTAAATAAATAAATAAATAAAAGTTTATTGACCAGCACTACAATTCAATAACTAAACTTATACAAATAAAAAAAACGCATGTGTTTGGTCTTCGATAAAGCAATTAATAAACTTATAGTCTCACAAACTTATCTGACTCGATGCCCAAAATTGGGACTCATTTTTATACCTGTGAAGTTTTTGTTTTTATTTTATTTTCATACATTTTAGCGACGCTGTCACCGGGTCAGATAAGTTTTTGGGACCAAAATCAAATGTTAAAACGCACATAAATGCGAAAAGTTAGATTCGTAACATAGCTGAGAGAAGAATTCCAGGATTCGAAGGTCAAACCGTCCTAATAATATAGGCTATCAACGCTTTACTAACCTTTCCCAATCTACCGTTATAGAAACTAGGCCAAGCATCGTAATCTAGCGTCAAATCATTTCTCATTCAAATTATGTGTACCATCTCTTCACTTTCATTGCGAAACGTTTCCTACAGGGTCAAAAGCATACAATAGGAAACGTCAGAAGTGGCATCTCATGCATAGTAATGAAGGGGAAATCCTGGATACGCTTCGCTACCCGGGACAAATCTTCCGATAGGGATAACAAAGTGTTTGATGGGTTTGATTCCCTTTTTTTTGGCGAGGGTGTAACGTAGTTGTGCTGGTCGACTTATTTTCCACTTCACTTTATATAAGTCGAACTTCCTGGAATACTGCTGAGCGCTGTGGGCACACAGATGGAGGTCGTGGGTTCGATCCCCGGCTATTTGGAAATTTACAATTTCAGATTTTTTCTGGTCTGGACCGGTGCTAGGCTTCAATATATCACAGCAAATTATTTTTTTCGAAAGAGCAACCACCGAATTTCTTGCTGGTTCTACTCGGTAGGAACGGCATTCCGAACCAGTGGTAGATTCACTCGACGGTTCATAACTATTTGTAAACGTTTATTTGAATAAAATACATTACAGTTTGAGTAAACGGCTTAAGTATTTTCATCTAATTAAAAATAACCTGTCATTGATAAAAAAATACACGATATCCCTCCACATAATCACATTCTTGAATATTAATTTAACTTATATGTGTATATAGTTTTTATATTATATATTAAATTGTATTTTACATTATTTTTATGTATTTTTTGCTATGTATTTGACTTAAATTTCTTATTCAAGCCATTTACTAAATTGCATAATAAATTATCATACTTCACTTTATTACCTACTACCTAATATATTTCTTCTTACCCCAACTTTTCTCTTTATACTTATTGTACGCACTGTGATTTCAACCCTGTCCCCACTACCAAAGGTTAACTGGAAGAGAATACCTCTAGGTATTAAGTTCGCCTTTGTGCATTGTAGTTTTATTATGTGCAATAAAGAATTTAAAACAAAACAAACAAACATATCCTGGAAACGGACGTCCGCAAAAGTCGAAACTTAAAGCACTTTTAAGGCATCGCCGGCATGTGCTAAACTTGACTAGAAACCTATAACAGGTCTTATTATGAAACCTGAGAAATGCAGTTTCCTCCTAACCATCTGTTACTTGGTATACGCATCCGAGCTTCCTTCCGTATAAGGCTAGAGACAGACCTAGAGGAATCCTGCGAGAAAAAACGACCTAAGTATAAACTTTTTCTTCGGCGTCTTGTCTGGGCAGATAATATGAACAATTACCTTTTTTTATCCAGAAGTTAGCCCTTGACTGCGATCTCACCTAATGGTAAGTGATGATGCAATCTAAGATGGTAGCGGGCTAACTTGTTAGGGGCACCTATTTTGTTTCTACACGACATTGTACCGGAACGCTAAATTGCTTGGCAGCACGTCTTTGCCGTTTGCGTGGTAACTAGCCACAGCCGAAGCTTCCCACCAGGCCAGACCAGGTAAAATTCAGAAATTATAAATTCAAAAATTGACCCTGCCGGGTATCGAACCCGGGACCTCCGCACGTTAAGACAACAGCGCTCACACTGCGCTACGGAGGTCGTCAAACAGTTACTTAGTCCTACCTACTGATACTCAGGTACCTAGGGTACCGAGTCTTCCAACAGTTTTTTTAAGTCTTCTCTAAATCGAACACCTGTTCAGTATTACCTAAAGTGTATCTTCCGAATTTCAAGTCTGTATGCTTTATAGTTCCTGAGATATCGTGTTGAATCAGTGAGTGACCTTTCGCTTTTATATAATATATAGATGCGAAAGTGTGTTTGTTTTTCCTTCGATCGCAATGGATCGTTGTGACTCAAACATTTTTAAAAGGATATACCAAATTAAAAACCGTGTTATTTGCTGTATAGCCACGTGGAAGGACAGTTTTTCGGGGGTAAGAAGTATACCCCGGAAAAACAGTCTTCCCACGTGATTTTGGAACCTAAACCCAAGACCCATTTCTGTATCCCGGTGAAGGACATAATTAGACCACTTTTTTTATATGTTTAGCCAGAAAACGAGCAGGCGGGTCACCTGATTACCGCCGCCAGATTTGCAGCATCAGAGGAACCGCCAATGCGTTGCTGGCTTTTGAGATATTTGTTTATCCGCCTTTTGAAGAGCCCCATATTATAATCATGAGGGAATACAGAAGATGGAAGCTGAAGCTACTTTTTATCCCTGAAAATGAAGGATTAAAATTCGAAGTCGTGAGGATCAGCTGGTCTAGTAATAAAAAGTGATACCACCATGCCCAAACCTTTCACTTTAATTTGGTACAGTAATCCGTTATCAATTTACTCTATACCACCCTAAATCAATTGAGCTGGGTCCTAATTGGGCACTTTACGTTGCCCGGACAGATCCGAAGGGCGCGTCAATGTAAAACGAATAAAAATTTATTTTATTGCACATTTTAGTGAACCCAGATTACTGGACGATCGTTGATGCTGGTGCGTCGTTAGTCGGAAACACTTTAATATTTCTCATTAGGGTTCCGTACCAAAATAATTAAATGGGAACCGTTGTGATGTAACTTTGATCCGTGTGTCAAAGGTTTCGTAAAGATCATTTACGAAATTCACCATCCAGATCAACCTGACAACATATGCTGGCTGGTATGTACTAATAAAATAGAGCCTTATCTCCCAGTCGACCTTAGGAAGGTGTGAAAAGGCGTACTCGAAAGCAATCATCAGAAGAAAATCGATATTCAAAAAACAAATAAAATAGATATTGCATCGGAATTTTTGTAAAGAAAACAAAGAGATAAAAATATAAAAGTCAATATCGGTTCAGATTTGACTTAATTATTCGTCATATATAACGCCGCATCGTGCTGGAACGATAAATCGCTGAGCGGCACCTCATTCCCGGTAGGATGGAAACTAGCGACGGCCGAAGCCTCCCATTTGTCCAGATTAAACTTAATTTTGACTAGATGCAGTCCTGTGGTCCTGTACAAATAAACGGGCAAAGAATTTATTATCATTTGAAAAATAAAACTTAAAGCATCTCTCCATAATATCATCAATGGTCCACTGTCCATCAATCCACATCCATCATGTGCACCCTTCACAATAATCATTAATAACCCAATTGTGCTCTACAGGGTAAGCGTAAAGGGGTAAGTCGATTTGACGCGGCTGTGGGGTAAATTATCTCAAATGTGTGACCAGGGATGACCTTTAGCAAGAGGTTATAGATTTTCGTTGCTTAATTATTTCTTGCCGACATTTTTTTTTACCCCAAAAAGGTATTTTGTATGTATTGTAAATTGTAATGGCATTTCAAGCCGACATTTTTTAACCTTAATTTATAAGGTTACTAGATGATGCCCGCAACTTCGTTCGCGTGGATTAAGGTTTTTGATTCCCGCGGGGACTCTTGAATTTTCCGGGATAAAAAGTAGCCTATGTCCTTCCACAGGATACAACCTACCAAACGTCATCTGAATCGGTTAAAGAGGTGGGACGTGAAAGCGTAGCAGACAGACAAACAGATAGACAGACACACGTACGCATTCATAATATTTATTAGTATGGAAGTATGGATTTTTTGATGTATTGTAATGAGTTATAACTTCAACCCCAATTAGTTGACCCAGCTCACTACTGACCACTTTGTTTTACTGAATCGTGTGCATCTAAGTTGTCAATAATATGAGCTATGTTACTTACTAAGCTTGTCTATTTAACTCTACAAAGCATGTCACTAACTTACTTCGATTTCCATATCCTGGCATCAAGATACGCACACATACGGTAAGTGCGTATCAATAGGGTTGGCAATAGGTCATAATTAAAAAAATTATAAAACACGACTGCCCTGCCAAGAAACGAACTAAAAAGTTATAAATCTAAATTAATCTAGTTAAATTAGAATCTTATTCACATTTTTATTAAATTATATTTTTTTGTGAATCACTAGATATTGAACTACAGTGTTTTATATTTTTGGAATTTACTCATCATTTTCTAGATGATGATTATATACTTAGTTAATCTTATTTTTGATTTTTTTTTCAACTTTAGTCTTTAATGCGGGACCATGGTCACCCCATCATTTTTTTTTAATTTTACTGGCCTATGTCACCCGGAATAAACTAGGGATTCTAACGAAACCTCATTTATCAAAATCGGTTCAGGTGTATAGAAGTTATGGTGGAATATACATACTCACATACATACATACATGAACCCTGAAAACAATATACTCCTTTTTTCAGGCAATCGTATAAAAATTCAAATTCACATGATTTTTTATTCAGTTAAACTTTTTCAAGTGCTTTTGAATCGTCAAATGAATCCAACCACTAGAATGCCAAGGTGAACTGGCAAATAGTTGTTATTAATTTCACAGATTTTGAAGAGAGGTACAAACATGCAATCCGGGGAAGGGCATGGAACCTACTTGATATCGCCAATTCTCTGCTAGCTACTTGATATCTCGTTTTTTTTAATTTAAATTTTATCATATTCCAGTCCTTGGACAGCCAAGCGCACAAACGCAACTATCCTGTCACAGCTAGGTGTAAAAACGCGACTTTCCTCCATGTTACCAACGCCTGCACTCTTACTTCGGTCACATCATGCGACGAGGGAACGACAGCTTAGAAAGGCTTATAGTGACGGGCAACACCGAGGGCAAAAGATCGAGAGGCCCGTCACCAACCAGATGATCAGACCAGCTGAGAGATTCTCAGTGCAAATATCACACCATTGCAAGATTGGCCTCCGATAGAACCCGATGGAAAAATTTAATCCGCACAAGGTTGCAAAATCCTCTGGACCACGATCTTCAGCAATGAAGCAACGACTTGAGAGAGAGATATTCCACTATAGGTTAGATCTGACGGCCAGCGTAAGTATAGCCTAAACCAGAGAAAATTCAGAAATGATTTGTTCCCAAACTGTTCCAAACTGTTGTTACTACGGTGTAGAATAGAATATAATATAATTTATTTTGCGACAAGAAAAAAGGCCGTTCCACTCTTATACGAATATTTTCCTGTTAATGGTACACCATTTAGTGTGTTTTCACTCAAAGGTCGTCTTGCTCAACCATAAACAGATTTAGCATGATGCTGGCTGGTTTTTTAACGACTTTCAAACAGGAGGAGGTTTTTAATTTGGTGCGATTCTTTTCAATTAAATTTAAACTGATTTCTCTGAAATATACGATCAATTAGGTTTATTTCAACAACTAATTTTTTTAAAACCACTTTCAACTATTCAACTTAAAACTTTAATTCAGGTAAAGCTCTAGCAACCCTGAGTAGGATACAGAGGAGGTTTTCAATTTGGTGCGATTTTTTTCAATATTAGTATTTAAACCGATTTCTCCGAAATATCCGATCGATTAGGTTTTAATCAACATCTTAATTTTTAAAACCACTTTCAACTATTCAACTTAAAACTTTAATTCAGGTAAAGTTCTAGCAACCCTCACTACTATACACTATCCAGATGGCATGCAATTTGACACCGTGGCGTGATGCCAAGGCTTTTTGTACAGGTTTTTGTGCAACCATTTGGTTTTCGCCATGATTTATGGTACTGCGGATTGAGGAGGGTTTTTGTGGTCGCGGTTTTTGGGTGAAAAATTGTAATGGTCTATCCGTAATCCGTATTCATAGGTAACATTTCTGGAGTTTGAAATCTAAGCAAATGTTGGGGCTCTGGATGTTTTATCTTAAATTATGTATCTCTGTAGAATGAACAGTCCCAGTATTTTAGTAACATTGAGAAAAATAAGTAGATTACTTATTATGTCCGTATGTATGCCTCAGAATTAAAGCTTAAATAGCACTTAAAGACGTTCAGATTATTAGACAGTGAGGTATAAGGTAGGTACAAGCGTGCGCTAGTACATGATATTACTTCAATATTGATAAGTAAAGGTTTTGGTATCGTCGAATAACGATAGCTTTGTTGTTGAGACGCCCAGCTTCCTATTCGGGTGATTGGAGGTTCGACCCCCGGAACCTTTATAGTTTCTAAATGATAAAAAGTAAATGATAAAGGATTTACTAATTTCACGTAGGACAACTTGTGTCACTTATGATACATCAAGACTCTACCACCGATTCCGAACGTGTTCTACTGAGAAGAACTGGCAAGAAATTCAGCAGTTGCTCATTTTCACCAAGTGCGTCCGTCTGTCCGTCTGTTTGTCTGCGACCTGGCTCAGAGGTCCTTAGTACTAGAAATATGTTATTTGGCATTTGTATGGCGGGAAGCGAGTGGATGAGGAAGGCAGAAGACCGTGTTTGGTGACGCACTCTCGAAAAGCACACAGGCAAGATGCATACTGGCTGATGGATGGATGGATGGATGGATGGATGGATAAGTACATATTAATCACGCCGCCAAAGTAGCAAAATAAAATTTTGAAAAATATTTTTTTAGAGTATCTATATTTTTTTAGGGTAGGTAGGTACCCTAAAAATATATTTTTACCTGTTTATCTATATAGTTGTATAGTATATTGTCCCCACACTTACAGGTATATACCTGTGTATACCTGTAAGTATGGGGATGAATGTTTTTCATGTCTATCCCCCGGATATTTATTTGCAGTCTGCAAGTTTGGATCATCTGCTCTGCTCTATCTATTTTATCGCAAAATTTCCTAGACACATTTTTTACCAATAAAACGATACCCCTATAACACTATCAAGACAATAGCTCATAATAGTCAAATTGTGAGATAATGTACCCCTATACATAACACTGTGAAGAGGACTCGAACCCACTCTACTTGCGGTTGTGGTAAAAAAGGGCTGTGATTTTATTGATTAAACTAATTCATTTAAGTTGAGATAAACCAAGCGGGTATGTGGGCACTTCACTTGCGATGTAATGTTTCAATTCTTGAGTTTTCTCACGATGTGGGGTGGCTACAAGGGGTTATGAATAGTTATGTTAACATTTTCGTATGACTATAATTGTTTTTAGGATTACGTCGACGTCGATATATAATCCATACTAATATTATAAATGCGAAAATATTATAAATACTTACTCATAGGTTTAAAATAACCACAGTAGTTTCAAAAATTATAAATTTTGCCGCGAAAAAATTTAAAATGAATGGACTATAGCAGGCCAACAAACATCTAAATTCACGGGCACGAACTACGAAGTCACGGGCATCATCTAGTTCAATATATTCAAAGATAATAATAATTGGAGGAAGGAATAGAAGGAACAATTCAGATCCCAAAAACAGTTTTTGTCTGTCTAGCTAGGGGATAATTTTTTTTGTTTATTTTCAAAGGTTACCTATAGGTATCTTAATAAAAAAATATATTGCTGTTCGTTAGCCTCGCTAGTTATTTGTGTGCGTACGAGTAAGTCCCAGGATGGTTTATATTCACAATTGGACCCGGTAGTGGGTTCTAGGTACAGGGCAGGACAACATCTGCTGGGCCCACTTATATATTATTTTATATTTATTCGGTTACAAAGAAGTTTTAAAGTAACCCTATAGGTACAACGTATACCTTCACTAAGATTTCAGATTAAATCCAAGCAAAGCCGGGATAGATCAGTTAGTTTTATGAAATACTAGATGATGCCCGTGACTTCGTCCGCGTGGAGGGTATTCACGTGGGAACTCTTCAATTTTTCGGGATAAAAAGTAGCCTGTCCTTCCCTAAACTATCTCTGTATCAAATTTCATCAAATTGGTTAAGTAGTTAAGTGAAAGCGTAGCAGACAGACAGACAGACCCAGTTTCGCATTTTTTATACTTTTAGAGGTCTGTTACAAATACTTTTGCGGACCAAAACATCACTCGAGTTTCAAGTGGTGACGGAGTTGTGATTTGTAATAATTCCCTCGCCACGGGACGCCATCTTGTAATTTTGTGTAATTATTTATAACTTTTTTAATAATTGGTTTGTTGTTACACACATCTGCCGATTAATATTAATGATAGAGCTTAAAAAGCCATTACTCATAGCATAAAGCACATGGCTATAGATTTCGCTTGATAAGGGGTTAAAATTTAATTGTTGGTAGACGTAAATAAGCCGCTCAGAGAGCTATGGAGAGGGGTATGTTAGGAGTTTCTCTTAAGGACAAGATCATAAGTGAAGAGATCCGTAAGAGAACCAGGGACACTGACATAGCCCAAACCATTAGCAAGCTGAAGTGGCAGTGGGCAGGTCATCCCTGTCAAAGAAGCGATGGCCGTACAATTAATCGTAGTGTGGGGCGCCCTACAACACGATGTACCGACGATATTTATTTAAAAAGAGCAACCACCGAGTTTCCTGCTGGTTCTTCTCGGTAGGAATGTCATTCCGAACCAGTGGGAGATTCACTCGACGATTCAAAAGTACTTGTAAAAATTTATTTGAATAAAAAACATTTGAAAACATTTGAATTTGAATTGAATTTGAATATTAAGAGGGTGGTGGGAAGTGGCTGGATGAGGAAGGCTGAGGACCGGATGTGGTTGCGTTCTTTAGGAAAGGCTTATGTACAGCAATGGACGTTCGCAGGCTGAGATGATGATGATGATGATGATGATGAGACGTAAGTAATTTAGCTACTGTGTATATGAATCATGAACATTATAAAACTATAAACTGTTTCCCTGTGTTGCATTCCTTGGCAGTAGGCAGGTCGTTTTCTCTGTGTAACATTATTACAGTAGGTATAAGTAGATCTAAGATGTCAATTAATAATAATTTGGTTCTAGAGCCGAATTTATGCAGCTTTACCTATATTGATTTGGCTACTGGGGCCATACTGCCAACGCGCAAAGCATTACTTAAGCAATATTACTCATAATGGCAGTTTTATTTCACGTACCTTGACGTCCCTGATATAAGGATTATAATTCTAACACACGAACAACGTGCTGTGCAGTTTTAATAACAATATTTAAACGGCACGGATTTAAGCGTTGGTAGTAGGTATGCCCCCTTTTCGTCATCATTATCATTTTAACCATCTGCTAACTCAATCATTTTTATGAAAACTTACGGAATTAAATTGTTAGATCCTGCCACCCACGACTGTGTAAGGAAATCGTAATCGTTTGTCAAACGGACAATTCGACCTGTTTATGGAGTTCATGGATGTCAAAAAGCATGTACGAACTCCTTAAACAGTTCGAGTAATACGTTTTATATTTAAGCTGCCAAATGATTACGATTTGCATACATCACCGTAAAATTGCAAAAACCGTTAGATTGTAATCTAACTAGCGAAATTGTAAACTGTCGACAAATAAACGCATTATCTTTCGGTAGATTGTAATCTGTTAGGAATATCATCCCGATAAAACCTAACTACCTGATTCTTTATGTCGAACGCTAACCTAACCTACAAGAAAGAGACAAGAAAACGTAAATACAATTCAGAATATTTCAAAAATTTACACTCACAACATTGAACGGTTCACAACCTGTCGACAGTTTACAATTTCGTTACTTAAGTAGATTACAATCTAACGGTTTTTGCAATCTTACGGTGACACAGACAATTGGGCCTCTGATTATTAAAAAAACAAATCGTGCATTGCAATAAATTACTACGCTACGTTACTTATCACAGCTATCAATTCAACAAGACAATGTGTATGTCTGTATGCATAAATTAAAACTGTTAGACTTCAGTGCGACACCTCTGTGGGATAGCGGTAGAGTAAACAACGGGCACGTTCCAAACGTTAAGGGGAAGACCTACTCATTCGTCATAGCTTGTCTTTTTAACCGCTGATGGAAAAAGAGGGGTGTTAAAAGTATAATTTCTGCATATAATTATCTGTGTCTGTCTGTCATCGTAGCTCTCAAACGCCAGAACCGATTTTGATATAGTATTTTTTTTGTTTAGAAATGTGACTTAATCGAGACTCGAGTGTGTTCTTAGCTCTTTTCTACTTGTATGAAATTGGTATCCTGTTACTTCAATATGTCTGGAATGGTAAGGTATGGTTTTTAAATTTTAAAATTATTCTTGCTGATAGCAATATTGTGACGATCGAAATCATCCCTTTCAATCCAAAGCTTTAGTTTTACCAAAACGCTTCATAGAAAAAGCTGCAGTGATCATTAAAATTTAATGTACCTCTTACAATCCCATTTGCTGAAATTGAAAGCCTTTATGATCTTCCTGCAACGACATTGGATTTTAACCTATAGCGATAGAGTGTAAGCCAACGAGCACCCCTATTCTATAGCCATTGAGTTAGCCACTGAGTTAGAGAATTGGAGGCTGAGGCTGAGGATTTGTTGCAATCATTTTACATACTGTCATCATGGAACGCTGTGTTGACAGAGTTATTTACTTCTCACGATCGCATTGAACTTACGATTCTCTTTATACTGTCGTAGTTTATAAGCACCTGCAACCATTTTTCCTGTAAATTCTGTATCCTATTACTTGAAGACCGCGCCTTCGTCCGCGTGGATAGAGGCTTTTTTGTTAAAAGTTTAGTTTTGGATAAAAAGTAGCCAATGTGTTATTCCAGACTATCTGTGCCAAATATAATCCAAATCCATTCAACCATTCTGGCG
The DNA here is from genome assembly GCA_964035005.1 of Erebia palarica. Taxonomy (NCBI): domain Eukaryota; kingdom Metazoa; phylum Arthropoda; class Insecta; order Lepidoptera; family Nymphalidae; genus Erebia; species Erebia palarica. The sequence continues at coordinate 17,756,412 of OZ035995.1, forward strand.
TGACTGAGTACCAAATCCAATCCATGCATCCAAACTTTCGCATTTATAATATTAGTATAGATAAAGTTACTTAAATCCAAATCAAAAATTTGCGGAACCGGCAGGATTTTGCGGATCCGCATAATTTTTATATGTATTTGAGTAAGCTTAGAAACTTTCCTCGTGTGATAAGCACTGTAATAAAATTATAAAAATTAGTTGACCGAGCGAAGCGAAGGTCTCTGAGTCTACTTGCACTTGTCCATCCATCCGTCTGTCAGAGCCTTATAACTTCTGAATTACTGAACTTTATTACTTCAAATTTAAGTATAATATGTAAACCGATGGCCTCCAGCTGAATATGGCTTAAAAAGTTATAAAAATCTTTAATTCAGGGGGGCTCTCATAGAAGCGAATGCGAAGTAAAATTTTATTTCGTACCACTTGCTCAAAAAAGTGACATTCTATGCCACGAAAAGCGAACATAACTATAGTCATTTTTAATCTGTTAAAAACAGGGAAAGAAAATTGTACTGAATTTCATTCATCCTCTAGGGGGAGAATGTGATTTAAATTTGGAATACTTACCGAAATTTATACTGAACTACATCTGTGTTAACACCATTGAGTTTGTATATAAAGCATTATACATCTCTTTGAAAAAGGGATACGAATTTATTATGCAGTTATGATTATTAAATAAAATTACGAAAACCGACGAGGCCGTATGAGCTTGATGCCTTTGCTTTTCCGACAGAAAAATATTATCAAAATTGTAACTCTCTCTATCAATAATTGGACCAATGTTTCGAATGTTAACTTTTACTTTTAATCGTCATTATTTTTAATACATGCTTATCTCATATTATTATTGTGTTAATTTTTCGCAAATGGTACGAAAAGTAGAGTATTTTCCTCGGTGATAAAGCTGTCTTAGTCTTGGGTGAACTTAAATCCCTCGCTACACTCAGGACTCGTCTTAAATCCCTCGCTTCGCTCGGGAGTAAACCTCGAGTCCTTCGTTACGCTCGCGATTTAAATCGTCACCCGCGACAGAAGGCACTGCTTTATCCCGTTGGTTAATAATCTACTATTCCCCCTTATTTTTATAACTCTTTATCTCTTTTGCGTCAAATGTTAAAAGTTAATTATTACAATATATAGTTAAAAGTATCTTATGGATACCGCGAGGTCTCTGTTTAGTCTAGTTAGGGTGAACCACTAGTACGGATAGATTTTGTTCGTCAATTGGCTCTTCGCCTTAACAGAATATTTGTCATTCGGCGCGTGCGCATCGCACAGAGGGCGCTGATAGCATCGCGCATCTGCCGCCGCACGGCTCACCCCCATCGGAGTGAGATAACGGAATTACTACTAATTGTCTCTCTATCTACTCGGAGTGGTTACGCTTGACTGTCCACTGATAGTCAACATAAACTGTTACAAGCGCGTGGAATAGAATAGAATATAATTTAACGAATTAAAAAATACGACTGCCCTGCCATATTATTTTTGGAGTTCACCTGGAGTAGTTCTCCAGCTGAAAATCAGCGCTGAATTCTGTTGTAATTAATTATTGCAAGGCATTCTGCATTATGCTGACCTGATGCCTTTTTATACCTAAAGTTGAAGAAAATATTCGAAAATACGATTCTATTTATCATCTAGAAAATGATGAGTAGATTCCAAAAACCAACACTATAGTTTAATATCCAGTGATTCACAAAAAAATATCATGTAATAACAAGTGAAATTAATTAAACGAATTAAAAAATACGACTGCCCTGCCATATTATTTTTGCAGTTAACCTCCATAAGAAGCGATTTGCATATATATAGCCTTTGGAATCTTATTCACATTTTTATTAATTAAATGATATTTTTTTGTGAATCACTGAATATTGGACTATAGTGTTATATATTTTTGGAATCTACTCATCATTTTCTAGATGATGATTATATAGTTGATCTTATTTTCGAATATTTTTTTTCAACTTTAGTCTTTAATGCGGTATCATGGTCACCCCATCAATTTTTTTTTAAATTTTACTAGCCTATGTCACCCGGAATAAGCTAGAGATTCTAACGATACCTTATTTATCAAAATCGGTTCAGGCTTATAGAAGTTTTGGTGGAATATACAAACTCACATACATACATACATGAACCCTGAAAACAATATACTATATATAATAATAATATAATAACAATATATATATTTTCAGGTAGTCGTATAAAAATAGAATACAATAGAATAATTTATTTGCAAGAATGTGGTACAATTATTAGGTCTTAAAATTATTTTGCGCTGACACAAATCGCTTCATTAGTGTGCAAATCCATATGTATATATAAAAATCAATTGCTGTTCGTTTGTCTCGCTAAAACTCGAGAACTGCTGGGCAGATTTAGCTGATTTTGGTTTTGAAATGTTTGTCGTAGTCCAGGGAAGGTTTAAACGGTGAGAAAATATGTAAAAATTGCGCGGAAGATAGGGCAGGGCAACGTCTGCCGGGCCCACTAGTTTTAAAATAAAATTCATTCAAATAAAATTAATAAATATTGCAATGTCAATAGCTAAGTCATATACTCATTCAAACTATAGTGGTTTAAATGTCTACAAAATTTTAAGGTCTGTCTGTTGTTGTACATGTCTGTTGCCTCTAAGCAAAGAAAGAAAAACTATTTATTCTCATCATTGTGCCACACATTACAATACATTTAATTTTGGACGTAAGGGCGCCATTAAGGATGCATCATGGGTCATTGCATGGTGTTTTAATAATATATGATAATATTAATTACTAGATTAGCACTCTGCGAGATACACTTTATTATAATATGCTCGAAATTTGTAATTTGTAATGAAGCGAAAAGATTTGTACACCACACTGTGGTAGAATACATGATACCTTCTGTAATACTAACATCTTACCTACTTACTGTATTCACAAATATATTAATTTGAATTGATATGATTTGACCTTAAAGTAAATGTTACCCCAGTACCTCCCGTACTTAGCATTAAACTCATGGTCAAGTCCTAGAATCACCTTGATAACGCTTGTTGAGCACAACTTGAGAACTGGGTCTTACATGTCGGTTATCTTTTGAAATTTTATTTTCATTTTATTTAACTGGTTTAACGGCTCTGTTATCTTTTATAAACAGTAGCTTTTCCCGCGACTTAGAATAGATTCAAGGACTCCGAAATATAAACATCGGCTGCATTTATGGTATTAAAAAAAAGTAGTTCGAACCATAGACAATGCCCTAGCTCCTCTATAATAAAAAATAATGATACACAGTAAATAAATAACCTAATTTCCTCTAATGCCAGGGTCCATTTGTGTATTAAAGGTATGATTGGTTGGTAAATTGTGGGCATTGTATGCAGATGTGGGGTGCGCCGTGTTATTTGAACATTTAACTTGCATTGAAAATGGTAATTCTAATTCCATCGACAAATTTTATTAACCCCCAAAACTGTAATTTTATTTATTACTGGCTGATGCCCGCGACTTCGTTGGCGTGGAATAAGTTTTTTAATTCCCAGTAAAGTCCCAAAAAGTCTCGCCAGGTTCTCAACTATACTCATGCAAAAATTCACGTCGATCCGTTGCTCCGTTGCAGCGTGATTGAAGGACAAACAAACACACTTTCATAATATTAGTATGATAACAATATGATACTAGGCGGACGTAGTATACGTAGAAGTAGGATAGGAGATGGATTGATGGACGGACGAACGGACTGACAGACAGATGGACGACATGAAATACTTATGCATTTGTAATATTAGTATGGAATCATCATCACAGCTTATGTCCCTTAGTTTGCCAGTGTGGTGGACTATAACCCGTTATCCTAGGTGAGAGAAAGAAGCGACGCGATACGACGCCTTAGAAGATGACGAACTTGTCTACGCGACAATGTAGGCTACGTGAAGGGTCAGCAGTTTTAGGTAAATGTGAGCGATAAAAATAACCATAATAATACAATATGGTGTCTCGCTTGAGGGTAGTAATTATAATTTTACAGTAATCAAGCTAACGATCAGTTGTAAGGCGGGGGTGATCTACCCTGCATACCTCAGGACACATTAGGCCCATCTGGGCCGGTGCAATGTCATGCTAATTAAAAAGTTACATTTCTTTATTAGGACTGGTGCGGTGGATTGTTTTGGGGAAATGGCGGTAATTATCTAAAAGAAATAGTCCCACAAACTTGTCTGACCCGGTGACAGTGTCGCTAGTGTCTAGGAAAACTAAATAGTCGATAAATTTGTTCCAATTTCGCCCACCGGGCCAAAAAAGTTGGCTGAAGAGTCTGAGAAGAGCCCACAACAAACTCAGCTGGGTTTTATTTGATTATTACTATCTCACAAAACATCTTATAATAATTAAATCTATAATTGGTATCAAAAAGGTTAATTAGTCGCTGGAACAATTCACACCCAGGCTTTAAAAAAAAATTTTTTTTAGGCCCTTGACTTCGATCTCAGCTGGTTGTAACTTGCAAGTGATGATGCAGTCTAAGTTGGTAGGTGGGTACGTCTTTGCGGGCAGCGTGGTATCTAGCCACGGTGGAAGCCTCCCAGACAGAACCAAGCTTTCAGATATTATAAATTCCCAAATTGACCCTACCGGGAATCGAACCCTGCGCCAGGGAGGTTGTCGAAAGTGTGTGCGTGTGTAGCATCTACACATGTTTAGTTTACCATAATTTAAACAGTTACCTTTCGGTACGCGTGCCGAACAATATCATCCTAATTAATTCCGCCAGGTGGTGCGGCAGATGGACTCTATATCTGTTGATCATGGATACATCCCTGATGATATATCGAAATGTTGTGGTCAGGGATAGATTGGGACGATTGTCCATGTGCCGATTGACGATTAAATTTAAAAAAAAAGCATTTTATTGCCAGTCATATCTGTTGATCATGGATACATCCCTGATGATATGTCGAAATGTTGTGGTCAGGGATAGATTGGGACGAGTGTCCAAGTGCCGAATGACGATTAAATTAAAAAAAAAAACATTTTATTACCAGTTGGTACAGATACTATAGTATGGTTCAGTCAAAATAAATTGAAAAATAATTAAATTCAAACTCTATCCCTGATGACTTTGTAATTTCTAATTTTCCACGTGCCGATTGACGATCAAAAAAAAACATTTTATTACCAGTCGGTACAGATACATTAACATGGTTCAGTCAAAATAAATTGAAAAATAATTAAATTCAAACTCTATCCCTGATGACTTTATAATTTCTAATTTTTTTCTGATCCAGCCTGGTGGGTAGGCTTCGGTCGTTTGACCGGTAAAGACTCAAGCAAAATAATAAGCGTTCTGCAGAGCGACCGCGTATCTTCTGCATCAATCATTGTTACAGTATCAATTGCTACGATTGGCTGAATTTATGGTATTCTTGCTGCGTCAATGGATTTTGTCCAATAGTGGGAGAGTGTTATTCAATCAGAGGTGATTGCGATCGTTACACTGTAGCTGTTGGCTGGTCGTCCAGCCGGTCACCGGTACGTGTTTGGCACGTGCTTTTTTTTTAAAATTATGTATAAGCTAGCGCTTGGCTGCAATCAGACTTGCTTGCAAGTGGTGATGCAGCCTATGGTGGAACGCGTTAGCCTAGGATATGCCTATTCACTCTTGATTTGAAGGTACCAATATTGAAAGAGGAAACGTTTCCACACGATGCCGTTTAGAAACCAATAAAGGTTTAATATAACTGCGATATCCATATAACAGGTAAGCCTGCTACCGTCCTAGACTGCATCACCATTTAGCATCAGGTAAAATTGCTGTCAAACGCTAAGAATCAGAATCAGAATCAGAAATCATTTATTGCATTATACACATAATATTATTCAGGTGGTATAAAATACAAAAAGTCAAGTGTATTACCATTTGGCGTGCAATACTTTAAACTAATCTAAATTAAAGGTAATAGTATCTAGTTATTTATTGTAGAAATATATAATATATGTAAGTGCTTAATGTAGGAGGTTGTAGGAAACTTGTAGGAAATAATTTAAAAAAATGCCTTATCAATAATGCGGAATCTATTTCGGTAATTAATATAATTATCCAGTACAGTAATGATCCTTTAACGCCGCTTACGGAAACCGAGCTTATTTGAATATCTCTATCAGCGATCTAAGACAATGGGGTCTCACCCTCCACCAGGTGAAGGTATACTTTACTGGTCCTTAGCCATCTGGTGAGGGGCTAAGAAAAGGATAGAAGTGGACAGCATTTTAAAAATCTATTTTTCTTGTTTTTAAACTATACTAGCGGATACGTGTGTTACTACGCTAAAAAAAGAAAAAAAACCATATTCGCATTATTGCCTTTCTAATGAAATCGTCTGTTTGCTATGTTTTCATCCATCTGTTAAACCAATTTTGGCGATTTAATACATAGATGGATAACATATCCCGGAGAAAAGCAGAAAAAATAAAATTTATTTTAATTATAGTTAATGAAAGACCGTCAATGTATGGAATTTCTACTGCATCTAATCCAATGTTTTTGTTTTAATAGACTACATAACATTCTTCTAGACACTAGAATGTCTGGTTTACTAGCGTGAGAAAACTTGTTACCATTTATTATGGCCACTATTATTTGTCTAAAAATAAAGATTTTCATATTGCAATATCATATTTTATTTTGCGGTTTTAAACATTCATAACTCTACCTAAAGGTGTCTTTACACGGAAGACGTAAGGGTTTGTAACAAAATTAGCTTTTTTCCAATTAAATAACCACCTGGAGGCTTGAATCGTGCCGTACCCTAAGACGTTTGAGGGTTAAGGGTAATTTATGGCCTTAACGGACCTCCTTAGGAAGTTAGTAGGCATTTTTAGGGTTGAACGTTTCGATTACTATAAATTTTACAGTAATTGATAGGACTTAAATGAATAAAAAGGATTGATTGGATGGAAACTGCCTCAGGCTTTTCTAAGAACGTAAGATTATTATTGATTTAATACTGTTTTGAAATAGGTACCTAGGTTTAAATCGGACTGTACGAGTAGTCGATAATTTTGTCTCTTTTTTCAAATAAAGTATACTAGAGGATGCTCGCGACTTCGTCGAATTTTCCGGGATGAAAAGTAGTCTATGTCCTTCCCCGGGATATACCTAAACTATCCGTGTTTGGCCGTGAAAACGTAGCAGACAGACAGACAGACTCACTATCGCATTTATAATAATATTAGTATGGATATGGATATGGAATAGTATGGAAGTAAGGATTCCTATACCCATCATTGTAACGTTAAATACGTAGGTACTTACTCTTTCAGGAGGAAAAGCATGAAAATCTCCGCATCTCAGAATCAGAAGATATAAGTTAGTTACTCTACATGTGTTACTGTATTAAGTCCCTTTTAATTACTATACCTAATAGTACTTACTTCAATCTTACTAATATATTTTTTTGAGTCCCAAATAAAATTAAATAAAAAGAAGACTAATATTTTTATTTAAATGTTAACGTCTGGATAAATAAAGTATTTAAAGGACTTGACCGGTGGAACTATGGCAGCTTGCCTAGGTGTCAAAAATCAATGTTCAGCAATGATTTCTTTATTATTGTAATTGTAATATTTCACTGTTTTCAGATAAAAAAGTTTGAGGAGTCTGAAGGCTCGGAAAACTGCGAAAATGAACAAAAAAGTTTCACCAAAAGACTGCTTTCCCACACTAGATGGCGCTATTCATTGTGTTAAGCGAGTCTAAAAAAATATTTTCAAGTATTATTTATTACTATTTAATTGATCAAAAATAAATCATTCTTAATATAATAACTAAGGTACTTAAATGGTATTCATGTAGGGTTACAAGATTATTATTAGGCATGGATATAATGGAACGTCAAAATGGAGTAGTGCTTAAAGAGGAAAGCGGACGCTCAAGATTTAAACAATAAACGTACTGTTTTTTTTTGTCATTTGAACCCCGACCTTATTTGGAATAATAAATCCATAATAATTTCGTTTTGAATTTTTAAACCTTACTGTAAAAACGAAAATCCTGTGCATTGTCCCGAATCGGAGGGCAATTACTGGTCATGTCCTTTGTAGGTTGGTTTATTCCTTCACGCCGTAGTGACTAAACCGATTTGGCTAAAATTTTAAACGAAAATAGCTTGTTACCTGACGCTCTAAATTTTTATTCAAGAAAATTAAAGAGAAGTCGCGGGCATTGACTAGTATCATACTAGTATTATAAATGCGAAAGTGTGCTTGTTTGTTGGTTTGTTAGTCCTTCAATCACGCCGCAACGGAGCAAGGAATCGACGTTATTTTTGGCATGGATATAGTTGAGGACCTGGAGAGTCCCTTTTACTCCCGGATAATTAAAAACTTAAACCACGCGGATTTTATAGATTTCGACGAGCACTTTCCGAATTTTCACTTTGTCACCTCGCATTTTTGTCGCTCACGCAGCCATATTGGAAAAATGGCGCCCAAAAATAGGATTTAATCAATAAAATAAAATAATAAATAGTCAATACAATAATTGATAATGTGAGTACACATTATTAATTGATAATGTAAGTACACATTAGGAATTGATAATGTGAGTACACATTATCAATAAAAATTCTAAAACCGCACGGTTGTGGCGTACCATAGCACGCGCCATCTTGTGATAAAGCGATGCGTAAAATTTATGCGCAAAGCTGCATTTTGGGTGTTTTGTGGGTTTCATTTATTCAGGAAGAATGTCCGCTCCTGATAAATGAGTGAATTATGTAAATTGTGTCATCAGACAGACCCTCTTTATTTACGTACAGGCATAGTGCTTCTGTTTTTACGTATTTTATAACTTCTTCATACAAAAAAAAAGGAAAATCAAGTGCTCCTTTTCACACACATGCCTTTAGCAACGCAGACAACCTTAGCCTGTCAACCCGCATTGGAAAAGCGTGGTGGGTCTAAGTTCTAATTCTCTCTCTCCTATGAGAATGAAGGCCTGTGCCCAGCAGTGGGACCTTAATGGACTGTAGTGGTGGTGGAAAGGCAGGCAGAGATATGCTACGTTACTATGAATGAATGAATGAATATTTTATTGCCCAGACTACAAAGGTGTTAAGCGTTAGTACCAGACTTATCCTATGATAGTATTTTACCTAATTACAAAATGTTCATGGGTTTCGCAACGTGATTTTTGGCATGGGTATAGTTGAGGACTTGAAGAGTGACATAGGCTACTTTTTATCCCGGAAAATTAAGGAGTTCCCGTGTGAATCAAAAAAACTTAAACCACGCGGACCAGCTAGTAAATAATAAACAATAATATGTGTTAGTATGACTTATTCTATGATAGTTAATATAATTAATACGCTCACAAACTATGCTGTGCTATGTATGAGTGTCAAACCTACCAATAGGAGCGCTTGATTTTCATAGCTTAGATCAGGGATTCCCAGACTATTTTGGGCAAGGGACCCCTTTTCCGAAATACACTGATACCTCAGACCCCCATAGCCATATTATTACTTTAAGAATCCTATCTCTAGTTTAACAAAATCCTATCTAATCTATTTTTCCTATTGATACAAAATACTAATACTACCAATTTAAAAACTTTGCAGTTGGTTAAGTGAGTAAACTTGAAATCATTTCCTTATCAAAATTTACAGAATAAACATTAAAATAGGGGTCGATTTTTAGACCTCGTCGACCCCCAAAATTAATTTCCGTTTATGTCGACCCCTGGGAAACCGATATCGACCCCTTGAGTCAATATCGACCACTTTGGGAATCCCCGGCTTAGACCATTAAATGTAGCTAATGATGCTAGCTTTGCTAAGCTATGCTAGCATTAGATGTAGATGATCAAGCGCTCCGGTGGGTTTGAGACACATCGGTAGCTTAGCAACGTAGCACATCTCGGGTAAAATTTGATCATCTTTTTTTTATCCACTACAAGTTAGTCCTTGACTGGGATCTCACCTAATGGTAAGTGAAGATGCTAAGATGGCATGGCAGTTATATTTAACCCAAACCCCTATTCGGTTTCTACACGGCATTGTAGCGGAACGCGAAATCGCTTGGCGGCCATATCTTTGCCGGTAGGGTGGTAACTAGCCACGGCCGAAGCCACCAGGCCCGACCAGGGAAAATTCAGAAATTATAAATTCCCAAATTGACCCTGCCGGGGATCGAACCCGGAATTGCCGCACGTTAAGGCAACAGCGCTCAACACTGCGCCGCGGAGGTCGTCCTCTTATATGAATTCGGTTATGATCCCAAGCGCAGAAGGCACCAGATGCAGCCACCAATATACCGACAAGGTGCATTCCAGACAATGCCCAATCAAAACCGATTCAGCCGCGCATGCGCCGAACGCACTCTATTATCATTAGCCTATTGTACGCGCATTAACAATGTAAACAAGTTTTTTTATATAATAAGGCATGATGACAGTAACAAAGAATCAATGAAATTATGAATTTATTTAATTAAATAGGATTCATGGATTATAAAAAACGTATTTATTTTTCTATTTCGAATGAGATTGCTAATTATTTTGATAAAATAAAACTATAAAACACAGTAATCCGCCATATTGGATTAAACACCAAGAAGCGAATGACGTCACAATTGTTTGTTTTCGAGCTTTGACAATCGCACTAATGTAAAACAATAGTACATTGGTAAAAACAATAGTGACGTCACAAACGACGCCATGACACCGGCGGGCGTTTTGGCGCGAATTTTAAAATTAAAATTTCAAATGCCAATTTTATCTACCAAACCTTACTTTTCTGCAGAAATAATATATTTTTTCGAAATAGTAGATACTTCCGAACATAATCTGACCATTTCTCAAAATCAGTCATCATGCCTATTCTCTCTACTGACCAAAGAAAGCGGAAAAACCTCAAGCCTAAACAAACTCATAAAAATATGTCCGCATATTAAAATCCGGTTTTATACATATTTTGGTATATAGAACGTCATTATTTTAACCTTAATTTAGGTTATATCGAAAGGGTTGGATTCTTGGATGGTTGGTTTTTCTTTAGTGAGACCCTTACCTAATTTTTTTTTTAAATTAATTTTTGTACCAAATGTTCAAAAATAAATTTCCTTAAATTTTTTTTAACTGAAGATTTAAAATGACCTTAATGAACACTGTTTAGCATAAAAACATTGGAGAATTGTGGATTTCCATGACAGCGATGTCAATAATAAACACAATGACAACCATTTTCAAGATTTCTATACACTCCCTGACCTTTGTTTGAATAGGTAATTTGGTTAAATTAAAATATATATAAATGTAAACGTGTCAAAAAAAGCTAAGAATGGAATATGATCATAATATGACATAATTTGCATATAAATGTGTTATTAAAGACAGCCCTGATTGGGCAATTGTATACTTTTTACTTGCATGCTGTTGTCGCGCAAGGGATGGCACGCGTGTGCTTTTTTGTTGGGGGTTTTAATCAAGTTACATAGTTAACCAAATTACCTTTAGAGTATCATCCAGCAAAATAAGCTATGCGTATAAACGTAATAAACCGTGTAGTGTACACGGTTGTAGAAACCAAAGCCAGAATATTTAAGATATTTTACCTACAGTTGCAGGACTGGAAGAAACTTAATAGAATTTTTATTACTACGGTACCCTAAAAATTACGGTTCTTCCCCAGTGGTCCATTATTTTCCTCTTTAAAAAGTATTTAGGAAACATAGATCCTTATATTTTATTGGTTAAGTCCTGTTATTTTTATTAATAAGGGCTAATTTTTCAATCGTCAGATAAAGTTTATCGGAGGAATTTGACAAATTTGTATTGAAAATCCGTCAAAGCGTCAAATTTATTCCTACGATAAACTTTATCTGACGATTGAACAATCAGCCCTAAGTCTGTTATAAGAGTAGCTAGGGAAGAAAGTAATTAAATTAAACATTTTTTTTTATAATTATTAAATATTCATTTTTTTATTTTTCACAGACAAAACCAATGAACATCGCGATAAATTATAGTGACCTGTCAAGGAATAATAGCATTCCAAAACATTATTTATTTTAACTCCGATATAGTCTTCTCTTCTCTCGAAGCGAAGCTGCCGTACTGTAAAAAAAATACAATCAAACTTTCATTTATCTTCGAATCATAAAAATCATTTTTAAAAACAAGCTTTTATCGTCCGCCATGTTGAATGTGAATGTGACGTCATTTTAATTTTCGTATTCTTCTCAGGGTCCAAGTCCGCGCTTTTTGGTAAACCACCGCAACTCACATACCTACAATGTACATAGGTACATTGTAGGTATGTGAGTAAGTACATGTAAGTCATACATGTAAGTCCTACATAATTATGGACCCTGAAAACATAATATTTATTGTTCAGTCGTGGTACATAGGTACATTGTAGGTATGTGAGTAAGTACATGTAAGTCCTACATAATTATGGGCCCTGAAAACATAACATTTATTGGTCAGTCGTGTAATAAATTTTTTTTTTTTTAAATAATCCATTAAAAGTTGGTTTGCTCCTGAAAAAGCTTATTATATTGTTGAAGATTATGTTAATGATAAAAGAGCCGGGAATCGAACCCGAGACCTCCGCACGTTAAGGCAACAGCGCTCAACACTGCGCCAAGGAGGTCGTCAATTTCTCAAAAGCCAGCAACGCATTGGCGGTTCCTCTGGTGCTGCAAATATTCATGGGCGGCGGTAATTACCTTACATCAGGTGACCCGCCTACTCGCTATATACATATATAAACAAAATACCGGTACCTATAATCTAATTTAATTCTAGAAAATTAAGCACTGTGACAATAATGTCTAGATAGACACTAAGGTTGCAGATGGTTGCATTCTGGTTGCAGGTTACTCTGACTTGCGAAAACTCTTTAGAAAAGACAGAAGAATAGAAACTTTCTGGAGGATTTTATTCATTTTCAAAACTCCTTCTTTATTTATAAGGATAAATTTTGAAGAAATCACTATTGCTAATGAATTTCCACAAGGCGTAAGCGCTTACATGGCTAAACTATAGTACGCGCGAGTTGAATGCAGAGCTTTTGTGTGTGTCACAATATACGTCACCTTACATTCGCTCTGCATTCAACTCGTGCGCGAACTGTACCTACCTATATAGGGCTGATTCTGTTGCATACAATCTCTAAACTGAACTAAAATGACAGCATTAAAATTATTGCTAACCCTTTCATAATACTCCATTTAGGAAGGGACAGAACTTAAGTTGTCATTTTAGTTTAGTTCAGACATTACAATTACATAGAATTGACCAAATTACCTACCTATAATAAACCAAAATCGAATAAACTGAAACAGTTTCAAAATCTTTCAAAACGGCACTAGTTATGCATCATTTGGACTCGTTTTAATATTTTGTAGTAAGGCGGTAATTTGATTTCGATCAAAACTAATAATCTGTAGGTATATTTTGATGAATTTTGAACTGTTTTTGATTAAAAATAACATCTAGCATTTATAAAACTATATTTTTAAGTCAAATCAGTTCTAATCAGTTTATTTTACTCAAGAAACAGTTACTTCTTAATACTATAGAAGAAAGTGCTATTTTATTATTGCAGGCGCTGTTAAAACTTCGGATGAACGTATGAAGTGCTATGGTAACTTTTGTAGGCGTTACTAATATATTGTTTTAGTAATTTCGTAATGTATCATAATTTATTAGATAGAAGCAGGCGTTACTTTGCGGAAGTCCATGACAATGAAAAAACTAGAAGTTTAATTCGCTATAATCCGCCACAGAAGGCAAATCTATGTTGTACAGTGCGTATCTCAAACCTGATGCCCTGGATATTCACCACACTACATAAACCCTCAAAAATAACCTCAACCTCACATAGATTTGCCTTCTGTGGCGGATTATAGCGAATTAAACTTCTAATTTTTCAGTATCATAATATATATATAATAATAACTGACTGTACTGTATGAGTCGCAACTGAAAAGTGTAATTTTTTTGTAGAAGGTAAATAGTTTGTTATATAGATATTTTTTTCCAACTTCCAAGCCTTACTAGACTAGACACCCAAAATTAAAGTTTACATTTGAGTTAAGTGCTACGAACTTATTAATGTTAACCCGGTGACAGCTTAGCTAGTGTCTATCATACTTTATTATTATAAATGCCTAAGTGTGTTTGTTTTTGGTTGTTTTTTATTGGTTTGTTCTTCAATCACGCCGCAACAGAGCAACTGATCTACATGATTTATTGAATATAGTTGAGGACTAAGAGAGTGACGGCTACTTTTTATCCCGGAAAATTTGAGAGTTCCAGTAGGAATGTAAAAAAACTTATTCCACGTGGACGAAGTCGCGGGCATCAGCTAGTTGAAAATAAAGTAAAAGCAAAAACCTATCAGGCATATAAATTAGTTCCAATTTTGGCCACCGGGCCAGATAAGTTTGACGTACTGTATTGTGCTTTTCAGGTAGGTAAGTTTGAAATGAAACAAACGCAGTATAAATTATTAATAAAATGTTTTATTAATATAAAGAAGTATATTATTATAACAATATGTTTTTTCTGAGCTAATTATTCTAATTTACATGATATTATGATTAAAATCCATGTTTTATTCCAAATAGATCCAGTGCAGTGTGGAAATAGGTATTTTATTCATGACTAAATACATAGAGTAGGTAAGTTCTACCTACCCTATAAGAAGTAGTGTAGTACTAAAAATAATATTATGTTACGCATTCGGTGGTTATACATAAAACTATTATTATAAGAGCGTATACAGGTGGGCCTCATTTGTATGATTGACTGTGAAAAATATGACTGCTAGACCTGTTAGTTTCGCCATCACCTCTGATTGGCTAACCGCTCATTCGATATTGGCGAAAATCCAAGAGAATCCAATCGAGAATAAAAAATTCATACAAGAATTGGAACTTTCATAGGTTATAAGTCCCCTGTAAGGTGCAAACTAATCAAATGCACTTTAAAGATAATAGATTATTAATATTACATATTAGCGGTGGTAGTTTTTGGTACCTACTTAATCGGATCAAATAAAAATTAATAAAATCCACGAAAGAAAATATCTACATTTTAATAACAAAAAGTTTACACAAATTAATAAACCTGCTTTGTGTAGCTAAGAAAAGTATGTTGTGTTTATTTATATCAATAATTCAATAATAGTTATTTTATATACTATTTTCGAATGAGCAGCGTAAGAATCTGTCATAGATTATATTAATATTTTATTGGAATAGTCACATCTAACCGCATTTAAATACTAGTAAAATATATTAATTATATTATTACTAATTAATTATAACAAACACTTTAACAAATGAAAAATTAATGTTTGAGAAAAACAATTTATTTTCCAAATTGTAAACAACTACAGGGTAGGTACTAGGTAGGTAATCATTTCAAGTGTACAATACCTATGTATTTAAGAGTTAAAAAAGTATTGCTAAGTAATTCTGTCTAGAATAGTTGAGTAGTCTAAGTAACCAGAGATATTTATCAGGTTCTGAACCCACGATCTCGTCTTAACTAATCAAAAAATTTGTATGAAGAGATGCTTCGAGTAGCGTATGAGAAAACGTGGCTCGTGTGGCGCAATCCTAAGTAATCATTAAAGATACAAATTTTTGGAAATTCATAACCTAACCTAACTTATCGATAAGCATATTATTAGGAAGCTTTTACATTATAAATTCATGCGAAGTTTTAAAAAAAAATATTGCAGAGATCACAGACTAGATTCTACATTTAAAAAAAACTTAAGTATTTTTCTATGTTGGACGCGAGATATTTTGTACTTGAGTCAAGAACAAAATGTTGACAGAAAATTTTTTCAGGCAAAGTTTTATGTAGATTGTAGATACATAGACTTATAATATTGTAGGTAAGTACATAAGTAAATGTAATTCTTCGATGTTTTTGTTTTCACCTGGCAATATTTAGGCATATCGTTCAATTATAATTAATTCAACGATTTTAGTCATGATTTTTTTGTTTTGAACAAAAAAAAGCTAGTATGTCTGTCTATACCCACTTTAATATAAAAATGAAGCGCTCAGTTCATTTAGTGGGCAGCCTTTCGTGAAAGAAAAGAATATAAGTTAATGATAAGTAATTTGGTATTAATTAATTTAGAATTTTGTTAATTAGATTATATTATGTCAGTTTACTCCAAATTAAATTACAAAAATATATGACTTTATAGCCTCGTATCAAATTATTATTTTTAATCTACCTAGATGAAATTCAAAGGATTCATTTAAAAATAATAATATTTTTAGTACATAAACTTGATATATCACAACAAACAAGTTAATATTATTAATTTGTTAAACTCAGAATTACTATTACGTATTCAATAAAAACTAAATATTTTAGTTTATATCTAAGTTGAGGTAAAGGTTATATTGAGAGATCCTTTCCACATTTTATGTTAACAGTGTTACTAAACCTTAACTTAAAAATAACTGCATCAAAATCTGTCCAGGGTATAAGCGTAAAAAAGGACTGAGAAAATGAAATAGTTCATATTACAAATTGATGTAAGCCTAAAAACTACACTTATAAATTAAAATATTAATAATTAATATTTAATAAATTGGTTCTCTTTTATAATTTAGAACATGATACGTCCTACAGATAAAGCTTAACACAAATTGCGGGAGAATGGCAGCGACGCGAGGTTTCTATATGAATTTGTTGCAAAGTAAACTTAATTTTACGCACGTAGTCGGTAATGTACACACAAGTGTGAGTGAAAATATGGAAATGAGTAGCGAACTTGCGCATCGTTGCTGTATTGATTTTGTTCCTCATTTTGTACATCACGTAATGACAATAAAGTTTAGTTTAGTTTGCAAAGCAATCAGAAAAGACGCGACGCGAATTTACGCTTTTGCTGTCCCGCAATGTGGCTCGAGCCTAAGTTTATGTTTATTAATTTTCTTTGTCACTTGACGCAGCGTCACCATGTTTCCTTAACGTCCAATAATCTGAAACAAGCAAATAAAATATATCAGTAAAAAAAAACACGAATTCGATTCCCGGTCGATAACTCGTTTGGAAAGACTATAGAAGTTAATAATTGCAGATTGATCAACAAGGGACTAAAACGAGCCATTTCATACGAGATGTTTAGCCTCTCGAGCGTAGCGAGGGATGATTATGTATAGAATCGAGTAGAATGGCTTTTAGTTCCGAGTTAAACACTCTACTTTCTACTTTGATTGCGTTATAATAAAAACTTTTTATCATAAGTTATGTCGAAGATGGCGGCATTAGTCATTTTAAAATCATGTCAAGCGCGAACCTTTTCATGGCTATCGCAAAAAAAAACTTTTCCAATTTGTATAATCTTGCAGTTGAGTGCATTAAATATTGAACAGTAAAATATATTTTATTATATATAATTAACCGAGCGAATACAAAATGGCGGCCGAGTTGTAAAATTTTACGACACAGATCGAGGTTTATGATTATTCATGTCGCCATAAAAATCTAGATACGGCGAAGGTAAAGTATTCGATACCCCTAATCAATATCTGCAAAAGCTGTTCGATTTTTTTGTTGATTTTTGTTGAAAAAGAGTTGATTTTTTAATAATAATCCATACTATAGTATAGTTTGCTAGCTGAACCGACCCGTCTTCGCTTGAGTGGGATTTTTGGAAATCGGTGATGGAATAGAATTTCCAAAAATTCTGAAAAACACATTTTTTTTTTAAACTGAAAGCTGAAAGACCAATTTGTACGGACGGTAAAAGGACAGACTTTCGTACAATCGTACCCGTTAGATTTTCTAAAAATACCTAGCAGCTACGAGGTACCTAGGTCCTAGACCTACTCAAGGAATACATCTTTTCTGTTCGTTGATAGATCAGTCAAGTCTTTTTGAAGTGAAACTTCTTTAGAATGAATGAAATCACAAGATTTGAAAATTCGATGAAACGAAAAACGAAACGAAAAATCGACACCAAAAAGAGACAAACATGTTCATAAATAGGATTTAGCCTGCGAGATAATGAGATAGTATACAAAGTTATATTTATCTCATTCTCTCGTAGGCTACTTTTCACTTCTGCCGGGTGTGAATTGCACATCACACAGTTTTTGTAAGAAATCATAGATGATAATCAATCATCAGACAATTTTAAAGGAAAAGTAATATCTATAGACCACAATACATTTCATAACACCTTTCGTCCACATTCAATCGTTGTTTTACTAAGAACCAGTACCCATGGTGCTCGTGTAACATAATATTACGTGCAAATCAAAAGGCGTTGATTTCTGATAAGATTAATATAAAACCTGCGGTGTTTCAAAGTGAACAGGCGGCCAGAGGTGCGATTATCAGGGGGCAGATGTTCCATTGAGTAAGCGATACTAAGCTAGGCGAGAAACCATCGTCAAGGTCTCCATCCTCACGTATAGTCTAAATTTCACGGACACGTACAAAGCGATATGCTTCGTCGTTCTTAATTCGAACCACTAGGATATGGAATGCTCAACCCCCTCCTTGCACCTTCAAATCAAGAGTGAATAAGCATCTTCTAGGTCTTGCCAAAAAGTCTGATTGTGATACGGCGAAAGGGGACAGGAAGACCACAGTACGCCTGGGTTCTAGAGGTACGTCCAAAGCCAAACCTTGAGATCCATATATAATATTAAAAATGCGAAAGTGTGTCCGTCTGTCTGCTACGCTTTCACGGCCCGTCTGTTCAATCGATTTTGATGAAATTTGGTACAGTGATAGGTTGTATCCCGGGGAAGAACATCTGCTACTTTTTATCCCGGAAAATGAAAGAGTTCTCGGGGATTAAAAAACTGTGTCTTCAACCGGTTTTGATGAAATTTGGTATAGGGATAGTTTGTATCCAGGGGAAGGACATAGGCTACTTTTTATCCCGGAAAATTGAAGAGTTCTCGCGGTAATCAAAAAACATTAATCCACGCGAACGAAGTCGCGGGCATCAACTAGCATCTATATATTTTATTACTGAAGTCCCAAATCAGGTCGATTTTTTCAGAAAGAGGCCAGTTTACCTTTTGCATTTTGGAGGTTATGTAGAATTTTCAAACAAACAATGGACAAGATATTCAATAAACCAGAGGTCGCATTCTGTGATGTCCGCTGCTGTGTAGACGTTCAAGAATGTTAAAGATGATATTAAGAAAGGTGAGCGTTTTATATAGCTTACAGTTAAATTCAAAATTATAGCAAGTGTACTGGAAAACGGCCCTACAGCTAAGCTCACGCACACGATCGAGTTACTTAGATAAAGCACAACTTTAGGAATGCACTTGCAAATTTATACCCTTTTATAAAATGAACTCCATACAATAAGAACCTACGATGTAGGTACCTATACCTAACCTAATTTTAACCTTGACAATATATTAGCTAAGTAATTATGCAATATCCATACTAATCCATATTCCATACTCCATACTAATGCAATAATTATAACTAATACAGAAATAATAATTATAATTGGCTACCTATTATAAATTCTAAAGTATGTCTGCCGGTCTGGTCTGTGTGATCTGCACGATAGGCAAACTAGAGGCTCGAAAAATAGGCTAGTGACTCCATCGCTCTGCCTCAAAAAAGTCAGATTATTCGTGGGAATGAGCATTCTTTTCTATAACAAAATTCCACGACCTATATTATGTAAGTTGCCTATACACAAATTTAAGAAATACATTAAAAGTATGCTCCTGAAAAAAGCTTATACTGTTGAAGATTATATAAATGACAAAGGAGCATGGATTTGACCGCTCCAGCAATGCTAAGGACCGCGGTTACTTATGTACACGTTGATATAATAATTGTAAATGAATTATTTAACAAGAGCAACCACTGAGTCTCTTGCTGGTTCTTGCTTAGGAATATCGTTCCGAACCAGTGGTAGATTCACTTGACGATTCCAAAGTACCTGTAAAAGTTTATTTGAATTTGAATATTATGTACGCATAGTACGTACGCTAAATACATATTATGAACAATGCCTATTGGATTATGCATACCTACATACCTATTTACCCACTAGGTGACTACATAAATGTAGTAAAACCATAGTAAAACGACTGCAAGCTCTATTTGATAAATGAGACAAAAGAAACTATCTAACCGGTTGGAGCGAGACAGCAACAAACCTGTTCCAAGCCGGTGTCTGACACAGAGTAAAAAAAAACAAGAAAAAATAAAACATGGACGTATTTTATTACGCCCCGCTACCTGAGTTACGCAGTAACATTGTTGGTAGAAATGAAATGAAGTTTTTCGAAAACCCAATGTGGTTTACCGATCTTTGTTTGTTTGTTTGTTCCTTTTCAAAATTCGAAATTGAATTTGGGATCTCCGCATTTGTTATCTGTTGTCGAGATGAAGGCTTTTATTTTTTTTTATTACGTTTTTAATTAATGTAAACAGCCAAAGATGGGATTTTTGATTAAATGTTTCGTGTTATTGTTGTTGCTGTTTTTTTATTATTAGAACTTCTTGCACGTAATGACTACCTAAATTCCTATACATTCATATTTACGCCAAAGATAAAAAACATTGACAAAATAAAAGTTTAGTTCCATGGATCCTTGGGATTAAATAGTTTTTATGTACCCATGGACATAAACTACAAACTACCAGTAAGTATTTACCCACCCAGGACACTAATATTATAAATGCGAAAGTACGTCTGTCTGTCTACTACGCTTTATCGGCCCATCTTTTCAACCGACTTTAATGAAATTTGGTATCTAGAGATAGGTTAGATAGGCATGAGATAGGCATCCCGGGGAAGGCTTAAGAACATACTTAGGCTACATTTTATCCCGAAAATTTAAAGAGTTCAGGAATCAATTAAACTAAATTAACGCGGAGGAAGTCGTGGGCGTCATCTACATAGTAATATTATAAATGCGAAAGTGGGTCTGTCTGTCACCTTTTCTCGGCCCAATCATTTCACCAATTTTGATAGCTTGCATGTAGAGGAAGAAATGCACATAAAATACCTTTTGATACCGAGAAATAAAAATGCCGAAGAATTCCCGGGCACATTTCAGCATTTCTACTTACTTTATTATAATGGTTTTCCTACTTTTTATATATGTACCTAGAGACCTAACCTACTACCTTCCTACTTACGAAAAATCCATACACCTCCATCGATAACGCTTCCGATTTTCCTCAACAAACTTCAACATAAGCTTAGCTAATAAAACGTTTTCGTTTTGATTTAATTGATTATTGATATACCGGTAACTAAACAAGGTACTCAACACTCGTATAACATTATGTGGTGTGCAAATGGTGTAAGTAAGATTCTCCGAAACAATACAACCAACAACAGCCTTCCACGAAGTGCCTGAGCCCTGAAGCGACCGAAGTCGCAAATCATTAGTGAATTAAAGCTGGTATTATTCAGATTTGATTGCTGTTATTCATGCTATAGCTGTAAATTAAGTCTTATGTACAAGCACATGAATTATAAGTATTTAAAAACCTTAAGGCCTGCTTGCAGAAACGCCGGGTTATCCATTTAACCCAATGTGAGTTGCTACTTAGTCAGAATTCGTATAAAACTGCAAAATCAAAATTTCTAAATGATTCCTGGGTTAAACGTAACCGGCATCTTTGCAAGTGGACTTAAATATAAGAAAAGAAGGTTCCAAGCAAGCTATAAACAAAGCGAATCATGAGTATAATCTATACTTTACTAATATCATAAATGCGAAAGTTTGGATGGATGGATGGATGAACGTTTGTTACTCAATTACGCCAGAATGGCTGAACGGATCGGGATTAAATCTTAGCACTGAGAAAGATTGTAGTCTAGAATATGTATAGCTACTTTTTATCCCGGAAAATTAAAGAGTTCCCGCGGGAACCGAAAAGCCTCGATCCACGCGGACGAAGTTGCGGGCATCAGCTAGTATGACTATAAATATGTATTTTATGACATACTCACTGGCGCATAGGTATTGTCTTATAGGTGGGAAATGGGAGGTCGTGAATTCGATTCCCGGCAGCGTTAATTTGGTAATTTGTATTAAAGAAATTAAACGCGAATACTAAAATTTTGATTCTTTGTTTTAATATAGAAAAAAATCGATATATTTTATGGAGACTCCAATTCTTATATTACGAAACCCTAAAAGTGAATGTAATTCACACTTAGGTATACTTTTTTGGTCCTCGGATGTTTTATATTTTGTAATTTTTTATTTCCACTACAAGTTATCCCTTTACTGCGATCTCACCTGATTGTAAGTGATGATACAGTCTAGGATGGTAGCGGGGTATCCTGTTAGGAGCATGGCAGTTATATTAAACCCATACCCCTGCTGGGTTTCGCGGCGGTACGGAGGTAACTAGCCACGGCCGAAGCCTTCCACCAGATCAAATTGATATAGTAATTGGGGAAACTGGAAAGCTTTTGAGCTGTGTTTTCCACCAACTACAGTCCGGGTATCTTTAAATCTAGAGATAAATGAATAGGCATCGTCTAGGTAAGCGCGTTCCATCTTAGGCCGCATCATCACTTCCCATCAGGTGTGATTGTGGTCAAACGTAAGTCAATAATGAATAAAAAAAATACAAAATCAATATTTAAGGATCAAGTCTATACATTAGAGTTATTATTAATTAATAAGTTCCGTATTTCGCCACAAGCACAGACGAGTTTGTCAAGCTCTAAAGCTTAGGTACCTACTAAGTTAGATTTTTTTTATTTTCTTTTAAATTTCTTGGCACTGTGATGTTGTGTGTCCATGCTTTTAGGTTTGTTTACCGGTACGCTTTCTTGCTTTGCATTTTAATACCGTTAAGGTCCTTGAACTTAAGATTGTACGTCCACAAAATCCTTGTTTTTTTTTTTTTTTTTTTAATTGTGAAAATAATACAATAGAACTTAATGCTAGCTAGCCTAACCTAATTACTATATAAATCATGCCCACGTGGAATGGTGGCAAGAATGCTGGCTGCATTTCCGCGCTGGACAGCCAGGCTGATCCTTTGCGCAAAAAATGAGCCAGCCCTTCTGTCACCAGATGAGGCCATTAACCGCGGTGAAATATCTCGCAAAAAATTTTTGGCACTAAGACTCCACGGCCCAAGGGTCTCCACGGCAAACGGAACAAATATGTAACTCTCTATGAGAGAGGCATACTTCCGCCGCTTGCCGGTTTCAGCCTTTTCTGCTGCGGCTCCCGGCCTTGATGCTGTCTCCCTGATATGACACGGGGCCAATGTGTCTACGCATGTTGCGTCCCACATTAGCGCCCGTCCCCGTTCCCAGGGAACCAGCGTCAATCCATCAGGTCTCTTGCCATCATCCCGACTAATCCCTGCCGGCTCAATGAGCGCAGGAATATCTATGGTGGCAAGAGCCCTTTTGATCGTATCATTGAGAGAGCCATGCCGAAAAAGCCTACCAGCGCTCCTTTGGCAAGAGAGTCCGTGAATTCCAAATTTATCGACCTCTTTTCCACACGGACATCTGTGCTCGAAGCACAGGGGTGTTCCCAATCTGAGACCTAGAGCCACACGAAAACTTTCATTATCTAAAAGAGTGCCGAGATTTTTCGATGGCAAGGCATGAAGCCAATACCCGGATTCTTTTTCAGATAAAGCTAGAAGCCTTGCTCGATCTCTTTCACTTGTAAGATTTTGAACCAAATTTGTATGTGTCAGCCGAACCAACGGCACATCCCAAAGTTTTTGTGTGAAACATTCCTTCGGGATATCGTCATTGGGACACCTGACCTTCCAACTCTCTAAGGCCTCTGTGGCATAGGTCAATGAAACTGAATTAGAATTAAGAATCTGAGAACTAAGCTCTTTTATACTATGCACAGAGGACAGAAAAGCCGGAAGAGCAACACTGGAAATTTTTCTCACGCCGATGCCACCGTACTTGACCGGTAAAGTAGCTTGATTCCAGGACTGATCATCAAAAGATAAATTTAGAATTTTTTCTAGCGTATCTCTTAAGGTGGCATCCATGATATCGAGTAGTCCAGGAAATTTCTAAATTGGGCTCGCACGGAGAATATAAATTAATTTAGGTACAAAAAGGCAATATTTTAGGATCGAAAATGCAATATGAGAATTTAGAGCGCCCAATTTGTCAGAATGTGCCGAAAATGTTCTGGCTTTTTTGTCCAAGATTGGTTGTATGGCTTCGTCAAAAAGAGGAGCACCAAGAAGACAAAGTGAATGTTTATCAAGAATCTTAATATTAGGGGCAATTTCATTAAATAATTCAGAGGCCGATGAAATTCTATCTTGCGATAGCTTTTCTGTGAAAAACAGTTCACATTTGGAAAAATTTAGTTCTAAACCAATTTTGCCAAATTGTTGCTTAACATTGTTAAGATCTTTAAGAACGTCATCCACGTTGCCTCCAATGGTTCCATCGTCAAGATACCATATGTTAAATTTTGATGTTAAATTTGAGATATGGTTGTGGATCCCTAAGCTGAACAGGGCTGGACCTAAAGGATCCCCTTGCTGAACACCTACAGAGGACTTAATATCGCCATCTCCAAAAAATAATTTAGAAGCAGAGCTGTAACATTGCCAAACATACGGGTAAATTTCGGGAAGCTGTGTTGAAACTTCGTTAAGCAGAGTTGCCCTGTCCAATGAATTAAAAGCATTCTTTACGTCTACTTTCAGCAGTACCTCAACCTCGCCATTCAATAAGAAAGTACGAGCCGAATGCACCGCTGCCTCACAACCACCTTTACTGCCAAATCCAACTTGAATGGGTTGGAATTTATCCTTTAGGGTCGAAACTATGTGTCTACACGCTAATTTTGATGCCAAACGGCGAAAAGTGCAGCCAACAGCAATGGGCCGGATCCCACCGTCCTTTTTATTAAAAGCACAGAGCCTCGCGCCGTAAAGGAAGAACCCTTATGTTACCTAAATGATGAGTGTTACCTAAATGAAATTAAATGATTTATTTATTTCACGTAGGACCACTTGTTCCACTTATGAAATGTCGTGACTTTTTTTATATTTTTTATCTACTACAAGTTAGCCCTTGACTGCGATCTCACCTGATGGTAAGTGATGATGAAGTCTAACATGGTAGCGGTCTAACCTGTTAGGGGCATGGCAGTTATATTAAACCCATACCCCTATTCGGTTTCTACACACTACTCTACCACACCGGTTCGGAAAGCAGATTCCATTGACAAGAATCGGCAAGAAACTCAGCAGTTTAAAAAGAAAAAAGAATGTTACACATATGTAGCTGATACACAAAATACATACGCGCGGAAAATAAGAATTCCCTTTAAGAAAACCCTTTTGAAAATCCACGCGGGCGAAGTCGCGGACATCAAGTAGTCTATGCTAATATTATAAATGCGAAAGTTTGGATAGATGTATGGATGTATGGATGTATGGATGTATGGATGTGTGGATGTGTGGATGTATGGATGTTTGTTACTCAATCACGCCTCAACGGCTAAACGGATCTGGCTGAGCACAGAGACAGATTACAGTTAAATTGTAATCTTTCGACAGTTTGCAATGACGC
The DNA here is from genome assembly GCA_964035005.1 of Erebia palarica. Classification (NCBI taxonomy): domain Eukaryota; kingdom Metazoa; phylum Arthropoda; class Insecta; order Lepidoptera; family Nymphalidae; genus Erebia; species Erebia palarica. The sequence goes on from OZ035995.1 coordinate 17,781,982, forward strand.
GAGTTAGATTATAATCTAACGGTTTTTACAATCTTACGGTGACATATACAATCTATTAAATAATAAAGACATTTTCAAAGCAAAACAAACTTAGTTGAGTAGGAAAACTTGCGACTTAATTAAGCGAATCCCTCTCAAGTTGTTACTCGTACAACGTGCACAGTTATAAACAAGGCGATCGCTGGTGAACGACCGCCCGTGCCCTGAATCCTGATAACAAGAGCCTTACCCGATAACACACACAAAGCTGAGAGGTTCACTAGATCCTCTCAGCTTTTGTGTGTGTTCGTTATCGGATAAGGCTTGTTTAAGATAAAAGTTTGCGTCCATCTGCAAAAAAATATGGAGACTTCAAATCACGTTTCACCGTAACTACGTACTTTCAGTTGCACCACTGAAAATTATTGTTTTTTTTAACGCGACTACAAGTTAGCCCTTGACTGCAATCTCACCTGATGATGCAGTCTAAGATGGAAGCGGGGTAACCTGTTGGGAGTTTGGCAGTTATATAAAACACATACCCCCATCGGTTTCTTCACGACATCGTATTGGAACGCTTAATCGCTTGGTAAGTCTTTGCCGGTAGGGTGCATAACAATCCACGGCCGAAGCCTCCCACCAGACCAGACCAGGGGAAATTCAGAAATTATAAATTCCCAAATTGACCCTGCCGGGGATCGAACCTGGGACCTCCGCACGTTAAGACAACAGCGCTACACACTGCGCCACGGAGGTCGTCAAAATGATTTGATCTGGTCACGATTGCTATCGTTAAGCTCTAAACCAAATTGCGATCTAAACACAAAAGTATTCAATAACCGCTGAGTCTACCTGCAGGAGACTTAATTACCATCTTCAAAACACTCGTATTCATACTAACTAATTTCAATATGGCGTCTGTATCTGCCTCGTTGGTCTAGTGGTTGGCATGTTCGACTGCGGCCGACGAGTTCGGCCGAGTTCGAGACGGTTCGAGTCCCGGCCATATTTAAGTGTTGGGGTTTTCTGATAAGAAATTCTCAGTACTAGCCCGGAGTTAGGAAGTTGGCGGTGTTTCACCCCCGTGCCTCGGAGAGCACGTTAAGCCGTCGGTCCCGGTTATTATCACTAACATGATAATAGTCGTTAAAGCCCACCAACACGCATTGGAGCAGCGTGGTGGGTCTAAGCTCTAATTCCCTCTCTCCTATGAGAGTGGAGGCCTGTGCCCAGCAGTGGGACGTTAATGGCTGTAGTGGTCCGTATCTGCGGATTGAATCGAATGACATGAAACGAGTCAAATTGACAGATATTATACTTCCTGTTTCATGAGACATAATGACAAACAGTAATAACGCTAACAGTAACAAGTCCAACATTATAACATTATTACATTATTATCTGGAAAAGGTAAAAGTTCTCACTTCTCACCAATAACCTACACAAAAATAAAACCGTAAGCATCCGAAAGTTAAACTGTAATACATTTCATCACGACTCCATTATATCAACATTTTTTTAGCCCGAATTCGTGTTCATATCCCAAATCAAAACCATACGCGCTGGCATTCCATCGAAATGACAACCCATAACACAGCTTAGCAACTATACAGTTTGCTAATAAACTTATAGTCCTCGCGCGAGTTCCGAGGAATCCTATGGAATGTTACAGTAATGACGTAGAGTACAGACAATAATACAATAGAACTTAATGCTAGCTAGCCTAACCTACTTTAGAATTACTATAAATAAATAAATAAATAAATAAAATCTTTATTTGGAATTACCATATACAGTGAAGGTACAAACACAAACTTAGTAGTAATGAAATAAACAAATAAAATAACTTACGAACTAGACGGTGAGAAAATAATTCCAAACAGGGCAACGGCTCAGCGTGATGCTGTTATGGTGTATCTACACCATATGCGTATGGTGTAGATACACCATAACAGCGCTGATTTTCAGCCGAACCCTAAAAAACGAGTTTTCGACGCTCCGGACGCTAAAAGAATGCTGGCTGCATTTCCGCGCTGAACAGCCAGGTTGATCCTTTGCGCAAAAAATGAGCCAGCCCTTCTGTCACCAGATGAGGCAATTAACCGCGGTGAAATATCTCGCAAAAAATTTTTGCCACTAAGACTCCACGGCCCAAAGGTCTCCACGGCAAACGGAACAAATATGTAACTCTCTTTGAGAGAGGCATACTTCCGCCGCTTGCCGGTTTCAGCCTTTTCCGCTGCGGCTCCCGGCCTTGATGCTGTCTCCCTGATATGACACGGGGCCAATGTGTCTACGCATGTTGCGTCCCACATTAGCGTCCGTCCCCGTTCCCAGGGAACCAGCGTCAATCCATCAGGTCTCTTACCATCATCCCGACTAATCCCTGCCGGCTCAGAGAGAGTAGAGAGTAACGTAGAGTTGTTTAAAGTACAAAACAATACTGCTATCGCAAAATTACACGCGTCAAGCTCGAAATTAGTGCTGGGAGCGAGTTGGATATGGAGCGACGATCGTGGGTGGCGTACAGCCGTCGCTTCTTCAGACCCCGATTCCTCGGAGCTCATGCGCGGACTGTAGATGTCAATATGATACCGCCAAATTGGTAGTTGAGGCTACTTTTTATTTTTCTTTCGTGTGTATTTAGCTTTTTTGATACTTACGGGAACTCTTCAATTTTCCGGGATAAAAAGTAACATATGTTCTCCGGGATACAAAATATCCCTATTCCAAATTTCATCAAAAGCGGTTGAACTGATGGGCCGTGAAAGCGTAGCAGAGAGACAGCCAGACACACTTCCGCATTTATAATATTAGCATGGAAGTATGGATTATAAAACCTGTGTCATTGTTACATTTTTCATGCATACGTAAATCAATATATCAAATAGTATAGTCTAAAATCTAAATAGTTAATCGTTGATACGGTTGTTAAATGCTAACATCTCATAACTCATATAATGAAGTTAATTCTCTTTCATGAGCTGCCTCAAAGCTTTGTATTGCCATATGCCACAGGTATTGCTAAACAGTGGTCCATTATTATTTTAGTCGGTTCAAGGTGTTTAAATTTATTGCACATATTTACATTGCTCTCTTTTAAGGGTATGACATGAGCCTTATCAGTCAACGCGGAGTAATGAATAACGTGCTGTCAAACGGAACGTAATGGCCGACAAGGCTACTACATTATCCGTGTAATAACACTTTACGGATAAAATGACCACCCAAATATCAACTTTCTGTCAAATGAATTAAGGTCGTGAGTTGTAAAAAACCGAAGTAAGAGTTTAAGATTTTCAGTACAAATTATTTGTACAAATAACAACCTTAAAGTTCTATGTTAAGGTTGCATATTATTATTACTGTACGGTAGCTTTGGCAGAAGCTTTCTCGTAAGTTGCATTTGCGTGCTTTTGTATCGCGTGAATAGGTATTATATTTTTTAAATTGGAATATTCACGAATTCTATTCGATTGGTATTTGATTTGAATTTAAAACATTTGAAGTTCTTTTTTTAATCAATCATATTCGCATTTTAATTTAAAAATGGAATGTGATGAATGAAATTCGACATGCCATGCGATTTGCGTTCTAGTTGCACGTTATATTTTCTTTTTATTTTATTTGTCAAGTGCAGGAGTTAAAATTTGAATTTAGAACATAAAATGACATAAATGTTATATCTTTTAAGGCTATGTTCCGATATACACTGCGAGCACTGTACAGTGCTCTTACTGGGGAGAAATTCGTTCCGTTATGAACTGACAGTATACTGCCGCAGTATCCTAGTGAAATATATGAAGTGCTAAATCGTGGCCATTTTTGTACTGTGAGCACTGGCTCAGTGCTATTAGTATAGCTGTTTATAAAGGAACGGCTTCGCAGTATACTAAATTGACGTCACACCTTACAGTGCTCGCAGTGTATATCGAAACACGCCCTAAATTTATCATAAACTAGCTGATGACCGCGACTTCGTCCGCGTGGTTTAAGTATTTTTTTTATTCCTTAATTTTCCGGGATAAAAAGTAGCCTATGTCACTCTCCACGTCCTCAATCCCTCCCATGCTAAAAATCACGTCGATGCGTTGCTCCGTTGTGGCGTGATTGAAGGACAAACCAACAAACAAACACACTTTCGCATAATCGAAAATGCAATCATACTAATATTATAAATTTATAATATTAGTATGATTGCATTTTCGATTTTAACTCGAGGTATTTCAATATTTTTAATACACAATAACACTGTAAAAAGCTCTATCATTAAAATTAAAAAGGATAGTCGTTTAGGACGTGGATTTTGTCATTTTGGAGCACATTTTATTTCTTGTTGATTCTGACCTAACTCTTTACTCATAAGTCAGAAATAAGAAATAACAAGAAATAATAATATAGGGAGTAATTCCTGATCAATTGTATATAAATTATAGTTTGATTAAGTATTTTTTTTTTAATTACGTGACAATGGGGCTGACGTGTCCGTATCGGACAAAAGTCCCAAATAAATTTAGATTTAAAAAAAAATAATAATAATAAAGTAAGTCGTAATAAAGTAAGTAAGTCTACAAGGTATATATAGTGTGCTCATTTGCATACGTATTAGAATACGTTTCAAGCGGCGCGCGTGCAACTTGGTCGCCAAAACTTGTTCGAGGGAAAAACAAATTAAATTCGTATTGAAAGGTCAATCCTCTTTGACCCAGGATATATTCTTACACCGAAATCCTAATGACGTGAATAGTGCATTTTAACTTGGAATTCTTTTCGACAAATAATTTTTTTTTTCTTATTTTGTTAAATTACTTACTCAGATTTCGACGGCCCTCCTGGCTCAGTGGTTATAGGCCTATTACCCTGCACTTTTTACAGGGCCCTGTGGTAAAGGTGGCCGTGGCCACTAGTTAGAGCGTCGCTTATTACACAGCAATAAGAACCAATTTTGGGACCCTTACTCCCTAAATCTTATTAGGTACATTACGTGAAAAGTGAAGTGTAATAGGTACTGCTGTCTTACAAGTGAAAGATCCCGGGTTTGATCCCCGGCTGAGTCAAGTTTTTGGGAAATTATTATTTCTGAATTTTATATATGCTACAAAAAAATCTTTTTTGTAATTTTTATCGAACCATTCACTTTTTATTTATACACACACTCGCTTACCTAGTAGCTACGTATAATATTGTATAATATGCCGTATAAATAATCATTACTTACTATCTGTAGAAAACAAAAAAAAAACATAACTAAGACCTCCAGTCACACATTTAATAGCTAAGGCACGTGTAACTATTTATAGACACTAAATAGGTAGATTTTATTAGAGCATGTTTCTAACTGTCTAGGACTTTAAATTAAATTCGCTGGGACATTAATTAATTAGTTAATAAGTAAGAAAATATGTATTTATTCACGCTAAAGCTATAAACTAATTTTATTGCTATAGAGTATTCAAAATATGCATATAAACATAATTTTTATAAGAAATTTTGATAGTAATAAATAATTTTGAGCTTTTCATATAAAGCCGTTTATATGAGATAGGTATCCAAATCCCGTGGCGGAATAGGTAAGTTTCCCCGAGGCGTAGGGAGCGATCCGCCCTAAGTCTTCGTGTTCAGGGTTAAAACGCTCGCTTCGCTCGCGAGTAAGTTTGAGGCCGGTAAGTGAGTGGTATATAACTAGTAAGCGAGTAACTTTGTACACCGGCGAGTGTCTTTTTAGCCGTGTAGGTTGGCTAGCCTAGGGCCTAGGTCTTGAAGGCTACGGTTGATTACAGAATAAGTCCTTTTGAAAAAGCCCGCGATAGGGTCGTGACTCGCGACGAGTGTTACATTCTTCATTTTAAAAATATATAAGAAAGAAAGAAATCTTTATTCGGGGATACAAGTACAAGAAACGACTAAAAAATAAAAATTGGCAGTCATAGGGTATAGAAGAAGATAGAAGTAAATTTTTTTTCAAATATAGACCTTAAATCAGTAAGTTTAATTACGAATGTACTATATTTATATTTAAGGTCTTTTGTCTTCGTAACAACGCGAGGTGTCGGCCACGGTTACACAGCACTTATTAATATAAACCTTAAAACTAATAAATTAAAGTTTAATTAGGAATGTACTATATTATTATACTTAAGACCTTTTGTCTTAAGAAGTATGGTGTCGGTCTCGCGTATTCCACATTTTTACCCCCTACCAAAAATTGCTCAGCGCGCCCAAAGAAGTTTTCACTTCACAAATCGCTAATTGTGACTTGATCCCCAAAATGGTCTTCACTCAGCATACGTGCTATATCTGTTAGGATCACCTTGTATGGTCTGTGGTTAGGATATAGCCAAAAAATATATATACTAGGGCTTCCAATACCGGGATCCCGGACTTTTTTCGTCCGTTTTCAATACCGGTATTGAAATGTCTAATACTGGGATACCGGTATTGGTGACACTATAAACGAAACAGTGACTATTGCATATATTTCTTGGTATATGCCACTGTTTTTATTCGGCTAAGTTTAAAACATGTATCTTATGCACATTAGTTCAATAAGAACACTTTTATTGCTTAAAACCAATAAAGAAAAGTCATTTTTGATCACTCAGAGGGAAAAAATTGTGTTTGAATTTAGAACCCTATATATTTTATTGACTCACGAAACGTTCAGAAATCTGTTTTTTAGCGAATGCAATATTTTATTATGATTCTAAATTTCTGATTTATTCTTCTAAAAAAATAACTATTGATTTTTCAATTAATTTGTGTTTTGACTAAACTATGAATTTATACGAGTAAAAAATATGGCATTTCATTGAATTTAAGCTGAAAAGTACTCTTTTGGAGTTAATGTGGTGAAAAAATATTTTTATGGAAAACTGTTTTTTATGGTGCTAAAGACTAGTTGTAAGAATTTTAAGTTTTCCCAATACCGGGATCCCGGGATCCCGGCATTGAAAAAAATCTTTCCGGTATAAATACCGGTATTCGAAAGCCCTAATATATAATTGTTACCTATACAAAAAATCATATGAATAAAGAGATACATGTATATTATAACTTGGAAAAGATACATGTATATTTTAACTAAATGAGATACCAGTAGGTACACTATCTCTCAAACCCACCGGTCCGGAACTGAGTCGGGAACAGAAATAGTCCCATTAAAATTCCGTGCCATCGACCGGAACGGATCACCGGCCGTGACGACGGGGGAGCCACCACTGTGCCCTATGGACTATGGAATAATATTATCTCTCCTAAAATACTTGTCATTACTGGCAAAGTGGATGGAAAGAGACCTCGGGGGCGTAGCCACATGCGTTGGTCAGATCAAATCCGCACCGCTCTCCATAGCAAGGTCCACTATGGCTAGCATCACGACCATCACTTGTAGTGATTTTACAACGAGTAAAATTATATCTACCCTTCATCTCTATGTCTCTACCGAAGCTAACATGGTTACTTTTCTCGTTACGTCAAAAGTGGAGGTAAAAGTAATATTTATTATCTGTGATATTTTTCTCTACGAACCTTTACATGTCGACATTTTTTTTCTTGTAATAGGTATATCGTATTTTTTGCATGTTAGAGTAAATGAAAAATTTGCCGCCAACGACATCTCTATCTCTCTCTCGTCGCGAGATAATCTCGTGCGCATGCTAAGCACAGAAAAACAGAGCAACATGGCGCGAAATCTACCATAGAAGAATTATTGGTGGAAGGGGTCACGACCCTCGCGGGGAATACGAGGCAAGGAGGGAGAAAAATACTTGGATTAAATAGGTATTATTATTAATTGTACATTTTTAACAGTGTATGCTACGTAAACTACTATTAAACACAATATTGTGCGAACATGAATTTTATGCTTTTAGACGCGCTGCTGGCATCTAATTATGAACTCCACAAACAGGTCAAATTATATTTTTGGCAAATGGTTACGATTACGATTTCCTTTAATAATCTTCAAATTCATCATGCAAATAATTACGTCGATCCGTTGATTCAAAACAAGTGACAAACACACTTTCGCATTTAGAAAATTATTCCGCAAAGTGGCTAATATCAGAGTCAAAGATGATAAGAAAATCTTTGTATTGACATATTTTGTCAAGGCCAGTATTCCTAAAGCTGTGTCTAAACTCAAAGGTCAACAACCGGTCTGGCTATAAGGGTAGCCCAGCAGAGTGCAGACGGGTCACAGGACAGACGGACAGACGTATCCTAGCATTGTTCCATTGTTTCCTTGTTAACGTGTTTAATGTTATGTTTTCGATATAAATAATAACATGCGGCGGGAGGATGGACATTGCCATTTGCCATTGAAATTTGATTTCTGATTTTTTATTAACTAGATGATCCCCGCGACTTCGCCGCATGGATAATTTTTTGAAAAATAAAATGGGAGTTCTTTGAAACTTAAATATCGGCATAAAAATTATTCCCTGTTATTTTTTCCCCGGGATGCAAACTGTATAGGTACCTATCTATATTATGTACCCGAACAAATTTTTACGAATTTGGACTCTTGGATTTGGATTTTTACGTAGGTACGAATGATCTCTCAAAATATTAAATGGTAATAACGTCGGCTGTAAACAATCCCTAAAAGTAATCTTAAAAATTAAAGCCCTAAAAAGAAAGAAATCATGATAGGGATACTTTTCCGTATAGTGAACAGACTGTACAGGGAACACTGTAACAAATTTTTTAAATCCTATTAACAAAAATTTGAAATTCAAACCATGAAATACATTAAAATCTAAATTAAAAACTAAACATTAAAACCGGGAAAATTGTTAAAAAAAATAGTACTATTTTTAGACCGAATAAGCACCTGCTGCAGTAGAAATTGCAGACTTTTATTGCCCGAGAACAGATATGTAGGTACGTCCATGCCCAAGAATAATTAAATGATTACATTTTATTACATCGATGATTTTATTGCACTTGTTATCCGACAATGAAATTTAATATGTGATTGGCGGGCATTGCTACTGGTTGACTGGATCTCAGACTTTTTACCGTCCATAAATTACTTTTAAAAAACCAACGTCCATAGCCACTGTAATAGAGTAAATTAAAAAAAAACTGCACACTGTGTTGAAGTCAGGCGAACGTGACGCGTCAACTTTGCATGAAGCTTATTAGATTTAACAATTTTAGAACCCAAAATTTGGTACTTAGGGTTGCCAATAATTTAAAACCCATTTTCAAGACATTAGTCGTCACATAATGTGACATTAAAAAGGGATCGTGCAAAAACCTTAATATACCCAGCGGGTAATTTAAAAAACTATTGTGGCCAATTACCTATGTCTAAACTAAAATGACATCTATAAATGTAGTTATATCCCTTCCTCGTGGAACGTGGAACCCACCGCTTTATTAACCTAAGAAAACTCCTACCATTATTGCGGAAGGACGTGGGAAGTGGGAACCCACCGCATTATTACCCACCCAAGAAAACCCCTACCATTTTTTATTTTTTTCACAAATATTGCTAAACTACTCCTTTTCCGAACTACTACAGTCCTGACTAATCATAAGTGACACAAGTTATCATACCTACGTGAAATAAACAAATTATCATAATATAGAAAAAGAAGGTGGTAAAAAAGCAAACTTTTTTTAGTACCATGACCAAACAATTACGTAATAAACAAATTTATCCTAACCCCTGATCAGTGACCACGCCTTCCGAAGTAGGTACTATCCTAACACAGTCAACCATGAGTCACATACTCGGCATCGAACCTGTATACCGTGAGTCATACCTACGGTTCTTGTCCAAACGTGTAATACGTGTAATAGGTATCTATTAACTACATACCTACCTCATTACGGAATGTAAGGACAGGCGAACGAAAATTTTCTTGGGCTATTAAGTGGGCTTTTGCCTGGATTTCGACCTTCTATTCGCGGATAAAGGGTTCGATTCCCGGGCACGCATTACTTGCTTTATTAAAAATATTGTGATAAAACCAAGTACCAACCATAGAGTATCTATCGTGTCGTGCAAAGTAAAATTTATCTTTAACTAGAATTAATACCCGTGACTTCTTTCCCGTGGAAACTCTCTTGACATTCCAAGATTTAGGTTGCTTGCTAGGAAGCAACCTATCTCTTCTCTGCACAAAACTTCATCAAAAATAGGTTAATAGGTGTGCCTCTAAAATATAGATGTCGCTTTTATTTATTCCTAAACATCATCCGTAAAGTCTCACGGATGATATTCAAATATATTGGTCATTGTAAAAAAATTATGATCGAAGCATTTATTAAAAAAAGCAAAAAAATTCCACATTCTAGCAACAATGTTCCAGCATAGGTGATCGGTGTCAAGTGGCCACGCCCGAGTGTGCCCTGCACGGAATGTAACCCACTATCCTTATCAATACCAATACCAATATTAGCTTACTCGTAAGCCCGGGTGTGTAAAAGATTTGCGTGTTGAGGCACTACATTTGTAGTTCACATTTACCCCATTTTTCTTTTATTCCACTACAAGTTAGCCCTTGACCGCGATTTCACCTGATGGTAGGGAGCTAACTTGTTAGGGGCATGGCAGTTTTATATTAAACACACACCCCTATTCGGTTTCTACACGGCATTGTACCGGAACGCTTAATCGCTTGGCGGTACGTCTTTGCCGGTAGGGTGGTAACTAGCCACGGCCAAAGCCTCCCACCAGGTCAGACCAGAGAAGATTCTGAAATTATAAATTCCCAAATTGACCCTGCCGGGAATCGAATTCTGCATTTACCCCTCTTAACGACTGAGCAATGAGCACCTTCTCATACACACGTTATATTTATGACTCATCGCTAACAACCCCATTACGTTACTTTAGATGATGATGCCAGCGAATTTTTCGCGTGGTTTGTTTTTTTCCCGCAGGAACAGCTTATTTTTCCGAGATCTATCGACGAAAGTCGATACGCAACTTTATTAAGTCGATACGTCTTTACTAAATTTTTTCAAAATTTCGATATAAATAGACGTCTATTTTATGTGTACCCATTGAACATATTTTATGAAAATCGTATTATAAATGCAAAAGTTTGTCCTTCAATCACGCTGCAACAGAGCAATGGATATAATTGAGGATCTGGAAACTGACATACCTAGGCTATTCTTTATCCCGGAAAATTAAGGAGTGCCATCCTACCGAATGTCGTCATGTTGTCTAGATGTTATCCAAATATAGGTTATATAAACGTGTATTGATAAGCGGTAAAAATACAAACTGTGCCAGTTTTGATAAGAAATTTCTATGCAATTTGATGTGTAGGTACCTATACAAAATCAAACATGTTATATTTAAGTCATATACAGTATATATCTGTGATAAGTCGATGATAATAAAATGTTTTTCTTTTTCAACTTTTGCACAACATTTTAGAATCTTTTTATTCAAGTTAGTACTTCAACTTATAAATTAAAACTAATCATATTATTTTCTTAATTTCTGTAAAACATTTTGTATGACAGATAGTAAAATGTGCTACTTAGTGAGTATTGTCACAGTTAATGTGTGAGTCTATGTGAGCACAAATCGGCAATAAAAAATAAAATATTGATTGATTGAAATATTGATTTTTGATTCCCGTGGGAACTCCTTAATTTTCCGGGATAAAAAGTAGCCAATGTCACTCTCCAGGTCCTCATATATATCCATGCCATAAAATCACGTCGATCCGTTGCTCCGTTGAGGCGTGATTGAAGGACAAACCAAACACTTTCGCATTTATAATATTAGTAGATGCTTCTTTTTTTCCATATATTTTATCTTAATTTTCTACTTAAACTGGAAATATTTTTAATGTCATGTGAGTGCAAATACTCGACTAATACAAATCGGTAGCTAATACAAAAAAACAGTACATCAACTCTAAATATGAAATTTTTAATTTTATATCTACTTTATAATTATTTTTTTTATATACGCCTAGTTCACAACAAGTCAATTCACGTTTTATGAATTGTTACGCCATTTATCATAAGCAAACAGCAGTCGAAAATTATAATTTAGCGACCACGGGCCATAATTAGCGAGGTTTATTAAAATTTTAATACCCTGGTCGACGAACTCCCCAAATGATAGTGTCAGTTAAAAAAAATATCAGTTTTTATTTATTGCATAATTATAGAGCTCATTTTTATGCATATAATATTTTAATATACTGCTGTTTTAGATTTTTTTAGCTGAGAAATAAAAATTGTGACAAAATTAAAACATCCATATAAAAATATATAAATGTGCTTATTTAAATCTCAGTGATATTTAAAAAATAAATCGACGAAGAAAAAACAGTCAAGTTAGTATTATTTATCAATTAAGTTATTACAATTAAACGACTTAACCCGGCATAAACACTGACTCAATCATAACTGGGAAAAGAGCTGTATGCAGCACGAATAAAGGCTAAAATTTTTCAAAGCAATTTCGATCCAGTTGTTTGAATGTACATCGAACCTTAAAATGCTAGAGTACTGTGAGAAAGAACGCATCTATTTTTCTTACAACTTTACTGTAATTGAACAAATTCTCACACGCTACTTTTTATATATCTGAGTCACGTAATAAATTACTTTCGTGTAACGTTAGGGATCACGATTTATACGTTGATTTTCCCATGACAAGTTAGACTTTACTGTGAATCGTGATCACTAGTTTGAATCTTATAAGATTTCAATGCTTGTAAGTGACGATGAATTTAAATCCCTCAGCCAAACTAATAATACTAAGTTAATGAATTATTTATTTTGTACCTGAAAATGTTGAGGTAGTACCTCAGAGTAGGTAATATGATAGGAGTAAGAAGATGTTAATAAGAATTGCTCTTTGTGTGACCACAACAAGTAAATTTGGACGTTCGTTAACGTCAAACTTTACACAAAAACCAAGATTGAATATCAGCCTCTTGGTATTTTCGTAATAAGGAACAATCTATTAATAATAAATAATATATATATAATATATAATAATTAATGCAGTGAATAATACAATATCAGGGGACAAAAAAGCTAAATATAAGGATTGCAGCTCAAATGAATAGTCATAAAGGCCAATATCACTTCATATGAGTTGCGTCGTGAAAAGTAACAGATAAACATACACAGGCAGACAGACATTCACATTTGAAATATTAATGTGGATACTAGCAGACCATCCTAGGCTCAAAACCAGCCCAAGCTGAGTGTACCATTTTTTAAAGAGATCCCATACTTTTATATACTTAAGTACATTTCAAGTTCACATAATTATAATAAGTTTATTGAATAAAAAAATATAACTTTGAGTTTGAGTTTGTAGATCTCAGTCTTTACATACCAAATATGTACTTAACTCATATCGAAAAATATGACTTACTATGATTATTATTGTAAGTACGGCAGAATACGAACGTCATTGAACCGCGTTCACTTTTGAATTAGACAACCTCTATTGTATTGTATTCGATGTATGTTCATTTTTAGATTGGATACCTCTATCGATGTAAATATTTCTTTACTAGCTTCCCTCTTCTCGTGATAGAAAGAACACGGATGCCGCATTTGTCCCGCTGCGTTACTTGCGGTACATCGACCTCGATGCGTGCTCTCCAAACCTGACTTTAAATAGATCTATAGGTTCTGGTACATTTTATTTTTATATATCACCAGGCGAAACTATGTTTAATCACATTTTAAATAGATATTCATCTATTCTATACTACATATATACTAAACTATTATTTTTTAATATTATAATTGCGAAAGTTTAGATGGATGTTTGTTACTCAATTACGCCAGAACGGCTGAACGGATCTGGACGTTATTTGGCACAGAGGTCGATTATAATTTGGAATAACTTAACTGAAAATTAAAGAATTCCCGCGGGAACCAAAGAATCTCAATCCACGCGGACGAAGTCGCGTTCTATCATCTAGTTTCCTAATAAATAGGTAGCACGTGTCCAAACGAAACGAGATGAAATAAAAATGTTCCGATCATAAAAGAAAGAATATGGAATCTCTTAAAGCATTAAACTTCAAATAATGATAATGATACACTTTTTGATCTATGGGGGCTTTTGTTTAAAACGCTTTTAGGGTTGGCGCTAAAAAAGTTTTATAAATATTTTTATTGCATGCGCTTATGTATAATGTAATCGTTCGAATACCGAAATATAAGAGCTTTTATTTTGATTGTCTTGAAAAAAAAAACAATTTACCACTTCGTGCCGTGCCATAAAAATATTGTTTGTCGATATTTAAACAGTTTAAATTAAAAAAATACTGAACTTGATTGTAGAAACGGTACTATCAACTATGAATATTATAATACTAGATGGTGTCTGCGACTTCGTCAGCGTTGATTCAGGTTTTCGATTCCCGCAAAACCTCTTTAATTTTCCGGGATAAAAAGTAGCCTATGTCCTTCTCCTGGATACAACTAAATATCTCTAAACATATAATTTTATCAAAATCGGAAATGATGGGCCGTTAAGGCGTAGCAGACAGACACACTTTCGCATTTATAATATTAGTACAGATTACAAAAAAAATGATATCAAACAATTCTGCCTTCCCTCATTAGTTGACAACCCTACAAGTGCGTGTACTCACTCCGTCATCGACAAATTTCAAAATGCGGTCCAGAAAGTAGAAAGTCGCTTGTAACAGTCGCAATTAAGGCTACGAATGTAAGGAAAAAAACATTCTACGATGGTAATACACTCAAGTGTTAGAAGGTGAACAAAAAACGTAATGGTGTGACGTCACAGGCCGATGAACCTTCACCATCGGATTTTGACTGTCACTGCTTGAATTACCAATGCCAATAACATAATGAATTTAAATAAACCATTGGAAATTAAGGAAGAGATACTTCCGTTTGTCAATTATAATAATAAATCAGTAAAAGTAGCTACGATATTTTTAAAAATAATATGTGACGATAGGTAAATAGGAAGCCGTGAATAATGTGGTTTCAGATTTTGTACTAGACTTGAGTATTATCCAAAGGCCAATACTACGAGCATTTTGACAAAATTATATATGAAGCAATTTAAATCTTTTAACAAAATCATACTTATAGTAAGTATTAATAAAGTAAAATGCTGTTGTAATTATGACTATCATTAATTTGACATTAATTGGATTTTTGTCTGAGAATGAATCTTTCTGGGACATGTTTTATCTTGATTCTTTAACTTGTAAATATGTTTGGATTTTAGATTTCGTCTATCGAGAATCGCCATTATTTTATTTCCACTTGCAATATCTGTAGGTCTTCAGTTTCATCTAGTTCTTAGCCAAGGACTTCGGTCTTTTGGCAAGCTACACATAACCAAATTTGTATACTTATTTTAATAATATATATGTACACGTAAACAAGTCACGTTCACTCCATTTTCCAATGCGCTTGCGCATATAGCAGGCACCTAAGTACAAAGCTTTGGATTTATTTGAATGCCTAGCCACAGATATATCTGTTTGAGATCATTGAACCGGGACAACAAACCTGATATATTTTCCGTATTCTGCGGTCCGGCTAGACTAGATTTAGCTAGGTTCTATTTAAGACCTGACGAGAATAATATTTAAAACTTTGATGAATTATATTTATGTCTACACTGGTATTGTAAATGTGACTTTATTTGGTTCATTTTCACGGATCACGCTGATCTTATCTCGACAAATTTTGGCAAAGAGATAGTAAACACTCTGAAAATGGATATTCCAGAATCTGAAAAATCTAGGAATTCAAAAGGGACAATCAAGTATTAGCTGGTAGCGTAGCGGGTTTAAGTAATCCTTTACATGGTAATAAGAATTGTTAATGAGTTTACATTTTAAATTAACTTTGAACTTATTCAGAGACATCTCCAACATGTCTTCTGGGAGCTTATTGTAGAAGCGGACACTGTTTCCAACAAATGAATTGCTAGTTTAACTAAGGGGTAGGGCAGTTATATAAAACACATACCCCTAATTGCCTTGTATACCACCGCAGGATCGTACCGAACCTCTTAATATTGTTTGGGTCACGGCTTTGGCGGATTTTTTTATTAAAAGTCATAATGTTTTTTCTTTTAAATACACTGTTACAAGTTCTTTCGAATCATCAAGTGAATCTAGCACTGTTTCGGAAAACCCTTCCTGCCGAGAAGAACTAGCAGGAAAATCGACTGGATTTATAGTTTTTCCCTTGTCTGTATATGGCAAAGGCAAGGCAAAGGCAAAGGCGAACAACGTTTATTCAATTTAGGTAGATACACTACGCTTATTGACGTCCAGTTATTTATAAAATATGTATAATGGTGATGATCAGTAACGGTATCTTAAAACTAAAGCGGCGAGGGTTCCAAACGCGCCTTGGTCTGAGAAGAGCCCACAACAAACTCAGCCGGGTTTATTTTTGTCATTATCACCATTTCACAAATCATCTTAACTAAGGAACTATCAGAGCCATTAGAGCAAATTATTGCCAAGCTTCCTTGTAATGTTTTAAGTAATCCTTTACATGGTAATAAGAATTGTTAATGAGTTTACATTTTAAATTAACTTTGAACTTATTCAGAGACATCTCCAACATGTCTTCTGGGAGCTTATTGTAGAAGCGGACACTGTTTCCAACAAATGAATTGCTAGTTTAACTAAGCCTAGAAGCAGGCATTACAAGTTTATTCTTATTTCTAGTATTGACATTATGACAATCACTTTTCATCTTGAATTTATCAATGTAATTATGCACGTAAAGTAAATTTTCAAATATATATTTGTTGTGCACTGTCATAATATTGATTTCTCTATGAATTTGAATTTCTTCCTTTGGTGATCATTGTTATTTGTTTTTATATTTTTATTATAATAGTAAATTGTGCTAAAATATGTAACGTTTTTTACACGAAACAGCGTATCGGCCTGCGGTTTTTACTACAAAACCGTGATAAGCCAAACATTTACCAAACAATCATGTAATATTTGACCCCCTGTTGAAATTCCAATTAAACAGACAATTTGATCGATAACAAAGACAAACATAATAATATGACCTTTTATAATAAGTAATGTCCATTGTTAGCGTGAGTGTGACCCCCATAAACACATCAGTAGGTATAAGCCGATATACGTCTATATGAATACAAATGATGTCAAACGCGGGAACTTGACCACCTGGCTTTTTATTATCCGGGTTTTTACTATAATATACTACTTTACCTTTTGTTTGTGACATCCTTTTGTCTTTACCAAAAACATTTGTTAAATAACTTCAACCTTGGGCGAGTTTGATTATATTTCATTGATTTATTATTTTTATTTAATGAAAATTTAGCACTTGCGTGATATCTTGACTAATGGTTATTCGACGATGCAGTTTCACTGATGGAAGCGGGCTGACTTCAGCCATATTTTAGTTTAATTTAACTCACCTCATGTATTAGTATTTAGTATATGACATAGGTCCAAACTGAATCGCTTAGGAATCATAACTAACTAATCAATAACAGAACTCAATACTCACGACTAAATCTGGGAACTTTAGTCAAAGGTTAAGAAATTCCCTTGATAAGATAAGGTAAATGATAAGAAATAAAAGTAAGTTGCAAAAGTAACTGGTTATTATCTTGAAGATTTATGAAAATAAAAGAAAACTTTAACAATTTAAATTCCAACTCCAAAAACAAATTAAAACATCGAGGAAATGGAAATATTTTACGTATGAAAATGATTTCGAAATTTACTTATTGTATGAATTTCACTGGATTCAGGATAAACTTTAAATTACAATATGAATCATTAGTACTAACCTGTCATTTGCAGTTGTCTTCTTGACGCAGGTGTTCTTGGAGTGCGTGGTGTCCTCGATGCTCGAGGAGTCCTCGGCGTCCTCGGAGTCCTCGTAGGAGTCCTAGGTGAGCTGCCGGCACTGCGTCGTGAAGGTGAACCAAGCACCCGCAAGTCCGTATTGTCTACACACGCTAACGCCTCCGCACCAGTCCTTGGACTGTTTGGACTGCCGTTTTCCTTATTCTCCTCGCAAAATTTAATAGGAGAGTCCAATTTAGCTCCTTTATAAGAACATTCAGTTTCAATGTCAAAGTTGAACCGCCTTATGAAGCGTTTCCTTTCCCTTGCATACTGCTCAGCCATGAGACGCTTCGTCTCATCCCTGTCTGGAGCTCCAAATAGACACTTGCAGCTTCCACGTCTCCTTCTCGGCGTGTTGGTCCTCAAAGCCATGGTAGAAGATATCTCGAACCTCCGTTGCTTCGGTGTGCGTCCGCCAGCGGCCATCGTATCGCGTCAGGTGAGCTCCGACTGGTTCACAGAAACATCTGACTAATAATCTCCCGAGAGAAAACAGCTGTCAGGTAGCGCGAGAGGGACGGAGTTAGGCGTGCGAGCGGGGGCGGTGAGCGCACCTGGCCAGCGAAACCGCGTCAATTCTAACCTCAAAATACCACTGTAGCGTGCGCGCACGCTTGTAGACTCCGTCCGACTGACTGACGCTTCGTTTCCCGCGCATCGCCTTTCGCCGTGCGCTTGCGCCGATTTTGGCAGCCACTTGGCGCGCAAACCCTCAACAATAGCCCCAAGGACGCTTTTTATACGTCTCGGGATACAGGTGTACTTCTTAAAAGGGGCGAAAATAGAATTTCGAGTATCAATGCCGCCGTAACACCCTTAGATTGTGAACACCTAGAGATTAATGGCGATTTATAAATAGAACATGATGTCGTTATCGCTTGCCCGGCAGATAGGTAATAGATTTGTATGAATTAAATAAAGTCGTCACTCGTCATTGTATCATCGAATTCTCAAGTTCATCACTAGATAGGTACTAGGTGCCTGAATGATCTTTGTTTTAAATAGAAAAGTAGCATGTCATATGTACCAACTACCAATCGCTTAATGGGTTTCCAATTTATAAAATTTTAACAGACATACTATTCTTAAAGTAGTTCTAAGAATAGAGAAAATGTCCATTTGCAAATTGGTAAATAAGTACAATTATTTTTAAAAAAGAATGTGCTTATAATCTCATCTCAGTAAAACGGCCCGCGAAAGTGGCAACCCTATTTCCCAAGTCCCGGGTCAATTCCCGGTTATTAGGTAACATGTTTAAAAAAAATCTTAAGTATAATAAAATATCAATTTTAAAAGTGCTTTATTTCAAACTAAATAAAATGTCCAAATCAATATTTTACGACAACATTGGATTGAGTTAAAGGGCTAACTTGTAGTGGATAAAAAATAATTACTTTTAAATAAAAAATATATAGCCTTTTAGATTTGTATAATTGCTTTTGTATAATATTTAACAAATGAACTTGTTCAAAAAAATTTACGAAAAATGAAGAGTTCCCGCGGGAATTAAAGAACATCAATCCACGCGGACGAAGTCGCGGGCATCAGTTTTTATTAATAAATCATTTTGTATCCAAAATTATAGAAATGCAAGATTTAAAAAAAATGAAAACATACGGCTGAAGTTACTTGCGAACTAAATAAAGGCACTAGCAAGTACACAGTACGTAATTAGTAAACTCAATTATCTTCAACAACCTTAAATGGGTAACTTTGCAATTTATTTGTTTGCTAATTAGTTTTTGAAAAATTTCTAATGAGACCCTGTAAATTACGAAAAATAAATTATGTTTTAAAAATTATTTCGTTAAGCCCTATCTACATTACATCGACCTATTATTATAATATCAGTCCTAGATAATTGTGTAGCCTTATGATTTTTCTTTTTATTTGGTTTTCAAATCTCGCGAGGGTCTGATCAGTATTTAGTATGATATCAGATGAAGACTCTGAACCAGTTATTTAAAAGCCGACCAGTATGGCTAGCATGCGCACAACGAGTAAAATTATATCTACCCTCTAACTTTATTTCTCTACCGAAGCTAACATGGTTACTTTTCTCGTTACGTCAAAAGTGGAGATAAAAGTAATATTTCTTATCTGTGGTATTTTTCTCTACGAACCTTTACATATCGACTATTGTTTTCTTGTAATATACCGCATTTTGTGCCTGTTAGGGTAAATTAAAAATTTGCCGGCAAAGACAACATCTCTCTCTCTCGTCACGAGATAATCTCGTTGTGCGCATGCTAAGCACACAAGCGAGAGTCGGGCTTTGTTTTAAGTTTTTTTTTAGATTAAATACTAACTACCTTTTTTTGTTAATGGGGGCGAAATCTCCTTGAGATACCTAATTTCCGGGGGAAGAGATCAGGTTATGTGGGATTCCTACTATAAACTAAACACTAAACCCCCCTCGGTGGCCACCTTCTGCACGTAATGAGAAGCTCCGTGAACTCCTAAGATCATCCGGAGCTTCGCTTGCGATGCCTATTGGGCTCGTCCTTGGGGATATAATCCCCTTATTGACTAGGCAGCTTGTGCCACGGCAAGCTCTTCCCAGGGTTGCACATAGACTGGAAAAGAGCGACCGGAGCCCCCATTCCAGCCGCTCGTAACCGAGGTCTGATCCCGAGGTCCCAGGACTAACGTGCTGATGGAAGTGCCACCCTGATCCATCTCGTTCAACAGCCTCCTTCTTGGACATGACAAGTTCACAGAAGGAGATCACTGCCCTCTAGGATTCCTTCTTTGCCAGCATTGCTACTACTACTAACTGCCTCGTTGGTCTAGTGGTTAGCATATTCGACTGCGGCCGAGGAGGTCCCGGGTTCGAGTCCTGGGTCGGGCCATAATTAAGTATTGGGTTTTTCTAACTAAAAATTCTCAGAACTAGCCCGGAGTTGGAAGTTGGTGGTGTTTCACCCCCGTGCCTCGGAGAGCAAAGCCGTCGGTCCCGGTTATTATCACTAACATGATAATAGTCGTTAAAGCCGCCAACCCGCATTAGAGCAGCGTGGTGAGTCTAAGCACTAATTCCCTCTCTCCTATGAGATTGGAAGGCCTGTGCCCAGCAGTGGGACGTTAATGGGCTGTAGTGGTAGCTACTACTACTAACTACCTAATTAAATAATTTAAATTTTTTGTTTATTTTTTTTCAGATAATATACAGAAGAGAAGTTCGAAGATTAGTAGCTTAGGGTTCAGCCATCTTGAATTTGACATATCTCTGAAAGTGGTGGTTTAGATACAATTTTTTTTTATTTAACTGGTTTAATGGCTCTGGATTCTAGTCCTTCTGAGGTTTAGATACAAAAAAAAATGCGACCGCAATTTAAAAAAAAACAGCCACCATGGCTGATCATTGGTCTCCTTCCATACTAGAATCTTCGAAGATACTTTACGTGCTCTGCGTGCGACTTGCACTAGTTAATGTATAATCACATTTACAAGGCATTCAAAAATACATGACGTTACAAAATTAAATATGTTATTCACTTTTCATAAAGTATAAAAATTCGTGCTCCCTACTTATGTAATAAAATAAAATGCTACCTACCACTATTTTGCAACTGAGAGATGGATATAAACTTTTAAGGTCCATTGTTGTAAAATTGCGAGAGCTGTGGAGTTAAGACTCAAGAATGCTTAATTTACGAGAAATTACATGTTATGCTTCGCTTTAAATTGTCATAAAAATAATATGGCCGTTGCATTTGATTGCTTTTTACCCGACTGCGAAAGGTTTTGATTTTAGTGATTTAACGCTAGAATCAATATCTATACTTAGGTTTAAACTAATATTATAAATGCGAAAGTTTGGATGGATTGATGTGTGATACCCAATCACGCCATAACGGCTGAACGGATCTGGATGAAATTTGACATAAAGATAGATTATAGTCTGGAATAACACATAGGCTACTTTTTATCGCGGAAAATTAAGGAGTTCCCGCGGGAACCAAAAACTTCAACCCACGCGGACGTAGTCGCGGGCATCAGAGATCAGCATAGCATTTTTTTCTTTACTCATTTGTCCTTCAATCATGCAGCAACAGAAATCAGCAAAACATGCAGCAAATTTTTTTTTGCACGGATAAAGTTGAGGCTATGGGGACTGATGTTGGCTTTCTATCCTAAAAACAACAGTTCCCGCGGGGCAGGAGTAATCATTCATGTGTTTCCTTCAATCACGCCGCAACAGAGCTCCGGATCGACGTGAATATGGTAAAGCAAAAACTCAGTTAGGTATTTTTCCTTGTAGTAAATGTAAACGTACGTAAAACACAAATACACAGCCTCCCAGGTTATTATTTCAATTAGTAAGATTTAACTTTTATTATGACAACTAAGGAGCCGGTCAGCAGTTTGTCGGTCAGCAGGTGAAATGCCTTCCGATTTTGAGCTATCTTCTTTAATTCTGCGTAATTATGACTGGTCCACTCCTTTACGTCATCCATCCATTTTCTCCTCTGTCTTCCTGATGCTCTTTTCCCGGAAACCTTCCAGGATCAACCTTGAGAATGCGTACTGCGATCCTCTTTGATGGTGCCCGAAAAAGCCACCATTCTCTGCACCACGGTTGTCATTAGTTAGTATATCATCATTAGTACCTCAGCATTTGAAACGAACTGGTTCCATGATATCTTCAGCATCCTTCTCAGTGCCCACATCTCAAATGCTTGTAACCGTCAACAGCTTTCTTTCTTTAAAACCCACGTTTCACAGCTATACAAAAGAGTGGACCAGGCATAACACTTGAGAACGCGATATCTGGCAGGAAAAGGGATTTTGGGGTCGCACAATACTTGGACATTTTATAAAAAGCGGCTTTTGCTTGTCCAATTCCAGACTTAATTTCTTCCATATGATCTAGATCCGTTGTAAAGAATCGCCCTAAATACTTAAATTTATCTACAGCTGCGACATCAGAACCGCGAAGTTTTATTTTAGGAGGTTGCATTTGGGTTTTGTGTCTGCTTACGGATGTGTGTGTGTCAAACCCATCAATAGAAGCGCTTGATTTTGATAGCTTAGATAGCTAGAACTCTAGATGTTAGATCAAGCGCTCGCGCTCCTCTAACAATTGTAGTATATGTCACACATCCATAGTTTAGCAATGCAACGCAGCGTACCTAAATCTCTTGTGGAAACGCTCCCTATGAAAGGATTGTATATTTCACATCCTATAATTTTTACAACCAATAATTTTATTGCTGAAAAATTTAAGAGTCGTAAAGTAAAGCCTACCGGTTTTTATCGGTTTAAGGCGACGCTCATACAATACGAAACAAATGAAAATTGTTCGCATAATTTGTACGAGATAACCAAAGCTGGCAAGAAAAGTTTTCTTGCCAAAGATTTGGAATCTCAGCCTGGTCGATAAAAGAAAATTAAAAACTGTTATAATTTTGAAATGTCAATTTCCAGTCGCAAAAAACTGAGCTTAAAACGTCTAGATATCTTGTAAGTATTGAATTTAAAACAAAATAGGTATTCAACCAATGGATGCAATACAACGCTTTGATCGTTATGTCCACTGAAAATGGCCGCCAAAATGAATAGCTGTTTTGTGGCCACCATTTTATCAAAGTTAGTTTCCAAATTCAAATTCAAATATTTTTATTCAAGTTGACTTTGATAAGTGCTTTTGAATAGTCGAGTGAATCTACCACTGGTTCGAAATGCCATATAAGTGTAGTCTAATTGTGCCTATATATAAATAGTGCCTATCTGTGCTAGTTATAGGTCCAAATTAAAGGAAAACAAAATTCCTTGGTAACTTTTAAAATTAAATCCCGTAAATTTTCAAGTTTTACATAGTTTTTATCGATGTCATAATATTTTACTATAAGTTTAGGTCAAAATAATGTTACGCATGAGCTTTATTTACTCATAGGCTAGATCGTAACTTTAGTAGGGTATTAACTGTTGTTAGTATTTTAAGATATATTAAAAAAATATATATTTTAACGATTTTCTTTTATTGCGAGATAGGCTTGGACTTGACGACAATCATGCTTAGTGCAAAGCAGTGATAAGGTCTAGGTTGGAGTGCACTCGCCTAGAACATGCCCATTCACTCTTGCCTTGAAGGTACTTAAGTTAAATTTGGTAGGAAACACATCATACTACCTTATATTATAAGTGCGAAAGTGTGTTTGTTTATTGGTTTGTCCTTCAATCACGCCGCAACGGAGCAACGTTTCGACGTGATTTTTGGCATGGGTATAGTTGAGGACCTGGAGAGTGACATAGGCTACTTTTTATCCCGGAAAATTAAGGAGTCACGGGCATCAGCTAGTTAAACTTAAAAAGAGCAAAGTCCTCAAAGTTCCCACGTTTACAAATCGATTTTCATACGGTCTACCGAATATTTGAAATATTTGTGCGTTCCCTTACAGGTTTGGCCGACAATTCCCGAGTTCCTGACTTCAGAATGCTTCCGCGGTTCCCAGACCAACTGCATCGGTTAAGGCTCTGTCATACCGTAAAATCGGCAAAACGGAATTTTTCAAGCAATTTACGTACTTATCTATCAAACAGTGACAATATTATGTATGCTTGAAAAAATTATATGTTGTTTTCTCGACCTTTGGGGCAGCCATTACTGAAGCTTCTCAAAAGGTACTAAAATTCTACATCAATGATCTCAAAACACAATTTTAAAAAATCTCTGCATAGAAGAAATCTTTATACATATCCCATAATATAAATAAATGAATATTTTACTCTTTATTAAAACTAATCATTTACTAAAAAAATATAAGGTATATAAAATTTCAATTTCTAATTCAAATACACTGTCGGATTATTTTTTATTGAACAGTAAATATTAAATACTAGCTGATGCTCACGACTTCGTCCGTATTTATTAAGTTTTTTAATTCCCAGGGAAACTCCCAGGGATAAAAAGTAGCCTATGTTCCCCGGGACTATCCCCTGTACCAAATTTCAAAATCGGTTGAACAGTTGGGCTGTGAAAGCGTAGCAGACAGACAGACAGACAGACACACTGTCTCATTTATAATATTAGTATGGATTTACAAATTGTTTCTTCCATTTTTTGCGTCATGAGCTTACTCGATTTCACCCCCGCGTGCCTGTATTTTGATCTCGTGAACTTAGCCTTAAGATGAATTCATGAGTCACGATTAAAGACTTTAGGTGAGTCAGAGGCTACACATTTTAATTCACATATTTTTGGGGTTGTAAGCAAATCATACGTCCAGTCCCACAAACTTATCTGACCCGGTGGCCAAAATTGGAATATGGTTCTGAAACCCGTGGTTTTTAGGGCACATCTATTCGACTGATTTTGACGAAAATTGGCACAGTAAATACCTAATATACCTACTTAGGGTACAGTGTACAGATAACCGCAACTAGGTTCCTTGTATCCGTGATCTGTGGGTACCGTTAATATAGGTATAGATAAAGGCTTTCTGCGTCGTATTTCTCATTGCTGAGGGTGTAGGTGACCCCTTTCCATTAATCACATAATGGCAGGGCTTTCTTAGGACAATAATTACGTGGGTTTCCAGGTCCTTATATGCATGCGATTCGACTTAGAGTACCTACTATATATAAGTTCTTAGGCTTCTAACGATTATTATCAGACGTTGGTTATAATAACTGAGGCACAGGCAAAAAACGAAAAGGCCCAATTCGGATACCAAATTCGGTCACCCATCCAGTTACCGATTTGGGTGAACGTTGCTAAACAATCGCAAACAACTGATATGCGTTGTCGCCACTAGGCCACTCGTCCCTCAAATGTAAGGACTAAGGCTACATTTATCCCGGAAAAGCAAAAAATTCCCACAGGAGTATTAAAATACGCGGACCTCATCCAGTCATCTTTTATAAGTAAAATACATCCAAGTAAAATAGGTAGCCATTTTATTTTCTGCTTGGCATTGCAAGATTGGATCACAATATCAAGATAGCAAGACCTTTTTAATATATTTAAATCGCATTTTTTAAATTCTCAAGAGGCACCCAGCCTTTCAATCGCCCTTGGCTAGATTCCCATCACGAATCACGCATAAGTGGCTAC
The DNA here is from genome assembly GCA_964035005.1 of Erebia palarica. NCBI lineage: Eukaryota > Metazoa > Arthropoda > Insecta > Lepidoptera > Nymphalidae > Erebia > Erebia palarica. The sequence goes on from OZ035995.1 coordinate 17,807,878, forward strand.
ATGGTACATTTGCATTGATCCAGGGTGGAATGGGAAGAATAACATTATACCTACACCGATTGTTGTAATGCATGAGAACTGGGTATTTCTACTATTCAGCAAGCATACATATCGACAGTGAAGACGTGTCTTGGGCCATACAAGTATAGGCAACGGGGGGGTTCGTTGTATGGAGACCCCCATATTTAATCCTCAGTCGCTGAAACTTGGCAGGGTTGTAGTATGGTATGAACCGAAACTTATACAAAAATATTCAAAAACATATCCACGCGGAGGTTAAGTATTTATGCTTAAAACTTAATTTTTATGACTCAATATTTTCTCGATTTCTTTTTAAAGGGTAGGAAGTATATAATTTACACTCAAAACCGAAATAATCATGCAGAACATCGATATTTAAACCGATTTTATTATCAAACCTCAACTGCGTTTACGCGATAATGTGCCTTCCTGTTTTGACAATTGGGTATAACATAGAGAACCTTACTTCCTTTATGATTTTTTATTATCCTTGCCCGGGATGCAATTCCTATCCCTATACGAAATCTCATCAAAATCGGTTGAAAAGATGGGCCGTTAAAGCGTAGCAGACAGACACACTTTCGCATTTATAATATTGGTATGGAATATGGATGGAAGTATGGATTTGTAGGCGAACTTTCTTTACGACTGTACGTAAGCAAATATCGAACTTTACGCGACTGTTTAGCCAAATAATTACTAAGTCCACGAACTTAGTCTGGCGGACATACAGTAGAACATAATTCACGTATAAACAAACATTCCCATATTGCCTAATTGCTAGCACAAACGAATTGAGCAGGATGTTTAAGGAGCAAATTATAAGTGTCTAGGCATATTTAGTTCTTTTATTATTTACCGGAAATGTGAGCATAAAAAAGAGTAGGTAGATCAGTAAACTCAAACTCAAAGCATATTTATTCAAAACTAGATGATGCCCGCGGCTTCGTCCGCGTGGATTAAGGTTGTTTGATTCCCCCGGGAACTCTTGAATTTTCCGATATAAAAAGTTGCCTATGTCCTTCCCCAGGGTCAACCTATCCCTGTACCAAATTTCAACAAAATCAGTTGAACAGATGGACCGTGAAAGCGAGAGAATGATATCGCTATCAAAAATGAAAGTCATCTTTTGTTAAAAAATAAAGTTAAAATGTGAGTTATTAAAGGATGAATATGTGAAAAGTGTGTTACATATGTATTTCCCACTAGGACCCAATGGCCTTAGGAACAGAATAGTAATATCCACGCCTACGAAGTCGTGGTTATCAAAATACAAATACAAATGATTTATTTTGCTAAATGTGATTTCAAATACATAGTACGCTGGATATTGGATTGAAAAGTCTGTCTCATTTTGCCAAATAGTTGGCGTGCAAAATTGGCAGTAGGCACAACACATACCTGCTGCTCAAAATACATTATATTAATTTCGAAAATTTAATACATCATTAGCATATGTCAATTTACAAAATTAAAATAGATTGTTATATAACTTATTTATACAATTTTTTCTTAAACTTAGATGTCGGTAAAAGTTTTTAGTGTTGTCAGAGAGTTTATTATTTATAGTTACAGCCATACAATAGAAATTGCGAGAACATAAAGCTAATCTACGCTGGGGTACCACTAATTTGAATTTTTGTCGGCGGTTCCTATTATCAGGCTTCATCTCGAATAAGTATATGGGTTTTTTACAAAAAGGCAAGTTTCGAAAATATATAAACATGGTAACAGCTAGTATCCATAAAAAATCGTGGCATCTGTTATTTAATAATTTGCACGTGTTTATTATTAGGAGTTGATTGCTATCGGAAGTGGTTAGTTCGTAATAACATCGATGGAGTTACAATTACCGTAATCAATATCGACTCCGAGTCCGGTAACGTACCGAAACACGCAATGTTACACGTCACTATTATTTACAGCATATTTTATTTTATTATATAAAATTCTCGTGTCACAATGTTATTAACCATACTCCTCCGAAACGGCTTGACCGATTTTTATGGAATTTTATATGCATATTCAGTAGGTCTTAGAATCGGCTACTATCTATTTTTCATACCCCTAAAACACCTCAATCCACGCGGACGGAGTCGCGGGCATCAGCTAGTTTTATTATATATATTTTGGAATACAATGCCTCTTTGAAGCAGGTTGATTTGAGAGCCAAATCAACCAAGCCAAAATTGTTTTTTATATATCCACTACAAATTAGCCCTTGACTGCGATCTCACCTGATCGTAAGTGACGATGCAGTCTAAGATGGTAGCAGACTATCCTGTTAGGGGCATGGCAGTTATAATATTAAACCCATATGCCTATTCAGCTTCTACACGGCATCGTACCGGAACGATAATTCGCTTGGCGGCACGTTTTTGCCGGTAGGGTGGTAACTAGCCACGGCCGAAGCCTCCCACCAGGCAAACCAGGAACTGCCGGGGATCGAACCCGGGACCTCTCGTTTAAATGTGGCGGGGCTTTTTAAACTCTTAAAATGTTCTGAGCACATTGCCTCATTGCAGTTGTATGGATGATATCATTAATATTTAGTTTTTAATTTAGATTTTTATGTATTTCATAGTTTTCACTTGATATTTTTGCAACATAAGTTACTTTGTAGTAACTCAGCATTTAAATGGATAAATGACGTCAATAATAATTATTAATTACTAACCTAGGTATGTAAACACATGGATCTTTGAGTTAAAGAGCTTTAACTTGACTCATTGAATTTATAAGTCCAGATTTCATGGTTTTCCTTTCATTTAATTTATCAAGTTTCTTAGAGAGATTTGATCCTTATAATTGATACTAACGATCGATGCAATAAAAGTACAGGTTGTAATTTTTACAGATTTTAGTCGGTTTGATTCCCGGGTGTGGCAAGCGAATTTTCGAAAATCTTTGAATGCAATTTTCCTTCTATTCAAAAATAAAGGAATGTTTTCTTTGAGTAAAATTTTCTATCTACAGTATTAAGAGTACTTTCCCTTCAGGTGGCATTACAAAATTCCACCCTGTATAGGTAAAAGGTAGATACTCCAGCAAATGAGCAGGCTGCCCATGGACATTTACAGAATCAGAGGAACCGCCAATACTTACTCCTGTATCCTGTAGACGTAGCTGTTTCATGTTACAATAATAATAATACATTAATTTATAGCTCATAAGAAATCTTAAAAATTATAACCCGCAATATACCACAACACCATAAAACCCCTTAAAGTTCAAATACCCCTCAATGTACCATAAAACTCCTAAAAGTTTAAAACCCAATTGTATATGTGTGGCCAAACAAACAAATTATGAGCTATTAATTTTTCGAAAACACACTGTAACGGAAATCATTACGAGCAAAAATTAATAATTGAAAAATGCCAACCAATATCTGGTGTCAGGTACCGTGAAATTGGTACCTCGTCGGCTCTGGACTCCGGGCGTCACCTGTGTTTTTTTTTATTCGACTAATATTGTGCCCTTGACTGCAATCTCCTGAATCACTATGTAGGGTAGGTATGGCGCAGTGGTGAGCGCGTGGTGCGGAGTCTTACAGTGGGAGGTCCTGGACTCGATTCCCGATAGGATAATTTATCTGTTTTGCGGATTGTGTAAGGAAATCGTAATCATAATCATCTATGAACTATTAAACAGGTTGAGTTACTTCGTCGGCTCCGGACTCCGGGCGTCACCTGTGTTTTTTTTTTATTCGACTAATATTTTGCCCTTGACTGCAATCTCCTGAATCACTATGTAGGTAGGTAAGGCGCAGTGGTGAGCGCGTGGTGCATAGTGTTACAGTGGGAGGTCCTGGATTCGATTCCCGATAGGGTCTATTTTTTAATTTATGTGTTCTTCCCCCCATTGTATAAGGAAATCGTTTTTCAAACGTATAATTCAACCTGCAGGGCGACCGCGTATCTTCTGCATCAATCATTGCTACAGTATCAATTGCTGTGATTGGCTGAATTTATGGTATTCTTGCTGCGCCAATGGATTTTGTCCAATAGTGGAAGAGTGTTATCCAATCAGAGGTGATTGCGATCGTTACACTGTAGCTGTCAGTTTTAGCCGGTAGCCCTGCTGAGGCCCAATTGTCCAAGCTCTCAATGAACTCCTTAAACAGGTTGAGTTATACGATTGACATACGATTACGATTTCCTTACACAATCGGGGGAGTGTTTAAGGAGTTGCATGTATGAACTAAAACAGTTCGATTAATACGTTTTAAGCTGTAGCTGTTAAATCATTACGATTTGCTTAGACACTTGGGTTTCTAAAGTGCGATTAGGTCGGCCGTGGCTAGTTACGTTATAATCTAACAAGAGTCTACGAGGCGAGGTGAAAAAAATCGAAAGATCCGTCACGCCTGCAAAACGTACAATATTTTGCACCAAAATCTTCTATTATGAACTTCCTTTTTATAAACGCACTAATATTTGGCAACAAAGTGCAATAGGGCATGTTCCCATTGATCTCCGAGTGAAGATGGCGGAAACGGTCACAATGAGCACTTACACCGTCCGCTTCCGGTACACTCGCGTGAGAAATGCTTACACAACACCTGTCATTTGAATTAGTGATAAGTAGTATGTTCTTCCTTTATTTCCTTTTGAAGACTTGCCTGCACTTATCAGTTAGTAAGTAAAGGGAAGAAAAAACACTTTATTACACACAAACAAATAACAGAACAGAGGTAAAACAAATCGTAACAGCATTTACAACTTGTTACGGTGTAAAGGCGGTCAGTGTCAGTGTTGGTGCTTAGATAATTAAATTATTTATTCGTATTGAATTATCTAAATATATGAAAGGAAATGGTGACTGACTGATCTAACAACGTACAGCTCAAACCACTGGACGAATCGGGCTGAAATTTGGCGTGCAAATAGCTATCATGACATAGACATCCGCTAAGAAAGGATTTTTCGAAATTCAACCACTTAAGGGAGGGTTTGAAATTTGTGTAGTCCACGCGGAAGTCGCGGGCATAAGCTAGTCAAGTATAAAACTGGTAGGCATATATTTCTATATTTGTAGTTTCCGACCGAAACTAACCGAACCTAAAACTCCATATTATAAAGTCATGTTTCCGTGGGAATAATAAAGTAAACATCATCATTTATCAGTCTTTTTTTTAAATATTTTTAACATATTGTGATTCATGACATGATACTCAAGACTGTGACCGTAGACGCGACAAAATTATGATGGCTTCGTCGCTCGTAGCTCAGTGCCTCGAACATATTATCCGATTACAGCGCGAAACTCTCCGAATGTAGTTGGTTTCGGTCGTAGTTCTTAGTTTCGGTTACGGCTGCCACCGTAACTGAAACTAAGCCGAAACCCGTTTGTTTTACTGAAGCTAGGCCGAAAGCGAAACCGACAGTTCAGTCGGACACTAAATGTTTGATTTTTAAATCATCGATGTCGGTAATGTAATTTGCACACTGATCAATTCCGTTAAGTTTTGATATTTAATTAAGTATAGATACAAAAATATGATGTAAAATCATCGAATTATAAACTTGGACGGGAAAACAAATCTTAAATACGTAAAGGCTTGCAGTCCCACCAACTTATCTGGCCCGGTGGCCAAAATTGGAACAAATTTTATGCCTGTTTAATTTTTGTTTTTATTTTATTTTTCATATTTACTAGTGACGCTGTCACCGGGTCAGATAACGATAAGTTTGTGGCACTCAATACTCAATATCATTTATTCAATATAGGTACACTGTAGGTACACTTATCTTACCCTAAAAATAACTTACTCAAAAAACATGATGGTGATAATCGGTTACGGTATCTTAAAACTATGTTTTGACATTTCTCTCGATGTATGTACACGTTCTACCTGTGCATTGGAGTCGTCTGACGTCTCTCGGAAGTGTGGCGGGGCGGTATTGTCTCACGCCCTGTCTGTGACTAGAACACTAATGCGATTTTTACTATATTTTATATTATGAAAGTCTCTCCTCGGTCGCCTTGCCATATTTGGCACCTTCCGCCTTATTGTTTTACTTATACAATAATATAAACGTACTTTTTATCATAGCAAGTTATGATCACAGCTTATCCCTTGACTACGATATCAAACGTGGTACATTACGTGGTAAGCTTTTATAATCAAGGTATGAAAGGATAAATAATTGAAATTTTGTGAACGACACACAGTGACCTACTAATAGGTATGGATATTTTATTTTATTTTCGAGTAGTACTAAAGTAAATTTAAAAAATAGGGATGATATATCTAGTTGTTTTTATCTGAACGAGAAATCAATCGGTATAGAAAAAATATAATATAGACCGGCATAGATAGATGATGCCCGCCACTTCGTCTACGTGGATTGATATTTTGATGTTTTGGTTTTGCGGGAACTCTTTATTTTTCCGGGATAAAAAATAGCCTATGTCCTTCTCAGGATGTAATCTATCTCTGTACCCATCAAAATCGGTTGAGTAGATGGACCGTGAAAGCTTAGCAGACAGACAGACACAATTTCGCATTTATAAATAGCCTATGTCCTTCCCCAGAATGTAATCTATCTCTGTACCCAACAAAATCGGTTGAGTAGATGGGCCGTGAAAGCTTAGCAGACAGACAGACAGACACACTTTCGCATTTATAATATTAGTATGGATAGGGAGCACAAAATAGATAGGTAGATAGCCTCGCTCTCACATAAAAAACCCACCTTTCGTTAGGAGAGCAATCCTTAGTTTTTGCGCGTCATTAAAAACAGTTCCCAACTTTTAAGGCTCGGCACACTAGTCAGACATTTTCTTTGTGCTAAAATTATTTTAATTTCGAGTTTTAAATCGAGTTAACGGTTTAGTAAGAATATGCAATTAGATATTTTCCCGAATTTCCCAATTTTTCAGGAAACTTTTCCAATTTCAGGAGATTTCTTTCCCTAACACAACCTTATTCGGACTATCACGACTATCAAAAAATTAAAAAACACGACTGCCCTGCCAAAAAACGAACTAAAACTAAAAAGTTAAAAATCTAAATTAATCTAGTTATATAGAATCTTATTCAAATTTTTATTAAATGTTTTTTTTTGTGAATCACTGGGTATTGAATAATAGTATTACATATTTTTGGAATCTACTCATAATTTTCTAGATGATGATTATATAGTTAATCTTATTTTCGTTTTTTTTTTAAACTTTAGTCTTTAATGCGGGACCATGGTCACCCCATCAATTTTTATTTTTATTTTACTAGCCTATGTCACCCGAATAAGCTAGGGATTCTAAAGATACTTTAATATTTATCAAAAGCGGTTCAGGCGTATAGAAGTTATGGTGGAATATACAAACTCACATACATACATACATACATACACACATACATACATACTCCTTTTTTCAGGCAAAAATCGTAAGCCTAATTGGCCAGACACCCGTTCTAAGGTATAATGCGCTTACCAACGAACAGCATTTATTTTTTATCTAAAGAGATTCGAAAGTATATTGTATGCAATACATAGTTGCGACGTCATCAAATTTCGACGCCCCTTTTTTCTTCAATCTATACTTTATAATGGTTATCAAACTTTAAACTAACAGAGGACGTGAATTTTAGGTATTTTCGAAGACTCAGTATATAATAATCAATAAAAAATAATAATTTATTTTTGATCGACATGGCATCATGCCTAATAAGGACACATTGACATTGGCATCATTCCTAGGAGTTAGGACACTAAAAACCGTTTGTAGTTGTCCTAAATTGTGAACACCGGCTATCCCCGCCCGACAGCTGACAGATGTCCGGATGGCAAGTTCCGCTGCTATGGTACAGGTTTGATTTAGCCGGTGTTCAATTAAACCATAAATTATATCCTCAGCTCTACAAAGGCACCTAGTAGTCTAGTGGTTAAAATGTGAAATCTCTCTCTGCGTCGTATTCCACATGAGGTCTGGGTCGTGAGTCATGACCCCTTTCCATTAATCGAATAATGGTAGGAGTTTTCTTGGGATAATAATGCGGTGGGTTCCCACGTCCTTCCGCATACGACTCGACTAACTCTTAGGTTTTTGTAACGATTATTATCATACGTTATAGTGATAATAATCGGGACGTGTTCTCCGAGGCACGGAGAAAACGAAAAGGTCAAATTTGAACCTCCAAATTCGGTCACCCATACAGTGACCGACTTGGGTCAACGTGCTTCACCAACCCACTGATATGCGTTGTCACAACTGGACCACTCGTCCCTCAAATGTGAAATATTGGGTTCGAAGATCGGGCAAAACTGATAGAAGTAAAATATTGTCCTTCCGACCGAATTTCGGCCACGGCGGCCAATCTCCAACGATTAGCCATCTGCGCGGGAGATATAGTGCACAAGTGTGTGCGCAAACACAGGTGCACTCAGTTCTTTTACTCTTATAGCCCGATGGGACAGAAAATCCGACACGACCGGGGAGAGATACCTAATTCGTATAGATGGACCGTTGCAAGGAACTACCTATCTTCGAACTATTCATCTGAGAACTATAGATAACTAACTGATGCCCGCGATTTCGCTTGCGTGGATTAAGTTTTTTTATTCCCGCGGGAACTCCTAAATTTTACGGCATAAAAAGCAGCCTATGCCACTCTTCAAATCCTCAACTCTATCCATGCCAAAAATCACGTCGATCCGTTGCTCCGTTGCGGTGTGATTGAAGGACAAACCACTCAACCAAGAAACAAACACACTTTCGTATTTATAATATTAAGTATGATTATGTATTATTATGATTAGTATTCATCACCAATCATTTCCAATTAAGGGTGCCTTTCCACCACAGAGGAGGATGTGAATTGCTATGCAATTGCTAAGATAGCTGCAGTAGGTAGGTATATGTAGGTATCCATGACCGTGTTTAAACTTCCAATTAATGACCATTCATTTAATGTGTCATTGTGTAAAGTGACATTGTTTGACTGCGATCCATGGAATTAATAACCTACACACTAAGCAAGTACTTCCATGCTCCAAACAATGGCCTGTCGTGTCATGAAACCGACGCTGGACATCACAACTTGTAATATGGCGACGTTCTGTGGCTTTAAATGTAATTGGTCATTGCTGTCGTCTATCGATACTCGAAAGACGTCCACAGCTGTGTGCTTAGCATGCGCACAATGAGATTATCTCGCGACGAGAGAGAGAGATGTTGTCGTTGCCGGCAAAGGACATTGACCAAATTCGCCTAAGAATCAACATACGTTTGAAATATACAGTAATTCTTAGCTTATTTTATAGCCTTTATTCCAAATATTAGAATTTAACGGACACTTCAAATTAATTAAAAAATAAATAAATGGGTATTAAATTGATTACTATACGTTTCCGTCTCTGTATTATTAACCACAGATCAATAACTTACAGGTTAAAACAATATACAATACCACCACTTGAGCGCTAGATCCGTATCGTAAGAAACAAGATAAAAGCTGTTTAAAGTGCTAAGTGCACTAGTATTCTGAACTTCGCAACGCCATCTATTGAAAGTAGAATAATTTAATATTTTTGACGCCATCTGTGAAGTTTTTGATGAACTACGACGAATCTTGTCTCATCTACATACTGTTTACAGCTCTATTGCAAATGGATAAAGATGATATTTATTTGTTCAAGCAGATTGATCGTGAAAGCTGAAATAACCTCAATATTGAAAATATTTTTGGTAATAAGTAATTTCTTAGCAAGTGTCCGTAGTTTTAATCTGCTCTCAAGTATAAAAAGGCATTCATTTGAACCCAGCAATCAATGTTTTATGACGGTTGGTTCTTAGGCTAACTTTGTATGGGGACGGAACAATGTCCTTTAAATTTACCATAACATGCACAATTCGCGGTATATTACAAGAAAAGAATAGTCGGTATGTAAAGGTTCGTAGAGAAAAATACCACAGATATGAAATATTACTTTTATCTCTACTTTTGACGTAACGAGACAAGTAACCATGTTAGCCTAGTTAGCTAGTTAACCAGAGAGAGATAACGGGTAGACTTAATTTTACTTGTAGTGCGCATGATAGCCATACTGGACATTTAAACTTGCAAGGGCTTACCACACGCCGCGGTCTAGCGGTGCTGTTTCCAGTGCGTGCGATGGAACGCTAATTATGCTCGGTTTTCCTTCACGACTAAGCAAAATTGTTACTTTATACTCAACTAGGTGATGCCCACGACTTGCCGCTGATGTCCGCGTGGATTGAGGTGTTTGGTTCTCGCTGGAACTCATTAATTTTCCGGGGTAAAAGGTAGCTTATGTGATATTCCATCCACACATACATCCGTCCAAACTTTCGCATTTATAATATTAGTATGAAGTATGATACTCAATTTATTTATTCCTTGTAGGACATGTGTCTCTTATGATGATGATTTATGGTCATGATTTGACTCTACCACCGGTTCGGAAAACAGGTTTAATTGCTTAAAACGCAGATATATCTTTCTGAGATTCCAGCCCTGGATCTCGCCTACCCTGAATAGGAGTTAGGACCCCCGGACCTCTCAATAGGAGGCAGAAATTATCTAGACCCTTCTCAAGCTAACCCAAGATACATCGCCAAATTCCTCACTCCGGGCTAGTACTGAGAATTTCTTGAATTACCTACTACCTGTATCTAGGCTTAGGTTCACCTCCGTGCCTCGGAGAGCACGTAAAGCCGTCGGTGCTGCGCCTAATCCAATTTTCCTTCTCATCGGGCTATGAGAGAAAAGGAACAGAGAGTGCCCCTGTGTAAATGGCTAATCTCCCTGGAGATAAACCGCTGAGGCCGAAATTTGGTCGGGAGGACAATAATTTAAGGCACTTCTCAATCAAATAATAGCTACCAAAAATAAAAAACAAGAGCAAAGTCACAAACGAACCCCTTTATCAGAGTAACTATTTCCAAAACAATAAAGAAAAGTTCTTTTCCGAAATCGAATCTGGGACTTTATGCATTGGCGTACTACTACTACACTGACGTACTACCGTTGAATGAAATTCTTTCCTATCTATTATAAATCTTCTTTAAGTATCTATCAGATGAAAAAACTCGGAAGTGAGTAAAACTCGAGGGCAACTTCAATAAATCACTTCAACAGCAAGCACCCGTCCTTTGCAAAAAATAGTTGTCCAAAATTCCAAGCAAATAATCTACTATTTTACTACCTTGTTAGGCACTTAAGAATCGGAAATTACGGAGCATTTCCTGAACTAGAACTGTGCCGTAATTGAATAATTTATTGCCTTTTACCGTGCCAATTGAAAATGAAAAGATTTTGGTTTAGTCCAGGTAGGGTAACCATCGCGTTATAGTATTATCTCCGTAGGAATCTCTCTCTTCTCTATCTCTCTCGTCCCAATAAACTTGAGTGAGACTCACCAGGTACCCAGGTTTTATACTCAGTCAGTGAGTACAAAACCTAGCTAAGAAAACAAACTAAGGGCGATTGCCCATAATTCGGCATATGTACTTCTCATGTTGTTCATGTGTTTACTACAGACTACAGACATACTACTAAGAAACTTCTGCATCTCATTCTCAACCAAGCCAAACTCACGACAGTTGTAGGTATGATATCAGGACTGTCCATGCAAAGCCATGTATTTTTATCCATTGAAGGTATGCTATGAAATGTTATTTTTATCTCATATATTAAACCTACAAAGAATACAAAATATGTCAGAGGTTTTCATTTTTTGATAGCCTCTAGTTAGAGAGAAGAGAACAGGGCTGCAGGTTCATTACGTATCCTGTTAGAAAAGACTCGTATGGTCACCCTAGACCTAAGGGATTAACCACAGATGCATCACAACACCTTTTAAAGGTGTTTTGAATATTGACATGCGCCAAAGTGAATACACCATGTTCCTACCATTGATTGTCATGCGAGCACGATCAGCGGACACCGTGGCCTAATATGGCACAAGGTGCGTACAGAATGGCAATAGGGATTTTGTGATACATTGTTGCAGAAAGGATTTTGTTGAAGGGTATTTATGATAATGATTTATTGAATTTAAAAGGCGATATAGAAAGAAAAGATATAAAAAGTATCTATAAAATTATAAACTAGATAATGGCCGCGACTTCGCGTGGATAAAGATTTTTTATTCCCGCGAGAACTTATAAATTTTTCCGGATAAAATGCAGTCTACGTGTTAATTCAGCTTTATCCATTCAAAATGGCTCCGCCACAAGAAAGTCCTAAGGTAGCTCGTAGCTCGTGGGAATGAGCATTATACCTATTATACCTATTACACTTATTCTGTGCAATAAAAAAATTCCACAACCTATTTTAAACTTGCCTTCACACAATCCATGAATAGTATTCTCCTGAAAAAAAAGTTATTGAAGATATATAATGATAAAAGAGCATGGATTTGATTCGCTCCAGCAATGCTTAGGACTGGACTGTTACGTTATAGATAGATATATAGATAGATAGATGTTACGTGATGATTGATGTAATTATAAATGTTTTATTTAAAAGATCAACCGTCAAGTTTCTTGCTGGTTTTATGTGTATAAAAACATATGACTGACTTAAAATTTCAGGCAAATCAGTTTAGTCATGCAGACTTTAACCACAACCTCGTATCTACCCTTCAGATAAGTACAATTATATCTTCAAATAAGTACATATATGATAAAGAAACGATGTAGATATGTAATATGTACCTGTATACAAGAGAACGTTACAATGGAGATAAAAGTTCATGCATTCCAACTTCCAAGTTAAAAGCCCACCTGTTGACAACCATTTTGAAAAGAATAACATGGACATGTCCACCTCCCTAGCCCCACTTATTTATTTTGCTCCATGACTACTTAACTGAGATCTGTATCAGTCTATATCACCCATCACCGGTTCACTGATGGCCCTTAGTCTCCTTTTGGGTTTAAACTTTAGACCATTGTGCACCACACTGGTCAAGTGCGGATTAACAGAATTCACCCACCTCCTTTAACTTTAGAGTCTATATATGACAATGTGAACAATTCTGTTTAACACAATCTCTCAACTAAACTAAAATGACAGCTCAGACAGACAATCTAGTCCTGTCCCTTTAGCCAATTCAAAACTCTTTGTACTACAGAAAATCGCACCTAGAACCACAGATTACTTTAAGTGCCTATTCTGTAGTAAGTAGGTATTGCAGAATACCATAAGTATTCTGTAGTAAGTATTACTTAATGGTACCTAACAGCTAGAACCTCCCAATTGCAAAGATACATGTCCATATTAGGTTAGCTACCACACAATTCGTAAAAGATAAAAGCAAAACGGTATTCTCTGCCCCACATCTGCAAAAGGGTTACCTTATATGCGAAATAAATTTACACTAGCTAATGCCCGCGACTTCGTCCGCGTGGAATGAGGGTTTTCGGTTCCCGCGGGAACTCTTTAATTTTCCGGGATAAAAAGTAGCCTGTGTTATTCCAGACTATAATCTATCTCTGTGCCAGAACCGTCCAGCCGTTGGGGCGTGATTGAGTAAGAAACATCCATCCATACATGCAAACTTTCGCATTTATAATTATATAATAATATATAATAGGTAATAATGATAGGTATTAATAATATATACACATCCATACTTACAAACTTTCGCGTTTATAATCTATAACAAAATAGAATGTTTAATCGGAACAGATGTGTAAACTGTACCCACGTGCCAGTCGCACTTCATTTACACAACACACAAAATTAATATTTCGCGTGTCATAGAAAAAAAACTACTAATCAGTAGGCCACTATAAACAATTTCCTGTATGAAAATACTATTACTTACCGTAAAATCATTTGTCATTTGAAATGTAGCCACGCTTGGTTAAGTGTTATCATTAACTATGTAGTGAATAGGTGCAATATATAAAACCCTATAGGGTTATCAATATAATTATACATAATCAAAGAGGGTTAAAGGGTCTAGGGTGCCACGTGGGGCCATTATTTTGTTGAAACCTGTGCAATGATATTAATTTCCAGAATATTTAGATTTTAGTAGCCTTTCTCGTAACAATATGGTGTTCTTCAAAGGGCGAATGAACAAATATTTCAATTCCGGCAACGCATTGGCGGTTCTCTGGTGCTGCAAATGTTCAAGGGCGGCAGTAATCACTTAACATCAGGTGACCCGCCTGCTCGTTTGCTCGCTAAGTATACCTATATATAAAAAATAAAATAAAATATAAACATTAAACTAAGGCATTCAAGTTTAATTACGAATGTAGTATACTTATAATAATAATATTCTTTATTAAAAGGTACAAACCCAATACAATTAGTAAATGTAAAAATAAGAATAAACAATGTCAAGTAAAAAAAAACTAAAGTAAAACAAATAATACATTATTGCCACAATCCGACGAAATTTTTGACGACCTCCGTGGCGCAGTGCGTAGCCCGGGTTCGATCCCCGGCAGGGTCAATTTGGGAATTTATAATTTCTGAATTTTCCCTGGTCTGACCTGGTGGGAGGCTTCGGCCGTGGCTAGTTACCACCCTACCGGCAAAGACGTGCCGCCAAGCGATTACGCGTTCCGGTACGATGCCGTGTAGAAACCAAATAGGGGTATGGGTTTAATATAACTTCCATGCCCATAACAGGTTAGCCCGCCACCATCTTAGACTGCATCATCACTTACCATCAGGTGATCAGGTGAGATCGCAGTCAAGGGCTAACTCGTAGTGGATAATAAAAAACAATGGCAATATAGTTAAGCAATTAAGTATAAGTACATACCTACTAATTACCATGTCATACTTACGTATGTCAATATATTGAGCAGGTACCTAGATGGTAGTTTTGTGTCTAGGTTACTTTGTATTTGCCTCCTGTCCAGATTCTCGGCCAACGCACCGAGGATCTCGTTGTTCGAGGCTCGCAAACGACTCCAGAATGATGCGATTCGCGATCGTATAATCGCAAAGAAGTCCGGTACTATGGCCTTAGCGAACATGTCCGACGTGCTGCAGTACCGTGGCAATTTCATCAGGATACGTTACCACTACCACCACCACTACAGCCCATTAACGTCCCACTGCTGGGACTACGCTGCTCCAATGCGGGTCGGCGGGCTTTAACGACTATTATCATGTTAGTGATAATAACCGGGACCGACGGTTTAACGTGCTCTCCGAGGCAGGGGGTGAAACACCGCCAACTTCCTAACTCCGGGGCTAGTACTGAGAATTTCTAGTCAGAAAAACCCAATACTTAAATATGGCCCGACCCGGGACTCGAACCCGGGACCTCGTCGGTTAACCACTAGACCAACGAGGCAGTTCCCTCAGAGCACGACGTTCCCTCTCAATATCCTCATCGTCAACGAGACCCTCAGTCAGTAAATGTCCGAGGTATCTGAACCATAACCCGTTCAAGTTCATCTCCATCGAGAAATACCACAGGAATCCTCTCCGGACCTCTGCCTGCACGGAAGACCATCGTAACCGTTTTCTTAACGTTTTATTTGAGGCCATGTTCTGCAGCATAGCACTCACAGATTTTTATTTTTATTATATTTAAGACCTTTTGTCTTCGTTACAACGCGAGCATGTCGGTGACGGTGTCGGTGACGGTGTCGGTGACGCGAATCCACAAATTTACCCCCTACCAAAAAGTGCTCAACGCGGCTAAAGAAGTTTCAAGGAAGAAAGAAGAGCTACTTTACCTTTACCAGCAAATGTATTGTAGAATCAATTGTCATATTTGCCGCATATGTTTAATTGATATTATTAAACTAGGTGCAGTTACCCTATACGGTGTCATTTACTTAATTTTAATAATACCTACATCGTCGTCACTATGTTTTTGTGAAACTCTGTCACTGAAATAATATGGACCCCACATTGACGTAATAATAGGACCCCATGAAATAATGCCACCTGTCTGTAACATTTCTCGAGATATATAGTGAATAACGTACTGCCAGTATTATAGAAATTGCAATAGGTAAAAAAAAACTAAACGATGCCCACCACTTCGTCCGCGTGAATATAGGTTTTTTGGTTCCCGCGGGAACTCTTCAATAAAAAGTAGCCTCCCCCGGGATGCACCTTAACTCTGTACCAAATTTCGTCAAAATCTATTGAAAAGATGGTTCGTGAAAGCGTAGCAGACAGACAGCTACACATTCTTTCTAGTAAGTATGGATTCGAATAAAATATTTTTTGTATTTTGATCTTGTTTTAATAAGAAAAACCACAAGAAATGCGTTCGAGTCTTTATTGTCATTACTTACTTAAAAATCTAGTTGCCATATTGCCATCGCTAAATATATTGTTTCATTATTGTGGACTTTCGTGTTTTTTTGAGTAATATTGTTTAAGTATTGCTTTAAGCGGTGGCAGTGTGGCCCCTGTTATGTATACTATAGGATCTTTTGTGTCATAACATTTTACATATTTATTTACTAACACCAATATAATTCATCTTTACTATACTAATCATATATTATATTATTTATTTTAAAGTAAAAATGATAACATTTAAGGGCAAAACACACAGGGAGCGGGCGCGGGTCTGAGTGATGTCGTCCATATAAATTATGGAGGGTAGAGTAGAGGAGTAACATCTCTGCATATAAAAAGTGTCCGTCGAAATGCATTAAATCGGGGGCGCCACATTAGCATCAGGTTAAATTTAAAAGGAAGCGCCAAATATTGTTAGAGTAGGTTTGAGAAATAAACAAGGAAAGAAAACATTCATCATCATTTTGTACAACGTAAGTTGTTGGAATTTTCAATAATTAACTATTTTTTAGTCGACAATAATTTTTTTTTTTAACTCGGCATACTTCGGTTCAATCTACAATTGCTACATTCATACCATACCCTTTGCTACACCAGCGCCACTGTGGAAGGTTTTTGGACGGTTATCTATAACAACCACTGGACACTTTTTCAACTTTTCTCCCTTATGAGATGTTACTCCTCTACTCTACCCTCCATAATATAAATAAAGGGAATTCAACGCACCGCGCACCCAACCCAGCCCGCGCCCTGTGTGTTTTGCCCTTTAGCCCAGGGGCGCCCTGTGTGTTTTGCCCTTTAGGCCAGGGGCCGCCCTGTGTGTTTTGCCCTTTAGGCCAGGGGCCGCCCTGTGTGTTTTGCCCTTTAGGCCAGCGGCCGCCCTGTGTGTTTTGCCCTTTAGGCCAGGGGCCGCCCTGTGTGTTTTGCCCTTTATGCCAGGGGCCGCCCTGTGTGTTTTGCCCTTTAGGCCAGGGGCCGCCCTGTGTGTTTTGCCCTTTAGGCCAGGGGCCGCCCTGTGTGTTTTGCCCTTTAGGCCAGGGGCCGCCCTGTGTGTTTTGCCCTTTAGGCCAGGGGCCGCCCTGTGTGTTTTGCCCTTTGCCTTTTAGGCCGTCTTGCACAGCGCTGCCTGCACTGAATTAGAAAAATTTTATGATGCCGTCACTTTTTATACGACTGCCTGAAAAAAGGAGTATATTGTTTTCAGGGTTCATGTATGTATGTATGTATGAATGTATGTATGTGAGTTTGTATATTCCACCATAACTTCTATACGCCAGAACCGATTTTGATAAATGAGGTATCGTTAGAATCCCTAGCTT
Source organism: Erebia palarica (assembly GCA_964035005.1). Lineage (NCBI taxonomy): Eukaryota > Metazoa > Arthropoda > Insecta > Lepidoptera > Nymphalidae > Erebia > Erebia palarica. Next base: position 17,825,482 of record OZ035995.1, read on the forward strand.
ATTCCGGGTGACATAAGCTAGTAAAATTAAAAAAAAAATTGATGGGGTGACCCGTGGTCCCGCATTAAAGACTAAAGTTGAAAAAAAAATTCGAAAATAAATTAACTATCATCATCTAGAAAATGATGAGTTGATTCCAAAAATATATAACACTATAGTTCAAAATCTAGTGATTCACAAACAAAAATATCACTTAAGGCTTTAAGAGATGACAAACTGCCTCAGTATTAGGATGTTTAAGTCAAATTGTCTTAATAACTGATAGTTGAATCCGTAAAGAAAAAATATGTAACGGAAGATATAGGCTTAATAAACATTTCTACTGTAAAAAAAAATTACTTTTTTCAAACCCTCTTTCAGAAAAAAATCCCCAAAGAGTATCTACTTTTGTCATACTTTGAAAATGTTCTGCAAAACGGCACAAGCTTTTTAATTAGTTCTTGCACACAAAAATAGGTCTTAAAAATTACAATATTTTTAACGGAGAGTTTTATTTTTACTCCCTATAACATTCGTGTAAAGTAATTTTCCCCCGAAATTTAAGTATATTAGTGAGAACGTGGCTGCTCCGTCGCCCTGTAAACACCCGCGAGCCCTTCGGCAGTCCGTTTCGGGACATTGTCGAAGGTGGACCGCACGTCGGTGTCGGAGCGAATTTTTTAAAGTTAATTTTCGATTTTGAAGGGTTTATACTCATTTGTACATATTTAAAATTTTAGAAATACTTAGTTCAGTATTTATCTGTAAATTAGTAGGTGTAAATATATTTTTTTTAAGAATTTAACTTTTTAAGTGTGCAAAGTAGGTGCAAAGACTAAATAAGGTTCTGTAGTGACAAGTGATTGTAAAAATTCAAATCAAGATGATTTTGATGAGGAACAACCTACCTGCACTCGCTACATATTTTGATTGTTTTTAAAGCTTATAAGCTTTAATTTGATTTTTTTTCCTCCGACCCGACGGAATAGATTATAATATCTTTAATGCAAAATTACTTACAAATAATATTAATGCTACTAATAACTAAAATACATACTAATAATAATTATAATGTATGTATGTGTGTATGTGTGTGTGTGTATGTGTGTGTGTATGTGTGTGTGTATGTGTGTATGTATGTGTGTATGTATGTGTGTATGTATGTGTGTATGTATGTGTGTATGTATGTATGTGTGTATGTATGTATGTATGTATGTGTGTATGTATGTGTGTATGTATGTGTGTATGTATGTATGTATGTATGTATGTATGTATGTATGTATGTATGTATGTATGAAAAAGAACAAACATGAAAACTTAAAATGTAGGTACAATAAGGCGGTCTTATCGCTAACCAGCGATCTCTTCAAGACAACCTTATCGATAATATCATAATATGGAATCGAAATTCGTGATGACAAGCTGGGAACACCTGCACTCCTATTCTCTAACTCCGTGGCTATCATCATATATTAATTACCATATATTTTATATTCATCAAAATACATTACATAGTCATGGAAACATAATAACAACATGAATTTCAAAATGGCGCTAACTTTGTTAAATTTTGGTAACAGTTTCCTGTTTTGTGATCCCAGTAGGTCTAGGATGTGCACAACGAGATTATCTCGCGACGAGAGAGAGAGATATTGTCGTTGCCGGCAAATTTTTCATTTACCCTAACATGCACAAAATGCAGTATATTACAAGAAAAAAGTAGTCGACATGTAAAGGCTCGTAGAGAAAAATACCACAGATTAGAAATATTACTTTTATCTCTACTTTTGACGTAACGAGACAAGTAACCATGTTAGCTTCGGTAGACAGAGAGAGATAACGGGTAGACATAATTTTACTCGTAGTGCGTATGCTATTTTGAACGAAATCGGTCAATTAACAAAGAATTTCAAAATGGCACCGACTTTTTTAAATTTTGGTAACAGTTTCCTGTTTTGTGATCCCAGAAAGCCGTAAATATCAATTTTGAACGAAATCGGTTATTTAACAAAGAATTTCAAAATGGCGCTGACTTTTTTTAAGTGACTCTGTGCTCAGAGCTGCGCATGACGTAGTACTGCACATAAATTTTCATACCACAGGCTCATACATATGAAAATTGATTCTAAAGGAGTAAACTCACAAAAAAACTACGCAGCTCCGGCAAGTGGGGCTTATTGTGAGCAGTTAGTACCTGATTCTCTATCTCCTCTCCCTGTACCCCACTCATCCCTCGGTGGAGGTAGCACGTTTCAAAACTTTTAGCTTGATGTCAACTATCGATAGTTCTGCAACACTAACTTGAACTACCTACATTTTAGCATTGATCCAATACGAAATATTACTTGTACCTATACCTAAATCTGTGCCTACTACAAGCGCAAACAATATTTAGTATCGGATACGATATCGAACATTTCATGGCAAGGTCTCAAGGTAAAGCTAAAGGTAGGTATTAAAGAAAGTTTATGTATTTGTGACCTATGATATTTATGCGCAAACATAAATATAGGCATTATCCCATAAAATAGCACTTGTTCCCTCTGCAGTCTATAGTCTTTGGCCTAGTTTGCGTAGTTCCGGGCGTGGCCGCTATACGGCATTACCGTCGGCAAAAGTCCCGCTGGTCTGCGTTTCGTCAAGGTCATTCGGCCTTCTTAACCCCTTAATGAAAATGTGAATCTAATTTACCTAGATTAGGTAATTTAGATTCTTAACTTTTTAGTTCGTTTATTGGCAGGGCAGTCGTATTTTTATTTTTTTTTAATTATTGATAATTTTACTCCAGTGTTGATATGAAAAAGACAGACATAGAATTTTTTTCTTAAACCTGTTTAACTTGCTTTGTGCAAGTGGGACTTAAGACTACGTGAGATATAATATAAGTATTTAGTATAATTTATAATTAATATATCACAATAATAACATAACATTACAAACATATAAATAGTGAGACTTATATATTTTACACAGCACCAATTTGTACGATAGGTAGCGCTAACTGGAATGCATTTTCTATGTATTTCGAACTGTTGCCGGCCTGTGGAAGATATACACATTATTTTAATCAATTTTGAACATTTCGGTGTTGAAGCGTTGGGAGAGGATTCTAGATCCTTTTTATACGACTGCCTGAAAAAAGGAGTATATTGTTTTCAGGGTTCATGTATGTATGTATGTATGTGAGTTTGTATATTCCACCATAACTTCTATACGCCTGAACCGATTTTGATAAATGAGGTATCGTTAGAATCCCTAGCTTATTCCGGGTGACATAGGATAGTAAAATTTTAAAAAAAATTGATGGGGTGACCGTTGTCCCGCATTAAAGACTAAATTTGAAAAAAAATATTCGAAAACAAGATTATCTATATAATCAATATCTAGAAAATGATGAGTAGATTCCAAAAATATATCACACTATTGTTCAATATCCAGTGATTCACAAAAAAATATCATTTAATAAAAATGTGAATAAGATTCTAATTTAACTAGATTATTTTAGATTTTTAACTTTTTAGTTCATTTTTTGGCAGGGCAGTTACCGTAAGATTTTAAACTGTCGAAAGATTGTGAACCGTTCGATGTTTAGTTTTTGTTTTTATTTTATTTTTTATGTCCACTCTAGCGACGTTGACACCGGGTCAGATAAATTTGTATATGTCACCGTAAAATTGCAAAACTCGTTAGATTGTAATCTAACTAACGAGATTGTAAACTGTCGACAGATTTTAAACCGTTCAATGTTCTGAGTGTCAATTTTTGAAATATTCATTGTATTTACGATTTCTTGTCTGTTTCTTGTAGGTTAGGTTAGGGTTCGACATAAATAATCAGGTATCACTTGGGTTCTATCGGTTAATATACCTAACAGATTACAATTTACCGAAAAATAATGCGTTAAATTGTAATCTTTCGACAGTTTGCAATTTCGCGAGTTAGATTATAATCTAACGGTTTTTACAATCTTACGGTGACATAGACACCCCAACCAACATTTAGGGTGTGATTCCAGATACCACCAGAGATGTGCTATGGATGCTAAGCTATGGATGTCTGTCAAGGCAAGAAGGAGCTAGTTGATAAAAAGTTCAAATGGTCTCTTTGTTTGGTCACGAATTTCGTCGACGTATGCGCCATATTTGATTTATCATGACGTCATCATATCCGAATCTATTGAGTAATTTGGCAAGTTTGAAACTGAACAACACTTACGTACACACATTAAATATAGGATAAGTAGAATATATATTATATTCCACAACGGTAGGGATTTGGTAGTAGTAGTAACTTGGTACTTACTTCTAAAAAGACATTAGTGATGTAATTATTAATCTGCTCCTTATCATCTGAGGTGTGATTGGTCAATTTCTCCGTGAACTGTGTCGCCAGTTCGCTGATGTGTTTTGTTAGAACTACCGTCATTCTGAAAAAAAATAGAAATAAATTTTTAAATAAGTCTTAAATCATTAAAACATTTTTAAGACCAAGCGTTTATGGTCCGGCATATTGAATTTAGTGTGACGTCATTTTATTTTGCGCATTCTTCTCAGCAAACACTTTTAATTAATAACCATATCAAGGGGGTGCATGAAAAAAATAACTAGCCCATATTCTATTTCTGTTGAACACAATCACTAAACTAAATTGACACCTCCTCTAGTGCTGCCCCTTTTTTTGGAAGCGAAAGCAATATAAATAGAGCTGTCATTTTAGTTTAGTTTGGAGATGGTGTACAACAGAATTGGCCTAATTGTCTTCCAAACTAAAGTTGTATGCAAAATTTCAGCTCAATTTGTTGGTGATAACTGTTATAAAATTCAGTTGCAAGATTTGACCTAAACAAACCCACAAACATTGCTAATTAAATAAAGGCTTGTAAACAAGCATAAAACCACAACGCTCACCATTGCGCCAGTGAGACAAAATGGAGGCATCAGTGGATTTGAGGTAACTCACTGAGTAAGAGCTTCGATCTCAGCAGTCTTGTGGTGCAGCTCCACTAATAATACAATATGTATCAGGTATCAGTGGATATGAGGTAACTCACTGAGTGAGAGCGTCGGCTTCATCGGCGTTGGACCTCCAAGTCTTCGCCAGTAGCATCTCAGCAATTTTGTGGTACAGCTCCACTAATAAGACAATATGTATCAGGCATCAGTGGATTTGAGGTAACTCACTGAGTAAGAGCGTCGGCTTCATCAGCGGTGGACCTCCTACTCTTCACCAGCAGCATCTCAACAGTTTTGTGGTACAGCTCCACTAATAGAACTATATGTATCAGATATCTGTGGATATGAGGTAACTCACTAAGAGCGTCGGCTTCATCAGCGGTGGACCTCCTACTCTTCACTAGTAGCATCTCAGCAGTCTTGTGGTAGAGCTCCACTAATAAGACAATATGTATCAGGTATCAGTGGATTTGAGGTAACTCACTGAGTAAGAGCGTCGGATTCATCAGCGGTGGACCTCCTACTCTTCACTAGTAGCATCTCAGCAGTTTTGTGGTAGAGCTCCACTAATAAGACAATATGTATCAGGTATCAGTGGATTTGAGGTAACTCACTGAGTAAGAGCGTCGGCTTCATCAGCGGTGGACCTCCTACTCTTCACTAGTAGCATCTCAGCAGTCTTGTGGTAGAGCTCCACTAATAAGACAATATGTATCAGGTATCAGTGGATTTGAGGTAACTCACTGAGTAAGAGCGTCGGCTTCATCAGCGGTGGACCTCCTACTCTTCACCAGCAGCATCTCAACAGTTTTATGGCACAGCTCCACTAATAAGACAATATGTATCAGGTATCAGTGGATATGAGGTAACTCACTGAGTAAGAGCGTCGGCTTCATCAGCGTTGGACCTCCAAGTCTTCACCAGTAGCATCTCAGCAGTTTTGTGGTACAGCTCCACTAATAAGACAATATGTATTAGGTATCAGTGGATATGAGGTAATTCACTGAGTAAGAGCGTCGGCTTCATCGGCGTTGGACCTCCTACTCTTCACTAGTAGCATCTCAGCAGTCTTGTGGTAGAGCTCCACTAATAAGACAATATGTATCAGGTATCAGTGGATTTGAGGTAACTCACTGAGTAAGAGCGTCGGCTTCATCAGCGGTGGACTTCGAAGTCTTCGCCAGTAGCATCTCAGCAATTTTGTGGTACAGCTCCACTAATAAGAAAATATGTATCAGATTTGAGGTAACTCACTGAGTAAGAGCGTCGGCTTCATCAGCGGTGGACCTCCTACTCTTCACTAGTAGCATCTCAGCAGTCTTGTGGTACAGTTCCACTGATAACGCGGTCGTCTGCGCGAGGCCACTGACCGCTTTCTTGTATACCGCCTTCTCTGTTATACTTGGATCGCTCGTTTCCAGCCAGGCTAAGATTTCTGTGTATTGTCTGTAAGAGAAACAATGGATATGGGTATTTGACAACTAGTCGAATCAGCAACTTTTTTTTCAGATGTCACAACGCGCACTAAGTATGGGACTTTAGCTAGCAAACTTTAAAGGACAAATAAAATAGTGAAAACTTACTTTATCAGCGGTTGGAACTGCAGCTTAAGTCCTATATCCCTGGTAGCCTTTTGCAGTCGCTCGTGTAACGCATCCGGTCTGGACGCGTCTTCTGAAGATTCCTCTCCTTCCTCGTCATCCTCCTCGGGCATTTCGCACAGCTCTGAAGTTTTATAAAACTTATATACTTACTTCAGAATACCAAAAATGAAAAGGTCGCAGCAGTGTGAAAGAATTATGAGTGAAAGCTGTACTTTTGGTAACTATCGCTAGGAAGGCTGATTCAGTATGTGGTGGGTTTTATTTGAAGGGCTCTCCACTGCTGGGAAAACTGACAGACTGCCTGCATGCGACTGGGACACTGATTACTTTTCGCCACTCAAAGACGCGTTATGGTTAACAAAAATGAACAATAACTAGGAAGGCTGATACTTATATTGCATTATGATATGAGTAGTACCTGTGTGAACATTATAAAAACCCCACCAAACACTGATTCAGCCTTACTAGCGATAGTTACCAAAAGTACGGCTATCAATCAAACCAACCCTAATGACTAAGAAATCATTAGGGTTTTATTTGATTGTTAATTTTAAGAAACTTCGTGAATGGTTGTATGAATGGTCAAAATTGGTTTGTTAATTTTTAACTATATTTTGATTTTGGTCTAGTAGGCATTAAAAACCACACTATTTTAATATTATAAATGCAAAAGTGTCTCTGTCTGGCTGCTACGCTTTCACGGCCCATCTGCTAAACCGATTTTGATGAAATTTGGTACAGGGATAGGCTGTATCCCGGGGATGGACATAGAGATATTATCCAGCGGGAATCGAACACCTTCATCCACGCGGACCAAGTCGCGGGCATCATCTAGTATGAAATAATTATGAATTTAAAATATCTAAGTTCACCCATGGCTGCGAATTCATCCGCGTTGATTTAGGTTTTTGTCTCGTCTCGTAATAACTCTTTGATTTTCTAGGATAAAATAAAGCCTTTGACTTTATCCGGGATGTAACATTATATATTCGCTTCTTTCGTCGACACACATACAGATATACGACGCACGTTTTCATTGAAAATATAATAATAATAGCATGGATTGGAAATAAAAAGTTTATATATTATTTATTTATTTATTATTTATTCGTATTCATTTTATCACTTATATATGTCACCGTAAGATTGTAAAACCGTTAGATTATAATCTAACTCGCGAAATTGTAAACTGTCGATAGATTGTGAACCGTTCAATGTTCTGAGTGTCAATTTTTGAAATATTAATTGTATTTACGTTTTCTTGTGTCTTTCTTGTAGGTTAGGTTAGGGTTCGACATATATAACCAGGTACATATTAACCTTGTACCTAACAGATTACAATCTACCGAAAAATAATTCGTTAAATTGTAATCTTTCGACAATTTCGCGAGTTAGATTATAATCAAACGGTTTTTACAATCTTACGGTAACATATACAATAATAATAGTATCGATTCGGAATAAAAATTATTTATTTATTATTTACTAGCGAATGCCCACGACTTCGTCTGCGTGGTATGAGGTTTTTTGGTTCCCGCGGGAAGTCTTTAATTGTCCGGGTTAAAAGGTAGCCTATGTGCTATTCACCTTCCGATCCGTTCAGCCGTTGGGGCGTGATTGAGTAACAAACATCCATACATCCATCCAAACTTTCGCATTTATAATATTAGTAAGAGTAAGATTCGTATTCATTTTATCACTTAAATAGATCGATAAAAACTACTAACCTGCGACTTGCTGTAAGGTTTCTTTAATATCCTGTCGCTTGTCAGGATCGGCGCTGCGAAGTCGTTCCTCTATCCTCATACTGACTTGTTTTGACAACATCTCTAACGCTTCTAAGTGGACTAGGCCTGAAATATTAAGATTTTAGACTTTTAGATAAAATAGGGTATTCGACGCATCCTAAGTATGGGATTTATATATCTATATTATTTCATTAAGTGATCAAAATCAACTTTTCCTAACTGGTTTTGATCAATAAAAAAATAATATCTTTATAATCTATTGGGGTGATGAAAAATTCAAATAGGCATTAAATTGGTCATAGTTCTCTTTTAGTTTCGAGGATAAAATATATAATAACATAAGAGACACCTGTATGTCCTACATGTTTAAAATCAATTGAGTTTATTGACTATTGAGAAATACCTTCATAATCATCAAACAGCGTCTCATAGTGGACCTCCTTGGCCTCCCTTTTGGCCTCTTTCAACTGGTCCTCTTCATCCGCCTTGGCTTTGGCCTCCCGCAGTACCTGTAAACATTAATTTCTTGACCGAACTCCCGACCGAATTTCGGCCACGGGAAATATTAAAGTGCACATATGCACTCTGTTCCTTTACTCTCATAGCCACGGTGACCTATCTCCAGAGAGATTAGCCTTCTGCACTCTCTGTTCCTGTACTTTCATAGCCCGATGGGATGGAAAATTCGACACAACCGGAGAGAGATCAGGCGCAGGACCGACGGCTTTACGTGCTCTCCGAGGCACGGGGGTGAAACACCGCCAACTTCCTTGCTCTGGGCTAGTACTGAGAATCTCTTGTCAGAAAAACCCAATACTTGTTATGGCCGCAGTCGAACATGCTATCCACTAGACCAACGAGGCAGTCAATAAAGGCAATAAATTACTTGTATTGTAACACCACATAGCATTTTTGATTTACTAAAATTGCTAAAGCTATGAACTTCTGCAATTATTGCAAGCGGCTCTTGAATTTTTTTTCGAAAATCATCCTCCCTCCCCTGAACCGAATGACACTTCGTTCATATTTTTCGGAGGCGAAGAATAAAGTTTGACGTAAAAAGCACTTGTTGACTAGACTATTACATAAAAACTTATAACTATAATCTATACTAATATTATAAATGCGAAAGTTTGGATGGATGTATGGATGTGTGGATGGATGTTTGTTACTCAATCACGCCCCAACGGCTGAACGGATCTGGATGAAATTTGGCACAGAGATAGATTATAGTCTGGAATAACACATAGGCTACTTTAATCCCGGAAAGCCTCCATCCACGCGGACGAAGTCGCGGGCATTCGCTAGTCACAAATAAATAATAACTGTGTCACATACTTGTGATAGTACAGGTTTATCTCCTGAGTCTAGACCCAACATGGCGCGTTTCTTGGCTAAGCCTGGATCTCCGTCTTGCAGGACCTCCATTGTCTTCTTGCCTATAGTTTCCAACGTGTCTAGACCGCCTGCTATTACTTTTGTGCCTGTAATAAATCATTTAGTTTTTTTTAAGTGTATGCAGGACTAAGGATTTTGATAAATGATTTTTTATCTATACTAATATTATAAATGCGAAATTTTGGATGAATGGATGTATGGATGGATGTGTAGGATTCTAATCCTGCACTGGAACAAAAACTATACTGGTACCCCCAAAGTGAACTGAGCACGCAATCTTCTGATACTATAGATGCTTGTTACTCAATCACGCTCGATCGGCTGAACGGATTTGGATGAAATTTGGCACAGAGGTAGATTATAGTTTGGAATGACACATAGGCTACTTTTTATCCCAGAAAATTAAAGAGTTCCCGCGGGAAACAAAAAACCTCAATCCACGCGGACGAAGTCGCGGGCATCAGCTAGATATTTTCAGTCTCCAATACTACTAGCGCGTTGTGACATTTGAGATTTGAATAAGGTGGCTTCATACCTACTATTGATAACGTAATGATGCTGATTCTGTTGTACACGATCTCTTAACTAAAATGACAGCATTAAAAATATTGCTAAGCCTTTCATAATACTTTTTACAGAAAGGGACAGAACTAGATTTAGAAGTGTCATTTTAATTAAGATTAGAGATTGTGTTATACAGTGCTATAAATTGAGGATCCCACGGGAACACTTTAATTTTCCGGGTCTAAACGTAGCCTATGTGTTATTCCAGACTATAATCTATCTATGTGCCAAATTTCATACAGCCGTTCTGGCGTGATATCAGTATAGATAATAGCACGTAACCTCCTCTTAGGGAAACACTTTGTAGACCCTGAGGAGGCAAAGAACATCCTGGCCAAAAGGCTGCTGCTGTTCCTAGGAGCAAGCAGTATTGGCCAGGAACTTTAGATAGTGGTGATCACAATAGATCGGCAACGGTCAAAGTGATACTGGGCCTCGCTACAGAGCCCTGCAAAAAGTAATAGAAAGTAGAACCTACCAGTAGTCTCGACGAACTTAGAAACACCAGAGAACAGGCTACCGAATGGGAATGCACCTTCATTAGCATTACTCTGCCTTTGTTCTGGTTTCACTTCTGTGCTGTTTCTCCTCTCATTGTCTGTGCTAATCAGTTTTGTTTCGTTCTTTGCAGATACCCTTGCTAGCTCTTCAGGATATGGTGCACCGATGCCTGATTCTAGTACTGTTGAAAAGCCCTGTATGAAAAAACAATGTTGGATATATCAAAGTGTTATGTTTGGTTGCGAATTAATATAATAATATAGTTATCTATATTTAATATTATAAATACGAAAGTTTGTATGTATGGATGGATGTTTGTTACGTTACCACGCAAGAACAGCTGAACGGATATGGATGAAATTTGGCACAGAGATAGATTATAGTCTGGAATAACACATAGGCTACTTTTATCCCCGTCCATCCCTGGGATGCAAGGTCCTATTTTCTGTACCAAATTACTGATAATTATATGGCCTGTCAAAAAATAGCCATACAGACAGAATTCAAATTCAAATCTTTTTTATTCAAGTTGACTTTGACAAGTGCTTTTGAATAGTCGAGTGAATCTACCACTGGTTTGGAATGCCTATCCTTCCAAGAAAAACCAGCAAGAAACTCGGTGGTTGCTCTTTTGAAAAAAAAATTACAATTTTATCAACGTGTAACATAACATTTAAGTTACCGCTGTCCTAAGTCAACCCAATTTTCAAACCATTGTCAAACCCACGATCTTTTATCATGTGCATACTCTTCATTGTATTTTGTGATAGTGCAGCCTACAAATAAATGTACAGTGAAATAAGGTGACCTTGTTTTTACATACCTGTGAAACCTGAGTGGTCAAATTACTGATACCAGCGGTGGCCGAACTTAATAAGGAGTCCACCCCCCATCCCCAGCCCCAACCCTTACTTTTAGCTGTGGGTTGAGAAACTGGAACTTCCTTAACAGTTTGTGCTTGAGATTTTTGGTTTTGTGGTTGGTCCTAAAATTTTAAATTTAAGTAACTATAAAAAGGTTAAGTAAGATATCAGATCAACTAATCAAATATTCATTTATTCAATTTAGGTACACTGTAGGTACACGTATTGACATTGATTACTTACGAGTACTTATAAAACATGATGGTGCTAATTAGTTACGGTATCTTAAAACTAAATCTACAAGGGTTCCAAATGATAAAATACTATATACATCTATTGAAAACTTAACTGTTTCAATAGATTCCTTAACTATACATAACTACTGGATAAACTCACATGTTACGTCCGAAAATGGCCAACTAGTTTCGAACCTGTTCAGGGCCCTTATTCATGAGTCTGCTCACGAAGCGCGGCCGCTTTCTGACTGAACGACGGTAGTTATGTATAGTTAAAATGAATATCACTCACAGTGGTTTAAACGTTAAATAGATTTCCTAACCTTTAGGAACTATTTATATGGGAGGTAGGTGTGGGAATAGGTAGTTTTACTAGTATAAGAAAAAAAAACTGTTTCCAAGATGTAAGCTTTTTAAATGTGTTGTTCAAGGGGTCGGCTGGGGCCCAAATTGGCTACCGCCTTAGACTTTGTCATCACTTACTATTATCTAGGTGAGATCTCAATCAAGGGTTGACTTTTTTAAAAATAAATATAGCAAGCACATAAACACCGGATGTTAAGTGACTACCGCTGCCCAGGAACATTTGCAGCACCACAGGAACTGTTAATGCGTTGCCTTGGAACTTGTAGTGGGATTTATAAATGAAGGAAATTTTTAAGCACTTGGATTTAACATAACTGCCTTCAGAAGCTACAGTCTTTCAAATCTAGCCCACTTACATCTTAAACTGCATTATAATCAAGAGCTAGCTTGATGGATCAAAATCAACAAACCTTAGAAACTACATTAACTTTATCATCGCCCCAATCATCAAAATCATCCCAGCCACTGTTTTGTGATTCTCCTGGTTTATCTGTTGACTTTATTGGCTTTGCTGGTGTCTTGATTTTTTCTTTTTGAGGAACATTACTGGGTACTGATTCTTCTTCTATGTCAAAGTCATCCCATCCGTCTTTTGGGCTATCCTGAAAAATACAGATACATAATAATATTAACTCAACATTATAAGTACTTAATGTAGGTATATTTATAGTAGTAGGGTAGTAGGGTCTACATATTATCTGGTAAGAAAATTAGAAAGCCATCTCCCAAGTTTTTAGCACTGTGGTGTGAATTGCATATTATGTCTTGAGTCAATAATTAATAGTCCATTTTTATACTAAATGAAGCTCCCAATTGTGTCAGCATAGATTTAGTTTTTTTAATGATTTTGTTCACATGGATTTAGGTTTTTTTAAGCCTAATGGGAAGGCTTGGATTATCAGGGTAGCCTATGTAGTATTTATTTTGTCAACCTAACTACAACTACCTGACAAAATTGGTTAAATGAATTCACTGTGAAAATGTAACAGACAGAAGCATTTTGGCTTTGTAATATTGAGTAACTAGTAAGAATAAAGATTAGGTACTGCACGGCTTGACACTTCCTACTCATACTTAAACTGAAATGTTCAATTCTTGGTTTTATGGGTTTCGTTTGTACCAAATGGGTACAATATACCTGTTTTTTATTGAAGTAGACTTTGACAAGTGCTGTGACAAAGTGAAACTTTGTTAGCAAGTGTGATGTTCCATATCTACATTTTCAGTGCTGTTGCTAAACACAAGTGGTGCAAAACCTTCAGATTATTCCAAGCGAAGCTGGAGACGGGTCTAATAAGTAGCATGATTATATTATTCACAGCTGGTAGAATGAAAAACAAAAATACCTATAAATCAGATTTTGGTTTGTATTTTATGACATTGATAGGGAAGCCTAGGTCGGAATACTCACATCTTTTTTAGGGGCTGCCAACTTATTTGAAACGGGTTCGTGAGGTTTTCTGTTGTCTTGATCAGATTCAACATTATCACTATAGTTTGATGATGATAATCGCTTTTTCCTTTCCCGTTTATTTGGGCTGCTGTGACCTTCATCTGCACTCTCAAAATCATCGCTATCACTTGAGGGCATTTTGCTGATATATGAAATAAATTTTAAAATATTACACCCAAAAATTCAATATTTCGTCGACGTGTTTGACAGAACAACGTTACGATTCTGCAACCTGCAAGATGGTAAGACGCGTGACAGACGTCACTTTTGCGAAGATGCCAACTATGCGTTTTGTTTACGTGGTTTGCAAGTTTTCAGAAATGGATCATAATCGTGTAAAGATAGATTTAAATTATACTAAAAACTAATTAAAAGCTATATAAATTATTATGCTGATATAACGAAATAATATGAAATGTAATTTTAACTATAAGTAGTTTTTAAAAGGTAGATTTTATAATATTTAATAATTATTAACAAATAGGAGCTTGCGTAAAATGAATGTAATTTCGATTTGACGTAAGTTTCAGTTAATTTTCTGCGATTTTTGATTTTGTCAATTTTCGAATTCGAAGTGTCGGCCGTGGGATATTATTTTTTAGTCACTAACGTGGTGAATTTTAAAACTTGCTTTCATGACACTACATACCTACTTACCTACTTTAATTTTTAATGGACATATACCGAAATTAATTATTTGTGTATGTTTTCAATGAATGAAGAAGACGTAATTTCTGCAATTTACTGTGAGTACCTACCTCTTCCTTATAGAATCTCTGTACAAACATTCAGCTTTGTAGGTTCAAGGGTTGGTTGGGCTTTGATCAGTCAGTCAGTGAGCTGATAATCATATCATACTAATATTATAAATGCGAAAGTGTGTTTGTTTGTTGGTTTATTGGTTTGTTGGTTTGTCCTTCAATCACGCTGCAACGGAGTCACGGATCGACATGATTTTTGGCCTGAGTATAGTTAAGGACCTGGAGAGTGACATAGGCTACTTTTTATCCCGGAAAATTAAGGAGTTCCCATGGGAATAAAAAAAACAAACCAAGCGAATGAAATCGAAATGCATATACACAATTACGTATATCAGGTAAACACGTCTATTTTCGACGTGACTCTACTCGCCAATCGCCGAAAGTGAAGTCGATCACCCAGTAATATTTACGTTTGTCGCAATCGGCCATGGTTAATTATTACCACACTAACTATCGTCAAAGTCGTGCTGCTAAGCGATTAAGCATTCTGGACTCCGGTATGATGTCCTGTAGAAGCTGAGTTTAGGGGGTGTGGGTTTAATCTGCCCCAGTCACCGCCAGGCCACGGCTAGACCCCTGCGCTTCAATCACAGTCTACATACCTACTCATACAGGTAGGTCTCTCTCTTTGCGTCGTATTCCTCATTACTGAGGGTCGTGACCTCTTTCCATTAATCAAATGACTTGGCTTAATAATGCGGTGGGTTCCCACGTCCTTCCGCATGCGACTCTACTAAGAGTATTAAACTCGATTATTTCGACTACTTCCGTGGCGCAGTGTTTAGCGCTGTTATCTTAACGTGCGGAGGTCTCGGATTCGATCCCCGGTAGGGTCAATTTGGAAATTTATAATTTCTGAATTTTCCCTGGTCTGGTCTGGTGGGAGGCTTCGGCCGTGGCTAGTTACCATCCTACCGGCAGAGACGTGCCGCCAAGCGATTTAGCGTTCCGGTACGATGCCATGTAGATGATGTAGAAACCGGAAGGGGTGTGGGTTTAATATAACTGCTATGCCCCTAACAGGTTAGCCCGTTACTACTATCTTTGACGGCATCATCACTTACCATCAGGTGAGATCGCAGTCAAGGGCTAACTTGTAGTGGATATAAAAAAAATAACTCTTAATACATTCTTAGGTTTTTGTAACGATTATTATCAGATGTTAGTGTTCTGTGTTCATGTATGTATGTATGTATGTATGTATGTATGTATGTATGTATGTATGTATATATGTATGTATGTGAGTTTGTACATTCCACCATAACTTCTATACGCCTGAACCGATTTTGATAATTGAGGTATCGTTGAAATCCCTAGCTTATTCCGGATGACATAGGCTAGTAAAATTTAAAAAAAAATGATGGGGTGACCATGGTCCCGCATTAAAGACTGACTAGACGCATTAAGTTGAAAAAAAAATCGAAAATAAGATTAACTATATAATCATCATCTAGAAAATGATGAGTCAATTCCAAAAATATGTATATAACACAGTTCAATATTCAGTGATTCACAAAAAAATATCACTTAAGTAATAAAAATGTGAATAGGATTATAATTTTGTAGATTAATTTAGATTTTTACTTTTTAGTTCGTTTTTTGGCAGGGCAGTCGTGTTTTTCATTTTTTTTAATTATGACTTGTTTTGGTCGTCGTGGTCGCGATGGCAGCCACGCGCGACGCACTCGACACGGCAGCGGATATGACGCGCGTCACACTGAAAACGCGCGTCACGCGATTGTGTACGTACGACGAACATACAGACGACGTCTCATGTCATACAAGTCTGTTAGCACGTCACACTGGTGGTGTTCGACTGCTTAAGCTTGCAGAGTTTAAAGGCACAAAAGTACTGAACACGGCAATATCGGAACAAGTCGGCAACTGGATGATGTTCAAATATCGCTTTTTCGTTTCCTTCGTGCCCCGGAGAGCACGATCCCCGTTAGTATCATACTAATATCATAAATGCCAGTGTGTTTGTTTGTTGGTTTGTCCTTCAATCACGCCGCAACGGAGTCCGGATCGTTTTGGCATGGGTATAGTTGAGGACCTGGTGAGTGACATAGGCTAGTTTTTGTCCCAGAAAATCAAGGAGTTGCCGTGGGAATCAAAAAAACTTTCCGAAAGATTGAGATTGAGATTGATTTGAGAGGTTGGAGTCTATCAACGTTGGCTAGGCAAAAATGGGTCGTAAGTTGTAACAGTAACAAGCCAGAGTTGAAAAACTCTTAGTCAAGTCGTATGCGGTATAGACCTGGAAACCCATCGCATTTTTAAGTATCCCAATAAAACTTATACCATTATGTGATTAATTAGAAGGGGTCGCGGCCCTCAGCAATGAGGAATACGACGCGGAGAGAGTCCTTGGATCAGACAGTCAGCAAATGCTTGAATGTGTCGCTGATTAGCGAGTGCACATAGTCCACTAATAAGATTTAGCTGAGCCGACTTTAACTACATACATTTCAACTGGCGATCTTTATGTAAGACTTCAACGAGCAATACAAACAAGATTAATGATTATATGTTGAACTTATTTAGTTTGAAGTTGAAAGTTTTATAGTCTTTTTAATGGCGGCAGAGCTTGTGGTCAACCTGAAGTCCTGTTCAGTTATGTAGGTTGAATTTATGGTATTCTTGCTGCAACGATAGGACAGTAGGCAAGATGTCGATAGACATTTGGAGTCGAGAGATTCTTGAGTGAATATCGTGATTCGGTAAACGGATTCGGCTGACTCCTGATTAGGCGGGGGAATGTTAATCGAGGCTGTGGTGCAAAAGGAGGTAGAACTGAAATGGTGTAGGCACGGTGGATACGAAAGAAAGACAGAATGCTCTGACGCTCGCTAACCCCATATGTGTAACGGTGGATACATCATGTTTGATGATGCTCGCGTAGTTTTTGTAGGGGACCTCTAATCTAGACTTACTTTAAATTGAATTGTCAATATAACGCATGGAGGTCGATGGGTATTTTGTTATTTTTTTAGGGCAATTTTCTAGGCAAAACCAATTCAACCTATACTTTTCTACATATAAGGCAATATGGTGGGCAAGTACAAGCCTATTTTTAATTAAAAGAACATGCAGTGGTCAAATTTGCCGAAATGCTGCCAGTCTATCAAGTCGATTGTTGTTATTTAAATATTGGGTAGGTATAATAATATACTTTTCCTGTTGAGGCATTTTCCTAGTGATCAGTGCGTTTGTTTATGTTTTTTTCCAGAATTTCCGAACTACCTACGCTAAATCGATAGGCAGTGTAATATACAGTTGTTTGTCGGAATTTCGGTTAGTATAACTTCATGGTTTAATAATAGCTATCAACAATCCTGGTTGTGTACCGGGTATCTGCTATGAGGAAAATAATGGACATAGCGATTTGGGATGTTTGAATTCTATTTTTATAGCACCTACCTTGTTTCGTGAGAATTTTTATATTTCTTTATGTATAACTAAATACTTAACTAGTCATGAAGCACTGGATTATGAAAAAATAAATTGGTAAAAATATTCATCGTTTCACAATTTTGCTCTCAAAATCAAATTAAATTAAAATTTGTGTTTTTAAAAGATTTTCGGTATCCTCGAATATGGGAATGAGAACCACGTTTTGATTACAGCAATAGTATTTAATCCATTATTATCTGCCAGTGAATGTTCAGAAGCGAAGACTAAACGATTGAAATACCTTTTACTCAACCATTCCTATCCAGCTATTTAAAGCTGGATTATAACAGGATTGGAATAACTCCTATCGAGCATTTTTAATACTTTAGTGCTTATTCGCCGAATGTCATAGAAGCGGCATTTATGAGCGTTTCTTTCTAATGTTGGTAAAATGGCATAGTTCCAGGGCTGTAGTCTTCATGTCAGCCGAACATCGATATATATGTAGGTACTAGATGGGCCCTTTCATAAAAAAAGTTGGGCGTCCGACTTGTAGGGCGTGCCCCTCACATGTATAAGCCCGTCCTTGTCCCCGCCATAGCGGTGTCCCGCTTTTCAGACTAGATGGCGTTAGTAAAATAAGTCCTCTTTCTTTGTTTCACAGCGCCCGTCTATGTAAATTGAGGTCGTTGCAGCCGAGAGAAACATAGATGATTAGTTGGTTAATTAAGACCGTTCAGTCGAGGCTTGACATAAACAAAAAGGTCTACGAGGAAACATTTCCAGTTTCAATTTAAGGCAGTAAGACCTGAGAAACTCCTGTTGCAGCTGAGGGTCGTGACCCCTTTCATAAATCACAATGACGGAGGTCTTCTTGTAATAGTAATGCGGTGGGTTTCCTAATTCTTGCGTAGTTGATAGCTAGTAGGTACCTACTTTACCATGATACTAAGCTACTATGTTGTTTACCGCCACCACACACGAGTTAGGCGACTACCTAGTACCTGTCTATACACCCCTTACGGTTATATGTCGGACTGAGGTTCCAAAGGTATGAACCTCACCAGTTTATACTATTGTCATACTCTGAGGGCAAGCTTCTCGCTTAGTTGGAGTAGAAAGGGTTACCCTTTGCTGCAGTGAAGCCAAAAACAATGGTTTATAAAAAAAAATTATCCTGCTCCGAGTTTCGGTTTACTTTTGAAAGCATTTTTGTCTCACACTAGATTCTGTTAAAATAGTGTTAAAAATAGAGGACAAAATTAAACAAAAAAAAATTCCCAAAAAATGTTTAATAGCAGCACAATGTTAATGTTCTATGAACTAAACTAGGGTTGTAACGGAACCTCGCCTCCGCCTCCGTTAGTGCGGAACTTCCGCAAGAAATCGTAACTCCGCATCCGCATCTGCAGTTTTTTTTGCGGAGTTGTTAACGGAGGTTTATTTCCGTTGACTTACAATGCGAGGGGTACAAATCGAAGTAGGTAACATCAGTCACACCATTACAACAAACAAGCAAAAAGTCAACCGTCGTTAGAAGGATCCTAAAAAAAACAAATGTGGGTTTCACGGCATCCTAAAGCGAAGAAAATGGACGATGTGATCGGAGAAATTCACCTCCGCCTCCGCCTTCGTTAACCTTCGCTTCCGCCCATGACTGTGATCTCACCTGATGGTGAGTGATGATGCAGTCTAAGATGGTAGCGGCCTAACCTGTTAGGGGCATGGCAGTTTTATTAAACCCATACCCATATTCGGTTTCTACACGGCATCATACCGGAACGCTAAATCAGTTGGCGGCACGTCTTTACGGGTAGGGTGGTAGTAACTAGCCACGGCCGAAGCCTCCCACCAGGCCAGACCAGGGAAAATTCAGAAATTATAAATTCCCAAATAGATCCAGCCGGGGATCGAACCTGGTACCTCCGCACGGGACAACAGCGCTACACACTGCGCCACGGAGATCGTCGAAAGGTAAAGCAAAAGGTAAAGCCCCTTCACCTTCGCATCCGCTTCTGCTTCCGCTAAGGACGCCACCGTTACAACCCTAAACTAAACCATGAGGTAGCAGTTCAGCTTGTAGAAAAAATATACACATAGGTATAGAGTAACATAAGTACTAGTAGATGTTTTGCATCGGCATGTTTCGCGCTTACTACATCTACAACTATCGCTAGTCTTACTTGACCTATGCGTAATACGGTAAGTGGGGTTTAAAAACTTTCATGGTTGCCTTGAAATTTACAGCTGAAAATCCATAATCGAACACCGCAATGTGACTTAATTTAAGCCTAATAGCAACGGATTGAATGTATGCAAATTGACTCCACAAACCCGACGACGACGGATCTAAAGTATCTCGATCTAATATAGCCAGATACGTAGGTATCTGTAGCGTATGTATGTCTACATACGCTGTGGAATGCGCGCCATACACATACAGCTATAAGTGCGCATATATATACAGACGAATCGTAAA
Source organism: Erebia palarica (assembly GCA_964035005.1). Taxonomy (NCBI): domain Eukaryota; kingdom Metazoa; phylum Arthropoda; class Insecta; order Lepidoptera; family Nymphalidae; genus Erebia; species Erebia palarica. Next base: position 17,845,779 of record OZ035995.1, read on the forward strand.
TAGATTGAATGGATATGTGCCTACATAGTTTTTGCCTACATGTATGTTTATTTCGCAGCATCGCGGCATACAAAGTTTAGTCAGTAGGCAGTAGATCATCGGTGTGTGTGCCAGGCCATCGTATGTAATGTAAACATTGTGGTCAGGAGGAATGCGTTTAGACAGTAGGTGCTTGAGGATATTATCATGAGCGGTGATAACGTGGCCAGTCCGCGCGCCTCAGTCTGCGACGCGGGTTCGCGGAGAGCGGTCGCGTGCAACGTCTGTGTCGGCCGAGTGACGCGCGGAGCTGAGTTCGCGTTCGCGTACGCGCCGCATTCCATCGTGGGGGCCCTTCGCCGCCATTGGCCGATCCCGCGTGACGTCACCCTCGTAATGAGGTATTCAACATGGCCGTGTAGCTAGTTCGCGAGTGTGCTTCGTTATTCGTTTGAATGGATTTAATCAGTGAAATATGCCAAGGAGACGAAACGGTGAGATACCCTTGCCCGACGGATGGGATTACGCGAGGGACTTTGATGGAAAACTGTATTTCATCGACCATAACAGTAGAAAAACGACGTGGATCGACCCGCGAGACAGGTAAGATTTCCGAAGAGAAGTGTTAACCCGTAAGAGCCCCTTGTCAAAACTTCACATTCCAATGTGATTTCCAGTGTTTCCTGATTGAATTTACGAACTGTGGTCTGTGTGCTCGAAAGTGCATGTTTTACTCCTCGATATGGCCGTGTAGCAAAAAGTAAACATAATTCTAAAATAGAATAAATCGTGAAAAACAAACTGTTCTAGCTGCGAAGCTGTCGCTATCTGTCGGAAGGAATGCGCAACCGACTCGATTTCACACGACATTCCACAATTGACTAACAACAAATGACCTAAACACAAATTATGGTTATCATTTTGTTATCCTTTGGAATTTAGGTTGTGTTCGGTGTCTCGTTTTCGTAAGGGGTCTGATCGTTTGGTGAGCGGCGATGGAACGCGACTAATGAGGCCACGGAACTGGTTCATAGCAATGTTAGGCGCTGAACTGGCGCAGAAATAATTCGATGAAGCGTTCGTATCGGACATGAATGTACTGTTGGCTGGATGGTGCGGTCCCCACTCGGCTGTTTCGTAAGGTGCGCGTGTGTACACCGCGATGCGTAGAGAGCGCGGTGGGAGACGGAATGCATTGCATAGGCAAGTTGTGCGGTGTGAATGACAGGCCGTAGAATGCGGCCCGGGCCTGCGGCTATGGTCGCGCCTTTCTAAAGCGGCGCACAGCCCCTCCCCGCGCTCCGCACCGCCGCTCTACCATCGCACCACCTCATCCAAGTGCAGGTGCTCCACAACACATCCCTATTAAATACCGATCATGTCTAGCCGTATCTACTTACCATAGTTAAAACGGCACCTGCATCATTGTTTTAAAAAGCTGACCTTAAAATCCACCTGCACTACAAAATGCGTACATGTCACTGTTAAACTGCATTGATGAATTCGTAGTTCAGTTAAAAAGAAAATAATTAATGGCCATGTTGACATGTGCATCGTGTTTGTCGAATGGTGAACGAAAAACTGATGTTACGGTACTTACATTCCAACAGTAACATTTGTATTCAATAAGCTTTAATGTAATATTAAGAAGTCTAATGGAAAAAGATACTTACCTATAACCTAACCAACTCACAGCAGACATGATTCTGTAATACAAAACCGTAAAAAGGAAAGGTCAGTAAATCTAAGACGGTTTTAAGAGATCGTTATGGTTTTATATGTACCTAAATGTGATTAGGAAAGTTTTATTTTATGTCCGAACAAATTAGTGTACTCAATACCCAAAAGCATAAAATAGCATGCATGACATGCATGATTTTACGACTTCAGATTAAATTGATTAATCCTAAGAAGACACATACAGAAGATCTGGTTCCAGTGCATTGACGCCACAATAAAATTGGCCGCTGACACAGGAAACATAAAGTTTGTTTTTTTATTGAACGTTTTTGGCAAACGGCATTCCGATCTTGCTTACAATGCAGGGCCCTAAATTCACACTTAGGATAACAATCTAAAACAAAAAAGATTCTAATTAAAAAGGGTTATTTGATTTAAGTCCTTCCAAAACGATTCCAAAGATTTCCTAAAAAGATTGACCACTTGGAGTTGCCTTGTAATCAACATTAGGATTAAAAATTAACCTCTAAATGAAGTTCAGCTGGTGTCGTTTTGTTACTGACATGTACTGCGAAACGCACACAATAAACCAAGAGACTAAGCCAATTTACTAACGCTAAAAATAACTCCGGAATGTCTCCAGCGCATTTAATGATATTAAACTTTGAAGGGAACCACAACAGTAAAATGATGATTAAGAAAGTACTTAATTAAATACTATTAGTTGATGATTGAGAAAAGAAAGATTGTTTTGAATCATGGGTTTAAAATTATGCAGTTCAATAAAGTTATTGATATTTGAGCTCGTCCACAAAAAAGTCACTTGCTACAATTTAAAGAGCTATGTTCGATCTTCCTCAGGGATAAAATTCGGCTCGAGTAAGTTTCAAGTTCGTAGGAGCAAAAATAGGACACTGACAAGATTAGCCAAGCATTGCTTTTTGCAGAACAGAAATTTGAGGATCGTGTTGGATGTTAGACTCCTGCAACAACTGATATCCAGAAATGGGCACATAAAGACTGGATGAAACCAGAAATATTGAAATCCCGGTTGCGGGTTAAAACCAAATGAACTGCAATTATGTTGTGAGTACCTATAATAATAATATAGGCAGTTGTTAATGCATCTATAATGAGACGTTGAACATAGATTTTGCGGTTGCGGCGCAGATCATATAAATTATGCTAACATGCACTTGTTACGAGGTTCAACAAAAACCAGCATTCTATAGATACGCATTAAAAATTGAGGGAAAACTGTTCATTGTCTCGTTAAGCTAGGAAACTGGTAACAATGATATAACTTATACATCTACTGGGAATTCATACGTGCTGTTTGCTGTATATTACTTTAATTATATCACTTAAATGCATTTTCACTCACTACTTTGTTCGGGCCGTATGCCTGTTGCAGTAATGCATAATTCTATAGTGCGAGTGAAATTCGCTTGGAATACCTATGCGTATTCCCTTAGGTACACGTTATAATATGTGGGAATCGTAGTGATACCTGACAACATTGGAATGCCTCAATACAAATTTGCATGCCTCATGGGCAATAGGATTTGCTTATTTAATATTTACAGCGAATCCTCTTGGGCTTTAGTCCAGCGTTATGTAATGTTTGCGATGTGTACACTATAACTTTGAGAATATTTCTTTATTCGATACCGAGTTAGACCTTGAATGTGATTTAACTTGGTAACGATGCAGTCTAAGATAAAAGCTGGCTAACCTTAGGGGTTATGGCGGTTTAAATAAAACCCACACCCACCTTTAATATAACAGTAAAGTGCTGTGTAGAAAGTGATTAAAGCTGGATATGTAGTCGTATTTGGCGGAACGTCTTTATCCAGATGAAACCAAAATGTCAATCCAAATCATGAATTCCTAAAATTAGAACACCTTTAAAGACACTGCTGCGTTCACTGCTCACTTCGCCATGTCGTTAAAGATTTTGCAACTGGTCCCTGAATCAAATTTTATTAGTAATATTGGTCGTGTAACGTAACTGTCTTCCAAGATTGTGTAATTCAAGTATGTGTAAAGCATCTTGTGGGTACTTCCCACGCGCTATGCTCCTTCAACCGTATCGCAGAAGGGGCTGGGCATTTTGCTGCGTTTCTTGACTCTAATCGAATGGGAGCCTGATCGCTTTGTAATTTAACATTCTCACATCATGATTGTTTCATCAGGGCCTGTGTTTAAATAATTAAGTAACATTCCGATACCGTTGGTCGGACAGAAATCTATACTAATATTAAGTATAAATGCGATAGTTTGGATTGATGGATGAATGGATGGATGTGTTTTTTGTTACTCAATCACGCCAGAAAAGCTAAACAGATCTCGATGAAATTTGGCAGAGATAGTTTATGGTCTGGAATAACACATAGGCTATTTTTTATTCCGGAAAAATAAACGAGTTCCCACGTGATCCAAAAACCTCAATCCACGCGGATGAAGTCGCGGGCATCAGCTAGTTACTCATAAAGTAAGCCTAATGAAGCAAGAGATATGGTTGTAGTTTCGATAGATGTAATCTATATTTTGTTAAAGCCTAATGTAACAAGAGAGGTGGTTGTAGTTTCGATATAATATGTAGGTATAATTTGATTAAAGCCTAATGTAGCAAGAGAGGTTGTTGTAGTTTCGATAGATGTATATTTTGATTAAAGCCTAATGTAGCAAGAGAGGTTGTTGTAGTTTCGATAGATGTATATTTTGATTAAAGTCTAATGTAGCAAGAGAGATTGTTGTAGTTTCGATAGATGTATATTTTGAATAAAGCCTAATGTAGCAAGAGAGATGGTTGTAGTTTCGATATAGATATGTATATTTTGATTAGCTCGTCGTTTTGAAGCTTGTGAACAAGGTAAGCAAGGCGGCAAGCATGCGGCAAGGTTACGTTACGTGTCACTGATTTTACGAAAAAAAGTATTTACTTACTCAACTTTGAAATTTAAAAAAGTAAAAGCTGCCCTAAATTATTTGCTTGTTGCTGTAAAATTAATTTGAAACCTTGAAATTCTGATACAACCTACACCAATTAAAATTCAAAGTTCAAATGTATCAGGTATAATAAACTTGTTTTGAAATAGAAGTGCTTTTGAATCGTCAAATGACTACCACTGGTTCGTAATGCCATTCCTACTTCGTAACCACGTCGGAAGAAAGAAACTCAGCGGTCGCTTTTCAACTTCTGGCATCTAAGTAGATCTGGTAAACCATAAACTTTTTGCCATCATCAATATAATAAATAATATTTTAACTGATTTTGACGGGTTTGACCATGACCATGTTTTGTCGGAATATGCCCAACTAGGTAGTTTCAAAACCGTACGGGCTTTTTATTCATGAGCCTGAGGCCATACTGCCAACGCTTAAAGTAATACTTAAGTGATATTACTTAAAATTACAGTTTGATGTCACGTACCTTGACGTTCCTAAAATAAGGATTATAATTCTAAAACACGAAAGTCAGCAATATGGATTTAAGCGTTGGTAGTATGGCTCTTGTTCGCGCGATACGGTAGCTAAATCCACTAACTCCCTATATATTGGAATATGTGAGTGGAAACCACGAGCGAAGTAGGTACTAGGTAGGTAATTATAGGTCCACAGGGCGCGGCGATCGAGTGCGATACAGCGAGTAAAACATTGTTTACTCTGCGCATAACTCAGATAATGGTATTAAATATGTCCTCGGCGAATTTTTTGCTTTGATGCGCATCATTCGCTGCTACTATATTTGCCGAAATGCTGGTAATTTAATTTATGCTGTTCAGAAGACTTTAAAATCAAAAGCTATGTTATCGAACCTTGGCGTTGAATACCTACTAACCTCTTATTATTCTTGCTTGTATTGTTATTCGGTAAAATTAATGGTGCGTTTTATTATTGAGTGATTTATAAAAATAAAATGCAACTTTTAACAAAAATCGCTAGAATATAAACCAATGTTGGTAATACGTCTGAACTCTGAAGGCCAGAAACGTAGGGCTTGGGAAACTAATGATCATCGTTCACCAAGGGACAGAAGAAATACAAAAGCCTTCACTTTAATGTTTGCATGTGTTACGTATTTAAATTTAAAATGAATCTAAGTACAATGCAAATAAACGATAAAATGCAACATTATTCCCTTTTCTAATCAAAAATGACATTCCTCTCTTATCAATTTGCTGTCACATGGACTTTTATACCCATCCGTTAGTAAGCGTTTCTATATATTATGTTTATTACTTAATATATAATACACCTACCTCCTAAAGAAAACCTAATTAGTATAGAATATAGGTAGCGTCGTATTAAATTTAGATTTTATACGTATTTGGCTCTATGACGTGGGTGTCAAGACGGAATTTTTGCATATTTCTGCGTTAGTAGTTTCACCTGTACAAGGAGACATGAATTTAAGACACGATAGATGTGGCCATAAAACTTATTTACCTAATTTGCATAAGCTTATAATAGTAGAGGCCGGCCAAACTTGGTCAACTGAAGAATGTTGCCCATACTTGTTTTTTTTTTTCATCGATTTTGGATGTTTCGTACTCAATTTGATTATGATCTTTACAGGAATATATATTAAGCTTGATTTACTATGAAACTCTTTAAGGAGGTCTAATAAAATTAAACTAATTTGTGCAGTCGTGTCGAAAACGTTACTTTTTGATTGGAAAGCAATTAACTGGGTACTTAATTAGGAAAATTTTTAGTGGCTACGTGAATCGTAACGTAGTATTAATGTTTCTTTGGAAGATGAAACAAATCGATTTATGTATACCAATAATTAGATACATTGAGTCAAAAGAAACTAACAAAACGGTAAAGTTGTGATCAATTGATCAAGTTGTGAATCGTGTATTATCTCGTTGCTACAATTTGCAAAAGTCGTAATTAGCTGCCTCGTTGGTTTAGTGGTTGGCATGTTTGACTGCGGCCGACGAGGTTCCGGGTTCGAGTCCTGGGTCGGGCCATAACAAGTATTGGGTTTTTCTTACTAGAAATTCTCAGTACTAGCCTGGAGTTAGCCGTCGGTCCCGGTTATTATCACTAACATGATAATAGCCGTTAAAGCTCGCCAACCCGCATTGAAGCAGCGAGGTGGGTCGAAACTCTATTTCCCTCTCTCCTATGAGAGTGGAGGCCTGTGCCCAGCAGTGGGACGTTAATGGGCTGTAGTGGTCTGTGGTGGTAGTGGTGGTGGTAATCAGCTGAATTAATAGTGAATTTATTTCGTGCTACAATGCCTTTTAGCCAATAGCTTACTTAACTGTAAAGCCACCCCATCAGGTGATTGTGATCATCAGCCATTACTTTGTAGCTGTCAAACTTGAAATAAAAGTCCCAAAAATCTTATTACCATGTAAAGAATTACTTCAATGACAAGGAAGCTTGGCAATGATCTGCCCTAATGGCTCTAATGGTACCTTAGTTAAAGATGATTTGTGAGATGGTGATGATTTCAAAAAAACCTGGCTGAGTTTGTTGTGGCATCTTCTCAGACCAGGGCGCGTTTGGAACCCTCGTTGCTTTAGTTTTAAGATACCGTCACTGATTATCACCATAATGTTTTTTAAGTAATTGGATGTAAATAAATGTACAGTGTACCTAATTTGAAAAAATAAGTATTGATTAATTTATTGAAAAATATCGAAAATTTGATTATTTGAATTTGATTATGGGATAGTTTATAGTTAAGGTAAATAGATAAGGTGTGCGCTATGTTAATTAAAAATCTAAACATAAATAAAACAGGCTTGCCGTAGGTCAATTTTATTCTAATCCTTGATTTTGAATAAATCATTGACGTTCGAACGTGGGCGAAATATGCTACCATAACTGGGTAACATTCTAATGTATACCATTCCATAATAGTGATTGGTATTTGAGAATGTAGTGTTAAATTGTGTAGGTACGCGAATTGTAATCGTTTTGGAATGCCACCTGTACGATAAGATGATAGCAAAGTTCTATTTAATAAAAACAACAGCTGTTTAAGTAAAATGATTCGAATAACTGTATTTAAATGTTAATTAACGGATGTTAATATCGGCCATGTTTGGTAAGGAGGTTATATTTTGCGTATAATCTCAACATAACTAGCCAACTATGCCTGAGATAAAAGTGCATAAGGGTGTGCGCCATTTTAGCTGTAAATTCTATTCATGCACTTTCATATGGCAATAACGGAACGGAACGGCAATAAGACTCAATTGAAGAGAGATCAGGCGTAGGTCCAACGTGCTCTAACAGACAGAACGTTGTACTTATACGCCTAATCCCTCTGATCATCAGGAAATTCTCAGTAAACTTCGTAGGTTACTGAAAATTTCCTGTCAGAATTTTTTTTATTGACCTGAACCGGGAAAAGAATCTGTGGCATCATGAATCATGATGCGCAGTTGAAAAAGCTAGCCACTAGAAGATAGAGGCAGTAACCATAACGAGATCTCGTGAATAAAGCATGTTCTAACTATATAATAGGTTGTTAGGTACTTACTAGTGACACTGATCCGTCTCGCATTGATACGCCTGAGGTAAAAATACTTTAGGAATGTAACTCAATCCGGAACGGCGACATGATCTGATTATAAAAGCCGAATTGTTAAGCTTTTGCACGAAATGTTATGTCCAACGGTCACAAAACAATGGAGGCGAGGAATTCCGTGCCTCAACAAACGTTCGAGTTTGAATCCATTCATTCGATGGACTGTTATCAAGTCTTCGCACCATGTTTAACTACACCTTCCGTTTCAGAACGCTACTCTAATAACATTGTTCATGAATGGACTCTATTTATTTAATGACAAGGTAATGCCGTTCTTGACTGCGATCTCCCGTTTTGGGAAAAGATGATGCATTCTAAAATGGTAGCGGAAGAACTTGGAAAGGGTGTGACAATTCTTATTAAATCCATACAAATCATTATCATCACTGGGGCCATACTACCAACGCTTAAAGCCATATTGATTCAATTATTGTTGACATTCGTGGTTTAGAATTATAATCCTTATTTTAGGAAAGTCAAGGTACGTGACATAAAATTGTAATTTTGAGTAATATTGCTTTAGTATTGCTTTAAGCGTTGGCTTAAAGCTTTTACCGCTCTACAATCTATCCTACCCTTTATCAATTACAACGCGGCATTGCACCGTTACGCTAAATTGCTTGGCGGCACACCTCTTTGCCGGTAGAATGGTTATCAGCCACGGCTAAAAACTCCCACCAGAGGCCCAATTGTCTAACTAAATCTTAATCATTTGCCAGCTTAAAACGTATAACTCAAACTGTCTATGGAATTCATACATGCTTTATGGACGTGCATTTATGAATTCCTTAAACCGGTCGAATTATACGTTTGACAAACGATTACCATTTCCTTGCACAATCGGGGATCAGACCCAAGAAATTTAACATCACGCCTGCCATGAATTAAGTCTTAGATCTCCCATTTATGAGACTACGGCGCCCACCACTGTCCCAGCGAAGATGTCAGAATAACACCTTCCGGTACACAACGCTGCTCTAGTAACATTGCCACATGAATCGACATAAGCCGAACCCAATAACTTTCTATAGCTGAGAAAGTATCATTTGTGGGGGGATATAGTGGATAAACATCAATCTGAACTATTAGAGGTAGGTATTTGTGTTTGGCGCTAGAGTTTTGAAAGGCGCCATGCTATGCGGCAGTAATGGTGTATGATGGATTGCTAGTGCCGTTTCACTTGTATGAAAAGAACACTCGTATATTATCATACTACGTATGGCGTTGATGAATTGACAATGGCTTTTGTTTTTTTATGTTATAAAGAAATTTGTTTAGGCTTGGTTTCAGTGTTGCTGTAAATGGATTCGCTTCATGTACCTAATATCAACATGATTTTAATTAGTCAAAATTACAATGTTATTCTTTGACATAGCTAGAAGATATACATAATAATATACATTCACAATGTATGCCTGCTCATAGCCTTTGATAAATAGCGTTTTAGCTTACTGTGAATAGCTAATACAGTTATGTGTAGGTATTGGCACTTCGTCAAAGTTAAGTTAACGTACCAAGTTTTTATACGCGAACACTTCGGAACGCACTCCATTTATGTTGTTGCAGGTTGGTTTTTATAGTGCGAAACCGCTGGTTTTACAAAACATTAGCAGGAAAAAATACTTAGCAACAACTTTATTCATAACCTAATGGAATTTACGCTCTGTATCTACCATTTATTGTTTAACAAGTATACTACTCCTATTTTAATTTTTCTTCTAAGTTCTTCCCTTTTACAATTTTGAACAAAATAGTTGTCTTAGAACCCAAAATCCTTTTATTCTTCTTCTTATCTCATTTCTAGCACGTGCTAGTATTGAGTAATTTCTCAGCAGTTTGCCGGGTTCATCTCTGTTGAATTTCCATTGCGAGCTTATGGTAAATTAGTAATGTCTTGGTGGTAGTTTCTTTCATGTTTCTGCTATTTGACAGAGGTGTATGTAATTTTTTTTATCATAAAGCTTCATTATATAATGGTAGCTTTATTTTCTACTACCATCAAGTTATATTATTTGAGCCTAAACTTCTTCATAAGATTAACTTATTTCCGTTTGCCGTGGAGACCCTTGGGCCGTGGAGTCTTAGTGGCAAAAATTTTTTGCGAGATATTTCACCGCGGTTAATTGCCTCATCTGGTGACAGAAGGGCTGGCTCATTTTTTGCGCAAAGGATCAGCCTGGCTGTCCAGCGCGGAAATGCAGCTAGCATTCTTGCCACCATTCCACGTGGGCATGATTTATATAGTAATTAGGTTAGGCTAGCTAGCATTAAGTTCTATTGTATTATTTTCAATAAAAAAAAAAAAAAAAAACTTATTTATCTAATTAAATATAGTCCAAAACTGCAGGTATTGATTAAATTGAAAATTCAAATGTTTTGTATTCAAGTGTATGACCTGGTGGGAGGCTTCGGCCGTGGCTAGTTACCAACCTATCGGCAAAAAGATACCGCCAAGCGATTTAGTATTCCGGTACGATGCCGTGTAGAAACTGATAGGGGTATGCTGCCATGCAACAGGGTAGCCTACTTCTTCTTTTCTTGTCTGACTTTTAGTCCTCCCGTCACCTTTGACTTATTTGATAGCATGTTTTTTGATTTAGATATCGAGTTAGGTTATCAAATCTTTGTTGGATTTGCGAGGGTCATGCATGTTATCGTGCTCGCCGACTGCCGGCGTGACAAAGTCCGTTGGCATGCATCGTGATTCAGACGGAAACCTTATATTATTCAATGCAATGTTTATGTAATCCACTACCAGTCTGTCAGTCACTTTTACCGATGCCCAACTGCGCCAAATAAAACACTAATGCAATTAATTTTCCATGTTATACAACGCTGAAATAGTTAAGTCATATCAATTTTAAAACTTAAGTAATTTCATGATAGTGATTCTTTTACGTATTACTAATACCTTCTCATTATTTAGGGATATTAAAATCCAATAAAAATTAATTAATTTTTGTGTAGGATTGTTTGTATTATCTATGACACGTCTTGCCTTGACCTATCACTTCCATATCATAATTAATATTTATATTGGTTTGCTGTTGAGGAATTTCGTTTTTCAATTCGGATTTCGGAACATAATACCAATCAATCATAAATTCTGAAGACAAGCAATCGTAGCCTTTGCTCCTTTGTTAATTATACAAATAAAAATGAGACAACCCCTTTAAAATATGACTCGGTAACCATTGAACTCCTCTCATTTTGCATGGTGAGAATACTGTGCATGGTTAGTAAGTACTTAGTGCCTAGATTTTAAAATGTAGGATTTTAAATTTATTGAATCCTCGTACTTCGAGCGTAGCATGAGACCTTGGAAACTGACGTGACGTGAGTCTCAACTCCACACATATTATCTGATCACACTTGGCTTTGGAATGTCGTTTGTCAATGATCGAATAACGTGTGACGTCATGGCTACACATTACCAGCCAGTATAAAAATCATCGCTACTTAACAACCACAAAATATAGTATAGGTATAGTATATCTAATTATGTAGTTCGGTATGGTGTTAGTGTAGTCGGTTGATTCCCGACTACACACTACGCACCTAACTTTTTGGAGCTATGTGCCTTTTTTACATAAGTAGCTTTAACCTTGTATCATACTTACTTAATATTATAAATGCGAAAATGTGTTTGTTTTTTGGTTTAATGGTTTGTCGGTTTGTCCTTCAATCACGCCACAACGGAGCAACAGATCGACTTGATTTTTGGCAAGGCTATAGTTGAGGACCTGGAGAGTGACATAGGCTTCTTTTTATCCCGGAAATTTAAGGAGTTCCCGCGGGAATCATAAAAAACTTAAACCACGCGGACGAAGTCGCGGGCATCAGCTTGTATATTTGACGGTAATAGCATAAGGGAAGTTAAAAGTAATTTTTCATCGATTTTGGCTGTGCAGGTAACCCATCCACGCGTGACCGGTTCGGGTTAGTCAGTCTTTCCTTTTCTAACTTGTATACGTCGACTGTTTACAGTGTAAAAGTTCCCCTATGGTCCAATTTTCAGGGATAAATTCGGTGATCGGCCATGACGTAATGCGTTGAGAATGTTCGTAACTTCGGTTCAGTTACAATTTTTGCGTCCAATTATAGGATCATCCGGCAAACAAGCCTCGTCGCAACGATTGCAGTGTTTAATTTGATTATACTCGTATCTGTGTACAGTTTGTGTCAACGATTTGGAATGCGGGAGGAAATCACGTTGACCTCTCACACGCTTCCTTTTTTGGACCGGAAAGTATGTGATATTCCTGTCCCTGAGAGCATTGTTTAGCGTAGGTACGGAATACATACGACCATTAATGAGCGTTTGAAAAAGAATAGAACGTAGAATAGTAGAGTCAAAGTAAGTTGAAGTTATGAAAGCATTTTATACTCTGACGAATTGAGGGTAGTATCATGGGGCAAATCGTTAATGATGATTCAGTATTATACTAACAAAATTCACTGTTGTAGAAGTGCAAATAGGGTTTGCTTGAAATAAAATGATTATCAGTAAAAGTAAAGTTGCCGTAAACCATTCTTGCTCTGATTGCAGCCAGGCGCTAACCCATATAGTTAAAAAAAACAGAAATTAGAATATTTGAGAACTTGAAGTAAAAACTATTAGCAAATCTAAAAAACGACAATGATGATCATGAAGTAATTAGCTGACACAACACGAAAGCTGAGATGATTCCGGACGGGATAAAAGCAAGAGTTGCAACCACAGAGTTTCTTGCTGGTTCTTCTCGGTAGGAACGGCATTTCGAGCCAGCGGTGGATTCACTCGACTATTCCAAAGCGCTTGTCAAGGTGTACTTGAATAGAAAAGATTTAAAATTGTTGTCTGGTGGAAAAGTTAAAATGAGTTTTTCCTGAAATCCAAACGGAATGTGCATTAAAGCAGCTATGCGGATTAAAATATTTCCCGGGAGATATTAATAGAATTTAAGTAGGTGTGCGTGTGTTTGTCGGTCGGTCGGTATTTGTGAGACAGCATGGCACCGCCTCCCGCCCAGACGTGATCCGAGTTTCGCTGTAATTCAGGATTTGGTGATTTCGAAATACATTTCAGCGGTCTAATGGGGAGGTCCAGGGGCCATGCTGCCAACGCTTAACCCCATATTGTTTCATTATTGTTGACTTTCGTGTTTTAGAATTGTAATCCTTATTTTAGATCAAGGTACGTGACATCAAACTGTCATTTTGGATTATATTGCTTAAGTATTGCTTAAGCGTTGGCAGTATGACCCCATGTGCAATTTGGGAATTTATTTTTAAATCGGCTCTGGTTTGGTCTTATAAGCCTCGGCTTTGGATTCTAGTTACATACCTACATACTGACAAAGTTGTAATACCAAGCTAAGTACTTAGCGTGGTGATATGTCGTGGTGAAACCATAATTAGAAGGTTTTGGTTTAGTAAAACTGTCATAAATCCTTTCCATGTTAGCACGTTTGTTCTAAGATGGAAACGTGCTAACATGGAAAGGATTTATGACATCTGCGTCATCACTCGCATAAGGATTTTTCCATTATCATCATCATCGCCCTATTATCATATATGTCAGGTCATATCAGTTAAGGGATATTATTATATGTTGATGATATTAACTTGTGATAATATAAAAATTGGCGAACCACGTTTCGAAATATCTTATTCTTGGAGGAAAAAAATGCCAGAAATGCGCAACCGTGCCATTTAAATATACGTTTTACGCAAGTTTTGCACAATTCATTATCTATTTAGATTATTTTGTGATTCGGAAAGAATTTATTTGATTAGCTAATAGGTAATCGTCGAACTGCGTGTGGACTGTGGAGTTATTTGATGTGTTGAAATAATCCGCAAGAATTCGTGTTGGCAAATAAAATAAAAAGACCACAAGGAATTAAGATTAGACAGGTAAAGAGATCGATGAACTATGGAGTTTTAAAACGGCTAACATTTCGACAGTCTCTAGATGATGACTTTTACTATCCATGCAAAAAAATTCGTCGATCCTCTGCTCCATTACGTCATGATTAAACGACAAACCCTTTTGCATTCATAATATTAGTAGTATTCATGGAATTTGAATTTGAATTTACCAAACAATCTTCGAGTAATTCATAAAATATCAAGGAACGCTTATTGGAACAGTCCATACCGGGTACCATGTTTCGTTTCTATTTGCAGATTGTGGATTGTGACAGTACGTTGGCCTTCTGTCGCTTATTTTCCGAAGTCAAACGTTAAAAGACTTTCTAAAGCCCACAGCAAGTTGACGGTATCGTAATTCACCATATTGAAACGCATAAATCGTCTTGTTATCCCATAAGGTCCCATGATCAGTTAAGTTGCCAAAGTTCGACTAGCTTTTCATCCAATAAGTTACAGCTGCGTTGGGACATCAATATGGACTGACGCTTCAGTGGGGAATGCAACTACGGTATATTGAGTTTTACTGAATCGATTCTTTAAGGTGCAAGCGGAGAGTGAATTGCCCATACAAACGTAATATCAAAATAATTTATAATTCGTGAATATTTCCACCATATTAAGCGATTATTAAGATTGAACTTGTATTTATCTAGGTCCCTGGATAATTATTTTTTCAAAATACTTTCTCAAAATTAAATCTAAGCGCATTGCGTTTTGCATGTTTTTACGACATATATAACATGTTTTCTCCTTATATGTTTCATATTAAAACGAACGATATCTTATGTACTAATGGATCAGGAACATAGCCTATATTGTCAAGGTACAGAATAACAACACGAAGTTAAAACACAGCAAATTTTCATTCATAATTTTTGGTATTTACGGAGCAAGACTAAATGTATAACTAATTCTGAACGCTCATATTGCTATCGCGCTTGCAGGTGATCATGTGTCAACAGCCAAAGAGAGATAGCAATATACCGGCAAATTTATATTTGCGGGTTAAATAGAAGTTGCGACTTGCGAGCGGCGTTCGCCGGCCTCTTAAGCTCTACGAAAAGGCAAAACATATATCGACGAAATAACTCATGTTTTAGTGTCTCGTGGCTCAAAATGTTTGACTTTTAAAGTCATCTAGATCGATTGTAGGTAGGTCAAGATTTATTGGTAACATCAGTGGTTACAATTGAAATTGAGAAGAAAAAGAAAAAGCACTTTACCTTACATTCACCTAAATCAATTTGTAAACTAATGGACAGAAGGAAAGGACCTTAAAGAAACTGAAGAGTAGAAAAATACTGTTATTATGGCTGCATTACTCTTAACTCGAGTTAAATCTACCTCGGATATGCAGTTTATTTAATACTCATGAATACCCGCTTATGATCAAGATGAAAACAATAACTTACTTTTTATGTTTTAATATAAAACATAACTATGTTAAAGCCTATTAATATAATGGATACCTAGTAATGGACATTTGATGAGCTGCTATTTAGTTTTATGTCAAAAATGAGTCATAGTCCTCCGACGCTTTTACGATTATGTTATTACTACCAGATGCCTGTGGCTATTGACTACCACTCTGGCGTATTGGCGTATACCAGGGTAGGCGAACCTTTATGAATCAACGTGCCATTTTTTCTAAATAAATGTTTAGTAAGGTCATAGACGTGCCATCAAATAATTTTGACTTTGTGATTATTGGGAAAATAATAATAAATATTACCAACTCAAAGCTCTTTAAATATATCACAAAAAAATACGCATATTTTGCAATGTCTCAATTTTAGGCGTATTTAAATTAAAGTAAAATTAGTGTGACTTCTGTTGTTGCAGATTAGATGACATATAATTTGTACATATAAGGGTTTCTTTTTCTTAGTGCATAATAAATTTTATGATCGGTGATGTACCCAAAATATTGTGTAGCGTGCCATTGATTCGCCATCCCTGGCATAGACGGTATTAGTGAGAATTCTCGCTGAAGAATTTGAAATTCTAGATTAAGAGACGATCTTTATTAAATTCTTGGGTTATGGCTAGGTTGTGAGATGGAGGAATAAGTTAATAGTTAGTTACTACGTACTTCAGATAAATAAAGATTGATTAAATTATATTATTTAAAAAAGAAAGAAAAGTGCTAAAGTTGTACCACAGAATTATAAACTTCGGAGAAATTTCGAAAAGGTAAATGCTGAAATTTATGTTCTTGTCCATAATATAAATTACACTAACTAAAATCACAATAAAGATATCGGAATCAATAAGAAAGCGATTACTTTTTCGAATTAAAAGTTTCCAAAAAGTAATCAACTCACTTTAAATCTGTAATTCTGTTTAACATTCAAAAACTTTCATTTGCATCGCAATAACCAATGGGAGGAAGTAAAATGTCATTTATGTTGCATAACCTTTTCCATACAACGGTAGTGTTTGCTTAATGCTCTTTCAAAATGTGCCCCTCTTGGTTGTTCGGAAACGTACATGTATTGTGGTCATGTGTTAGTGTATGCGTAAGGGCATGCATGTGTGCGATTAGGGATTCCGTGACACGGGTCACCGTTTCCAAGAACGCGCCTCGTCTTGATGTCCCGCTGACAGGACTGGTTTTGCCGTTCCACCACACAGCATCATTGTAAACCATCCCCATCTCCCTCGCACATTTACGCTTTGCTATACCTCCTCTGTCCCCGTCGTATGGATGCGCATACGCACGCGCCCTCTATCCCGGCCCGATAAGAACGATCTGTAATGCAATGGACGCTGCATTCGGTAGCCATACGGAAGGAGTAACGAATTTCCATTGAAGATTTGCTGATTATTAAGCCACCGCTATTGTGTGAAAGCTCGTTAAATTTTCGAATGGAAACAGAAAGCAATTTGGAGTAATTGAATTATTGTGTGCTGAAGTTTTCTGTTCGGCTTTTTAACATCGTCGAATATTAGTATGGAGATAGGTGCTCTTATGAAATATCTTATGAAAATTTAATGAACGATAAAAAATGGATTTTATTACTTCATTACCTTATTGGAATTGAAGTTAAGTGATAACACCGAGTAGATATAAGTAATCTAGTTTGGATATGAAAGTCCTTATGTTTTCCATGGAGGCGCTTTATCTATATTTTATCTGACTTTATGAAGATGTTAGGTGAATTCTAATTCATAAGACGATGGTTATGGACTTTAAACTGTTTTGTGTTGATTTATATTAATATTGGGCAGTATTTTTTATTCAATTTTAACTGGAAAAGATCAATAAAATTTTGACGCAATGTGATTAGGAACTTTCCAAGAAGTATTTGTTAGAAACAACTAGGGTATCAGCTACCGTATAAACTATAAACGATACAAAACCGTTATAGTATTTCATCATTGGATAACTGATGCACGTTATAGTGCGGTTGAGTCGAGTCGAGACTTTAACATCGAGTACCGGCGCCCGTCAACCACGCCCTACGCCCGTTGTGAGCTCCCGGGCACCAGGCTAGTGATGGGCCAAGTCGACTGTCTATTCAATTTACTCGACTCGACTAGAAGTTTCAAAATGTACTTAATCTTTATTCACAACACACATTTCACCAAATACTTATATGTTGAAATTAATATAAAATAATACTTAAGTAGATACTACTCAAATAGTTTATAATAATATAATTAATAGATGCATTATAAAAAAAATTTTGTTCGGTTTAGCATTCTGCAAGGGTTCTATTAAAATGAAGCCAATAAGAAACTCAGAAGTTGTTCTCTGTTCAAACTAGGTTATATTAGATTTAATGTGTACTACAATGAATAATAACTTCCTGTGTGTGTGGACTGTGGTGTGGTAATGGTGACATAAATATGATTGGACCGGTTTCCATGATATTTTTACATCTGATTAAGTTCTAAATTATAAAAGTTACAATATTGTTTCTTATTATAATGAAATCACTCGGATCCAGTAATTTATCACTTGTCACTACTGTTTGTATTTTAATATTTTACACCTATTTAATTATAATAATCATCACGAAGTCAATGTTTTTTTTAATATTTCAAGTTCTGTCTGCAAGTGTTACATATTTATAAAGAACAATAAAGTTATATTTAACACTATAAATATAACACCTATTTTTAGCTGTAAGTAAATGGTGATCTATATTAATTATAATATTAGTTTCTTCTTCGCATTTCAAATCGGTACACAGAGGATGTAAGTTTACAGTTTAAAAATGACAGATGCCCGCGACTTCGTCCGCTTAGAATAGTTTTTAATAATTCTCACAGGAACTCTTTAATTTTCCGGGATAAAAAGTAGCCTGTAACTCTCGAGGGCCTCAATTACACAAAAAATCACCTCGATCTGTTGCTCTGTTGCGGCGTGATTGTAAAAGCAACCAACATACAAACACACTTTCTCGTTTATAATAAGTAGTATGATTAAGTAAGTAATACTTTATAATAATAATAAAAAATACGAGCCGAATTGAGAGCCTCCTCCATTTTTGGAAGTTGGTTAATGAAAAAATACTACACGCACCCATGAAGGTTGCTGGTGACTTCCTTACATAGTAAATAGGTGGCCAAATCAACAAAAAAATTACTCGACTACAAAAAGTGTCGACTTATTGTCATCACTATAATATCCCAGCTATCATTAATTGCTGTTGCCATTATCTCCACCTAGCTAAACCACATACTTGCGGCAAGAGAACGCCCTTTAATTTATCGCTGTGCCTTCAGCTTTCTATACCAGAAATTGCTTATTTGTTTTAGCTGCATAAAGAGTTTTACGGCCTGCAGATTTTATCAGTCCCGAGTCTTAAGTAAACGGTAGTGTTGGTACAGTTGGCGTCATATAAAAAGAGCACTGGACGACAGAGGCACAGAGGGGATGTCTCTGCCGTCGCCGTTTTCATAGTATGTATGTATGTACTTATAGAGGGGACGCCCGCCATCGCCAGGCGGGTGATCGGTCCATTAATTGAACCATTCCACCCATTTCCCCGTGTTAGGACACAGGTTACTGGTGTCCCGGCAGCCTACCCCCCAGACCCCCACCCGCCCCGCCCCCCCCCCCCCGAACCTACCTGTAGCTTTAGTGAATCTTACGATAGGACTATGGAGAGATGTCTTAGGTCTTCTTCACTGATCCTGTCCTTGCCTGTTAATTCCCACCTTACCAATGAGTACATGGGACACTCAGCTATGAAGTGAAAGCTGGTCTCTTCCTCGCCGCACTCTGGACATGATGGGTCATCTTCGATTCTCATAAATTTTCATAGTAAGTATACTGTAAGTTTGCAAGCGAAATGTTGACTGACAAATCAATAGCGCGGCGGCAGACATCCCCACCATGGCGCTTCTTCATGACCGATAAAACACTCACGGCGCGCGGTTTTAGGTGATAGTATATGTATATGTCACCGTAAGATTGTGAAAACCGTTAGATTGTAATCTAATAGGCTTATTGCACTGCATTTTCCACAGGGCCCTGTGTTAAGGGTGGGCGTGGCCGCTAGATAGAGCGTCGCTTAATACACAGCAGTATGGATCAATTAGGGACCCTTTCTTCCTAAATCTTATTACACTACACTGATTTAAGTGTAAGGGTCCCTGTGAAAAGTGCAGTGTAATAGGCCTATATTGCGAAATTGTAAACTGTCGAAAGATTGTGAACCGTTCAATGTTCTGAGTGCCTGTTTTTGAAATATTCATTGTATTTACGTTTTCTTGTCTGTTTCTTGTAGGTTAGGTTAGGGTTCGACATAAATGATCGGGTAGTGCCCTGTTACTTAGGTCCTCTCGGGTTAATATTCCTAACAGATGACAATCTACCGAAAAATAATGCGTTAAATTGTAATCTTCCGACAGTTTGCAATTTCGCGAGTTAGATTATAATCTAACGGTTTTTGAAATCTTACGGTGACATATACTTTCACCTTTCTGTGTAAGGTTAAGGTCCCTTTTTAACTTATCGGTCCTTGGTCTCTTTCTTTTTAATGTATCTCCAATTATTTAGTCTGGTTCGTAAAGAGCTTTGTATAAATTTTCACTAATACTAGCTGATGCCCGCGACTCCGTCCGCGTGGATTGAAGTGTTTTAGGGGTATGAAAAATAGATAGTAGCCGATTCTCAGACCTACTGAATATGCATATAAAATTTCATAAAAATCGGTCAAGCCGTTTCGGAGGAGTACGGTAACTAACATTGTGACACGAGAATTTTATATATATGTCACCGTGAGATTGTAAAAATCGTTAGATTATAATCTAACTTGTGAAATTCTAAACTATCGAAAGATTACAATTTAACGCATTATTTTCCGGTAGATTGTAATCTGATAGGTATTTAAACCCGATAAAACCTAACTACTTGGTTATTTATGTCGAACCCTAACCTAACCTACAAGAAAGTAAACGTAAATAAAATGAATATTTAAAAAATTGACACTCAGAACATTGAACAGTTTACAATCTTTCGACAGTTTAGAATTTCGCGAGTTAGATTATAATCTAACGGTTTTTACAATCTTACGGTGACATATATAAGAATAGATGAAAAAGAACAACTCGGATACATATTATATCATACAAATTGATCAATTCCGAGATCTTTCGTTACATATATTAAGTACTTATCTGTGAAAATTATCCAACCGAAACTCGAAATAGTAATAAGGCCCACTTATTTTGATTAAATCATAGTAATAGGAGTACTTGAAGTTTTAATACGTCCATCCTTGGTTTCGTGGGAAGTAATTACGCTTGATGTAGGTATGGGAAAAGTTTTTGGTTTCTCTCCAACTGAGAACTAAGCTAGATTATGAATTCTCCAGAATCTATTTTCCTCGAATTCTCCTCCGATCACGGCGTAGATTGAAATCCTAAAGGTTTCTCATTCGAAATCTCATCCGTTGGGCATTTTTGTTTTAATGTCAAGCTTTTCCAAGCCAAACGTACTGGATTTGACGACCTCCGTGGCGCAGTGTGTAGCGCTGTTGTCTTAATGTGCGGAGGTCCCGAGTTCGATCCCCGGCAGGGTCAATTTGGGAATTTACAATTTCTGAATTTTCCCTGGTCTGGCCTGGTGGGAGGCGCCGTGGCTAGTTATCACCCCACCGGCAAAGACGTGCCGCCAAGCGATTTAGCGTTCCGGTACGATGCCGTGTAGAAACCGAATAGGGGTATGGATTTAATATAACTGCCATGCCCCTAACAGGTTAGCCCGCTACCATCTTAGACTGCATCGTCACTTACCATCAGGTGAGATCGCAGTCAAGTGCAATCTTGTAGTGGATCAAAAAAAATTGACAGATCGTATGTTAAAAACTTAAAACCCCATATTTGCCCGAGTCGTAACAGCATACTAATACCTAATACATATAAAAGCATAAGAGAAAAAATAATATTGAGTAGAGTCCTTTAAAATAATTATTGTAAAAAAATATTGCAATTATTATAAATGAGAAAGTGTGTTTGTTGGTTTTTCTTTTAATAACTCCGCAACGGAGCAACGGATCGACGTGATTGTTGGCATGGGTATAGTTGAGGACCTGAAGAGTGACATAGGCTACTTTTTATCCCGGAAAATTAAAGAGTTCCCGCGGGAATCAAAAAAACTTAATCCACGTGGACCAAGTCACGGGCATCGCATCTAGTACATAATATTTTAACTTTTAAAGCTTTGTTTATTTTTGTATATTAATATAAGTATAAGTAATGCTATGCTGTTTCCGCCTGGTTTGTTATTAATATTTACACCTCCATAATTGCATGTTTTACATCATGTTTTTAAGTTTAAAATGAACACTGAAATTTTATGAAATTTTACTAAAAAATAATCCACCATGCCTTTTCGCTGCTATCTTTTCCATGATGGATTTTGGTGTCATCAGGAATGTACGAAGATTCTTAGCTAGAGAGTAGAGATTAATTAATATCAAAGTTATTTATTACGCACCAATTTTATCGCTTCATTTGCCAGCTCATTGAACCATTTTTCATCAAGCTGTGAACGTTAAGAGCTATGAACATTAGGCAATCCTATTGTTAGTTCACACAGCCTTAACATGAAACATTTTTGCTTTATAATAAGTGCATCATAAACCCAGATAGCATAATTAAACATTCTGTCATATTAACTATGTTTTGGAAGACCTTTTCATTTAGCTTCAAAATCATATTCAAACACATATTTATTTATTCAAATATACTTCTCGACTGGTAGAATCACCCGACAATTCAGTCGGGTGAATTGTGTACATACGAGTACATATGTAACCGCAGTCCTAAATTGGTTCGTCAATTCAACAAACATCGTATTTCTTTTAAAATATTCATCCAAAAGTTTGTTTCACTCAAATACCGCCATGCCTTGTCCCGTTCCAAATGAGTTCGCACAGTATTGCTTTTGCGTTTTCGTCCAGGGAAAAAAAGTGTTGCATAAAATCCGAGCTAAATCGACAATGACAAAACGAGTTGTATCATTTCGATTGAACGATTCCCAGTAGTGACAAGAAATAATCATTGTTTCAGATACACAAAGCCTCAAACGTTCGCGGACTGCATCGGCAATGAACTGCCCCTGGGCTGGGAGGAGGCTTACGACCCGCAGATCGGGCCGTATTATATCAATCATGTCAATCGTGAGTAACATTTTTATTAGCACCTCCCGAATTTTGACTTGGAAGTTGGATGTTGATTCCCTGCTTAAATAGGTATTGATTTTTAAATGATAGCTACTTATTTTAAAGCATTTTTGTCTAATTTACTTCTACTGTAACATTTCACAAGATCAGTAGATGGGAGAAGCGTGACAGTTTCATAGTATAAATGCCTTCAGATAGGGTAGAAATTAAGACCAAACTTGAATAATTTTTTTTGACGTAAATATTAATTTACGTTCCTGATATTGAAAAATCAAGGTTTATTTCGCCTTCTTGGCTATCTTAAACTACAAATGATAGACAAATCTGGACTAAGTGGGCTTTACTGTAGAGATAAGCATCACTGCTTTATGCAGTAGATGACGGGTAATCCAAAAATACATATAATAGTAAATAATGTCGCGGGTAGTTTTTTTTTATTTTTTTATTCCACCACAAGTTAGCCCTTGACTGCGATTTCACGTGAGGGTAAGTGACGATGCAGTCTAAAATGGTAGCGGGCTAACCTGTTAGGGGTATGGCAGTTATATTAAACCTATATACTCGTAAGTAGTCGGTTTCTACACGGCATCGTACCGGAACGCTTCGGGCTCCGTTCTTGCTAGTAGGGTGGTAACCGGTAACTAGCCACGGCCAAAGCCTCCCACCAGACCAGACCAGAGGAAATTCAAAAATTATATCAGAAAATATATGCCGGGAATTGAACCCGGGACCTCCAACATTAAGACAACAGCGCTCAACACTGCGCCAGGGAGATCGTCAAATTACATCAGTACAGAATCCACTACCACTACCACTACAGCCTGTTGACGTCCCACAGCTGGGCACAGGCCTCCACTCTCATAGGAGAGAGGGAATTAGCGCTTAGACCCACCACGCTGCTCCAATGCGGGTTGGCGGGCTTTAACGACTATTACCATGTTAGTGATAATAACCGGGACCGACGGCTTAACGTGCTCTCCGAGGCACGGGGGTGAAACACCGCCAACTTCCAACTCCGGGCTGGCACTGAGAATTTCTTAATTGAAAAACCCTATACCTTTTTATGCCCGACCGGGAGTCGAACCCAGGACCTCGTGATCCGCAGTCGACTACGCTGACCGCTAGACCAACGAGGCAGTCACAGAATGGTTGCGTAAAACTGGACTATAAGTGGGCAAGTGACTGGTACGAGTGGACTAGAGTGGACAGTCTACTGTCGAGGCTGGCTTTAACCTTGATCAGCGCATGAATTAATAACAGATTTTGACGTGCGATCTATAAATGTTACAAAAATAAATAATTTAGATATGAATTATTATAGCCGCTGGTTTTGTTGTTTGCGATTTAGTGAATTGCGTCTTTTCGGCGATTATTAAAGGTTGCATCGCATGCAATCCATACTAATATTATAAATGCGAAAGTGTGTCTGTCTGTCTGTCTGCCTGCTACGCTTTCACGGCCCACCTGTTCAATCGATTTTGATGAAATAAGGTATAGAAATAGTTTGAATCTTGGGAAAGAACATGTGATACTTTTTATCCCGGAAAATTAGGGAGTTCCCGCGGGAATTGAACAAACCACGCGGAAGAAGTCGCGGGCTTCATCTAGTTTACAATAACTAGTTGATACGATCAAAGGCTCAATTGTCTAATCCAATCGTATTGATTTGACAGCTCATAACGTATAAATCGAACTTTTTAAGGAGTACATACATGCGTTTTGACGTGCAAGCACCTATACCTATAACCTCCTTAAATCGGTCGAATTATACGTTTGACAGACGATTACGATTTCCTTACAAAATCGGGGGGCTGATTTTAGACCATAACGCGGCTTGCGATTTGTTTACACCTTGGTTAATAGGGATGATGACAATTCAATCAAATCATCAACTCTCTATCAAACTTAAAAACGCACTTCTAGTATGGAAGTTGTATGAAATTCGCAATTGTGACGTCATCAAATTTTAACGCACTTTTTTTGTTTAATCTATATTATGAAATGGCTATCAAACTTAAAACTAACCGAGGATGTGAATTTTAGGTGTTTTTGAAGACCCTCTATTTAATAATCAGTTAGAAATAATTTATTTTTGATATAGGCATCATCCCTATTAGAGATCTGTGATGACTATAAGGGGTCATTCAGCCCAATCCGGCCCGTCTGTGTCTCACATCCATTAATGAAATCAGCAATAAAAGCTGTGCAATTCAGCACAGTTCTGATAACCGGTTATCGGTATACCACTACAGCCCATTAACGTCCCACTGCTGGACCCAGGCCTCCACTCTCGTAGAAGAGGGGGAAATAGAGCTTAGACCCACCACGCTGCTCCAATGCGGGTTGGCGGACTTTAACGACTATTATCATGTTAATGATAATAATTGGGACCGACGACTAACTTGCTCTGTGAGGCACACAAACACCGCCATCTTCCTTACTCCGGGCTTGTGCTGAGAATTTCCAGTCCGAAAAACCCAATACTTAATTATGATTCGAACCCATGATGTCCTCGTCGGCCTCAGTAGAACATGCTAACCAACAGAAAATCGAGATTCGAGGCAGCAGTATGGGTCTGAGAACCAAAGTTCATAAGGACTGGTTTGATGATAATGACGTTACAATCTGTAACTTATTAGCCGAACATCGAGAGCTTTTGAGACATGACAATGCAATGCATGATCGGGTCATCAAAGAAAGAATTAAAAACAGTTCAATAGAGGTGCGAAGGCGCACTCGAGATTTGAAAGACCGGTGGTGGCAGGAAAAGGCGCAGCATATGCAGTGGTTGTGTGACACCAATCAACTAGGGGCCTTCTTTGCCGAAGTGCGAAATCTAGTTGGACCCCAGCAGCAGACGAATGCTCCAGTAAAGTTGTAGACCTCGAGAAAGCTTTTGACAGTGTGCCTCGTGAGGCTTTGTGGATGGTACTCGACAAGCTTGGCTGTACGGAAAAGTTTGTAAGAGCATTACGGCTGTTACACGATAATATGAGCTGTTGTGTATCAGTTGAAGGCGAGGAATCTGAGCGCTTTTCGGTTACTTGTGGAGTAAAGCAAGGTTGCGTTTTAGCACCTACACTTTTTGCCTTGTACTTTTTCGTAGTAGTCAACGATGCCTTAAAATGTAACACTCAAGGTGTATCTATTCGTTATCGTATAGATGGTAAGCTGTACAATTTGAGGCGATTAAAGGCCCATACCAAAGTCTCTTACAACCTTGTCACAGAAGTCTTGTATGCAGATGATTTGTGTTTCGTGGCGAATACCTCAGACGGCCTAAAAGAGCTTGTCATGAACCTTCATAATTCATGTGTGAAGTTTGGTCTAAAAATTAACATCGCAAAAACAGAAGTAATGGCAATGAACACCGTGGAATCGGTTGAAGCTCCACTGAGGGTATCACTTCAAGATACTGAGCTCAAGCAGGTTGACAAATTTAAATATCTCGGAAGCACCCTAACATCTAAAGGGGACATAGACTCGGAGATAACAAGTAGAATTTGTGCTGCCTCAGCAGCATTTGGCAAACTCCGAGAGAAGGTATTCCGATCGCACGGAATTAAGCTGAGGACGAAAATCGATGTGTACATGGCGATAGTATTACCGAATCTTCTTTATTCTGCTGAGACTTGGACGCTTTATCGCAAGAATATTCGTGTTCTGGACAGGTTTCACCTCAAATGTCTTCGTGACATCCTAAACATCAAGTGGTATGACCGCATTAGAAGCACAGACGTGCTGCGGCGGTCAAAAGTCAGTGGCATTGAGGCATACCTTATGCGGCGACAATTGCGTTGGTGCGGACATGTTGTGAGAATGCCCAACGAAAGACTAGCCAAGCGCATCTTTTATTCTGAACTGAAGGACGGAAAGCGGAAACAAGGCGGTCAGTTCCTTAGATACAAAGATGTGCAAAAGAGGCATATGACTAGGTGCAAGATCGACTTTTTTCGTTGGGAAAGTCTGGCTGAAAACCGAGGGGGTTGGAGGCACTTGGTTCAGCAGAATATCACTGAATTCTAGAGTAAAAGGAGGCTAGATCTGGACATTTACCGTGAACAACTTAAAAGTAGACCACCCTCCAATATTACTTACAATTATGTTGATGGTACCCTCTCATGTCCTCACTGCGCGCGTATATTCCATGCTAAAATAGGGTACATAAGTCACATCAGGGCACATGAACGAAGCCCTTATTCAAATACAAATACTTAACAGAGATTCAGTCGCTGTTGCCGAACTCGGCAAAGGAATCATCATGGGTATACGGAAGCAAAAAAAATAAAATACAGGCTATCTAAGTTCCTCCATATCTACCATTTTACATCTGCCCCCCGATTATGTAAGGAAATCGTAATCGTAATCGTCTGTCAAACGTATAATTCGACCTGTTTAAGGAGGTCATAGATGCTTGCACGTCAAAACGCTTGTATGTACTCCTTAAAAAGTTCGAGTTATACGTTATGAACTGTCAAATGAATACGATTGGCTTAGACAATTGGGCCTCTGGTCAACCCAAGCCTTTAATCTTTGAGCTATCAGCCGTGTTCAGCTAGACAGTGAGCGCGTAAATCGTACCGTTCAATAATTCATACGGAATAACTAAAGCCATCAAGAGCCCCCCGCGTCGAGCATTCTTCACCCGGCGTGCTGAATAAACCACGAGACATAAATAAGTCTCGTTACCCCATACACCAATACACAGACAAAGTTGATGGGTTTACGGCAAACACCCACAATGTAGGTTCACCAAGATTTATAAAAAGTTAGATGATGCCAGCGACTTCGACCGCCTTGATAAGGTTTTTGGATTCCCGCGGGAACTCTTTAATTTTCTGGGATAAAAAGTCTATGACCTTCCATACAAACTATCCCTATAACAAATTTCATCAATGTCGGTTGAACAGATGGGCCGCGAAAGCATAGTAGGCAGACAGACGGACGGGCGGACAGACAGACAGACACACTTTCGCATTTATATTATTAGTATGGACTAGGTGATGCCAAGTGCCAGCGATTTCGTTCGCGTAGATAAGGTTTTTTGATTTCCGCGGTAACTCTTTAATTTTCCGAGACAACCCAAGTTGCTTGAAAAGTGACCATGCAACAGTAAACGCAATAGGACATCCCATTTCGACGACCTCCGTTACGATGCCGTGTAGAAACCGAATAGGGGCATGGGTTTAATATAACTGCCATTCCCCTGATAGGGTTGCCCGTTGCCATCTTCATTCCCCTAATTAGTTTGCCCGCTGCCATACTGCATCATCACTTACCATCAGGTGAGATCGCAGTCAAAGGCTAAACTGTAGTGGCTAAAAAACCGGAACCTTGCCCACTGAAATGAGCAGGACAAGACCGTCATCGACGTCTTATACGATACATGTCCACTACAGAAACGTCTACTCTGAGGACTCTCTTTAGGACACAGTTTTATGACTCCCAGATACTCGCATGAGATCGTCGGTCCACCTCGTTGAGGGTTGCAACCCCAGAATATTGGACCAACGTTTTTTACTTGCTTGCAATTTACTCGACTGCACGTATCGACTCCCCACTAGGCAGTGTCGAGCACAGATCTTGAAGCTAGGGTAGGCATAAGTTAGTGAGAATACCTATTTACGAGATGTTTAGTTGAAAAATGAGCATTGACGTATTTTCATTTGGGTAAGCAGTGCTTTTATGCCTTTATGAACCGCACGCCACTGCCTAACGTAAGGTGGCGTGCACAGATTTTGAAGCTAGGGTAGGCATAAGTTAGTGAGAATACCTATTTACGAGATGTTTAGTTGAAAAATAAGCATTGACGTATTTTCATTTGGGTAAGCAGTGTTTTTATGCCTCTATGAACCGCACGCCACTGCCTAACGTACAGTGGCGTGCACAGATTTTGAAGCTAGGGTAGGCATAAGTTAGTGAGAATATCTATTTACGAGATGTTTAGTTGAAAAATTAGCATTGTCGTATTTTCATTTGGGTAAGCAGTGTTTTTATGCCTCTATGAACCGCACGCCACTGCCACTAGGTGGACGGACGATCTCAAGCGTGCAGCTAGGAGCCTCTGGAAACAAGCGGCACAAGACCGTGCTCTGTGGCGATCCATGCAGGAAATCTTCGTCCAGCAGTGGACGTCTATAGGTTGGGACGACGACGACATATCTACGAGTACATACCAACTCGTATAAAGCTTTTGTACTTTAAAAACATCACGTATCCTAAAAAGCCATAGTCATGTTTGTGAAATTTTCGACTGGTTTTTATTGCATATAATATATCGCGGTGACAGGTGTTTTGTATGTGAATTATAGCATAACATGTACGCTGTGCATGTGAGAACGCGTATTATAGCTGGCGGTTATGTAATTAAAATTATGATAGTACTTTCGAATGCCTATTCCGCTCTATATTTTACTGTTTGCTATTGAAATGGCCCTGTTTTCACTTATTAAGCTGTCATGAGCTTAGTTATCGTGATTAGAGTTAATTAAGTATATATATTACTATATGATGCCTGCTACTTTTTCAAAATCCCGTGGAAAATCTTGGATTTTCCGGGATAAAAAGTAGCCTATGTCACTCTCTATAACTTAACCGATATCCATGGCAAAAATTACATCAATCCGGTACTCTGTTGCAACTTAATTGAAGGATAAACAAACAAACTCACATTCTCATTTCTAATTTCGGTAGTTTTGATACCACCACCACCACTACAGCCCATTAACGTCCCACTGCTAGGCACAGGCCTCCACTCTCATAGGAGAGGGATTTAGAGCTTAGACCCACCACGCTGCTCCAATGCGGGTTGGCGGGCTTTAACGACTATTATCATTTTACGCCGACATGATGGGCGGTCGGTAGTTTTGATACCATGCCATACAATTTACGCAGATTAACTTGGATGTCACATTAATTAATACCAATCCAAAGTTAGAGTAAATTCTGATCAATGGTAGAATGGTAGTTTTGACCCTACCAACAGTTTTATAGAGCAGACCCGCAAAATGGACGCTACCACTCTGCTATGACTTCAATGATCCAGGGTTGTCCCTAGTTTTGGGTCCTTGGGGTGCGTCTAGGGTTTTCTACGTTCCATCCACCATCCATTCATCTATCAGCCTGTATGCATCCACTGGTGGACAACTGCTGTCTACGTTAACATACAGCTATTAAGATAAATTAGAATATAGCAACCCGATTTAGGCGAATAAACAAGAAAAAAACCCACCACAAACACCAAATAAGAAAAACAATGAGGGAAACAAGCCGTAAGTACTAAAAACTGTAACCTGACAGTGGAAATAAATTCATAGGGTCCAAACTATTTTGGATGTAACATCCGTCATATCGATTTTGTTGGAGTAAAATGTAGCCTATGTCACCCAGACCATAGTAACAAATCGATTGAAAGCCAATTCAACAAAATCGGTTCAGTAGTTTAGGTGCTACGGTGGAACATACATAAATTACATACACACTTCCTTTTGGCGTGGCCGGGTAATAAAAATCATTGGAAAGCTAACAAGAAGCTCCTGCTGATGTGTGGGTGGTCGTTTAAAAATACAGAAAATGGCGGAAAAGCCTCCCGCGTTCATACATAATTCATAGGAATGCGCGTGCGTTTCGTGCGAAATGCTCTGTTCCTGCCACCACCGTTATCTTTAGGGTTGCCACCTAAGATTAGCAGCTTACTAGTTTACCGAAATGCTAGGGTTTATTTAATAAATACTTATATAGGCCAGCGCTTGGCTGCAATCAGCCTGCCCCCCGATTGTCTAAAGGTTGCCGATCAAATCGTCAAAGATCGGCATCAAAGTAAAATAAACCATAACAGTATTGAATTAGAGCTCATTTTCGTGTAACATTCTCATCAGACGCCGAACTTTGACTATTGGATCGGCAATTCTTACATAATCGCACCTCTGCTTGCAAGCGGTGATGCAGCCTAATGATTTGAAGGTACCTATATTAAAAGAGGAGGGGAAAACGGAAGCCGG
Source organism: Erebia palarica (assembly GCA_964035005.1). Lineage (NCBI taxonomy): Eukaryota > Metazoa > Arthropoda > Insecta > Lepidoptera > Nymphalidae > Erebia > Erebia palarica. The sequence continues at coordinate 17,876,552 of OZ035995.1, forward strand.
AAGGGTATTCCATATCCTAGCGGTTCTAATTAGGAACGAGGAAGCAAATCGCCTCGTACGAGTCCGCGGAATTTCGACTGCGTAAGGGTGCAGACCTTGTCGATGCCTTGCGGTTTGATGATAAAAAGATGACGGAGGAACCAGAGGTGCGATCAAATCGTCAAAGTTCGGCGTCAAAGTAAAATAAACCATAACTGGATTGAATTAGAGCTCAATTTTGTGTATCCATTCTCATGTTTATGGTATCGTACATACCTAAACGTATGAGAATGGATACACAAAATTGATCGGCAACTTTTAGACAATCGGGGGGCAGATCGAATAGTTCTTGAGCACACTCCGAAATACCGACAGACAGGCATCTTTCGCACAATTGTTATGACAGTGTTAACGCTATTACTTTTTATTATTGTTACTTAAAAAGCAACTAAAGCCCGGAAACACCAACAAGGTGTTGATTTTATTCCGTAGGTTTACGTATAACAAAAATGCCGATTAAGTAACGGGGCCAGCCTACCTTGAGGAGGTCCGGGTCAGTTGGAGTTTTTACTATTATTACATTACTGTAGGCGTAGTAGAATTTAAGCTTGTTTCATTTCAAAACTGTGCGTTTTTTTATCAGCTATAACAAGTAAGCCCTTGATTGCGATCTCACCTGATGGTAAATGATGATGCAGGGCTAAGCTGTTAGGGGTATGGCAGTTAGGTTAAACCCATTACTCTAATTAGTTTCTACACGGATCGTACCGGAACGCTTAATCGCTTGGCGGCACATCTTTGGCGGTAGGGTGGTAACTAGTCATGGCCGAAGCCTCCCACTAGGCCAGAACAGAGAAAAATCAGAAATTATAAATTCCTAAATTGACTCTGCTGGGGATCGAACCCGGGACCTCCCACGTTAAGACTTATTGCTTATTGGCAGTATGACCCCAGCGCTCAACTCTGCGGTCATAAAAAATATCGTTTTATTCTTTAATGGGTCATATTATATAAATTTTTGGCGATTTTGAAAGCTTTTCATTTCATTTTAATATTTTAATAACTAGTTATGCCTACCTTCTAGTTTCCTATCTCTTTCCTGGTATTCTAAGATGCGTAAATTTTATCTATTTCTTGGTATTCTAAAAGTTAGGAATGTGAGATGAATGTTACTTTCAGCTTCCGTCTTTACCGCCCATTCACATGTAAATCGATCCTCGTACTTCCATCGAATATAAAAAAGTGTGCGTGTGCAATTTACATACGGCAGAAGTGAAATTTCAGAAAAGTAGCCTACGGGAGAATGAGATAAATATAACTTTTATTCTATCTCATTCTCTCGCAGGCTAAATCCATACTAATATTATAAATGTCTGTCTGCTAAGTTGAATCTCGGGGAAGGACATGGCTACTATATATACGTATGTTTCTCTTTATGGTGTCGCTTTTTCGTTTCTTTTTTCGTTTCGTTGAATTTTCAAATCACAACGTTTCTAAAAAAGTTTCACTTCAAAAACACATGGGACACACAAGTGCAAATAAAGGTCATTTCATTTTACCCATAGGTACATAACACATGCATCAATATGACCTGGACGGGCCATCTATTTCAGTGGCAATAAAAAACTCCAATTACGGAATGATACTTGCATTCCTGGCCCATTCTACCGCCGCGTGACATCCAAAGTGCGCTCGATCTTACACCAAGAGGTAGAGGAAGATTTTGCCATGAGAAGAATACACTAACGACCTCCCTATCGCAGTGTTGAGCGCTGGGGTCATACTGCCAATAAGCATTAGTACTTAATATTACAGTTTGATGTCACGTTTCTTGACGTTCCTAAAATAAGGATTATAATTTTAAAAGACGAAAGTCAACATTAATTAATGAAACAATATGGCTTTAAGCGTTGGCATTATGGCTCCTGTGGCATTAAAAGTCTGTAGAAGCACTGTAATGCATCATTTGCTCTAAAAGATGATCACATCATCATCAATGTTGATTATCATTCGTTGATTGCGATTTTTAGAAGCTTGAAAAGATGATCATCGTTGAAAGGGATTCGATGATTATTCGATTATCTTAAATCCCAATAAATTATAAAGAACAAGATGGTGCCCGCGACTTAGTCTGCGTGGATTAAGGTTTTTAACTCCCGCGGGAACTCATTAATTTTCCGGTATACCTAATAAGCTATCTCTGTACCAAATTTCGTCAAAATCAGTTAAATATACCGTGCTCTGTGGCGATCCATGCAGGAGACCTTCGTCCAGCAGTGGACGTCTATAGGTTGAGACCACGACGACGACGACGACAGTCAAATATTGGGCCGGGAAAGGTATAATGAATTAACGTAGGTACAATCGGTTTGTAGAGAGGCATTTGCAACGCATGTCGGGAATTCTTTAATATAGTGTTATGATGAAACTTGCTTGTATTGGGACCTTATTCAATTGGACGGCTTGTTCTTGCACTATGTCAGTTATTATGCTCAATTCTCAACGCAAGGCCGGGGCTAACTGATTGCTACTCAAATCGGATTAGAGACAATGGCAATTGAATACCATCATAAGCGAAATGGTCTCTACATTCCGATCGAAATGCAGTACTTGGACATTATTCATTTTGCGATCTAAGATTTTTTCTCTCCTATTATTGAGTACCTACTGACTACGTACTATCTAGCCTAACTTTTTTTTATTGCAACTTAGGCTTGCGCTTGACGACAATCACGCTCTTAACAAAGCAATGATGAGGTCTTGTTTCTCACCACACCACAGAAATCCCCCAGTGTGGTGAGAACCACTGTACCACATCGATTTTCCTGTTTTCGCGGATTATAGCGAATTAAATTTCTATTAGAGAGAAAAGCTTTACCTTTATCCACAACTTTTTTGTTATTTAAAAGATATATTTTATACTTTTTGTACAAAGAGAATAAAAATAAATAAAAATCGCGGCTTCGTAGTCGTACCCATGCAGATTGCAGTTTACATATAATAAAAATTAATATTCTAATCAACTTTTAAGAAAAAGGCTTATTTTTCTAAATTTCACCCAAAATGGATTTAATATAACTGCCATACCCCTAACAAGTCAGCCTGCTACCATATTAAACTGCGTCATCATTGATAATCAGGTGAGATCACAGTCACAATCTTTTTTCTTTATCAAATACAAGTTAGCCCAAATTGTAGTTGATAAGTAAAAAAGATGGCGTTAGTCACTTCAGTTTTCATCGTTGAGGGTATAATAATATTGTTCATACATTTAGTTAACTAATAAGAACTGTTACGTTCTTACTATGATTGTAGGGGATAAAAGGCAAATATGAGCACAGCTACCTTCTTCCAGTGACATTTAATTTTTGCAACTAATTAATTTGCATCGTCCACCATCGGAGTGGTGTTGATGAGTCAACATGCATTCATTAGCGAGTAACGGAAGTTCGGCTCGGCGGATTAAATACTTTAGCATTAGAATAAGGTGATTCATTTTAATGTTGTTGCTTGTAGGTATTATGGTCGGGTTAATTAAGCATCTTCTCTACAAAATGATACTTATCCATTTTTTTGTTCTACTGCGACGCCACTTTTAGCGACACACAGTTGTTCGAAAATGTTGTGGAATTCGAAACCACCAAAACTGAATCAGTGTTGTTCCTAAAATGTTAATTTTTTAATAGACAGTGGCGCCACCACAACTCGCACACAAGTTTTCCAAGCTCTGAGTGACTCTTCATTCTGATAGGGCGTCCATTGAATAAATTACAATTACAATAAATGATAAGTAACCTATAGGTGCTTTAGATTAGATAAAGCCTTAAATTTAGCTGTGTGAGTTGCGAAGCTTAAAATATGGCAATACCCGAGGCACAAGAACCGTTAGGCGTTGGGGATCCAAGTCTCGAATGGCAGTCTCGAAATTCAAAATTGAAAATTCTAATTTTTTATTCAAATAAACTTTTACAAGTACTTTTGAATCGTCAAGAGACGGTTCAAAAGTACTTGTAATCTACCACTTGATCTACCACTGGTTCGGGATGCCATTCCTACCGAGAAGAACCAGCAAGAAACTCGGTGGTTGCTCTTTTTAAATAATTCATTAACAATTAATTAATCAATGTGTACATAAGTAACCGCTCTCCTTAGAATTGCTAGAGCGATCAAATCCATGCTCCTCTATCATTTACATAATCTTCAACAGTAAAAAGCCGCCCGAAAAGCATAACGTTGGAAGACTTCCAATAAGCTGATGGACGATTTTTAGGGAGTACCTGGAAGCAAGCGACACAGGACCGTGTTCTGTTGTACTGAAGATCTTGTGGAAGAATTTTGTCCAGCTGTCAGGATATCTATCGATTGAAACGACGACGGCGATACCTAGAATTTTACTTTACTACCACATTAATTTCCATGTAACAATAAAAGGGCTTTGTACAATTTACTATACGTCACGAACTAATATTAAAACGGTATTGCACGGAAAGTTATTAAGTTAGGTACTGATTTTAGAAATGCGATACGTATAATTTTACTATGGTCCGGATAATCTCGAAGGAATTCCCAGGCCCAAAGGAAAAGAAAAATAATATAAGTACCCGACTCCAATGAGGCTTGTCCAATCAATTTTGAGTTTATCGTTATGCACCATGAACATTCCTGCTTGGAATTACGTAAAATAAAACCTAGGAGGATGCAAGCGCATAAATATTGCAAGCGAACGTAGAAAATATCTAGATTCTAGCTGGTATGCGAGAGATTGCTTATTATATAGTTTTACTTCAAAATACATGTATATTTCTTAAGTTTTTGTGTCTATCTTTACTGTGTTCCTTCCTTTGTTTTTTCAACATAGTGGAACTGGAAAGTGAAAACCTAGGTTTTGCGTTATACTATGTCTGGTACCTTGCGGCTAAAAAACTCAAACCGATTTTAATATTTGGCAATGTCATAGCTTGTATCCTGTAATGACGTGGAAACCCACTGCATTGTTATCCCCAAAATAACTCCTACCATTATGTGATTAATGGAAAGGGGCCACGACTCTCTGTAATGAGGAATACGACGCAGAGAGAGTGAGCTTGCATCCTGGAGACATACAGGATTATTTTCATCTCACCAAAATTTAAGAGGTCCCACAAGATTTGTAGAAAATTTAATTCCTAACCTTAGTCATTTAAAAACGCTACTTATATCACCAGAATTTAATTATTTTGATGGCTTGGCGATATTTTAGTCGCAACTTTGCTCCCTTAATTTACCAGGATCCACTGAATGAATCTTGTGGAATTCCAGAAAATTCTTCTTTTGGTATACGTTTGCCCTTTTAGGACATTCCTCCTAAAAGGCCGCATCGCTCACCAATGGATCAGGGATGTAGTGAATTTTAATTTAATCTTGTTTCCAAGTTGGTTAAGCTAGGGCGCAAGTACATAAATATTGCAAGCGAACGCAGAAAATAGGTATGGTATGGGGGAGATCGCATAGCGTGATAACAGTCCTGGAGGCAGTAAACTAAGTATGCAAAGTGGTGGAGGCATTAACAAGAATTTACGTTCACATACTTGTACTTGCCACAACTGAACATATATTATAGGGTCCCTTGTGATTTTTGAGGAACTCTAATTTCTTGACATATTTTTTCAAGAGGGACATCAATAGGTTATATGAGCTATGAGGGTCATCAAATGCACCTATAAGCCAATTATAAGCAGTTATTTATTCTTCTCTTGCCTGTCTACTATTGGAGTCTTACCGTCAATCATCTCGTCATAAAAAGCATCATTTGCCAAATGAAAAATTGTGCTACGATGTTTTTTCTTATTTTCCACGGCTTATTTTTTATGACAAGCCTTTCTTCTCTTACTGATGTTTCTTTCTTTCTCAATTTTAAATTGTAAGACGTTTTTTTTAAAATAGTGATAGAATGACAGCCAATCAGAAGTGATTGCGATTGTCACATTGACTTACCTTCTGACGGAACACTAGACAATTGAGTACGACTCGCGCATGCAAGGATTTTATTTTACAATATTGAGAACTTTAAAGTTTATTAGTCAGGTGCTAATTTACATACATATCGCCCGATGAAGAAATTGAATTTCAATTTGTTTTGCCAATATAAATGTCAAATAACGCCCGTGGTTCATCCTCATACTATCATAATATGATATGTTAGTGTTCTTATAATTAATGGCGATTGCTTTAATAAATGCTAATTCTCATCTAAAACAACGTCTAGATTAACATGATTATGTACATAAATACGAGTGTATCAGTGTATCAGTCTTTGACATCAAAAATGTTATGAATAAGACAAGAACTACTATAAAAAACTAATTCTATTAGTGTTTAGGATGACACCGCATTTTGTAATTTAGGGACTTATGTTAGAAAATAATCAAGTCCAAAGTACATAACGATACCAATTAGCAATTGGGTGTACAAATGAAAATTATGTAATATGCATCCATTCTAACGGCAGAAGTTTATACCGGTCTATCTGTTATTTATAGATTTCTTCTAAGCAAGATTATTTGTAAAAAGCAATGTGGTGCTTTATTGACAAACATTTAACAACGTCGCTATGTAATGTATCGACAGATTACAGAAAGTTTTTATTAATATCGGCCGTAAGGCACCTTAACGAATTTAAATTTACTTGATTTTTTGTGTACAACTCAAATAGCAGCATTATCTTCTAGTCCACATTTTGAAATTGATACGGGGGATACTGTAGGGAATAACTCTAGACTCTATAATTAAAAACACATTTAAAAATCATACTATAATATATATTTTCTGTACAGAGATAATCCGTTTTTAATACTTTTATAAAACATGAAAGCGAGCCTGAGACGCTTTATTTGTAAGAATTCTATCAAGATAAAATCGAAATACTTGGAAAACAAGTGTAAAAGCTTATTACAACCGCGTTCTTATGCAAAAAATTAGCTCTAGGCAAAATTGGTTAACTATGAGATAGGGCAACATAATTATGGTAACGAGTGGTTGCATTAAGGATAAATAATGAACCATCGTCGGTATACTCGAAATAGGTATTCTCAGTGTAAATATGTTATTAATACAGAAACACTTGATATGGAAATATTAATAGCAAAAATGTCATACCATTTTTAACTTCTTTATAGAACGTAATGCATTGCCTTGAGGTGGCTTTTTGTTTTAAAAATAAGTGTGGGAAAATTAACAGATTCTATAGTGGTTTATATTCATTTACATATTAAACTTTTAAATATATTTTATTGACAATGCTTGAGACTGAGAGTTAAGACTAAGACTATGAAATAAAACCTAATCTATCCATTGTTTTAATTGAAATCAAGTGGCCTAAACTGATAAGTGTAGCCATTAATTTAAAGTATTGCATTATAATACACGTAGTTGTTTTGAGATAACAAAGTAACTATAATTTCATAATTAATTGTTAAACCTGATCTAGAGGAGATTTATTCCCAGGTGTGGGATGAAAATAAGCGTTTACTTCGAAAGCGAAATCGACTAATTCGGAAGTATTTCCTTTCGAAAACGGGATAAGTCATATTCAATTAAATTACATGGTTACCCTAATCGAAATCTATCGCTTGTTATTGTTAGGTAGCCGATAATGATTGACGAATTCTTTCGCGGTGACTGTTCTACTACGCGAATACGAGCCTTGCTAAATAGATTAGTGCTCAGATAATATTGGTCTTACCTACATAATTATATTGGCCAACGTGTAAAAACTCGGTCATACGATATGAATTTATGAAAATAGGCGTATAGTGTAGTAATGACATCATTTTGCGGATTTTTCCAACACCTCTGCCGTAGTGGTGACCGCCAGCACAGTAAACAGACTTGTATCTGTTTACTGTGCCGCCAGAGTGGGAGTCTCGGGTTCGTTACACGCTGAGGGCAATTTGGGAATTAATAATTTTCCTCTGTTGTCTTTTCTAAGCTAAGACCGATAGTTACCAATTAACCGGTAAAGATGTGCGTCCAAGTGTTATAGCATTCCAATACAATGCCGTCCAGAAATCAATCAGGGGAATGGCTTTAATATAACTGACTATCCTGAGATATATCATTCATGGTAGAGATATGGGCTATTCTATGTATAAGAGAAATATCTGTCTACTAGGTAAGCCAACAGCTATACTGCGTCATCAATTACCATTTAGGTTATTTCGCAGTCAAGAGCAACTTTGAAGTAGTATTTATGAAACAGCTAGCTGATGCCCGCGACTTCGTCCGCGTGGAATTCTTTAATTTTCCGGGATATAAAGTAGCCTATGTGTTATTCCAGACTATAATATATCTCTATGCCAAATTTCACTCAGATCCGTTCAGTCGTTCTGGCCGGATTGAGTGACTAACTTTCATCGATCCATCAATCCAAACTTTCGTATTTGTAATATTAGTATATATCTTCATTTCGATGTCTCAGAGAGGTATCCACTACTACCTACGTATTATTTTTAAAAAGTTGTATTATTGATTGCAGAGGTGACGCAGCTAGAAGACCCTCGGCTAGAATGGCTGGGCATCCAGGAAGCGATGCTGAGGGACTACCTCCATACCGCGCAGGAGGCTCTGGAGGTGAGTGCCTTCATACTAATAATGCCTTTTTTATTAATTAATAGTGGGCCCGACAGACGTTGTCCTGCCCTGAACATAGAACCCGATCGCAATGCCCCCTACCGGGTCCAATTATGAATATAAACCAGCTCTGTACCCACTCAAACACACAAAAAATTCCATCTAAATCGGCCCTGCCGTTCTCTAGTCTTAGCGAGACAAACGAACAGCAATTGATTTTTATAAGTATATATATAGAGATTATTTTTTATTAGTACAATGAAAATTAACGATTAAACGAACTTACCTGTAAGTGAAGTTCGATCGTAATTATACGAGGATTTGTCCGAAGAGATTATTTATTTCTAACGCTACGAGTATGTTCTTTAGAAACTTTATTTAAATTGGTCACTTATAGGTTCGGCAATAAGATACGTAAGGTTAAACTATTTTTTGTTTGTTAAATAATTAAGTTTTCTTAATGTGTTCTTTTGTAGTTAAACTTAATTTTTTTTTGTAAACGTTGATTTTATTATACTTACTTTTTTATTGTTGGTTATGTACTTCTTATTTTAATAAAAATTAGATGCTTAAAAATAGCAGGTATTATAACGATCAGTATTACAAAATTAATAATAAGTACTTTCGCTGTTTAAATAATTGCAAATGGGTATCATTTATTTTATATGTTAAAACACATTTTTAATGAGATAGTAATAATAAATTAATATAAAATAAATTAATCTTAAGTAGATATTCAGAGACTAGAATACATTGAGACTCTATCTATGAATGTTTATTGCATGTTTTTTTGCTGTTTTATTGCCATGAAACATATATAATATTAATATTATCTACTAGAAATAATATTTATCTACATTTTAGTTTTAAATAGGTTTTTGTACTGAAATAACTCAAGATGCTTGAGATCTTGTTTTAAATGTTTTAACCACTTCTGCTAGAGCTTCGTAATTTATTACATCAGAATAGTGTAAGAGCTGGCCTCATCGAAAGCGGCAGTTACTGTAAAGGTGAAAATTAAAAAATAAAATTACAAGAACTACTAGAATAATTTCCAAGTTCTTTATATATAGTTATTATCTAACACTTTTAAATAAGTGAGTACTTGTTGTAAAATACACTGTCGTAAACAAAGCCAGGAATTCTGGTCAAATTTTATTAGCTATTGTCTCGTGATTGTTGATACTTTAGGTACTATAAAAGGTGTGACAAAATCACATCTTTTATAGTACCTAGACTCTAGAGTAAAGCTTGATTAGAATTACAGCTGTCAAACTAATGTGACTACAAATGAGAAAGAACGAGCAAGAAGCCTTATTTTGTTTGATATTAGCCTAATATGGCTAAAACTGAAAAAAAAGGGGGAAGAAGCATTACTTATCACAGCTACCATTCTCATCCTCTTATTTTTTAAGGACTATAAGAATTTACAGTATGTGAATAAGTCTCAAATCTCAAGTCTCAAGTCTTCAAATCTTTCTGTGTAATATAATTTTGTAGACATCTTCACATTTAAACTTTAATAATCTTAGGTTATGAACATTTGAACTTGATTTCTACTATTATACAAAATGAAATGTATAAGCCCATTAAACAAATAGTCTGTCAGCTCTTAACCAAGGACCCGTTACTCCTTAATGATAAACAAAATATATGGCTCAAACGACTTTGCCTAGATTCAATTTAAGAGTCGACGTAATTTTTCTACTCATCCTTTTATCTAGACATAAATCTTTAAAATACTAGAAACCTGTTCATTCGCTCAATGAATGTTCGAAAGGAATTGACTTTTAGGCAAAGCTGACATCATTTTCCCGTTTAGGATTGCGACTGTTAGGTATTTTATGCTAGCTAAGACCGTGACTTTGCACGTGTGGACTGAATTCTCTCTGCGTCGTATTCCTCATTACTTGCTGAGGTTAGTGACCCTTTCCATTAATCAAATAATGGTAGGAGTTTTCTTGGGATAATAATGCGATGGGTTCCCAGATCATTCTGCATAAGATTCGACTAAAAGTATTTAAACTCTTATGTTTTTCTAATGCATGATTATTATCAGATGTTAGTGAATAGAAAATATAAATAACCGGGACCGACGAGCTTATCGTGCTCTCCGAGGCACGGAGGAATCGAAAAGGCTAAACTTGAACCTTAAAATTCGGTCACCCATCTAGTTACCGACTTGCTTAACCTTCGCAATCGGCTGTTATGCCTTGTCAGTTGTCACTCGTCCCTCAACTTTGTGGACTGAATAAAGGGGACTCAAAATTTGGTGTGAACTGTGAATGACTCAGTGCATATTATGTTTGCCAGACCTTTATCTAGAGCTTGGTAATCTAGTTATTTTTTATCTAAGTACGGAGTTTTCTTTTCGAAAATGCTGCCTTTTTTTTAGTTTACTCAATGAATAAAAACGTCTGGGGATTTCGTTCTGAATTCACTCCTTATTTCTAACATAGTTGTTATTATTAGAAAACATAGTTATAACAAGCGTTAGGTATTAGAACTTAGCTAAATGGGTTTGCCTTTGCCGGACTAATCCTAACGCGAGTACCTATTTAAAAAAATCTTTCCTTTAACTGTCTATCTTTCCTTTTACCTATCGGGCCTTAAGTAATAACTATAAAATCTCTACTTAAATAGGTTTAAAATGACGTTTTCAAATTCCACTACCATCCAACGGTAACGGCAATTAAAAACAGATGATATCAATTTAATGGAAACACCTATCTCTAATGCGCACTCAAAACCGCATTAGGTGATCTTAAGTATCTTGCTGAGATAACGATGGAATGCGATAGCGCTGATAACAACTGATAAGGAATCGCGAGTATTGTTTCCAATTGAGCTCGCAAGTAGGTATCTTACTAGCTTTACTATGAAATAATGTCTGCAAAGGTTTGGCCTCGGTTTTAGATTCTAGACCTCTATAGTTTCCTCAATAGGTAGGTATAGTAACAATACCTACTCCATTAGTAAATAGTTTTTTGTTCAAAACGATAGCCACGTACGTTTTCCTTGCGAATGTCTAGTTTGAATCCCGAGCGAGCGAAGATTCGATAATTTTTTTCACCAAAACGCCTTTTGCTCGCTGGTTTTAAGTTAAACACTTTTTCTCACTGAGTAAGCAAAAATGACTTGCTCACTACTTTTAGGCAGCAAAGACGCCCTTCTTGAGCTAGTGGGGTGAAACGGTTTTATTCGCAAGATAGCTGGTAGCAAAGTTTTTGTTACTCGTGAGTTTAAATACCTCATTACACTCGCACTACTAGAAACTAGGCACTCGCAACAAAAACAAACTTTGCTATCTTGTTGAACAAATAACCATTTATCCACTATGTACAAGATAGTTTGCAATTTTCTATGGAGACCATCCTTTAACCTTACCAACCTTTTTATTATGTATTACACATGTCTATCTATCCTTATAAAGACCTTAAGCATAACATTGAAGTGTGAAAATCAAGTATATTATATTCAATGGCGTGCAGTCCACAGAGGCATAAAAGCGCTGCTTACCCAAATGCATATACGTCAATACTTAATTTTCATCAAAACAGCCAGTAAATTGGTATTCTGACTAATGCCTACCTCAGCATCAAACCCTGTGCACGCCACTTATTATATTCTAATCTAAGATAATCTGAGCGGATTTCTATCTAACAGCTTGTAAATCTATTACAGCTGGATCACGTATGCACTAAACTGATGCAGATATGCTATTTGATAACGGGTTTCTCGGACGAGCGTTGGACGTGATGTATTTAGTCAACCTCTTAAGCATTCCGATTCTAATTCGGAGAATCTGGGTAAATTGTCTTGAGATATAACACACATTTCTTGTGAGAATTATAAAGGCACGTTAGATATGAGAAGAAAATCGCTTAGTACCCCTATTATACATGCGAATGTTTGTTTGGTGGTTTGTCCTTTAACCGCCGAACGGAAGCATTGAATTGACTTGATTTTTTGCATACAGAGGCATATAGGCCGTCAAACTAATCAGCCCCCCAATTGTGTAAGAATTGTCGATCAAATCGTCTAAGTTCAGTGTCAAAGTAAAATAAACCATATCATTATCATTAGGTATGTACGATACCATAAACGTATGAGAATGGATACACGAAATTGAGCTCTATTTCAATGCTTTTATGGTTTACTTTACTTTGACGCCGAACTTTGACGATTGGATCGGCAATTCTTACATAATCACACCTCTGGCCTGGTGGCCAAAATTGGAACAAATTTTTGTTCCCGTTAACTTTTTTGAAGTGAAATCTTCTTCAGGAGCGTCGAGCACTTTTTGGTAGGGGGTACAAATGTAGATTCGCGTGACCGAAATGCTCGCGTACATATAAATCCCATCAAAAACATAAATGTAAAATGAGAGCCAAGTTCAAAATTGTGATATATATGCCTTGGTTGTTGACTTCAGCGACAAAAGAAGTGAGATCTAAATGGGTGCCAAGTTCAATGGTCAGTCCTGCAATTTATATATCCCATCAAAAACATAAATGTGAAATGAGAGCCAAATTCAAAATTGTGATATATATGCCTTGGTTGTTGACTTCAGCGACAAAAGAAGTGAGATCTAAATGGGTGCCAAGTTCAATGGTCAGTCCTGAAATTTATTTATAACAACATATAATATTTTATAACAACTTAAAATATCATTTCTTCTTATAACTTAGTATAAAATGTTGAAGACTAAGGCTTTGGCTTGGCTAGTTTTCATATACGAATTATAGCGTTCACAAGTTGTAAAGCTGTAAGTTCTTATTTTATTCTTCCGAAAATTTGGCTTGCTGGTAGAAACTGTACTTTTAGGTACCTACTTAATAATAATTCGTATATGGAAACTAGCCAAGCCAAAGCCTTAGTCTTCAACATTTTATACTAAGTTATAAGAAGAAATGATATTTTAAGTTGTTATAAAATATTATATGTTGTTATAAATAAATTTCAGGACTGACCATTGAACTTGGCACCCATTTAGATCTCACTTCTTTTGTCGCTGAAGTCAACAACCAAGGCATATATATCACAATTTTGAATTTGGCTCTCATTTCACATTTATGTTTTTGATGGAATATATAAATTGCAGGACTGACCATTGAACTTGGCACCCATGTAGATCTCACTTCTTTTGTCGCTGAAGTCAACAACCAAGGCATATATATATCACAATTTTGAACTTGGCTCTCATTTTACATTTATGTTTTTGATGGGATATCATTACTTTTTGTACAGAAATTATTGAACTCAATCTCAAACTCAAAACATATTTATTCAAAATATGTACCTACAAAGTACACCTTCTGAACGTCATGCTTACAGAGCATAAGACGTGATGGTGATAATTAACTACGATATCTTAAAACTAAAGCTACGAGGGTTCCAAACGTGCCCTGGTCTGAGAAGAGCCCGCAATAAACTCCGCATTTTTTTTATTATCACCATCTCACAAATATTTGAAATTATATATATGTACTTATAATATAACATTACATAATCAGCCGTTGTAACAATTCATACCCATGCCTTGCTATCATTCAAATAATCCTTTACACTGTAATAGGACTTTTCTATTAGTTTAGTTTACGTTTTACATTAGTAGGTACTTATTATTTGGTGTAAGGTCAGTGTGTCACCCACCAGTAATTCTATTGTACGACTCATTGTACAAGATAATTAAAGACGAGAATTCTCAAGAAAAATATATAGTGTACCTAGAGTTACACTGACATTGACAGATTACATCTACGGTCAGACTACCTCTACAGCACATTTCTACATCTCATCAATTTTGATTGCAAAAGTTCAAAATCAAAAGTTTTTTGTGAAACATTGAAAACAAGCACGGTAAACAGTCGATATCACTAAAACCACTATAAACAATGAATACAAATCACAATGACTGACAGCTTGAACTGACGACTTCAAATACGTTTCTTCTTCTTTTCTGTCAATGACGTTTCGTTGCACAAAATGTATGAATACGAAGGTAAGGTTTTAATGCAACTATATTATTATTCATTATTATTTACATTAAAATAATAATTATGTGTCATTTTCAATAGTTAAGGAGTTACTACCACCGCTTAAAGCAGTATTGTTTCAAACTAACGGTTGAATGTCACGTACTTTGACGTCCTTAAAATAATGATTATAACACTACAACATAAACGTCAACAATATTAAAATAATACGGCTTTAAGCAATGGTAGCATGCCTCGTGTCAGAGTTTTGATCTATACCTTTGATCATAAAAATGACGATTTTTGTACGTTTATATCTAAATAACCATTTGAGGTGTGCTTATTAAATTTGGAGCACATATGTATCTCACGGGTCTCAATATATGCGCCAAATTTGACATGTTTATGTGAAATAGTTTTTGAGTTATGAGGGGGTCAAAAGTGGCTCCAAATGGTTCGTGTAATATTACACACGGTGCTGCTCGCCAGTTTTTTTGAACTTTGGCTGGACACGCTTCCGCGTGTCTTGATATACTCCATTCGAAATTAAACTTTAATGCCTTAGTGTTAAAGTTTAAAAAACTTACTTTAAAAAAAAGTAGTTTTCCTTTTTATCGGAGATTAAATATTTTTTTCATCATACCTATTCGAAAAACGAATATTGGCTTCAGAGGATAGCGGGAGCAAAATGTAATTTTTAGGCCCATGGGACTTTTCATTTCTCTGTTCTGATTGGTCCGCGTTCGTGCTTCTGATTGGTGCTTAAACGTATAGGTAATGTCCATACATAGTACGTTGATACTCCTAGCTTTTTCTCATACGTAATGATGAAAAATAGTGTGTGTCACTCGGGGCCAAATTTTTTGTTCTCGGGCGGCGTATATTGAATTCCTCGCTACGCTCAGGACTCTACTTTAGAACCCTTCACTTCGCTCTGAATTCAAAATAGCACCCTCGGGGAACAAAAATTTTCTTTGGCCCCATATAACACAAATAACTATTTTTAATAGACAGCAGCGACGCTGTCACCGAAATGGAGAAATTACCACGACTATAGGACTAACTGCATACGTATTTGACATTGCAGCGACATAATTGTGTATTAAAATACACTCAGTTTCCTCCATCAAGACCCTGTCACCACGCAGCATTGTCTATACAGACAGATAGACAGATAGAAGATAGAACAGTGATAGGAAAGGTCGTACATGACCTATCTCCTGAGACTGGTGAAATTTTGTGTAGTACAGGGGCTATACTGCCAACGTTTAAAGCAATAATTAAGCAGTATTACTCAAAATGACAGTTTGATGTCACGTACCTTGACGTTCCTAAAATACGGATTGTAATTCAAAACCACGACAGTCAACAATATTGAAAGAATATGGCTTTAAGAGTTGGCAGTATGGCCCCAGATCAAAAGTCGATACCTATTTGTTTGACGCAGAACTTGACCTGACTGCAGGCATTATCGATAAACTTTGTTTGACGTCAATTGATTGATAGCGGGACAAGTCAACAAAAAGAAGATCATACCGAGATCCAATCACAAATGTGATCTTTTTCACCTCACTTTGTGTAGATTACCATGGAATGCGATCATATCTGGATATCATAAATTACGTACATAACGTAATTTATGAAAGTAATGATTTTTACAAACGCACAATATTCCTCACACATAAGTACACACACTTGATAAGTATTATAGAAAGGCAGACTTGGAAGTACGTGGTAATTTCTCCATTTTGAAAGTATGTGAATCACAACAATGTAACACCAGCTAACTGTAAACCGACAAAGTGGATTATAATAATCACGGTATGCGGAGCTTTTCCGGTCGAAATCCAGTAATTTCCTATAATAATAATCTGTTACCTACTTTTTGTGGCTTAGCTATATTAGCTACCTAAAGATTTTGTTTTTTAATTATAGACTAGCGCTTGGCTGCAATCAGACACACTGGAATGCAGCCTAAGGTGGAGCCCGCTTGCCTAGAAGATGCCTATTCACTCTTGATTTGAAGATACCAATATTGTAGGCGGATTGAAAAACGGAAGCCGGAAAGGGCGTTCTATATCCTAGCGGTCGAATTAGATACGAGGAAGCAAATCGCTTAAAGTAGTATAGGGTATTTGACAACTTTTCAAATAAATTATTTTTTAGTGATTATTATTAATTAGATGACCTGCCAAGAGACATAAAATCCACGTCTTCTGTTAATTTTATGTTTGATAACCATTTTAAATTATCCATTAAAGTGAAAATGTGCGTTGACTTTTGATAACGTCACAATTCCGTGTTTCATACAAAACTCTATACTAAGCGGGCGTTTTGAAGAAAAAGAACCTGATTTGACTAGCTGTCAAATACCCAACTATTTTAAAATGACAGATTTATATGACGTACCTGAGACTTTTATAAAATAAGGATATTATTTCTGAAACAAGAACTTCCACAATACTAAAATAATACTGCTTTGAGCGATGATAGCACAGAAATATCAATCTGCTGGATGAAAGTAAGCCCACTGATGACAACTTGACACGGGTTCTACTAGTTGTAAGTGGTAAGACAGTTTTAGGATCTCAACAAAGGACTTCTGTAGAATTCGCACGCATTCAAGATTCGAGAGATAGATCGAGATGCATTTGTTGATTGTAGGCCCATCGGATTCTATACAAGAAAAAAATAAGAAAATCATAACAAAAAGATCCTGAAGATTGGCTTCTGAAAAATTTCTCCCAATCATATAAGTATAACTGCGCTCCTTTCTGTAGGTAGACGAACCTCTTCCTTATCTGTATTTTATGGGCGCAAACTGAATTCCTTCGCCCATTTTAGCTGGGTAAACTTCTGGTCGGATATTGCGTTCCGTTGCATGATTCAATCACTCGATAACCGCTCCAGTTCGCCGTATACTATGAATTCCGCGAATAGACGCTGTGTCTGCGCCTGCGCACATAACTGCGGAACGTCTTGACGGATTCATCCGTGATAACTGCAAATGTTATAATTATGTAGGAAATTATATACTGACAAAATATAATAATTATATAGGAAATACCAAACTGATAAAATATATACGTATAGCAAACACAAAACTGATAAAATATTGTTATCTTAACGGTTAGAACAGGGATCAAGAAGCTTAGTTTTCTAATTATACTTATGCTAAAACACACTTCGTAATAGAGATTCCTTATTTGCTTGATTTTCTTTTAAAAATGCAGGAAAAGCAAGCAAATAAGGAAACAATACGCACCAACAGATATTGAATAGAAGCAGGCGTTACTTTG
Organism: Erebia palarica; assembly: GCA_964035005.1. Classification (NCBI taxonomy): domain Eukaryota; kingdom Metazoa; phylum Arthropoda; class Insecta; order Lepidoptera; family Nymphalidae; genus Erebia; species Erebia palarica. Next base: position 17,894,415 of record OZ035995.1, read on the forward strand.
CGGAAGTCCATGATAGATTGTGAAGACAATCGTGCATTGTCGAGTCAACATCTCCTGAAGATGCTCCGGTGTCGGAGTGAAACGTACGTTGAGAGTGATTTGGAGGATTTGTGTGGTGTGGTGTTGTGCCTGTGCGAATTGCTGGGTGGTGGGTGTCGCATGCTGCAGGTGAAAGACACGCACTGTACCACACAGATTTGTCTACTGTAGCGGATTATAGCGAATTAAACTTCTAGTTCATTCACGCACCAACAGCTCACCACGCAAATATTTCAAAACACACATTTTTTCTTTTCACTCCTACACCGGATCATCTTCAGATGTTGACTCTATACGTATACACTACTAGCAGACTTGCCCGCGACTTCGTCCGCGTTAAATAAGTGTTTAAAATTCCCACGGGAACTCCCTAATTTTTCGGGTTAATATATATAGCCTGTGACACTCAATAATGGGGCTTTCTACTGGTACCGGAATTTTCAAAATCGGTTCAGTAGATCCAGAGATTATTTCCTACAACGTCACAAACTCACAAACTTTACCACTTTATAATATTAGTATAGATTGCAAAAGTGACGATCGTGTCTAATTCTTTGGTTTGTTTGCTCTACTTCAGCTAACTTGTAAAAATTTTCTTTTTATGAAAATAGCAACTGCTGAGTTTTTTGCCGGCTCTTCTCAATACAATTTTCCGAACCTGTGGTAAAGTCTTGGCTTATCATACTCTCTTTCTTGTGCCCCTTACAAGTTATCCTACGTGTAATAAATAAATCATTTCATTTCATATGACATAGTATTGTCTCTACTACTCTGGTAGACTACTAGTCTCAAGTCTCAACCAATATAGGAATAGGAGCACTCTGAGCTAAGCTCTCTCCATAGCTCGCTGAGTGGCCCTGAGCCATTTTATTACACCCATAGTAAGCGACATAGGACAATCTAGCTTTTGGGCTTAGTTAAAAAGCTTGAGGTCATGATAGGCACTTTTATCCTCTCAAATTAGGCCATAGTTGTTAGACTTCATAGTTCACCTTTGAATGCATTAGGGAGAACTAAAGGTAGATATCTACTTACATAGCACATCAAAATGTAGGAAATGTATTTTCACGAGCATAGATGTACGCTATAGTTGGCAAACGTATTATACACGTTCAGTAGGGAGAACTTTACGTACCCTTCTTTCTTTTTCCATTACAAGTTAGCCCTTGACTGCCATCTCACCTGATGATAACTGACGATGCAGTCTATGATGGCAGCGAGCTAACCTGTTAGGGGTATGGCAATTATATTAAACCCATACATATGCCTAATTGGTTTCTACACGGCATCATACGTGAACGCTAAATACGTCTTTGCCGGTAGGGTGGTAACTAGCCACGGTCGAAGCTTCCCACCAGGCCAAATTCAAAAATTATTTTCCAAATTGACCCTGCCGGGAATCGAACAAGGCACCTCCCACGTTAAGACAACAGCGCTCAACACTGCGCCAGGGAGTTCAAACCTACATTCAAACGTAGGCTATGTGATTTCACATAAGATTACCAACAAAAATGTCATTGCTATTCGGTAGATAGTTCAGCTAACATAATTAACATCAGGCCGACCCTCAATGACATCAGCTAATGAATGCAAATTGAATAATTTAGTTTGTTTATTGTTATGTAATCGTGATTGCACTGGTGTACTGACCTGGCCAATAAAGCTGAAGTAATGGCCTATTACTGCTGTGGGGCAAAGGCCTCTCGATGGATATTAAAGTTGTTGTTGCTATCCTACAAGTAAGAGAATCAAATCGGAATCAACCATATCCATAGTGAGTGTAATTAAGTATTAAAGTATATACTATATAATTTAAACAATTATTTTAGAATATTATTTGGTATATTAAGTAAAATATGTAGATATATTATTTTATGTATATATTTATTTTAAGTATTTCGACCAAGATTTATTTTACGACTCGGAAAATCTAAGAGTTCCACATAAACCCACGCGGACGAAGCTGCGGGCATCATCTAGTGTGCTATAAAACTACCGATTGTAACTTTTTTTCACATAGAACAACTGTGTCACTTAAGAGAAATCAAACTTATATCGCTGGTTCGAAAATGTGATTCATCTGAGAAGAGCTGGCAAGAAACTCAGCAGTTGCTCTTTTCATACAAAGAAAAATGTAAAAAAATATACAATTGACCGACTGACTTGCTGGATGCGAAGCCGGTTGCTTCCATGCAACTTAGCCATTAAAAAATCATCAATAATATAATAACCTCGACTCAACAAATGCTTCGAGATCTTTATTCAAACAGATCTTTAAATCCTCTTGAACCTTCGAATGTTGGTATTGAATCCATCACGTATATAAAGCTCATATAAACCACTTTGTATGCGACGAGCATATAAGAATCCATCGAGTTATATATCTCATCATAGCACATAGTTGCACGGTCCCCACACACCATGAGTACGTGGAGGTATGCATACAAAAGGAGTTAAGGCTCAGCCTACACTGCTATCCGGTTTTAATCCGGTAACATTTTTAGTAACGTGAAAAATTTTGTTGCTAGGTTGGCAAGATGTGTAGGTTGGAACACGCTTGCCTAGATGATACTCGTACCTATTCACTCTTACCTTGAAGGTACTTAAGTTATACGTGGCAGTAACCACTGGGTGGGTATTCCACACCTTAGCTGTTCGTATCAGAAACATCGAGCATAAACGTTTCTTGCGAGTAGATTAGACGTCAACCACATTAGGATGCCAACGCTGTTCGGTTTCTCGCTGTTCTGTTCTGTTCTCTGAAGCCACCTGCTTTTCACTATCGTGGAAAACTGCCCATTGCTTTCTGAATCGACATGCAAAATAAACCGGTCGGTAACCGGTATCCGTGTAGTCCTAGCCTTATGTCAACTGCTATAATTCAACCAAAAGTCGCGCTTATATCAAATCTGTTAGACATAAAATCGTATAAACTACATTTTTACATACTTGTATGACTTGTATGTTTGTATGGACGTGGTATCTTCTTGCGCAAGAGAGATGTGACGAGGTCCTTGTGCCATCTTATATTTGGCAATCTTGAGAGTGAAATAGTTCTGAGAATATTAAATTAGGTGTGACCTTTATTTATTTTTGACTTTAGTTATATTGTGACCCGTATTTATTATTTACCTAGCTATGTTGTTTGACCTGTATATATTTGTTGATTGTTATCCCAACTTCCAAGGGCTAATATTCAATATGTAATTTTTTTAACCTACAATCACACCTACATAAGCTTGCTCTTACAAACAGAAATTGCGATAACTTAGTGGCTTAGACGCCCGACTTCCTTCTTCATGGACTGGCCGGGGGTTCGATCCACGCACCTCTTTACTTTTCGGAAAGCACCAGAGAAACTGCTAATGTGCTGCCCACTTTTGAGGAATTTGTATGACAGGACGTCATCTACTTTCGACGCAATTATTTCCTTTAAAAGTTGAATTGATAATATAAATTGGTTACCAAATCTATAACTAACAGATGACGTCGATTTTAACTTATATGTCTTTAGGAAGACCCTCTATTAAATCAGTAAGAAGTTATAGTCCCACCAATTTCTCTGACCAGGGTGATAGCGTTGCTAGTGAATATTAAAAATTAAAACAAAAACTAAAGAGGCATAAAAAGTAGTTCCAATTGTGGCCTCTGGGCCGGATAAGTTGGTGGGACTGTATTTATATTTCACATAGCTACCATCGGCCTATTGTATCATGTATGTACATGGCAGAAAAGACCTGTAATAATGACAGGTGGATGAAAACTAGACGGAAGTTGCCTAACGCGTTGGGTAGAAATAATGATGATGGATACGTTCCATTATTTTTTTATTTACTTCTAAATCATTTCATAGGCGTAGGCTGAAAATCATTTCGTAGAAGGTCTAAGGCTCAATCTCTTGTGCTTCCACGAATGGGCTGCGCGTGCGCATATCATAATACCGGGCCCTATCCGGTTACAGAGGCCTGAGATGTGTTACCCGTAAAACTGATCGCATAGCTACCTTTATCCACTACGAGACCCACAAAAGCTGCAAATTATATAGCAATTCATTTAGTATCGTAAAAATATTATCCTCAGAAAATAGCATTTAACGCGTCAAACACCTAAGCCATGGTGATAGTTTTTACGTTGTTGTCGAACGAGGAGAGCAGAGGAGGGATAGGAGAGCATTGCCGTCACATGGCGGCTAAAAAAGTTGCGTCTGGTGTTACTGAAACCACTATTGACGTTAGGGTCATAAACTTGCCCCACTCTTCCGGAAATCACAGTGTCTGGTTTCCCAAGCCAAGGTTTCAGTGACATCACTCGATATTACCGCTATTCCGCGACTCAGCATTCAAGGAAACTCAGCTTAGGCACAGTAAACATATACAACTGTTTACTGTGGCTTAGACGATTCTCTATTGGTAATATCTACTCAAACTGACTAATGAATTAAGAAATGAATTATAAAATTGGATGCACTGACCTTTTTTGTTTTTATATCAATGTGTATCTTCTCATCGCGTCAAATTCATCACAGTATCGGTATCGCTATTGAAAAATGCGTCTCACGACTTGCGGTTGTGTGCGAACACCATTCAATATGATATTATTTTATGTTAATCATAAATTATTATGGAATGTTAATTTGACTCATTATACCTACGCTATATAATAAACACAGTTTTATAAATATTTGCCCATTTAGATTCTTAAAACTATTTTAATCATGTTCTACATACTTTTTATTTGACCCCTAAGGGTTATCATAAGGTGAATAGGTACGCTTATCTCTGCGTTATATCATTTCTGAGGGTCGTGAATATCACTAACATAAGATCTATACTAATATTATACATGCGAAGTTGTTTCTGTCTGCCTTCTACAGTTTCTCGGCCCATCTGTTAAACCGTATTGACGAAATTATGTAAGAAAGGACGTAGGAAAGCAAATAGGTAATCTAAAAGCCTTTATCCACGCGGAAAAAGTCGCGGGCATCATCTAGTCAAAAATTCACACTTATTAGAGTCGTTTGTGGAAAGACCTTCTCAGGTCCTTCCACATACGACATATTTATCACATTGGCATATTTATCACAAGAAAAGGCTTAAAATTATGTGATTAGTGGAGAGGGATCACGGACCTCAGCAAATGACGCAAACTGAGGGACACCAAAGAAGCCGGGGCCATAGGTACTGCCAACGCATAAAGCAATACATAAGCAATATTATTAAAAATTACAGTTTGATGTCACGTATTAACTTGACGTTCCCAAAATAAGGATTATATTATTCTAAGGCACAAAAGTCAACAATAATGAAAAACTATGGCTAAGAGTCCTACCTAATTGAAAACATAAAATGAACATCATCCAGCCATGACGAGATTAAAAACAAACATGGGCCCCGTTTGTGAACAGTGAAGTGGACCAGGGTGACATCATTATGCCAACACTGCCGAAAGTGTGTAGCGATGTGATCGAATTACTGAATGACAACGCGGTAATGTGATCCGTGCCTTATCCAATAATTGTGCATTCAAAATTATTATCCATACTAATATTATAAATGTGAAAGTTTGGATGGATGGATTTTTGGTTACCCAATCACGCCTTAACGGCTGAACGGATCTGTATGAAATTTGGCACAAAGACAGATTATAGTCTGGAATAACGCATACTTTTATCCCAGAAAATTAAAGAGGTCCCGCGTGTTAGATGCCATCAGTATTATTAAATCTATAAATATATATATGTTGTGATAATGTATATAATGTAAGTATTAATGGCAATATTAATTTATCTGTGTTTTGTGAGTAAAGGAATGAAACGGAGTGAGAACCACAGATTTGTACTTAAGTCTGTGGCGTTAATTATGAATGTAGGTTGTCTATGTTCAAATCGTCATTTCAGTCATATATTTATACATTTTCAGTCTTAATCTATGATTCAATAAATCGATTCATTACTTTACCAACCGCCAAGGTGTTAACAAGCTTTGAATAAATATCTCATTTCGTTTACCTGAAATCACGCTTTTATTACGTGGGAACCAAATAACGTCAATCCACGCGGACGAAATCGTGGGCATCAGCTAGTTATTCATATACCATACTTTACATAGAAACTTTCACCACCATTGACCCTTAATTAATCCCTTTTATCAATTGTGGAATTGTATGAAATCTTCTATTAGTACCTACGTCATACTTAATAGAATTTACTGTAAAAAAACTAACAACACTTTACATTTTTTTTAACGAAACACCAAACTTACAAGGCCCGAAAAGGTTAGCAATTTGAGATTTTTTGGTAGTTGTTTTAGCCCGTTGATAAATAATAATTACCGGGTGCAGGAAGGTAGGAACTTGGGAGATGCCTCGGGCATGACGTATGGGTAGGCGGACGCTGGTAATATTTTCCATAGCAAAGTATAAGATAATATACTCCTTTATGAGTAGTGAGTACCACCATTAAGTACGACCTTATGGATCTACAGTCTCTACGGATCAGAGGCCCAATTGTCTAAGCAAATCGTCATCTTTTGACAGCTTAAAACGTATTACGCGAACTTTCTTAAATGTTTTTTTACGTGCAGGCAACTATGAACTCCTGAAACAAGTCGAATTATACGTTTGACTAACGATTACGATTACGATTTCCGTACCCAATGGGAGGGCAGATTTAATTTTTGCCTGACAAAATCATTTATATTAATCAATTCTTACTTTTTTAAGGAACAAAATACACAAGAATATTCTCACCTTATCGTAAACTCAGTGTCATCAAGGGGTTAATTTTTTTATAAAATTACTAGCTTTAGGATGGTAACGTCCTAATAGCTATCTGTATGCTAAATTTCGGTCCGATCCGTCCCGTGGTTTGAGCTGTGCGTTGATAGATCTGTCAGACACATTTTCCTATATATGTGTTATATTATATATTGTATATTTCTCTTATATCTATTTGTAGTATTTTACTTTGTATACTTGACGTATATAACACGACTACATCTACATTATTAAAGGATAAGGGCTAGCTTATAATAATGTAGTTCTTCAAGTTACCGCTTGGAGCGCTCTTTATACTGAACATAATATTATTGTAGTTAGATGTGGACTTCCAAGTAGGAAACCAAGATAAAAAATACTCCAATTTGTTCTTATTATATTGTACCTACCTATAAAAAATATGAAACGCCAAATCTCTAAATAATATGGTTGTGGTATTCCAACAAATACCAAAGCAATGTATAAATACATTTGATGCGGTGTGTAGTCCTTAACACAGGCAGTTCTCCCTTTTTCTTTGGCGTCGTCTTTGGTAAAAAAGGGTAGCAATTTGCTCCTATATTGTTTTTTGTTACTCCGGTCCTAATTGCTAGGGTCAGACCTTTGAAACGGGTTCCGAAGGAGGTCCTTGCTTGGGGCCCCAATATGATGGAGCGAGTTTGGCTTCTGTCATCTACCAGAATGTTTTATGTGGTATTTTAAAACGGGCATATTTCAAAACAGTGACGTTAGAACAGTCCAAAAACAAAAAAGTATATCTAAGTACAACTACAGTACAATTAAAATATATTATAGGCTGCAGCTAGTCACCATAGCACAGTACTTACTTTACTGTGCCTGTAGTGTCTATAAGCCATATGCTCAATAAGTCATATCAAAATATAGGGTGACACTATTTAGGCCAATAAAAGGACATTATAACCTAATTTTGTTGTTCCGGCAAATCTGAAAGCTTCGATTTGGTTTTACTTTAAAAAAAAAACTAACATGAATTTCCAGAAATTCATTACAAAGTGTAGTGAAAGCTTCACTCCTCATTTCACTGCAATATGCACTCAAATTGTTTGAGTAAAATTAACACTCGAATACATTCGCGTGTGAAGACGCATACAAAGATTTTATACCAATTTATAATCATCAAGATCCAAGGATGAATCCAGGCTTGTTTTAAAAACAAAACCAAATTTAATTTCGGTAGCTGGAAGGACGTAATTCTCGCAACCTGTATCATTTTTTCCCTCTCGGCCAACACCTTGAATCTTTCTCGGAACCTCTGATTACAGTCATTACACGGATGGACAAATGTCACCAGATGCTGGTCGCGAGTCAAGGTTGTTGAATGGATTGTTTTCATTCCGATGTTGTTGGTCATTTTTTACCTTCAAACATAATCATATTAAAAAAAAGGATTGATTGCCTATATTTTAAAAGTAAAAGTTTTTTAGGTGCTCTACTTGAGAGTAGCCTGATTATTTGAGCGGGAGTTCAAAATGTTCGCGTAATAGAAAAGCTTTTTTGAGGTATCCATCTTTTATAGAGGTGGCTATTACCTTATTATGTAAAAAAATATTCAAAAATAGAGATCAATTTGGTGATAAGGTCACCTTTTGTTTGTATTTATATAATGTCCTTTTTTATGCAATAAAGTTGTTTGATAATAGTAATAATATTTATCGAATCTTGCGCGAATTTTAGTTTTACTTCAACCACGTGGAAGTGTTGTAGGCACGCTATTTTTGTAAATATTTTGTTTTGATATTGGGTTTTGATTTAAAGTACTCATTTTTTAGCTATACAATTGGTACCGGTTAATTTTACGGTACTAAAAGTTCAAGGGGAGGCTTAAAATAACAAGTAGCAGTTCAGGTACGGAATGTTAATGAATGAGCAAGTAAAAATGACAAGAACAACAATGTTAAAAAGTTCCGAGCCTTTACGGGTTGGGACGTAGGGAGTTGCTACACTAAATTTAAAACGAAACGTTACGTGCAATAAATATTAGTTATGATCCTGCCACTGGATTACGCTGCGGGCGAAGTGGTCGAAGAACTGATTCGTCGAGGCTCTTTTACCGTCAGGTATTTTCATACTATGTACTTCCATGTTTATATTTTGTTCATATCTATAAAAATAGCAATTAACCTTTTTCACAATTTAGTGTGTTCTGATTTTTTTTATTTCTGTTTTCTCCATTGTATATTTCAAAAATCTTATCCTTAATCTTATCCTTTCGGTTACTAATAATTACTTTAGTTTTTGTATCCGTCTTTGTATTTTTTTTTTTAATTTCATTCAATATTAACGAAACAGCAATAATTGTAGGGGAAAAGTAGTCGAAATGAATGTGTAAAAGTTGCTACAATTTAAAATCTACGCTAATAATTAATTCACCACTAAACTTACAAAAACACTTAAATCTCATAAACATAAATTTAAACTTAGCAATTACTTATGACTCGAGTTAACTATCGCGTCGAATTTAAGAACTTTTCTTGTCATTAACTCCAGCCACAGTCTATAGTTGGACCATATTATAGAAACGTAGTAGATGCCTCAAATACCAAACGCACTCAAGAAATATTCGGTCGTTTCTCCCCTCGCGGTGTATAAATTGGTTTCCACGATTCCGAAGTTCCAGACGACCGCTAAGCAGTTTATGTGCCAAGAAAGCGAACATAAAATTTGATACATTACGGTTTGGTACAGACTCTATATTATACACCGTAGGTATACCAGCCGCATTCCTGGTGAAACTACAATACGATAAATAACCGTGGCCATTTATCACTGGCATTGTTTTGTCTGAATCATTATCACCGTAATTTGTATCGGCTCTCCGTATTTCACCTCACAAATCTTCCATTTCCACTGGAATTTCTGAACGTAAGAATAATGGCGCCGGAGACGCTATTGCTGTTATGGCGGTTACTGACTTATTGTATTTGGGGGACTGAACACAGAAAATCGCTTAGAAGTTACAGTATTTCACTTCGCCTGATGTATTTTTTTATTTTATGGATTATTCAACGTTATTTTTAAAAAGTCTAACCTAAAAAATGATTATGCAGAAATGATTATGCTTACTGTTTCTGGACAATCTGTTTTTAGATAGGTAGATGGATAGGAGAAGGTAAAATTAATTAAAAACACTTTAAAATGGAATACACATCCGGCTCAAGTATGAAAATACTAATTCTGTCTTGTGGTTGATTTTGTAAAAAAACCATGATAATTTGAGTACATTGAACCAAAAATTACGATTTATTTTGCATTTTCCAATATTTCGTGTTATCATTATTTTACTTGAAAAAAAAAACTTAGATCTCAGACGATCTCATTATATTTAATGTAATAGAAGTGTCATTTAAATCGACCACGGATAAATACGCATAAATGTGTACACTCCCTATCACATTACCACGTTTAAATGAACCCAGCGTCTTCGAGATGATAGTTATTACATGTGAAAGGTAAACACGGGCTGCGTTTTGTATTTAATGGCATCTCTACGCACGGAGTAATCTGACTCTGTCGTAAATTATATGGAATAGTTTTAACCGTAACCGTTGGCTACTATATTGTAATCTGTTATTCTGTTACTATGAAATCTATTGGAATTTGAAACCGAAGCGATTTATTTAAATGACAGAGCGGGAGTAATGTCCGAAGACTGAAATTCAAAAATGCGAAAGTGTCTGTCTGCTACATTTTCACGGCACATAATATTACGTTCGATCAATTTTGATTGTACAGGGGCCATACACGCCAATGATTAAAGCAATACTTGAGCAATATTACTCTAAATGACAGTTTGATGTCACGTATCTTGACCTTCCTAAAATAAGGATTCTAAAAAATAATTAATATTAAGTTAATTCTAAAACACGAATAACGAAAGTCAAAAATAATAAAACAATATGGCTTAAACCGTTGGCCATAGCCATAGCCCCAGAGGTAAGTTACATGAACATGATGCATCGCAGGGAAGATGATAGGTTACTTATCATCCCGGAAATTTTAAGCATTTCCCACGGGATATTCAAAAATCTAATTCCATGCGGGCAGTCCCCCATTGTTTAAAAAAAGCATGCTTCATGTTAATTGTAAATAATTATCCAGGCCTATCATTATCTACTCTCATAAACTCATTCGTTGTTCTGTGGTTCTAGCAAGGCTCCAGGAGTAGTTATGTGACGAAGTTTCGAGCAAGAACAAGTTATGAATATAAACCAATAAATTACCATATAGTAATGTATTCGATACAAATCATTTGCGCCTGCGCATTTGTTATTAGAATCTAGCTGTGCTAGGGTTGCCTTCATTGCTTTAAAGAAGCGATTTGGCAATTTATGAAAAAATCACAAAAAATACTTGAATTGAACAGTTAGCAGTTTCGTTTAGAAGAGAACTATATGCAAATCAACTATAAAAAGTAAACTGCCATACCCCAAGATATCTGTGCAGCATCTAGACTAGTCTAAAAGGAAAGAACCAATAAGTAAACTTACTATAAAAAATATATTAAAATAATCTGTTTTTTAAATCTATTAAAATGTATCTACTCCTTCATTGCACACACATTTTATCACAAACTAATCCATTAATCATTTCATAAGTTAATCAATGGATGATTAAGTTGTCCCGAGAAATTAGATCTCTTGGCACCCCTACACGCGTATATCAAACTCTAGATGCACCGGACGTGAGCAAATTTAAATATTTGATTATAATCTCTATGATAAATGCCATAATTTTTATAAATAATAACTACTTCTATATTCATGGGCCTTTTTGATTTCATCCGCCGCGCGAATTGATTTAAACTTCTGCTTCGGTAATGATGTATTTATCCGATTATTATTATCTGTCACCAGAATTTCGTATAATTTCGTCATAATCGATACTTTACAGCTTTAAAAGTTCATTTCGATTACTAAGCGTCTTAATTATAACTTTAAGGCCGATATACACGTTCTCCGAAGAATTATGTGCTTAGCTTGGAAAATTGGTGATGTTCGGTTATAATCTTTCTTAAAGTAATGCTATATATGTCGTAATAATTTTATTATGTTTACTAGTGTCAATGATAATACAAATATCTCAGGTAATTTGCTTGAAATAATCTTTACGAGCTAGTGTAGGTTTATTTAAGCTAACTCTGTGATCCATAATTTTTTTTACTATCTAAACTCCTATTCACAATAACTGTATAGAAATATGGCTTAAGGGTGCAACGCGCACCCCAGTTGGTCTAAGCGAACATCTAGAGCTTGCATTCTAGAAAATACATAGGCTACTTTTTATGTTCGAAAATATTTCAGACCTACGCAAAATTTTCATGAAATTTTTCCTGAGAATGTTTTTTAAACTTTTACAAAGACCTTATCAATATTTCCCACTAACTCTTTGAGTAAAATATACTGATTATAACACAACGTATTAAACTGATAGAGTAACATAATAACAGACACATCATTGTGTTTTATCACATCATGTGCACATTAAGGTTTCAAAACAATTTGTGTTGGGCATTCTTTGACCATTTCAGTACTGATTTATCTGGTCGAACGCCTTAAAACTATATATACAGTCGGTAGACATTACCCTTATTTGAATACCGTTTTAGATAAGGCGTATAGCACACGGTCGTATTTATAAAAAAGGTAAAACTGTTATCAGGAAACTTAGTTTTGGAATTACCCACAATCCTAGGCTGCTAAGACCTGCCTGAGTTTATTGTGGGTGCTTTTTAGACCAGGGCGAGTTTGGCACCCTCGTAGCTTTAGTTTTAAGATACCGTGTCCACACAACATTCAAAAAGTTTACAGTTAAGCCAATTTAAATACACAGCTTTTGACTTTGACTAAGGTGAGGTTACAAACATAACCTTTTTATTCAATTTTAAACCCAATTGTTTGAAAGTTTGCCAGAAATGCTGCCGACAAAAACAGGAAAAAAGTGAGGAAGACACTTGTAGGTGTGGAAAAGCTATATTTTATTGACAGAAGGATAATAAGATAAAGCTATTTTAGTACCTAACCGAGTGCATTTCGGTTTTTTGTCCCACTGACTGTAAAAAACTAGAAAAAATCTAATAACGTTTACGTAACCTTGATGTCAATTAATCGAAAAATATCGTTTATTTTTGTAGTAAAATTTCCTGCTGTATTCAGCCATAAAATTGTCAAAATAGGCAAAACTCAAGTTTAAGAATCAAATTTTAAGTTCAGAAATTACCGCCTTACCACATTTGAAGTCCGATTTCTCACAATAATGCCCCCTAAAGTACCAAATTTTTTAACTAATAAGGGAAGCTTAGGAACCCTTAAAGGTTTTGAAATTAGTCGGAAGTGATGTTGACAGGTTTAAGTATTTTTAATCTTAAGTTGAAAATTCGTCTCTACTTATGACGAACGTAATCTTTTCACTTTCGACTAAAAAATTTCCGACTTGGGTTAATGTTATGATGCTAATTATTTTATGCAAAGTAGCACACTTCATAGCAAACATGTTCGAAAAAAAAACACTAAATAAAAAGAAACACTCACTCCCTCACAAATCTCTCGAAAAAACTTTAAAAAATTATTACTCGAAAACTACTAAAAATCGCTGAACATACATGGGGTATTTTCTGATAGGTCTAGGTACGAGGAATCTATAATTTATAATTTTATCTATAATTTTCTTTGGACGTCACTATTTGGGCCACCTGTATAAGTACAAAGTTGACAAAATAGTTATGCTTTTATCTAATTCTATCACATCCTATATCGTGTGTACGAGCTTTAACATACTTAAGAGAACACCACGTGTGACTTGGGTCATACCCTTGGAATGCGTATTCCTATTATAAGCGATTTAATGCATTGATGCACTCACTATAAAAGAATTATTACATTCTTGCTTTTAATCCCATTTACTTACATATCTCATACTGCATTCTTGCACTCGTTTTAGAATTTTGACTCATTTCAGAGGGATTCAAATCAATTCAATTTAAAAGGATTAAAACTGGCTGACCTATTGATTTGTTTAGAAACTTGCGCATTGAGATTTCGCATGTTAGTTTTTCAAACAATGTTCTTTATTTCTGTCTCGTGGACCTCCATTAAGAATGGAGAGAATCTTACTCATAAAAATAAAGTATTTTCAAACTTTTATTAATTCCATAATACCCCTACACATTTTTATTTATTTCCCGCATGTCTACACTCAGCTTAGGTTTTGACTCACTTTGAAGGAATTCAAATTATTTATATGGGCATATTTAATATTGTAGGCTTTTATAATAGGCACCAACGTATTTCTAGGAAGTTAGGTACTGTTAAGCGAACCTAGAATTGTGGCGCCATTGTAGAATTTATGCCTGGTTTACGATTTCTATACTTTTTAACTGCACTAAAGGTGGTTCTAATTCAACGTATATTTTAGCATTTAAGTCATGATTTCTTATGTATATTTTCAAATATACCTTGTAATTGGCATTATACTTATTCTTTATTTATCTATCCACTTTTTCTGTAGCTGTGAGTTTTCTGAATGAATAAAATAATAAATACATTCTCACCTTCCTCTAGGTACCTAAGTAATTAACATTGAATCTTATGTTCGTCCCATTTCATTTCTTAATTATTTCTATTTATTTAATGTATATTAAAGACTAGAAGATGCCCGCGACTTTATCCACGTGGATTTAGGTATTTGTGGTCTCGTGGGAAGACTGATTTTCCGGGATAAAAGTAGCCTGTATCCAATTTCATCGAAATCGGTTTAACAGATGGGTCGTTAAAAAAGCGTAGCAGTCAGACAGACATACCTTCTTGTTTAATTATAATGTAGTATGGATATTGTGGATAATATCATGACAAGTTCAGACAAATTCGTAGTCGTATTAAATAGGGTTAGGGGTTGGTTGTAATCAATAACATAATTTTGTGGGTAGGTATCTATGGTAACCGGTAAAGAATTGGAAAAGCTTTGTATTGATCGAGTACGGAGAAAATATATCCATAGCCCGGAGTCGAGAGTGGCTAGTTGTATGTATGTAGGTACACTAGTAGGTTCTTAACCACTCTCAGGTAAGCAGAAAGGTACTTGGTAGGTTTAATTAAAATTAATTCATCCATTCATTCATATACTTGGTTGTTTTCATTCATACACTTTGTTGAATTCACATTCAGAATAGCTGTTTAGCTTTAGCCGCTCATTGTCAATATATATGCGACTCCATGATTCATGATTGATGTATGAAATCAGGGATTACATCACCCAGGACCAGCCCAATGGGCAAGGGAGTCTCCGGCGCATGTTCTTTGAGAATTCCCGGAGATCCCCATTATGCTCAGAGGATGGCCACCGAGGGGCTTTAGTGTTGTAATCCCACATCACCTGAAGTCTCCCCGAAGGAGATCTGGTATCTTCAGAAGATTTTCCCCTCGAAAAAAAAAGGTTTAATCAATTAAATCATCCATTCATTCATACACTTGGTTGGTACAGCTATTCTGATCTAACCTAGTCCACAGATCTTAGGATATAAATACTTATCGGTATCAAACGGTCGTTTAGGTATAATTTATATAGAGTACATATAGCTTCAATGCAAACTATACGTATTGCATAAAACACTATAAAATGCAATAATTATTAAAAAACACGACTGCCCTGCCAAAAAATGAACTAAAAAGTTAAAAATCTAAATTAAGATTAATTTAGATTTTTAACTTTTTAAATTAGAATCTCTAATCACATTTTTATTAAATGATATTTTTTTTGTGAATCACTGAATAATGAACTCTAGTGTTATATATTTTTGGAATCTACCCGGAATAAACTAGGGATACATATATACATACCTGAACCCTGAAACAATATACTCCTTTTTTGAGGCAGTCGTATAAAAAGTTGAAATTAAATTAAAGCTCTTACATTTTTTGATAATGACAGTCTGGAAAAGGTTTCATAAATAAAGTTTTACGTAAAAAAATAAATAATTCAATTGATGGATGTTAATGTCCAAAGCTGATTTAAAAAAATTAATGCAAAAACAATTTCGCCCCATCAAGTATTCGAGTTGGAGAGATATTTAAATAATTGCATGTAACAAACCCACAGAACGGCTACTGTTGATAAATTATACACTTTTGAATGAATGATTGTGCAGATGTGAAACTTAAATGGATCTGTCGGGTAATTGTCAGTTTTGGTCTCTCGGAGATGGAGTTACAGCCAAATTGCAAGGCATATTGAAAAGTTTGTGAACATGACATTTTTAAGAGTTGTATTTTTTTTTTTGCTCTATTTCGGTACGCTTTTCCCTTAAGTGTTTAATTAAGATTTCGAGACTTTAATGGGAATAGTTAAAAATTCGTGGCAAACAATCTCACTAAATAACTAATACAATAAAGAGGCAATGTACAGATTTCCCCTCAAAACAGATGAATGCTTTACATCGATTGTTATCATCCATACTTCCATATTACTATTATAAATGCGAAAGTGTGTCTGTCTGTCTGTCTGCTACGCTTTCATGGCTCATCTGTTCAACCGATTTTGATGAAATTTGGTATACAGGTAAGGAACATCCCGGGGAAAGACATAGGCTACTTTTTATCCCGGAAAATTAAAGAGTTCCCGCGGGAATCAAATAGCCTTAATCCACGCGGAAGAAATCGCGGGCATCATCTACATGGTATTATTATAAATAGATAAATAATGAATATATAGAAATTGTATTGTGCAAAATTAACGATTAAACGAACTTACCTGTAAGTGAAGTCCGATCGTAACTATTCGAGGATTCGTCCGAAGCGCTACAATATTATAATCCTGAGCTGTTTTTTTTACATACCCACGTAATAAAATCCTAAAAATTTAATATAAATTATATTATCTATTTTTAGTTAAAAAAATTAATGATGAAATTTAATAATTTTGTAAGAGAAACCATTTTAGTTAATAAGAATTTTATGCGTTTTTTATTGATTGTGTAGGTGTAGGTGTTTGATATTAAAGTTTTAATAGCTTTTATAGTGGCTACAAAAGAATTTTGTATCTACGCATCTTCAGAGATAGTTATGTGGTTTTTAGAGAATATGGCTATTTTATTTATTCAGATGCAAGTTAGTCCTTGGCTGCGATTTCAAGTTGATAAATTATGAGCGGGGACTGGAAAACAGATTCATAAAGGTTACAGAAATATAAGTTTAACAGAATCGAAGCTGTAACCCTTTTGAATGTGTTTTTAATTCTATTAACCTGAAACATTGATATTTCTGTAACAGAAACGAATCCTTACCAGAAATGAAAGTGTTTTATAGTGTAACCGAAATAGCGACGTTGCCAAATTTACTGTTGACGCGTATTCAAATTTGAACCAAAGGTGAAAGCACTGATGGTTGCAATTGTTTTAAGAAAAACATGGCCATGTTATGTCTGTGTGTGTAAAGTCCAATGAAGTGACAAGAACGCGTTGTCACACCGTGCAGTTTGTTAGGGCATGCACCTATTATAGTTACAGATTAAAACACTTATTAACATAAATAAACGGTTACAGATTGATTGGGTTACAGTATCGTTTCTGTTTCCGTTATAAGTGTTTCTGTTTTATAACAGTTTCAAAAAATAGAGTTTAAATCCCATATTTCGGTTACTGTTTCAGTCTTTAATTATGAGTTGATGATGCAGTCTGTCTGACCTGGAAAAGGTATGACACTACTAAACAGTTTCGGTATTGCCCGTAAGATCAGAGGCCCAATAGTGTAAGCAAATCGTAATAATTTGACAGCTTAAAACGAAATACTCGAACTGTTTAAGGAGTTCTTATATGCTTTTTGATGTGCAGGCATCTATGACCTCCATAAATAGGTCGAATTATCCATTTGACAAACGATTACGATTTCATTACTCAATCGGGGGACAGATGGTAACTTACCGTGGCCGAAGCTTCAGAACACCACAACATAGACAATTTAGAAATTATAAAAATTCCGAATTGCCCGATTGAACCCGGGACGTCCCACTTATAAGATCATTACGTTCACCACAGTGTCAGGGTAATTTTATTGCAATGAGGATAGCATAAGTTAAATGATGATATTTTTATTTAGTCTGGTATACATGTGGATAAGTCTAGTTATAACCAACATATTTTTGGCTTAATTTTAATCCCATCATAATCGGCTTATAAATGGTTTGCCAGTACTAGTATTTTAAAACTCTATATTTATGGGACACTCCCATACTTATAAATAAGTTAAAGGAATGTCACCCGGGCGGGAGCCAGTTTATTTGTTAACTTACCTATAGTCTCAGAGTTCACTGCGATATACACTGGGAAATATAAAATAATACCGTTTAAATCTCATTTTTATTACATTGTGTACTTATATCTATGACAATTACTCAATGTCAAACCATAATCAAACCTATTGGTACGAGAATTGGGATGCTTTTCACAGTCCAGCCGTTCAACTGATTTTGACGAAATTTGGATACAGAAAGCGACAGAGTGCATTCCGGAGACGGATTTCGGCTTTTTATTCCGAGAAATCTTAAAAACCCATATCCATACAGTCGAAGCAGCCATCATCATCAAACTAAATATATGTTGGACTGACATGTATTATTTACTATGTACTACATTTAAAAGTTTTTGACTAAAAACTATTTTCATTAATGTTTAAAGAAAATCTTACACTTGTCTCTCATTCTATGCCGCTACCTTGTACTCTAGGTATGACATACAAAACCAACCCTTATTATATTCTGTGAAAGGGCCATGGGCTCATAAGACAGTTTGGACCTAAGAAAGGACAATAGGACGGCTTCTGAGCTACGCATAGATTAGATACGGGGATGTCACCGTTGATGGACGTACAGTCAAAGTAATTAAAATTTCCAGTTTGTGTTCCCTTCTTATTGGATTTACATTTTTAAATAGAGGTTGTCGAGTATAAGATCATTGGTTTCCTTTTACTAGCATAAATCCTCTATTTTTATTGAATAATAACTTCCGCGTGGATTAAGGTTTTGAATTATTCAAAAATCCGTGCCTAATGTCGAAAGAAAGCGAATGAAAAATATCTCAAGAGTCTAGATCTAGTTGTGGGGAGTTAGATCTAGTAGTGGTTCGGTCTCTACCTTGATATGTCAGTTACTGAGTTTATCATTTTATACGTTTCTATATAGAAATGAATTAATTACATTACTGAGATATAACTGTTAAAGATGACATTTTTAACGTTCACACATTATGCAAATCTCAGAATTATTTTCTAGTAATTTGTATATTCTATACTAATTTCATAAAAACTAGAAAAATCTTAATCGATATTTTAATCAATTAAGATTTTTATACAAATTTAATGTGTTGCCAGTTGCCACTTGCCATGATTTATGATTTTTATTTTTTGTTCATCTAAATTCTATCTAGCAAAATCTATTCATCTAACAACATATCTATCTCTCAAGAAGTATCATAATTGAAAAGCAGAAAACAATAAGTCAGTATCGTTAGACGTAGTTATGGAAGAAAAATATAATGTCAATTATTTTGATTTATCTGAATTGAGCTCCCATCAAAATAAGGCCCAATTTTGGATTAAAGGTAAAAAACCTTTGAGGAATGTCACTTAACAAAGGCCATGTCAGTTGTCAACAATTTATGATCGTGAAAGTTGCATTCCATTCCTCGAATCTTATCCCTCCCTGTACCCAGGGACCAATACAAAATGTATCATGTCAAAATAACCTTTATTGTGTATGTAGCAAACACTAAAATTGTATTGAACATTTTTATAGTTTTATGGGTATACACGAGGCATTTTTGAGTGATTGTCCGGATTGAGATTAACTCGTGTGATGATTTACATTTGGCTCTGTCACTCTGGAAATGTTAGGTCAAAGGGTCGTTTACTTTGGATTCTTTTGATTTATTTATATCTTTGAATACCTACAGTTAGTACAATACATTTGAATGTTAGCTTTTTCCCCTGTAACAATAATTTTGTAACTTAGCTATAAGTAAATATGTTTTCTAACAGTATTCTACAGCTATACCCAATTTTCGTCCTTTCTTACGAGTTACGAGAGTTACGAGTAGAAGAACTAAGAAAATTCTTTCCCGTTGAAAGTAAGACATAAAAAATGTTTTTTTGGTAAAAATAACTTCAATTTTTACTTTTTTCTGTGATTTTGAACCTAGTTAAACAAAAAATCATTAAGTATCAACCTCAGCATGATACAAGTTGATATTAAAATAAAGTAACATCAAGGCCACTGTTTCAGGCATGTGTAAATTAAGTAGAATTTCTACTTAAGTTACCTTCATTCGGTTTTTTTCTGAATGGCTATATGTACTTAGCTTAGCTATGTCGGCCATTGTGCAAAGTTAATGGTTTTCTGCGGCCAAGGTGAGGGTAACACGTCTCCCCCTCCCCCATAGAGGAGGGGGGAGGGACGGGGAGAGGAAGGACGGGGTTCGCGTCCTCGACCCGCCGCGGCCTCGGAACACGGCGTGCGCGCATTGTTCCAGACCTTGTGGTACTCGTAACATTTGTAGGGTGACCACGTTATCTGAGCTTTAAGCTCTAGGTTTACTTTTAAGAATCTGAGGTGCGATTATGTAAGAATTGCCGATCCAATCGTCAAAGTTCGGCGTTAAACTAAAATAAACCATAACCGTATTGAATTAGAGCTCAATGTCGTGTATTCATTCTCATATGTTTATGTTATCGTAAATACTTAATCGTATGAGAATGGATAAACGAAATTGAGCTCTAATTCAATGGAGTTACGGTTTATTTTACTTTGACGCCGAACGTAGACGATTTGGTCGACAATTCTTACACAATCGGGGGGCAGTAGAATTATTTTTCCGAACCGGTGCGGTTTATTTTACTTAGACGATTTGATCGACAATTTTTACACAATCGGGGGGCAGTAGAATTCTTTACGAACCGGTGTTTATCATAAGTCTAGGGCTGCTGGAAGAAATCTCTCCAAGAGATAAGTTGTCCTTGTACATGTCCTTTAAATTTTTATGTTTTGTTTTTAAGTTTAGCACTAAATATATAAATAAATAAGTGGCACAAGTTATCCTACGTGAAATCCTACGTGATCAAATCCATGCGTTCTATAGAAAGAATGAGGTCATTTATCATAACCAATTTGGATTTCAAAAAGGTAAAGGAACTACGAATCTTCTTTCCAAATTTACTGATGAAGTTAATGGATACCTAAATGACAAGAAACATGTATTAGCACTATTTATAGACTTTTCCCGTGCGTTTGACACCCTTAATCACGAGCAGCTGCAAGATAAGTTAGAGGTATGCGGGATACGTGGACCTTTACTCGCGTGGTGTGCCGACTACCTTCGTAATCGCACTTATTCTGTCAACATCTGTAATACCAATAGTGTCACTATTGTAGCTAGTGAAGGTACCGCACAGGGCTCTGTCCTAGGCCCCTTGCATTTTTTATCGTACGTTAACGACATGAGTACATGCATCAAATACTGCTCGTGTTATCAGTTTGCAGATGACACCTGCATTATGCTCGCAGACTACAATCCGAACAAGATCCGTGATCAAATTCAGAAGGACTTTGACACATTGACCAAGTGGTGCCACGACGCTGGTTTAGTTATTAACGCTAATAAAACCAAGCTGATTCACATTAGGTCGCCTTATTTGAAATATCAGAATGAGCCGCTTAAAAGTGTAACTGCTCACAAGCATAGCTGCTTACACGCGTCCAGCTATAGTACATGTAACTGCCCTACTGTTGAACTTGTTGACAGATATACGTATCTCGGGCTTACAATTGACTGCAGGTTTAACTGGAGCTTACATATCGATCACGTTTGTAGTAAATTAAGGCAATTCCTAGCAAATATAACAATTCTAAACCATCGGGTACCATTCAAAGTGAAGTTAATGCTATACAACTGTTTCGCTAAATCTTACATTCAATACGGCCTTAGCAGCTATGGACGTACGTACGGTACCTACCTGAGAAATATATACAAACTTCAACTCAAAATTCTAAAAACCATCGTATCAGACTCTGTTAGACAAAAGTACAGCGACAATGATCTAGGCTTATTTAAACACTGCAAGACCTTACCCATACAGGAAAAATTTAAATACACTATCTTGAAAGAAGAATTTTTTAACGATAATTTACGTCGCAAAATAGAACATCCTATAAATACGCGGGAAAAAACTGCAAACCGGTTGCGCACTGAGCCAGCTAATAATGCATACGGCGAAAGAACTACGAGCTATATCATTCCTCGTCTTATCAATCAGTTGTCACCCGCTCTGCCGAGTGGAGTGACGCGCGCGAATGTGAAGCGGAAGCTAAAGGAATTTTTCTTGGGCAACATATGATGAACCTGCACTAAGATTTCTGCCTAATTAACTTGTTGCCTACGAGACGTTTCTTTGGCTCCTGCGGTGATGAATTTAATGATTGGTCTAGTAGGTATTTCAAAATAATTGTTTTGTATGTTATCTTTAGTTTTATTACTTATACTGTGGGTTTTGTTATAATTTTTATTTTTATTTATTTAGTTATGTACTTTTATTATTATTATTTTTTTTCTTTTTTACTACAAGGCGCAGACGCTTATACATTGAGGTCAAACCTCTGTGGTTTTTTCAATGTATATTAAACTATTGTGTGTTATAAATTTGTACCTTGATAAATAAATCAAAAAAAAAAAAAAAAAAAAATCATTTCATTTTAATTTTTCGTTACTTTATATCATTTGCTACGTTACACGAATACATTTTAATTAAATTTTCTTTGTGAGCACTTAATTTTTTACCGTAACTCGTCCGAAACTTTTGGATCCACAGAAGACCAGTGCGGTGCCTGTGCTCGCATCACAGACGAAGCTAATGCCCAAGTGGAGTCAGTTTTGAGACCACACACCTCATACTTTTGTGTCATATCGCACTGATATCTCTATTGATAAATTTTTGGTTCGGTATGTTATGTGTAAACTTACTTTATTTGTTGTATAATCTTAGGAACGCTTTCATAAGCCTAAATCTTAGAGTATAAATATAAATATGTACCTTTTTTATTGCGTGATAGACTTGCGCTTGACGACAATAATGCTTAGTGCAAAGCAATGATGAGGTCTAGGGTGGAACGTGCTTGCCTAGAAGACACCTACTTATACGAATACACTTGTTAGTGTAGGCCTTTATCCCAAATCATCACTACAGCCTATTAACGTCCCACTGCTGGGCACAGGCCTCCACTCTCATAGGAGAGAGGGAATTAGGAGCTTAGACCCACCACGCTGCTCCAATGCGGGTTGGCGGGCTTTAACGAGTATTATCATGTTAGTGATAATAACCGGGACCGATGGCTTAACGTGCTCTTCGAGGCACGGGGGTGAAACACCGCCAACTTCCAACTCCGGGCTGGCACTGAGAATTTCATAATTGAAAAACCCAATACCTAACAATTTTTATGCCCGACCGGGAATCGAACCCAAGACCTCGTGATCCGCAGTCGACTACGCTAACCGCTAGACCAACGAGGCAGTTGGACCAACGAGGCAGTTATCCCAAATATCCCAGTATAAATACTGACCCTACACCACTTCGCGGTAACCCGATATTGTTTTTACAGCGAATGACGCGTGCGCAGGCGACGTCGAACGACCTCTAAGACGGACCTTGAGGCCTTTGGATTATGTGGTCCCATAACAATACCCCTTCAATGCAGCCTTCATACAATGGGCCCATAACAAATACAATGATTCCTTTTGTCGTCAAATACACTTTACGTTCATTTGAATTTCAGATTTCTTCGACTATCGGCTATCCCGAGTAGGTACATTTGCTTTCATTTAAGTGCATTTGCCCTGATTGTGTAAGGAAATCGTTATCGTTTGTCAAATGGATAATTCAACTCGTTTAAGGAGTTTATGGATTCCTGCACGTTAAAAAGTATGAACTCCTTAAACGTTAAATACGTTTTGAGCGGTCGATTTGCATAGACAATTTGGACTAAGATTTAAAAAAATTGAATCCGTTATACCGAAAAAGAATCATACTAATAATATAAATGCGAAAGTGTGTTTGTTTGTCGGTTTGTCCTTCAATCACGCCGCAACAGAGCAAAGGATCGACGAGATTTTTTGCGCGGGTATAATTGAGGACCTGAAAAGTGACAGGCTACTTTTGATCCCGGAAAATGAAGGAGTTCCCGCGGCAATTGAAAAACTTAATCCACGCTGATAAAGCCGCGTGCATCAGCTAGTGTATCACAAATGAACTGCCCATAACTGCAAGCTCCGTGGCAATAGGTACATTAGCTATGTAATGAAAGACGGAGATATTTTTATCAAAATTACCTACTAATACCTACTATGGAGGCAATGCTTAGGCAATCCACTTTTGTTTTTTGTTGTTCTAAGCTAGGGTATATAATGGGTCAACTTTTTCAGATACATACTTAACACTTTACTCTAACCATTAAACGACTGTAAAAAAAGTCTGACTTTTTAAATTCAACTAGTCAATTTTCCAAATAGTATTTTTTTAAATTTGTATTTATGTGAATTAAGTTTACCTAGACTATTATGTCGTTTCGTTTCCACAATTTAACATTCTTAACGTATCCTCTTCAATATCGTTTATTAACCAACCTCCAAAAAGGAGGGGGAGATTTTTAATACGGCGTGTATCTTTTATTCTTTTGCTTTCACGACACGATTGAAAATAGTCGCCTTGGATCTAATTTTAAAACATACATCCCATCTCGAAGTTATTCCCATTAGGGGCATGACTAAATTAATTATTGTACCATTTATAACAATTAGCTACACTTTCTAGTGGCTCTGCGCCCAAGCCGCACCGCTTGATAAATGGCACTGCCTATCAAAGAATGTTTTATGTACAAATAGATTATACACTAAAGGTATGGGCAGGTACAACGCGTGGCGAAAGAACCAAGGCGGTAACAAACACTGACTGCTGTATGATTTCAAAAATTTACTTTAATTTTTAACATAAATCAAGCTTTTAGATTTAGGCTGCTTTTCCACCAGAGATGTGCTAAGTTGTAAGGGTTCATGTATTTGGGTTTGTGAGTTTATTTATTCCACCATAACTTCTAAATGCCTGAACGAAGTTGGATGTATGGGGTATCGTTAGAATCCTTACATCCTCCCGAATGACACTGGCTATAATTTTTTTTAACAAAATTCAATATGGCAGGACAGTCGTGTTTTTTAAAATTATTTACGCAATGACGACCTCCGTGGCCCAGTGTGTAGCGCTGTTGTCTTGACGTGCGGAAGTCCGGGGTTCGATCCCCGGCAGGGTCAATTTGGGAATTTATAATTTCTGAATTTTCTCTGGTCTGGCCTGGTGGGAGGCTTCGGCCGTGGTTAGTTACCCACCCTACCGGCAAAGACGTGCCGCCAAGTGATTTCACGTTCCGGTACGATGCCGTGTAGAAACCGAATAGGGGTATGGGTTTAATATAACTGTCATGCCCCTAACAGGTTAGCCCGCTACCATCTTAGACTGCATCATCACTTACCATCAGGTGAGATCGCAGTCAAGGGCTAACTTGTAGTGGATAAAAATAAAAATGAGGTCCCTGTAGGAGCCTCTGAAGATGCTCTATTAAAACACGTAGCCGTACTTTGTGTCAAAACATATGCGTAGCACATTACTTATTGAATATAACTGTAAATTTTAAAATACATATTTTGTAAGTGTTATTTATTTGCGACACGATGGCAACAACGCATTGGCCCTACTTGGCTGCCATTATTCATACGTTGTACGCCCTGCGTGTTTATGAAGAACATGCAACCATGTTTATACAGAGGGCTAAGTTACGCACACGGATTTGTGCGCGTTACTTATAAGATTACTAGCTAATGCCCGCGACATTGTCCGCGTGGATTGAAGTTTTTGGATCCCGCGGAACGGACCCAAAAACGCGGAAAATAAAATAAAAATAAAATTTAAAACTCTTTAATTTTCCGGGATAAAATGGCCTATGTGCTATTCCAGACTATAATCTATCTCTGTGCCGAATTTTATCCAGATCCGTTCAGCCGTTTTGGCGTGATTGAGCAACAAACGTCCATCCGTCCAAACTTCGCCTTTATAATATTAGTTTAAATGTATTTCATCATCTTTATCAAAGCATGAGTAGGTATACAGGGTGGAGAAAACTAACGGGACATGGGAGAAAAGTACATTAAATATTGAAGTTATCAAACACTCAATGGAAACATTACATTTCTGTTTTTAAAAAAAAGAACAGCCACATCTAATTTTTTCAAAAGCCTACCGATTAGATCAATAAATAAATTAGTGATTGTCTAATTTCGTCTTTTTAAAGCAGGTAAGAGGTCCTCCTCTTAAAATAAGTCACATACCTGTTCCAGAATATTTGGAAGTGAATGCCCGAGGATGGCACTCTGGATCCTCCTAGGAGGTTTTGACCGCTAGGCTATCACTTTAAAGCTTTGTAAAACTTAAAATCCAATAATTTTGCCTCTACTGGAACACTAGAACATCTTTTACTCACTATACTATAAAATACTATTCTGCTACACATACCCATCAGGGGATATGACCATAAAAAACAAAAAAAAATACCATCGTTAATATAACCAGCTTAGCAATACAATGGTCTATTATGATATACCAAACAAAGGGAACTGGCGGCTGGCACGCGAATTCCTAGAAACTGAGATTCCCAAGTCAGAAAGTTTTTTTTTTCCCTCTTCTCACGAGGGAATTTCCGTTTTTTTCCCCGCATTCCTGGGATATTTGTGGACGAAGGCTCTAGGCAGGTAGCGAGCCCTTAGGCCACAGTTACATGAGACATGAGACACGCGAGGCGATTTGCAATATAAAATTTGTTAATAGAGATAGATAGTTGAAATGCAAGGCATACTTTGAAATTCGTCTTTTCTTAAACGTTGGAGTTTTAATATGTAGTGTACATGTAGAAATCTTGATTTTTCTCCACCCTTATTAAATTGTTTACTTTCTTGAATTTTGTATAGTAGCACTAAGACCATTAACTCTGCCCTAACGAAGTAACAATTATTACTTTTGTGACTAAATGAAAGTTTTCTTGTTGCTAATTTCAGTGTATAAAGTACAACTAGATTTGATTGATTTAATTTAGACATCATCCATATCTCATAATCTTCAACCCATCGACGGTACTTCTAGCACGTGCCTCTTCTCAGAATGAGGAGGAGGTATGAAGCTATTAAATATACCTAAGTAGGTACTTCGTTTAAATTATAGTTTCGGTTAGTAGTACGGTATTGAGTTGAAGGTTCCTGGTATTCTAGTAATAAAATTTTACTCCTCAGTCTCTTAATAAGTCGCGTCCTTTCCTTATGTGACCTCAGCCTTACAATTAATTACGCTTTATTAGACTAGCTGAATAGCGTTCTTAGTCCATCGTAAATGGAGACTTAAATGTTTATGTACTTACCTATTTGGAATTTTAAACAGTGTGGAGAATTTTTATGCCCCTCAAAGCGGCAATTTTATGATAATATGACAGTTTTATTTTTAAAGATTTAGGATTCTTAGGCTTTCGTCGTTCAAGCTATGGGGAATTATATTGTATCCCTACGCATTTTGGCATGAAAACGTTCTTTCTCCTAAGTGGTAAGGGATGATGCAGGCAAATATAGAAGTGGGATTGCGTGGAATGAAATGGAAAGCTATTACAAATTACGAATCAACTGTCAGGGTGCCCTTACACCTACGTTGCTAAGTTACGGAGGTTTCAAATCCACCAATAGGAGCACTAGATGTAACATCTAGCGATCTGAGCTATGAAAATCAAGCGCTCCTATTGGTGGGTTTAACACACATAGCTTAGCAACGTTGCACATCTCTGGAGGATATATCTTATAATATATAAAATTCTCGTTTCACAATGTTAGTTACCATACTCCTCCGAAACGGCTTGACCGATTTTTATGAAATTTTATATGAATATTCAGTAGGTCTGAGAATTGGCTACTATCTATTTTTCATACCCCTAAAACACCTCAATCCACGCGGACGGAGTCGCAGGCATCAGCTAGTATAATACATTTCGATTGAAACCCATCTAGCAGCAACAGAAGTTAACATGAATTCATTTTATTAAGTTTAAAATTGTTTAAAATGCAATTACGTGACTGGTAATAGCCGTTCAGAGTTTGATAAGCAATTTACATGATAGCTTTATTGGTATAAAACATTTATGGAATTTGATATTGGAATTGGAATTACACATTAATAATTTTGTATCTCGCTATCTTTATAATATAGGAAGTTGAGAATAACTATGAGGAATTTGTAATAAGTAATAACGTGTTTTCATTGAAACATAACCTACGAGCCTCGAGAGGCGTCCCGCGTACAATATTAAAATTAAACTAATAGCTGTTGCAAAATTCGAGTACCTATTACAGAAAATAGACTCGGAAATTTAATAAAATATCATGCTGTAAACTGCACTAAAGGGTAGGTAAAAAGGGTACCTGAACACTATTCTCGAACTCTGGCTATCAAAAAATTAAAGCCACTAGCATATATTTTTTTAGCATTGGCAGGCTTGTTTTGAAAATGTTATTTTTATTTCATAGTAGTAGCAGGAGAATCTGCCTTCTAAACCAGTAGTACCATCTTACTAATATTATAAATGCGAAAATTTTGATGGATGTATTGATGTATGGATATTTTTTACTTAATCACGCCCCAACGGCTGAACGGATCTGGCTGAAATTTGGCACAGAGATAGATTATAGTCTGGAATAGCACATAGGCGTTTTATCCCGGAAAGTAGTACCATCTTACTAATATTATAAATGCGAAAGTTTGGATGGATGTATTGATGTATGGATGTTTGTTACTCAATCACGCCCCAACGGCTGAACGGATCTGGCTGAAATTTGGCACAGACATAGATTATAGTCTGGAATAGCACATAGGCTTTTTATCCCGGAAAATTAAAGAGTTCCCGCGGGAACCAAAAAACCTCAAACCAAGCAGACGAAGTCGCGGGCATTCGCTAGTAGTCCTTAAGAGCTTTTGTGAGCCTACGAGAAAACCATATTCTTTTTTTGCAACTCAAGAAAACTAACTACTCTGTATCTTACGTTGCATATGAAGAGCATAAAATTTACATAGAAATGATTTTTTTTATTATAGTTTTATGCCTACACAGAAAATAACCGCAATACGATCATAGCCTAAGAAATTACGCCCCGTTTCATAGGTAACATTCCAGCCCGTGAACGAATGAGCACATAGATGGCTTGACACTATATTTTTACTACATAAATCAAGAGTGTATTCAGATTACCTTAGCTTGTGGACACATAGTAAAATATTGGACAAAAGTCATTAAAATAAATTGTCGTTATTGAAATTGTGTTTACTTAACTAAGTTACTTGAAAGAAAAATGTTCTAAGTTCGATTTTCGGTTAGAAGAAAATATATTTTATAAAATTTGCTGATCTAGTTTCAGGTGCAATTACCAGTCACGCAGTTTCGTTACAATCAATTCTTTATACTCTTCACTTTTACAGCAACCGTGTTTAAATTTCGAATCTGATATCAAATAACCATCCATTAAGATCAAGTCTACATATTTTTAACCGCCAAAAAACTAACCAATGAATAATAGTTATTTGTGTTATATGGGGCTAAAGAAAATTTTTGTTCCCCGAAGGCGCTATTTTGAATTCAGAGCGAAGTGAAGGATTCTAACGTAGAATCCTGAGCGTAGCGAGGAATTTAATATACGCCGCCCGAGAACAAATAAATTGGCCCCGAGTGACACACACTATTTTTCATCATTACGTATGAGAAAAAGCTAGGACTATCAACGTACTATGTATGGACATTACCTATACGTTTAAGAACCAATCAGAAGCACGAACGCGGACCAATCAGAACAGAGAAATGAAAAGTCCCATGGGCCTAAAAATTACATTTTGCAATATTCGTTTTTCGAATTAGTATGATGAAATAGTAGATTATACACCAAGGGGATAAAGCACTGTTTTATGTCACGGGCGCTACATTGAATCCTGAACGTAACAAAGGACTCCAAATTTAACTCCCGAGCGCAGCGAGGGTGTTATAAGTTAATTCCCGACCAAAGGGAGGGAATTAAGATTGAGTCCTGAGTACAGTGAGGGATTCAAGCGTCCAAGAAAAAAACTGCTTTATCCCGGTGGTGTATACTCTACTTTATATTTCTACCATAACAGTAAAACAAACTGTAACGGTTAGATATTTATTGCAAATCATAGTAAGTAGGATACATAGGTCTAGTAAATAATAAAAAGAATTTTTGCTTTTCATGCTGCCAGAAAACTTTTATATCAAATGGTACGATCGTTTGGTCGACCAGTCTGGAGCCTAGACTCTGTTGTGCATATTTACAGTATGGGGTTGGTCAACTAGTTGGGCGATCGATCGACTAGATTACGGCCCTAGGGCATGAAGACTGACTTTAGACCCGCAAAAGTATGATTAAAACAGTAGTAAAGGTATGGTAGAAGTATAAAAACTATTCTTAGGTACCTTTTTACACCTCTGCTCGTATCATACTCTATGGCGCATTCTTTCTCCGTAACACCGGGAGCGTCCGTCGGCTTAATAATAATATGAAGTAAAAAAAGACCACGTCAAAAGCGAACATTTCGTGCGGCCGCGCCTCAACCGGCCTTCTGTCATATATTTTTTTTATTCCGAAGTTTTTTACCTTTTTTCGCCTCTCGGGGGATAATCGTGTGTAACGCTCCATTGACATACAAAACTTAAGATTACCACTTACGTAGAGAAATTCCGCTTTCCGTAACTGGAAATAGGATGGTGGCTCTAAGTTAGGCTAGAAACATGCGTGAGATATCGTAATGTCCAATAAAAGGCTTATAATATTATGTTTATATTCATTAATTACCATTTCTTATTTTTTGCGCTTTTAAATATACATATGTTATTACTTTTTTTTTTAATAATTCTAAATAGGTATATCAAATAATTTAATGTACTTACTAAATTAATTTATTCAAAATAATCATATTATAATTTGTTTAGTATTAGTAACATTTCGCACAAGTTTGGCGTTTAAGTTTGTTTTTTTTTATGTCAAAAGAAAATGAGAATAGGAAGTTAATTTAGAAACTGATGAACAATATATCTTTAGAACTATAAATCGATGGTAACACTAGAATGCATTCGAGAGTATATTAATATGAAAATTATTCTCGCATTCCCTTTTGTTGAAGTGATAGATGATAACATGTAGCAAATTGAATACACGTTTTTTATAACAGTTCTTTTTATTCATTTTTTCATACACTAGCTTATGTTAACTTTTTAATTGTAAGAAATATTATTCTTATTGGAAGGATAGCCCTTGATAGTGAATATGAGTGTCTAGCAAAGGACATAATTATTACGGTCACCTAAAAACATATTTATACAACTCTTTACTTTAGCAAAATTAAATAAATTATTAATTTGCGATAGATTTAGGTACTATAATAATTAATTAAGTAGAGTTAAATTAAGAAGACTATTGTTTGATTTCACAGATTAAAAATTTCATCAAAATTTCATCACCACCACCACCACTACAGCCCATTAACGTCCTACTGCTGGGCACAGGCCTCCACAATCTCATAGGAGAGAGGGAATTAGAGCTTAGAACCACCACGCTGCTCCAATGCGGGTTGGCGGGACCGACGGCTTAACGTCCTCGGAGAGCACCGCCAACTTTCTAACTCCGGGCTAGGACTGAGAATTTCTTCTCAGAAACACCCAATAGGTACTCAATTATGGCCCGACCCGGGACTTGAACCCGGGACCTCGTCGGCCGCAGTCGAACATGCCAACCACTGGACTAACGAGGCAGTCAGAGGTTTTTAAACAGTTTTTACTAATAAAAGCATGTCAAGCAATGCCTCCGTCATCGTCGTTACATTTTGTGGAATCCACTTGTTATTTTCGCCGGATATAGATAACACCAGGTGGCGCGACCGTTACTACGGCAGACTGGTATCAATAGGTCGCGGGTTCGATCCCGGCCCGCATGGTTCCACAGACGGTGTGCTCATGTAGCCATAGTCTTCTAAGAACATGCGATAGTAAATAGATGCATTCTAGGAATTCAGATAGTTTCTACTAAATAGAAATTATCTACCTAGAACGCAAATGACATTTTCTTTTTCAATTTATGTTAAATTAAAATTTCATTTTTTTTTTCTTTTTCACATTTTTTTATTCAAGTTGGTTTCTACATTTTGTACAAAATAATTTAATTTATTCTTACTAAGCCTCGTGACCTGTGTTTTTGTAAGTTCTAACCACAGATAGTGGAAGTTATACCTTTATCTATTTGTAACTTTAAAATGTTGAAAAAAATCGTTCTTAGGCTTCAAAATAATATGTAAATAGGACTATGTTACATATTTTAATGTAGAACATGTGAGATACAGTACTTAGTGTTTTGGTAAAGTTTTTTAATATGGAGGTTAATTTTAAGATAAAGATAGATATATACGTTCTTCGTCGCACAGAAGATACTTAACCCACTGCTTACAAAAGATGCTTCAAATAAATTTTACATTTATCATGGCTTTGTTAACTTTTATTTAATTGTAGACCGTTTTTTTATTTGCATTTTATTAAAATGTAATGTAATTAAATCTATATATATAAAAATCAATTGCAGTTCGTTTGTCTCGCTAAAACTCGAGAACGGCTGGGCCGATTTAGCTGATTTTGGTTTTGAAATGTTTGTCGTAGTCCGGGAAGGTAAACGGTGAGAAAATATGGAAAAATTGCGAGGACGATAGGGCAGGACAACGTCTGCCGGGCCCACTAGTATTGAGATAAAATGTTTTATTTCAATTTGTCTCTTTTTATTTTATGTCAGAACCACGGACCACCGCATTTGAAATTAAAATTATTTGATTATTTATTTGCTTATGTAGAATGTAGAAACACCGTATATAAGGTTTGGGTCCACTGTACCCCGGCTTGCCGCGAGCGTGAGGCATTCGAGGAATTTTAATCGTATCCAACGTCTGCCCGGTGTCCGCCTTCGGTTGGCTTCAAAAAATGCGCCTGCGCAGGTCCATTTTTATATCCCTCTTAAAAATTGAGGGAAATTCTAAAGAGGGTCAGGATTTTTTTCAATATTACTTGGCACATGCCAGACTAAAAAACCTATTTGTCAAAATATTTATTGTATCAAAACCACAATTTATGCTAATTGCTGCTAAAGTTAACTACAAAATAAACCTAATTTCAAACTGAAATATTATAAATGTGAAAGTCTGTCTGTCTGCACTCTGCTAATTTTCGGCTCATTTGTTCACGTATTTTGACGATATATTATTCAGGAATAGCATGCATCCCTAGGATGGACACAGGCGACTTTGATCCTAAAGATACTTTGATAATAAAGTAGGTAAGAAAATGTGAAAATGAACCAATTTTAGTGTTATTCAAATATCAAATCATAAAATTTGCAATTACTCAATCACGACAGAACGGCCAAACGAATCTTTATTAAATTTGGCACAGAGATAGATTATAGTCTGGAATAGGCTACTTTTTATTCCGGAAAATTAAAGAGTACCAAGAAACCTCAATTCACGTGGAAGAAGTCACGGGCATCAGTAAGTATTAAAATAAATGTTTTAAGGAAGAACTGCAGACAGAACCGAAATCCCGTCAGCTAGTTTAGAAAAAAAAGTGTAGGTGTAATTACATCACACAATTGATTAAAGAATAAAACACTACAACCATTATGAGAAGAAAAACTATGGCCGCATCCACTAGATAGATAAAGAGCAAAAAAAAAACTAAAATTAGTTCCGTGGAACTACGAGTGCGAGGGAGAAAATGGTATGGAGGAATCTTTTGATGGTAGAAAGAGAGAGAAGATACAGTGAGTCGAAATGTAACCGGTCCAAGGGAGGGCAGATGCGTTTAAAACCCCCACGGCATTACAGATTCCAACAATAAGAAAATTATACGAAAAAAAACTGTTCCGAAGATGCTTCTGTACCTACTGATTGTATTTGGATACATATAACTTATATATGTGTATGTAACTATATATAGATATTTATCTGTAGTATCCATTTGTAATGTACAAAACAGGTAGAACTTCTGAAAATGATTTCATAAGGGGTTCTATCACTTGTACCGTCTGCGGAGAGAAAATACGGCAAATTTTCAGAATCACAGGTTTGAAGCTTTTTGAGCTTTAAGCCTTCTAGTATAACAAACACTGTCTTAAGTTTGACTGATTTATTAAAATTTTGTGATGTTGTCACTTTTTAATAAGTCTATTTCCGGGTTGACATGAAAAGGACCTAAAGAAGATTTAAACTGCTTATAGAAACTTAAAAGCAAATTTAAGGACCTTGTGAAAGTGGGCCTTAACAGTCCATTACTATAATAATTTTATCTATCAGTCAGTTTGTCCATTTACTATTTTTTTATTTTTAGAAGAGTTTACCTACACTTTTCTTTAAGCTTATGCGGTCAAAGGGTAGATATATGCAATACAGAGAGTGCATGGTTCGAAAAAATTCCAAATTATCCTTTTAAATAAGTAGTAAGTTCCTAGTAACTATGTTGTAACTCTAGCTTAATTATCTAGTTTTTTAGTGTAACTTATTCCATCAAGCAGCAACTTATTTCAACAAAAAATCTATAGAGACGCTTGCTTGTAAAATTGAGTTCATTAGAATTTATTTATGGCTCTATCTATGTAAGTATTTATGTTAAGCTTCTAATCCGCATAAAAAATCTACTACTACTGAATATTTTTACTCTAATTAATAGTCTTAACTCTTGATTTGTCTAGTTGTCTACTCAGAAAAACCCAACTAATATTAAGGTTTGTTTTAAGATTGGAGATTGGTTTTTTAGGAGATCCAGTCCGTATGTAGAAAATCGATACTGTTTCCATTATTCTGTAGTAATCAACCATTCAAATAAACTAAATTGTGAGGCCTATATTCAGACCTGTCAATTTAATTTAGATAAGAGATTATGTATAACAGAATTGTTACCGATATGTAGGTATGGTACTTACTTATATTGTGGTCGAAGTCTTAAAGCCACTACATTTTATCGACGTAAAAATTATTATGGAACGCAGGTGTTTTATTTTAAAAATAACTTGAAATTTTGCGGATTTTGTTAACATAAAAATATGTTGAGTAGTGATCTGATTTTCTTTTATAGAATTCCGCACACGTATAAAAGCTTTACTTATTGCTTGATAAACGGACTTTTCGTCAATGAAAATTTATTCTGACTTTCGGTAATAAATTAGAAATACGTGTATCAGGAATTTTGGAAATAAAAGATTTTCCTTTTAGGAATTTTCTGAAGTTTCATCCTGGCGGATTGGAAGCTAGTTGTTATATAATTTTTTTTGTGATTTGTTTAATCTCTCAATGGAAAATTACTAAGAGCCAGTTTCTCAATCGGCAAATTATTGTCTAATAATTATGACGTTTTCGCCGCTTTAAAGTTTACTTTGCGACTACTTACTTCCTTCTTCGCTTATCGTCATTATTTTATCATTGTTCGTGTATTCTTCTGTTCTTCATAATATATACTATTATATATAAAAATTGGCTATTTAGTGTGATAAAACTATTTTAACACAATGCATAGTTAATATATGAATACAAAAAGTATTTTTTTACACAAAGTTTTTTTTTGTATTTTAGACAAATTATGGTCGAGTGGATATGAGGGGAGCGTTTTAATAGATTTCCTACGGAACCCCAAAAACTGCTATTAGTCGGACATACCGCGCTGTGGAATGTAGGCACCGAGCCAAATTACCTGTCTGTCTGAACTCTCGTTAAAGTTGAATGTTATGAATTAAATTACCTTTACCTTTGTTCGACTTACAACTTCTCTCCCAGTTATTCAACGCTGTTATGCTATGGGTTTTATTGCGTTGGTTAATGTATTTTGTTCTAAATTTTTCCTATTTTAAGGATTTAATCGACGCTAGCACAACTGACTTAGTTAAATTTTGTAATGCTGTTTCTTTTTGGCAAATGGAAATTGTAGTTGCCAAAAAGGGTCAGCATTAAAATATTTAACTAAATAAATTTTAAGAGTCCTTGGTCCTAAGTGAATTGTTTTTTTCAGTGCCTGCAAGTTGGAACTATTAACAAGTTTGAGGTTTAGACTGTTTGTTAACGTTTAACCATTTTGCGCTTTAGACCGTTAATTTACGTTTATAATACGCAAAAATATCGACTGAGTTTTGGACAGTTTGGATCCAAAGTCATCTTGGTCCTTGGATCGAAAAAAAACCGCTTAAAATCCTTGAAAGTTTTACCGAAAACCAATTGAAATTCTTATATATCTATCTATCTATCTATATATCCTTATGTACGAAAAGTAGAATATCAAATCGATCCTGAATAATCAATTAGTTAGGTACGCGATCTGCGCAAATTCTCGAATAAAGATTCAAGAAAAAAAGATAGGTATTCCTTGAGATCTTTAGAGCGTAGCCGATACACTTGTGAGAATGTAAAAAAAAACACGCTTGCACATGTGCGGCTTTAGAATTATGCGGTTAGTTAGATACAAAAAATGCCAACCTTTCTGGGGCCATACTGCCGATACTTTAAGCAATACTTATGCAATATTACTCAAAATAGTATTTTGATGTCACGTTCCTAAAATAAGGAATATAATTCTAAAACACGATAGTCAACAATAATTAAACAATATGGCTTTAAGCGTTGGCAGTATGGCCCCAGATATTTTTGTGATGCAGGCTCCGTTCGTGAGTCTGG
Source organism: Erebia palarica (assembly GCA_964035005.1). NCBI lineage: Eukaryota > Metazoa > Arthropoda > Insecta > Lepidoptera > Nymphalidae > Erebia > Erebia palarica. The sequence goes on from OZ035995.1 coordinate 17,931,104, forward strand.
CATATCTTGAATCGGACTAGAGTCAAGCGAGCGGAACGAGATTTTTATTATTCTTTATTTTATAGTAGGTAGTTATTGCGCAAGTGTATGGAATATTTTGGAATTAAAACGGCTTAGTTACTCATTTCAAAGGTATAGTTGAATCAGAAGCCTAATTATCTAAGCAAATCGCAATCAATTGACGGCTTAAAACGTATTGCTCGAACTGATTAAAGAGTCCATACATGCTTTTTGATGTGCAAGCATCTATGACCTCCACAAGCAGGTCGAATCATCCGTTTGACAAACGATTACCCTACACAACGGGGCAGTAGCCCCAGTTAAAGCTGCAGCAATAAATTTTTTGAGTTTACATTTTGGTTAATCGTAATCGCTAGCAAATTAAAGACCATTGCAATAGTTACAAGCTTGCTTGGTGGGAGGCTTCGGCCGTGGCTAGTTACCACCCTACCGGCAAAGACTTGCCGCCAAGCGATTACGCGTTCCGGTACGATGCCGTGTAGAAACCAAATAGAGGTATGGGTTTAACATAACTGCCATGCCCCTAACAGGTAAGCCCGCTAACCATCTTAGACTGCATCATCACTTACCGCATCGCAGTCAAGGGCGAATTTGTAGTGGATAAAAAAGAAAATCTCGCCCTGGGTCTACGCAAAATGATGATACTGTGGCAATCATATTACGTAGACCCAGGGCGAGATTGCGAATGCGTGTAAAGGAATTCCGGAACAAAAATGCTCGCATCTACCTGCGTAGTCGTGCCCTCCAGATGTGCTCGCGTCTGCGCATTCCGACACCAAGCCATGTAAATTGTTTACGTGGAAAATCTGAGAAAATCGTCCTCTAACTAAGCCTCGCTGCTTCGCCGCATGCGCGTCAGCCTTTTCGCATTCCGACCGAGCCAGCGCGATTGTCGCAATTGTCCAGTGACCGGCAATTAGGTATCAAAAAACCATGTAGCGCTCGGATGAAAATTTAATATCGGGGCAGCGTAGTTAAATTGTGCAGGAATCTGTGATGTGTTGAATGATTCGCGTGCGGAGGACACGGGGCGACCGTTACGGCGTCAGCCCGGGTATTCGTCGAACTTATTACGACAGATGGCCGCGGTCCGGGAGGCGGGAGCGGACCCCGGCCCTTCGGAGAGATCGACCTCCGAAATGCGCCCGAGATTGCATTCTTTCGGCGGCGCGGGCGCATTCCACTGCGCGGCATCCGAGCTCCGCGCGTCCGAGTCAGTCGACGCGCGCCCTTTTGGGGGTTAAGATGTGTCCGTCGGCGCTCAATATGTGGTCCCAGCCACCTCCTCCCGAGCCGGAGCCGGCTTTCCGCGCACGCGCAGCTTCCGTTGACGCTCACACCTGGTGCAGGGGTTGCGCAGGTTCGAGCCGCATAGCCAGAATGGTCCGCGAGCCGCCCGAGTACGGCGTACGCGTCGACCCGACCTCCGCCCGCCCTCCAGGCCTTCGCGTCCGCGACGAACCCCAGTATCAAAACTTGGAGGCGCTCCGAAAGCGCCCCGAATACGCCAACTTGGACGAAATAAGCCGTGAGTTCGGTTACCGCCTCTGTCCCGAAGGCCAGAACCTCGAGGACGAGGCGATCTATCAAAACATACTGTCTGTGCGTCAAATTCGCTCCGCGGAAGTGCGTTTAGTGCCGGTGTCCGAGGTGCCGTACTACGAGGGTCAAGGTTACGTGGCGACTCAAGTCCTGAGCAGAAATGGGACGTTCCCGCAGTGTCCACCGCACACTTGGAGTAGGCTGCAGCACGCCGGCAGGATGACTGGATCCTTGAGGCTTTTCACCGTAAATATGCTTCTAAACTTACCTAAGAAACAGCCATATATTTACAACCAAGAATATATTTGGCCAAAACTCCAAATTATAACTAAGATAAAAATTCTTTCCAAAAAACCGGCTTCCAAAGCCACTGTAAAGTAAAAAATAATTTTGATTTCTACAAACTAAGTATATTGAAGTCAGGCGAACCTGATGCGTCAACTTTGCTTATCCTTGTTATACCCGCCCGACATCAACATATAGTGTTTAGGAATCACAATTATTTTTTACTTTACAGGTGCTTTGGAAGTCGGTTTTTGGAAAGAATTTTTATTTCTGAGTTTTTGGTGTCAGGGTTGAGGATTTGGAGTCAGAATTTTTTGTGGAACGACCTCGAGTGCTACCTCTAACGACTGAAAATTTCAGATCGATTCAGAAACCACGGAGATATGCACCGACATACATTAAAAAAAAACGCGCCGAATTGAGAACCTCCTACTTCTTTGGAAGTCGATTAAAAACATCCCAAAGAGATGCTCGTATCTTTTCCTGCTGCCCGCCGCACAAAATTTTGATTTCTTCGGGCAAAACCGGATATGTGTACGAGTGATGAGGTTGCTTTTTATACGCATTCCAAGCAAAAAGTGGTTGCTCAGTATAATACCGTATTTATGTCGGCCGCAAAAAAATAACCATCGGAATTTTGCTCTAATGATTCGTTAGTTTTGGTAGTGACTCGAGAATTTCGTATGTACGCGTGAAGTTACTATGGCCTTGCTTATCTAAAACAAATTAAACATTTAATCTAAGTTTATTTTTATCTGTAAATACGCAAAAATTTGGAACTGACAGTCGTAACGGTAACCATTAGATGGAAAAAAATACAAAATAAGTCTGCATTTCTTTCTAGAACAGTAATAGAAAAAGCTCCGAATCAGAAATATTATATTATAGTATTGAAAAACCGGACTGAAAAGAGTAGTTGAGTAAGATTTTAGTGAATTGTTATTGAGTCAATATTGTTAAATGAAGAGAGAATTACTCCAATAGAGACTCCATGGAGTCTAGGTTCGTTTAGCCTAATATAGAGAACATACCTCATTTCCTATACAATATTTTTTGAACGAGTTCTAGTATTTCTTCTAAAGTATTAATTCCTCATATTGGAGTTGTTATGTGAATTAAATAATATTTAATTAAATACCAATAAGTGACTGGTAGATTTTGGTTTTAAACTAACATTAGAAATGCGTTTGAAAAGCTTTACAATTTTAATCCCGAGATTAAACAAATCTATTTATTTGCATGATGCATAACTTAATAAATTTTAAGTTGAACTAAAGCCCGCATTTTGAAATTCTTACTATGTATAACACAACGAAAAAGCTGAAAATAATAATTGTTAATTAAAAGCTGACCTTTCGAATATGGTTCAATAAAATTTATGAGACTAGATGTCAGATATCGATTTGGAATCAATAATTTATTATGCTAATTCTTATAGTGCAAATGATTGCTTCAATTAAGTGAGAAGTTGAATTTACTTGCCTATTATGCTGTTGAACAATAATATGTTGAACATAATATTTTTTTTAATGTTAATGAAGAAATGGCTATGAAGTCTCAATTGAGGATTTTAAAATAAATAGTTTCAATTAAAGGCCGACGAAATGTATGAAGGGAGCTCTCAATCAATAAATAAAACTTTTTTTCTCGTTTTAGTGCGACTTGTATTTTGCACCCTTAAACCAGTTGGTTCTTTTATATCAATTGTTCACTGTTCAATTGCCTCGACTTTTCTTAATTCTGATTGCTTGGCAAATATGTTACAGGGTTGAGGTCGTCGTTTTTATGTACTTTTCTTCTTGTTTATTTTAATAACAAAGTACTATGGTGAAGTGTTAATGTTTCATCACTATATAAAAAGGCAGGGTCCCCACTAGTGAGGTGCAGTCTACTTTTCGTTTAGAATTTAGTCCCCTTTTAACTATAACCAACGACTTGGCACCCTTATCTATAATCCGCGCATGAGTTCGAGGAGCCGGGGTCTGAAGAAGCGACGGTTGTACGTCACCCCCGATCGTCGCTCCATATCCAGCTCGCTCCCAGCACTAGTTTTGAGTTTGACGCGTGTAATTTTACGATAGCAGTATAGTTTTGTACTTTAAACAACTCTATGTCATTACTTTAACATTCCATAGGATCCTCGGAACTCGCACGCGGATTATAGCTGATCTTTAAATTGTGGAACTTCCTACTGAGTTTTCAAGTCAAGAGCAACCGCCAAGATTATTTCTGGTTGTTCTTGATAGAAGGACCATCCTGAAACAGTGGTAGAAGTAAAAACTTTCCTATTCTTTTCTAGCACATAGAAAATCTCATCATCTGAACTAATCTGAATCTAATCCATAGATCTGTTTATAGTCCTAGGAATGATCGCAGATAGACAAATGCGAAAAAAACGAGTGTGCTTTAGAGCATACGACTGAAGCAAAAACTTTGAAAATGTGTGCTCGCACCTCTCTCTCTTGCCCCTACAGTAATATACCAAACGTAACTCTCTCTCTTTCTATCTTCACTAACTTATATCTCCCTCTCATCTTGCGTTCGCCTCGCCCAATCACACTTTTCGTAACGCTCTCGTCACGCATTCACCAGCTTACTCCCCAAGTCAAGCGTGTGTAAAGAAGTTTTACTTAAAAATAAACTTTTCTAACAAAAATTAAATATTTTTTTCCTTGTCTCCAGGCAAAGCGGGAGATGTACGATGTGAAGAAACAGAGGCTGTGTATCGCCCAGGATGAATACAAGCATCTGAACAACGCTCTGTCCACCCTCGCCGCCTCTCGGACTAGCCGTAAGTGCTTCTAGATCTTTATTTTTGTCTTTGACCGTTTATCTCATCGTCGTCTCACTACTTGCATAATTTGACAACAGAATCAGATTATACGCCACTGATCTTAGACTGCATTATCACTTAGCATCAGATGAGATCGCAGTCCAAGGCTAACTTGTAGTGGAATAAAAAAAAAGAGGAATCCAAGATAGAAATTCTAAATGAAACGCATTGTGCAAGCTTCAAGCTACGAATAGGACCTCGTGAATCGCGCTCTATCTTAACATAATTTTCAATGGGCGCCCGACTGCATTCAATACTGAATACAATTCTATACAGTGGAATACAATTGAATGTAGAACTATTCAAGCTATTCCAAAGGTCAGTTGTATGACTTTTAGTTTTACTTGCAAGCTTGTTCGATACCGCGACTTTGTCGATAATACGCTTTTCTATTTCATCTTTAGAATATGTTTGATATTTATTAGAATAGTGTTGATATAATTTTAACCAATTAATTCAATATTGGGGAAGGTCATACGTTTAAAGTTTTATAATTTCATTAGTTAAGTAAGCATTTATTTTACCGAAAGTAGATATTGTAATTTTATGGTCATAAATTTACAAAATCAGTCAAGTCTTTCATGTCGAGGGAAGGTTTGGGACACTTATTGATTTTGTTTTAAGTTGATGGAATCATGTATCACTATCAATTCACTAAACTTTATAAGTAAAAATTGTAATTATTTTTAAAGTAACTGTCTTATATACCTAGCTAGCTGTCTCCCGCAGCTTGGCTTACGTTACTTCTATTTTATATTATATTATATTTTATATTATAATTTAAACTTAAACCTCTATTTTTACTTTTACTCAAACTCAATTTATTTATAACAAGTAGGACATACAGGTGTCTCTTTGGTTACGTCATGTTTCCACTCTATCGCCGGGTCGGAAAACAGATTCTGCTGAGAAAAGCCGGCAAGAAACGCAGCAATTAAGTTATCAAAAAACTTTCTTAGCGGATGCCTACGTCATCACAGCTATCTGTATGCCTAATTTCAGCTCGATCCTTCTAGTGGTTTTCTGTACCTTCTGTATAGTTTTGTCAGTCACCTATACCTCAACCGCAAGCTGACTGTACTAAAGAAAGCTTTTTGGAGTTTACCTCCTTTAGAATCGATTTTCATATATAAGCCCATGGTATGAAAATTTATGGGGAGTAAAATCACTTTCTCCATTACGTTATTGACTTTGTTTCCATGGTACCATTTGTTTGTTTCGATGACTATGTAATGTATGAATATAAAATATATAATTATAATTGATATAAATAAATGTATCAAGCATACGTTCAGTAACATAAAAAATGCGTTCATTTACCCTCATTTACAATTAGTATTATATAGTGGCGTGCACAGATTTTGAAGCTAGGGTAGGCATTAGTTAGTCAGAATACCTATTTACGAGATGTTCAGTTGAAAAATGAGCATTGACGTATTTTCATTTGAGTAAGCAGTGCTTTTATGCCTGTATGAACTGCACGCCACTGGTATTATATTATATATTTTATAAGGGTATAAGAGGTGCTTTTATTCCTCTATGAACTGCACGCCACTGGTATTATATATTTTATAATCGTTCGTAAAGAGTAAACTCCAGTGGTGCGTCGGAACTCGGAGTTGACACACAATTTTTTTCCTCACAGTATGCTCTTCGACGACATCCGTGACAACGACATCAACGACGTCACGGCATGACCCGGAGTTGCTTCGTTCTGAAGTGACACAGGCGCGCGGTCGAGTTGCCCAACTCAGGAAGGAGTTGCGACAGGCGAGAGCTGAAGTTGCGAGTGCGAGACGAGGGGTTGATACTCTTGTTGAGTGAGTATATTTTGATCTATACTAATTGATCTATACTAATATTACAAAGAGGTAAAGTTTGTGAGGTTGTAGGGTAGTCTGATCCATAGTAATGTTATAAAGAGGTAAAGCTTCTGAGTCTGTGAGGTTGTAGGGGGTAATATCTGGATCTGCTGAACTGATTTTGAAAATTCTGGTACCAATAGAAAGCCACATTATTTGTGAGTGTCCATAGGCTATATATTAACCCGAAAAATTAGTGAGTTCCCGTAGGAATTTAAATAAGAATATAAATAAGGAATAGAAATAAGTTTTTTCACGCGGGCATCTGCTAGTATAGAATATAGTGATAGTCTAGGTACTCTAAAGTTAGTGTCAAGGTTAACTGAGGATATAATGTGCTCTGGAAAGATACACTCTGACACTACATATAGTATGTGGAGAACTAGGCCACGGCTGTAGCCTCCCCTCAGACCAGACCAGGGCAATTCAGAAATTAAATTAAATTCCAAAATTTACTCCGCCGGAAATCGAACCAGGGACTTCCACTTGCAAGACCACAGCGCTCACCACTGCGCCAAGGAAGTATTTTACACGAGTTTAGATCTTCTTAGTCATTAAGTTAATATCCTATGATTTTATGTACTTACCGATCATAAAGCGATTAACTATTATGTTATATTGTTCAACGTAAAATTACTAAGAGGTAAAGTCCGCAACTCTTTTTAACTACAGAAATTGCTTTTACGTCATCTGTCATGATCTCAGCAGCAAGGAATGCTGAAGTCATGTATAGCAACACGCTCCGGGAAATTCGAGTCGTGTACGGGCCGTTCCGATTTCTACATGTAGATCGGTGATTTATATGAGTGTCTCAGGTCAATGGGTCAATTATGATTGATGATGTCTGATTTTATTTCCGTTGTTCATTGTGTACAGTTATTGATAGAGCGATACGAGTCGCGCGTTAGAAAGGCTTCATGTATGTGTTTTGTTACAGAGTCGAACAAAAGCTGAGCGCTAACCAGGGGTGTTATAACATCACCGAAGCTCAGGCGATAATGACTGAGCTGAAGAACATCCAGAAATCTTTAACCTCGGGGGAGAAGGAGAGGGCGGATTTAATGCAATCTCTGGCGAAGCTAAAGGACGACCTTACAAGGCTACAACTAGCAGACGCATCTCCAGATGTTTCAACGTTAAGTTTACCCCAAGAAAAATTAAGCACTGCCTCTCAAACAGATCTTTGTGCAGACTTGGTCCCAATCGGCACTAGATTAGCGGAAATGGCGCGGGTTCGCCTACAATATGACGACGCTAGGAAAAGAATACAACAAATTCAGCAACAATTAGCCGATTTAGAGGACAAAGTCCAACCGGGACAAGCGGAATCCGACAAGGATCGACTATTACTATTCCAAGAAAAGGAACAGCTCTTAAGAGAGCTGAGGAGTAAAACTCCAAGGACGAGATCGAAACAGGAGATGAGCGATATACAATCTGAATGCAAGAGATTAGAGCAGGACTTGAAAAATGCATTCGAAATGTCTAATAAGTGTATAGCGGATAGATTGAGGCTACATGAAGAGAAACAATTGTTGTTACAGCAGTTAAAGGATGCTTTAACATCTATGACGACTTTAGAAGGACAATTAAAGACGTTGTCAGCGTCTACTTTGTCTGTTTCGAGTAGTTCGAGTTTAGGGTCCCTTTCTACGGCGAGTAGTAAAGGGTCTTTGAGCTCGGGTATAAGCTTTACTGATATCTACGGCGGGCCGCAGATAGCTAGTACGTTTCAAGCTGACAAACCTATTGACATGGTGGACCTTCATAGACGAGTCGAAAGGTGAGATTTTTTAATGTCTGCTACTATATCCTGAATCTTGTGATCATTGTTTCATTAATGTCTCATCAAAATATTAAGAAATAGGAACACCCTGCTAAATGATTGAAGAAATAACAATGAAGTTAAGTAAAATAATGGTTTTTCCTGTACTTTAAAAGTTCCTTGAATTTTGTTGCTAAATCCATGTTTATTTATAGTTATCTTTATTCTTGACTAGTGGGCACGGCAGACGTTGTTCTGCCCTGTCTTCCTCGCAATTTTTCCATATTTTCTCACCGTTTAAACTTTCCCTGGATAAATATTTCAAAACCAAAGTAAGCTAAATGAGCCCAGCCGTTCTCGAGTTTTAGCGAGACAAACGAACAGCAATTGATTTTTATATACATATATAGAAGATAACGCTCACGTTCCATTCATAATCCGCGGATATTTCGTCTTAAAATGATTGAGATTTCGGGTTAGATTCATCGATTGAAATTTCATTAAGACCTTAGTTTTTGTCCCTTCATTAGGACGTTTTTTATTGTTATTATTTTTAACATAAAGGTAGGATCTTACTGATAAGATAATAGGATTTTTAATCACATAACATATATTTGTCACCGTAAGATTGTAAAAACCGTTAGATTATAATCTAATTCGCGAAATTGCAAACTGTCGAAAGATTACAATTTAACGTATTATTTTCCGGTAGATTGTAATCTGATAGGTATATAAACCCGATAAAACCTACTACCTCATTATTTATGTCGAACCCTAACCTAACCTACAAGAAAGAGACAAGAAAATGTAAATACAATGAATATTTCAAAACTTGACACTCAGAACATTGAACAGTTCACAATCTTTCGACAGTTTACAATGTTTCGAGTTAGATTATAATCTAACGGTTTTTACAATCTTACGGTGACATATACATCATTTTCTTCTTGGTGCAAATGTTTTTTGAACCTGTTTTTACCATTTCTAGCCTTAGCTAATAAGTAATATTAATTTAGCTTAAACTTCTACTTATATTTAATTTCTACATCTAATTTGCAGTCCTTAGTTTGTTCTAATATACTGTGTTCACCACGTTTTTGTGAGATAAAGCGCAAAATACACAGGGAAAGGGCTTGGATCGAGTCGGGTGTACGGTGGGTGTAATCCCTTGTATATTTATATTTTGGTAAGAGTGAATAGGCATCTTCTAGGCAAGCGCGTCCCAATCTAGACCTCATCATTGCTTTGCACTAAGCATGATTGTCGTCAAGCGCAAGCCTATCATGCAATTTACCCGCCCCCTTCCCTGTGTGTTTTGCCCTTAAGTACCAGTAGCACTAATACACTCTTTACAATGATGTCTGTTTAACGCAGGTTACTTCGAGGATCCAGTTTCAACGCCGAAAGCGCAACGCCCGGCGCTAGCAGCTCTCCCTCCCAGCCCTCGCTATCTCCGAGAAGCAGTCTGTCGTCCTCTAGTCCACCACCTCCCCCGCCTTCTTATAGTCAGGTATGTTATAGAGGTGTTAACATATCGCTAAACGGTTAAACAGTTAACGGCTAAAGGTTGAAAATATTCCTTATTAAATAGGTTGAAATAATCTTTACTCCTGTGCACTAGCAAATTAAAAAAAATATTGTTTTTTACTACCGTTTGATAAACGGTTAACGGTAGTAAACGATCTTTACTCCTGTGAAAAAAAACATAGTTTTTTTATTACCGTTTAAAGCTGTTAACCGTTAACCGTTTAACCGTTTAGCGATATATTAACACCTCTAGTATGTTACACTTCTTTGGTTTATTGGATAGAAGCAGTGGCGTGCAGTTAATAGAGGCGTAAAAGCACTGCTTACCGAAGTGGAAATACATCATCGCACATTTTTCATCAAAACATATAGTTATTCTAGGTAGACATTAGGAAAACGACGCAAAGAGATATAATCCGCCATAATAAGCAAACAATTGTGAATTTAGTAACAAATAATTGTAATTGTTTGCAAATCCATACTTAATATTATAAATGCGAAAGTGTGTCTGTCTGCTACGCTTTCACGTTCAACCGATTTGGATGAGATTTGGTACTTGGATGGGAAGGACACAGGCAACCTTTTATCTTGGAAAATTAAAGAGGTGCCGCGGGAATTTAAAAACTTCGAACGAAGTCGCGGGCATCAGCTAGCAAGTAATAATTGTAATTTTGTGCAAACAAGTAAAATACGGTAATTCTTACTATTTGCAGGTGGAAAGACAAAGGCGACAGCAGCGGGAACTAGAAGAAAAGCTAGCAGAAATGAGGATAGGTGTCGCGACAGGGCTGAACGAAATCACCGGACTTGCAACCAGTAAGTCCACTCCTGATATTACCTGTGACTCTGATTTTGACTTGACTTGAGTGGCTTTACGATTTTCAGGTGAGATCGCAGTCAAGGGCCAACTTGTAGTGGATAAAAAAGAAATTGACTTTGTTAAATATAACTATTATCGATCAAGAAAACATATAAGTCACGCTTCCGTACTCGGCTTTCACCAATAAGTCCACTCCCGCTATTACCAGTGAATCTGATTTTGACTTGACTTTACTGACTTTACGATTTTAATTGACTTTGGTAATTATAACTATTATCGGTCAAGAAAACATATAAGTCACGCCTTCGTACTCTACTTTAACCAATAAGTCCACTCCCGCTATTACCAGTGACTCTGATTTTGACTTGACTTGAGTGGCTTTACGATTTTAATTGACTTTGGTAATTATAATTATTATCGATCAAGAAAACATATAAGTCACGCCTCCGTACTCGACTTGCACCAATAAGTCCACTCCCGCTATTACCAGTGACTCTGATTTTGACTTTACTCACTGAAAGTCACTCAGACTTTATGATTTTAATTAAGTTTGGTAAATATAACTATTATCGGTTAAGAAAACACATAAGTCACGCCTCCATAGTTATGTTAGTTGCTGAAAGGTTATGTTTATGTTTGCTCAGAAAATCTTACATAGATCCGGTAGTAAGTACTTAATTGGGTATTTGACAACAAGTCAAATCAGCAACTGATTTTCAAACGTCAAAACGCACGCTTTTTATGGGATCTTGTATGAAATAAGCAAGTATTTCGTACAAAATCCTATAATAAACGTGGGTTTTGACGTTTGAAAACAAGTTTCTGATTTGACTAGTAGCAACACCGCAAACGAAAACCTAAATTCATTAATTCGGAAAGAGCACGTCGAAATCTATAAAATACACCAATTTTCAAATCTCCCGAGAAACTTTCCAGGTAACCCCCTTTTTGAGCACCAAATGACTGGACGAACAGCCACAAAGTCATGGACCTACGGTCGCTGAAGAATTTTTTTTTTCCACTACAAGTTAGCCCTTGACTGCGATCTCACCTGATGGTAAGTGATGATGCAGTCTAAGATGGTAGCGGGCTACTGTTAGGGGCATGGCAGTTATATTAAACCCTTACCTCTATTTGGTTTCTACACGGCATTGTACCGGAACGCGCTTGGTGGCACGTTGCCAGTAGGGTGGTAACTAGCCACGGTCGAAGCCTCCCACCATGCCAGACCAGGGAAAATTATTCCCAAACCCTGCCGGGGATCGAACCCGGGACCTCGTTAAGACAACAGCGCTACACACTGCGCCACGGAGGTCGTCAAAAAGAAGGAAATATTCTCACAATGCTTGGTCTATTCCAGTCCCGGTACAACTCCAGGGCCCGGGCCGGCCTTGTGAACCTCTGTCCCCCATCTCTGAGACTCCGCCGCCGCCGCTCTCGCCCAGAACTCCCTCCTCTAGTGGTAACGTATATCCATACTTCTTCGCTACAGCCCATTAACGTCCCACTGCTGGGCACAGGCCTCCACTCTCATAGGAGAGAGGGAATTAGGGCTTAGACCCACCACGCTGCTCCAATGCGGGTTGGCGGGCTTTAACGACTATTGTCATGATAGTGATAATAGCCGGGACCGACGGCTTAACGTGCTCTCCGAGGCACGGGGGTGAAACACCACCAACTTCGTAACTCCGGGATAGTGCTGAGAATTTCTTTTGTGATCACTTTATAATCGTGCATTGTCGAGTCAACATCTCCTGAAGATGCTCCGGTGTCGGAGTGAAACGTACGTTGAGTATAATTTGAAATTTATGTGGTGTGGGTAGTATACATAGGTTTATCTACTGTGGCGGATTATAGCGAATTAAATTTCATGTTTCTTCATTATCATGGACTTCCGCAAAGTAACGCCTGCTTCTATCCAATATTTAAAAATGGATATTTAGAAATGGATGGATGGACAGACCAAAATATGCAAACCCCTTTTTGATTTATATGATGACTCAGGTCGAATAACTTACAGTCAATGGCTAGCTAGCATGAAGGTCGGCAGTTTAACTAGCGAACTAGCTCGCGACTTCGTCCGCGTGGATGGAGGTTTTTCGGTTCCCGCGGGAACTCTAATTTTCCATACATCCATCCAAACTTCCGCATTTATATTATTAGTATTAGTAAAATGCGAAAGTTTGGATGGATGTATGGATGTGTGGATGTTTGTTACTCAATCACGCCCCAACGGCTGAACGTATCTGGCTGAAATTTGGCACAAAAATAGATTATAGTCTGGAATAGCACATAGGCTATTTATCCCGAAAAATTAAGGAGTTCCCGCGGGAACCAAAAAATCTCGCAGACGAAGTCGCGGGCAGTAGCTAGTTTATGATATTTATATGATATGATGTGTTTTTAGGTACAAACACTAGATCTGTGTCGGCAGCCGTGAGCGATGAGTCGGTGGCGGGCGATTCCGGCGTGTTCGAAGCTGCCCAGGGCGGCGATGGCTCCAACGCTGGTAAATATTGTCTTCATTATAAGAAAGCCAGCAAAAATTAAACTTTTTGAAGTGAAAACTTCTTTAGGCGCGTTGAGCACTTTTTACATTTGAAATATTGTTTTAAATTAGAAAAAAAAAAAAAATCTTCTTCTTCTTCTTTTGGTTAATGGCGTTTCTTAGTGCCAAACCAGCACAATGCACTTTGCCAATGTCACGTGAGATGGAAGAGCCACAGAGGAGATTATAAAAAATTTCGACGTAACCTTGACTGTAAAAGCAATAAATGGGTTTTGTTAATCATATTAGTAACTACAACAACACAAAACAAACAAGTATAGATACGTTTATATAGAATAAATAATATGGGAAAAGATATAGATATATATATATATATTAAATATATTACACTTTAATTTTATTACTTTTGACATAATTACAGACGAATTTTACATATTGACTAAAAACTAACATAAGTAAAGACTCCACATTTAAAGGGCGAGGGAAAAAAATATTCGTTTTCCCTCAGATTACAGTCCCTATACCTGCCTATATTTTTTTTTAATATTCCACTACAAGTTAGCCCTTGACTGCAATCTCACCTGGTCTACTTGCGGACGGCTTGTTAGGAGTATGGTTGTAATATTAAATCCAATACCCCTAATATAACTACATGGCATCTGACCGAAACGCTAAGTCGCCTGGTGGCACATCTTTGCCGGTAGGGTGGCATAGTCATAGTCTCCATAGTCTCCCACCAGATCAGAAAAAAATCAGATATATTTAGATAGATAAATGAATTCCCAAATTGACCCTGCCGGTATCGGTTATTTGCATGTCGAATCACGTTTATGGTTCCGTCGTTATGCTAGTTGCTAATCATTTAGTAAACAGTAGTTTTTTTTCTCTATTTAAAATAAATATTAAGCGAAGTATCACTTGAGGTGGTAAACCAAATTTTTCTTTGGTCCTTCGCTTTTCATGGCCCTGAAGTTTGACTTTTCAAAATTTTAATTTGCCTCTGTGTTGTAGCGTTTCTAAACTTCAAATCTAGAACCTGGAGGACCTTCCTTGCATCCGGAACACTAATTTAAATTATTTCGGAACTCTTTAATTTCATGTACTAGAGATGATTTTTTCTTTTGTCTTATGCTAAAAATCTATCATAATCTTTTTTGTCGTTATACGAGTATTATGTGGCTAAAATATTGTTGGTCTCGTTACAGTGAACAGTGCCCAAATTGAGATCAAATTGCGTTACTGTTCCGAAGAGAGCGCACTAGAGATCGGCATCCTGCGAGCGCGGAATCTTCACGCCTTGTACATCGATATGGGCACTGAAGTGTGAGTATTTACTGTATGACTTTTATTATCATCATCATCAACAAAATCTAAATTAACTTAATTACTGTCCAAATTGAGATTCAGTTGCGAAACCAGTTCAAAACTGCTACTGCTCGTGCTTGTTTTCACTCGAGTCACAAAATGCGTGTGGTGTACTACAAGGTGGTGTCATAAGACTTACATTGTTCGTTATATACATTGACCCAAAAGTACCTCGCTATTTTTTATATCATACTAGCTGATGCCCGCGAATCCGTTCGCGTGGATTGAGGTGTTTTAGGGGTATGGAAAATAGATAGTAGCCGATTCTCAGACCTACTGAATATGCATATAAAATTTCATAAAAATCGGTCAAGCCGTTTCGGGGGAGTATGATAACTAACATTGTGACACGAGAATTTTATATCTATATATATATATTATTACATATATTTTGCCGTTCAGAAGAGAAAAATATAAAAAAAAAGATCAAGACAATTAAATCTAATTTACTTCAATATAAACATTAAATATTCAATCAAGTAAACATCACAAATAATTGTTAATAATTATTGTAACAAACAAAGAATAGTACCACAACCTTTTGCGTTCGACGGATGAGCAACGAATCCCCCGAGCTTGGCTGGATGCTCGCTTTTATAGGTTTTGGGTCGGGTACCTACACTACTCACAACAATGTTACCAACTATATATATGGAACGTCACAATTTAAATAAATAACTAAATAAAATAAAATTATTCTTAAAGTTTTTGTCATGATTTCAATGCCAAACCCGTTTTTACCTTCCAGGGCAGTCCGCGGTGCCCTAGTAGTGGGTGGGGGCGGCGGGGTCGCCTTCAGTACTACAGCGATAGCGTGGCGCGGTGCCACGCTACTGTGGAGAAAGAATCAAAGGGCTTCGTTAGGTCCAAGGGCTCTCAGAGCCGCTACCTTGCAGTTGAACCTGGCTGCCGGAGCTGAGTGTTTGGTAAGTGAAATAATATTAATTACTTGGTGTTTACCTATCGTTTAAGATTGTTTATGTTTTTCGATTGGTTAGGGTTTTTTGTTATGAAGTTTTTTAAATATTTAAAAAAAACTTCAATTGATTTATTGAAGACTGATTGCATTATTATTGATTTATTTATTGGATGGATATTTCAACGTTATCTTCTGTTACTATTTAAATACCTTATCAATTTTACCTGGGAGATCACTCATAGTGATAAGGCCGCCTTTACACCGTAACAACTTGTCAATTCTGTCACGATTTGTTTTACCTCTGTTCTGTTATTTGTTTGTGTGTAATAAAGTGTTTTTACTTACTTACTTACTTTTATAAAAGCTTCCAGTTTCTTGTGCTCTAACTATATTTTGAATCTCATTACTTTCAAGTTTCTGATCAATATCGTCATGTTAAATTCCATTTTAAATTTTATTTTCAAGTTAACTATTTTTGCTGCTTTGTCTTTCAAATTATTATGGACAGCACGTTAAGCTGTCAGTCCTGCACTTGATCTCTCTCAGGTCGTGTCAGATTGTCGTTCCATCGGACTATGAGAGTTAGGGAATAGAGAGTGCACATGTGTTTGCTCTTGTGCACTATAACATCACTGGTGTGAAATTCGGAAGAACATTTATTTTTCTGTAAAAGATCCTAATGATGACAACTAGCCAAATTCGAGTATTCGGCTGCAAAGCCTCGAGTGCCATGTGGACATAACCAGGCGAGAGCGATTATTATCTGACTACCTCCAAAATTCCAAAAAAAATAATTCAGTTTTGCAAAAATTTCATGTTTTTTTTATCTTTCCCAGGGTTGCGCGCAAGTTAGTCTGGCGGATTTCGACCCAGAGAATGTGTCCCAGAAATGGTACAACGTGCTTAGCTTCAGAAGTATGAGAAGGGATGAGAGCTCCGATGAATCCACCGTTATATCTTCGCAGACGTCCACTCTCACGAGGAATAGAGGTTAGTGTGTAATTTAGTCTTACTTAGGGCACACATTATTATTCATGTATTCGGTATAGTCATGGTGAAGAATCATATTTACATAAAGGAGCATAAAAAGGATTCGAGAATAAAGGGATGGACTGAAATCCAAAACTTGATTTTGGATTTCAGCCCATCTGTTTTCATATTTTTTCATAAAAAGCTATAGAGTGTGTATAACGCAACTGATAAAGAATGCTATAATTTGGCTTTTAAACAACTATATTTGAAACATTAGAGAAACTCCTTGAGGATAAGTGTTTTTTTTTATCCACTATAAGTTAGCCCTTAAGGGCAGTTACCTATATTCTTAATCGGTTTCTACACACGGTATATTCAGAAATTCCCAAATTGACAGTTAAAAGCAGTTAACAAAACAAGATGTATTCTACTGCACAATTTCAATAAATCACACAAACTACAACCAAAAGGGAACCACACGAGAAATAGGATTTAGATTTTAAAACAAATTAAGCTTTCAGATCAAAACTAAAATGAACAAAATATAAAGAACAAATTGTAATCTCAACACAATTATCAGATTTAGCACTGTTAACACAACTAACACAAATTCATAGTAAAAAAAATTTAATGGTCGCACACGCGTGTTAAAAATCATGCTGTTTTGTAGGCGTACCCGACCGTTACACGATCGGATTTATAGGCCTATTACACTGCACTTTTCACAGGGCCCTTATTACACAGCAATAAGGACCAAATTAGGGACCCTTTCACCCTAAATCTTATTACACTACATTCAGTGGCGTGCACAGCTTTTGAAGCTAGGGTAGGACATTAGTTAGTAAAAATACCTATTTACTAGCTGTTTTGATGAAAAATGAGCGTTGAGGTATTCCCATTTAGGTAAGCAGTGCTTTCGTGCTTCTATGAACTGCACGCCACCGACTACACTGAATCAAGTGTAAGGGTCCCTGTGAAAAGTGCAGTGTAACTACTACTACTACAGCCTATTAACGTCCCACTGCTGGGCACAGGCCTCCACTCTCATAGGAGAGAGGGAATTAGGAGCTTAGACCCACCACGCTGCTCCAATGCGGGTTGGCGGGCTTTAACGACTATTATCATGTTAGTGATAATAACCGGGACCGACGGCTTAACGTGCTCTCCGAGGCACGGGGGTGAAACACCGCCAACTTCCTAACTCCGGGCTAGTACTGAGAATTTCTAGTCAGAAAAACCCAGCATTTAATTATGGCCCGACCCGGGACTCGAACCCAGGACCTCGTCGGCCGCAGTCGAATATGCGAACCACTAGACCAACGAGGCAGTTGCAGTGTAATAGACCTTTTAATTAACAGCAAGCGGGTATTTCAACAATATTGTATATACTTCCCCTAGGTCCTGAGAGTATGACTGGTGCAGAGTGCAACGTGGACTGTGGAGACAACTCAGCTTCTGAAGACGAGGAGTCCAGAGAACCGCTAAATCAGGTAGAACTTCAAGTTTTTTCTCTTTGTGATATATATATATATATATATATATATATCACAAAGTATCACAATATATATATATATATCACAATATATATATATATATATATATATATATATTGTATAAAACCGTTAGATTATAATCTAACTCGCGAAATTCTAAACTGTCGAAAGATTAGAATTTAACGCATTATTTTCCGGTAGATTGTAATCTGATAGGTATTTAAACCCGATAAAACCTAACCTACTTGATTATTTATGTCGAACCCTAACCTAACCTACAAGAAAGAGACAAGAAAACGTAAATAAAATTAATATTTCAAAAATTGACACTCAGAGCATTGAACAGTTTACAATCTTTCGACAGTTTACAATTTCGCGAGTTAGATTATAATCTAACGGTTTTTACAATCTTACGGTGACATATATATGTGATAAAAATACATTATTCACGCTTTTGAAGCTTTAAAAGCTTAGCATAGCTTTTGTGATAGCGATAATAAAAAAAACTGGCTGAGTATGTTGTGGGTTCTTTTTAGATCAGGAGGACGCGTTAGGGGAACCCTTGTAGCTTTAGTTTTAAGATTGGCGTATGGAGGGTAGAGTAGAGGAGTAACATCTCTGTATATAAAAAGTGTCCGTCGAAATGCATTAAATCGGAGCCGCCACATTAGCATCAGGGTAAATTTAAAATGAAGCGCCAAATATTGGTGCCGATTCTGTAATGTAACATCTCTAAACTAAACTAAAATGGCAGCTTTAAATCTAGTTCTGTCCCTTTCCGTAGGGAGTATTATGAAAGGGTTAGCAATATTTATAATGCTCTAATTTTAGTTTAGTTTAGAGATTGTGCACTACAGAATCAGCCCCATTGTCAGAGTAGGTTTGAGAAATAAACAAGGTAAGAAAACATTCATCATAATTTTGTACAACGTAAGTTGTTGAAATTTTCAATAATTAACTATTTTAGTCGACAATAATATTAAATTTTTTAACTCGGCATACTTCACTTCAATCTACATTTGCTACATTCATACCATACCCTTTGCTACACCAGCGCCACTGTGGAAGGTTTTTGAACTGTTATTTATAGCAACCACTGGACACTTTTTCAACTTTTCTCCCATAAGAGATGTTACTCCACAGATTTGCGTTGACTATACAAAATCTTACTATTTTTTTTTATTTTTTTATTATACACTACAAGTTAGCCCTTGACTGCGATCTCACCTGATGGTAAGTGATGATGCAGTCTAAGATGGTAGCGGGCTAACCTGTTAGGGGCATGGCATTTATATTAAAGCCATACCCCTATTTGGTTTCTACACGGCATCGTACCGGAACGCGTAATCGCTTGGCGGCACGTCTTTGCCGGTAGGGTGGTAACTAGCCACGGCCGAAGCCTCCCACCAGGCCAGACCAGGAAAAATTCAGAAATTATAAATTCCCAAATTGACCCTGCCGGGGATCGAACCCGGGACCTCTGCACGTTAAGACAACAGCGCTACACACTGCGCCACGGAGGCTATCAAAACAAAATCAAATAGCAAAAAAATCTAACCACGTAACTTTCTCTTTTGTAACAGATAGTAGAAGAAGACTCGTTCGAAGACTACATTCCCGAAGAGGACATACCTTTAGAAGACGAGTACTTACATCCCAGCACCGCGGAGAAAGAGACCAATACTGAGTGCAACTTCTGTCCAGAAGGGAGACAACTGCATAGAAGGTAAGAGAAGACAAAAACAACTATATCTATTGGATAGAAGCAGGCGTTACTTGGTGGAAGTCCATGATAATGAAGGGATTAGAAGTTTAATTCGCCATAATAGGGATGATGACAACTCGAATCAAATCAGCAACTCTTGGTCAAACTTATTAACGCTCTTCCAGTATGGAAGTTGTATGAAATTCGCGATTGTGACGTCATCAAGTTTCAACTTCTTTAGGTCTTTTTGAAGACCATATATTTAATAATCAGTTAGAAATAATTTATTTTTGATATAGACATCATCCCTATCCGCAACAGTAGGTAAATCTACAAGTACATTGTAGAGTTAACATCTCCTGAAGATGCTTTGGTGTCAGAGTAAAACGTACGTTGAGAATAATTTGGAAGATTTGTGTGGTGTGGTGAATATCGCAAGATACAAGTGCAAGAGATTTTATTATCGAACCGCAAGGCATCGACAAGGTCTGCACCCTTACGCAGTCGATATTCCGCGGGCTCGTACGAAGCGATTTGCTTCCTCGTTTCTAATTAGAACCGCTAGGATATAGAATGCCCTTCCGGCTTCCGTTTTCCCCTCCTCTGTTAATATGGGTACCTTCAAATCAAGAGTGAATAGGCATCTTCTAGGAAAGCGCGCTCCACCTTAGGCTGCATCACCACTTTAAGCAAGTCTGATTGCAGCCAAGCGCTGGCCTATATAATTAAAAAAAAAAAAAAAAGGATACACACTGGACCCAGTGGCGTGCACAAGTTGTAGGGTAGGCATTAATAGTCAGAAAACCTATTTACTAGCTGTTTTGATGAAAAATTAGCATTGAAGTTTCCATCTGGGCAAGCAGTGCTTTTACGCCTCTATGAACTGCACGCCACTGAGTCTGGACCACATAGATTTTTCTTCTGTGGCGGATTATAGCGAATTAAACTTCAAGTTCCTTCATTAACAACTGAACCATCACAAAATGTCCATCCATATCATTACATTTAAGGAACTTATAAATAAATATTGCGATTTAAATGTAATATGTACATAGTTGAATATCATATAAAACTGCTTGGTTCTTTGGTATTCTAGAAAACAACGAGCAAATAGATGGATAATCATTGTTTCTGAAAACAGTAATATAAGCTTTTTCATTTTGCTGTAAATATTCAGATCATACGTGTAAAATATCTCGATTCATTGTGTCTTTAAATTATTTTGCTTTGCTTCCAAAATTATTGATAAAACATTTCTCAAAATTTATGGGGGGGAGCCCATTGATATTCTTCTACGTCGCCACACCAAAAAAGTTATGTATAGTCCCATAAACCTATCTGACCCCGTGACAGCGTCGCTAGTATTTATTTAAAAAAAACAAAAAGGCATAAAAATTTGTTCCAATTTTGGCCACCGGGTCAGATAAGTTGGTCGGACTGTACTGAGATTTGTTTTCACTTTACCCAAAAGCTCAATTAAGAAGCGGATGTGGCGTACCACTAAATTAATTTTAAGGGTGTTAAACATCTACGGCATTCCGAAATTTTAAATGTTTGGGTACCAATTAAGCTAGTTCTAAATGTTTGGGTAAGAACTACTCTAGATCTTCAGCGAAACCAAATTTCGTTAGAAATGTTTGGATTTAAACTAAGCTAGGATTTCAGAAAAACAAATGTTGTTCTAAAAGTTTGGGTACGAACTGCGCTAGGTTTTCAGCAAGCCATATGTTATTCTAAATATTTGGGTATACGAACTATGCTAGGATATCAGCAAACCAAAGTTGTTCAGTGTTTGGGTACGAACTACCCTAGGATATCAGCAAACCAAAGTTGTTCTAAGTGTTTGGGTACGAACTACCCTAGGATATCAGCAAACCAAAGTTGTTCTAAGTGTTTGGGTACGGATCACTCAAGGTCTTCAGCTTCTCTCTCATTTATTCTCCAGATACTTAAAGAGGCGAGAAGCCGACGGCCGGCCTTACGAAGACATGGCCATAGCGAAATAGATATATACCGTCCATTATACATATCTGTACATATTGTAATGTAGGTATGTCGGCTGTTGTGCTTATGTACCATCACCGGACTGTGTGTTGTCAGCTTTATGAGACGTGTGTGCACTATTACTAATTTTGAACTTTCTAACACACAATTTAAGGATACAATCATAATTATCAGCTGTTGTGGAATTCAGACCACAACGTCTTCATCGAAAACCATAATAATTAATTAAGTTAGCAAACTCTGGTTATCAAGTTAGAATTTAAAAAAATTAAAAAACACGACTGCCCTGCCAAAAAACGAACTAAAAAGTAAAAAACCTAAATTGATCTAGTTAAATTACAATCTTATTCACATTTTTATTAAATTATATTTTTTATTATTATTGAACTTATAGTGTTATATATTTTCGGAATCTACTCATCATTTTCTAGATTATGATTATATAGTTAGCGGGACCATGGTCACCCCATTATTTTTTTTTAATTTTACTAGCCTATTTCACCCGGAATAAGCTAGGGATTCTAACGATACCTCATTTATCAAAATCGGTTCAGGTGTATAGAAGTTATGGTGGAATATACAAATTCACATACATACATACATACATGAACCCTGAAAACAATATACTCCTTTTTTCAGGCAGTCGTATAAAAACCAAGAAACTCGCCTTTAAAAAGGGTGATAGCATTGAAATATTAATTAGGTTTACCGATTTACACAGGTTTAGGAAATTAACAAAACTAGACCAGCAGTCTTGTTATGGCTAAACGATTGCTACAGTGTGACAATCGCAATCACCTTTGCTTGGCTCTTTCATTGGTCAAAATTTTCGTTAAAAACATTATCGCCGCGACAATACCATATATTCAACCAATCACAATTGAGATTGTAAAATTTTCGGATTAGGGCTTTGATATTAGCAAAATAGAGGAAATATTTTAAATTATTAGTTAGTTAAATTATCACTAAGAAAACAGATCGTGGAATAAGTTAATAAAACACTATTATAACAAAGTTATAAGAGAAGAAAAAAAATTAATTTATGTCAGATGCATGAAGCAAGCGTGTGTTGCATGGCATGATACGTGACACATATTCGAAAAACTACAATAACTACTAAACTACTGCATGTTTTTACTTGATGATTTACAAAATAGGAAAATAATTTTATAACTCGCATTTTCTGAATAATCGCACTCTGAATTTTATATAAAATATTATTAATTTTAAAACATGAATTAAAAAGCAACGATTACGGAGAAATACCCCCAAAAGTTATATCTAATTGTTTAAAGCTTTATTACGATATCAAAAATTGGTTTTATCTATTGCATTACCATTGAAAAAAGATGGTTTTTTATAGAACTTATCCTTATGATACGTTTGTGATTAACATACTAATTGAGTTTGTATTTGTTCATAGGAAAAGTCAACAAGTTAGCTCAAGCCCCGAAGAGTCGCTAGCGACTATAAAACGATCTCAGACGTTCTCACCGCAACCTCAGAGCATCGGCAAGGGGCAATACATGTGCAGGTAAACTTTTTTATTCAATACTAGACGATGCCCGCGACTTCGTTCGCCTGGATTAAGGTGATTATTATAATTATATAATGTATATTATTATAGGTATTATTAACACATAGGCTTATTATAGTTCCCGCGGGAACTGTAAGACTATGTGTTAATTTATCCCCCTTCCAAATTTCTGCCCAATCCGTCCAGTGGATTTTGCGTGAAAGTGCTTTATAATATTACTGTGATTCTATCCTAGTTCCTACCAGTTTTTCGACAAAGACGTGGATAGAATAAGGTTGCGAGAAGACAGGGACGTGACAGAGGAAACTGACAAAATTTACAATACAAAATTTACTTACTCTAATGTCAAATTTGTATGCAGTTTCCTATCTCTCAACCATAGGTGAGAGTACCGTACATCTAGATGCTACAGCTGTCATGGTAGCTGGATCTGTCATTTAAAAGGGTAAGGGTGTTGACCCACTGTATGGATATACTAGCGAATGCCCGCGACTTCGTCTGCGTGGTTTGAGTTTTTGGATCCCGCGGGAACCCTTTAATTTTCCGATATAAAAAGTAGCCTAAGTGCTATTCCAGACTTTAATCTATCTCTGAGCCAAATTTCAGCCAGATCCGTTCAGCCGTTGGGGCGTGATTGAGTAACAAACATCCATACATCCATACATCCATCCAAACTTTCGCATTTATAATATTAGTAAGATACTTACTTACGCTGTGATATAGCTCACGCGAATCATTTTAGTCGCGTCTGAAGTTGACTGCAAGATGCGTCGCAATAGCATATTTTCGTGCTTAGTATGGAAGGGACTCTAACAGTTTATTCGAGAACTGGGCAAACAAGCATTAGCACCTCAGCTCAGAGAAGACTTTTTGATTGGTGCTAAGTATACTATAGTCTCTTTCGGTCACAACAACGAATAATAATAACCCCTATAAAGATTGCTCTAATATGCCTATTACACTACACTTTTGTAAGAGACCCTTACACCTGAATCAGTGTAGTGTAATAAGACTTAGGGAGCAAGGGCCCCTAATTAGATCCTTATTGCTGTGTAATAAGCGACGCTCTAATTAGCAGCCACGCCCACCCTTACCACATCCAACTTACCATATCCCATCAAGTTCAAAATAACCGAATTATCCCTTACACCTGAATCAGTGTAGTGTAATAAGACTGAGGGAGCAAAGGCCCTTAATTTGATCCTTATTGCTGTGTAATAAGCGACGCTCTAATTAGCGGCCACGCCCACCCTTACCACATCCATACCCCTTACCATATCACATCAAGTTGAAAATAACCGAATTATCCCTTACACCTGAATCAGTTAAGTGTAATAAGACTTAGGGAGCAAGGGTCCCTAACTTGATCCTTATTGCTGTGTAATAAGCGACGCTCTAATTAGCAGCCACGCCCACCCATACCACATCCATACCACTTACCATATCCCATCAAGTTGAAAATAACCGAACCGAATAAATAACCCTAACACATTAGCCCGCTACCATTTTAGACTGCATCATCACTTACCATCAGGTGAGATCGCAGTCAAGGGCTAACATGTAGCGGATAAAAAAAAAGACGTGTGGCACTCGGAGACTGCCGCGGTAAAGCTATTGCATAGCTGTTTTTATCAACTTATGCAATTATAATTATTTATTTATTTTATTTATGCAGTATTTTTTTTCCTTTTTTTTTCTTTGATATTAATTTAAGTTACATTCATCGATAGATGGCAAAACTAAAAAGTATCACCGCTGTGCCGGTCGGAGTGGGGGGTGTTAGGTGGTGTTAGGTTATTTTCGTTACGGAATTTCTGGATTCGGTCTCCACGCTCAAGGCCCGCGATAGAAGCTATGCAAAAGCTTAAAAAAGAAAAGAATTATTGACCAACAGTTATCATGACCCTGTGCCGTTTGTTTCAGACTAAATCGTTCGGAGTCTGATTCCTCGATGGCGCAGTACGCGAGACGGGTCACGTTACAGCCTCCGCCTGTGGGCATCCCCTTCGATAGGAGCGTTCGAGAGAGGAGATCTCTGAGGTGAGCATTGTTATAACCGTTAGGACCTTTAAGTGTAATACTTGTAACGTATGTGGTGTGTTGTCTGCATATTGTAACCTTTTCTTTTCTATGAAAAGAGCAACTGCTGAGTTTCTTGCCGGCTCTTCTCAGTAGAATCAGTTTTCCGAACGGGTGGTAGAGTCTTACCGTTTCATAAGTGGCACAAGTTGTCCTACATGAAATAAATAAATCATTTATCATTTTATCATAAATATTGTTTAACTATGGAGGGGAGAGTAGAGGAGTAACATCTCGTAAGGAAGAAAAGTTAAAAAAGTGTCCAGTGGTTGCTATAAATAACCGTTCAAAAACCTTCCACAGTGGCGCTGGTGTAGCAGGGGTAGCAAGGGTATGGTATGAATGTAGCAAATGTAGATTGAAGTGAAGTATGCCGAGTTAAAAAATTTTATAATACTGTCGACTAAAATAGTTAATTATTGAAAATTTCAACAACTTACGTTGTACAAAATTATGATGAATGTTTTCTTTCCTCGTTTATTTGTCAAACCTACTCTAATAATATTTGGCGTTTCCTTTTAAATTTGGTAATGTGGCGCCCCCGATTTAATGCATTTCGACGGATACTTTTTATTTACAGAGATGTTACTCCTCTACTCTACCCTCCATATGTATAACGGAACGCAAACGTCGCCCCAGACTATCCGTGTCTATGGCGCATATGAGGCCCCGTTGGACTTTTGACGTTCCTAAAGTTTTTCGCGCGTTTTTGGAGTGTCAGCTATTAGACATGGGTTATTATCATGAACATGATAATAGTCGTTAAAGCTTGCCAACCCGCATTGGAGCAGCGTGGTGGGTGTAAGTTTTTGACGACCTCCGTGGCGCAGTGTGTAGCGCTGTTGTCTTAACGTTCGGAGGTCCCGGGTTCGATCCCCGGCAGGGTCAATTTGGGAATTTATAATTTCTGAATTTTCCCTGGTCTGGCCTGGTGGGAGGCTTCGGCCAGTACCCTACCGGCAAAGACGTGCCGCCAAGCGATTACGCGTTCCGGTACGATGCCGTGTAGAAACCAAATATAGGTATGGGTTTAATATAACTGCTATACCCCTAACAGGTTAGCCCGCTACCATCTTAGACTGCATCATCACTCACCGTCAGGTGAGATCGCAGTGAAGGGCTAACTTGTAGTGGATAAAAAAAAACCCTCTCTCCTATGAGAGTAGCCAGTGGGACGTTAATGGGCTGTAGTGGTGATGGTGGTGGTTAGGAATTACGACTCTAGACGGTTAGTAATAAAGCTCAAATTCCCTTGCAGATGGGGCCGCGGCCGAGGCGTTGCGGCTCGCCGGGCGCCCGCAACGCGTTCCAAATCCGCGAGAACTTCCCTCGACTTGTCTCTGGACTTGCGGGCACAACACACCCGCTTGGCTGACCTGAGGCAGGAGATCTCCCATCTTACGCAGCTGAAAAAGAGGTATATATTGAATAATGGAAGCCATTTGTACAGTGACCCACAACTTAGCTGACCTGAGGCAGGAGATCTCCCATCTTACGCAGCTGAAAACGAGGTATATATTGAATAATGGAAGCCATTTGTACAGTGACCCACAACTTAGCTGACCTGAGGCAGGAGATCTCCCATCTTACGCAGCTGAAAAAGAGGTATATATTGAATAATGGAAGTCATTTGTACAGTGACCCACAACTTAGCTGACCTGAGGCAGGAGATCTCCCATCTTACGCAGCTGAAAAGGAGGTATATATTGAATAATGGAAGTCATTTGTACAGTGACCCACAACTTAGCTGACCTGAGGCAGGAGATCTCCCATCTTACGCAGCTGAAAAAGAGGTATATATTGAATAATGGAAGTCATTTGTACAGTGACCCACAACTTAGCTGACCTGAGGCAGGAGATCTCCCATCTTACGCAGCTGAAAAAGAGGTATATATTGAATAATGGAAGTCATTTGTACAGTGACCCACAACTTAGCTGACCTGAGGCAGGAGATCTCCCATCTTACGCAGCTGAAAAAGAGGTATATATTGAATAATGGAAGTCATTTGTACAGTGACCCACAACTTAGCTGACCTGAGGAAGGAGATCTCCCATCTTACGCAGCTGAAAAAGAGGTATATATTGAATAATGGAAGTCATTTGTACAGTGACCCACAACTTAGCTGACCTGAGGCAGGAGATCTCCCATCTTACGCAACTGAAAAAGAGGTATATATTGAATAATGGAAGTCATTTGTACAGTGACCCACAACTTAGCTGACCTGAGGCAGGAGATCTCCCATCTTACGCAGCTGAAAAAGAGGTATATATTGAATAATGGAAGTCATTTGTACAGTGACCCACAACTTAGCTGACCTGAGGCAGGAGATCTCCCATCTTACGCAGCTGAAGAAGAGGTATATATTTAATAATGGAAGTCATTTGTACAGTGACCCACAACTTAGCTGACCTGAGGCAGGAGATCTCCCATCTTACGCGGCTGAAAAAGAGGTATATATTGACTAATGGAAGTAATTTGTACAGTGACCCACAACTTAGCTGACCTGAGGCAGGAGATCTCCCATCTTACGCAGCTGAAAAAGAGGTATATGTTGAATAATGGAAGTCATTTGTACAGTGACCCACAAGTCAGTCTTAACGTATGTGTTGAGCACTTTTTGGTAAAGGGTAAACTTGTGGATTCGCGTCACCGACACCTACACCGTCACCGCGTTGTTACGAAGACAAATGGTCTTAAAGATAAATATACTACATTCGTAATCGTAATTAAACTTTAATGCTTTCGTTTTAAGGTTTGTATCTTAATTAAAAAAAAAAAAAATTAATATTCGTTTTCACTTCTATCGGCAGTCCCTATGACTGCCAATTTATTTTGTCTTGCCACTATGTCTTGTTGTGACCACGCACTGAAAAACATAGCGTTGGAAGACCCCCCACTAGGTGGACGGACCAGCAATGGATCCAGGCGGCGCAAGACCGCAATATGTGGATGACCCTATATCCAGCAGTGGACGTCCATCGGTTGACGACGACGAGTATCTATGTGTTGGTCTGTTGTCAAGTATATGGGTTATATAATAATATGGTCACCGTAACTGTTAGTAATATTTTGGTCTTAAGGGCTTGAGTCAGGACGTCACGCATCTCACGTAGCTGAAAAAGAGACATTGACTTGGGAATATTGACACTGGTCTGTTGGGCTAGGTGGAAATGTTGTATTGCCACAAGATTTTAAATAATACCTTTGGCGTTAATGAAAAATGGGCCTTTACTTTCATGTTTTAGAGCTAAATTTCGTCGTTGCTGCAATTAAAGCTGGTGGTACAGAATTTGTGACTGAAACACGAGGGCGTTTGGGGACATTTTACGCTGGACTAAATTTTCACCATTACAGATACGATGCGTACGTAAAGAAGCTTTGCAAAAATATGCGTTGCGACTTAAATTATTCAGACTCCCATAATTTTACGCTACGAACAGTGGCGAAACCTCTATAAATGTTAAAAAGCCTGGCTTGCCTAAAACTAACACCCAAACATACAAACTCAATATTAACTCAGTAATTAATCGACCCGTTTAAATTTCGTGTTTAAATTTCGCGCGTTCTACAATCTGTCATTTCAATTACTGCTAAGCCGACCGGTGGGAGCCGAGCGCTTGCGAACGTTTTACGAACAACCTAGTTGAGTGAGTTAGAGGGGCTGCGAGCGCTTGCGAACGTTTTACGAACAACCTAGTTGAGTGAGTGAGAGGAGCTGCGAGCGCTTGCGAACGTTTTACGAACAACTTAGTTGAGTGAGTGAGAGGAGCTGCGAGCGCTTGCGAACGTTTTACGAACAACCTAGTTGAGTGAGTGAGAGGGGCTGCGAGCGCTTGCGAACGTTTTACGAACAACCTAGTTGAGTGAGTGAGAGGGGCTGCGAGCGCTTCCGAACGTTTTACGAACGACCTAGTTGAGTGAGTGAGAGGGGCTGCGAGCGCTTGCGAACGTTTTACGAACAACCTAGTTGAGTGAGTGAGAGGGGCTGCGAGCGCTTCCGAACGTTTTACGAACGACGTAGTTGAGTGAGTGAGAGGGGCTGCGACCGCTTGCGAACGTTTTACGAACAACCTAATTGAGTGAGTGAGAGGGGCTGCGAGCGCTTGCGAACGTTTTACGAACAACCTAGTTGAGTGAGTGAGAGGGGCTGCGAGCGCTTGCGAACGTTTTACGAACAACCTAGTTGAGTGAGTGAGAGGGGCTGCGAGCGCTTCCGAACGTTTTACGAACGACGTAGTTGAGTGAGTGAGAGGGGCTGCGACCGCTTGCGAACGTTTTACGAACAACCTAGTTGAGTGAGTGAGAGGGGCTGCGAGCGCTTCCGAACGTTTTACGAACGACCTAGTTGAGTGAGTGAGAGGGGCTGCGAGCGCTTGCGAACGTTTTACGAACAACCTAGTTGAGTGAGTGAGAGGGGCTGCGAGCGCTTCCGAACGTTTTACGAACGACCTAGTTGAGTGAGTGAGAGGGGCTGCGAGCGCTTGCGAACGTTTTACGAACAACCTAGTTGAGTGAGTGAGAGGGGCTGCGAGCGCTTCCGAACATTTTACGAACAACCTAGTTGAGTGAGTGAGAGGGGCTGTGGCTTTGATTTTCTTATTTAATCCGTACATATTGTCTGTATAATCCGCTATAGATTCCTATAAATAGTATAACGCTGTCTATTGTTGTAATATGCTTGGATTATATAATACGTCTGATTTAGGAAGTCCCACGCTGCCTCTAGGGGAATCGTGATACGGACTAAACCTTCATAATTTAGTCGTTTGCTTTGTTGTGACAGTGTTTATTGAAATAATATTATTCGTGAATTACTAGTTAATTTTGTACAAAATGAGTTCAGATTTAATTAATATTGTTCCTTATGGCTATTTAAAGTAAGAAAATATTGATAAAATATTGATTGGCGAGAATAAGGTAAAATATATAACTTTTGAACAGAAAAATAATTCTTGTAAATTCACCAAAATCTACTCCAGACCTGTTTCACAAACTTGTAAAAGTCGAAAAAGGCAATTTAACAAATACGCGTATAAAACTAAATGGATTTTTGGTTGTTCTCATACTAATAAGCTAATTTTTAGTGTTGCATACTTTTTATTCGTACAGTAAGTCAATGTACAGTCGTATTCCAAGCTTCTTTTCGTTAGAAATTATGATATAATTTAACTGGTGCTATAAAAATGCATCAAGTTTCCCAAAAACATATGATTTCCGTTATTTCTTTTTGTAATTTCGGAAAACGCATAGCAACTTCCAATTATAGGCAAATGAAATTTCAAATCATATAATTGACCTAGATCACAATGGTAGTGTACCACTGCTGGCTTAATTCTGTCTAGTAGTTAACTTATGTCTTCTGTGTGCTTTGTTGAGCTCGTCAAGACAACATGAGTAAAAGTAAACGGAAGAATACGATGGGCAGCGGCTGGCTTGCCTACCTTTGAACCCTACGGCACGCCACTGGCTACGAAAAGAATTTCTACAATAGTAGATGAATGCGCAGGGTTTAAAAGAACTTTTATTTTAAACCCTTTTGCTAGTTAATAAGCAAAGATGCCAAGTTCCGCTACCAATAAAACATTTTGTCCCCTCAGATTAGAAGAAGCCTGCGCTAGGGGCGACCCTGCTGTAGCCGCGTGGGTGGCTGAAGACGAAACTCTCCGGCGGCTCATCTCAGCACCAGCGGAGTCTGGAGACAGGGTTTCCAGACTGTTCCACCGCACTTGCCGAGAGATCTACCGCCTGAGGAAGTCCAGACAGGGAGGCAGGAAACCGGACCTAGTTACCTTCAAGTGAGTGTTAATTTATGAGAATACTAGCTGATTCTTCGCGTGGATCGAGGTTTTTGGTTCCCGGAGTGTTAATTTATGAGAATTTATGAGGTTTTTGATTCCCGCGGGAACTCTTTAATTTTCCGGGATAAATAGTAGCATATGTGCTATTCCAGACTATAATCTATCTCTGTGCCAGATATCATCGATCCGATCAGCCGTTCTGGCGTGATTGAGTAACAAACATCCACCATCCATCCATGCAAACTTTCATATTTATAATATTGGTTATGCCTCATGGGAATTTGGAGACGAATTTTGAGTTGACATCAAATTTTAAGGGCGAATGTCTTATATGTTAAATACCCTTGCAGAAATGGAAGTCTGGAAGGTATTTAAGAAATGGTATCTTGTACTGAACATGAAAATTCTTATCTTGCTTTCTGCGCCTAAAATGTTTGTAAATGTGAAATACCTTAAGCTCTAGATTAAAAGCATAGTTAGTGTGTGACCTGGGTGTAAATAATAACACTTTACGAAGAAGCGTGCATAGCGTAGTTAACGTTGGACGAAAACTAGACCTGAAAAAGTAATAGAAGCATTTACAAAGATTTGGATGTAATTCTCCATACCAAACGTTTTTCTGAAAGTCACAATTGTAATAACAAACTTAAAAACGAAATATAAAAATTTAAAGGACATGTACAACACTCAATACTCAAAATCATTTATTCAATATAGGTACACTGTAGGTACACTTATTGACGTTAAAAATTACCTACTTATAAAACATGATGGTGATCTACATCATGGTGGGTTACGGTTTCTTGAAACTAAAGCTACGAGGGTTCCAAACGCGCCCTGGTCTGAGAAGAACCCACAACAAACTCAACTACAAGGACAACTTATCTCAGAGATTTCTTCCAGCAGCCCTAGATTTAATGACCTAACAAATGCTTTTCTTTGATTACAGAGAAAAGATGGCATTCTTCACCCGCCAAAAGTTAACAGTGCCACTACCAGACGAAGAAGGTGACCTATCCGAGGACGATTGGGAAGAACTCGAGGAGAGGCGCACCCCAGATGGCCGTTCCTCAAAAACCTCGTACGAACTCCGCACCCCGGGAACCAGTCAAGAACCGATAGTGGAATGCAAGAATCCCTGCATCCCTGAGCCGAGCTTTGAGAACTTGCCCGTGAAGAAGGAGGAAGAAGATGTGGAGAAGACTGAGGATGTGAGTTATGATTTTGTTGTCGACAGAGTTTTGGGTGTTCAGGTCTGAATAAGGATTGGGTGGTTTTGACTCGGTGATAACCATTGTATCTAATTTAAGAAAGAAAACTTCTTTAGCCGCGTTGAGCACTTTTTGGTAGGGGATAAACTTGTGGATTCGCGTCACCGACATGCTCGCGTTGTCACGAAGGCAAAAGGTCTTATATTTACATATACTACATTCGTAATTAAACTGTAAAATCTTAGTTAGGTATTTATTTATTTAATTTTTTTTTGTTATTATTTAAAATAGTTATTAAAAAAAATATAAAAATATTTTAAAAATTCGTTCTTTTTCTATCGGCAGTCCATATGACTGTCAATTTTTTATCCTATTACCTCATATACCTAACTACAATTTAGCTAAATATTTGGCTCATTACTAATTTTACTCTTAGTCTTTCTTGATAAATATATAGAGTCCAATCCGTCTGTCCATCTGAGAATTAATTTTTGAATATTCCCAACCATGAATAATTTTATTCACTACTGTGCACTAAAACTGTGCGGTACTCAGTAGTGGATCGGTGGATAGGTAAAAATGATGATGATAATGACCATCATTTAGGTATCGTAATCTGATATGGTAAAAGCCGGGTCAAAAGTATTCGATTCTATTAGGGTGAGATCTATAGAGCGAACTTTGACTTTGACATGGTTAAAACGAGACAGATTTATGTTACTCACATAAGTCTATCCCGTTTTAACTCTTAGTAAAGTCTGAGCCAAGTCAAAGTACGCTCTATATATCTCAGCATTAGACCAAAGTTTGGTATTTGCTTAGCTATAAGGTAACTAGTATCAGCAATATCATGGGAACATATCTATGGCTAAACAAGAGTGAGGTTATGTGTCTAACATACATAACGTGTCTAGAATGAATTATGTTATACTTACTTAGTACTTTTGTAAACTATGTCGTGAAATTTTTGAATATGTTTCAATCATTTAAAATAATATATTCCCACTTTTTATTCTTGAATTTTTATCATAAGCACATGCATATTTTTTTTAATATTATCGCCTTTTTGACTATATTATGTGTAATGAAATCTTGTGTTTTAAATATTTAAAAGCTGCATTTATCGATATTAACATAATATAGTTATCGGTAAAATTGACCCATAAAAGTATTTGAAATTTCATGGCCTAGTTTAATTTGAATATATGGATTTTAAAATAAACGGCACCATAATAATATTATAATTAAAAAAAACATGCACTTATTTACTGTGATCACCATTGTCTTTGAGATTTGTGAACGAAGACTGAAATTATACATATTTATATATGTATCGTATATATCGGAATATAAATAAAACGTAATTATGAAAAATAATATCCAAACATGTACGTACGTGCAAACTGGGTGCCATATGAAAATCAGTAGCTGAAATTTGAAAATATCATTTTGTATTATTATACTTTTTTATATATATTATTATTATCATTTTTGTACAAAATATCGTGCCTTAAACGGTGCCTTGAAAACGGCCTACCATGTGCCATAGAGGGCAAATAGCTAGGGACCAGGTGGCTCTTTTTGTAACTAAGCTCGTCGTTGTGAGGTTAAAGTACATTATATACAGTTTTATTGAGTTCGTGGACTGGGTAATAGAGGTGTATAATTATTTTCTTAACTCTGGCATTGATTTATTATCAAATTCTTGACTTTTTTGTATAAAAAGTAAAACAATATTAAAGCTCATTTATTTTGTATATCGCAGCGTCAGAGCAAAGGAACAAAAATTTATTTAAAAATTATTTTAAAAAAAAAATTTACATGGAAAATTTGCCAGATTGGACAAAATTAATTCAAGGCTTTTACATATTTACTCAGCAATAACGCTTTGACAGACTTATTAAGACTCCTTATGCCAACGAGCTAATGATTTAACGGTTTCTGCCACATGCTCCCTAGTAAAAAAGGGAACATCGGTGTAAAAAGTAGTGTATGGAAATCGAAGAGTCACAAAAAATGCCAAACCTTTTTTTTTAAATATAATAGTGGAAGATGTACATAGATACGTAAGACCCACCGGGCTAGTTCGGTTTGTATAAAACGTTGGTATCCACCGAATAGGTTCACTTGATAGGCCAAAAATACGCTTTGTAAATATGGCATGGAGTCGAGTGGTTCATATTATAGTATTGTGGGTCACATTCTGACGGTGGCTTCAGATTATGTAACATAGTATATAACTCTTCTTATATATATAACACACTATATTGTGTATCTGTCACCGTAAGATTGCAAAAACCGTTAGATTGTAATCTAACTAGTGTTGTTGTGAACCGTTCAATGTTCTAAGAAAGTGTAAATTTTTTAAATATTCATTGTATTTACGTTTTCTTGTCTCTTTCTTGTAGCTTAAGTTAGGGTTCGACATAAATAATCATAGGTTTTGTCGGGTTAATATACCTAACAGATCCTAGACTAGATCCTACCTAGCAATCTACCGAAAAATAATTCGTTAAATTGTAATCTGTCGACAGTTTACAATTTCGCTAGTTATATTACAATCTAACGGTTTTTGCAATCTTGCGGTGACATATATAACACACTATATTGTTTTACATGTATCCATACATCAAAAAATGTTATAAAACGATAAGACATGTTTTAAATCTCGTTATGCTATATGGTCTGAACGCACCTTAAGATATTTTTTCTCTTATTTAATCTTTCCTTGTTTTATATTCATTGAAAATAGCAGCAACATATTTTCGCAACATATTTTCATAGTTTTCGAATCCATAGTTAGAGGAAGTTTTATTATTGAACTTAATTTTGTAGAAACACATTTTTTATTAAAATTAATAATGGCTGATTACAGGTCACATAAAAAGCGTCAAAAATTTAGAATGGCGTACCCTTTTCTCTCCCGTTCTTTGTTGATGTATATATATATATATACATATAATATATATATATATATAATAAGCAAGAAAAAATATGTAATTTTATGATTCTATAAAATTATGTTCTCAATAAATTTTCTCTCTTTGACGTGCCGCAGATAGTACGCAGAAAAATAATTTAAAATGTGACACCAAAATTTGTGTGAAATTTAGATTTGCTTTAGTTTAAAAGTGTGGCTCATCATACCCGCCAAATATATTCATTCCTAGTGAATTATTATTCTTCAATCAATTATTATCGAAGGTTAGTTCCACAAACTTATCTGACCCGGTGACATCGTTGCTAGTAGAAATGAAAAAAAAAACTTAAGGGACATAAAAAATTGTTCCAATTTTGGCCACCGGGTCAGATAAGTTTGACGGACTGTATGGGATTGTTTCGTTTCTGTCATGCTTGTATACAGTCTAAAAGTGTTTAGTTTATGTTTGTCCAACTATTTAACGTTGGAACTATTTGGAAATTGCTATGTGCAATATTCATAGTGAAGAACAAAAGGATAAATAGGGCGCTGGAGTTTTAGCTGGTTTCATGTTAGACCATGCTTCATTTTAACGAGTATGTATGAAAGCGCTCCGTCTATCTTTTTTTCTTTAGTCTGAGGTGAAATATTTATCATTTTCCGTGATTCCATATTGTAAAATTGTGTAACTATTTGATCTGAATTTGTCCTGAATGGCGTACATCTCAAAATTTCGACCTCGTACGTAAAAATATGTGAATTGTAAGAATATCATTATTATTATGCTTAGATATAATTGTAAAAAAAAATTGTAAATTATTATTATTCTCCTGTAAATAATACGAGATTAAATCTGCATTCTGATTATTTTACAATTTAAAATTATATTAGTTATTTAAGTATTTTTTTATAATACACAAGCAATAGATAGCCCTGTAGTAAGTAGTAATATTGTTACATTATTGTAAAAAATTGTATATTTTATATAAACATTTATGTGAAGTTTATACATAGGTTTTTTTTTTTGTAATTGTTAAACAGGTGAACTTGGATTTGCCAAATTAATTTAACGTTTTAATTCTTCCATTAAAGAAAGGGATAATTATATTTTGTAAAGATGCCAATACGATGATAGCAGGTTGATATTAATAAAAAGTGAAAATAAAAATAATAAATCAATGAATACTTTGTTTTACTATTAATAATAATACTAACCTACTAATATTATAAATGCGAAAGTTTGGATGGGAGGATGTTTGTTACTCAATCACGCCGAAATTCACAAATCGGCTCAAGGGATCTGGATGAAATTTGGCACAGAGATAGATTATAGTCTGGAGTAACACATAGGCTAGTTTTTATACTTTTTATCCGCGGGAACCCTCAATCCACGCGGACGAAGTCACCGGCATCAGTTAGTAATAATATAAAGTCAAAACCAAGAGTTAAAGCCACAACAGGCACGCCTAAGTTACGATGCATACCTACTGAGTGGAATGAAGTCTCAGCGACTTTTGTAACAACTTAAACAGAGCTTTATTTGCTTTATGATACGGTTGAAACTGTTTTAATAAAGGTAAAGTTAAGGCGTGCGAATATATAGGATTTTTATAAAAAAAAGAAAAAAAAATACATCCATTTTATAAAAATCACGCAAATAAAATTATTTTACTCTATGGTAAGTTATTTCACAGCTTAAAAACACAAAATAGACCAGTTAAATATAATGAACGTACTATAACACGAGTGGGCGTTCTATTAGGTGGAATCACAGCAATAGTTTCCTTCGGCAATCAAGAGCTAAAGCTGGGTTCACACGACTGTAGCCATTCAGAGATTTTAAAGGACCTTAGGTCAGTTCGAATTTGATAGCTATTGAAGAATGAAAAGAAAGAAAGAAAAACCTTTATTTGAGTACCTCTGAACAACAAAATAAACTTAAAATTAAACACTTACATGCAAAATCACTGTATTGTACAACAGTGCATTAAATAAGCCACTCAGCTTGTGTTGGGACTCCGTGCCTCTCAGACACGAAACCACTATAATGGCCGCACATCTGAGGTACCAGGTGCCCTAATGCTGATTTTTCAGTTTTTTACTCATTTCATTACCCATTTTCCTAGTTGAGCGACGAAAGCGACGCGATGCGCCTCCATAGATAATGACAAACTTACCTATCGATAACGTAAGCCACGTGAAGGGTCACCCGTTGTCCTACGTGAGCGACAAACGTGACAGTATTAAACAGTAGCTGACTTTCACGTGGTCCACGTTGACGCGTAGACAAGTTTGTCATTTTCTATGGCGTCGTATTACGTCGCGTCGCTTCTGTCGCCCACCCAGGACAACGGGACCGCTACTGATTGGTACCTAAGGGTTAAGAAAGTGAGAAAATACATAATATATATTAGTTTATTTTCATATATTTATTATAAGTACCTATAATAATATTTGTGTAACTGTTTATGTATCTCTATTTAGGTATTTGTTTGTATGTTTATATTAATACACCACCCGCGAGTTAATCTCTTAACTTCTCCTAATCCTAAGGTTGCCTAGCAGAGATCGCTACTAAGCGATAAGGCCGCCTTTTTGTATTCTACTTCGTTCTTTGTTTTCTGTGTATATTTTTTGTGTCCTTTAAATGTGTGTTGTGGTGAACAAAATAAAGAGTAATAATAATAATAATAATAACACTCACTCAGAGATGTGCTTTCGGGATGATCGGCGTTTGCAAACACTGAGTATATGCACAGACACAACCAAGCGGCCAAAATCCTTCACCAGGAGCTTGCTCTGAAGTAGGTACGGTCTCCTGGATGAGAGGCTGCCATATTACAAGTACACACCGGTGCCTGTACTCGAGCGTGACGGAGTCCGGCTCTATTGGGATCGGTCCATCATCACGGACAGGACTATTCTAGCGAATAAGCCTGACATCGTGCTGTTGGACCGGGCACAGTCGTGGGTGTTTTTGGTGAACATCACCATTCCTCCATCATGACGAGAACCTTGAGAGAGCTGAGACGGAGAAGAAACGTAAGTGTCTTGATCTGGCTCACGAGGTTTCCGCCATGTGGCATGTGGGGTCCACCGAAACCATCCCAATCGTCATATCTGCGAATGGGTTAATCCCAGTCAGCCTCGCTCACCATCTGAGGCGGCTGGGGTTCCGTGGCAGTTCGCTCGCAGCCAGGATGCAAGAATCGTTGTTGCTAGACTCGGCTAGGATAGTCCGCCGGTTTCTCAACCTGTCGCTCTGACCCCCGGCCGTCTGGTCTCCCCTGCCGGGGTGTAATCCTCCGCCCGCTACAACTATTTATTTGTGTATTTGTGTAAGTTTATTAATTTATATTTATTTACGTAAGTTTATTATAACTCTTTAGGCCATATATGTATTTATTTTGTATGCGGGCGTGAGAGTAAAATATATAACGATAAAAATTTAATAACTTTGTGTATGTAAGTTAATTCATATCTATATAATTACGTAAGTTTATTATAATTATTTTGGTCATATATGTACTTATTTTGTATGCGTGCGTGAGAGCTAAGTTTATGTCGATAATAATAAAAATTTAAATGATGATGGTGATTATAGATGCCACTTTTAGTGCGTTATGACCAAACCCTTACTCAATTTCATGCAGTAGCGGTGCGCTGCTCACGCGAAGGGTCAATCTCACAATCGCCGCTGTGTAATCTAAGCGAATACCGCTTACATTACACCCCCGCGCGGCCTACAGCCTTCACACCCCGCCTGTACAACCTGGGTGCGACTATTTTGCGAACTCCACGGCGCAGCGGTTAGCGCTGTTACAAGCGGGAGATCCCGGGTTCGATCCCCAGCATCGTCCCCAGAAGCCGGAGCGAATCAGATCGCTATTACAGCAGGTCATCACGATAGTGTCGGGTAGCAATGGAAATCGTGAAGGGTCAATCTCACAATCGCCGCTGTGTAATCTAAGCGAATACCGCTTACATTACACCCCCGCGCGGCCTACAGCCTTCACACCCCGCCTGTACAACCTGGGTGTGACTATTTTGACGACCACCCTGGCGCAGTGGTTAGCGCTGTTACAAGCGGGAGATCCCGGGTTCGTTCAACAGCAGCGTCCCCTGAAGTCGGGGCGAATCAGCTCTCTATTACAGCAAGTCTATATTACAGCTATAGTGTTAGGTAGTAATGGAAATCGCGAAGGGTCAATCTCACAATCGCTGCTGTGTAATCTAAGCGAATACCGCTTACATTACACCCCCGCGCGGCCTATAGCCTTCACACCCCGCCTGTACAACCTGGGTGCGACTATTTTGACGACCAACCACGGCGCAGTGGTTAGCGCTGTTACAAGCGGGAGATCCCGGGTTCGATCCCCAGCATCGTCCCCTGAAGTCGGGGCGAATCAGCTCTCTATTACAGCAAGTCATTACTATAGTGTTAGGTAGCAATGGAAATCGCGAAGGGTCAATCTCACAATCGCCGCTGTGTAATCTAAGCGAATACCGCTTACATTTCACACCCCGCCTGTAATACCTGGGTGCGACTATTTTCACGACATCCGTGGCGCAGTGTGTAGCGTTGTTGTTGTCTACACGTTCGGAGGTCCCGGGTTATATCTCCGGCGGGGTTAATTTGGGAATTTATAATTTCTGAATTTTTCCTGGTTTGGCCTCGGCCGTGGCTAGTTACCACCCTACCGGCAAAGACGTGCCGCCAAGCGATTTAGCGTTCCGGTGAAGGTTTCACTCCAGCCATCCGAACTCACTCCAGAAGCCTAGAAGACCGTCCAGGTTGTCGAAGGCCCTTTGTAGCGAGGGATCCAAGATGTTGTTCGCGTTGGTCTGTGACGCCCGAGCATTCTAGAAACACGTGTGTTGGCGTCTGGCTCCATGCAAGCTCTGACAGAAGGCTGTCGGTGACATCAATACTCAATACTCAATATCATTTATTCAATATAGGTACACTGTAGATACACTTATTGACGTTAAAAATTACTTACATATAAAACGTGATGGTGATAATTGGTTACGGTATCTTAAAACTAAAGCTACGAGGGTTCCAAACGCCTGAGAAGAGCCCACAACAAACTCAGCCGGGTTTTTTTTAATAAGCGGGACATCCCGGGTTCGTTCAACAGCAGCGTCCCCAGGGGGCGAATCAGCTCGTGGCAATGGAAATCCATAGCCTATTTGTTGGGTGTAGGAATCGGTTTATGAACAGTAGTGAGTGTTGCGGTCATATTTTATACCCCGATTGCGTTCTAATCGTTGCTACCAAAAATTTAAGATTTCTTTTTAAATGCTGAAACCTCCATGAATAATTATAAAAAGCCTACCAGGTACTTACTGTACAGGGCAAAAAATAACTATAATGTAAGCATTTGTAAGTAGGCTATTCACGGATTTCTTTTCCTGAGCAATACAAAAACCATTGTGCACCATTATTTAGCGAATGGGCTTCAACAATAAACTGGCTGTAGTTTAGTATCAACACGCACAGGATATGCTTAAATACAACCTTAATACAGCTCAGATTATACCGAATAGCGGTCAGTTTTTAATTTTCATTCATGACTAAAGAGATCTACCGTAAGTTAGAGCGGATATTCAATTTATTCAACCACTTTTACGGGTCAGCATTCAAAGTTGCCCATAGGCCATGAGGCCGGGTTATAAAAAAGTTAGATTAACTTTGCATTAGCAAACTGTCAACTAGTGGGGACTTTATTTAGCAAACTAGCTGATGCCCGCGACTTCGTGCGCGTGGTTTAAGTTTTTTTGATACCCACGAGAACTCCTTAATTTTCCGGGATAAAAAGTAGCCTACGTCGCTCTCCAGGTCATCAACTATACCCATGCCAAAAATCAAGTCTATCCGTTGCTTTATTGCAACGTGATTGAAGGTCGGTTTGTCCTTTGTCAACAAACAAACACATTTTCGCATTTATATTATGAGTATGATGTTACGCGCTGATAAAGTAGCTTTCTATGAGTGAAAGAATTTTTAAAATCGGTGCTGTTTGTAATGGATAAACTCTAAAACTACTTACTCGTTTTTTAAGTTTATCCATTACAAACAAACAAATCTTTCCTCTTTATAATATTAGTTTAGGAAGATGATTGCTACTATGTAATGATCGCGGCTTTGATTGGTGGAAAATCCATTGATCCACATTCATTCATTGGCGCACAAAAATACCATAAACTCAGGTAATCACAACAATTGAGACTGTAACAATGATTGAGTCAGGCTACTTAGTAGGGCTATAGGAACCGTAGTGTTAGTGCTAGGAGTCTGTGGGCTTACCATTGTAGTTTTTTAAGTACCTAAAGGCTTGAAAAGTACCTAATTAGCCAAATGGCCTCTTGATTCATGATGATGAGTTTTGTCGTCACAATATATTTCTTTCTGCTACAAATTATATAGCGATTAATATCCTTATTCAAGTCTTTAGGAAGACGGGGTGAAAGTAATTGAAGACGTAATCTCGGTGAAAATCTACATAAAAGGGGCGAACGAAATCTGTGGTGAATTAATTCAATTTTAATGACAGTCTTTTATTGGACAAATTGTTTTATTTATTACTGTTTTTTATGAGTAGGTAATTCAGGTTTGTAAAGTAATTCTATTATTTGTAAGAAGTCTTTCTAAAGTGAAAGACGTTTTACGTACTTAATACTTATATTTAGTACTATTACCTATTCTGTCCTTAAATATGTCACCGTAAGATTGTAAAAACCGTTAGATTATAATCTAACTCGCGAAATTGTAAACTGTCGATAGATTGTGAATGTTCTGAGTGTCAATTTTTGAAATATCCATTGTATTCACGTTTTCTTGTTTGTTTCTTGTAGGTTAGGTTAGGTTTCGACATAAACAACGAGGTAGTGGTCTTATCGGGTTAATATACCTAAAAAATTACAATCTACCGAAAAATAATGCGTTAAATTGTAATCTTTCGACAGTTTGCAATTTCGCGAGTTAGATAATAAAACGGTTTTTACAATCTTACATTACATATACAACGAGTATCTTGGACGAATTAACCACGACGCGTGATATCGTCCATATATTCGCCTTTGCCTCTAACCGCGAACTGTGCAGTTTCGCCATTAACTATTATATTGTGTTGTCATAGTGATCGACTTTTTCATTACTACACTACTTAGGGCGGATTCGACCAAACTAGCATTTATGCTCGAATAACTAAACGAGGAATAAATTTATTCCACATTTTTAATCTGGAGTAACGTCAAAGTCGTTTTTCCATGCAATCTATGGTTTAACTATACTTCGATTAACTAAACCCGACTAGCGGAACGAATGAGTGAAAGACGTATAACCCGGAAAAAAAATGTTGCTCCAAAAGTGTATGGCATGAAGGCTTATATTCTGGCTCTCATTTTTGGCGTTTTATAATGTTGGAATATGGAGGGATTAGGGACTGTCATCTGTCGCCTGACGCCCACGCCTGTCAAACTTTCGTCAATTTTGCTGTTTTCTTGTTGTATTTTAGTTTTTTCTTTTCGGAAACTTCGGGTAGCCAAAAATGAGTGATGAGAAGAGAAAACGGAGCCCAAATTGGTTACCATCTGAAAAAGAACTGTTAATTGAACTTGTGGAAACCCAATATGTAAAATGTTAGGTTATCCACAGAATAAGTTCCTTTACTCCACGTTAAATGGCGGTGTAACAATTTACTCTAGAATAGGCGCACTAATCGTAGAATAGTCTATGGTAAAACGTAAATTAGATTTACTCTCCGGTAACTTAGCTACTAATCTGAGTATAAAATTTACTCGCGTTTGGTCGAATCCGCCCTTAGTGCAATAATTGGTTAGAAAAACTAGTGTCAATAATTGGATAGAAAAATGACAAGGCACTCTCCTCTCGCCCCGCAAAAGTTAGTCGAATGTGCTTTCATACATT
The DNA here is from genome assembly GCA_964035005.1 of Erebia palarica. Lineage (NCBI taxonomy): Eukaryota > Metazoa > Arthropoda > Insecta > Lepidoptera > Nymphalidae > Erebia > Erebia palarica. The sequence goes on from OZ035995.1 coordinate 17,974,205, forward strand.
TTTCTTACGTTTCGTTCCGTGTTTATTTCATCCAAGACAAACATACATACATGTATACATGTCACCGTAAGATGTGGTGTCGAAAGATTACAATTTAACGCATTATTTTCCGGTAGATTGTAATCTGTTAGGTTTATTAACCCGATAGAACCTAAGTGCAGGGCACTACCTGATTATTTATGTCGAACCCTAACCTAACCTACATGAAACAGACAAGAAAACGTAAATACAATGAATCTTTCAAAACTTGACACTCAGAACATTGAACGGTTCACAATCTTTCGACAGTTTACAATTTCGCGAGTTAGATTATAATCTAACGGTTTTTGCAATCTTACGGTGACTTACATACCTACAGACTACTAAAATTATAACCCTTTCTTTTGGCTTTACCGCAGTAGGGTAATAATAAAAAAAAAAAAGAGCCGAAACTACGAGGTGTTTCGCTAGCATTTGAAAGCAGTTAAAAATATTTCAGCGATGAACTTCTTTTAAAAACATATCGCGTGGAATTTTTTACTGCTTTTACTGTGAAATGCCGCTATGGTGAAATTATTCTTGAATTTTAACCTGATAATAGGTTTTAAGACTGGTCTCCACTCTCCTATTCAGCAGTCCGGCAATTGGACCAAGGGCATTTGGAAGAAACCTCCGACAGACAGACTCCGACAGTTGAGCGCTGTTGCCTTAACGTGCGGAGGTCCCGGGTGCGATCCCCGGCAGGATCAATTTGGGAATTTATAAATTCTGAATTTTCCCTGGTCTGGTCTGGTGGGAGGCTTCGGCCGTGGCTAGTTACCACCCTACCGGTAAAGACGTATCTACAAGCGATTTAGCGCTCCGGTATGATGCCGTGTAGAAACCGAATAGGGGTATGGGTTTAATATAACTGCCATGTCCCTAACAGGTTAGCCCGCTACCATCTTAGACTGCATCGTCACTAACCACCAGGAGAGATTGCAGTCAAGGGCTAACTTGTAGTGGATTTAAAAAAAAAACTTTCAAATAAATAATAGCTTGAATTGTATCATCACTTACCACCAGGAGAGATTGCAGTCAAGGGCTAACTTGTAGTGGATTAAAAAAACAATTTCAAAAAACGAATACTTAATACTTAGTACGAATGCGAAAGTGTGTCTGTGTATCTGTCTGCTACGCTTTAGCGGCCCATCTTTTCAACTGATTTTGATGAAATTTGGTTATATTATAGATCGGATTGCATCCCAGGGACAGGACAGAGGCTACTTTTTATCCCGAAAAATTAAAGTTTCCGCGGGAACCAAGAAAACCTTAGGTAATCCACGCGAACGAAGTGTCCCAAACCTAATGACAGGATATCAATTATTATGCGGTTAAGTAAGTACTTAATCATTGCTAAAGGCGTGAATTAGGCAATTGTGTCAACCGAAAATAGTATTGCGACTGGCGCATTGTTTGCATCAATGGGGCTGATTCTGTAGTGCACAATCTCTAAACTAAACTAAAATTAGAGCATTATAAATATTGCTAACTATTTCATAATACTCCCTACGGAAAGGGACAGAACTAGATTTAAAGCTGCCATTTTAGTTTAGTTTAGAGATGTTACATTACAGAATCGGCACCAATGTTTCTTAATAGAGTAGGCTGGTCTGATATGTGACGCCAGGCGCATCTAATATATTATATATATATATATATATGTTTTTTTTATTTTTTTATTTTTTTATTGAAAATAATACAATGGAACTTAATGGTAGCTAACCTAACCTAATTACTATATAAATCATGCCCACGATTTATATAGTATGCCATATTTGTTCCGTTTGCCGTGGAGACCCTTGGGCCGTGGAGTCTTAGTGCCAAAAATTTTTTGCGAGATATTTCACCGCGGTTAATTGCCTCATCTGGTGACAGAAGGGCTGGCTCATTTTTTGCGCAAAGGATCAGCCTAGCTGTCCAGAGCGGAAATGCAGCCAACATTCTTGCCACCATTCCACGTGGGCATGATTTATATAGTAATTAGGTTAGGCTAGCTAGCATTAAGTTCTATAGTATTATTTTCAATAAAAAAAAAAAAAAAAATATTTATTAATAACTAGATGATAGACTTCATCCGCGTGGATTAGGATTTTTTGATTCCCGCGGGAACTCTTGAATTTTCCGGGATAAAAAGTAGCCTATGTCCTTCCCCGGGATACAAACTATCCCTATTAGTATAGGGATAGTTTGTATCCCGTACAATATTAATTTCCTCAAAATCGGTTGAACATATACTTTTTTTGATTCCCGTGGGAACTCTTGAATTTTCCGGGATAAAAAGTAGCCTATGTCCTTCCCCGGGATACAAACTATCCCTATACCAAATTTCATCAAAATCAGTTGAACAGATGGGTCGTGAAAGCGTAGCAGACAGACAGATAGGCAGACAGACAGAAACACTTTCGCATTGAAAGTATTAGTATGGATATGGATTGCACTTACACTGGAATATGCAGCTGGTTTGATTGTTTTATGTTGAAAGTTCTAAAGGTGCTGTGCCATGCAGAGAAAACTTCGTAATAACTGACTATAAATAACTGACTGCGGATCATAGGTAGATAGGTACCTAGGTATTGACTACTGACTTAGGAGTCGTTCGCCGGACCGTTAGGACCGCACAAAACTAAGAGCTAAAAACTCCCGACACAAAAAAAGTGTGTGTGTGCAATTCACACACGGCAGAAGTGAAACTTCAGAAAAGTAGCCTACGAGACAATGCAATGCATCTCATTCTCTCGCAGGCTAAAATCCTACAGGCTATAATACCTTTAAGTGTGTCTCTTTTTGATGTCGCTTTTTCGTTTCATTGAACTTTCAAATCACAACGATTCTAAAGAAGTTTCACTTCAATAATTCTTTTAGTGTCGGAAGTTACTTAAGTCTTCAAAGTCGCTGACTCTTATGCCTTAAACCACAAGCCTGCGTGACTGCCGACCGTCACGCGCCGCTTGGGCCGGAAATGTCCGGGCGAGGAGGGGGGGAGGGGGGTTCGGTGGAGGGGGTGATATACCCACTATTGGCGTTATGGAAATGCTGCATTACTGACCGAAAGCATGGCGACTGGCGTTTACAATCCATAGAGTTTATGGCCCGGCCTGTTAGCAATAAAAATTTAAATAATGTCCGCAATTTAGCTTTGTTGAAAACTGGCAGACTTTTCTTCGACAATGTGTTTAAAAACCAATACGTTTAAAAACTCAAATTCTGAATTCTCATCTCTAAGATGCACAATTTATCTGTAAAATTGAATCAAGATCAGTAGACAACTGTAGCCACATATTTCGTATAAGTATAAGTAATTTACATGATATTAATTTTAAGCTTATTTTATTTATTGAGGCCCATACATTTTTCAAAATACTTATAATTATTGAAATAACACAGGCACCAGCGAAGAGGTAGCTAGAATAAATGTACAGATAGCAAAAACGAACGTCACTGACAAACGCCCAATAAAGAAAATAGGTACAAATCGACATTGAGACAATTTAACATAATTTTTGTTCAGGAAAAAAGTAACGGTGTAACGCAGCCAACGTTCTGGGCGCATTGCCTCGTTGCAGCAGTATGGATGAAATTTTTAATGTTTAGTTTTAATGCATTTTTGATATTTATTGACCTTTAATTTTAGTTTGAATAAAAGATTAATAAATTATGAAAAAAGTTATAATAACATATTCAATAATTTAATTTTGATATAGGCAATATACCAAATAAAATGACAAAATAAGGCACTATTTGGCTGGACCTTGAAATTGAACTAGCTAGCCTAACCTAACCTTTGCGCCTGGTATTTCACCTTTGGAATATTATTAAATAATATAAACTTTTTCATCTAAGTGTATTTAAAGTATTTTTATTAGTTTCATTGTCTAAAGCAAACAGAATCACCTATTGTGTTTGCAGTAAAGGTGGAATGAAAGTGAAAATAATGGTAAATATCTTACGTTTTCCCCATAACCGACAATGGCCCAGTGTCACATACAGGTATGTCATTTAACTCATGCGTGGACGGGCCCTGAATACCGACCGCTGATGACGCCTGCTTAGGCGTGCCCCGAGTGACAACTGATAGCGTAGTTGATAAAAAAATATCGTATGCCCATTCCAGCAACCCTATGTAACGCTATAAAAATATTTTACTTCGCATTCGCTTCAATGAGATTGAGAGCCCTTCTGAAATAAAGATTTTTATAACTTTCTAATCCATATTCGGCTGGAGGCCATCGGTTTACATATTATATTTAAAGGAGACGGTTCGGATTTGTATGGGGCGTGGGCCTGGTCTTGTACAAGTAGTGAAAAGAAAGGAAATAATATATTAAACCAACTTTGACTGTGTGCCTCGCATGCGCACCACGAGATTATCTCGTGACGAGAGAGAGAGATGTTGTCGTTGTCGGCTAATTTTTCGTTTACCCTACATGCACATAATGCGGTATATTACAATAAATAAATAGTCGGTATGTAAAGGTTCGTAGAGAAAAATACCACCGATAAGAAATATTACTTTTATCTCTATTTTTGGCATAACGAGACAAGTAACCATGTTAGCGTCGGTAGACAAATAGAGATAACGGATAGACATAATTTTACTCGTTGTGCGCATGCTAGCCATACTGGATGCAACATTTCTCTGTACCTACCTACTTTTAGTCAAAATTACAGATTTTGATGAAATCTAGTAGTTTTCGTGTCAAACATTTATTCGCATTTATATAGATTTTTTATAATTTTTTTTTATAAATTTATTTTAACTATAAGCCAGTTAGATTTGGGCTCCTCATACAGCCAATTCCCGCCACTTAACTACGGACTAAACAACCATGTACATGTCCTTTAAATTTTTAAGTTTGGTACTAAATATATAAATAAATAAACCATGGTTGAAAGAGAAAGGCTGAGGACCGGGTGTGGTGGTGTGCTTTGGGAAAGGCTTATATTCAGCAGTGGACGTCCGCAGGCTGAGATGATGATGATGATATTTGGGCTCAGTAACGTCTATTTACATTTTCATCATATTTTTTTTAAATCTTAATTCCCGCTAGCACTCGGGGCATACAGTGCATGAGTTTTAGTAAGAAACGGCAAACGCCGCTAATTCTTATGCCAGACATTATACATAGCGCACGGTGATAGAGTTTTATCGGCGGTTTCTTCTATTGTATGCATATTTAACATTGCCGTTTGTGAGACTTTTGTTTAGTGTCGTCTGGTCTACTATGTATTTAGTTTGGTTCAGTAAGATATTGTTTGCTGTTAGAATAACTTTTATCAGATGCGGATTGTATCAAAAGTTATACATGATTTGTAATGCAGGTTAACTAGCTCATCCGCTCTGGCTTTGCTTGGGTCGGATTTTTTTACACGTTAGCCCTTGACTGTGATTTCACCAGAGAAATGATGGCAGTCTTAGATGTTAGCGGATGGTAATATTAAAAACTTACTTCTTATTAGTATTAATCGGTTTCTACAAGGTGGTTATCGTACCTAGCTTCTAGCTTGTCGGTACGTCTTTTCCAGTAGTGTGGTGCCTCCCACCAGTCCAAACAAAAGGAAAATCTGAAATCAAAAAAAAAGGAAAAACATGCATCACAAAAAACAGAAATTATATATTCCTAAATTGACCCTGGACCTCCGACTTGTAATACCAGAGCGCTCACCACTGTGCCGGGGTTACATTGCTTGGGTTGGATTTCTGAAAATCCATTCTTTTTTGTATATTATATGTGTGGAACTGGGATGCTTTTGCTGGGAAAACCTACAAGTTTATTTTTTATCATTGTAGGTACAAGGTAGTAAAAGTAAAAGTACCCTAAAAGTAAAAGTTACAAATTTGTATCTAAAACTTAAGAGTATAAAATAAGTAGGTACATCATCAAAATTGATATCCATCCATTTACTACGAGCCGAAGGAAATAGAGTATGAAAATTTCTTTGTTCTCCAAGCAGATTTTTAGCTATTGTTTTAAGATAACTTGGTATTGTTTTGAACAACGAAATCTCTTATGGCTGTACGATATTGATGTCAATTCTATGGTGTTGTAAGCAAACCCGTACCGTGATACACATACCTACTTATTTCCTTTTGTTATTATAGCAAGTATGTTTAGCCCCGCTACAGAGGCATGACACGTAACGGCAAATACTCTTATGTCACCGTAAAATTGCAAAACCTTTAGATTGTAATCTAACTAGCGAAATTGTAAACTGTCGACAGATAATAATTTAACGCATTATGTTTCGGTAGATTGTAATCTGTTAGGTATATGACAAAACCTACCACTATCTGATTATTTATGTCGAACCCTAACCTAACCTATAAGAAAGAGACAAGAAAACGTGAATACAATAAATATTTCAAAAATAGACACTCAGAATATTGAACGATTCACATTTTTTTTTTATCCATTACAAGTTAGCCCTTGACTGCGATCTCACCTGATGGTAAGTGATGATGCAGTCTAAGATGGTAGCGGGCTAACCTGTTAGGGGCATAGCAGTTATATTAAGCCCATACCCCATTTGGTTTCTACACGGCATCGTACCGGAACGCGTAATCGCTTGGCGGCACGTCTTTGCCGGTAGGGTGGTAACTAGCCACGGCCGAAGCCTCCCACCAGGCCAGACCAGGGAAAATTCAGAAATTTTAAATTCCCAAATTGACCCTGCCGGGGATCGAACCCGGGACCTCCGCACGTTAAGACAACAGCGCTACACACTGCGCCACGGAAGTCGTCCAATCTGTCGACAGTTTAGAATTTTGCTAGTTAGATTACAATCTAACGGTTTTTGCAATCTTACGGTGACATGTATAGAGCTGGGTCCACTTAAGCGACTCGGTCCCATACAAACTCGTACGAATAATATCTGCCGCCTTTCCGTACATCTCAAGTGGGGCTAGACCTTTAAGATCCGAAAACATTGCAAAAAACGAAGCATAGAATTGTTCACTATAGTGTGTCTTCACTATATGGCATTCCGAAACAGCGGTAGATTCACTCGACGATTCAAAAGCACTTGTCTAAAATCTTGAATAAAAACGGTTTGAGTTTGTGTCGGAAAATAGATGTTAATAAAGCAATGTTGGACGCAACGGGACATAAAATCTAACTATACTTAGCGTTTATAAAATAAACTACATAATCTCTTAAAATAAAACACAGACATAACATTTTTAACTGTCAATTTTATATATAATTTAAAAAATAAAGGCAGCTCCCATTTCCAATAAAACTAAAGAATATTAATTGGAGCATTCTTTATATAATAATAAGTACCTATTTCGGGTTGAGAAAATCTAGGATACTATGGATGACATTTGAAAACCTGAATGTTACTTGGTCTTTATTCGTCTGATGTTAAAAGATTCAAACTAATATAAACAACAATTATAGCTTAATATTACTTTAGCCTTGCCATTTAAAAATCTTAACTTAATATTTATTTTACAAACAATATATTAAGTACACTGTCCAAATAATCGTTCATGGGCATGAACTTATTTTGATATTAACTAGAAAAGATTAATGGCAAGGAAAAGCCATAGTTTAATATTCTAATACTACTTCTTTTTGTATGTCCTATTGCCTATAGCGCCTTTGAACAGCCTGGTACAGTAATGGTTCCAGTGTACGGGAAGCGTTCGCCGTGATTTGGCGAAATTACACAAAGATACGACATAGGGGGCTCGATGCAAATGCTTTCACGTTTATAACTGGTGTGTGCAAATCATTGTTGATGTTTAATTTATTATTATTGGTGATGGATTTCCGAAAACTTATTATTTTTGTTGAAATTCATCAATCAATTTATTGTTATTTATGAGTGAGATCAAATTAATTGTAAATCTAACAAATAACAAAAGCTTAACCTCAGTAATCTTTTATCTACAACAAAGTTAATGTTAGGCGGAACATTAATCTTTGTAAGCACTTAAGGTGCCAGCGGAGGGTGAATTGCCCATACAAACGTAATACCAAAATGATTCGTAATTCGAGAATATTTCCACCAGATTATACGATTATTAAGATTGAACTTGTATTTATCTAGGCCCCTGGATAGATAATTATGTTTACAAAATATTTTCCCAAAATTAAATGTAAGCGCATAGCGTTTTGCTTGTTTTTACGACATGAATGACATGTTTTCTCCTTATTTGTATCATATTAAAACCGACGATATGTTACGTACTAATTGACCAGGAGCATAGCCTATATTGTCCAGTTCCCGAATAACAACACGAAGTGAAAAACACAACAAGTTATCATTCATCATTTTTGGTATTTACGGAACAAGACTAAACGTATAACAAATTCTGTACGCTCATATTGCTATCGCGTTTGCACGCGATCATGTGTCATCAGCCAAATAGAGATAGCAATATACCGGCAAATTTATATTTGCGGGTTGAATAGAAATTGCGAGCGGCGATCACCGGCCTCTTAAGTGATATGCACAATCGATGTACTAAAAACCGCCATAAACTTGTAACAGCGTCATAATTATCGTGGACGCAAGGTGCAGAAATCCTTTGTGGAGTCGAGTGTATGATTTTGTAACATGGTTCCAAAAGCTTTTCTGGATTTGCCATTACATAAATTTAAAGACTGCAGTGTTAATAGTCTAGGCAATGGGGTGGTCCGTCGTATGGAGACACCCGCATTAAATCCTCAGTCGATGAAACTTGGCTGGGTTTTAGTATTATATGATCCAAAACTTACACAAAAATATCCACAAAAAAACCTCCGGAAGTTAGATATTCATACCTAAAACTTAATATTTATGACTGAATATCTTCTCGATTTCTTTTTAAAATAATAGTAAGTAGTCTAAAAACCGAAATATCAAACGAAATAGTCATGCAGAACATCGATATTTATACCGATTTTATTATCAAATCTGAACTGCGTTTATGCGATAATGAACCTTCCTGCTTTAACTATTGGGTATAGCATAAAAAACTTTACTTCCTGTCTGCTTTTTTATTCGTTATTTATAATATACGTTTAACTCATGATACTTTATCATACTGTAAAGTTTGGTCGGCTGAGGAATTATTGTTGGGGTAAACTAGCTTTATTGCCTAGAGTCTAGAGACTATAAACACCATCTGTTAAGTCGAGGCTATTATACTATTGATGATTTTCTTCGCTCCGCATCCAGAAATCCACAAGTCAGTGTAATACTTGTTACATAACGTATGCAGCATTATATATTATTAACATATTGTAACATTTTTCGTTTTATAAAAAGAGCAACTGCTGAGTTTCTTGCCGGCTCTTCAGTAGAACTAGGTTTCCGAACCGGTGGTAGAGTCTTGACTTATCATAAGTGGCACAAGTTGTCCTACGAGAAATAAATAAATTACTTAATTTCATTACTACATCTATTAAGACCTTATTAATACTAAATTTGCAATAAATTCTTAGTAAAGTTTTTTTTCAATGTGCTATGGAACTCCTGTATGTAAGTCTTGGGCAGACAAAACGCGTAAAGGCAGCGTTTCCAACGGAGATCCTAGAATTTGCATTTTGTAATACAATAAACTGGTTGATAGCCTCGCTGCTGCTAATGCCCTTCGTTTTATAACATTAATTTATATATAGTTTTTGTACTGCAACCGTAAATACGTACGTTGTGCGGTGTGCCGTATGATTTTTTTTGTATTTCGGCATTGATGTATAATTTTAGTACCTACTACCTATTTAGGATTGACATCTGACAAAACACGCGACACCATTGCATCTTATTATCGTAATAGGTAATCCATTATTTTACAAATAAAAAATGAAACTTTGCATCCGCAACGCATTTAACATAGAATTACAACTGCAGGCGTTGAAAACAGTGCACGCAATTGGATATTTGACACTAGTCAAATCAGCAACTTTTTTTTCAAACGTCAAAACGAGTGCTTAGTACGGGTTTTAAGTTGTGACGTCATGAAAGTTCAACGCACTTTTTTAACTTTATTCGATAATTTAAAATGGTTATTAAAATAAAACTAGCATGGGACGTGGATATTACGACTTTTGGGCGATCCTTTATTTAATAATCGCTAAAAAATAATTTATTTCACTAGTAGTCATATACCCAATTGAATAATTTCAATAAGAAATTACGAAATACGCGTTTACCTTATAACGTCTCGCGTTTTGTATGTTACAAGTCTTATTGTCTATTCCCGACCCCCGTAGCAAGTGCAGTCATGGCTGGATGCGGACAGCTGCGCACGCACCTGTTACTGCGCGTGCGCAACCGTGTCCTGACGGGGGTTAGAAGAATGGGAATAATAGCTGATGGGTAGTCGAAATTCAATTAATTTTTTATTTGCAATTATTTTAAATTTATTTTTAATAAAAAAATTTATTACAAATAATTTTATTTCTATTTTAATTAATTGCTCTATATTAATAAAAGAAATAAACATAGAAGTAGTTAGTGAGTTCAAACTCCTAGGATTAACCATAGATACTTATCTAAACTGGAAGCAACATGTGCAAGGTGTGAGGACTAAGCTCTCACGGTTTGTATACGCACTAAGTATCCTTAAGGCGAATACTAACTATGAAACAGCGTTGTCAGCATACTATGCATATGCCTACTCATGGCTTCGGTATGGTATAGTCCTATGGGGTGAGAGCCCCGACGTAGGAGATCTCTTTATATCCCAAAAAAAATGTATACGAGTTCTAGTAAATATTAAACAACGCGATTACTGCAGGCCACATTTTATAAATAGAAAAATTCTCACCTTACCCAGCATTTACATAATGGAGATGGCCTTGTTTGTCAGGAAAAATATGCACCTATATAGAACCTATGAAAGCAAAAAATTACAGAGAGTTACACGCAGGCAAAAAAAACTGGTTGTACTCCACTACAACCTCATAACGTTAGCGCAAATTAGTCCACATTTTAGGTCCGTAACCATTTATAATAAACTCCCAAATTTCATAACTGACGAGATCAAAATGACAATATTTAAAAGAAAATTAAAAGAATGGCTTTTACTAAAATGTTTCTACAGTGTTAAAGATTTTTTAAATGAATAGACTTTTTAAATTAAATTAAAGATTTTTTAAATTAAATTAAATATAAGAATATGTATTATCACATAATACACTCGTAAGAAGATAATTATAATTATATTGTACATTACATGTATTATGTACTGAATAAATTAATAATAATAATTAATTATATATAATTAGGCAATAATAATGTTAACATTTAGCAACGCCCTGACAGGGCGTCATGTCCATGCATGCTAACTGCTAATTATATTAAGAACATTGTATTAGTATGTAAGACATGACAGCTATAAATGAATAAATAAATGAATAAATAAATTACCCCATGGATAGTTAAAAGTAACAGCTGGGCATAAGATCTACCTACTCATTCATTGGAGAAGTATTAGTATATGTATATTGGAATAAGAAGTATTGAGAAGATTGTCAATGATGAGTGTCAATTTTCTTCTTGTGTTAAAAGGTACACCGCAAATTCATTACATTACATACAATTTCACTATGTAATGTAATTAAATTTTTTATATTTATTTTTAATCAGCTCTCAGCAGAACACTCTCGAACTATCATCGAAACACGCATTAACGACGGTGCATCAGCCTACGGCCGAACGCCATTAATTACCATATAATCACTAGAATTTTCAACACGAGTGTCTTTGTTCGTACGCCTAGCCTCCTCCACTACACGTGGCGCCCAACGTGCAAATTCAACATTGGATTCATCGGACCGAAGACGGAGTTCCCCGCAGTCGAAGTTTATAGTGAAGAGGGCCTGTCGGACGACTCGCACCAAACATACAAAGATGCCATTATCGGAACAGCAATTCAAGGAACTATTAGAAGCGGTTGGAGGAAACAGAAAGGGCTCCTTTGCGACGTGCACAACCTTTTACGAAGGAAAAAGGGACAGCAACACCGTTGAAGCTTTCCTTGCTGCTCTATCGGTGTTCAAAGAAGTTGAGAAGATCTCTGATGCAGATGCCATAACTGGTCTTCCGCTTGTATTAAAGAAGGATGCAGCGACGTGGTGGCAGGGTATTAAAGAAACAGGTACAACGTGGGATGACTTTAAGAAGAAACTCCGACATGCTTTCGCACCAAAAAAAACAGCATATATCATCTATCAGGAACTGATAAACATCAGACAACAACATAATGAGACTACGGAAAAATTTATCGCTCAGAAGCGCATGATGTTGGCCCAGTTACCGAAGTCTGAACATACGGAGTCCCAACAGATCGATATGATTTTTGGGCAACTTAAAATAAATATTAGAGAAAATTTCCCGAGATCGTCAATTAATACTTTTGATGAGCTACTAGATAAAGCACGAGCTGTAGAGGAAGTTAACAAGGGCAAAGACTTCGCACAAGCAAGGGAAAGGCAAAAAAAGGGAATGCGAAAAAAGATCGCTGCAACTTCTGCAATTACGTAGGCCACAAGACAGAAGATTGCAGAAAAAGAGCAAGAGCAATGACCGAGAATAAGAAAATGGCCGAAACTACCGTGGCAACTACCGCTGCACAAGTACATTCCCCATAATTTATTTTTAATTGTATATATTTTAATTAACATTATATTTACATATATTTAATTGTATACTTATAGTTTAATTTTTTTTCAATAGAATTTAAATTAAACTCGAAAATGATGAGCTAATGAAAATCTTCAAAAATATTCAGCAGTTTTTTTGTAGAATTTTTGTATAATTTTGTAGTTCGGCTTCTTTTTACCCGAATGCGGAACGCACAGGGTTATGTGTCCATCAGTCTATTGCTTGTTTGTTCCTCGCAGGACAGCTACAGCCTAAACGCGTGCACCGATTTTGATGATTTTTGTGTATCCAAAATCTTGATTCGATGCAACAATCGTCGCACTTGGTGGTAGAATTTTCAAATATCTTGAAACACGACGTATTGACTATAATAGTATCTACCACTACTCACTAGCTCATTAACATCCCACTGCTGGGCATAGACCTCCACTCTCATAGGAGAGAAGGAATTAGAACATAGACACACTACGCTGCTCCAATGCGGGTTGGCAAGTTTTAACGACTATTATCATGTAAGTGATTATAACCGCGGGACTGACGGCTTAAAGTGCTCTCCGAGGCATGGGGGTGACTCACAGCCAACTTCCAACTCCGAGCTGGCACTCGAACCCAGGACCTCGTGATCTGCAGTTGACAGTTCAAATTCATTCATTCATTTCAACCCATTGCGTTCTTACTACTGAGCACGAGTCTCCTTTCGTAATGAGAAAGGATTGGCCGTAGTCCACCACGCTGGCCAAGTGCGGATTGGCAGATTTTACGCACCTTCGAGAACATTGTGAAGAACTCTCGGGCGTGTCTTCTCACGATTTTTTACTTCACCGTTTGAATCAAGTGATATTCAATTTCATAAAACGCACATAACTTCGAAAAGTTGGAGTTGCGTGCCCAGGATCGAACCCGTATAGAAGTTCGGGTTAACCATTAAGGCTGTCAAGGCATCATCTACTCTGATACAATACCTACGTCAAACAAAATACAACCCATTTGTAGTTTAAATATAGAGCTGTTACGCCGAAATAACAAATGAAATCATTATATGCTCTGTCGGTCCGTCTGTCCCCATCGGAGCATGACTGCAGCGGATGTTAGGATCTATGGCCTTTTCTGATTCCTATCAGATTTGTATATTTTATATAAGCCATTATTCTTTCGTTTATCAACTACAAGTTTGCCCTTTATTGCGATCTCACCTGATGGTAAGTGATGATGCAGTCTAAGATGGTAGCGGGCTAACCTGTTAGAGGTATGGGAGATATTAAACCCATACGCCTAACCGAGTTTCTTGCTGGTTCTTCTCGGTAGGAATGTCATTCCGAACCAGTGGTAGATTCACTTGACGATTCAAAAGTACTTGTAAAAGTTTATTTGAATAAAAAACATTTGAATTTGAATTTGAATCGTTTTCTACACGGCATCGTAACGGAACGCTAAATCGCTTGGCGGCACGTCTAAAAATGCCGGTAGGGTGGTAACTAGCCACGGCCGAAGCGCCCACTAGGCCAGACCAGAGAAAATTCCCAAATTGACTCGGCCGGGGATCGAACCCGGGACCTCCCATGTTAAGACAACAGCAAATTTCTTCAATTATCTAAAGTAATAGTATTTTATACAAGTTTCATTCCCTATCTTTAAATTAGCCTACGTCAGGAACGGTCAACAAACTAAAACTTTACTACTTTGGGAATTTTGAAAAAATATGTCCTTATTAGGGATTTCGAACACCGGATTATTTCAATACCGGTATTAATACCGGAAAGATTTTTTTGATCCCGGGAACCTGGTATTGGGAAAAATTTAAATTAGATAGATTGTTTTTAACTTAAAACTTAGTCTTTTCTGAAGAAAACTGCACCATAACAAGCATTTTTTCCATAAAAATATTTTTTCACCACATTCACTCCAATAGAGCACTTTTCTGCTTTAATTAAATGAAGAAATGCCATTTTTTCACTCGTAAAAACTGTGAAAAAATGTAGACTGAACGTTTATGAAACCACTATAGGCCATTATTGCTCTGAGTCAACAAGTCTAAAGTAAATAACATAAAACTTATCAAGTTAATAAAGATTTATTGAGTCATTAGGCGTTAACGTGAAGTTAGCACATAAGTAATCCGTGTTAATGTAGTTTTAAACGCGCTTTCAAGATTATACCTACCTACTAGTATGAGGAAAATTGATAATGGCCGTCTTAGGCTCCTTCCGCACTGCATCCGATCCGAACCCGATAATAGGGATGATGGTTAAGTCTAAAATAAATTATTTCTTACTGATTAATATTAATTAGAAGGCCTTCCAATAGACCTAAAATTCACATCCTCAGTTAGTGTTCAGTTTGATAACCATTTTAAACTATGAATTCAAGAAAAAAAAAGTCCGTTGAAATTTGATGATGTCACAACAACTTCAAGCATGAGCATTTCATACAAACTTTCCTAATAGAAGGGCGTTTTTAAGTTAGATAATAAATAGTTGCTTGAATATGTTTGAATGGTTGAATATGTACAATATGTATGTTGCGCAATTTATTTTTCCGAAGCCGAGAATAATATTTCCTTATCGGATCATACATAACGGACCGAATTGACCACGATATTACTTGAATGAACGCTTGCGCACTGCATCCGATCCGAATCCGATTAAAAATACGCTAGTAAGATCCGTCGAAACGGACGCAGTGCAAAATCGACATCCGGATTCGATAACTAATTGTCTCATCGGATCGGATGCAGTGGGTACTGACCCTTACCGAAAGCTGAAAGCTTGCTTCGATTACGTTAACTCAATTTTCACTTGGTTAGATAAAAAATAATCTACGAGTACTTACAGTGGCATATTTTTCCACTTTTCTTACTTACAACCGATTTCTCGTAAATTAATTGTATTTCTTTATCGAAGTGAGTCATATAGGTACTTTTTACAAGCTGATGCCCACAAAAGGTGTATCAAAATCCCGTGGGAATTATTTGATTTTTCGAAATAGAAATTAGCCTATATCCAAGCCTTTAACGATACTCTCATGCAAAAAATCATGATCTCAAATCGTAATATTTATGGCGTGATTGAAGGACAACCCAACAAACCCGTGTCTTCTTCCGTGACCTCTTTTGCGACTTGATTTTCTTTACCTTATGTCTTATGTCACAAGATCTTCAAAATTAAAACTAGGCATACCCATCGATGCAAATAACTTACGTAACCTGTTAAATTCAAATTTATGACTCGTATAATTTAATTTCCCTATATTTTATGTTAATAATTTGAACTGCATTTTGTTTTAGTCGATACATCCTCGATATTTCGTGTCAGCAACCAAAACAAGGCATCGTTATAGTAAAAATGAGTTATGGCTATATTTTCGTGAATTTTAATATAAATGACCATTAGGCGATATTTATCACAACACTAGATCGCTCGCGTGGGCTTTTATTTAGGCTTTTCAAGAAAATATTTTTATCGCGTGCCAAGAACGAGAGCGTAATAGCCATAGTTATAGTATTACTTATTTGGCTTAATAACCTGTATGAAATAGGTATAAAGTATACCTACTTGAAGAGTTCTTGTTATATTTTTTTATAATACGACTGCCTGAAAAAAGGAGTATATTGTTTTCAGGGTTCATGTATGTATGTATGTATGTGAGTGTGTATATTCCACCATAACTTCTATACGCTTGAACCGATTTTGATAAATGAGGTATCGTTAGAATCCCTAGCTTATTCCGGGTGACATAGGCTGGTAAAATTTAAAAAGAAATTGATGGGGTGACCATGTGGACATTAAAGACTAAATTTGAAAAAAAAAACGAAAATAAGATTAACTTAATATATAATCATCATCTAGAAAATGATGAGTAGATTCCAAAAATATTTAGCACTATAGTTCAATATCCAGTGATTCACAAAAAATATCATTTAATAAAAATGTGAATAATATACTAATTTAACTAGATTAATTTAGATTTTTAACTTTTTAGTTCGTTTTTTGGCCGGGAAGTCGAGCTTTTATTTTTTTTAATTATGACTTGTTATAGCCTTGACGTGAAGTGGCCGTGGCTAGTAACCACCCTACCGGCAAAGACGTACTGCCAAGCGATTAAGCGTTCCGGTACGATGCCGTGTATAAACCAACTAGGGGTATGGGATTAATTTAACTGCCATACCCCTAACAAGTTAGCCCGCTACCATCTTAGACTGCATCAGGTGAGATCGCAGTCAAGGGCTAACTTGTAGTGGAATTAAAAAAAAGTAAAATAGAGTTGAAAAGATAGAGTTTTATTAAAATCATGAAAATAACTAAAAAGAACCTCTAAATCCAACGCCCAACGCGAACGCATAACGCCACTATGTCCATGTGGATTTAGATTTTTGCTAACCCCTGGGTTGATTCTCCAGGATAAAAAGCAGCAAAAGTATGTTCCCTGGGATGACACATATCTCTTTGTTAAATTTTATCGAAATCAGTTGAACAGAGGGGTCGTAAAAGTGTTGCAGCCAGACAGACACACTTTCGCATTTATAATACTAGATAATACACGTATATACTGATCGAAAAATAAATTTTCAGAATCTCAGTAAAAAAATATCGGTTGTTGCCATCGGTTTGGCATTTTTAAGGTTATGACAAATAAAAAATTAATTATAAAATAAGTTTTTGATTCATTTTCGAATTTTGACTCTTTCATCAGATTTATAGTAGGTATCTGTCACAAACAGGTACTTTATCTAAGACTGCATATCAAGAATACTCAATCAAAAACATTGGCACTGCTTTTTATAGCTATAACGATCTTTAAATCAATTATTCTATTGAATCTTTTATTTATTAATTTACACTCAACGCGCACGCTGATAAGTATTATTTAAATTCATACGAATTACATAATCTATGATTAAGCGACAATGCTGCTATAATTTATGACCTTACATTAACTATTCATCAGATGTGTACAGAAGTCTATCACATAATATACGTTATCTTTATCCGTACAATATTTTGTATGTACCACGCAAACGATTAACAAATTTATATGCAACAAAATAAAGTTGAAATTCTATTCATATTAGAAAATATAAGTCAGTTTTTTACACTCCAGAACTGGTTTCTGATTAATAGACCGTCACCACTTTACAAAGTGTTCAAATAGAGGTTTTATGCGTAATGTTGTAGTTAGTATTAATTAGAAACTAAATAAAAAGTGATATTTGAGATGAGCATAGTAATTTACGTCCATATGAACAAATTGGGATATAAATTTCAATATTCTGAAATCGAGGTTTGATATTTTTGCATTAATGCATAGGCGAAGTTATCAATCAAGTAGGCTAAGAGTAGACATCGTGTATTGTCGTCGTCAACTTCTAAACGTCTCGTGCTTGATATTGTAGGGACTAGTGCATGCCGTAGTTTATTTGGAGCCTTTTTTTTTATCCACCACAAGTTACCTCTTCACTGCGATCTCACCTAATGGTAAGTGAAGATGCAGGCTAAGATGGTAGCAGGCGAATCTGTTAGGGGCATGGCAGTTATATTTAACCCAAACCCCTACTCGGTTTCTACACGGCATCGTACCGGAATGCTAAATCGCTTGGCGGCATGTCTTTGCCGGTAGGGTGGTAACTAGCCACGGCTGAAGCCTCCCACCAGACCAGGGAAAATTCAGAAATTATAAATTCCCAAATAGACCCTGCAGGGTATTGAACCCGGGAGTGTTAAGCGGTGTTGCCTTAACCTGCCTCAACACTGCGCCACGGAGGTTGACAAATTCAAATCAAGTTGTTGATCTTCTTAGTCAGTGCTCTGGAAACACTGCGATTTCCGGTGTGAGGTCACCATTCCAGTAACTTAGGAACCCAACGTTTATGTGTACTTCGAAATATTAATGAGAAGCTCCGCGAACTTTTTGTAGCTCTTGCCAGCCTGCAACTCTTCTGGGCAGAGCTTAGTTAGCTGAAGTATCTAGCACGGTGAGAGGAGACTATAAATGTTCTGAATAGCAAATACAGGCTAAACCACTTTGTTGTACAAGCTGCAACACATTCAGAAGACTTAACAATTTTATCTCATTAACTTTCGAGAAATTTGTAAATCTCCTGAAAAAATAAACTGAGTGTCACGAAATTTATAAAACAGTTGACTTTGAAGATAGCTCATTATTTTTTTTGACCTAGTGGTCTGATACTTTAGCAGAGAGTAACTTCTCCCCGTAATGAGAGGACATTGCTTTTCAGATAAAGTCTCCGTTAAGTCTAGAAAAAAGAAAAATATTAATTTAGATAAAATTCGGAAGCGTAAATGTAATAATTTTTCAAACTGCGATAATATTTTACAGTTTTTGAGGTGTGTTATCCTAATAATAATAAAGTATAAATATTTGAATAAAGAAGAAGAAATAACGCATTCCTTAAAAGAGATAAAAATACCATCGATCTTTTTCAATCTTGTTTATTTTTGTGGTTAAATTATGCAGGATGATAAATAATTTGCCAGATGCATAATAATAAAAGCAAAACAAGTGAATACAATCAAATTAATTGCCTCAGTGGGTCCCTACTTACATGTACTATAAGTTTACTAAAGTTTGACTTAGTAAGTAATTATTGTAATCTATACTTCTATACTAATATCATACCTACTCCGTGCTAATATTATAAATGTGAAAGATTGGATGGATGGATGGATGAATGGCGTGATTGAGCAGTTACTCAATCACGCCAGAACGACTAAACGGATCGGGATAAATTTGGCTCAGAGATGGATAATAGCCTGGAATTTGAGATGAGCAAAAGGCATAGGCTACTTTTTATCCCGGAAAATGAAAGAGTTCCCGCGGGAAGCTAAATCTCAATCCACGCGGATGAAGTCGCGGACATCAGCTAGTTAGCTCTAACAAAGATAAGACAACAGACTTTTTGGTTTTATCTATGCAAATGAGTGCAAACGTCTACCACTTCAAAGTCACGGGATAACAGACAAGTCAAACCGGACTTTAAGCTTAGATACAAACACAAAAACATAAAAGCTTCTATACTTAATAAGCTACCGGAATTAGCCGTAACCAGCCAACTTCATTATCATTATAATAATTAACCTAATGATTCTATTTCGTTATTATTGAGCTGTGATTAAAACTGTATTCACCGATAGATAGTATTATTTATCGACTCAGTAGGTTATAATGAGATCATCGTTTTAGGAGTGGACTGAAATCCTAGAAATTGTGGGTGTACATCACTATTCACTTGCTGTAAGATAAATGATGAATGATAAAATCTTTATTTGTTCCAAAGACCATAGTACAAAGGTTCTTAAAATTACTCTTGACCCCCAAACTAGGATAGCTCTCTTTACTAAGTTTAGACAAAATCGGCCGAGAAGATGGGTCGTGAAAGCCGCACTTTCTTTATCAGAAGGCTTCGTACATTTACGATCATATATAGATTCACTTGATGATTTTAAGAGTTTATTTGAATAAAAATCATTTGAATATGTATTTTGTAGAGAATACTGAGTAAGTATAAGCACCAAATGAGATGCAAAGTGAAATAAAAGCTAAAATAAGCCTAGGATTAGTCGTGTAGGCAGTAATGTACCATTATATCATAGCCGTCTAAGGGTGGAACAACACTACGGATCGTACAGTACGAAGCGTCCGTCCGAAACGTCCGCCTCGAAGGGAAATTACGACTTTTAGTCCCATTGCTAGTGCTTGCTCCATATAAGGGTGAAAACATACTAATGACAGGACAGGAAGAAACCTCAGTGCCACACGTTGACTCGTGCACTTTTAGAACATAGTTTTTTATGACACGATTAAACGCGAGGACATGGGAAACTCGAGCGTAACAAAAAAACGTCCGGTGAGAAACAGTATGAACATTTTGAATATTTTATAATTTTTATTTTAAGTATTGGGTTTTTCTGATTAGAAATTCTCAGTACTAGTCCGGAGTTAGGAAGTTGGCGGTATTTCACCCCCGTGCCTCGGAGAGCACGTTAAACCGTCGGTCCCGGTTATTATCCATAACATGATAACAATCGTTAAAGCCTGCCAACCCGCATTGGAACAGCGTGGTGGGTATAAGCTCTAATTCCCTTTCTCCTATGAGAGTGGAGGCCTGTGCCCAGCAGTGGGACGTTAATAGGCTGTAGTGGATAAATTTTATTTAAATACTTATATGGAGCTGCATATACCTGCGTGACATGACGGAACTTGTTTTCCATACGATACGCGCTGACATTTAGTCATAATTGATAAATAAAAATTTATCAGTAGTGTGATTTCACCTTAAAAGTGAACAACGCAGTATTTTTCTCTCCTGGGGTCATACTGCCATACTTAAGCTGTATTGCTCAAAATGACGTCACATACCTTGACGTTCCTAAAAGAAGGAATAAACTTCTAAAACACGATAGTCAAAAGCACTGTTTTTTGTTTTTTTTTTTAAATTTTATTGAAAATAATATAATAGAACTTAATGCTAGCTAGCCTAACCTAATTGAGCACTGAAACAATATGAAGCGTTTGAAGTATGGCCCCTGTCCGATCCGTAGTGTGCTCTCACTCTAAGCGCCGGGGTGAACGCACTGTTTCGGTCGTGTTACGTGAACGTAGGTATTGAAAATAATACAATAGAACTTAATGCTAGCTAGCCTAACCTAATTGAGCACTGAAACAATATGAAGCGTTTGAAGTATGGCCCCTGTCCGATCCGTAGTGTGCTCTCACTCTAAGCGCCGGGGTGAACGCACTGTTTCGGTCGTGTTACGTGAACGTAGGTATTGAAAATAATACAATAGAACTTAATGCTAGCTAGCCTAACCTAATTGAGCACTGAAACAATATGAAGCGTTTGAAGTATGGCCCCTGTCCGATCCGTAGTGTGCTCTCACTCTAAGCGCCGGGGTGAACGCACTGTTTCGGTCGTGTTACGTGAACGTAGGTATTGAAAATAATACAATAGAACTTAATGCTAGCTAGCCTAACCTAATTGAGCACTGAAACAATATGAAGCGTTTGAAGTATGGCCCCTGTCCGATCCGTAGTGTGCTCTCACTCTAAGCGCCGGGGTGAACGCACTGTTTCGGTCGTGTTACGTGAACGTAGGTATTGAAAATAATACAATAGAACTTAATGCTAGCTAGCCTAACCTAATTGAGCACTGAAACAATATGAAGCGTTTGAAGTATGGCCCCTGTCCGATCCGTAGTGTGCTCTCACTCTAAGCGCCGGGGTGAACGCACTGTTTCGGTCGTGTTACGTGAACGTAGGTATTGAAAATAATACAATAGAACTTAATGCTAGCTAGCCTAACCTAATTGAGCACTGAAACAATATGAAGCGTTTGAAGTATGGCCCCTGTCCGATCCGTAGTGTGCTCTCACTCTAAGCGCCGGGGTGAACGCACTGTTTCGGTCGTGTTACGTGAACATAGGTATTGAAAATAATACAATAGAACTTAATCCTAGCTAGCCTAACCTAATTGAGCACTGAAACAATATGAAGCGTTTGAAGTATGGCCCCTGTCCGATCCGTAGTGTGCTCTCACTCTAAGCGCCGGGGTGAACGCACTGTTTCGGTCGTGTTACGTGAACATAGGTATACCACGGATGACTCATGCAGTGCGAGATTACGGAATACCTCTATTCCAACTACGCACCTATTAAATTTTAACTAGCCTTTGTTATGTCGACGTATCTTTTTGTTTCGTAGAGAATAATTTCCCTGCCGGTGTAGCTTTTAAGTTGTTCATTCCGTTATAAGTTCTAAGTTGCCGCTTTACACTAATTGCTTGTACTCGATGTAATTTCTTTTAGAAGAAAAATTATACTGCATACCTAATCTAGAGCTTTATTGAAGTGAATATTTTCTACTTCATAATCAAGGGCTTTATTGAAGTGAATTTTTTCTACTTCCTAATGTAGAGCTTTATTGAAGTGAATTTTCAATTTTCAGTTTCCAAAATAGATGCTAATTTTTTGTTTTATTTAGTTTATTTGAATACATTAAATTTAACTACAATATAATATATTTTAATCATATTACCATCAAAATATATTATGCAAGCCGACTTGCCCGCGACTTCATACGCGTGAAATAAGATTTTTAAATTCCTACGGGAACTCCCTAATTTTTCGGGATAATATAATATAGCCTATGACACTCACAAATAATGTGGCTTTCTCAATAGAAACTTCTGGTAACAATGTACCAGAATTTTGAAAATTGGTTCAGTAAATCCAGATATTACCACCTACAACGTCACAAACTCACAAACTTTACCTCTTTATAATATAAGTATAGATTATAGTTTAATGTTAACACAAGGAGACTAACTGGGTCTGAGAATAAGCCCAAAAAAACTGAGCTGGAAAATCTTTCAATCATCACGGTCTATACGTAAGTAAGTACTTATAATTAATCGAAGTAAGTGATCGACTTCTGTATATTAAATATTTTCGAAACTTTTAGGGATTGGAGGTAGCTTGAAGCGGGCCGTGCAATTTGCATACTGCACATAGATTTGTCTGTTTTGCCGATTATAGCGAATTAAGCTAATTTTTATTAGTTTTAGGTTAGTAAACAGTTTTTAAATACAAAGACTATGGGACCCTATCATGAGCATTCGCTAGTTGTTTGAGTAATTACTCATCATTAATGGACACTTATCCATATTAAAATCATTAGATCCGAAAATCCCACGTACCGTATACTCCAATTTCCTGTTTCAAACGCACTTCCTTCATTGCATACATTTATACAACCTACAGCATTAATTACTCTAAAAAGCAATAATAAATACACACGACTTTGATGTTTAAACCAATAGTGATAAAAGCCATTTTGATTTAAATATTTTCTTTGGAGAAATAAATAGAGCGGCTTTAAAAGGATGTTGTACCGTTCATAATTTTAGTATGCATTAAGGCTTCTTATCAAGTTATCATTTAAATACGTCTTATATATTTGTTAATTAGAGATTTTTTGGAACTTTATTTTATTTGGACAGTAAGTTTAACCTATTATTATTCATTTATAATTCATACTAAAGCAAGCAAGCTTAACCTAAGTTTTACAACCTCCCTGGCGCAGAGTTGAGCGCTGTTGTCTTAACGTGGGAGGTCCCGGGTTCGATTCCCGGTCTGAATTTTCTCTGGTCTAGTGGGAGGCTTCGGCCGTGGCTAGTTACCACCCTACTGGCAAAGAAGTACCGCCAAACCGACTAGGGTATGGGTTTAATGTAACTGCCATCCCCTTAACAGGTACAGCCACCGTTTCAAACGATACGTTTTGAAATTAAAATTGGTTGTACTGAATTTGTGACTTTAAATCAAGAGTTTTGGGGTTCATTTTACTTTGACGCTAATAACGCTTTAACTCCTAACAGCTTAGCCCGCTGCAAGACTGCATCATCACTCACCATCAAGCGAGATCGCAGTCAAGGGCTAACTTGTAGTGGAAAAAAAAACTACCGACCAAATGTGTTTTTCCCCTAAATACGTGCCACCACTACAGCCCATTAATGTCCCACTGCTGGGCACAGGCTTCCACTCTCATAGGAGAGAGGGAATCAGAGCTTACACCCACCACGCTTCTCTAATGCGGGTTGGCGGGGTAAATAAGTGTACTACTCCTGAAAGCGACAAACGTGTTTAGTTTTATAGCAGTTTAGATTTTAATTAAGATTGCATTAAAAGTTATCAAATAACAGCTTTTATAGCCAGTTTCCTACTTTAAGTAATATTGCATGTTTTAATATAATACCTAAAGGTTCATTCAATCGAACCAGTGTGTGATTGTGTAAGGAAATCGTAAACGTAATCGTTTGTCAAACGTATAATTCGGCATGTAGTCTAGACAATAAAGCTAGTTGACCCCAACAATAATTCCTTAGGCGACGAAACTTTACAGTATGATAAAGTATCATGAGTTAAACGTATATTATAAATAACGAATAAAAAATCAGAAAGGAAGTAAGGTTTTTTTAATGCTATACCCAATTGTTAAAGCAGGAAGATACATTATCGCGTAAACGCAGTTTAGATTTGATAATAAAATCGCTTTAAATATTAATCACTTAAAGAACATCGGTTCTGAATGATTATTTCGTTTGATATTTCGGTTTTGAGTGTAAATATACTACCTAATATTATTTTAAAAAGCAATCGAGAAAATATATAGTCATAAATATTAAGTTTTAGGTATAAATACCTAACTTACGGAAGTGTTTTTTGTTGGATGTTTTTGTGTATGTTTTGGATCATCCGATGGATGGATGGAGAGTGACACAGGCTAATTTTTATCCCGGAAAATTAAGGAGTTCCGGCGGGAATCAAAACACTTAAACAACACGGACGAAGTCGCGGGCATCAGCTAGTAATTTATAAACAAGCAGGAGTAGAGTCTTTGTTTTTAAAACGTTTGGTTTTTCAATGAGACACATCAGATGCCATGATCATACTATTATTATAAATGCGAGAGTGTTCTTGTTTGTTAGTTGGTTTGTCCATCAATCGAGCCGCAACAGAGTTATGGATCGACTTGATTTTTTGCATGGATATAATTGAGAACCTGGAGAATGACATAGGCTCATTTTTATCCCGGAAATTTAAGGAGTGCCCGTGGCATCATGAGGTTAAGAAGGTATGAGGAGGAGCTAAGGA
The DNA here is from genome assembly GCA_964035005.1 of Erebia palarica. Lineage (NCBI taxonomy): Eukaryota > Metazoa > Arthropoda > Insecta > Lepidoptera > Nymphalidae > Erebia > Erebia palarica. The sequence continues at coordinate 17,999,485 of OZ035995.1, forward strand.
ATGATAATGAGGCGTATCTGAGGGTGAGAAGTGATGCTGGACTGGAAAAAGATGAGGAGTTTCGGGAGCTGGTGGAACTGCTGAGTATGGCAAAGAGAACTGAGGACTACGTTTGGTGGGAGACAGGTTAAGTGCATAAAGGGTAGTAGCCTTAACGGTATAAGATCGAAACCTCAGCCTGACTATTTACTACCATCGTTTAGAGCAGTATTATTACAATAGCAGTCATTTACACGTGCCTTGACATCCCTAAAATAAGGATTATAATTCTACAACACAAACTCCAGCAATATGCAAACAACACGACTCTAAGACTGATAGTCATATTATTGCGACCTCAAGGAAATGAGAAGCGGATGGGTGAGATAGGAGAGTCGAAAAGGCCTATTGTAGTTGAGTGGATACTCTATTTTAGCATTTAAAGCGACAATGATAGGGTGGCTTTTTGTATAGCACTATTATCCGACCGATTAAATGATCTTTTTACAGTGACTATAATAATTAAGAGAGACCATGCTCAGTCTGATCCAATCAGCAATAAAACTAGGGCTTTAGCGCTTTAATATGATACCTACAGGTGTGATGATCGCAATCGCAATTTAATGACATCCCCGACGCAATGGTGAGCGCTGTTGTCTTATAAACGGGAGGTTACAGGTTCGATTCCCGGCAGGATCAATTTGGGTATACAGGTATTTATAATTTTCTTTGGTCTGGTCTGGTGGGTTCAACCTACGACGTGCAATAGCGTACCGTTATAAAATTTTACGGTACCATATGCCACGTAGAAACTGATTAAGGCTAATAGGCCTATTACACTGCACTTTTTACAGGGCCCTGTGGTAAGGGTAGGCGTGGCCACTAATTAAAGCGTCGCTTATTACAGAGCAATAAGGATCAGATTAGGGACCCTTACTTCCTAATTCATATTACACTACACTGATTCAAATGTAAGGGTCCCTGTGAAAAGTGCAATGTAATAGTAATAATTAAGGTACGAGGATGCATTGCGCACAGCGGCCCCGTACAAACTTGCCGGAAATCGAACCCGGGACCTCCCATGTTATGACAACAGTGCTCAATACTGCGCCAGGGAGATCGTCAAAAGGATAGAGCTATACCTCTACCATGATAAGGCCATATTTTTGTTACAATGTAAGTAGGGCTTTATTCAAACAACTTTTGTCCCCGCGTCCATGTCAATTAGCTTTCGTTACGCCATATTGGTTATTGTTTAAAGTTATACTTCAAACATAAACTATAGACACCATAGCGGTTACTATGGGTTAGGGTTGGAGCACACTCGATACTTTTTTCATCAAAAAGTATCGAGATTGTCTTCTCTATGCCAAATATCGATATGAAGTACGAATTTTACCTTTTCTGTAGCCTAATAATTAAGACTTCCGTCTGCTATATTATACCTATTAGAGGGTCCAAGGATCGAAACCCAGGCACGCACCTTTAATTTTGTAATAAATAGGTACACTTGCATTAGTGTTGAAAGATAACAACATTTTTGAAAACTTCTTGGGAAATATTTGATTTTTCGGGATAAAAATTTCATAAGAGTCCTTCCCCGGGAAAGCTTTCTTTGGGTCGTGATAACGTACCAGACAGACACACATTCACACTTTCGCATTAATCCATACTTCCATCGCAGTCTAAGAAGATATGACGACCTCCGTGGCGCAGTGTGTAGCGCTGTGGTCTTAATGTGCGGAGGTCCCGTGTTCGATCCCCGGCAGGGTCAAGTTGGGAATTTATAATTTCTGAATTTTCCCTGGTCTGGCCTGGTGGGAGGCTTCTGCCGTGGCTAGTTACCACCCTACCGGCAAAGACGTGCCGCCAAGCGATTACGCGTTCCGGTACGATGCCGTTGAGAAACCGAACAGGGGTATGGGTTTAATATAACTGCCATGCCCCTAACAGGTTAGCCCGCTACCATCTTAGACTGCATCATCACTTACCATCAGGTGAGATTGCAGTCAAGGGCTAACTTGTAGTGGATAAAAAAAAAAATAGTAGATACGTTTTTCCTACCAGTCGTTCGACGGAGGCGCCATGACAGAGCAACGCTGCGGGTTTTTTTTTTAAAAGAATAATCATGCGATAATAATAATACAAAGCAATGATGATATCTATTCACTCTTGCCTCGAAGGTACTTAAGTTATACGCAGCAAAGAATATATGCGCTGGATTCTCATGGAAACTCGACGAGGAAACTGGCAAAATTTTTAATAAACAATACTGCCACTCTAATATCAAAGTTATATTTTTTTTAACCACTACAAGTTAGCCCTTGACTGAAATCTCACCTGATGATGCAGTCTAAGATGGTATCGGGCTAACCTGTTAGGAGCATGGCAGTTATATTAAACCCATGCCCCTATTCGCGTACCGGAATGTTAAATCGCTTGGCGGCACGTCTTTGCCGGTAGAGTGGTAAGTAGCCTCGGCCGAAGCCTCCCACCAGGCCAGACCAGAGAAAATTCAGAAATTATAAATTTAAGTATGGATAGGGTTGTCCGTTACTCAATCACGTCAGAATGGTTGAAAGGATCTGGATGAAATTTGGCACAGAGAGTATATGTACATAATAGTCTAGAATAACGTATAGGCTACTTATTCTGGAAAATTAAAGAGTTCCTGCGGATACCAAAAACTTCAATCAACGCAGACGAAGTAACGGGCATCAACTAGTATTATAAATCTTAGTATATATAAATCACGTGTCACGTTGTTTGTCCGCGATGTACTCCTAAACTACTTAACAGATTTTAAATTAAATTTGCACACCGTGTGCAGTTTGATCCAACTTGAAAGATAGGATAGCTTACCTACATCTCTATCCACGCGGACGGAGTCGCGGGCATCAGCTAGTTCAATGTAAGTATGGATTCTTGTCAAAATACCAAGGATTTATTGGCCTATTACACTGCACTTTTCACAGGGACCCTTACACTTGAATCAGTGTAGTGTAATAAGATTTCGGGAGAAAAGGTCCCTACTTTGCAATGTATCCTCATACTCAATACTCAATACTCAATATTCAATATCATTTATTCAATATAGGTACACTGTAGGTACACTTATTGACGTTAAAAATTACTTACATATAAAACATGATGTTGATAATTGGTTACGGTATTTTAAAACTAAAGCAACGAGGGTTCCAAACGCGCCCTATATATTGCAATGTAATAAGCGACGCTCTTAATTGCGGCCACGCTCACCCTTGCCACAGGGCCCTGTGGAAAGTGCAGTGTAATAGGCCTATAAAAGTATCGAGTCTGTTAAGGTGGAAGACAAGGGTCTGCCCGCGAAATTCAAATTTAATTTGGTTTCTCGCAATTTGTAAACTAATACGACAAAGTAGGCTTATGGCATTCAAATTGCGCCCCTAGGACTATCATCTTTACAGGTTTATATAAAAATCTTTACTTGAAAGTGTCCAGTTTAAGAAATTAGTCAAAATAATGACTAATTTGTGAGTAACTAAAGTAACTAAAGTTTTGACTAATTTCTTAAACTGGACACTTTCAAGTAAAGATTTTTATATAAACCTGTAAAGATGATAGTCCTAGGGGCGCAATTTGAATGCCATAAGCCTACTTTGTCGTATTAGTTTACAAATTGCGAAAAACCAAATTAAATTTGAATTTCGCGGGCAGACCCTTGTCTTCCACCTTAAGGCTCTTATTAGGCTATTGTTTTTACTATGACAGGTGGGTACTGCTCTCGCGCCAGTCGCTTTTAAACCTGCGCGTGAGTTGGTCGTGCGTTCGTTTTCCTAGAGAAATAAGTACGCGAGTCCGAAAATTGTGTCTGTGCAACTGTGTTTCCCCCGTGTCTGTGCTCTGTGCTAGGATTTTGTGTGGGATTTTCTCTTATAGATTTTCCATTGGATTATTTTCCGGTAAGTTTTATTGTGTAGTCCTGCTTGAAGTTAGGAATTAGGATCGGCGATCGTAATCTTCGCCGGTTGTTTGTTACAAGGCCAAGGTTTTTCATAACAATGTAAAAATCTAAGGCTGTATTTGTGTAATTGCTCGCGTTATATTCAGTGGTATGTGCCTATATGTGTATGTAGTAATCGACTATTGTTGGAAATTCGTACGCGGGTTTTTGTGTACTTTGTTTGCGCTATGAATTATTGTGATTTTCTTATTAGATTCTTGTTAGAAAAGAAAAGTTGCTGGGTTATACAAATGGCTGAGTATGCTTTTCACATTTTTTTTATTAGAATAGAATAAAGTCAAGTCAAAGTCAAACAATGTTTATTCAATTTAGGTAGGTATACTACACTTATTGACGTCCAGTTATTTATAAAATATAATGGTGATAATCAGTAACGGTATCTTAAAACTAAAGCTACGAGGGTTCCAAACGCGCCCTGGTCTGAGAAGAGCCTACAACAAACTCAGCCCACAACAAACTTTAACTAATCTACTTAAATAAATAAATATTAGTAAATTAGTTAAAGAGTAGAGTAAAATAGTTTAATCTCTACTTAAATTTTGAATTTCTTACGTAAACTCAACTTAAGTTAAACAGGTATCCACTACAACCACCACAGCAGTCTATTAACGTCCCACTGCTGGGCACAGGCCTCCACTCTCATAGCAGAGAGGGAATTAGAGCTTAGACCCACCACGCTGCTCCAATGCGGGTTGGCGGGCTTTAACGACTATTAGCATATTAGTGATAATAACCGGGACCGACGGCTTAACGTGCTCTCCGAGGCACGGGGATGAAACACCGCCAAGATCCTAACTCCGGGATAGTACTGAGAATTTCCAGTGAGAAAAACCCAATACTTAATTATGGCCCGACCCGGGACTCGAACCCGGGACCTCGTCAGCCGCGTTCGATCATGCCAACCACTAGACCAACGAGGCAGTTGTAAGACGAGAGACTAACGAGAGATGTAAACAAGTTTAATTAAGGTAATTTCATGACTCAAGGGTCTAAGAAATATACTTATTAAATTATAAGTACTAAATCCATACTAATATAATAAATGCGGAAGTGTGCCTGTCTGAAATGTGGTATGAAAATAGGTTGTTTAGGTAAGAAAATAGGTTAGAAGGACATTCCGAAAAATGAAAGAGTTCCCGCGGGAAATATAAACTTAATCCACGCGGATGAAATCGCGAGCATCTGTATCTAGAATAATCATCATCATCATCATCACTACAGCCCATTAACGTCCCACTGCTGGGCACAGGCCTCCACTCTCATGAGAGAGCTTAGACCCACCACGCTGCTCCAATGCGGGTTGGCGGGCTTCAACGACTATTATCATGTTAGTGATAATAGCCGGGAACGACGGCTTAACGTGCTCTCCGAGGCACGGGGGTGAAACACCGCCAACTTCCTAACTCCGGGCTAGTACTGGGAATTTCTAATCCGAAAAACCCGATACTTAATTATGGCCCGACCCAGGACTCGAACCCGGGACCTCGTCGGCCGCAGTCAAACATGCTAACCACTAGACCAACGAGGCAGTACTGTCTAGAATAATATTATTATAAAAAAAAAAGTTTTGGTTTCACTGTACCTATAACAAAATTCGGATAAATTACGCAAATAAATCGTTTTGACACGCTTTATGCAATTGTCTATTATTTTGTGTAATTAAAAGACCAAAAACACTAATTAACTATGTAAAGAAAGTGACGAAATAAATGGTAGAATCCCGTTTTTTGGTTATGGTAATACATTACGCTAATTCCGTAATAATATAATTTGATATGGATGATAGATAGTGGCTGACATAAATATCTGCGCTCTATGAAATGCCACGAGTAAGCGTAGGACGATGTAGAGTTTAGACAAGTATTTTTCTTTTGTTCTATCCAAAAGTGTGCCGTGTACCAAATTTGAATAAAGAGATTGAATTGAATTGAAATAGTTGGCCTTATTTTTTCTGTGTCACATTAATTTACTGTATTTTACTTAACTACAATATTCTTTACTGAACTCAACTTAAAGTAACTTAGTCCTTATTGAACTTCTTCTCTGATTACTTCAGTTAGACTGTATCAGAGCGAGAAAACAGTTTGGACAAGACTTTTTGGTGTGGTGGACAAAAAGTCCACTACAATAAAGTTTCACAGTACTTTTTAACGTTTTTTCACCTTTTGTTAAAGAAATAAGACTTATGTTATTATGTAGGTTTATTCAAGTACTACCAGATGCCCGCGATTTGTCCGCGTGAAATAAGTTTTTTAGATTCCCACGGGAACTCCCTAATTTTTCCGGTTAATATATAGCCTATGACACTCCATAGATTATCCCCTACAACCTCACAAACTCACAAACTTTATCCCTTTATAAAATTAATATACGAGTAGATGTACTCTATCGACTAGTTATCCACGACTCTATCATACTAATATTATAAATGCGAAAGTGTTTAATATATTTTGTTTGTTCTTCAATCACGTTGCATAAGAGCAACGGATCGACGTAATTTTTTGCATGGGTATAGCTGAGTACCTGGAGAGTGATATAGACTGTATATCGTGGAAAATTAAGGGTTTAAAAAAACTTAGTCCTCGCTGACAAGTCACGGGCATCAGCTTGTACTCTATAGTTCAATATCATCAAGTATAACACATCCGACATATTGTCTTAAGACTTCGTCTTAAGACTAAGTCTTGTCGACAGTCTGGGCTTCATAATAAATAGTAGTTACAAGCTATAAGAAACACCGGAGGCATATCGACAGGTTTACTCACTATAAATTGCTAATCAGTGTCTTGAGAAAAACTTATATCTTCTGAATTCAAACTAGAACTTCCTGCCTTCAATGTAGGCGCTGCCATATTTGTATAAATAGTAAGCAAATATGTAGGTTGACTATATCAACCACCACCACTACAGCCCATTAACGTCCCACTACTGGGCACAGGCCTCCACTCTCATAGGAGAGAGGGAAATAGAGCTTAGATCCACCACGCTGCTCCAATGCGGGTTAGCGGGCTTTGACGACTACTACCATGTTTTTTTTTTACACCACTACAAGTTAGCCCTTGACTGAAATCTCACCTGATGGTAAGTGATGATGCAGTCTAAAATGGTAGCGGGCTAACCTGTTAAGGGCATGATAATTATATTAAACCCATACCCCTACACGGCATCTTACCGGAGCGCTAATTCGCTTGGCGGTACGTCTTTGCCGGTAGGGTGGTAACTAGCCACCGCCGAAGCCTCCCATCAGGTAAAATAAATATCAGTAATAATAACCGGGACCGACGGCGTAACTTGCTCTCCGAGGCACGGGGTTGAAACACCACCAACTTCCTAACTCCGGGCTAGTACTGAGAATTTCTAGTCGGAAAAATCCAATACCTAATATTATGACCCGACCCGGGACTCGAACGCGGGACCTCATCAGCCGCAGTCGAACATGTTAACCACTAGACCAACGAGGCAGTTTGATAATATACAGCACGTTAAATGGACTTATTTTTCTTTGTATTTAATAACAGGACGGGTGTTTATCTATCATTCTATCTATTTACCTGTACACAGTCTCATTAGCTTAACAGACAGACAGACAGGGGGCTGACTAAATTCGCTTAAAGCAGTATATATGTCACAGTAAGATTGTACAAACCGTTAGATTATAATCTAACTCGCGAAATTGTAAACTGTCGAAAGATTGTGAACCGTTCAATGTTCTGAGTGTCAATTTTTGAAATATTCATTGTATTTGCGTTTTCTTGTCTGTTTCTTGTAGGTTAGGTTAGGGTTCGACATAAACAATCAGGTAGTGCCGGGCACTAAGTTCTATCGGGTTAATATATTAACCCGGCCAGACCAGGGAAAATTCAGAAATTATAAATTCCCAAATTGACCCTGCCGGGGATCGAACCCGGGACCTCCGCACGTTAAGACAACAGCGCTACACACTGCGTCACGGAGGTGGTGTTTAATTATGCATTATTTCTTCGTATTGATCTAGTATAAATTAGTGATGAATATTTCTTGTTATTTATACTTTTGTAGAAGTTGTTTAATTAACTAAATACCTATTATTTATGCCATTGTATATTTTAGCATGAATCAATAAATCATGTTAAAATTTAAAATTGAATAAATTATTTTATTTCATTTTTGATCAATACCCATTATATAAATTTGCTAAATACCTATTATTTATGCCATTGAATATTTTAGCATGAATCAATAAATCATGTTATAATTTAAAATTGAATAAAATTATGTTATTATTATTTTATTTCATTTAATCACTACCCATAACATAGTAATGAATGCGAAAGTGAGATTGATTTGAGTTTTGTGTAGGTATTTTATTTCAAGGATATTGAAATTGGCTTCTTTTTATTTCGGAAAATCAATATTCTGGGAATATACTAGTCATTAAATAAATTATGCTCATATGTGAAATTGAATAAAATAAATTATATTTTAGTCTTTTCATTTGATGAAAATTCAGAGCTTTCGGCCTGAGACTCGAAACCTCGACCTCAAGCTAAAACCAACATGTTCTAGCCACTAGGTCACTACGGTTAATATATTTTCACTCTCTTCAACCCATGGCCAGCTCACCACTGAGCCGGAATGAGAAGAGTTTGGCCATAGTCCACCACGCTGGCCAAGTGCAGACTTCACACCTTCAAGAACATTTGAAGCGGTGATAGCTTAGTGTTTAAGACACCCGACCTCCTACGGGGTCGCACGTTCTAAATTCTCGAAGTTATGTGCGTTATAAGAAATTAAACATCGTGAGGAAACCTGCACATCCGAGAGTTCTTCATAATAAATATTTTCAAATGGACCCAATCACGTTTTCAATAATACAAATTGAGAAAACACAATATAGTTTACGAGTGATAATAAATTAAACATATTTACGATCCTAATCCTCTGAACTTTCCTCAATGCTTTTATTTTATGTCATTGACAATCTCAAAGTCACTTAATTTTTTTTTTGATCCACTACAAGTTAGCCCTTGACTGCGATCTCACCTGATGGTTAGTGAAGATGCAGTCTAAGATGGTAGCGGGCTAACCTGTTAGGGGCATGGCAGTTATATTAAACCCATACCCCTATTCGGTTTCTACACGGCATTGTATCGGAACGCTACATCGCTTGGCGGCACGTCTTTGCCGGTAGGGTGGTAACAAGCCACGGCCGACCAGGCCAGACCAGGGAAAATTCAGAAAGTATTAATTCCCACATTGACTCTGCCGGGGATCGAACCCGGGACATCCGCACGTGAAGACAACAGCGCTCAACACTGCACCATGGAGGTCGTCGACTTTACTGTTTTATTTTATTTCATGACAACCTTTGACTGATGGTAAGTAATAATGCGGCCTTACCCATTGTACTAGGTAAACGACAAACGATGATGAACGTGACGCAATGCGACGCGACGCAACTGGAACAAACGATAGCTGACCCTCCACGTGGCCTGCGTTGTCGCGTAGATAAGTTTGTCTTTTTCTAACGTCCTATCACGTCGCGTCGTTTTCGTCGCTCACCTAGGATAACGAGTAAGATGGTAGTGGTAACCTATGAAACGTTCGCATCGGAGGGTAGGACATTTTGTCAGATCGCGCAAGTGTGTGCAGCTTCACATTAAAGCGTGGTTTCTGGTTCACCGTAATTTTTTTATCAATAGTGTGTATACGCTCTAAAACATAATATTGTCCTCTCCTGACCTATATTGCCCTTGAATGAAAAAAAATTAATATTTAAGATGAATGCACCTCCATCACATCCTATTATCTCAAGAGAACAAAAACACAAAAGGTTGCAAATAATAACATATCTAATACAATTAATTAATTTTGAAACACATACCCACCATAAGTATATATTTATTTATAGTATGTGACATCAAAGACTTGTTTTATTTTCTTAAAGTACTTATACTTACTTATCCGTGTGTGAGTATTTTTTAATTATAAACATTTTTGTGCATGATTGATCGTTCGGGAATGCCATAAATAACTAGGTAGGTACTAATATTGGTAACTAGATGATGCCCGTGACTTCGTCTGTGTTGGTTTAGGTATTTAAATATACTCTGGAAATTCCTTGATTGTCTGGGATAAAAAGCCTCTCCGGGATGTCAGCTACCACTGTAATAAATTTCGACGAAATCGGTTGAAAAGATGGACCATGAACACGTAACAGACAGAGAGACGAGCAAAGTTTCGCATTTATAATATTAAAGTAAGAAACTGTGTCTTAGTTCTATTTATAAAATAATTATTATAAAGCAGATTATGAAGAAAACATTTTATTTTGTTATGACTTATTCATCTTTTTTTGAAATAAGCTTATAATTTGTTTTAGGAGTTGGTTTGACCATAGCAATGGATGGGATTTGAACCACAGACCTTTTGGATACCACTCCACTCCCTGGCCGTAGGTCTATTAGTCATATAACAAAAAAAAACCGAAACTTTTGCCCTTTTTATATGAACAAACCATATATATATATATATATATATATAAGCGAATGAGAATGCATCTTAAATAGCTTTACCTGAATCGTGATTGTTTGGAATTTTATAGCGACCGATTTGGCCAAAAAAGTCAGTAAATAAAACACTTTATATGGTATTCAGTAATTTATAACTTAAGCCATGCTGCATTCGAATATTGACATTTCAAACTTTTATATTCCATTTTACATGTGACGATTCGATGTTGATACGATTGAATTTTTCTTTGGTGCTTTTCCGAGGAGTGAAGATTCGCGAATTTTGTTTAATTGTTTCTGTCACTAAGTGGAACAGTTCAGCGAACTCGTGGTCCAATCATACGCCAATCCTATTTTTCATTAGTTATTATACTGTTTGTTAGTGTATTATTATTAGTATACTGTTTGTGAGAGGGTGAGTGACTGTGTTATCCTACAATTAATATTATAAATACTGTTGGAATCACAACATAAAATGTATTTTAGTCTATGGACAGAAATCGTCCACAGTTCATTCACATTCACCTTGTCACTTATTATATACTAAAGAATGGCTGTTCTCTTACCTCAAAAACTGCTACAGGGCTAAGACTTCGTGTTTTTCCTTGTATCTAAAGGGCATCAGCTAGTTTAGCTGATGCCCGCGACTTCATCCGCGTGGTTTAAGTTTTTTCGATTCCCGTGGGAACTCCTTAATTTTCCGGGATAAAAAGTAGCCTATGTAGCTCCAGGGCCATAAACAGATATAATGTTTAAGACCTAAAAACTACATAGGCTCCTTTTTATCTAAAAAAAGAGTGCCCACTGGATTAAAAAAAATCTTAATTCACACGAAAGAGGTCGCGGTCTAGTAAACTATAAACATACCTTTTGTTTCATGATGTATCGCATCTGATGCGTATCGTATCGTACTAATGTCGTGAATAAATGTCTTACCAAAATCACATAAGTTATTTTGGATGAATCCATTGGGAATCCTTTTACTTATTTTTATGTCAACATAATATTGAAAACCAGCGTCAAATTTTCGAGATAAAAATCAAAATAAGCAACAAATTTGCAAATCGATTACTTCAACGTGACTTTATATGGATTTATACATAATTTAAAAAAGAATATGGTCAGTTTTAGCATACTTATTATGTAAATCCGTGTAATATGTTCAATGTTATGTAGGATTTTGATTGGATAAAAAGGCTGTTTTAATTTTCAATTTATTCTGTTGTTTAACAAATTGCCACATATACTTAAAAGTTTTTGATACGCACCAAACTTATATTATTAAAATTATTTCTGCCAATTCTGTGATAGATAAATATCTTCATTTAGCTCAGATATTGACAAGCTTGCTCAAAAGTAAGCTATCCTTTTACATTTACATTACATTAAATTAAAGTAAGAACAGTTAAAAAAAAAACTATCTTCCTCTAACTGGCGCTATAAGCCTTTGTTTAAGTCTAAGATTTCTCCCTCAGACTCATTTCTAACTTCTACTATGTAAACTCTCCAATTTTGTGTAAGCCTTCTTTCATGCTACCCATCCACGTATTGAACATCAATCCACTCATTTTGGTTTGATTTTGGAATTTTGAGCTAACGTTCATACATATTTAATGACCCAGCGAAGTATTTTATTTGAAAACATAACTTCGGACCAAAAAATAATGACGGGCGGATAAAAACTCCGCGTCTTTTACTTGAATCTGAAGCGCGCGTACTACGCGACAGGAAAAACTGGCCATCCTCTCGTTTCGCCACGTTTCGCTCGAATGTTTTATCCTGTCCGGTCCCTAGTGTGTCTTCACTCTAACTGTGTAGTGTTCAACGTTGTATTAAACATGTCTTTTGTACAGTACTCGTTTGTCATTACTATGTAGCCGACGTCAGTTCTCAGATTTAGGAGAATGGTTTGAATTATTTGTCCGAAGTAGTCCTTTTGGTTCACAGAAATAATAAAAGAATGTTGGCGAACTTTACCTACATAGAATTAAGTAAAAAAGATAAGGCATGGTTTAAGGACAATCATAGTACATAGTAAGTTATCTATAATAATTGACACCCTATGCACCATTTAACCTATGCGAGAACGCGTTGATGTCTTTTGAAGGGAGATACGATCTGTCTTATCATATTTTCATGTACTTAGACAACTTACCTTGGCTTCACATGGGTGGTAATATTAATTAATACAATGTATCGATTAGAACTTAATCATTATCATATTGTCATGTTAAACAGACTGACTTATTTGACATTTATAAAATTAGTAATATTAGAAAAATATTCAACAAACATTTCGTTTCGGTATTCGTTTCGCCTCGGAGTTAGTCGATTGCAAATTTTGAACGATTGCAATCACTTATTTCGACGTAAATAATTATACTGTTTTTACGCTTTGCCAATAATAATTATTGATTACATGCGTTACAATGTGATTGTTTAATTAATAAGACTAGGATAGCTCTTTCTTACCTTTTTATCAGTTAAATAATATTATTATTAACTATTATTTGACTTAAAAAATTTATTTGTCACAGAATATTTAATCAAGTAAGTATGTTGTAGTCTCTTGAACTTCTCGGTAGTTTTAAATGAGATTTTCTTCATTATTTAGATACACTAGCTGATGCCCGCGACTTTTTCTGCGTGGATTTAGGTTTTTTGATAATGCTGTGGACCCTTTTCTAGATTAGAATATAGCCCATTATCCTTCCTCTGGATACAATCTATCTTTGAACCAAATATTGTCAAAATCGGTTGAAGAGAGGGGCCGTGAAAGCGTAGCAGATGGACTGACAAACTGACCGATAGGCAGATATACTTTCGCATTCATAATATTAGTATGGGTTTCTCAAGGAAGGTTTAATAGTCTATCTATCATATTTCATCTTAGAAAGCCAACCCGTAGATACGCGGCTGCGATGATTCAACTAATTAAAATATTTACTACCGTGACAGTGACTTGGTCGTTTGAAACTATCAGAACCTACGCGCGAAATAATAAATGGTTACTTGAAATAACTATTCGTTGAACTTGAATAGTAAGTACATGGATTCGACACAACGAAAATAACATTTTTGGTGAGACGCGAGTTTATTTGAGGTATCTAAACTCAAGTTCATGGTATGAAAACGTTAACGCGAGCGGTAGCGATTATAATAAAATATACTAAATCCATACTAAGTAATATTATAATAAAATTAATGCAAAAGTTTTGCTGTTTATCGCTCTGTAAATCTCTATGTCTTTAGCACAGGTTTGTAACTTTTTATGGCCCATCTATTATCACACCAACCTCACAAACTTTACCTCTTTATAATATATAAAGAGGTAAAGTTTGTGAGGTTGTAGTGGGTAATTTGCTAATACATTTTTGACGATAACTGTACGTTAAGACAGAGATATACTGAACTATACAGAGGTACAGGGATAGCATGTATCCCGGAGATGAAACTAAGGCTACCTTTAGGAAAATCAACGTGTTCCCAAAAGATATTTGAAAATCCTTAACCCATGCAGATGAAGGCAGGCTGTGTAGTGTGGTTAGATACCCCGTTAGAACATAAGTTTTTTTCACTATTTTATCAAAATTTGTGGTGCCGCTGGACACCCCGAAAAAACATAGCTACTTTCACTATTCTATAATTTTTAAAAAACGCGAATTTCCTGAGTAGCATTCAAACCTGTGACATCTTGTATGCGGCTCTATTACCGCTGCGCCACTCAGACCTTATGGTAACTGTTCAAAATGTTCATGCACTAACTAAATTAGTTACAAATAAGCACTATGCCTCTCTCTATTTATACTAGAGGAAGAAAGACAGGGACTATCCCGTTTCTGTCACGTATGATTTTTCCAGCCCAGTATCTCAAGTTTTTTCCGCCATAAATAACTTATGTTCTAATAAAATTAGGTAGTGACCATTTCAGAATCGCTTTTTTCTAGCACCTTGACAATCGCTTTCGCTTGTACAATTTCTCCTAAGTCTTAGCCACAAAGTGTGAGTTATTCATAGCCGGTCGTGCTCAGTGGGAGTCGTGGTAAGCACGTGCTCGGAATGATAAGTGCTTGTCATTCAGCGTCGCAACGTGCTTTACGAGGCAAGCGGTCGCGTGCTTGCAATGAAGTTTAAAGCTTAACCTGTAAATAAGTACAATGTACTTTAATCGATCGCGCAATGTCCAAAACCACTTCATTTCCTAACCTTTGGTATGATTTCAATTCAACAGACAGCGAGGATAACAAAAATCTACATATTTTTTTTTCAGAATATGCTTGCGCTTCGCGACAATCATCAAAATGCAAGACAATCATGAGATCTAGGTTGGAACACGCTTACCTATAAGATAGAAGATGCCTATTCACTCTTGCCTTAAAGGCACTTAAGTTATACGTGGCAGGAAATACATGCGCTGGAAGATAAGCATTCACAAGATGGGCTGTATATATAACAGCATGGTTGACTCTTTTGTTGTTTCTAGACTAAACTAGATTGACATGCCTAAAGTTCGTGATATCCCTTTCTGCAATGAGCATTATGAAAGATCAGATTTAGAGCTGCCACTGTAGATTAGTCTAAGGTTATGTATAACAAAGCTAGCTACAATTTTCACCAAATTTTTAAACAATAGTGAGTGCAGCTGCAAAAATAACCTTTTGGAATGAGCCTGGTTTGTCCATGCCGCAACAGACAGACGTGATTATTTACATGGTCATAGTTGAGGACCTGTAGAGTGACCTAGGCTACTTTTTTATCCCGGAAAATTCAGTCGTTTCCGTGGGAATAAAAAACTTATTCCACGTGGATGAAGTCGCGGGAATCGTGTTATATAGTACATATAATCGTTGGTATCAGAGGTGATTGCAATCGTTCTACTGCTACGAACTTCTATTATACTAAATCTGAAGTAAATAGTTCTATATAGTCCTTTAGTTCAGTGTACAATACATACCTTGTCACATTTATCGATTGTAATAATATAGCCGTTGAAACACTCAAGTGATTAACCTGCTTTTGTAAAGCCATTTTTACTTGTACCTTTTACCCTTTGTGACTTTGAAGGCATTCTAAATAACAAAGAAATGTGGTAATGGAGTCGTAAAGGGCGATAGGACAACGTACCAGTATATTTACATGGCTGTGTAGTTTTGTATTGACGTATAAGGCAGTAGCTGACCTCTCTAGACCTGTACGCAGGTGCTAGTTCTAGATAAAAAACTTATGGATCAAACACACTTGGCTAGTTTACGAGTTGTTTACTCATATCGGTTATTATTTGTATGAATAAATGGTTGTCAAGTGTAAGTTTTTGAGTAAGCAAACTTGTATTGACTCTTTGTTTTCTAATTGAAACAGAGCTTTTGAAAGGATCCGTCAGGTGCTTAATACACCTAAGTAGGTACCCTCAAAAGTATAAGATTTTTCTATATACATATTTTGTATCCATACTTGTATTATAATTAATGCGTTAGGGTAAGTGAATTTTGGAACATAGCTATTATGTTACATCCCAGAGACATATGCTTTTTTCTATCCCGGAAAATCAAGAAGTTCCCATGAATTTCCATGGGCATTTCATGGAAATCGAATGATGTATGCTCCATACTAGGTTAAAATATAATCATTTTGTATTGAAAAAAGTCGATTTTAAGTAGAAACACGTGATTATTTGAACTATGTGCCCAATGATACCTAAAGCTTCGGAACTTGTAGAACTAAGTTTTAACCAGAGTACAGGTTTTACTACTGATTTCCTCAGTTTAATGGTCTAGTGTAATTGTGCCTGACCAAAGCGTTTTTTATTACTGTTGAGCATGATTAATTTTTCTGATAAATTAAAATGTGGTTACATGAGAACTGAATAGATAATAAGGTTATTAATCAAGAAAGTGAACCTCGGAATACATCTAACTAGAGACGTAAGGTTTTGATGAAGGTAACTAAAACCTAACCTAAGAGAATCAACATACCTATAGTAATCCATACTAATATTATAAATACGAAAGATATGTCTGACTCTCTGCTACGCTTTCACGGCTCATCTGTTTAACGAAATAGTACGAAATTAGGTACAGGGATAGGTTTTATCCCGAGGACATAGGCGTTTTATCATAAAAAATTAAAGAGTTCGGGAATAAAAAACTTAATTCACGCGGCCGAAGTCACGGGCATCATCTAGTACATAATAAAATTATTGGTACTAGAAATATCAATAGATTACGAACTACTCATTTATGTTCATTGTTTTTTTTTTGGCCTTATAAGCGTAAATATGGGCATCCATATTATGACACTAAGGTACATGCGAAAGTGTGTTTGTCTGTCTGTCACGGTCTGTTTAACCAATTTTGGCGAAATTAGGTATAGATTTATAGCATCCCGAGGAAGGACTTGTATTTTTTTTTACCCTGGAAAATCAAGGAGATGGGAGGCATATGACTATTATATATTTAAATTCTAGAACATGAAAAAATCGTTCAGGCTACCTGGCAACAGTAAGCTACCTACCTAGTAAATAAAAGTCCCTTAGCCGCCTTAAAGTCTAACTAAGCGATACGTGCACAAAGTTTCAAAATACATTATTCATCTGAACTACTTTTCTCTTATAAATAAATATTTCTTACTAATAAAAACACAGCCGGCTGTTTTCAAAGACAACTGGCGGTATAATTGGTTACTATTTCTTACAAAGTAGATAATTTATTGTTGGTCACCTATAGAATTATTTTGCCTTCCCACAATACATAGCGGTAATCTTAGTGCTTCTGATTTTATTATTTTAACCTGTTATCCACCACTACAGTCTATTAACGTCCCACTGCTGGGCACAGGCCTTCACTCTCATAGGAGAGAGGGAATTAGAGCTTAGACCCACCACGCTGCTCCAATGCGGGTTGGCGGGCTTTAACGATTATTATCATGTTAGGGATAATAACCGGGACCGACGGCTTATCGTGCTCTCCGAGGCACGGGGGTGAAACACCGCCAACTTCCTAACTCCGGGCTAGTACTGAGAATTTCTAATCAGAAAAACCCAATACTTAATTACGGCCCGACCCGGGTCTCGAGCCCAGGACCTCGTCGGCCGCAGTCGAACATGATAACCACTAGACCAACGAGGCTGTCTGTTATCAACAAACGATCAGTGTCCCACAAACTTATTTGACCCGTGTCAGCGTCACTTGTGTAAGTATATGAAAAATAATTAACAGGCATAAAACATATTTCCAATTTTGGCCACCGCATCAGATAAAAAAAGAAATAAGTTTGAGGGAGACAGATAAATGAATATTTTAAAAGCACTTTTATAGTCTCTTTTTATTTCGGCGGGAACCTCTCAAATTTCCAGGATAACCGATCCATCTGTTGCGACGATTTTGAAGAAAGTAACAGAGATAGGAAAGAGATTTGTACATTTTAACAAAGAAATCAACGCGGGCGTGGTCGCGGGCATCTTCTAGTTTAAATATATTTCCAAAAGTTTTAGCAGTTTAAAAACTATGACAAATAATAATATCCTCAAGTACCTATGCAAAGTATTTTCTTTGCAAACTATATTTTTCAAGTACCAATTGGCATTTAGATGCTATTGACATTCCTATTCTTAGCTTGGACTCATTGATATATATTATTCAAGAGCAAACAAGCGTCACACTTATATTTGCAGGTGGCTTCGGCCGTGGCTAGTTACCACCCTACCGGCAGAGACGTGCCAAGTTATTTAGCCTGCCGGTACGATGCCGTGTTGAAACCGAATAGGGGTTTAACATAACTGCCATGCTCGAAACAGGTTAGCCCGCTACTATCTTAGACTGCATCATCACTTACCATCAGGTGAGATCACAGTCAAGGGATAGTGTCTCTCAAATTGTAGTGGATAAATAAAAAACAAGGCTTATATCAATGATTTAAATAACATCTAAAGTCCATATTGTCACCATGCCCCTAACAGGTTAGCCCTTAGACTGCATCATCACTTACCATCAGGTGAGATCGCAGTCAAGGGACAGTGTCTTTCAACTTGTAGTGGATAAATAAAAAACAAGGCTTATATCAATGATTTAAATAACATCTAAAGTCCATATTGTCAATTATAGATAAGATCAACTCAAGACAGCGATGCAAGGGACTTTCACCTCGGCAAACAATCGAGATGTGTCCGTGAATCATGCCGCCCACTCTGTATTGTGTTGTTACGTGTGTGGATGACGCATATGGATTATAGAGTCATCAGAGTATCATAGAGTGACATTTTTACGGATATTTGATGGCACGATCACGGTTGTTCTTTTTAAAGAGATTCTTAACCTACAAAGTATGGGTTACATAATTTTATTGTTATGGATGTTTGTTTTTTTGTACTGCCTCGTTGGTCTAGCGGTTAGCGTAGTCGACTGCGGATCACGAAGTCCTGGGTTCGATTCCCGGTCGGGCATAAAAATTGCTAGATATTTGGTTTTCCAGCTCGGAGTTGGACTTTGGCGGTGTTTCACCCCCGTGCCTCGGAGAGCACGTTAAGCCGTCGGTCCCGGTTATTATCACTAACATGACAATAGTCGTCAAAGGCCGCCAACCCGCATTGGAGCAGCGTGGTGGGTCTAAGCTCTAATTTCCTCTCTCCTATAAGATTGGAGGCCTGTGCCCAGCAGTGGGACGTTAATAGGCTGTAGTGGTTTTTTTGTAAGCTTATATTATGTTCGGAATTTTGTTATTCTCTCACGCCACAATAATTGAACCGATTTGGCTCTTTAGAGTGGAGATAGGTATCTTTGGAATGGACACATCTATTCAAATAGGTAAATTTATAGGTAATTTTTTAGGAATTATTAATTACTAGCGGATGCCCGCGACTTCGTCTGCGTGGTTTGAGGTTTTTGGTTCCCGCGGGAATTCTTTAATTTTCCGGGATAAAAAGTATGTGCTATTCCAGACTATAATTTATCTGTGTGCACAATTTCAGCCAGATCCGTTTAGCCGTTGGGGCGTGATTGAGTAACAAACATCCATACATCCATCCAAACTTTCCCATTTATAATATTAGTAAGTTAGAAGTTATGATAGGATCTCTCAAAAGTCTTAATATTTGCGTCCCCTGTTAGTTTTAGGTGCGGAAACAATTTTAAAATATCGATTGAAGTTATAAAATGCGTCGAAGTTTTATGACGTCATAGTTCAGTATTTCATACAAGATCCCTTAATAAGCGCGCGTTTTGACGTTTGAAAAAAGTTGCTGATTTGACATGTTAAAAGTTGAAGTTTCAATTATTATTTTTATTCTTACATCCCGGAAAATTAGATTTTCCGCGGGCTTGTAATGTGGTATTACAGTATAATAGAGTGTCTGAAATTGGTAGAGAAACATCATTGGATGCTCACTTTATTTTCCGTTACCTTTAAAATTGGTATGTATCTTTAAATCAAGAGTTAACAGGCATCTTCTAGGCAAGCGGGCTTCACCTTGCAAGCAAACCTTGGTCTGATTGCAAGCTGATATAATTAAATGATACTAAAAAAAACAACTGTGAAATCATTGAAGGAATACAATTTTACATATTCACTAGCTGATGCCCGCGACTCCGTACGCGTGGATTGAGGTGTTTTAGGGGTATGAAAAATAAATAGTAGCCGATTCTCAGACCTACTGAATATGCATATAAAATTTCATAAAAATCGGTCAAACCGTTTCGGAGGAGTATGGTAACAAACATTGTGACACGAGAATTTTATATATAATATTAAATTTACGATTACGATACGACGATACACATTTTATGGATATCCGAGTTTATGGCACAGGGAATCCTGAGTGTTGTCATGATTTAAAAGTTGATTCACAACATAGTACGTTATAGGTACATTATTCATGATTATTAAGTGGTCCATGAATCAAATAATAAAGTATAAGAGCAGCGTATAATCAAAGAGGTCGAAATTTCACCGACACCCGCAGCTATATGGATCGATCCGATGTGTTTACATCGTAAGAGAAAGAGGTTTGTTACCCGTGCGACGGATATTGTTTTTTTTTTAAAAAAAATTTAAAAATGTTAATTAGCATTTTTTTATCCACCCCTTTATTAGCCCAATATTGTTGTTTTAAGGGCGGCGGCGAATTTGTTGGCAGTGTTTCACCCCCGTGCCTCAGAGAGCACGTTAAGCCGTCGGTCCCGGTTATTATCCCTAACATGATAATAGTCGTTAAAGCCCGTCAACCTGCATTGGAGCAGCGTGGTGGGTCTAAGCTCTAATTCCCTCTCTTCTATGAGATTGGAGGCCTGTGACCAGCAAGTGGGACGTTATTGGGCTGTAGTGGTGGTAGTTTTGTGGAAACACAGGAGGTCGAAGCTGGTTCCATAATTTGAAAGTACGTGGCATAGAAGAGAGACGAGTGCACGAGTGGTTTAAGAGAACCATGAATCCAGTTGGTGTTGATAGTTTCTACGATTTGCAACGCCGTTTCTGTTTGCATTCATCATTCAGAAAATAGGAAAGGTGGAATTAGATTAAATAATTCCACAAAACTCTCCGTTGTAGATATCTACAAGTATACCAAAATATTCGCCTTATTTGTTGTAATGGAATAACACAGAAAATCTCTGAATCACAAAAAATATTACGAGGTGTTAAAAATGTCACCGTACTTGTAAATCTTAATTGATATGGTAATTCAAACAGCCATTTTGTTCGCCTTGGTTTTACATAACAACATTACAAATTACATTGACGCGTGTGGGCGTCGGTATCTTAGCTTAACACTATCACTTTAAACACTATTTTTATTAATAGCCAATAGCACAGAATACATTATTATAACAATTCGATAGTCCTATTTAAATGCGTATAAACTGCTAGCTTTTCCCCGCGACTTTGTCCGCGTCGATCGAGGTTTATTGGTTCCCGCGGGAACTCTGTAATTTTCCGGGATAAAAAGTAGCCTATGTGCTACTCCAGACTATAAACCATCTCTGTGTTACATAAAATTATGTAAACAGATCTTTTATACACAAATTGACGATTGATTCTCAAGACTAATTTACGAAATTATTAATTTTATGACATTTTGTATATTTTGTGAATTGTTTAATATTTTTTTTTTATTTTTGTAATTTTATGTGTTTTTATGTTTTATTTTATTTTTATTTTTGTAAATTTGTAATCTTAGTTGGCATTAATTAACTATAATTTTATATGACATTCGTAATCAGCTAGTAAAAATATCGTCGACAAAATGACCCAGTGTATGCTATCTACGCTAATTCATAAAGCGTGAGGTCGAATATGTAACACACCTGATATCGTGTGGTAACAATAAATATCACGGCTATATTCGGTATGTCCACCGTCGCTCGGAGCGATCGTGAGATGCCCTGAAGGAGCCGCGCTGTGTGTTTATGGCCTTAGCTTATAACGTTATATGTAATTAAGAGATTCAGTTAAAGAAAGTTTCTTAAACTACAGGTACACTAGCTGATGCTCGCGACTTTTTGATTCCTTTTTTTTTTTTTTTAACGCTGGGAAATGCGTTTAGGAATCCCCCCCCGGGAAACAGTACAGGTGAACTGTGCTCTTTCAGGGGGGGTATGTCGGACTCACTCTCAGAGCAGAATATCCGCTAAAACCCAGCGGACCCGTCTTCCGTCGTAGTGAGGCGGTACAGGGTCACAAAAATGTATTCTACTGTATCGCCTCAACGGTCAAGGCACTATGTTTTTCACAAGATTTTTTGATTTCTCTGCGGTAACTCTTTAATTTTCCGGAATAAAAAGTAACCCATGTCCTTACAAAACTCCGGGATACAACCTGTGCCAAATTTCATACAGAGCCGTTAAGCCATTCTGGCGTCATTGAGTAACTGACATCCATCCATCCAACCAAAACATTCGCATCTGTTCAACCGATTTTGATGGACGTTTGTTACCAACGACCTCAATTTACATAGACGGGCCCTGTCAAACAAAGAATGTGGGCGTATTTTTAGCAACGCCATCAACGCCATCTAGTCTGAAAAGCGGGAACTTGCTTGCAACATATGCGCCATCTTGAAAACGTATGACTCGGTCATAGATTAGTACAGATGCGCTTGTCGAAAATAATACCTACATCAGTGTACTCTCTGAGGTAAACGATAAATGTTAGTATGATGTTGTTATTTTTACCACTTTTTTGTTACCAGTTTCCTGGAAAACCATTGGACCGATTATTATGCGGTTTTTTGCATTAGATATATATAGCTTGAGAGAAGGTTCTAAGATATATTTAAAGATCAAAGTCAACACAATGGGGCGCTGCAGTTCATCGTGGGTTTTTTTTAAATTTAATTATTTGTTAATTGTTGATAAGTTTTGTCGAAAAATTGACAGAAATAAAGTCATTTTTAGGGTTGCGTACCAAAATGATAAGAAAACAACACTTGTGGTGCGACATGACTGTCCGTCACACTTAGCATAATTCGGTAACTACTAATGCAAAAAACTTGAAATTTAAAATAATAACAGCTAAAACAGTTTAAAATTATCCTCGCCAAACCTTATTGCAAATGAAAGAATTCAAAAATAATTATTAGTAGTATTATTTCTAAGTTCGGTGGTTTAAGGTGCCTGGTTGCTCCAAGGCGTGCAATGTTAAACTTGCAAACAAATTTGAACCTATGAAATGCTTAAGGGTCCCAGCGACAATAAAATCAATATGGCTGAATTTTTCTGGTAACCTTTGCCCATGCCCCTTTTCTTTGTTACTCAATCACGCCCCAACGGCTGAACGGATCGGGCTGAAACTTGGCACAGAGATAGATTATAGTCTGAAATAACACATAGGCTTTTTATCCCGGAAAATTAAGGAGTTCGCGCGGGAACCAAAAATCCTCATACCACACAGACGAAGTCGCGGGCATTCGCTAGTACAAAATAAAAATTACCAACTTTAATAAATGAAAACTCTTTATTTATTGAAGTTGGTTTAAACATTAAACTCACGTCAGTAACTAATTTTATCATATTATTATAATAGCATAATATTGCGTCTCGGAAGGTATTATTGCCTACTGTCCGTTCTGCCCATCTATGCATTAACTAATCTTGGTTGCATTTTTTTATCGTACTGGACTGGACTATTCTAGGGTTGGAACCCAAAGCCGTAAGGCCAGTGAGTAAAAAAAAAATATCATACAGTTTGCCGCGGAAATTAAATGATTGCGTAATGGATAGAAGTATTAAATAGGAAGATTAAATAACGTTTTTTATGAAATGTATAATTGTGAATTGAAACACTTACCTTAAAATAAAAATTATACAGTGCCAAACTAATAAAACTTTAGATGATAACTTAATAACAAATTATCTACACGATGAGTGACCGTGACAGCGCTACGACGGGGACAGACAGGCTTATGACAGGTTATAGGAACGCGCTCTCATAGTTGGTCGCCCGCCATTTTTGTATGAAAGGGCCCATCTAGTACCTACATATATATCGATGTTTGTTACTCAATCACGCCAGAACGGCAGAACGGATCTGGATGAAATTTGACACAGAGATAGATTATAGTCTGGAATAGCACATAGGCTACTTTTTATCCCGGAAAATTAAAGAGTTCCCGCGGGAATGAAAAACCTTAATCTACGCGGGCATCAGCTAGTATATTAATATTAGTAATAAATACGTATGTGTTTCCTACTCCTAGATGAAATGCAATTTTCTCAAGACCCACTGGCCTGATTTTTTCCAAAATGTCCTCGAGAATAAATCTCGTCTAGTCCATTCATCTGAACGTTACGAGTTACGACATATTCGACATACGTCCATGCGACCCACATAGACACGTCGAGGCTTAATGTATGGTGGGGGTCAATTACTGCACATTGCTGGAAAAACCTACTGTAATTACTATTAAAAGTATTAAGGAGAATGGCATTACTCGTACTTATATTTGACCGGCCAAAACTAAAGATCTAGCCCCACTATAGAGGCGCAGTGGTCTAAACAAATCGTAATCATTTGACAGCTTAAAACGTATTACTCGAACTGTTTTAAAGAGTTCGTACATGCTTTTTGACGTGCAGGCATCCATGAACTACGTATCCATGGCACGTAGCTTTTTTTTCGGATTGAGTATGCTGCATAGGCCCTACTGGGGCCCTACCGCTATAGCGTCACCGGGGAGTTGGGTGAGCCCTAGGCGTCGCCGAGAAAAGAGCCCTAGGGCTCGATGACATCGGGGGGGCAACGTCTTCCTAAGTACACTTCCTATGAAGCTCGGACCTCGACTTAGGATGACGTTGGGACGAATGGTATTCTTTGTTTGTGGTTGTATCATGGACCTGGGCCCATTTAACTGACGCGGCAAGGACACGACAAACTCATACAAAAAATATTTGCTGTCACGTGCCGCAACGTTCCTTGCGCCTCAAATGCTAGGGGGGCTAAACCCTTAATGCGAAAGCCAGAGACACAAAGACAGAGGTCTTTCTCTGGCTTTCTTTTCACAAAGTATCAGCCTGGCTGCTCAGTGCCAGCCAGCATTTTTGCCATCTCCAAGCCATCCATCTTCATGAAATTTTACCTTTGTAGGACGCAATAAATTGTCAAGTTGGATTTAATTTCACAGAGTTATGGAGTAACATCTACAAAAATTTCTTCCCCTATTCCGAAAGAACGTATACGTTTTTGAAATAAAAAAAACTTAAATGTTAACCTACGGTGTTAAATATAAGCTCACCAACTTGCAATGGTTTTCTTCAGATTATTATCTTCTTATTTCATTTAATATTTACAGCAAGATTAGGAAAAAAAATACCAACCACACAAAGTATACAATTCAACTATAAATCCAATGTGGAATATTTACGTGATGATTCGTCATAACGGAATATTAATGTTCACTTTATAGCAATCGAAATATTTATTAGTTAGCTTAAATTTTTAATTCGTTTGCCTTCCATATACCTATGAAGTATGATTAATTTTATCGATTTGTACCTTTAAAAATTATTAAGTGCTGGACCATTAAACAGTTAAATTACTTTAACAGTGAAGAAAAACATCGTGAGGAAAGTATTTGCCTGCGAGCTTTCCATTATTATATTATGATCTTAATGCAGTGTGATACTGATCTGTACTTGGCTAGCTTAGTGTATGGTGGCCTAAACTAGACTAACCCAGCTGATTCTGAGAGGAGAACCTTATCATTATTGGTGTGCGTTGATACTTATTTGCTAAAAAACACTTAATTCTAAAGGTCTAGTCTCAGTTGAGATGCACAGTGTGGTGCGGCTAGTAAGGCTAGACCTTTAATTACAGGTGCGTGTTTAAGATTCTAATCCCAGACCCACCTGAATGGGGTTTCTAAGCAATTTTATACCTGATTTTACGAATAACGTTTTTATTCCAAGCCATTGTTATGGAAACAATTAAAGGGTCAAAAATACATTGACCTGTGAATCATATATTCATAAGTCATAGCACGCACTGTACAATTTTATGTAGCAAAATTTAAGCCTTATCACCCTACATATAGAGTCCAAAATCCAATAAAACAAATAGATTTTATGTGCGTTTAGATTTAAAGAATAATAAATCTTAGCTTTTAATAAATAAAGTTCACTTCCATTTGTTATTCATTTTTTCATTACTATCAATTCGAATTGGATTGAGGTACGTAAAAGTTCTTAATACTTGAGTTGTAAGGTTGATATTGCAATGACAAATGAAATAAGGCTTATGACACAAACGTGTGAAAAATACGTTTTCCATTCGAATGGTTATTGTTGGTCGCCCAATTTACAAGGGTTTGATGGTGTTTTGAATGGCCCGTGTATACTTTTAATTTGAACTCTGCGTGTTAATACAGATTAAGGCAAACTAGCTGAAGTCTGTGACTTTAATAAAAAAGGTTTAACGGACTTCAGAAAAATTGCAATAAAAATAAAAATCTTAATCCACACTGACGACGCGACGTGTAGATGTCTAAACTTTTAAATTTTTTAAATTTCAGTGGAAACTCTCTGGTTTTCTGGAAACAATCTGTGTTCGTTTCCGAGGTGCAATCAATTTTTGTACTAAAGTTTGTCAAAATCGGTTAAACAGCTGATGAATCGTGAATAGGTATCAAGCAGATAAACAGGCAGACATACTTACTATATAATATAGTTTTTATGATATTAGAATGGTAGCCATGAATAAAAGAACTCTCATACATTTTCTTCCATTCTCCCTCGAATTAAATTTTATAGTTTAAGAAGAAAGTGATCAGTGATTATGTAGCATAGAATTTCACTTAAGGTAATATTTTGTTTGTTATTTTTTTTTTCTTTTATTGTTTCCTACTAAATTATTAGATTGAATTATGTAAGTTTGTAAGTTTTTATACCTCATTGTATTGTCAAAATCTTGTTATCTTGTTTGCATGACATATATATCCTTAAATGCTATGTGCACTTGTAACTAATCGATTTACGTATGAGAAATAGTAATAATGTGAACGTTCTTGTGTTTGTTATATATATAATTGTTAGTGTACTTAATAAATAAATTAAAAAAAAGTAGGTTATTTAAGGTAATTTTATTTTATTTTTTATTTTATGTTATTATGCACACTTACAATAGTTAACATATTTGACTTAAATACGAAAACATACACATTAAAGGTTAATTACTTACATTTAGCAGATTTTAACGGATGCCGTTGTTATCAAAATCACTTCTCGCGTAGTACGTCGACTCTATTTAAATACGTACAAAATTATATTGTACCATTACACCAAACGGAACTTTAACCGACATAATAGACGTATTTCTACGGTTAGTGACAGTGAGATGATGTGTTATAGAGAGGAGTTGTCGAAAAAAATAGCACTTTTTTTTCTATATTTTAATTAAGTATATTATAGTAATTCATAATTTTTCCAAAAATGCAACCTTCGAGTTTCTGCCGCCTCTTTTCGGTAAGAATGGCATTACGAATTTACTTGAACTTGGCAGTAGCTTACTTCACAATTCAAAAGCACGTCTTGTAAAAAAGTTTATTTAAATAAAACATTTTCTTTTATGCGTGATCTAGAAATATAACATCTCTCTGGTTAGTGATATCTGGAATATTGATCTGTTGCCTAGATTTAGCCATTTGAATGGGCTCGCAGTCACGAGTCATATTTACATAAACGGACAGACCTGCACATAATTTCGTATCAATCTATCATACCGTGAAGATATTCTGTTAGGTATGCAATATTACGAGCAAATCACATGATTTTCGCGAAATTTTCCATTATGAAGGCAAATAAATGTTTGTGTGTTTATACCTGTCCTATTCGGAGGTAGATACGTGGTTCAACTCTAAGGCATACACCTCTAATCCTCGATTTTCTTTTTCTTTTGTTGAGAACCAGCGAGGTACTCATTTAACTACGATCTAGCCTAACTAATTGGCTAATGAGCAGTTTTGCTTTAACCTAAACTTATAATTTATCATCCTCGAATATGATACCCAAGTTTTCAGTACGTTAAACTGAACAACTTTGATACTAAAAAAAATTAATGGCCCTTGATTTATTTATTTCACGTAGGACAACTTGTGTCACTTATGATACGTTAAGACTTAAGACTTTACCACTGGTTCGGAACAGCTTTCCGAAGAAGCTTTATACTGAGATGAGTCGGCAAGAAACTCAGCAGTTGCTCTTTTCTTAAAAAAGAAAAAAGTTACAATAAGTAAACAATACAACACACGTTACCTTACAAGTATTAGGTACACTGACTTGTAAGTCACTGGATGCAAGGCCGGTTGCTTCCATGCAACTTTGTCACTAAGAAAATCTTGACTGTGATCTCACCTGCCCCCCGATTGTGTAAGAATTGCCGATCCAATCGTCAAAGTTCGACGTCAAAGTAAAATTAATCATAACAACATTGAATTAGAGCTCAATTTCGTGTATCCATTCTCATACGTTTAGGTATGTACGATACCATAAACGTATGAGAATGGATACACGAAATTGAGCTCTAATTCAACGCTGTTATGGTTTATTTTACTTTGACGCCGAAAATTGACGATTGGAGCGGCAATTCTTACATAATCGCACCTCTGATGTATGTGTGCATCAAGCTATGATGCTGTCTTAAGATGGTAGCGGGCTAACCTGGTAGGAGTTTCTACACTGTATCGTACCTGAACCTTAAATCACTTGGCGGTACATCTTTGTCGGTAGGTGGTAACAAGCCACAGCCGAAGCCTCCCGCCAGGCCAGACCAGAGAAAATTCAGAAATTAAGAATTCCCAAATTGACCCTACTTGAATCGAACCCGGGACCTCCCACGTTAAGACAACAGCGCTCAACACTGCGCCAGGGAGGTCATCAAAAAATTAGTAAGTAGGTAATTTTAAATAAATAATTAATATATAATATTATTTTGTATCGTAACTTATGCTGTTTAAGTTTTTAGTTTTTAATTAGTACCCTAATAAAATGCATGCTATGTCCACAACGAGAAGACGCAATTATAAATACCTCAGTGAGTTTTCTTAAATCTTTTAAGGTTATTTTATAATTACACTCGGTTTGTGGACTAATAAAAAAAAATTGACAGTCATAGGGACTGCCGATTGAAGTGATAAAACTTTTTTTTGAAAACTGGTCTTACAAAAAAATATAAACCTTAACACTAAGTCATTAAACTTTAATTTCGAATGAAGTATATTTATATTTAAGACCTTTTGTCTTCGTAACAACGCGAGCATGTCGGTCACGCGAATCCACAATTTTACCCCTACCAAAAAGTGCTCAACGCGGCTAAAGAAGTTTTCACTTCAAAAAACGCTGTGTACCTATACTGTACAAGTATAGAACGTCATTAGTCAGTAGTCACAGGCAGGTTGAGGTGTATAAATCTTCTACTCATAGCTACCTTACTTAATACTAAGGCATTAAAGTTTAATTTCGAATGAAGTATATTTATATTTAAGACCTTTTGTCTTCATAACAATGCGAGCATGTCGGTCACGCGAATCCACAATTTAACCCCCCACCAAAAAGTGCTCAACACGGCTAAAGTTTTCACTTCAAAAAACGCTGTGTACCTATACTGTACAAGTATAGAACGTCATTAGTCAGTAGTCACAGGCAGGTTGAGGTGTATAAATCTTCTACTCATAGCTACCTTACTTAATACTAAGGCATTAAAGTTTAATTTCGAATGAAGTATATTTATATTTAAGACCTTTTGTCTTCGTAACAATGCGAGTATGTCGGTCACGCGAATCCACAATTTAACCCCCCACCAAAAAGTGCTCAACACGGCTAAAGTTTTCACTTCAAAAAACGCTGTGTACCTATACTGTACAAGTATAGAACGTCATTAGTCACGGGCAGGTTGAGGTGTATAAATCTTCTACTCATAGCTACTTAAGTATGGTACTCCAGTACTCTTCGATGTACTAGCGGATAATACTTTGGATAACATGTCGTCATCGTGTGACGGAAGTTGTTTTAAACGTAAGTGTTTTAAAGTGTTAACGTGGGCCATTAGATAGGCAAAATAACGTAATATAAATTTTATACGCATTGGTATTAAGGCGACGATAGCTATGTCTACTTATATTACAAACGCATCTTGTCTTATAAATCAGTCCTCAAATAACTAACGTAGTGTAGAAAAACTAAGTTATTTGGGCCGCTTGCACAAGGACATTGTAATGCTGTCCCTTTTTGGCAAATGCATATTGTAGCAGCCAAAAAAGGGGACAGCATTAATATATTTAAGTAAATTTTATGCATGTGGGCCTTAGTGTTTATTTCTACTTTCTTACCTTAGTAGTTTAGTTAACCTCTTACCATTGCTGGAACTATATTTTATCTTAATTTTTAAAACTTACCTAAACTAACTAAGCGTTAGTTTATGTTTTAATTCGATCAATCGAATCAAATGCTAATACGATGCTAATTAGCATACGATCAATCGAATTAATACTTAGTATTTGCATACTGAACAAGCAGTGGGTTATTTTATAAGTCATCTGTATAAATCATTTTAAACTTTTTTTTTATATAATAAAATAAACTATTGAGATATAAACATAATGTCATCATCAGTGTCTGAACTCATCAATGATTAGGAAATATAAACAATTAAATTTTAATCGACCTCAAAATATTTATGTAATGTTTTTAAATTATTTAAATAAAACACTCCATAAACTTTTATGAAGAGCCGTAAATATTGACCAATAGACAATAAAACAACAGTTTCGTCATAATACGACTAAAATCTATAAAAAAACAACCGCTTTATTTTTTGTAAACGAAAAAAAGGATATTAAAACTATTACTCTATCTATAAAAATGTATAACCCTGTAAAGTAAGGCATATTGAGTATATCTGCATTATGTTCTGGGGGCATACTACCATTGCTCAAAGCAGTATTTTTTTAATATTGTTGACAAACCCTTTTTTTATCCACTAGAAGTTAGCCCTTGACTGCGATCTCACCTGATGGTAAGTGCAGTCTAAGATGGTAGCGGGCTAACCTGTTAGGGGCATGACAGTTATATTAAACCCATACCCCTATTCGGTTTCTACACTGCATCATACCGGAACGCTAAATCACTTGGCGGTTCGCCGGTAGGGCGGTAACGAGTCACGGCCGAAGCCTCCCACCAGGCCAGGCCAGGGAAAATTCTGAAATTATAAAATCCGAAATTGACCCTGCCGGGGATCGAACCCGGGACCTCCGCACGTTAAGACAACAGCACTCAACACTGCGCCACTGAGGCCTTCTCACTCTAACTCGTGCTCAGTAGTTGACCGATGGATTAAAATGATGATTATTATGGGTAAAGGTAGTTATTACTAGCTGATGCGACTTCCTCAGGAACTTAATTTTCCGGGACAAAAGTAGCCTATGTGTCATTGCAGACTATAATCTATCTCTGTCCGAAATTTAATCCAGATCCGTTCAGCCGTTGTTGCGAATGAGTAACAAACATCCATCCAAACTTTCGCATTTATAATATTATTATAAATAGGCCCTGCAACATTAATTACAAAAGAGAAACAGCGTGTAAAACATGTATTCGAATCGATATAATATGGAAAGCTGACAAATTGATTGAATACCTCTTTCGCCCAACCAGTTACATTATTATGCCTATACATTGATATGTTTACGACTTTATTACCATAACCAACCAGAGACAACACAATGGTTATTTACATCTCTAATCTATAGGAGTTTATCCGCGACTTTGTCTATGTATACCTTCCATCCATACTAATATAAATGCGAAAGTGGGTCTGTCTATCTGTTAGTCTATCTGTTATCTTTTCATGATCCATTCATTCAACCAATTTTGATTGTAAATAGAAGTTGTTAACAAATACCTTACTTTTCGGAGACGAAATTTTCAAAGTCCATGCGGATGAAGTCACGAGCATCATCTAGTTAAAACTTGTATGAAACTATAAATACTTGTATGATATTATAAATTGTTGGTTTTTGATAAAAATATTGTAAATAATATTCCTTTCTTTTTCAGTATAATAGACAATTTTCAAAACCTCACATATACTATAGTGCCTTAAAAACATGGGGGTATACTTAAAAATCACAAACGACATTAACGTCAAAACAACAGCTGGGAGTATAACAAAGTAAGTAAATAAATCATGGAATAATGAATTATTTAGCTTTTTATTACCAGCGAATAAAATACACCAAGAAGTTTAATGTTATATTTTAGTGGAGGCATTTTAATTATTAACTTTCAAATAATAAAATGTATGGGAATTTACGGTTTTTGCACGGTTTCTACTTTCTAAACTAGAACAAACCTTTAAAGTTTAAACCAAACAACATTCTCATCCCTTATCCTGAAGGAGCCCAATTAATTTTCGGGGCAAAAAGTAGCATAAATTACGGTAACTCAGACTATGAGCTTTAAATGTACCAAGTTGCCAGTAACGATGAAAGTTGACTCAATTTTTTTCAGTGGGTCACATAGTTTATTAATTATCAACATTTTTATTTACTATACTCAAAATATATAATAAATCTATAATATTTTATATGCAAAAAATACACACCATCCAAATGATGGTTCATGGTGATACCCAAGACACTGACGCTATTGTCTCTCTCAATTGCTATACTAAGCCGTTGGGCTATATAAAAGCCAGCTCTTGGGTATTATATATTACTCAAAATATTATATTTTTAAGAGTTCAATGTCTTTAGTAACTACAAAAACTGCCCAACTTTAAACTTAGAACTTCTTAGAACCCATTAACAGTAAGCGACGTCACTGTTAAAATAACTTTCCACGCACATAACTGTTTATGGTTTAATGAATTACCCGAGCA
Organism: Erebia palarica; assembly: GCA_964035005.1. Taxonomy (NCBI): domain Eukaryota; kingdom Metazoa; phylum Arthropoda; class Insecta; order Lepidoptera; family Nymphalidae; genus Erebia; species Erebia palarica. Next base: position 18,032,308 of record OZ035995.1, read on the forward strand.
ATGTGTAGTGACAACTGACAACTTAAAAGTACTTCTATGTAGCTGTTAGTTTTATTGTTATCTTTCTTTAAAGCTTTCTAAGTATAACTTAATGCACACAATTATCTGTGTCCACTATAAAACAAAAAGTGTGTAGCCTGTGAAAGCAATCCATACTAATATTATAAATGCGAAAGTATGTCTGTCTGTCTGCTACGCTTTCCCGGCCCACCTATTCAACCGATTTTGATGAAATTTGGTACAGAGGTAAATTGTATCCCGGAAAGGACATAGATTACTATTTAGCCCAGAAAATTAAGGAGTTCCCGGTACTTAAAAACCTCAATCAACGCGGACGAAGTCGAGCAGAAGAGTGGCAAAAGACATGAGTGTTTTGGGAGTACGGAGTAGAAGAGTACGCTTCTGATAGCCTCCGATGGCGAAATTAGCTTGACCAAGCCAGGGCCCACTCAGGCCCAACCTCCAGTGGCGTGCACAGAGTTCACAGCCAGGGTAGGCATTGGTTAGGAAGATCTATCTTAAGGCAGGAACTGATGAAAAGGCATTGAGCTTTTTTAAATATAAGTTAAGCAGTGCTGTTATGTCTCTATGTCGTGCACGCCACTGCATAAACATGTAGCGTATTGATTGATATTTTAAAAGGTTATTTCTAATTTGACCCGCTAGGATAGCAGCCAAGCGCTAAACTAGCGGAGAGCTAAGAAAATACACATAAAGGATTTAGGTTTAATAGTGTGTAAATTAAGTACAGGGTACTGCCAATAAACAATCTACCAAGTTACTACTATGTATATAGGTAAGTAATTTTATGATGCACTGATCACCACGTATGTAGAAATTTGTATACAACCATTAAAACATAGGTATGTTGGCAAATCCAGCTATTTTATACATCATTATTGTCGCTACAATGTTGCTTGTAATATATACGTGTAATAACGTGTTAAACGCATCTGTGTCAAAGGTACCAGTTTTTGTAGCATCTCCGTTACCAATACGACCTTGCGGTAAGTGGCCTATAAAATTACATGGCCACTTTTTAAGTACACTTTATTGATAATCATCTTAACGCTTCACAATAAAACTAGTTCCCACGACTGGATGCGTGGATTTCGAAAAAATAATTTTGATTTCTGGGGGAACTCTTTAATTTTCCGGTATAAAAAGTAGCCTATATTCTTCCCCGGGAATGTATCTACCGCTTAATCAAATTTCACAGACCGTGAAAGCGTAACAAACAGACTGACAAACAGACACACTTTCGCATTTATCATATTAGTATGGATATGGATTTAGTACCAAACTTAAAAACTAAACATATAAACATTTAAAGGACATGCACAAGAACAACTTATATCTAGAAGAGATTTCTTCCAGCAGCCCTAGAATATGAGAACAAGTAAGTAAGTTTGTGTGGGCCCTAGAAGTGTGTGGCGCTTGAAGACATCGGGGGGCAACGTCTTCCTAAAGGAGCCTCCTGTGAGACTCGGACCTCGCCTTAGATGGAGGAGGAGGATTAGGAGGAGGATGGAGGATGTAGTTGGTATGAGTGGGATATCAGTTGGATCACAAACCTGTGAAAACATTGTGAAAAACACTTAGGTATGCAGGTTTCCTCAAGATTCTTCAACGTTGAAGCAAGTGAAATTTGATTTAATGACTTAGACTTCTAAAACTCGGATTTAACTCCGAAAAATTAGAGTTTAGTGCCCAAAATTCAAACTAGACCCTCCGAATAGGAGGCCAAAGTCTTACATTACTAGGTTATTACGGTCTATCAATCACATCATCACTTGCTTTTAACTTACGCAATGTAAAATAAATGTAGACATACCTTTATCCTAAACAATAAAATGAATATTGGACTAACCTAACAGTGTCGTTTATAAAATTACTGTCGTTTTAGAATCTCTCCAGGCGCAATGAAATAGCTTTGAATATAGCAAAGGCTGGGCAATTTAGTGGAACCTAGAAAATGAACGTGTTGCGTGGCCCATACGATTATGCTAATGCGCGATATTGATTTTTACTAAATGTTCCAACATTTCTAGCCGTAACATTTACGCCCGAATGAGAATTTAGAATTGCAATAAGTAGTCAGAACAACTTTTAATTGAAATTATAGAATAGCATTACAACTTTTTTTTAATCAACTACAAGTTACTGCAGTCTAAGATGGTAGGTAACCTGTTAGGGGTACGGCAGTTATAATAAACCCATACCCCGAATGGGTTTCTACACGGCATCGTACCGGAACGTTAAATCGCTTAGCGGCACGTCTTTGCCGGTGGGGTGGTAACTAGCCACGGCCGAAGCCAGGAAGGCAAAGCTTAAAAGATTAAGCATAAATTTGTAAAATGTTGTTGTTTAAAATTTGTATAGAACTAGTTAGGTTTTCCTTTTAAATAACGTACACCCTTGTAGCTTTCTCACTGGGTTTAATCCGTTTTTTTGCATGGTTGCCTGGTAGAGATCGCTTTAAAGCGATAAGGCCGCCACTTGTACCATAGCATAGTTTTATTGTTAGTTGTTTTTTTTGTATGTGTTTCTTGGTGTACAATAAAGAATTTTTCATTCATTCATTCATAAAAGCATTTTTTTCCAATGTCAATTTAAACTGTGATATTACTAGTTACCTATTAATATGGATATTAAAAAGGTTAAATGTAAGGAATAAAATCCATAAGCATGTAATAAATGCGAAAGTTCATCTGTCTGTCCATCTGTCTGACAGACTGCCGATCTATTCAACCTATTCTGATGTTATTACAGAAATAGATAATATATGTTGCTTCTGGTCAGGACATAGCATTTTCGCTGCAGTTATGCATAGGTACTATTTTGTATTACAAAGGTGAAAATTATTCTGTCTATTTTTCCGTCTGTCTGTCTGCTAAGTTTTCACGGACGACCTCTTCAACCGATTGTGACTAAAGTTATTGAGATTGTCTGCATTGAAGGACAGGCTACTACATATTTATATCGGAAAATCTAAAAGTACCCCCATCTTTTTCAAAATCCCTAAACCCGTACAAAGTTACTGACATCCGGGGGTTCCCAAACTTTTAAGTTTACAGCTAACAAGGCAGGTACTGGTAACTTTGTCTCGGCGCCCTAGCAACTCTGAATAGGGTACTTAGATGTACTTAATAACTTTCGACCAAAATCAAAAACATCACCAAATTGAAACAGGTTAATCTTGTTTAAAGGCTGCTGTCTTAAGAGACTTAAATGAGACTCTCTTCTTCTTGCGAAGTGAATTCTGGTGGAGTTTGTGCATGGAAAGGATCTTGGATCCATGCTTATTTTTAAATTGTACTAGCGAATACTAAACTAAAGTAGTTAAGTTTCCGGAGAATGGTAAAGAGGAGTGCCTCATGGGGCCCGTCTTTACTCTCTACGGCACACCAGCATTAGCATGTTCACAACGAGATATCTCGCGACGAGAGAGAGAGATGTTGTCGTTTCCGGCTAATTCTTCGTTTACCCCAACATGCACAAAACCAGTATATTATGAGAAAAAAATAGTCGGCATGTAAGGGTTTGTAGAGAAAAATACAACAGATAAATAATATTACTTTTATACTTTTGACATAACGAGACAAGTCATATGTGTAACCTTGTTAGTTCGGTAGACAAATAGAGATAAAGTTTATATATTTTTTTTGTTTTTTTTTATCCACTACAAGTTAGCCCTTGACTGCGATACCACCTGATGGTTAGTGATGATGCAGTCTAAATATAAATAAAATAAATAAATGTAATTATAAATAATTTTACTAGTCGATCCCTGATCGAGTGTTTAATATTTACTCCAGCTATGAAGGTAGAAATTCAAGTTATAAGTAGTTGGGCAGGAAACACTAACGGAAAAATAAAATAATTTCCCATATATCGATGCTTTTATTAGTTGCCATATCAATTTCAATAGGTTTTCTTTCCTGTTATAATTACTCAATAAGAAATCCAATCGAAAACATTATACAAGTCGACCATCATAACCAATGAGTGTGGCCATTCGGTATCAATATTTACTGTAACTACTGGTAAATGGTAATACACGTGCATGGAGGTCCACCCATCAGACTGTGCGATAAGGAAATTGACTCCTATTTAATAAAGAGCCAAGCGTGAACCGCTATTTGAATAACAGTTATTTTAGTAAGTTACGATTTGCGAATTTATTCCATTTTAGGCCAGTTTTTTATACGACTGCCTGAAAAAAGTAGAATTGTTTTCAGGGTTCATGTTTGTATGTATGTGAGTTTGTATATTCCGCCATAACTTCTATACGCCTGAACCGATTTTGATAAATGAGGTATCGTTAGAATCCCTAGCTTATTCCGGGTGACATAGGCTAGTAAAATTAAAAAAAAATCAATAGGGTGACCATGGTCCCGTATTAAAGACTAAAGTTGAAAAAAATATTCAAAAATAAGATTAACTATATAATCATCATCTAATTCTAGAACATGATGAGTAGATTCCAAAAATATATAATACTATAGTTCAATATCCAGTGATCCACAAAAAAATAGTATTTAATAAAAATGTGAATAAGATTCTAATTTAACTAGATTAATTTAGATTTTAACTTTTTAGTTCGTTTTTTGACAGGGCAGTCGTGTTTTTTAATTATGACTTGTTTTCCATTGCCGATATATCCCGATTAGGGGTACTTATGGATTTAATAAACATAACAGGTTAACCTGCTACCATCTTAGGCTACATTATTTATCTTACCTACTTAGTATCAGGTGAGACTCGTTTGTCTATATAGTGTTTAGCATGTTCGACTACGGCTGAGGAGGTCCCGGGTTCGAGGCCCGGGTCGGGCTACATTTAAGCATTGGGTTTTTCTGACAAGAAATTCTCAGTAGGTATGTAGGTAGGTAGTTAGGAAATTGGTGGTGTTTCACCCCCGTGCCTCAGTGAGCACGTAAAGCCGTCGGTCATGCGCCTGATCTCTCTCCGGTCGTGTCAGATTATCCGTCTCATCGGGCTATGAGAGTAAGGAACAGAGAGTGCACCTGTGTATGCGCACACATATGTGCACTATGACATCACTGGCTGGGCCGCCATGGCCGAAATTCGATCGGGAGGACATTATTATCAGGTGAGACTGCATTCAAGGGCTAACTTGTATTGGATTATATAAAAAATGGCCCCCGGGAACCAAATAGGTCCTCGTCATTCCTATTCAAACTTGATAACCACTAGTCTTAAGCAACTAAGACAGGATATCTAAGGATCCCTAATGAATTTCCCATAATTTCAATACATAGTAACGCCTGTTACTGAGACCATATTAGCAGTTCCTTTAAGTAAGTAATTTTATGTTTACCGTAATTTTAATACGATTTCCTGCGGTCAAAGTATTACAATTATGATGGTACATTATAACTGGCAATAGTAATTTAATGCCTATTTGCTTCCAAGAGGCAAATAACAGTCGTCAAGTAAATGATACTCGGTATTTAACCGTGGCAAAAACAGTATTAAACCAGAAATTTAACGACTACCGACTATAACGTTGTATCCTTAAACGTTTCCTTCAGAGGTTGTAGATCTTACTAATCTACTTCTATCTACTATTCCACTATATCTATACTAAATTATAATGCGAAAGTTTGGATGGATTGATGGATCACAGAGAGTTTTGAGATTCGACGGTTTATATTAACGATCTAATAGCTGGGATTAATTTTTGGAAAATGTCGTTTTATCGCCCCCGAAACCACCTGTATACTAAATTTCACTTAGGTTCTATCGGGTTAATGAAAGCTTAGAAGATTAGTGTCGAAAGATTACAATTTAACGCATTATTTTTCAGTAGATTGTAATCTGTTAGGTATATTAAACCGATAAAACCTAATTATTTATGTCGAACCCTAACCTAACCTACAAAAAACAGACAAGAAAACGTAAATACAATGAATATTTCAAAAATTGATACTCAGAACATTGAAAGGTTTACAATCTTTCGACAGTTTACAATTTCGCGAATTAGATTATAATCTAACGGTTTTTACAATCTTACGGTGACATATATAAAGAATTGCTCGTTTAGACGTATTAGATATTAGTAACTAATGAGTATGATGAATAATAATGAATAACCAAAATAGTACTTAATAGGCAAATAGCCTATAGATGTGAATTTTAAAATTCCAATCAGTGTAGACTCATCCTTACATACAGTCAATAATTTAAAACGTTTTACAATATTTCTAGTATTGCACAGAATATGTATTATTGAAATCAATATCGAAACGCATTCAATGCAAAGTTGGCAAGACCACACAAACAGACAATAATAAAGACAAATACACACTATGGACATAAAAAATTGTACTTAAATAAATTTGTACTAAATTGGCTGCACAGAGTAACGCGACACGACGAAACTTGTTTCACATGCGACAAGGGTACAGTGTGGGCATTTCGCGCAATAGTTAGTACTGTACCCTTACTCTGAGTTTTAATTCGATTGATCGTATAAGAATTCGATGACATTAGCGTCACAGTAAAATGGACCCAAAAGCGCTTGATTTAAAGTCACAAATTCATTACAACAGATTTAAATTTGGAAACGTATCGTATACGTAAACGTATATGAATGCATACACGAAATTGAGCTCTATATTTATACATTTAAGTTTATTTTACTTTGACGCTAATGTCATCGAATGCTCATACGATCAATCGAATTAAAACTCGCGTAGTTTTTTCGCCCTATGTTAACCAATTTACGTACGTATCAAGCTAGTAGGTATCAAGTTAATATAAATATACAATTGAATTTACACGGCAATCTGCCAGCTTTATAAATATTTAGCGTAATTTTGTATGAGACTTGTAGATTTGAGTCATGCAAGGAATATGATCAAAATACAAAACGTAGGTAGGCAAGTATACCTATTTACATGAAACATACAAACGGTTTTTTAGCTAATAGGTTTATAATAGCACAAAATAAAGTAATAAAATAGTTAAGTACTATTTTTAAGTTGTTATGTCAGTTATCTGCGTGACTGCAGTTAGTTAAGACTATAGTACCTATATTTATTAACTTTTAATATTTTACTACACTATTAATATATTTCATTATTCTCGGTACAAAGGTCATTCCGAGCCCGTGGCAGATTCATATTATGTCAATTTTGAAGCACCTGTACTTAAAAGTTTTATTTGAATAAAAAAAACATTAAAATGGCATGGAAGGCAAACGTTTTTTGCTTATATGGGTTGCAAAATATTAACCCTTTCATTTTACTTACACACGGTTACAAAATAAATAACTTTTAGGAAATTATGGCATTTGTTTAAGAATACCGGTATAGTTAAGTACTCAAGTACCTACTTCAAATTAACAACTATATAGGATTAATAATAATTGATTAAATATTTTATTTTTAGTAGTTAATTTATAAAATTAATAATTGATTAAATTAAACCAGTTGTTTACAAAGGGTGAAACACATATTACTTATTTGCATGTAAATTACGCTAAATACGATAAAGGCGATTATAAGGCAATCTACAGTCGAGCGTTTGTTTAATACTTTAAACTTTGGTGTTATTTTCATTATTTATTATGAACTGTATAAAAAAACTTACACTTAATTACAATTATTACTGCTTATTACCGTTGACCAATGTCTTACATAAATAATTATAGAATTTATCGCAACGTACTGTTATTATATGGTTGAAGATTATGTAAATGATAGAGGAGCATGGATTTGATCGCTCCAGCAATGCTAAGGACAACGGTTACTTATGTACACATTGATATAATAATTGTAAATGAATAATTTAAAAAGAGTCACCACTGAGTTTCTTGCTGGTTCTTCTCGATAGGAATGTAATTCCGAACCAGTGGTAGATTCACTTGACGATTCAAAAGTACTTCTAAAAGTTTATTTAAATAAAAAACATTTGAATTTGAATTACTGAAAAAAATTCCACATGTTACACAGGTATAATATGATACAATAACATAAGATAACATCGCGTGTAGATAACTACCTCATAATATTTTAAACGTTAACAAGATCGTAAAAGATCAAAAATCGTTACAATGACTACATCGATAATAACGAATCTTTTGTAATAACAATGGCGTCGCTATTGAGCGCCCTAATTAATCACATCGTGAACGGTAACAATATTATGCATGTACATCTTAACGCATTTAGCACACTGATGCATTCGGATGCGTTAGTGCGACGATTACCCTTTTATGTCTTTGAGGTAAGGACGTTTATATTTCGGAACTTAGTGTGAAGTGCGTCTATGTGCTAAAGATGTAAGGCTAAAACAGACGGAACGAGTGCCAGCAAAACGATGTAACAGTTATGCTCGGTAGAAAGTCAATTTAAGACTAAATGCGCTCGTAACTGTGTACAACTTATAATAGAAAAAATTGTATGAAACTCGACACACATCAAGGCGTGATGAAAACGGCTCACAGTTGCAGAAGCCGGCTCCAACACGCGCTTTGTAGTGTAGCTCAAAGACCTTTATTATCCAAACCAACCGATAATTTCTTTCTAAAGCTCGATATGTAATTTTTATTGCCCGGTTGGATACTGTGTAGTGACTAGATCAACGCAGCAGTCATCAGTCATAGTAATACAAGTTCTAGTTAGCCGCGCTAGACACGCTGCCGGAGTGCGCTCTGTGTATTTCAGACCTAAATCCCTATATCGTACACGATATGCACATTTTTACTGTACACAAAATCGATAGGTCACGCCGACGGCCATAAGGGTAATTGCCGAAAATTAACAATTCGTTCCTTATAGAATCGAATCGGTAATTTAACGGAGGTGCAACGTTTACACGGAACTCCGTCGATTTAGATTTTTATCACCCAACTCAGCTGGGCAGCGTTCGGGAAACTCCGTGATAACTTCTCGTGCAAAATTCCTCAGTATAATATAAATTCGTTCGTTTTACCAGTAATGACTAACGACTCCGAAACGCTTACCTGAGCAGAATACCTGATAAGGCTTGATAAGATGATAACAAGGCTCAGGGTCACTCGAAGTGTCCCTGCGTGTTCAAATCATAAATGAGGAGATTCGTAGGATAACCAGTTGAGCAATCGATATAGCTCAAAGAGTCGCTTAGCTCAAATGGCAATACGCCGAGCACATAGTTTGAAGAACCGATTGGCTGACCCCTCCCCCGCAATAGTTGGACCATCTCATGTGAGCAGCTTTGCTCACTGGGAGCATATATGTCACCGTTGATAGATAAACTGCTTTAAACAGCTCCGTTTTGCCTAATAGATAACGGTAGAAACTCCGTTTTGCCCATTTTACGCTATGACCACAGAATAGGTAATAGTAATATGACAGAGCCTTAAAACATACACACGCAGAAAATTTAGAAGTGCGAGCCCGAGGACCGGACCCTTACTCAGATAAATCTAGAGTTTCCACTTACCTACCATACATTTTATTTAAAAAAAAATAAAACATATGTTCAGCCGTTTGAAGAACATCAACTTTTTATTATGATGAAGGGATGCGAGCAAATACCACTGTTCCAATCGATTCGATTTTATTATTTTTACTAGCTGATGTCCGCGTGGATTGAGGTTTTTTTAGTTCCAACGGGAACTCTTTAATTTTCCGGGATATTGGTTAGCTTATTTGTTATTTCAGACTATAATCTATTTCTGTGCCAAATTTCATCCAGATCCGTTCAACCGTTCTGGCGTGATTGAGTAACAAACATCCATTCATGCATACATAGATTCAAACATCCATACATCCATCCATCCGAAAAATATCCATCCATCATTCATAATATTAGTATAGATTAAACAACTATAAGTTAGCCCATGACTGCGATCTCATCTGGTGGTAAATGCTGCATAATGATGGTAAGATGGTAGCAGGCTAAAGTTCCACGTGCGTGCATAGCGTTCAAATCCCGGACCCCCTGAATTCCAATTCAGAGGGGAGATCGAAGTAGTTACAACTGAGCTGTCACATAGATCGTTAAAATATTTAAAACATGTAAAAATTAAAAATTAAAATTTTTTGCGAGATATTTCACCGCGGTTAATTGCCTCATCTGGTGACAGAAGGGCTGGCTCATTTTTTGCGCAAAGGATCAGCCTGGCTGTCCAGCGCGGAAATGCAGCCAGCATTCTTGCCACCATTCCACGTGGGCATGATTTATATAGTAATTAGGTTAGGCTAGCTAGCATTAAGATCTATTGTATTATTTTCAATAAAAAAAAAAAAATCTAAAACATGTAAAACATAAAATCAACATTTTAGGTCAATATTCTATTATGTAGTTCCGAATTTCACCACACGCACAAAAAAGCTGGTCACATATTAATTAATTATTTTTAAACAGCTGCTATCCCTAAAACCGTTAGGGAGTGATAGAATGATAAACATGGCGGACAGGTACGCTTCACGCACCGGCGCGCGCGCATGTTGCGTGACGTCACTTCCGCCCCGCCCGCTTCCGGCGGACTGCGCGAACGCCATTGTGGAAAGGGAGAGTGCACATTGTGCGATTAATTAATTATTAGGTAATCGGAATAGCGTGTGCAATCTACCTAGTTACCACATTGCAACCAGAGGATTTTTTAAAATATTCCACAATACTGACTGCATTTCTATAAATACAGCTAATTTTAAAGGTATCTTCTAAATTAAAAAAAGAAGCTACCTTATAAATTGGACAAAATTCACAGAGATATATTTTATGATTGAATCTTCTCGATGTTGACATGGTATGCATATTATGAGGGTATGAACTAATTAAAAACTAAAAACTTAATAACAACAGCGTAACTTTGGTTAAAAAAAATAGATTAATTACCAGCTAATGCCCGCGACTTCGTCTGGGTGGATCGAGGATTTTTGGTTCCCGCGGGAACTCTTTAATTTTCCGGGATAAAAAGTAGCCTATTTGCTATTCCAGACTATAATCTATCTGTATGCCAAATTTCAGCCAGATCCGTTCAGCCGTTGGGGCGTGATTTAGTAACAAACATCCATACATTCACACATCCACACATCCATACATCCATCCAAACTTTCACATTTATAATATTAAGTAAGATTAATAAAAACAGTTTTTTTGGCATTGTTGGATATTTTTTTTGAAATCATGAAAATTCAAGAGATGCTTAAAGAACACCTTAAAATTTAGAGACATTCGGGGAATTGGACATAGCAGGCAGTCTAGACATTCTGGGAATTGCTCGTTACAGACAGAATTATTACATAAAAGTAGGTTTTTAAAATTTAAGAACATCTTAAAATTTGGAGACATTCGGGGAACTGGACCTAGCAGCCTAGCTGGCAGTCTAGACATTCTGGGAATTGGACGTTACAGACAAAATTATGACTGAAAAGTAGGTTTTGAAAATTCAAGAACACCTTAAAATTTGGAGACATTCGGGGAATTGAACGTTACAGACAAAATTATTGCCTAAAAGTAGGTAACTATAGGTGTCATGTGTACTTACATGAGTATTCAACTCGAAATTACATTTCAACGACACCGTCTCACTAAAACCACTCAAACGGTAGGATAAAAACATGACGTGTTATAAAAAAGGCTTAAAAAAATCTAAACGACACTTAAAAGGGTATTGTTCTCATGAAATCCGTCGTTAGGATCCGGAGGCCGGTCGTTTTTATGTAATTTTAAGATTACTAGCTTCTTGTTTAGGATGAAAACACACTAGGCACTGGACAGGGAACGAAATCTTATCATGCCGTACCGGTGTGCGCGGTTCCGATTAAGAGTAAGTCGGACTTTCTATATACCCAGGATTTTTGAAGTGAAACTTCTAAGCCGCATTGAGCACTTTTTGGTAGGAGGTAAAATTGTCGAAACGCATGACCGATACCGTGACAGACACTTCGCGTTGTTACGAAGACAAAAGGTCTTAAATATAAATATAGTACATTCGTAATTCAACTTTAATGCCTTAGTTCAAATATAAACCTTAAAACTAAGGCATTAAAGTAAGTAAGTTTTTTTTTTTTATTCGTTTTCACTTCTATCGGCAGTCCCGACTAGTGGCGTGACTGCCAATTTTTTATTGTTTGACTGTTTTGTTTTTACATGACTGCCCAAAAAAGGGGGACGAGTGGCCTAGTTGTGACAACGCATAATATCAGTCGATTGCGAATTTTAAGCAACGTTGACCCAAGTCGTAACTGGAAGGGTGACCGAATTTGGAGGTTCTAATTTGGCCTTTTCGATTCCTCTGTGCCTCGGAGAGCATGTTAAGCCGTCGGTCCCGGTTATTATCACTTACATTTGATAATAATCGTTACAAGAACGTAAGAATTTTAAATAATCTTAGTCGAGTCACATTATCATCCCAAGAAAATGGCCATTATTTGATTAATGGATAGGGGTCACGACCCTCAGTAAAATGGAATATGACGCAGAGAGAGAGAGAGAGACAAAAAAAGGAGTATAATGTTTTCAGGATTCGTGTCATGAATGTATGTGAGTTTCTTTGTTCCACCATAAGACATCGTCCCGAGTGACACTGGCTAGAATAAAAAAAAATTGGCAGATCAGTCGTTATTTTAAATATTTTTAAATAATATAGCTCGTTTCACTGTTAACAAATTACTACGGGGGCTTATAAAAGCGAATATTTCATTCAAATTACATAAAGTTTTGAGTAAGTACAGCTTTACACAATACAAATGCATAAACACTATGCCTAGCTCTCTCTGACCTAAAGCCTAGAGGTGTTTAATTGTTCGCAGTTCGCACCGAGGTACGTTGCTGTACCGTAATAGCCCAAGGACTCTCCGGACAATACTGACATTATAGCCACGAGATGAATGTTTAGATCTTATCCAGCTCTCAATAAGAACAGTTTGTATCAAATGGCTGTATAAATAGCGCTTATATAGCTTTATTAGTATAATAAAATAAATAATTAGTATAATATAATATGTGGGTTGCCTGGCAGAGATCACTTTAGTGATAAGGTCGCCTTTTGTTTATAATGTTGTAATAATGTCCTTTGTGTATTCCTTTTGTTTAAGCAATAAAGAATTTTAATAATAATAATAAAACGCTGGATTCAGCTGAGGCAAAGCCGTAGTGTGTGGTCTCCTACAAGAGGCCTATGCCCAGCTGTGGACGTCGGTTGGTCGGTTCGATCGCTTGACGATGGCGATGAGTATATGGTTATATATCACTTATTCCCTCATGATTATAATATTGGGCTCTTCAAAGGGCGGATAAACAAATATCTCAAAAGCTCTGGTGCTGAAAATGTTCATGGGCGGCGATAATCACTTAACATTAAGTGATCTACCTGTTTGTTTGCCCCCTATATATATGTCACCGTAAGATTGTAAAAACGGTTAGATTATAATCTAACTCACGAAATTCTAAACTGTCGAAAGATTACAATTTAACGCATTATTTTCCGGTAGATTGTAATCTGATAGGTATTTAAAACCGATAAAACCTAAGTGCCCACTAGTGGCACTACTTGTTTATTTATGTCGAACCCTAACCTAACCTACAAGAAAGAGACAAGAAAACGTAAATAAAATGAATATTTCAAACATTGACACTCGGAACATTGAACAGTTTACAATCTTTCGACAGTTTAGAATTTCGCGAGTTAGATTATAATCTAACGGTTTTTACAATCTTACGGTGACATATATAAATAATATACATAAAATGAGTATACCTTCTTGCATGCTTGTAATGACTGAGGGTTCTAAAATAAAGTGATTTCCGCCGATCCGTGTTTTGCTAGCGTGGTAATCTGTGGTTTAAACCTACTCAGTAAGAATAGGTCTGTTTGAAGGGAGTCGGCGATGGGTTGAGATGATGATAATAGATGTTTTTTTAAAAGGTCTCATTGGAATTTCTGACATAAATACACCCTAAGGTATCTACTGTTACCTATCAAGACACGCGGAAGCGTGTCCAGCCAAAGTTCAAAAAAACTGGCGAGCAGCACCGTGTGTAATATTACACGAACCATTTGGAGCCACTTTTGACCCCCTCATAACTCAAAAACTATTTCACATAAACATGTCAAATTTGGCGCATATATTGAGACCCGTGAGATACATATGTGCTCCAAATTTCATAAGCACACCTCAAATGGTTATTTAGATATAAACGTACAAAAATCGTCATTTTTATGATCAAAGGATAGATCAAAACTCTGACACGAGGCATGCTACCATTGCTTAAAGCCGTATTATTTTAATATTGTTGACGTTTATGTTGTAGTGTTATAATCATTATTTTAAGGACGTCAAAGTACGTGACATTCAACCGTTAGTTTGAAACAATACTGCTTTGAGCGGTGGTAGTAACTCCTTAACTATTGAAAATGACACATAATTATTATTTTAATGTAAATAATAATGAATAATAATATAGTTGCATTAAAACCTTACCTTCGTATTCATACATTTTGTGCAACGAAACGTCATTGACAGAAAAGAAGAAGAAACGTATTTGAAGTCGTCAGTTCAAGCTGTCAGTCATTGTGATTTGTATTCATTGTCTATAGTGGTTTTAGTGATATCGACTGTTTACCGTGCTTGTTTTCAATGTTTCACAAAAAACTTTTGATTTTGAACTTTTGCAATCAAAATTGATGAGATGTAGAAATGTGCTGTAGAGGTAGTCTGACCATAGATGTAATCTGTCAATGTCAGTGTAACTCTAGGTACACTATATATTTTTCTTGAGAATTCTCGTCTTTAATTATCTTGTACAATGAGTCGTACAATAGAATTACTGGTGGGTGACACACTGACCTTACACCAAATAATAAGTACCTACTAATGTAAAACGTAAACTAAACTAATAGAAAAGTCCTATTACAGTGTAAAGGATTATTTGAATGATAGCAAGGCATGGGTATGAATTGTTACAACGGCTGATTATGTAATGTTATTCCCTCTCCTCGGATTGCTGTTCCAGTATAGACGTGTTTCTTGTAAACAATACTTAAAAAATAACCGAAATCTGTTAAATTAAATTCGACAAATAAAATTAGGAGTGCATAAAGTGCTGCAAGTATAAGTGTCAATTGCATAGATATCCTCCACTTGACATGCAAGACTGCACCCTATCCTTGGAAGGGTAAGAACCAAATTTGCTGTTCTCGACGCATCAAAAATATTCAATCAGTGACCCAGTGGGAATCTAATCCGAAATACTAATCACGCAAAGGCGATTTTACTGTGAACTACGGCTGGTACGACGATCTCTTTATAATTCTGCTAGCCTGGTACTTTTGTTAAGAACATGACGAGCCGAGCGTCGTCTCCATCCCCCGCTACGCCTCGCGCCAATGTTCGTATACTGCATCATAGCGACTCCGAACCGGCGCTAAACTCACCTACTGACAAACATGTAAACATTGCATCTCGGATGTACCCAAAGCGCAAGTTCGAGGGTAAGGATGATAGTGAGTCTCGATCTCTTATAGCGGAGATGCGCATGATGTTTCTGTCTTTCACGGTAGAACAAGATAAAAAATTGTCATTGATACAGGAATCAATAAATGAAATTAGAACCCAAAATGCGGAAATATTCAAAAATATTGAATATTTATCACATGAATATGATGAGATTAAATCTAGATTGGACAAGTTTGAGACCGAGCGAAAGGAGCAGCTATTTTATATATCCACGCTTGAAAATAAAATCGAAAACCTGGAAAGGAAGTCCGTGTATTCCTGTGTTGAACTTAGAAATATCTCTAAATTAAAGCAAAATGAGACCAAGGACGACCTAAAGGACACTCTTATAATGCTGGGCTCTAAACTTTCTCTGAATATACAACCCTCGGACATTAAGGATATTTATAGATCATATTCAAAATCAGAGATTCACAAGCCGATTATTGTAGAATTTACAAGTACTCTAATGAAGGAAAATCTCATTTCGAACTTTAAAAAGTTCAATAAAATGAATACCGGCCGGAGATTTAGTACCACGAACATAAATTTTCCTGGCCCATCTCGGCCACTATACCTATCTGAGGTGTTAACCAGAAGAAGTAAAAGAATTTTTTTCCTGGCGCGTGATTTTGCAAAGACACACGAGTATGCCTTTTGCTGGACCTCTCGTGGACATATATACCTACGCAAAAAAGAAGGTGCGTCGCAAATTCGTGTAGATTCGGAGGAAGACTTATCTAAATTAAAAACCGGCTCTGCATGACTAGCAACCAATGCTATGGGCGCCTTACGTCATAATAATGCAACGCTAAACTGGACTTACAATTATTGTTTATGTTTTATTGTTATGTTAATTTTAATCTGTTCCTCAACACCGCTGAAAACACTTTATTACACTGACACAGAAGTTATCTTTTACATGCATACACATACACAAAATATACACAAACAGACCAACTTATATATCAATTACAATTTAGTACACACATTTTTTTATAAACTACCTTCATGTTACAGCAACGATATGAACTTGCCAATCTTTAAACACCTCTTTTATTATTCCAACTATTGTTTTTTCGTGATGAAAAATACATACCGTACACTTGTAATTTATGATTTGATTTCGAGATTCACAGTTAATCCAAATCGTTTGACGAACCACAAAATATATAATTTTGCGTTGGGCTTTTATTGCCGGTCGTACATTGCTTGGTCACCTAGAAATTTAGATTATCGTAATGGATTTTGATTATATTAATAATGATCTTCAAAGTTTAGGAAATATCACATCGCATCAGTGTGAAGCCGAACTGTGCAATAATTATATACCTAGTAAAAAAAACTCACTAAAAATCTTTCAAATGAATATTCGCAGTATAAATTCAAATTACGACGGCCTTCAGATACTATTGAAACGCATTAACTTACAATTAGATATCATCGTTTTAACCGAGTGTTGGCTAAAAAATGTTAATCAGATACCTACTTTGACCGGCTATACTTCGCATTGCACAAGAGATTTAAAAAATCGAAGCGATGGTGTAATAATATATGTAAAGAATGAACTTAAATGCTCTTTTTCCTTCCCAAATCTGGCAGATGCGAGCTCGATAATGTGTACCTTAAACGATACCCTATGTCTCATTGCTATTTACCGATCTCCTTCTTTTAAACAAATAGATAATTTTCTTAACAGTTTTTCAGCGGTCCTTACTAACTCGAGGCATTATAAGACTCTTGTTGTAGTGGGTGACATTAATATAAATATTTCTCAGCCAAGTAGTGATAACCGTTCCAATGAATATTTGAATTTTATTAGTAGTCATGGTCTCCTGCCAACTCATTTTTTTCCAACCCACGACAAAAGCTGCATCGACCATGTACTATTAAAAACGCAATTTAAAAATACTACTTTGGTACTACATGCATCAGTTACTGATCACTCGCCAACGATTGTGAGTCTTGATATGAAAATTTCTAGGCAAAATGTCTTAAGAAACCGCCAGGTCATTGATTTTGCAAATGTTAAAAAGAGCATCGATGAACAGAATTTTAGTGAAATAGCTGACTCGCAAGATCCAGCCTCGGCTGCAAATTTTTTAGTTGATATTCTGGGTGGGATTATTAAGACAAACACAAAAATAATTTGCTCGTCTCAGAAAAATACAATCATAAAACCCTGGATCACTCCTGGGCTTTTAAGGTGTATTAAACATCGGGACCGTCTATATAAAAAACATAAAGCTTCACCCGACAATGAAACATTAAAAATTACATATCATCGATACAAAAACTTTTGTAACAATCTTTTAAAACGATTAAAGCGGAACTACGAAAAGGTCGAATTTGAAAAAACTAAAAACAATACTAAGGGCACTTGGCAAGTCATCAAAAAAGTTGCAAATATTACTCCTGCTTCTCCTTCTCCTTATGAGCTGTTACAACTTCAAGGTGACCCTAAAACATCTCTTAACATCGTAAATAAATATTTTGTTGAGGTGGGAAACAAATTGGCAACCCAGATTCGTTCACAACCGAACTTTTGCAACCTAACTAAATGTACTGATAATTCTCTTCCCCCAGCGCACTCTTTTGGATTACTACCAGTGGATAAAAAGGAAATTGAAACCATCATAATGAGCCTAAAATCAAATAGCGCAGTTGGTTGGGATGGTATTCCAACTAAAGTCTTAAAATCTAGTTGCACTACCTTAGCTCCAATTATCGCAACAATTTGCAATCTTTCATTGTCAAAGGGTATTTTTCCTAACTGCTTAAAGAAGGCTTTAGTCATACCAGTACATAAGAGTGGCGATAGAAGCAGTGTCACTAACTATAGACCTATATCAATGCTAACAGCACTGTCAAAAATATTTGAAAAGGTCCTAAATAAACGAATAGTTAGCTATCTAGACACAAAGAACCTCCTTTCACCAAATCAGTACGGCTTCAGAAAAGGAAAGTCCACTGAGGACGCCGCGCTAGATTTAACTGAAACTATATCACGATCGTTAGATCAGAAACTAAAATGCGTCGGTGTATTCTTAGACTTGTCTAAAGCCTTTGACACTGTTTCTATCCCCATACTACTGACTAAACTAGATAAAATAGGAATCAGAGGTTTAGCACTGGACATTTTCAAAGATTACTTGACTAACCGTACTCAGCAAATTAAAATAAATGAATGTCTAAGTGATGATATGCCTCTTACCTATGGTGTCCCCCATGGAAGTGTATTGGGGCCTACGCTATTCCTCGTTTATATAGACAATCTTTGTCGCTTGTCTATTCCAAACTGCAAAATTATATCTTATGCAGATGACACAGTCTTACTTATAACAGGAAAAACGTGGGAAAACACATTTAAAAGTGCTGAGTTCGCTCTAAAAAAGGTGTCAGATTGGTTGGCCGCAAACTTACTTAGCTTAAATGTGAGTAAAACGAAATTCCTTACCTTTTCACCTTCCACTGCCTCTCAGCCTTCTATAGATAAATGTAAAGTGAGAGCGCATATCTGTAGTGATTTTGATAATGACTCAAATTGTGATTGCCCTGCTGTAGAATATGTTACTAATATAAAATATCTTGGACTTATTATAGATAATACTTTGTCTTGGAAATTGCAAATATCTAATTTAACAACAAAAATAAGGAAATTAATATATATATTTAAAAACCTTAGGTCGTCGGCTGATAGGAGTACTATCTTTATGGTATATTTCGCTATAGTCCAATCGCTACTCATGTATTGCATAACAGTTTGGGGAGGTACCAACAAGACAACAATGCTACAGCTAGAGAGAGCACAAAGATCCATTTTAAAAGTTATGACAAAAAGACCTTTTAGATTCCCCACAATAGATCTGTATAAAGATTGCAAGGTTTTGTCGGTCCGTCAACTTTTCCTATTACAAATTATAAAACGTAAGCATAGCTCCCTCAGCTATGATAAAAATCAAGTAAAGAGAAGAGTGGACCAAACCTTTCGAACAGAAGGACACAAAAGTAAACTTGCTGGGAGACAATACTATATCATCAGCTCTAGACTTTATAATAAAATTAATAAAGTAATTAACATAAACCCTCTTAACAAAAATGGATGTAGGAAACGAGTTAAAGAGTGGTTGCTTACTCAATCATATAGTGATACTGAAAAACTGCTTGAAGTGCTAGTTTAACTAAAATTAAAACACACACACACACACACACACACACACACACACACACACCTACACACACACACACACTCACTCTCACACTCTTACTCACTCACATTCTTATTTGATATCTTAACTTCATTTTTTATTTAGATATAACTTAAAAATGTTCATACCTATTTACCTGCAGATTGCATAATATATTATATTGTATTTAAAATGTGCCATTTATTTAAGGAGAGCACTGTCGCCTATAACACAGGTTTATACCTACCTTAGGGACAGTTGGTTTTCTGTATGTATCTATTTTGTATAAAAGTACTATATTTAAGAATATTATGTAAGATTGTAATATGCAGAAGATGTTTGTTTTTATGTTTCTTTGATCAATAAACATTTATTTATTTATTTATTATTTATATTATAAGTACATATATATAATTTCAAATATTTGTGAGATGGTGATAATAAAAAAAAAGCGGAGTTTATTGCGGGCTCTTCTCAGACCAGGGCACGTTTGGAACCCTCGTAGCTTTAGTTTTAAGATATCGTAGTTAATTATCACCATCACGTCTTATGCTCTGTAAGCATGACGTTCAGAAGGTGTACTTTGTAGGTACATATTTTGAATAAATATGTTTTGAGTTTGAGATTGAGTTCAATAATTTCTGTACAAAAAGTAATGATATCCCATCAAAAACATAAATGTAAAATGAGAGCCAAGTTCAAAATTGTGATATATATGCCTTGGTTGTTGACTTCAGCGACAAAAGGAGTGAGATCTAAATGGGTGCCAAGTTCAATGGTCAGTCCTGCAATTTATATATCCCATCAAAAACATAAATGTGAAATGAGAGCCAAATTCAAAATTGTGATATATATGCCTTGGTTGTTGACTTCAGCGACAAAAGAAGTGAGATCTAAATGGGTGCCAAGTTCAATGGTCAGTCCTGAAATTTATTTATAACAACATATAATATTTTATAACAACTTAAAATATCATTTCTTCTTATAACTTAGTATAAAATGTTGAAGACTAAGGCTTTGGCTTGGCTAGTTTCCATATACGAATTATTATTAAGTAGGTACCTAAAAGTACAGTTTCTACCAGCAAGCCAAATTTTCGGAAGAATAAAATAAGAACTTACAGCTTTACAACTTGTGAACGCTATAATTCGTATATGAAAACTAGCCAAGCCAAAGCCTTAGTCTTCAACATTTTATACTACGTTATAAGAAGAAATGATATTTTAAGTTGTTATAAAATATTTTATATGTTGTTATAAATAAATTTCAGGACTGACCATTGAACTTGGCACCCATTTAGATCTCACTTCTTTTGTCGCTGAAGTCAACAACCAAGGCATATATATCACAATTTTGAATTTGGCTCTCATTTCACATTTATGTTTTTGATGGGATATATAAATTGCAGGACTGACCATTGAACTTGGCACCCATTTAGATCTCACTCCTTTTGTCGCTGAAGTCAACAACCAAGGCATATATATCACAATTTTGAACTTGGCTCTCATTTTACATTTATGTTTTTGATGGGATATTTCTGTCTCTATCAATTCCTTAACTTTAAATTTGAAGCAGTAGTTACCTATTTACGACAGTGCTATGCTTCATAAATTTTTCAGTAATAAATTGATTCTATTGCATGGTATATAGAGATCATTTCCCCTTCAATGTTTTTCAAAACTATCATAATTTTCGCCTAGTGTACTCGTACATTCGAGTACAATAGGTTTCTTTGAGTCAGCTCTGCGGTTATTCAAATTAGTTTTCACTTCAGTGACCCGGCGAGCCGAGGTGCAGGGAAAAATGGCCATTAGAACCGCATGAATCAATTTAATACCTATTCACTCACCACATAAAAGATAAACGCCGATCTTATCTTGTAAAGTAACGCTATGTACTCAGTACAGGAGGCATACTAACATCGCTTAAAGCCATATTGATTCTTATACTTACTTCTTACTTAGCTGACTTTGTGTTTTAGAATTATAATCCTTATTTTAGGAACGTCAAGGTACGTACGTGACATTTTGAGTAATATTGCTTTCAGCGGTGGCAGTATGGCCCCATTATTATAGTCGAGTTTTCCTTCCAGATTAAGCAAATACGCGAAACAAGGAGAAGATGCATGCTGCTCGGTGCTTGATCACGTTCAAGCGTTTTAGCGTTCCGGTACGATGCCGTGTAGAAACCGAATAAGGGTATGGGTTAAATATAACTGCCATGCCCCTAACAGGTTAGCCCGCTACCATCTTAGACTGCATCATCACTTACAATCAGGTCAGATGGCAGTCAAAGGCTAACTTATAGTGGATAAAAAAAAGATCTCGAGTTTGTTTCATAATACGTTAGAGAGATTTACGTTAGAGAGATACGTTAGAAAATGATCTTGAGTTAGGTTTTTTCACCAATCAAGACTTCATAATATGTTAGCGTTATTTAAACGTCTAATCCGCCGTACAAAGCGCATCTCTCGCGTCTCAGCGAACCTGTAGCTGGGGGCCTAGACAAAGTCACATTCTATTAGCGATGACGCTAGTAGAAAAGTCCAAAAATGTATGGGATTGACATTAGCTATAGAAACGTCACGTGGTATAATTTAAACGAATCAAAATTTGCTAGACAATGTTAATTTAAATCGATTCTATCGAAAGAATCGACAATGTCGAATGACTAATTCCACTGGTGCCAATTAAATTATAGCGTCTGAAGTTGACCGCAAGACACGTCGCAATAGCGTATTTTCGCGTGTAGTATATGTACGCACCTATGTGCCTTCCACAGTTTGTATGAGAGCTGCGCAGGCAAGCATTCGCACCTCAGTTCAGAGACGACTTGATTAGCGGCAATACTTTACCTTTTAAGCAGACGGTTTTAAATATGATTTTATTAAAGAAATTTTTAAAGCTAGGGCGAAAACACACCATAGGACCAAACGTCGGAAGGGTAACGACGGTTGGTCCTGACTCACCACTGTGTATATGTCGCCGTAAGATTTTAAAAACCTTTAGATTATAATCTAACTCGCGAAATCGCAGTGTCGAAAGATTACCGGTAGATTGTAATCTGTTAGGTTTATTAACCCGATAGAACCTAAGTGCCCGGCCTGCGGCTGCGCACTACCTGATTATATATGTCGAACCCTAACCTAACCTACATGAAACAGACAAGAAAACGTAAATACAATGAATATTTCAAAAATTTACACTCAGAACATTGAACGGTTCACAATCTTTCGACAGTTTACAATTTCGCGAGTTAGATTATAATCTAACGGTTTTTACAATCTTACGGTGACATATATAAAACTGTATATAAAAAATGTCAACGCGGACGTTTCGCGCGGACATTTTGTCTTATTCGGGCCTTAGTGTGCTTTCTCTCTTACAATTTGGAACACTTTTTTTAGTACGTCCTTGTGCACTTTTTTCACATCGATTTAAGTATTTTCGTTCGTAAAATTCTGTGGGAATTCTTTATCTTGTGCGAATTTAAATTTATAGAATAAGTGGCCTTTTTTTGTAACTAATTTTTTTCAAAATCGGTTGAAAAGATGGCCCGTGGAAATGAATCAGCGTACCAGATAGACAGAAACATACTTTCTCATTTATTATATTTGTAAAAAATGTCCTACCGACCGAATTTCGGCAACGGCGGCCTATCTCCAGAGAGATTAGCCATCTGCGCGAGAGATAATATAGTGCAATAATTGTGTGCGCCTACACAGGTGCACTCTCTGTTCCTTCACTCTTATAGCCCGATGGGACAGAAAATCCGACACGACCGGTGACAGATTACTGGACCTGATTATATTAGTTTGTAGGAAGTAATATTAGTAGGTATGGATGACATTTTATGCACCTACTTAACTTAAAAAGTTTTTCCCATCGAAACCAACAGTATTGTGGTTATAAGAAACAATTTTTACCGCAAAAGTGATTACTTGAAGGAAACACCAGATGGCATCCAGCAAATCTCGTGGACTGAAGCCATAATGTTCCCAATCAACCCATCCACTGAGCAGAACAGTGAACAACATCCGGAGAACACCGTAGTTCTTATTTCAACGCAATAAACGCTACATTTGCATATCAAAATTGTGTCTGTATTTGAATACAGCGTGCACAAAGAACGTTGCTAGTCCCTATTCCAATGAGATTAAAACGACAATTGAATACCAAAATACTCTATTTAAAGACTACATAATTGTAATAATGAACATATTATAATCGTATACCATAATCAAGTGCAATAAAAACCAAAATTACGCAGCAAAATAGGTATACAATTATTATGAAATTGGTCTTTCACATAGTTTTTATTGCAAGTGAAATAAAGGTTATATTAGATACAAATAGCTGAAATGTTTGCAAGTGAATAATTATACTCTTACAATCAATTTGTTCACAAAGCATATCAAAGGGAGCTAAGAGTAAAGAACTTATATCAATTACTAGATGATGCCTGCGACTTCTACCGCGTGGAATAATTTTATTCAATTCCCGCGGGAACTCCTTAATTTTCCGGGACAAAAAGTAGTCTATGTCCACGGGATAGAACCTTTCCCTGTACCAAATTTCATCAAAATCGGTTGAACTGATCCTTTTTTTTGATTCCCGCGGGATCTTTTAAATTTTCCGGGATAAAAAGTAGCCTATGTCCTTCCCCGGGATACAACCTATCCCTGTACCAAATTTCATCAAAATCGGTCGAATAGGTGGGCCGTGAAAGCGTAGCAGACAGACAGACAGACAGACACACTTTCGCATTTTTATCCCGGAAAATTAAGCAGTTCCCGCGGGAATTAAAAGACCTTAATCCACGCGGACGTAGTGGCGGGCATCATCTAATACTAGATAACGCGACTTCGTCCGCGTGGATTAAGTTTTCATTCCCGCGGGAACTCTTAATTTTCCGGGATAAAAAGTAGTCTATGTCCTTCCCCGGAATGTGACCTACCTCTAACCCTAATTTCATCAAAATCGGTTAAACAGATGATCCGTGAAAGAGCAGCAAACAGACACACTTTCGCATTAATAAAATTAGTATGGAAGTATGGATTGCCACGACAGTAGGTACTCAGTGGGGTACTGGGTTCCTGAAAAGGAAGTCTGTTATGTATAATATCAACATTTTATTAAAGTTTTTTGTCTTAGTCTATCGCATTAGGATAAACCTGTAAAGATAGATTAAAGCTGGAAGAAAAAAAAAATAATAAGCGTAATCGGTGGTAATCATAAGCGTAACAGTAACAAGTCATAATTAAAAAACACGACTGCCCTGCCAAAAAACGAACTAAAAAGTTAAAAATCTTAATTAATCTAATTAAATAGAATCTTATTCACATTTTTATTAATTGATATTTTTTTGTGAATCACAGGATATTGAACTATAGTGTTATATATTTTTGGAATCTACTCATCATTTTCTAGATGATGATTACATACTTAATCTTATTTTCGAAATTTTTTTTCAACTTTAGTCTTTAATGCGGGACCATGGTCATCCCAAATTTTTTTTAATAATACTAGCCTATGTCACCCGGAATAAGCTAGGGATTCCAACGATACCTCATTTATCAAAATCAGTTCAGGCGTATAGAAGTTATGGTGGAATATACAAACTCACATACATACATACATAGTCCATGGGCAGGTCGTTGAACTCACGTGCTGGTAACGATCCGTGAATGGAGTGCTAAGTACCATCCGGGTTGCTTTTGGAAATCCCTCTGTCATGGGAATAATAGTTATGATTGTGGATTGACATGCAAAATGTTATTTGATTTGTGTCTGTAAGATTGTAATCTAACTAGCGAAATTGTAAACTGTCGACAGATTACAATTTAACGCATTATTTTTCGGTAGATTGTAATCTGTCAGGTATATTAACCTGCAGGGCGACAGCTGACAGTTACAGTGTAACGATCGCAATCATCTCTGATTGGATAACACTCTTCCACTATTGGACAAAATCCATTGACGCAGCAAGAATACCATAAATTCAGCCAATCACAACAATTGATACTTATTATTTATTTTTTATTTATTTTATTTATTGACAAATACTTTTTACATTTGCTTGGGTTCTTGACACCCTTAAAAATGTAACAATGATTGATGCAGAAAATACGCGGTCGCTCTACCGATAAAACCTAAGTAGTAAACACTACCTGATTATTTATGTCCAACCCTAACCTAACCTATAAGGAAGAGACATGAAAACGTAAATACAATGAATATTTCAAAAATTGACACTCAGAACATTGAACGGTTAACAATCTGTCGATGGTTTACAATTTCGCTAGTTATATTAAAATTTAAAGGTTTTCGCAATCTTACGGTGACATGTCCACTACTATAGCCCATTAACGCCCCACTGCTGGGCACAGGCCTCCACTCTAATTTTATTTACGTTTTATTTACGTTTTATTTACGTTTTATATACGTTTATCTTCATTTTATTTACGTTTTCTTGTCTCTTTCTTGTAGGTTAGGTTAGGGTTCGACATAAATAATCAAGTAATGCCCGGCCACAGGCCGGGCACTTAGGTTTTATCGGGTTTAAATAACTATCAGATTACAATCTACCGGAAAATAATGCGTTAAATTGTAATCTTTCGACAGTTTAGAATTTCGCGAGTTAGATTATAATTATAATTTAAATTTAAAAAGATAAAATATAATTTTACAATCTTACGGTGACATATATATATATATATTATATTGTTATTATGTCTCAGTACACTCCTCCCGCTTTTTTTTAAAAGTTTCCTCTGCCCTAAGGTTGCCTGGAAGAGATCGCTGTTTAAGCGATAAGGCCGCCTGTTGTGCCGTATCTGTTAATATTATTGTTTTTGTCTTTGTCTTACTTATCTTATATTTTACTTTTACTTTACTTTTAGGTATTTCTATAAACGAATTTCTCAGTACCAATGAGAATGCCACTCAATATAATTGCGTGGGAACCCGCGTACCCATCTTTGTATGTAAGTAAACTTCAATTCGAATAATAGGCGTGCAAAATTCCTTACGGGAACCGTAACCTCAGCGTGTATAAATGTTTTATCTTTATTAATTAAAATACTTACTGCACAGCGCATAGGAATCTGAGGTGTGATTATGTAAGAATTGCCGATCCAATCGTCAAAGTTCGGCGTCAAAGTAAAATAAAACATGTCTGTATTGATTTAGAGCTCAATTTCGTGTATCCATTCTTATACGTTTAGGTGTGTCCAATACCATAAACGTATGAGAATTACATAATCACACCTCTGAGGTGTGATTATGTAAGAATTGCCGATCCAATCGTCAATGTTCGGCGTCAAATTAAAGTAAACCATAACAGCATTGAAATAGAGCTCAATTTCGTGTATCCATTCTCATACGTTTATGGTATCGGACATACCTAAACGTATAAGAATGGATACACGAAATTGAGCTCTAATTCAATTTTCATATGGTTTATTTTACTTTGACACCGAACTTAGACGATTTGATCGACAATTTTTACACAATTGGGGGGCTGAATAATGTCTATGGGACAGTGGCGTGCATAGGTTATAGAAGTAGGGTAGGCATTAGTTAGTCAGTATACCTATTTACTAGCTGTTATTATGATAAATGAACTGTTTTGGGCAAGCAGTGCTTCTATGCATCTGTGAACTGAACGCCACTGCTATGGGATAAGGGCGTGTGTCCACTGAAGCGAAATATTATACTGCAGCAATGAAAACCAACAACAAATAATACAAATATTATAAAGTAGCAAATGGCCGCGACTTCGTCTGCGTGGATGGAGGTTTTTCAGTTCCCGCGGGAACTCTTCAATTTTCCGGGATAAAAAGTAGTCTATGTGTTATTCCATACTATAATCTATCTCTGTGCCAAATTTCATCCAGATCCGTTCAGCCGTTGGGGCGTGATTGAGTAACAAACATCCACACATCCATACATCCATACATCCATCCAAACTTTCCCATTTATAATATTAGGTATAGATTAGTATATATACAAATATGCGTTTGTTTCTTGGTTTATTGGTATTTTGGTTTGTTCTTCAATCACGCCGCAACAGAGCAACGGATCGACTTGATTTTTTGCGTAGGCATAGTTGAGGACATGGAGAATTACATAGGCTACGTTCTATCCCGGAAAACTAAGGAACTCCCCTAGGAATTAGATAAAACTTATTCCATGCCGCCGAAGTCATCTGCTAGACTATACTAATATTATAAAGAGGTTATGTTTGTGAGTTTGTGAATTGTAATTTTGTGAGTTTGTTTGGGGTAATCTCTGGATCGACTGAACCGATTTTGTAAAAACTGGTACCAATAGAAAACCTCATTATTTGTGAGTGTCATAGGCTATATATTGCCCCGAAAATAACGGAGCTCCCGTGGGAATTAAAAAAAATATTTCACGCGAACGAAGTCGCGGGCAAGTCTGCTAGTAATAAATAATTTTACCTAGTAAGCCCCCTGAGGTCTTAAAAATGATTGCTATAACGTAACGATCACAATCACCTCTGATTCACTAGCACTCTCTGTAACAATGATTTATGCCGCTTTTACATAATACAGCTACTGATTTCGATCTGCAAACTGTTTCTCTCAAACTACACCGACAGGCCTGCTGGGAACACTACCATCGCTTAAATCCGCATGAGTTTGTACCCGGCTGAGTTTGTTGTGGGCTCTTCTCAGACCAGGGCGCGTTTGGAACCCTCGTAACTTTGGTTTTAAGATACCGTAACCGATTATCACCAATATGTTTTATAAGTAAGTAATTTTTAACGTCAATAAGTGTACCTACAGTGTACCTATATTGAATTAATGATATTGAGTATTGAGTATTGTGTTTTACAATTAAAAATCATATTTATTCAAAATTGGTACCTACATAATGCACCTTCTGAACGTCAAGTTTACAAAGTATAAGACGTGATGGTGATAAAAATTAACTACGGTATCTTAAAACTAAAGCTATGAAGGTTCCAAACGCGCCCTGGTTTGAGAAGAGCCCACCACGAACTTTTCGTTTTACAAAAACTTTGAACTTGTTGAAAGACATCTCTAATATGTATTCTGGGAGTTTATAAAAACGTGTACCTTCATACAGTTGCCGACAAATGAATTACCCGTAATAATATCGATAGCTTACTAATAGTATATTAGTAAGATATTATATTAATATTATAAATGCGAAAGTTTGGATGAATGTATGGATGTGTGGGTGTATGGATGTTTGTTTCTCAATCACGCCCCAACGGCTGAACGGATCTGACTGAAATTTGGCGCAGAGGTACGAGTTATAGTCTGGAATAGCACATAGGCTGCTTCGTATCCCGGAAAATTAAAGAGTTCCCGCGGGAACCAAAAATCCTCAAACCACGCAGACGAAGTCGCGGGCATTCGCTAATTATTAATAAAAACACATTTAATATGTACAGTAGGTAATAACAATTAATTATTATGTTCTGCGGCAATATAATCTGCAGTAAAAAAAGTTACTTTTACTATTTAAAATAGTCATGTATCCCGTCAAGGCCTATGTTTAAACAGCATTCGAGTAAACTACCGTGTGATGCCGTCTTTTCCATAATAAAATTATTGTTATGAGAGAGCCATTTACACTCTAGGATACGACTTATCGTTGGAAAAATCCTGAAACAAACACCTAAATATAATAGCGGGCCGCCCCGGCTTCAAACGGTTAGCACTAATCATCGTAATAGTCCATACCCAATAATGACAAGTAGCTAGTTTTTGAGATATCACCTTCTCCCATTGCAGGTCGCGGCTGCGCTTATTCTATATCTTATTATATATATCTTCTAAGATATTCGTCTAAATTAAATGGTGTAAAGGGCGAATTTGGTCTATATTAAATACTTGAGATTTATAACAATTTTGTTTTGATAAGTAATAATACTATGTCGGTAAAAACACCTTCGCAATTAAAGCATTGGTTTAGACCAAATTTGAAAATGATAAAAATGGTTGTTGTGTTTTTATCATTTTAAATTTCATTTTTATGCTTTAAAATAGATGTATGCTATCGCAGACTTTTTTTAGAAATTTTTGAGAGCTATAATTCCACCATACATTGTTTTCGTGTAACTGTAACTATTTACACAGCGCACGCCACGGAAGCTCTCAAAAGAGACGATTTTTTCCGACTTAGTTCACATTTATGCAATTTTTGTAAAGATTTCAATTTGTTTTCAAATAAAAATATAGCCTATGTTACTCGTAAATACTAATAAAGACAAGCTTTTATTCCGAAAACTAAAAAATATTCTACGATATTGAAAAAAAAATCCCAAATTCACGCGGACGAGGTGTCAGCGGGCATCATCTTTTTATTAATATTTTATTATTATTATTAATCTTGCAAAATTAACATAAAATTGTGTTAGAAACAGTGCCACAAAAACCACAGTCGGTTTTACGAACGTGTGGAATTTTATCTTACTAATATTAAAATGCGAAGCTTTGGATGGATGTATGGATGTTTGTTACTCAATCACGCCCCAACGGCTTAAAGGATCTGCCTGAAATTTGGCACAGGGATAGATTATAGTCTGGAATAGCACATAGGAAGCTTAAGGAGTTCCCGCGGGAACCAAAAACCTCGATCCACACAGACGAAGTCGCGAGCATTAGCTAGTAGTAAATATCGTAGAGTTAAGAAAAGATTCGCATATCACCAGCAAGGTCGTACGAAAATAATTAATAATTAACATAATTACAGTTTAAATGCCCCCAGCAGTACCGAGTGGACTGGTTAACGATTGCCAAGCTATAGCTCATTGAAAAGAAAAACCTATAAATGTGGTATTTAATTGGCACCTTTTATCTAACTGCCTCATTGGTCTAGTGGTTGGTATGTTCGACTGCGGCCGACGAGGTCCCGGGTTCGAGTCCCGACTCGAACCCGGGACCTCGTCGGCCGCAGACCGTGGGGCATAACAAGTATTGGGTTTTTCTGACTAGAAATTCTCAGTACTAGCCCGGAGTTAGGTAGTTGGCGGTGTTTCACCCCCGTGCCTCGGAGAGCACGTTAAGCCGTCGGTCCCGGTTATTATCACTAACATGATAATAGTCGTTAAAGCCCGCCAACCCGCATTGGAGCAGCGTGGTGGGTCTAAGCTCTAATTCCCTCTCTCTCATGAGAATGGAGGCCTGTGCCCAGCAGTGGGACGTTAATAGGCTGTAGTGATGATGATGATGATCTAAATACGACAAAAATAACTTAAAAATATATTAATAACTAGATGATGCCCGCGACTTCGTCCGCGTGGATTAAGGTTTTTTGATTCTCGCGGGAACTATTTAATTTTCCGGGATAAAAAGCGTAGTACCGGGTATCCTATATCCTTCTCCGGGTAACAAACTATCCCTATACCAAATGTTATCAAAATCGGTTGAACATATGAGCCGTGAAAGCGTATCAGACAGACACACTTTCGCATTTATAATATTAAGTATGGATGCTAGCCACAGACCATAGTGACTACTCAGTGATGCTAGCCCATGAAAATCCTTAATTTTCCGGGATATAAAGCCTGTTTATTAGAAATATAAGGAATACTTAACCTATTTTGATTGTTATTAATTGGTACTGAGCGCTCAAAATATGCAATTTCAAATACGTAACGTGTAAAATAGCCTGTAAGCTTCATTTAAGTGAATATGTATATTCTTTATGAAACAATACATATCTAAAACCCATGTCCTTCTCTTGGACACAACATGAGTCATGTACCTAACTTTCATCAAAATCGTATAATAAATTAACAAAAAAACTCGAGAATAGAAGGATTATTTTTCGTTTACAAATAGCTGATTATAACAACTTACTTTTCAATTGATTTTGATAACTAATTAATATTATATATAAAGATATGGCAAGCACTTATTTTTTCCTCTGTGTTACAGGTAAGACCCATGGAAGCTTGAATGGAATTTGGCTTTTTAAATTGATGAAAATTTGGTGTACCTACAACAAGCTACCAGAATAAAAAATGTAAAGAAGTAAGTTTGTGTAGTTTGTGTCAAGATTTTGATATTAATATTAATTGTACATTATAGCGACATGTTGTCGTGTCCTTTCGAAGCTTGGAATTGTAGTCTTATGCGGATTTCATAGATAGCTAAGGCACTAAGATAATGAACAATTCTTCACAAAAATGATTTATTTAGCCGCGACCAAAAACTCTAAATAACATCTCGTCGAATTCGCCGATTCGGTACCATGTGAAAGTGTGTTTGTTTGTTGATTTGTCCCTCAATCACGCCGCAACAGAGCAATTTACCTGCGTGATTTTTTTCATGGGCATATTAAAGACCTGGAGAGTGACATAGAATACTTTTTGTCCCGGAATATTAAGGAGTTTAAAAAAACTTTAACCACTTGGAAGCAGTCGCATCAGCTAGTCAGTAATAAACACGCAGACTGTACCTACTTACCAGTTAGTGACTAATAGGATAAAAAATAACAACACCGAAGTTCAATAGTACGCTAGAGAAAACCAGTTGTCCTTTTAAGTGGGAATCAAAATAGATATCACACAAAAACTACAAACACCCAGACCGTTTTATACTTGACCTCAAACTGTAAGGACTTGTACAGGCTTACGTCAAGAATAGCTTTCCATAACGTGGGTATGGGCGAATATGCTGGTCAAGTATCCTACCCCTAACAGGTTAGCCCGCTATCATCTTAGAACACAGACCACTCTGAGATTTTTATGACGACCTCCGTGGCGCAGTGTTGAGCGCTGTTGCCTTTACGTGCGGAGGTCCCGGCTTCGATCCGTGGCAGGGTTTAGAAATTTATAATTTCTGAATTTTCCCTGCCTCGTTGGACCAGTGGTTGGCATGTTCGACTGCGGCCGACGAGGTCCCGGGTTCGAGTCCCGGATCGGGCCATAATTGAGTATTGGGTTTTCTGATTAGAAATTCTCAATACTAGCCCGGGGATAGGAAGTTGGCGGTGTTTCACCCCCGTGCCTCGGAGAGCACGTTAAGCCGTCGGTCCCGGTTATTATCACTAACATGATAATAGTCGTTAAAGCCCGCCAACCCGCATTGGAGCAGCGTGGTGGGTCTAAGCTCTAATTCCGTCTCTCCTATGAGAGTGTGGAGGCCTGCGCCCAGCTGTGGAACGTTAATGGGCTGTAGTGTGAATTTTCCCTGAGGCTTCGGCTGTGGCTAGTTACCACCCTGCCGGCAAAGATGTGCCAAGCGATTTAGCGTTCCGGTACGATGCCGTGTAGAAACCGAAAAGGGGTATCGGCGTAATATAACTGCCATGCCCCTATCAGGTTAGCCCGCTACAATCTTAGACTGCATCACCACTTATCAGGTGAGATCGCAGTCAAGGGCTAACTTGTAGTGAATTAAAAAAAAAAAAGAAAAAAAAACTATTACAAAGTGCAAAGATGTAGAAATGTGTAAGCAGCCTTATAATCGTCAATAGTAACCTAAGTAAGGCGCTAAACACATAAAAAACCTGCCCTTAAAGTAAGGAATAAGTGAACCCGTTACATGTGTGTTTTTAATTTGAACCTGTGATCCAGTTTTGAACCAGTCTCGAAACGCAATCATGGGAAAGCTTTTATGGGAATTAGGAGTTACAACTTGTTTATGACTATTGTACTTCGTTTACATATAAAATATTATGTGTTTTAGCTGCATTTGGTATTAAATTCAATTTAAAATTCCTGGTTCACTCCCTCAATGACTGACTAGTGACTCATCAATGTCCAATCCAAACACTTGAATCTTGAAAGATGATTTTTCTACAAGCCTAAAACAATGGAAGCCTGACAATCAAATAAAAATCGAAAACAATATATTTGTTGAAAAATTCTACAAGTTGTTAATTTTACCATTGAAAATGGTTATCAGATGCAAATCGTAAATCGACGTATTTTTGGCCATAGCTCCGAGGATTTTGGGAGGATCGAGATGGGAATAGTAATAAGAGTTGAGGAATTTCTCGAGACACGTGTGAGCGTTTGAATTTTGAAAATCGGCTGGTAACTTTTTTTGAAATTTTGAAAGAGAAGTGCATTCGAGTTGGAATTTTGAAAGTATATTTCAAATTTCTTTTTCGTAAATTAGTTATTCATTTTCAATGCTCCGATTCTTGCGGGGGCTGCGAAATCTGTGTCTGATTTTTTTAAATAGCCTGTAAGGTAAGAAGTAGAAGATGGTAATTTTTTTTTCAAAAACACAATTTAATGACGCTAGGCTTTCAAATACTTGCCTTAATAAGTAGGTGTGAATCAACATAATATCACAAACTTACTAAGATTTTTATTAACCTAAAATTATACAATTATCCCAGCAATAATGCTGGTTACGGTAAAACACATTCTATTATTCTATTTATTTTTGTAGCTCATAATAATTCAATTGTGATCTAAAAAAATAAATGGGGCGCTTTTTTAAAATATAAACTTTTTGCCATAATTAATAAACGTATTAAACAGTGGAATTTTTTACGTCGTGATAACAACTGACTTTTTAATTTATGTTCGTCTAAAGGTACTGTTTTTTCGCGAGTTATCGCTAGTAATAATTTGACCGTGAGATTCTACTTTTGGTGGACGTCCGGTAAAAGTGACAACGAAAGTTAAAATGTCTTGTCTTGTCACGGCGCGAAATAAATTCACACGAAAACCGTTGCGGTACATTTTTTTGTTACTTTTGGATTGCATTAGTTTTGTTTTTTTTTTGGGTTTTTATTCTTACGACCTAATTTACTTTTGGACTGTTTTAGACCACGATCATAACAGTGATGAAACAGTGCTGATAGTATATTGGCTAAGACTTCACGAGTGGGCCCGGGCTAGGAACTCTAACTTTTCGGAGTTATGTGCGTTTTAAGAAATTAAATATCACTTGCTCCAACGCAGAAGGTTTTAAAACCCTTCATGCCAAGGAGATCTACAAAAGGTGTGTGAAGTCTGCCAGTCCGCCCTTGGTCAGCGTAGTGGACTATGGCCTAACTTCTCATTTTGAGAAGATACTCGCGCTGAGTAGCGAGCCATAGGTTGCAGTGATGATGATGATGAATGACGTCATACACACCTTTTACTTTTCCTGTCCACGAAAAAAAAAACAACAGAGGCCATACTGCCAACGTTTAAAGCAATACGTAAGCAATAAGTATAATTCAAAATGACAGTTTGAAGCCACGTACCTTGACGTCCCTAAAATAAGGATTATAATTGTAAAACACGAAAGTCAACAACAATTAAACAATATGGCTTTAATCATTGGCAGTATGGCCCTAGGATGAATCATATTCAGATTATGCATTGAGAAGTTCTGCCGGGTCATAACGCGTCGCTACGTGTATGTCCAGGCCTTTAACCGTATAAATAATGTACGATTGTGACGCCTAATTACCAAGGCTGCGCACGCGCAGACGTCTGTCCGACGATCTGTCATCAAAGCCCCTACCATGAGAAAATTAATGATTTAGCATAATCGCTGACGCCTATGCCCGATAAGGCATGGATAATGATTAGAAATCTATTCGCCGCAGGTTGTTTGCTATCTTCTCTTTTTCCACGACTGCGGTTAATCCCAAAAGGGAGTTAACGTTCTTAATACGCTACTAATAATCCATACTAGTATTATAATTAATGCAAAAGTGTGTCTGTCTGTCTGTCTGCAGGCGCTACGCTTACAACCCATCGTTTTATTGTAACATTTTTGCTACGCGTGTAATTTGACGTGAAACGTAATTTTTGTAATTTTTTTTGCGAAAATTAGAAAATTAAAAAAAATAACTAATTTTGATGACATTTAGTATAGAGATAGGTAATACCTCAGGGCAAAACATAGTCATTTTTACATACATATAGGTCAAAGCTTTTTGCTTAATCCATGCATGTATCGTATCAAGTTTGTGCAGTTAAATTTTTGCCAGTCCGACAATTTTTAGTATTTAATGTAAGTAGGTTCTTCCTTTAAATGTTTAATTAATTTTACGTAGGCAACATGTGTAACTTATGATTAATCAATACTCTACCATCGGTTCTGAAAACTGATTCTAATGAGAAGACCCGGCAAGAAACTCAGCAGTTGCTCTTTTCATAAATCTTTAACCACTGTGCTCACCACAGCACTAGATCATTTAAACGACTCGAAACGAGTGTAATGTAGATTCGTGTATGAAATTCATTACCAAAAGTAAATTAAAGCAGGTAATAAAGGAATGTAAAGTGACTTGGCGCCGAGTAAACGTAATTTAATGCAAAAACTCGGCTGCGTTTAATCCTGTTGTTTTAATTAAGGTAAAATCGATATGGCACAAGTTTTTTCTTGGAACCTATTTCGTCCATAGTAGGAGCCTGGAAGGTGAGCGCAAAGGACGAGGTAATTGTAGTTTTGACTTGTGTTTTGTACCTACTTTCAGGGTGCGAATAAATAGTGCTTCACATACTAACATTATAAATGCGAAAGTTGATTGTTTGTTGGTTTGTTGATTTGTCCTTTAATCACGCCGCAACGGATAGACGTGATAGACAAAAAACCTCAATCCACGAGGAGTCGCGGGCATTAGCTAGTAACTTCTAAATGATGAATGATTTATTTATTTCACGTAGGACAAATTGAATCACTTATGAAACGTCAAGGCTACCTTCTAGCGATATGGAAAACTAAATTTACTCTCTTCTGGTTTGGTGGGAGGGTTCAGCTGTAATTAGTTACCAGTTATCACATACATAATTTAAGAAAACATGGTGAATTCTCCCAGTCTTCACCTTTAACTGGTTGTATTGTGACAAATAGGTACTTCTACAAAAAATACTTGTGGTTTCTAAATCATGGACGAAGTCACGGGCACAGCTTATACACAACGTAGAGCCAAACGAGTCGAACCATGTACCTATGTAGTTGTATTGAATATTCATACGATAGCGGTTTGAATGGCCATTGTGTTGTCTATGACAAATGAAGCCTTATTCCCAGCGTCCGTGCGTCCGATTGTGTGGTACGTACTGTGATTAGTGTATTGTGAGTGCCGAATTCGTACCGCAAGGCCACCGGTGTACACTATTCATGCTTGACAATAATAATTAGCTAACCAATTTGTTACCCCGCGTAGGCTAACAGTGCCCCTGTTAGCTTATTTATTTATTATTGTTAGTTTATTTTAACTAGTAACAGCGTCGTATCGTGTGCGCAATGTGCAGAAATCCTTTGTGGGGTCGAGTGTACGCTTTTGTAATATGGTTCCGAAAGAGTTTTTGGATTTGCCATTACATAGATTTAAAGACTGTGCTAAACAGCATTTGTTAAGTCGAGGTTATTACACTATCGATGATTTTATTAATGACAAAGTTGCATGGAAGCCACCGGTTTCGCATCCAGTGACCCACAAGTCAGTGTAATACTTGTAACGTATGTGTTGTGTTGTGTACATATTGTAACCTTTTCTTTTCTGTGAAAAGAGCAACTGCTGAGTTTCTTGCCGGCTCTTCTCAGTAGAATCACCTTTCCGAACCGGTGGTAGAGTCTTAACGTTTCATAAGTGACACAAGTTGTCCTACATGAAATAAATAAATCATTTATCATCCTCTTTTTTACCCCATAGGAGTAAAAACCATCTGTTCAGTGGTTAAAATTGAGCCATAATGACGTATCCACAGCACCGCCCACCACCACTACAGCCCATTAACGTCCCACTGCTGGGCACAGGCCTCTTTCACAGGAGAGAGGGGCTTAAACCCACCACGCTGCCCCAATGCGGGCTGGCGGCTTTAACAGATATTATCATGTTAGTGATAATAACCGGGACCGACGGCTTAACGTGCTCTCCGAGGCACGGGGGTGAAACACCGCCAACTTCGTAACTCTGCGCAAGCACTGAGAATTTCTAGCCAGAAAAACCAATTACTTAATTAAGGTTCGACCCAGGACTCGAACTCGGGACCTCGTCGGCCGCAGTCGAACATGCTAACCACTAGACCGACGAGACAGACTTGATTAAAGTATAAGTTATACGTTCCTTATAATTTATGCTCGAAATTTGTAATTAAGTAAGTTAATCGATTTGACACGATACATTCTGTAAAACTAACATCTAAGTACTTACTAACCTCAACTGTATTCGCAAATAAATAAATTTGATTTGATTTTGATTTAATAAATGTACCTATAGCTACCACTTTTTGTAGAGAAGACGAATAGGTATTCTACAGTTATCTTAGAACCAAACCTTTAAAAGTAAGTACCTTTCATTTAAAGGTAGACCTTAATTTTTTGCGAGATTGTGGAATAAACAACTATCGATGAAAGTTATTTACGTTTTTTTATAAGCGTAACTTAGCTAGAAGTTTTTTTTTACAAGAGTAGCATGTCTGCTCAATGAATTTACCGTTATATATTTTAACAAAGGGTTAAACCTTTTGTGTTTTTTCGATCGAAAACATAAACGTGCGTTAGGCCTTTTCCACACCGTCAGCTTTTTAAGGTCTAGCCCCACAAGTAGTGGGTAGCATGTAACACACATAAAATTACGAAGAGACCTACCTGATAGTGTAATTTTTGTCAAAATCAGCAATTCTTCATTAAAGTTTAAAATGCACTTCTTTATGGAAGTCTGTATGTAATACATAGTTGTGGCGTCATCAAATTTAAACGCATTTTTTTCTTCAATCTATGGTATTCATGATAAGGTCAAATATCAGCTTCTAAAAGAACAATTCTTTAACTTAGATATGCGAAATATAGTTTCACATAAAATTCATACTCGTAAAATATCTCAACAAAAGTTAATAACCGTGTCAGCTAAGAACAAATATGGTGAGCGCACTAGCGCATACATGATCCCTCGCTTAATAAATAGTCTCGATAGTAGTTTTAGAATTAAATTGACCAAGAACAATTTAAAATATAACTTAAAATCGTATTTCATGCAAATTGCAGGTAGTGTTGTTTTGTTTTTAGTTTTTGTCATGTATTTATACTAATTTGCTAGCTATAAGTAGTTTTAAACACTGAAAATATGTTGACGGAAGAGCACACAATTTAAACCTACGTCGTTTTTTGCAGTGCTACACACCAAAATTGTAACGATTTTTATTTTGATAATAAAAATAAATAAATAAATAAAAATGGTCTTCTGGTTGTCATCAAATATAAATAAAAAAATGGTCTTGTGTTCGTCATCAAATTTCCACGCAATTTTTTTGTCCTCAAGTTTAAAGAAATTAATACCTATTCCTTTTTAAAATAACTATGTACATAGATCATTTTAGTCTAATATAAAAATATTATTATATATAAAAAGAAAATTTTGCTAAAATGCATCAAAGAATTCCTCCCCATCGCCGGGCACTTTGCCCGATGAGTTAGTTAGTTTAAAGTGGTTATCAAACTTAAAACTAACCGAGGATGTGAACCGAAAGAAACAAACGAACTGACAGATATAACCGTCATATAAATGTGAGTTACGCAGCATTCTTGTCCGCGGGTTCTTTTTGGCCCTAGTGTGTGTCCGCTAACCTAGATGTCGTCCGAAAACAGTGAATTCTCCCACGCTTCGTCCCATTTAGCGTGGTGGTGTGAACATGGTCTAATGACTACGATACAAGTACTTAGTTCCACTGAAATGCTTGCGGTTTCTTACTGACCCGTTGTCCAAGTAACGACAGAAGCTACGTGACGTGACGCAACGCAATACGACGCCATAGTGTAAGCGTCAATCCAGAAGTAGATATTATGGAGACACTTTTAAAATATTTGTACTCTTTTTTTTATCCACTACAAGTTAGCCGTTGACTGCGATCTCACCTGATGGTAAGTGATGATGCGGTCTAAGATGGTAGCGGGCTAACCTGTTAGGGGCATGGCAGCTATATTAAACCCGTACCCCTATTCGCTATTCGGTTTCTACACGGCATCATACCGGAACGCTAAATCGCTTGGCGGCACGTCTTTGCCGGTAGGGTGGTAACTAGCCACGGCCGAAGCCTCCCACCAGGCCAGACCAGGGAAAAATCAGAAATTATAAATGCCCAAATAGACCCTACCGGGGATCGAACCCGGAACCTCCGCAAGTTAAGACAACAGCGCTACACACTGCGCCACGGAGGTCGTCGAAACTCTCATTTGGAACTTGCATGAGCGAATGGTCACAACATGTAGCGGTTCCACGAGAGATTTAATGTAATAAAATAAAAGTTAGCTAAACTTAAAGACAATGAGGCCAATTCTGTATAACACAATCTCTAAACGAAACTAAAATGACAGCTCTAAATCTAGTTCCGTCCCTCTCTGCAGCGAATATTATGAAAGGGATAACAATATTTTTAATGCTGTCAGTTTAGTTTAGAGATTGTGCACTACAGAATCAGCCCCATTATTCATTATATCTGGCCACGATTGCTATCGTTAAGCTCTAAATCAAATTGTGATCTAAACACAAAAGTATTCAATAATCGCTGAGTCTGCCTGCAGGAGACTGAATTACCATCGTCAACCACTCGTATTTATACTAACTATTTTCAATATGGCGTCGGTATCCGCAGATTAAATCGAATGACATGAAACGAGTCAAATTGACTGATATGATACTTCCAGCTGGGCGGCCGCGTATCTCTGGCAGCTACAGTGTAACGATCGCAATCACCTCTGATTGGTTAACACTCTTCCACTATTGGACAAAATCCATTGACGCAGCATGAATGTGAATGTGAATTCTTCGAGTCACACGATTACTATCACAATGCCATAAAAAAACAAAAGACAATCTGTCGTAACTTGTTGACGCCAAATTCAAATACAGTTTACGAATTCATTATGATAATAAAATATTATTAATGACTAACTTTAATAATATTTAATCTAGGATATTTATAAAATAATAGAAAAACAATTTAAATAAAGCTGAACGATAGCAACAGGCGAATATTAATTAATAATCAGCATTAACAACTTGACATAAACTAGCAAAAAGTAACTTCCTCGAACATTCACTAGATGTCGCTAGAATTCTGATACCGTGAATGAGTTTTGTACTAATAGCCTAATAGGTTGTATTTATTCAATAAAATAATATTAGAAATCACAGACGCCGACTTAGACGATATAAATCTATATACCTAATATATGCCCAAAATGATAAGTGGGCTTACAATCATTTAAACAGATGGGCCTTGAAAGAGTACCTAGTGGGCAGACAAGCAGACAGATTGACACACAGACAAAGTTTCGTATTTATAATATTAGTTCTGATTTTTGTTCTGCTCTGAAGAAAATGAATAAGAAGTGAGAGTTTTTCGGACTTATTCGGAGTGAGAGATCGGATTTGTATGTAACAACCATCAACACGATTTTACTAGGTCCATTTAAATAGCTCATGACATTTTTTTATACACAACAGATGATTTGTGAAATGGTGATAATGAAAAAAATAAACCTGGCTGAGTTTGTTGTGGGCTCTTCTTAGACCAGGGCGCGTTTGGAAACCTCATAGCTTTAGTTTTAAGATACCGTTATAGAAATTAAGAATCACCATTATATTTTAAAAACAACTGGACGTCAATAAGTGTAGTAATCTACCTAAATTGAATAAACGTTAGTTGTCTTTGCCTTTGCAAAAAAGGCCTGAACAATTAACTGCTTTTATGTAACAAATAACCGTAACAAAAGTAGAAATCAACAGTATTTTCCTTGTAGAAATCATATCAAATAACCAATCACACATTAATATTATAAATTACTTCACGCTTCACATTATATGAATGTAACAACTGCATCACCTATTGTGATTAGGGTTCCTTAACTCAAAATGGCAAAACGGAACCCAATTTTATGCGATCACTTTGATTTGTGTTTATCTATCTGGCTATAGGGATCAAGTTGGTCTCTATAGAGTCTCTAATAATAATACTGATATTATAAATGCGAAAGTGTGTTTGTTTGTTGGTTTTCTCTTCAATCACGCCGCAACGGAGCAACGGATCTATGTGATTTTTGGCATGGGAATAGTTGAGGACGGAGTGGCCTAAAGAGTCACATAGGCCACTTTATCCCGGAAAATTAAGAAGATACCACGGGAATCAAAAAACTTCAATCAACCACGCGGACAAAGACGCGGGCATCAGCTAGTTGTTGACTAAATTTCAAGCTTCTTGTTTAAATAACTAATGAATTGAAAGAGCATTTTCATACGAAAGTCTTCTAGCTCGAATCCTATTTCTCGTCGTACTAGCTTGATTTTTACTACTAATCTATCTCAACTTAATCTTGATCTAGATTTTTTAGTTTTTCAGGTTCAGGTTCAGTCGAATAATTGAACCAAATAAATAATTATTCGTATCAGACAAATCTCTGTTTTGCGAGGCCAAGATACGGGACTTTACGGGGGATACGGGACTTAGTGCAGGGTCTTACTCGCACTTGGCTATTATTTTTTTGTATTACATCACATTGTATGAAAGTTATGATTTGATAGAAACTTGTTCTCTTAACACTCCTTTGAAAATTAGTCAATACAATGGAAATTATAACAGCATGCCATGATCTTACTAATATTAAAAATGCGAAAGTTTGGATGGATGTATGGATGTTTGTTACTCAATCACGCCCCAACGGCTGAACGGATCTAACTGATATTTGGCACAGAGATAGATTATAGTCTGGAATAGCACATAGGCTACTTTTTATCCCGGGAAATCAAGAAGTTCCGGCGGGAACCAAACACCTCAATACACGCGGATGAAGTCGCGGGCATCAGCTAAAAGAAAAGAAGAAACTAATTGTTTAATGAGCGTTTCATTGCAATTTTGAATTAGTTTTAAATTAATTATATTCGCTTTCATTTAAAACAAAAAACCAACTTCAAAATGATACCTTAAGGTACCAAATTAAACTGAAAAGTAAAAACATTATCTGGGTATATAGTTAGTTTTTGTTGATTTTCTCAAAAACTGCTACATCAATTTCGATAAAATTTATATGGGACCACCTCTGAAGTATGATCTACCAAAACGAAAAGAATCATCAAAATTGATTCATAATTGGCGGAATGATCGCGTAACATACAAACAAAAAAAACAACATACAGACGAGTTGAGAATCTTCTCCTTTTTTGAAGTCGGTTAAAAAAATAATTTGACACCTATTTAGTTTATCTTACTGTAATGTTGCTGTAAATAGTTCACAGGGTTATTACGCTTTGAATTAACTGTTGTTTAACTAAGCATTACATAAATCAGTCTTATAATTATTTTATCTAGAATGGCGTTGTTAATTGCAACCTGCAGTCAAATGTTTAATTGTTTATTTCTGTATAATTTTATACGGCTTCGAATCAATTTATCGATTGATTTTAACGATTTGATATTTGGGTCATGGCTATACCATTCATTGTTTCACAATTATCTTTAATTTTATTGTTTTGATGAAAATTCAAACATAATATTAATCTATTATTAGATAAAAGCGGTGATAACCTAGTGGTGTATATGTCACCATTAGATTTTAATCTACCTAGCTATATTGGAAACTGTTACAATGAAAAAAGATTACAATGTAACGCATTATTTTTCGTTAGATTGTAATCCGTTAGGTACATAAAAGATAGTACCTCTTTATTTATGTCAAACCCTTACTTAAACTACAAGAAAGAGAAAAGAAAACGGAAATACAATGAATATTTCAAAAATTGACACTTTTAACGGTTCAAAATCTGTCGACAGTTTACATATTATCGAGATAAAAAGCGTTAGATTGCAATCTGACGGTTTTTGCAATTTTACGGTGACATATATATAATATATATATGTCCGTCTTTCTATGTCGGGGGTTAAATCCTCGGGCACGCACTTCTAAAGTTCTAACTTTTCGGAGCTAAGCATATTCTGCG
This sequence comes from Erebia palarica, assembly GCA_964035005.1. Taxonomy (NCBI): domain Eukaryota; kingdom Metazoa; phylum Arthropoda; class Insecta; order Lepidoptera; family Nymphalidae; genus Erebia; species Erebia palarica. Next base: position 18,075,853 of record OZ035995.1, read on the forward strand.
TTTAATAAAGAAAATATGCTTTAACGGTGAAGGAAAACATCGTGAGGCAATTTGAATGTGCAAGAGTTCTTCATAATGTTCACAATGTGGGTAAAGTCTGCCGGTCCGCAATTGGCCAGCATGGTGGACTATGGCCGAACACTTCTCATTCTGAGAGGAGAATCGTTCTCAGTGGCGAGTCGGATGATCATGAATGAAAACAAACTAGGTACTAGTAGGTATGTCTAGCGGAATTATATTCAAGGTCTAGCCCCACTACAGAGGCGGTACAAAGCGACAAGTATACTTTGTACAATTGGGTATTTGACTACTAGTGAAATAAATTATGTTTTAGTGATTATTAAATAAAGGATCTCCCAAAAGTCGTAATATCCACGTCCCTTGCTAGTTTTATTTTGAATAACCATTTTGAACTATCGATTAAAGCAAAAAAAGTGCGTGGAATTTTGATGACGTCACAACTTAAAATTTCATACAAAATCCATACTAAGCACGCATTTTAATGTTTGAAAAAAAAGTTGCTGATTTGACTAGTTGTTAAATGCCCAATTATGTCGCAGTGCATCTCCATGCCTAACTGCCTCGTTGGTCTAGTGGTTATCATGTTCGACTGCGGCCGACGAGGTCCTGGGTTCGAGTCCCGGGTCGGGGTTCGAAACCCGAATAAAGTATTGGATTTTTCTGATTACAAATTCTCAGTACTAGCCCGGAGTTAGGAAGTTGGTGGTGTTTCACCCCCGTGCCTCGGAGAGTACTTTAAGCCGTCGGTCCCGGTTATTATCCTTAACATGATAATAATCGCTAAAGCCCGCCAACACGCATTGGAGCAGCGTGATTGGTCTAAGCTCTAATTCCCTCTCTCCTATGAGAGTGGAAGCCTATGCCCAGCAGTGGGACGTTAATAGGCTGTAGTGGTGGTGGCATCTCCATGCTCTGCAAATAATATTTCGATCGTCACTTTACAATCATTTGTCATTGTCAACATCTCCTGAAGATGCTCCGGTGTCGGAGTGAAACTTGCGTTAAGAATAATTTGGAAGATTTGTGTGGTGTGGTGAATATCGCAAGCTACAAATGCAAGCTATACACTGTAGTTGTACCACATAGATTTACCTAGTGTGACGAAATCTTCTTCTTCTTCTTCTTCCTGCCCTTGTCCCACGCTACGTGGGGTCGGCACAATATATTTTCTTCTTCCATTCACTTCTGTTATCCGTCAATCTATCATTCGCCCCTTTTATACGCATATCCTCTTTCACACAATCCATGAATGAATGAATGAATGAATATACTTTTATTGTACACCAAAAAACAATAACAACAGTAAACTTAGCTAATATTAATTTAACGAATTAAAAAATACGACTGCCCTGCCATATTATTTTTGGAGTTTACCTCCTTAAGACGTGATTTGCATATTGGGAGCCTTATTCACATTTTTTATTAAATGATATTTTTTTGTGAATCACTAAATATTGAACTATAGTGTTATATATTTTTGGAATCTACTCATCATTTTCTAGATGATGGTTATATAGTTAATCTTATTTTCGTTTTTTTTTTTCAATTTTGTTCTTTAATGCGGGATCATGGTCACCCCATCAATTTTTTTAAAAAATTTACTAGCCTATGTCACCCGGAATAAGCTAGGGATTCTAACGATACCTCATTTATCAAAATCGGTTCAGGCATATAGAAGTTATGGTGGAATATACAAACTCACATACATACATACATACATATATATATACATACATACATACATACATGAACCCTGAAAACAATATACTCCTTTTTTCAGGCAGTCGTATAAAAAAAGGAAGTATACAATGTGGCGGCCTCATCGCTTCACAGCGATCTCTTCCAGGCAACCAATCCATCCATCCATCTTTTCGTTGATCTCCCTCTACTCTTTTTTCCTTTCACATACATATCTATCATTCTTCTCGTAATATGCCTGTCATCCCTCCGCATTACATGCCCATACCATGCTAGCCTATTACTCCTCATCTTTTCTATCACTGGCGCTACTTTCAGACTTCCCCTTATATATTTGTCACCGTAAGATTGTAAAAACTGTTAGATTATAATCTAACTCGCGAAATTCTAAACTGTCGAAAGATTAGAATTTAACGAATTATTTTCCGGTAGATTGTAATCTGATAGGCATTTAAACCCAATAAAACCTAAGTGATACCTGATTATTTATGTAATCCTAACCTAATCTACAAGAAAGAGACAAGAAAACGTAAATAAAATGAATATTTCAAAAATTTACACTCAGAACATTGAATAGTTTACAATCTTTAGACAGTTTAGAATTTCGCGAGTTTATCATTCTTCTCGTAATATGCCTGTCATCCCTCCGCATTACATGCCCATACCATGCTAGCCTATTACTCCTCATCTTTTCTATCACTGGCGCTACATTCAAACTTCCCCTTATATATTTGTCACCGTAAGATTGTAAAAACTGTTAGATTATAATCTAACTCGCGAAATTCTAAACTGTCGAAAGATTAGAATTTAACGAATTATTTTCCGGTAGATTGTAATCTGATAGGCATTTAAACCCAATAAAACCTAAGTGATACCTGATTATTTATGTAATCCTAACCTAACCTACAAGAAAGAGACAAGAAAACGTAAATAAAATGAATATTTCAAAAATTGACACTCAGAACATTGAATAGTTTACAATCTTTAGACAGTTTAGAATTTCGCGAGTTAGATTATAATCTAATGGTTTTTACAATCTTACGGTGACATATTCATTGCTAATCTTATCCATTCTAGTCACACCACAATAGCGAATATAGCGAATTAAACTTCTAGTTCTTTCATTGTCAAAGGATATTTGCCGCTATTAATCTTATTATTATATATATTATAATATTTGCCGCTACGTGGCCCGCCGCGCTGTGCGTCCGTAGTGGGGCTAGGTCTTCACTTTTTTAAGGAGCTCGCTAACTAGGCGTGAGGGACGACTGAATCGGTCGTCCGTCACGTTCCGTGGTGAAACTCATTTTCTTTGTCCAAGCGCTTCTCGATAAATGGAATTAATTCTTTATTTCATTTATTCGGAACTAGCTGTTGCCCGCGACTTTGTCCGCGTGGTTTAAGTTTTTTTGATTCCCGCGGGAGCTCCTTCATTCTGCGGAATAGAAAGCCTATGTCACTCTCCAGGTTCTCAACTATAGCCATGCCAAAAATCACGTCGATCCGTTACTATGTTGCGGCGTGATTGAAGGACAAACCAACAAATAAACACACTTTCACATTGATATTATATTAGTATTAGTATGATATGATATGGATCTATTTCCTTTTTAATATTTTTATACTTAAAAAAAAGACAAAAATTCGTAATTATTTATTTGCAGAAACATTAAAAAAAAATTACATTTGTTTAAATTATGATGTACTTATTAAATTTAAAAATTCATCTATTGTATCCTATTCAGTCCTCGGTTAAGTCTAATTTTAGGTACTTAATCATAATACTGTCTCCGCGATACAGGTTCCCTAGTGCGGAGACCAAAGTTAAACTAAATTGACTGTAACCTGTTTATTGGTAATAAATATTTTTTATTTATAATATTTGTTTATTTATTTAATAAATAATAAACCGACTTTACGAGCTGACAACTCCTCAAGTGCATGTAATTTCTTTACAATATATATATGTATATACGCGGGTTTTATGCGATGCGGCCCACAACGATGTGCGCTAACCCTTAAGCCACAATTACGGAGTGTCATCAATACAACTTTAATAAATGTCACCATTCAAAATTTAAGGGCAACGTTATCCAAATGCCATGGGTCGCTGGATCGATATCTGATGCGGTAACCTTTACACACAATGGTCAATATTAGGACTAAAGGCTTGGGAAGACAAAACGCGTGACGTCAGCAGTATCATGACGAAAGCGTGTACGTACACTGGACTGGGGACCTAGTCGGAGATTTATTATAATCTAAGACACCTAAGACTTACCAAGACCTATTCAATCGCGTTTAAATTAACAACCTACGATATACACATCGAATTGTCAAGCGCTTGATGACAGATGACAGCTTTCGCTACATCAAATGCGATCGAATAGGTAAAAAAATCACCCATTACGCCTGCTCGTGTCGAAAAAAAAACTCTATATTTAACGCGGCACAGTGGGTTATTTAAGAGGGAACATAGGTACATTACGGAGACTGCCTGAGACTTCGTATGTCTCCGTACACAAACGAAGTCTTGAGCATTCTTTAATCTTGACAGCCCTGGCATTTAAACGTTAACGTTTGGCGTATATAGAAATCGGAGCCAGGGTAGGCATTAGTTATGTAGATACCTATTTTCACGTAGAATCATACTTAATATTATAAATGCGAAAGTGTGTTTGATTGTTGGTTTATTGGTTTGTTGGTTTGTCCTTCAATCACGCCACAACGGAGCAACGGATCAACGTGATTTTAGGTATGGGTATAGTTGAGGACCTATTGTTGGTTTATTGGTTTGTTGGTTTGTCCTTCAATCACGCCACAACGGAGCAACGGATCAACGTGATTTTAGGTATGGGTATAGTTGAGGACCTGAAGAGTGGCATAGGCTACTTTTTGTCCTGGAAAATTAAGGAGTTCCCGGGGGGAAAAAATTAAACCACGCGGACGTAGTCGCGGGCATCAGCTAGTGAAAAATAAGTATTGAACTTTTTTAGCTAGGGTAAGCAGTGTTTTTACGCCTCTATGTAATGCACGCCACCGTTTGCGCCACACCGCCATTGCATCGCAACAGCGCGGCACACAATGCTCGCCGTCCTCCGTGTCGGATATTGACGCGTCTCCGCTCTACCCACACACGGCTTACAAAGGTGTACATACTATTATGTAGATACCTATTTTCACGTAGTATTAAAAATAGGTATTGAACTTATATAGCTAGGGTAAGCAGTGTTTCTACGCCTCTATGTCATGCACGCCACCGTTTGCGCCACACCGCCATTGTATCGCAACAGCGCGGCACACAATGCATGCCGTCCTCCGTGTCGGATGTAACTGACGCATCTCCACTCTACATACACACGGCTTACAAAGGTGTACATACTATTATGTAGATACCTATTTTCACGTAGTATTAAAAATAGGTATTGAACTTATATAGCTAGGGTAAGCAGTGTTTCTTTCTACGCCTCTATGTCATGCACGCCACCGTTTGCGCCACACCGCCATTGTATCGCAACAGCGCGGCACACAATGCATGCCGTCCTCCGTGTCGGATGTAACTGACGCATCTCCGCTCTACCCACACACAGCTTACAAAGGTGTACTTACTATTATGTAGATACCTATATTCACATAGTATTAAAAATAGGTATTGAACTTATATAGCTAGGGTAAGCGGTGTTTTTACGCCTCTATGTCATGCACGCCACCGTTTGCGCCACACCGCCATTGTATCGCAACAGCGCGGCACACAATGCATGCCGTCCTCCGTGTCGGATGTAACTGACGCATCTCCGCTCTACCCACACACAGCTTACAAAGGTGTACTTACTATTATGTAGATACCTATATTCACATAGTATTAAAAATAGGTATTGAACTTATATAGCTAGGGTAAGCGGTGTTTTTACGCCTCTATGTCATGCACGCCACCGTTTGCGCCACACCGCCATTGTATCGCAACAGCGCGGCACACAATGCACGCCGTCGTTACGGCACACGCGCCGCTGCCTCCATGTCGGATTCAACTGACGCATCTCCACTCTACATACACGTGTACGTGTACACAAAGGTGTACTTACTATTATGTGGATACCTATTTTTACGTAGTACTATAAATAGGTATTGAACTTATATAACTAGAGTAAGCAGTGTTTCTACGCCTCTATGTCATGCACGCCACCGTTTGTGCCACACCGCCATTGTATCGCAACAGCGCGGCACACAATGCACGCCGTCGTTACGGCACACGCGCCGCTGCCTCCATGTCGGATTCAACTGACGCATCTCCACTCTACATACACGTGTACGTGTACACAAAGGTGTACTTACTATTATGTGGATACCTATTTTTACGTAGTACTGTAAATAGGTATTGAACTTATATAACTAGAGTAAGCAGTGTTTCTACGCCTCTATGTCATGCACGCCACCGTTTGTGCCACACCGCCATTGTATCGCAACAGCGCGGCACACAATGCACGCCGTCGTTACGGCACACGCGCCGCTGCCTCCATGTCGGATTCAACTGACGCATCTCCACTCTACATACACGTGTACGTGTACACAAAGGTGTACTTACTATTATGTGGATACCTATTTTTACGTAGTACTGTAAATAGGTATTGAACTTATATAACTAGAGTAAGCAGTGTTTCTACGCCTCTATGTCATGCACGCCACCGTTTGTGCCACACCGCCATTGTATCGCAACAGCGCGGCACACAATGCACGCCGTCGTTACGGCACACGCGCCGCTGCCTCCATGTCGGATTCAACTGACGCATCTCCACTCTACATACACGTGTACGTGTACACAAAGGTGTACTTACTATTATGTGGATACCTATTTTTACGTAGTACTGTAAATAGGTATTGAACTTATATAACTAGAGTAAGCAGTGTTTCTACGCCTCTATGTCATGCACGCCACCGTTTGTGCCACACCGCCATTGTATCGCAACAGCGCGGCACACAATGCACGCCGTCGTTACGGCACACGCGCCGCTGCCTCCATGTCGGATTCAACTGACGCATCTCCACTCTACATACACGTGTACGTGTACACAAAGGTGTACTTACTATTATGTGGATACCTATTTTTACGTAGTACTGTAAATAGGTATTGAACTTATATAACTAGAGTAAGCAGTGTTTCTACGCCTCTATGTCATGCACGCCACCGTTTGTGCCACACCGCCATTGTATCGCAACAGCGCGGCACACAATGCATGCCGTCCTCCGTGTCGGATGTAACTGACGCATCTCCGCTCTACCCACACACAGCTTACAAAGGTGTACATACTATTATGTAGATACCTATTTTCACGTAGTATTAAAAATAGGTATTGAACTTATATAGCTAGGGTAAGCAGTGTTTCTACGCCTCTATGTCATGCACGCCACCGTTTGCGCCACACCGCCATTGTATCGCAACAGCGCGGCACACAATGCATGCCGTCCTCCGTGTCGGATGTAACTGACGCATCTCCACTCTACATACACACGGCTTACAAAGGTGTACTTACTATTATGTAGATACTTATTTTTACGTAGTATTAAAAATAGGTATTGAACTTATATAGCTAGGGTAAGCGGTGTTTTTACACCTCTATGTCATGCACGCCATTGCTTGCGTCACACCGCCATTGTATCGCAACAGCGCGGCACACAATGCACACGCGCCGCTGCCTCCGTGTCGGATGCAACAGACGCATCTCCGCTCTACATACACACGGCTACAAAAGTTTACTTATTATTACAAATCCATACTAATTTATACATATTGCAGAGGAAAATACTTTTTTCAAAAAGAAGAAAACATGATTCAAGTATGGAATGAATTTCAAACGATGCTGTGTCAGAGACGAGTTTATAAAATATGCGTGCGCTGCTACCATAGGCTTCTTTGTCATCCGACTCGACACGTCTTGTTTTTCTTTGTAATATTTTTCTAATTAATTAAAGGCACTAGGAGATATTTTTGCTCTTCTTCTTCATGTCTTTGTAATATCTTTATTTGCTCTTCTTCTTCAAGTATCCTTCCATATATTTACTAAAATATTATAAATGCGAAAGTTTGGATGGATGGATGGACGTTTGTTACTCATTCACACCAGAACAGCTGAACGGATCTGGTTGAAATTTGGCACAGAGATAGATTATAGTCTGGAATAGCAAATAGGCTACATTTATCCCGGAAAATTAGAGTTCCCACCACCACCACTACAGCCCTTTAACGTCGCGCTGCTGGGCCCAGGCCAAATGCGAAAGTTTGGATGGATGGATGGACGTTTGTTACTCAATCACACCAGAACAGCTGAACGGATCTGGTTGAAATTTGGTACAGAGATAGATTATAGGGTGGAATAGCAAATAAGCTACCTTTATCCCGGAAAATTAAAGAGTTCCCACCACCACCACTACAGTCCTTTAACGTCACACTGTTGGGCACAGGCCACTCTCATAGGAGAGAGGGAATTAGAGCTGAGACCCACGCTGCTTTAATTCGGGTTGGCGGGCTTTAACGACTATTATCATGTTAGTGATAATAATCGGGACCGACGGATTAACATGCTCTCCGAAGCACGGGGGTGAAACGCCGCCAACTTCCTATAGACTTCACTCAACGTTGGTCAGGCCCGTGTGTCAGCACTTTCGCAAAGCTGTCACGCGTCGTCGTCAAGTGGAGCGATGGTGTTTCCGTCGATTGTGGCGTGTAAAAGTAAAATTATTGCACACACGTAATAGGTAGCTACTATTTTTTTTAAAATAACATTACACTCCACAGACTCTCGGTCCGTGCCTTTTGTTAATAAGTCTTTAATTTTATTTACAGTTTTTAATTATAAGAAAATTCACCTCACAGATGTTAAAACTGCTGTACAATCAACACAGCATATTATCTTATTGGCTAATTTACATTCATATTTTTATTTTCTTTATTTTTTGTTATTAAAAGACTATTATCTTATTATATCGTAGTATTTCCTTTTTATGTCTTTTTTTTTTGTTCTTTAAATAATAATTATTATATTATTTTTTTTAATCAATGTAGTTACTTGTATTCGTAATAGCCTAGTAGCTTAGATTCGGGTGATCGGAAGTTCGATGTATACAGGTAAAGTCTACGGTTCGATATACATAAGTTTTATTTTTATTTTTCAGAGCTATCGGACTCCAATCCGTCTGTTTGCGTAGACCTTTATAGTCTCATTCAACGCCCTAAGTCATTACATGATCATGATTGAATTACATAGCCACGAATTGTAATCGATTGTGACCGTGGATTCGGTCTGGATTATGTTTCCAACAATTTATTTGATTGTAACCTAATGCGATAAATACCTATTTATAGGAACGAATGTGCTATTGATATTATAAACTAGTTTATGCCCACGACTTCGAATGAGGTTTTTGGTTCTCGCAGGAACTCTTTAATTTTCCTTCAAATTTATGCCTTTGTATTATTCCAGATTATAATCTATCTCTGTACCAAATTTCATCCAGATCCGTTCAGCTGTTCTGGCGTGATTAAGTAACAAACATCCATCCATCCATCCAAACTTTCGCATTTATAATATTAGTATAGATTTTATAAATACGTTTAGATATTAGCAAATACGTTTGTTTCTTTCATTTTCCTTCAATTAGGTAAAGCGACAGATAGACAACGCATGTAATAACCGTAAAAGTCATCTCAAGTTTCAAGGATAAACACTACGTTTTATTACTATGTGAAAATGTGTTAGGAAACGTTTTACAATATATATTGGTTGCATCATAAAGATTGAGAACATGATAGCACCGAGGTAGGTTACAAACTTGTCTGAAACTGAACGCGGTCAATTATATTCCTATCTGTAAAAAATAAAGACGCTGCACTTGAGTTTTGCATGAGGTATCCTTAACTTATCAGTATTTTATTAATACTGCCTCGTTGGTCTAGTGGTTAGCATGTTTGACTGCGGCCGACGAGGTCCCGGGTTCGAGTCCCGGGTCGGGCCATAATTAAGTATCGGGTTTTTCGGATTATAAATTCCCAGTACTAGCCCGGAGTTAGGAAGTTGGCGGTGTTTCACCCCCGTGCCTCGGAGAGCACGTTAAGCCGTCGGTCCCGGTTATTATCACAAACATGATAATAGTCGTTAAAGCTCTAATTCCCTCTCTCCTATGAGAGTGGAGGCCTGTGCCCAGCAGTGGGACGTTAATGGGCTGTAGTGATTGTGAGTGATTAATAATGTCCTCCCGACCGAATTTCGACCACGGCGGCCGATCTCCAGAGAGATTAGTCATCTTGCGCGGGAGATATTATAGTGCACAAGTGTGTGCGCAAGCATAGGTGTGCTCTCTGTTCCTTTACTCTCATAGCCCGATGGGACGGAAAATCCGACACGACAGGAGAGAGATCAGGCGCAGGACCGACGGCTTACTTTGCTCTCCAAGGCACGGGGTGAAACATCGCCAGTTTCCTGACCCAGGCTGGTACTGAGGATTTCTTGTCAGAAAAACCCAATACTTGTTATGGCCCGACCCGGGACGGCTGCCGTCGAACATGACTAAACACTCACTAGACCAACGAGGCAGTTGTTAAGTAACTAATTGTCATTTTTATTAAGTAACTAGGTAGTTGACGTGCTATTTATTGTTTAATTAAGCTACTACCCGGGATAGGTGATACCCGGGACTTGGTCAGCGTGGATTGATTTTGGTTCTGCGGGAAAACCTTAATCCACCATCACCAGGCATCATCTATCAAGTGATATTTAAAAGCTGCGCCTACAGATAAGTGTAGATGTGCCCTGAAGATTTATGAATACTTTGTTGTGCACGCTTGTTTACAATTCTCTATTTGGAAAACTTAACAGCTATTTTAATCATAGTATCTATATATAATAGAGATTGTTTTTAATTTTTTTACAAAATAATACGTTATGGTTGTCCAGTCCCAGTTTGGATGTTTGTATGTCGCTAACTGGTTAGCCCGTTACCATCTTAGACTGCATCATCACTTACCATCATGTGAGATCGCAGTCAAGGGCTAACTTGTAGTGGATAAAAAAAATGTTTACAAGTTTGTTTGTTTGGATGTTTTTTTACTTCTTCACAAAATTATAACACGTCAATATGCCTGAAATTTGAAATTACGATAGCATATTACACAAAAATCACATAGGCTTCCATTTTATACGACTGCCTGATAAAAGGAGAATATTGAATGTATGTACCTATGTGAGTTTTTATATTTCACCATAACTTCTATACGCCTGAAACGATTTTGATAAATGAGGTATCGTTAGAATCCCTAGATTATTCCGGGTGATATAGGCTAGTAAAATTTACAAAAAATATTGATGGGGGACCATGGTCCCGCATTAAGGACAGTTGAAAAAAAATATTCGAAAATAAGATAAACTATATAATCATCATCTAGAAAATGATGAGTAGATTCCAAAAATATGTAACACTGTATAGTTCAATATCCAATGATTCACAAAAAAATATCAATTAATAAAAATGTGAATAAGATTCTAATATACCTAGATTAATTTAGATTATTAACTTTTTAGTTAGTTTTTTGGGTCATATTTTTTAATTTTTTTAATTATGACTTGTACCTCGATGATGCAATAGATTTTATTGCGTGGTGATAATCACAGCTTCCGCGCTAACCCCCTATCGTTATTAAACAGTAGTTTGTAGTTAATTGTCGACCTACCTGACTCAGTGTTGAGCGCTGTTGTCTTAACGTGCGGAGGTCCCGGGTTCGATCTCCGGTAGGTTCAATTTGGGAATTAATAATTTCTGAATTTTCCTTGGTCTGGCCTGGTGGGAGGCTTCGGCCGCGGCAAAGACGTGCCACCAAGCAATTTAGCGTTCCGGTACGATGCTGTGTATAAACCGATTAGGGGTATGAGTTTAATATACTTGACAGTCATGCCCCTAACAGGCTAGCCCACTATCATCTTATACTACATCATCACTAACCTTCAGATGAGATCGCGGTCATGGGCTAACTTATGGTGGATACAAGTCAGAATTAAAATAAAATAAAAAATACGACTGCCCCGCCTAAAAAACGAACTAAAAAGTTAAAAAATCTTAAATTAATCTAGTTTAATTAGAATCTTATTCATATTTTTTTTAATTATATACTTTTGGAATGTACTCATCATTTTCCAGATGATGATTATATAGTTAATCTTATTTTCGTTTTTTTTTCCAAATTTAGTGTTTAAAGGGGGGCCATGGTCACCCCATTAATATTTTTTTTAATTTACTAGCCTATGTCACCCGGAATAAGCTAGGAATTCTAACGATACCTCATTTATCAAAATCGGTTCAGGCGTATAGAAGTTAGAGTGGAATATACAAACTCACATACATACATACATAGATGAACCCTGAAAACAATATACTCCTTTTTTCAGGCAGTCGTATAATAAAAAAAAGTTATCAAGAAACTGATTAGTCTCATCTACTTAGTTTAAGATTAATCTGAAGTAATTTTATTGGGCTTCATTTATTCAGATTATATGAGGTATGTACTACGTAGACATCGATATTTCAAACATTTTAATAAATAAATTATCTACATCGATAAATGCAAATAACTATTATTATTCAGAGGTATTACCTTACAATCGATATTTAAAGCGGGTCGACTACTGAATGCGAAGATGCTAATATATACTTTACTTATATTATAAATACGAAAATTTGGATGGATGAATGTTACTCAATCACGCCAGAACGTTTGAACAGTTGGATGAAATTTGGCACAGACTGTAAGCATAATTCTAAAACTGGGCAATAATTAAATTGCTTTTATTTGTATTCTCTTCAAAACTTGCATGAGCGAATGATCACAACGTGTAGCGGTTTCACACGAGATTTAATGTAAAAATTTGGTTAAACTGAAAGAAAATATTCATTTGGTCTGGCCACGATTGCTATCGTTAAGCTCAAAATCAATTTGCGATCTAAACACAAAAGTATTCAATAATCGCTGAGTCTGCCGGTAGGAGGCTGCTGTACCAAAGTCAAACTACTCGTATTTATGCAAATTAATCAAATATGGCGCCCCCACAAAAGAACGAACCGAGTGAAATTACAACAAGAAAATAGTATATAAAAAACATTACAAGCACCATAGGTGAATTAGATCGCTTAATGTAACAAGTGGCGCATAAACTTTATAGATAGATGTTTTAGTTTTTGCCCGCAAGTAATTTATGGTGAACTTTATCGATATAAATCTTCGGGGAACCAAGTATTGCAACGGTTACGTTAATCTATGTTTATATAAGATGCCAATTAAAATCTTGCTGGGCCAATAAACCATATTGAGAGTTGACGAAATATAAATACATACATATTTCAGTTTTATTTCACTATCAATTATGATAACAAATTTAAACGGCGGACATTTATAATTTAGATATTGTAATAATATTATAGTGTTCGTTCTGTTTTACGTAATTTTAATGTCCTCGTGACCGAACTTCGGCCACAACGGCGGCCAATCTACACTGAGATTTGCATTCTGCGCGGAAGATATTATAGTGCACAAATAGTGTGTGTGCAAGCACAGGTTATCTCTCTCTAATCACACTCACTATTTCACTCTCATAGTGTCATAATTGGGACGACAAATCCTACAATTTCGGTGAGAGATCAGATGAAGGATTTTTTGTGCACTCCGAGGCACGGGGGTGAAACACCGCCAACTTCCAACTCGAGCTATTTAAGGGAATTTCCTGTCAGAAAATCCCAATTTTATTGCCCAACCTGGGAATCAAAACCAGGACTTCGTCAGCCACAGTCAAACATGCTAACCACTAGACCAACGAGCAAGTTATACCGACGTCATTATAATAACCAAACAATGTAACAAAAATAGTAGGCCAAAGTCGGGGGCGACTACCAGTTTCGATAGAATCAGTTAGAGTATCATACTTACTAATATTATAAATGCGAAAGTGTGTTTGTTTGTTGGTTTATTGGTTTGTTTGTTTGTCCTTGAATCACGCTGCAACGGAGCAATGGGTCCTTTTTAATGGATACTTTTTATTCCGGAAAATCCAAGAGTTCCCCCGGGAATTAAAAAAACTTAAGTCTCGGGCATACAGATATACTAATTAGCAATAACTTAACACCTATAAGACAAATTCAGTAACGTACAGACAGTCCCAATGAATATATTTATAATTTCACGCCAACAAATCATGTTGGGCAAATATAAATAACGAAGTAAGTAGGTACCTAATCAAAATTATTATTCATGAAGACTTTTCCTCGCAAGGTAATTTGTTAAGAAATTTGTCAAAAAATTCATCTTAAACAGTTGCATTTTAATTTTGATTTTTTAAATTAAGTATTAGATTTTAGTTTATTTCACTATTTTTAATAAAGTAAATAAAAATACTGTTAAAGAATAAATTTTTATATTCGCATAATTTCTTAAAAGATTTCGTATCTAGGTTTTAAGATTCGTTCGTTGGTTTCGTAGCTAAGTCACTGAACTTTTTCTTTCTTCCTATGATGAACGTAATTTTAACTTCCAACGCATTAAGAGTGATTTTTATGAATTTAATGTGTATGTGTGTACCTATGTCTGTGGCATCATAACTCTCAAACCAAAAACCGATTTTGATTTAGTTGTTTGAAAGGCAACTTGATCGGAATGTTCTTAGCTATGAGTAAAAAAATTTGAGGTCTATGAAAATCGTAATCATTTGAGAGCTTAAAACATATTACCCGAACTGCTTAAAGAGTTTATACATACCTTTTTGATATGCAGGCAGCTATGAACTCCTTAAACAATTCGAATTATACGTTTGACAAACGTTTACGATTGTCTTACACAATCGGGGAACAGTTTTGACGTTTGAAGATCATTAGTTCTTTTGCAGTTAATTAGGTTATGTGAGCAACTTACACAGATGTAAGCCCCCCGATTATGTAAGGAAATCGTAATCGTAAACGTCTGTCAAACGTATAATGCGACCTGTTTAAGGAGGTCATAGATGCTTGCATCTAAAAACGCATGTATGTACTCCTTAAACAGTTCGAGTTATACGTTATGAACTGTCAAATTAATACGATTGGCTTAGACAATTGGGCCTCTGATCGAACCGAAATTTGGCAAAATGTAATGGTTAATAATACCCATTCTTGTTCTAAAACATTATACCCACTTATGGCAATTGAAAGCATAGGTATACTATTTTAGTAACCTAGATCTAGCATATAAAGGCTTTAACAAACGAGGCTGAACATTATGCAAACTGACCATAAGTTTACTTAACCAGTCGATTTACTTGCTAATTTGATTTAATATGAATTTTATCAAACCAAAATGACTTTAGATATCGATAATCTAAGTTAATACAATGAACTAAACAATGTTCGCGACTGCGTACGCATCGAATAATCTTTTTTGATCCCGTCGGAAACTCTTTAATTATCCGGGATAAAATAAAGCCTGTGTACTAATTTAGGTTATAAGCAAAATCTCAATTCAATATTTCAGTCAAATCGGTTCAGACTTCAGACATTGTGACGTCGAAGAATAACAAACTTTCACGTTTATAGATAATAGTTACGACACTGATCGCTTAGTGGTTACTAGGCACTAGCTAACACTTCGGTATCCTAATCAGGGGGCGCGGATTCGATCCCTGGGCACGCAACTCTTCGGGCGTAAGCGTAAAACAAATTTAATACCTATATCTAAACTAATATTATAAATGCGAAAGTTTGGATGGATGGATGTATGGATGGATGGATGTTTGTAACTCAATTATGCCAGAACGGCTGAACGGATCTCGATATTTGGCACAGAGATAGATTATAGTCTGAAATAACACATACTTAGGCTACTTTTTATCCCGGAAAATTAAAGAATAAAGAACCAAAAACCTCAATCAAAGTCGCGGGCATCACCTACTTTATAAAGTGCAGTAGGTACAGACAGACATTACGTTGGAAGACATAATGACAACAAGGATATATATAGGTTTATTGAAAACGAAAACCTGCCTTTTATCACCTTGTTTGCAAATTGACTGCTCCAAATTAATTTCGACAGCTTATATTTGTATCAAACACTCATTAATACTAAGTTATGTTATTCGAAAAGTAAAAGACTTTATTCATGCTATTGGAGCCTAAGATTATGCCACTTGTAAGAAATATATTATAGACATATTAAATTCTTTGTTGCCCCACAAACTAGATATAAAAAATATTATAAATGCGAAAGTGTGTCTGTATGTCTTTCTGTCTGCTACGCTTTCATGGCCCATCTCTTCAACCGATTTTGATGAGATTTGGTATAGAGTAGGTTACATCCCGGGGATGGACATAGGCTACTTTTTATCCTGAAAAGTTTTGAGTTCCCGCGAGAATCAAAAAAACCTTGTTGGGAACGATGTCGCGGGCATCATTTAGTAAAGATATAAAGTAAACAAATACAGAAAATAAAGTGCGCTAGGGCGGTCTTAATATCACTAAAGGTGATATATAACGACCCATCCATTAGGTTTTTTTTAAATAATCCGATTATTAGATTTTTTATTTGACTACAAGTTTGCTCTTGACTGCGACCTCACAGGTGGTAAGTGATGACGCTAAGATGGTAGCGGGATAACGGCGGTGGGTTACAATAAACCCTTCCACACCAAATCCTTACCAAATCTAGGCTCTAGCCATAACCGAAGCCTCTCACCAGGCCAGACCATTCCCGGGATCCCGGAGGAGGAGGATCCTGGGTCCTACCACGTCATAAGCACACAGCGTTAATTACTGCACCAGCGAGCTCATTAATTCTTATAACTAACAGAAAATAAATGAACAAAGGTAGAGCTTATCTCTCGAATACAAATTACTTCCAGCTTTACTTGAAAGTGAGTAAGGTGAAATTGTTTATAGGTTGTAGTTTAATAACAATATTTATGCTTAGTGTGACAGTTAACATATTTTATCATTTGACGTTCGTGTTGCAGAACTACAATTCTTATGTTAAGGACGTCACGGTACGTGTTTTTTTTATATATGTGTTCCTCCCTTTTTTCCTTCGACATGGGGGTCGAAGACTGTTCTAGGTCGGTACTTAGTTCTACCTCTATTTACTCTGTAGTAACTTGGGCAATTTCTATATTTCAAGCAGAGATTGTGACGTTAATTATATTCTCTACAGCCTTTATTCTAAACATATTAAAATACCTATTTAAATTTACTTTAAATGCATTTAATAGTCAAGTGAAATGTTTTTTTTTTCTTTTTGGATTTAAGTGATTTGTGGTACGTGATATTAAACTTGCATTTTGAAATAATAGTTCTTTAGTAGCCCCCAAGCCAGTCCCGTTCCATTTACTTCAATACTAATTAACTTATCGTACCGAAACTGCATCGTCTATATTTTGCGTGTAAATGCTAGAATTTCTGATCTGTACCGTAATTTATTTGCATAATAGCTGTAGATTTATCTTGCAATTTGCATATCAACTACTAATTTTTATTGCTAAATAATGCAAACGAGGGAATTAGATTTCATTAGTAGGCATATACTGGATAATTAATTATTAAAATATATTAACAATGTCCTCCCGACGGAATTTCGGCCACGGCGGCCAATCTCCAAAGAGATTAGGTATCTCCGTGGGAGTTATTATAGTGTACAAGTATGTGCGCAACAGGTGCACTCTGTTCCTTTACTCTCATAATCCGATGAGGCCGGAAATCTGACAAGAGACATCAGGCACAGGACCGACGGACCAACGAGGCAGTTAAAATCTGAAAATATAATTAATTATTCAAGTAATTAAGTATATATGTCACCGTAAGATTGTAAAAACCGTTAGATTATAATCTAACTCGCGAAATTCTAAACTGTCGAAAGATTGTAAACTGTACAATGTTCTGAGCGTCAATTTTTGAAATATTAATTTTATTTACGTTTTCTTGTGTCTTTCTTGTAGGTTAGGTTAGGGTTCGACATAAATAATCAAGTAGTTAGGTTTTGTCGGGTTTAAATACCTATCAGATTACAATCTACCGGAAAATAATGCGTTATATTCTAATCTTTCGACAGTTTAGAATTTCGCGAGTTAAATTATAATCTAACGGTTTTTACAATCTTACGGTGACATATACAAGGTTAAATACCATCTGTTTACCACTAGGAGAGATCGCAGTCAAGGGCTAACCTGTAGTCGAATAAAAAAAAGACAACTTGTGTCACTTATGATATGTCAAGACTCTAACACCGGTTCAATAATATAATATACATATTAAATTATGATTTTGCGTGTGGGTTGATGTCTAGACTTAGCAGTCGTGAAGTTATACCTACTATAACTTATTCTGTGGTTATACCTAGAACTTTTAGTATTTTGTAGGAGCGCACACAAAAAAACAGTCTGACAGACAAAAAGTCCTGGCATGTCCTGACTGGTCTTTGGCTGGTGGGAGGCTTCGGCCGTGGCTAGTTACCACCCTACCGGCAAAGACGTGCCGCCAAGCGATTTAGCGTTCCGGTACGATGCCGTGTAGAAACCGAATAGGGGTATGGGTTAAATATAACTGCCATGCCCCTAACAGGTTAGCCCGCTACCATCTTAGAATGCATCATCACTCACATCAGGTGAGATCGCAGTCAAGGGCTGACTTGTAGTGGATAAAAAAAAAGTCCGTGCATCTCATTTCTATATGGAGCCACACATACTAGCACTACAGGATAAAAGGCCCTTCCCCTATAATATAGCGTTGAATTTTCCTTCTGTCCGGTCCCTACTGCATTTGCCATCTAAATGGTACCCCGAAATTTCCCCACAGGATATACTCATCAGGTTGTGACATATATCAGTCGATTGCAATTGTTAAGCAACGTTTACCCAAGTCGGTAACTGGAGGGGTGACTGAATTGAAGGTTCAAATTTGGTCTTTTCGTTTCCTCCATGCCTAGGAGAACACGTTGACCCATCGGTCCCGTTTATTATCACTAACATCTGATAATAATAATTGTTAAAAAACCTAAGAGTTTAATACTCTTAATCGAGTCGTATGCGGAAGGACGTGGGAACCCACCACATTATTATCTCAAAAAAACTCCTAACCAGTATGTAAAATGGAAAGGGGAATACGACGCAAAGAGAGTTAAATTGAAACCTGCCGATACTAAAAAAAATGTAATGTGAAACCCCTTTTACTGGGACATTTTAAAAACTGCAGATTTTATGAACATGGCCTATAAAATAATTATTACCTCAATTTCAAAAAGTAAAAATATCCATTACTTCTTCAAAAAACCATGCTCTTAGTGCAATTAATGAAATTCCTTGAATTTTTCCAGTTTCATACACAGAATTCTAGATAACTTGATAGAAATGCCACTGGCTATCTGTTTTTAAAATACCACGCACTAGTGCTTTTAAAGTCATCTGCGTGGTAAAAAAGGCTACCCGTTTACTCTACATGTAATATCTATCTACAACAGAGTATACTACTACTACTACTACTACTACGCTACGCTAGTACGAGACTACGCTAATACGACTTCATTAGAGCATAGTCATAGCTACTAGTAACACCTGGGGCAAGTCAATCTAGTATAGATACTTCAACTCATCTAGGCGATGTGTGTGTGTTGCGTGTGTTTTTTAATAATATCACAGAATAGGTTAGGTTAGTAGTACGTTGATAATATGCAGATTTGATTTGGGCGACAGTGAATGTGAACAGCAGTCGTCGTAATATGGTCGTCTTTCTAGCAATATAAATCATAATAATACTTACACTAGAATTAGGACACTAGATCTCACCCTTTCTATATATTTTTTTTAATTCTGTGGTTTCTTATGACACAATTAAAGGTAGAGCTGACAAATAAATTAACCATTTGCTTTAATCGACAGCTTAGTGTTTTAATTCCTCCGCTTTGTAAGTTGGATAAAGTTTTTTTTATATCTCAATGGTTTCTTAATACAGTAATTTGTAATCGACAGAGTACCTGATATGAGTTTTAAAAGAATTTTTATAACTATATGACATCAACCTATATTTGTTTTTCTCGAATAAAAATAAGTCTATGTCCATACTCGGGATACAATATATCCATAATATTTTCAAATTTCGTAAAAAATGGGTATAAAGGATAGACTGGGAAAAGATGGGTGACAGAACCGTCAATTTGTATAATTTGTTATATATTTTTTATTATTCCACTACAAGTTAGCCCTTGACTGCGATCTCACCTGATGGTTAGTGACGACGCCGTCTCAGATGGCAGCGGGCTAGCCTGTTAGGGATATGGCAGTTATATTCAACCCATAAACCTAGTCGGTTTCTATACGGCATCGTACCGGAACGCGTAATCGCTTAGCGTCACCGTACCGGAACGTTATAAATCGCTTGGCGATACATCTTTGCCGGTAGGGTGGTAACTAGCCACGGCCAAAGCCTCCCAGCCTGATAAGGATGATGAGAACAGACCAGAAAAAAATTCAGGAATCACCTAGTTGTATATGTGCCGTAACATTGCAAAAACCGTTAGTTTGTAATCTAACTAGCGAAATTGTAAACTGTCGACAGATTGTGAACCGTTCAATTTTTGAAATATTCATTGTATTTACGTTTTCTTGTCTGTTTCATGTAGGTTAGGTTAGGGTTCGACATAAATAATTAGGTAGTGGTTTTTTCGAGTTAATATACATAACAGATTACAATCTACCGAAAAATAATGTGTTAAATCTGTCGACAGTTTACAATTTCGCTAGTTAGAATACAATCTAACGGTTTTTACAATCTTACGGTGACACACACACCTCAAAATAGGTAATGTCAGAATACCTAATCTATTTTATGGGCACAGTAGGTATAGAAAATAGAGGACAGAAATCGTGATAAGCAACTTTGTCAATGCAATTTGTACGGTAAAAAGCGCACTGCGACAATTGCAAGTATATCATTATGTACAATATACTATGTAGGTCTGTTGGTCTATGTGTACAGACGCGGTCAGAAAGTGTTTAACACCTTAAGGTTCATAATTGCATTGACTCATCTGTGTAAGAAGGGCGTAATGTGGTTTGATTAGGCATAGATCATATATTGTTTTAACTTTTTCAGCAGGTTTTTTGACGACCTCCATGGCGCAGTAGCGCTGTTGTTTTAACGTGCGGAGGTCCCGGGTTCGATCGGGTCAATTTGGGAATTTAAAAAAAAAAAAAAAAACAAAAAAAAAAAAAAAAAAAACAAAGATAGGTTGTACCCCGGAAAAGGACTAAGGCTACTTTTATCCCAGAAAATCATGGGCTTTTTCAAACAAAATTTGACGACCTCCGTGGCGCAGTGTGCAGTGCTTATGTCTTAACGTGCGGAGGTCCGGAGGTCCCGGGTTCGATCCATTGCAGGGTCAATTTGGTAATTTATAATTTCTGAATTTTCCCTGGTCTCGCCTGGTGGGAGGCTTCGGCCGTGGCTAGTTATTATGAAATTAGTTTATGAAATTAATATTAGTTATTATGAAATTAATGAAATTAGTGGTGATTTATTATGTTACTTTTTATTTGACCCAGTCTTCATCCGCTCTATAGGAAACTACCTGGTTTCCCTTTCCCTGGTCTCGCCTGGTGGGAGGCTTCGGCCGTGGCTAGTTACCACCCTACCGGGAAAAACGTGCTGCCAAGCAATTTAGCGTTCCGGTACGATGCCGTGTAGAAACCGAATAGGGATATGGGTTTAATATTACCGCCATGCCCCTAACAGGTCAGCCCGCTACCATCTTAGACTGCATCATCATTACCATCAGGTGAAATCGCAGTCAAGGGCTAACTTGTAGTGGATAAAAAAAAAGGTGGCAAATTAGGCAACTTGATACGATAAATTTAACCTCTTTCAATATGTTTAGTAAACACTTTAATAAATACGATCATGCTAATCTGTTTACTGTCAAACTTGAAATGAGGAAGTTTCCAGCCTACGTCCCTTAGAAACATCGTAGGTAGCGTTCCCCCCTTAGGATATCCACCACCACTACAGCCTATTAGCGTCCCACTGCTGGGCACAGGCCTCCACTCTCATAGGAGAGGGGGAATTAGAGCTTAGACCCACCACGCTGCTCCAATGCGGGTTGGCGGGCTTTAACGACTATTACCATGTTAGTGATAATAACCGGGACCGACGGCTAAACGTGCTCTCCGAGGCACGGGGGTGAAACACCGCCAACTTCCAACTCCGGGCTG
Source organism: Erebia palarica (assembly GCA_964035005.1). Taxonomy (NCBI): domain Eukaryota; kingdom Metazoa; phylum Arthropoda; class Insecta; order Lepidoptera; family Nymphalidae; genus Erebia; species Erebia palarica. The sequence goes on from OZ035995.1 coordinate 18,097,818, forward strand.
GCACTGCGAATTTCTTAATTGAAAAACCCAATACCTAATACTTTTGTACGCCCGACCGGGAATCGATCCCAGGACCTCATGATCCGCAGTCGACTACGCTAACCGCTAGACCAACGAGGCTTTATTGCATACACAAAATATATAGTATACAGTTTAAAAGCAGTAATTACTAGTAAAACTAGATAGAAATATGAGCTGATGTCTGAAAAAATTAAATAAATTCAACCAAATCACGCAACCGTATCGCAAAACGAAATAGTGAGAGGCTTTAGAGCATTATACTATGGTACTTATGTATGTAATAAATATATATATCACCGTAAGATTGTAGAAACCGTTAGATTATAATCTAACTCGCGAAATCGCAGTGTCGAAAGATTATAATTTAACGCATTGTTTTCCGGTAGATTGTAATCTATGAGGTTTATTAACCCGATAGAACCTAAGTGCAGGGCACTACCTGATTATTAATGTCGAACCCTAACCTAACCTACATGAAACAGACAAGAAAACGTAAATACACTGAATATTTCAAAAATTTACACTCAGAACATTGAATAGTTCACAATCTTTCGACAGTTTTCAATTTCGCGAGTTAGATTATAATCTAACGGTTTTTACAATCTTACGGTGACATACATGGAACGTATTCTGGAAAGTTCCTCATTAGGAAATGAATTGGGTATTTGACAACTATTCAAATAAATAATTTTTTAGTGATCATTAAATAGAGAATCTCCCAAAAGTCGTAATATCCACGTCCCCTATTAGTCTCTATGTTGAATAATTATTTTTAACTATCGATTAAAGTAAAAAAGTGCGTCGAACTTTGATGACGTCACTATGCAATATTTCATACAAAAACCCATACTAAGCACGCGTTTTGACGTTTCAAAAAAAGATCCTGATTTGACTAGTCGTCAAATACCTACCTCTTTTGGTTGAATTCGATGTTTGAAAACTTTTGATAACTTTTGAAACGTAATAAATACGTTGTTCAAGCGCTCGATCTAAATCATGCAGTGTTTTTATACGACTGCCTGAAAAAAGGAGTATATTCTTTTCAGGGTTCATGTATGTATGTATGTATGTATGTATGTATGTATGTATGTATGTATGTATGTATGTATGTATGTATGTATGTATGTATGTGTTGGTATATGAGCTCGCAGGGAAAAGAAAAGACGTCTGCACTGTACGACTGTCTGTTTAATAATAAAATATTGTACAGGCTACAGCAAAGAGCAAATTAATGGTGAATGATTCTTTAAGTGAGAAGAATGTATGAGAGTGACTGAAGGAATGAAGTATGAACTACGTCCATAGACAACTATTATATTGTGTCATTACAGACTTTTATATCATAGACTAGTATTTTTGCTATATTCCAACTGTATGTATGTATGTATGTGAGTTTGTATATTCCACCATAACTTCTATACGCCTGAACCGAGTTTGATAAATGAGGTATCGTTAGAGTCCCTAGCTTATTCGAAAATAAGATTAACTATATAATCATCATCTAGAAAATGATGAGTAGATTCCAAAAATATGTAACACTATAGTTCAATATCCAGTGATTCACAAAAACATATCATTTAATAAAAATGTGAATAAGATTCTAATTTGACTAGATTAATTTAGATTTTTAACTTTTTTGTTCGTTTTTTGGCAGGGCAGTCGTATTTTTTAATTTCTTTAATTACCTATGACTTGTAAATAATCTAATTTGAAAACTGGTAAACATTTTCAGACCACGACTGTATGTGTAAGTGGAGCGGTTTATAATATGTTTAACACGAAATATTGCTGGTTTCAGCGGTCACTCGCCATGTTTATGATAACTGTATTTGTATGACGATCTACGTAGCGCAGTGTTGAAGACCGTTGTTTTAACGTCGGAGGTCCCATTTTCGATCCCCGGCAGGGTTAATTTGGGAATTTATAATTTCTGAATTTTCCCTGGTCTGGCCTGGTGGGAGGCTTCGGCCGTGGCAAGTTACTACCCTACCGGCAAAGAAGTGCCGCCAAGCGAAAGCGTTCCGGTATGTCCGCTTCTACAATAAGCTCCCAGAAGACATGCTGAAGATGTCTCTGAATAAGTTCAAAGTTAATGTAAAACGTAAACTCATTAAAAATCCTATTACCATGTAAAGGCTTACTTAAATGACAAGGAAGCTTGGCAATGATTTGATCTAATGGCTCTGATAGTTGCTTAGTTAAGATGGTTATTTGTGAAATGGTGATAATGAAAAAAAATCCAGCTGAGTTTGTTGTGGGCTCTTCTCAGACCAGGGCACGTTTGGAACCCTCGTAGCTTTTGTTTTAAGATACCGTTACTGATTATCACCATTATATTTTATAAATAACTAGACGTCAATAAGTGTAGTATACCTATCTAAATTGAATAAACATTATTTGACTTTGACTTTGACTTTAGTACGATGCCGTGTAAAAATCGAATAGGGGTATGGAGTTAATATAACTCCCATGCCCCTAACAGGTTAGCTTGCTCATCTTAGACTGCATAATCACTTACCATCAGGTGAGATCGCAGTCAAGGGCTAACTTTTAGTGGAATATAAAAAAACTGTATTTGCATCTGTAAAATTGTATAAAGTCCCCTAAACACATTGGGTCAATGCGTTTAAGAACTCATCTAACGTTAGACTTTGTTTGTGCAATGCGTAACTCTCTCTCTCACTGACCCCTTTTCCTTTAATCAAATAATGGTAGGAGTTTTCTTGGGATAATAATGCGGTGGGTTGTCACGTCCTTCCGCATACGACTCGACTAAGAGTATTTAAATTCTTAGGTTTTTGTAACGATTATTATCAGATGTGATAATAACCGAACCCGACAACTTAACGTGCTCTCCGAGACACGGAGGATACGAAAAGACCAAATTTGAACCTCCAAACTCAGTCACCCATCCAATTACCGACTTGGCTCAACGTTGCTTAACATTCACAATCAACTGATATGCGCTGTCACAACTAGGCCACTCGTCCCTCTCATTGCGTATCATCCTTTGATTATCTAAGAAAAGTGCAACTGCTGAGTTCTTCCCGGCTCTTCTCAGTAGAATCAGCTTACCGAACCGTTGGTAGTCTTGACTCTTGACATGTCATAAGCGGCACAGGTTGTCCTACGTGAAATAAATAAATCATTTCTGTTGGAACTGGCCGTAAACTAAATTGTTTATATTTAAATATATTCTTATTCTTTTTTTTAAATCTATTGTTTTTTTTACGTTTGATGACTTTCACTTACTTCAAATATATATCTCAAACAGGACGTCCAAGTTTTTCTCTTTACTGATATTTTTCTTATAAATTAAAATATCCCAACACGTTATCAGCACGAAGGATCTTGGGAAAAATATAAGTGAAAAGTGGTGTTAATTGTCCGTTGTTGCTTTATTTGTTGCGAATAAGAAAATTCATTTTCTTTTGATATTATTTTTTTTTTTCTTCAAAAATGTCGCAAGCAAGCGGAGATATAAGTGGTAATAAGATGTTACATTCGTCGTCAGTTCCTCCTTTTAGTCTCAAAAATAGAGAAGGATATCCTACTTGGAAATTTAAAATGCGAAATTATTTGCAACATGAGGACCTATGGTTTCCTATTGATGGATATCCAGAAGGAGATACGACCACTGCATCTATTAAGGTAAGGAATGACGCTAAGGCTCTGGCAAAGATATGCTTAACACTAGACGGTGTAGCAATTACACATGTTAGACGTGCAAAAACTGCAGCCGAAGCCTGGGAGGCCCTGAAGGCAGCTTTTGAAGATAAAGGTTTGGGCCGAAGGCTAGCCTTGGAGCGAAAGCTTTATAGATTAAGTCTTTCAGACTTTGAAAATATTGAACAATATATAGATGCAGTTCTGTCTACGTCACAAGACCTAGCTGACATAGGAAAAGTTATCGAAGATAAATCAATTGCAGGTATATTACTGGGAGGGCTAACAACTAAATATGAGCCATTGATCATGGCACTGGAAAACTGCAATATAGAAATCACTTCCGATTTGGTTAAGACAAAACTATTAAATGAAATGTCTAAAAATGACATCACACCAACAAATGCAGTTTTCCAGGCCAAAGGAATGAAATCCAAATTAAATAAAATGATTATTTGCTATGAATGTAACGTGCCAGGGCATAAACGCCCGGATTGCCCTCAACGACGTAATAAAGGCATAATAAATGTAGCAAATGAGGTCACAGCTTCGGTCACAGCACTTACTGCTAACTGTTCCAATAAGGATGTTTGGTACGTAGATTCTGGGGCTACAAAACATATGACTTTCAGAGAAGATTGGTTTCGGGACTTTAGGTCAATAAATACTGGAAATATAACTGTTGCAAATGGTGAGAGCGTTAAATGTTGTGGAATAGGAAATATTTCTATTAAGACACCTGGTGATGTAGTAAAAACAATAAGTGATGTTGCCCTAGTACCAGATTTAAAGGCTAATTTACTATCAGTACAGAAAGTTATTGATAAAGGTTTTGTATGTGTTTTTGACAAAAGCGGATGTAGTTTTTATAAAAATGATACCTTTTGTGTTTCAGGTGATTCTGTTCTTCATGCTTCGCCCTGTGGTGGACTGTACATAGTTGATGGTACTGTTAATATTCCACCTAAGATAAATAGTGAAAATATTGCGTACGAGGTGCACTCTGACTGTCTGAGCAAGTATCAGCTCTGGCATAAACGGTTAGGACACTTATGTCGCATAGGCATGAATCAATTGAAGAATCATCAGGTAGGAGTAGATTTTACTAAGGTTGATAAAAATAGTTGCATCGCTTGTGTAAAAGGTAAACAAGCTAGAAAACCGTTTAAAAATGTAGCGTATAATAAGGCGTCATCACCTTTAGAACTAATCCATAGTGATTTATGCGGACCAATGTCCACGACATCTTTTCAAGGAAACGTTTATGTTTTAACTTTTGTAGATGATTATACTCGCAAGATTTTTGCTTATTTTATATCTTCTAAAACTGAGGTAAAGAATAAATTTTTATTATTTCGAGCTCTAGTTGAAAAACAAGTAGGTTTTCAAATAAAGGCTCTTAGAACCGATGGAGGAAAAGAATATGTAAATAAAGAGTTTTCTGATTATCTTTCTTCGAATGGAATTGAGCACCAAGTAACAACGCCTTATAGCCCACAGCAAAATGGAGTTGCTGAACGTACTAATCGTACAATAACAGAGAAGGCGAGATCAATGTTGGCCGAAAGCTCACTACCTAAATCATACTGGCAAGATGCTTTCCAAGTCGCAGTTTATTTGAAAAATAGGTCCCCTCATCGAACTTTGAATGGCAAAATACCTTATGATAAGTGGAGTGGTCGGAAAAGTGATCTAAGTCACTTAAGGGTATTTGGATGTAGAGCTCTAGTTCATGTACCTTCATGTCAAAGAAGGAAACTAGATTTAAAAGCAGAGGAAGCAATTTTCGTAGGTTACTCAGAAGATCCTAATACTTATGTTTTTCGGGATCCTGCAAATCCAAGACGCATTATTAAGTCAAGGGATGCAAGTTTTTTTGAGAATTGTTTTACACCTTTAAAGGAAAATGCATCAGAGCCTATAGTTCAAAATATGGAGTCAGTATTACTATTCGAAGAACATATTGAAACTGGTGATGATAAATTTTATGATTGTGTTGATTGTTGTAGTCCAGAAGGAGAATCATCTGTTCCTGTGAACATGGATAAAGAGTCTTCTTGTACTGAACAAACGCAAGTAAGTAATGAACCCAGATACCCATCTAGAAATAGAAAGCCACCTGAATATTTAACTTATCAGGCCTCTACTGATGTTGATTCAGGTGAACCAACAAACTATTCTGAAGCTATACATTCAGAAGATGGTAAAAAATGGGTTTTAGCAATGACTGATGAATACAATTCACTAATGAAGTTAAATACCTGGGAGTTAGTAGACAGATCAAATAAAAAAGTTATTCCCTGTAAATGGGTTTATAAGCATAAGAAGGATGCTTATGGTAATATAATCAAGTATAAGGCAAGGCTAGTGGTCAAAGGTTTTCATCAAACAAGAGATATAGATTATCATGAGACGTTTGCGCCTGTGATTCGTCATTCTTCCCTGCGTACTTTGTTTGCATTGGCAGCAGAAGAAGATCTCAAAATGAGACATCTGGATGTTGACACAGCATTTCTTTATGGAGATTTGGAAGAAGAAGTATTTATGGAACAACCTCTTGGTTTTTCAGTGAAAGGCCAAGAAGACAGGGTTTGCAGACTTCGAAAATCTCTATATGGTCTCAAACAGGCACCTCGTGCTTGGAACAAAAAAATTGAATGAAGTCCTTTCAAAAATAGGTTTTATAGGAACTTCTTCTGAGCCTTGTGTATATACAAAACTTTTTGGTGATGAACTTGTTATTCTGGGTGTCTACGTGGATGACATAATTGTCTTTTATAATTCTGACGTAACGTTTGACATTGTTAAAAATGATTTGTCAAAATATTTTAGTTTGAAAGATCTTGGCAATTTGAAGTCATATTTAGGTTTACAAATAGATAGAAATCAAGATTACATAAAAATTAGTCAATCGAATTATATATTGTCCATATTGGACGAATTTAATATGAGTGAATGTAAGTCGGCTAGTACTCCTTTAGCTCACAGCAAATTAGAACGAAACTTTAGTGGTGAGTCATTGCTGCTGCCTTACAGAAATCTAATAGGATGCCTTATGTTCTTGGCAGTCAATACACGTCCTGATATAGCATTTGCAACGAGCTACTTAAGCCAATTTAATACGTGTTTTTCAACGGAACATTGGAAAGCAGCAAAAAGGATTCTTCAATACCTAAAGGGTACACTAGAGTATTCCTTAATATACAGGAAAACTGGAAAGCCGTTAACAGGGTATGCAGATGCTGATTGGGCAAATTGTCCAATTAACAGAAAGTCTTACACGGGCTATGTCTTTAAGTTAGCTGGTGGACCAGTGTCTTGGGAATCAAAGAAACAACCAACTGTTGCTCTGTCATCCACTGCAGCTGAGTACATGGCTCTTACTGCAGCAACTAAAGAAGCCTGTTACTTACGTAAATTTATAGAGGATATTACTGGTAAGATATATACAATTAAGATATTGTCAGATAGTCAGAGTGCTCTAAACTTAGCTCACAATCCTGTGCACCATAGCAGGACGAAGCATATTGACACTCGTTTTCATTTTATACGAGAAAAAGTTAGTAATAATACAATTATTTTAGACTATATGAAAAGTTGTGATACACCCGCAGATATTCTTACCAAACCACTTGGGCCTATCGCAACTAGTAGAATTATAGGTAGTTTAGGTCTTAGTTAGGTTTTTTTTTGTTCCTGTGTCTTAATACGTTATGTTAATATTTTTTTTTGTAAGACAATTTAGTTTAAAGGGGGATGTTGGAACTGGCCGTAAACTAAATTGTTTATATTTAAATATATTCTTATTCTTTTTTTTAAATCTATTGTTTTTTTTACGTTTGATGACTTTCACTTACTTCAAATATATATCTCAAACAGGACGTCCAAGTTTTTCTCTTTACTGATATTTTTCTTATAAATTAAAATATCCCAACAATTTCAATTATCATTTTATGTTTGTATGGATTCATTAATTTATTAATAATGGACATCGGTAGGTACCGCACTCAGGTGTCAAAAGGAGCATCAAAATGAAATTAATGGTGATTTATTATGTTACTTTTTATTTGACCCAGTCTTCATCCGCTCTATAGAAAACTACGCCCCTCTTAATTCTGTAAACAAGTTCTCAGTGACTCTATTCGATACTTTGATCATCAAATTGAACTTACGTGGGATCAAACCTCGCACTTTTAACACAACACTCACCACTGCTCCAGAGAGGTCGTCATAAACTTAATTGTGGTTTCCTTCCTAGGGAACTTTAGCTTAAGGGATCTATCGAGAGTTCTGAATTAACTAGAACCCAAGACCTAACTATGTATTAATAGCAAGCAAACGGGCAGGCTGATCAGTGGTCACCTGGGGAAATACTACCAACGCAATACTTAAGCAATACTACTCAAAATGACAGTTTGATGTCACGTACCTTGACGTTCCTAAAATAAGGATAATAAATAATACTAAGCATAAGTTAAAGCCATATTGTTTGATTATTGTTGACTTTCGTGTTTTACAATTATGCGTTGGCAGTATGGCCCCTGGAGATAAGTCATTACCGCCGCTTATGAACATTTGCAGTACGACATGCCAACTCTTGATTTGTCTCTTTCATCCAGGTGAATATCCTGAGAAAATTTCCTCTTCCTTCCTGAATTTCATTGAATCTGAAAACCAACCAAAGGCAAACAAATCTTGATTGAGGCAACCATTTGTTAGTAGTAACCAACTTAAAACTATATTAGTAAGGATTGAAAATATAATGAAAATTTTACACTATAATACTAATATTACAGGTTTCACTTTCAAGTGTTCTAAAATTTGTGAGTCCAACTTCCCCGCTAACATCTTCAGGATACTATTGGAGCTCGAACGCAGTCTTGCCAGAAGGGAAAACGTCTTCTTCCATAACATGGCATAAAAGTCATCTGTTTGCTGTTGAGCAAACATGCCAGATGCCGAACAAAACCGTGGTAAGCTCAACAGTGTTCTGAAGCCATTATTATATTGGACCCTCAATGTATCCAGAGCCTTTTAAGTGTATTTAGTCCACAGACCCCCCGTGTAGAATCACGTATAGTGAATTATGTAAGTACATAATTGTGTTAAGGACATAATTAGTTTGGGACACTCAATGTATCCAGAGCTTTTTGAGTGTATTTAGTCCACAGGCCCCCCGTGTAGAATTACGTAGTAGAGAATTAAGTAAGTAAATAATTTTGTTACGAACACAATTTATTTATTTATTTGGCAACTAAAACAGATTACAATACTGATCTAACCTAAAGTCTCAACTAATAACATTTTAATCTTATTGTAATCCTACAAAGTCGCACTACACGAATAAGGTTCTAGCGTGTAAAGTAAACCACAAAGTAACAAACGGTTAATAATACCTAGTATAAGTAAAGCAAATACAGTGTTATCCTACTTAACTATTTTATTATATACAATCTATTTATGAATAAAGACAACCTAGAGTTAAAAATATCAATATCAAATTTTTCAATTTCATCATACAATCGACACATTCTTAGGATAGGATTGTAATATGAAGTATTATTTCTACAAACTTCGAGTGTAAATGTTTTTGATCTACGGCATATATGCCTGTTGTTTAATTTAATCTGAGATAGCAAAGTGGGGGAGTCTATATTGGCATGTAATATTTTATGGTCGTGGTATACAATTAGTTTGGGATCTTCAATGTTTCTTCTTCAATTCACTCAAAAGGCTCTGGAGCCTTTTGAGTGTAGTTAGTCTACAGGCCCCCCGTGTAGAATTACGTAGTAGAGAATTAAGTAGGTATACATAATTTTTTTAGGGACATAATTTGCTTAGGTCTTAAGTAATTTTGTAAAGAAATCTATACTTTAGTTGTTTAGTTTGCCAGGAGTACAAGTTTTATCGATTCGGATCGTTCTTGACAAACGATCAGGACTAAATCCAATCAATCATTCCGTTTGGTGCATAATTAATACTTCGCCTTTAGAATCACCACCACCCCATGGTAATTTGTCTGCCGCCACGAGCAGGCGGCCTTATCAGCGTATCATGGAAATAGGGGTACGAAATAATCAATATTTCGCTAGCCCACCCCACAACGCATGCGTGGTGATACCAGTTTTGTGGTGGTGGTATTACGACGTGGAATGGTGAACCCCATTTTGGAATACCACGCACCATTCTAAAGCAAAACCTCGAAGAAGTAACACCATTTAAGATGGCCACCATCAAACCTCACGGGACATGGGATTTCCACCCACCATGTAAGTTACCATTACCTTCTATTTGTTTCATAATGTGTCGAAATTCTAGATATTTCTCATGCTCAAATAGGGTTTGGTTCGACCAGCGATGTAAGTAGCACGATTTAAAACTACTTAATAATTAATCCCTGTTAACTATCAAGAAAATTGTAGCTTTACTCGTTTTTTAATGTTCAGATTGTTTTTATCTATTTAAATAAAAGGTTAAGTAGTAAAGTTAGTTAAAAAATGCTAACCTATAAGCGCATTGCATAATTCTGATGTTAAAATAGAGTTCGGTTGAATTAACCATTACGATTTTATATGATACAGCCATTAAACCCAATGTCATAACAATTAGTTAAATATTTTACATGCAATTAAAACTAAAATGATCATAAAAGAACTCTATAAGCATTATTGGAAATAATAAATTTTAATTTATAAAATAAAACTTAAAGTTAAGTTTGACTAGCCATTAAAACTCATTTTAATTTGATTCACACATGCTATAGGCAGGTGTTAAAAATGTACTAGATTTCGTATTCAGTATCTTAGTAATGCTATAATTAAGACCGTGTACGTGCATTTAGAATGTGTTTTACGCGCTAAAGCCTTATTTAGAACAGTTTCTTACAGTTACTTAAACGTTTACATTTTTGCAATACATAATTGCGTCAAAAATCTATCGAACCTGCAGTTTAACGGTTATATTAGTTTAGATTTTAGTGGAACAAAGTTACTGAATAAACTACTACTACTATATATTACTATTCCACCAAACTACGTAAATTATAAAATATTATCGTACCATAATATTTATTGTGTAATTTCTTTACTAATGATTGCGTTATTTTACAGAAACAGCACACATGGGACTGGTAAGACACGTTTCAAGATTTTGAGCACAAACGCTTGTTGATGTTACATACACTGCTGTAAATAAATAAAATAAATACATAGTAAAGTGTAAAAGTATACCGTGTACGTGCACCAACATTTCTATGTACACAAGTATTGAATAAACATGCTTCGCAAACATTCACTATTTGTTTAATGCCTCACCTATCCATATTATGTTAGGTTGCAATCCCATTAGCGCGATCGTCTTACCTATACAGTCAGGGTTGAGATAAACGAATCGCGCTACGCAATTCTGCGGGATCTTCGTATCTAACGCGACTCATATAATATATTATGATACTGGGCACAGTATAGTTTGTATGTGTTTTACGTCAAACTAATGTACGTAGAATTCGAACGTCGAGTTACAAAAACGTCAGAGTACATACTTGGACCTAAAGATCCTTGAATTATAATCAAATATTCAGCCATTTTAATTTCACAAGGCTTTCACTTATGGCGATGGCTGTAGATGTACGGATTAACTTAAGCATTGTTACTAGATAGTTAAGGTTTATTTTATTTTAACTCCAAAGTTTCTTCTTACCTTCTATTTATGAGAAGAGAGCCGTGCTTGATAATAGGGCTGGCAATGGCTGGTATTAATATGATGACGATGAATATGAACTCGGTGGATAAACGACATCGAACGAGTAGCGAGGAATTGCTGGATCCAAACGGTGGCATGCGGGAATCCTTGCAACAGACCTATGTCCAGCACTGGACATCTATCAGTTGACGAAGATGACGTTGAATACTAAAATTAACCTAGCTGTTAATTTAAAACGAAGTAGTTCGCACTATTTAGTTTTTTAATGTGACATTATTATACCAACTATACGTATCTGGTGTGTAGGGGTCGATAACTCGAGCACTTTAATTAACTTCCGCCCTACCTTTATTTTGGCTCTACCTTTACCCAACGGGATCATAACGAGTGGAACGCAATTAATTAAAATGGTATTTACGACACGAGCTACCCAAATAAAATTGGCAGTGATAATATACCTTTTAAACATGGTAATAATAATATATTTATGTAAAACATTTTCAGGAATAATTTCATAGAAATATACAAATAAATGAGAAAACCAAAAAAGAATAATGCCAAAACTCTTTTTTCCAAGAAAAAGGTTTGGTGAAAAATATTTGGTGAAAAGTACTCAACTAAACTCGAAAATTACAAGCATAAATCTTATTAGAGGAACCGCACCTTAAAGCGTAAACCTATCCCTTTTCTTTTGTTGTAAGATGATAATATTATTATTAGGTAGGTGAGTTAGCGAGTAACGTGATTCTTTAATAATTCGGAAGTTTTTCGTAGACAAATAATTAATACGGACATTAGTAAACAGATTAAGCTTTTGCCCGCAGCCTCGCAAACGTTAAGTTCGATTTTCATACTTTCAAACCCAGTTTTACCTCCTTATGGGATGAATTTTCAAAAATCCTCTCTTAGCTCATACCTTGGTCATAAAAGCTATTTGTATGCCAAATTTCTGCCAACTTTCTTTAACTGCCTCGTTGGTGTAGTGGTTAGCATGTTTGAATGCGGCCGACGAGGTCTCGGGTTCGAGTCCCGGGTCGGGCCATAATTAAGTATCGGGTTTTTCGCATTAGAAATTCCCAGTACTAGCCCAGAGTTAGGAAGTTGGCGGTGTTTCACCCCCGTGCCTCGGAGAGCACGTTAAGGTCCGGTCGGTCCCGGTTATTATCACTAACATGATAATAGTCGTTAAAGCCCGCCAACCCGCATTGGAGCAGCGTGGTGGGTCTAAGCTCTAATTCCCTCTCTCCTATGGGAGTGGAGGCCTGTGCCCAGCAGCGGGAAATTAATGGACTGTAGTGATGTCAAATTTCAGCCCGATCTGTACAGTGGTCTGAGCTGTGCATTGACAGATCAGTCAGTCAGTCACTTTAAGAATATCAAAATCAATTTAGGTGAATTTTCATTTTTTGAAAAACCGCCAAGAACTATACTTTGCAACTTTTTATTCAGAAAAATAAAGGAGTTCCCATTAAATAAAAAACAACCTAAGTCACCGCGTACAAAAGCCGATAATTTATTTTCTCTGATAAAGCAAATAATATTCAACATTCGACATTGTTGTGAAAAAGACAAAAATGCCGAATGTGGTAGAGCTTAGTTCTTGTAATCTCCATAGATATTACAAGATTATTTTTCAGAATTTTTTACTCGCGATCATCTAATTCAAAAAAACTTGAATGTAGTTGTGGAATATTTCTGAGCTTCCAGAACAACCGTAATATTTAATAATGTAGCAAAAACTTTCAAGACAGTAGATAATAGTTTTATTGCAATTTTTTGTTTAAAATTATCGCGTCATATGGACATAATAAAACTTATATTAATAAATTAACATAATTTAGTGTCATCTTTATTACTAACATAATAAATTCGTCGTTTATTTTCGTATCTTTTTTGCCTTCATCGTAATTTTGGTTCCTTTTACTGCAGTTACTGGATGACGTAATTTTTAAAAAAAGGTACTCTATTCATATTATAGGTAAATAAAATTAGGTACACATTAACTAGTAAGCATTGCTTATTTTTTTACATCAAAGTCATAACGCTAAAATTTAAAGTAAGGTAATTTAACTACTTACCTGGTCTTTCCTAAAAATAGTACTAATAAATAAATAATCATCATCAATAATAATCATTATGCATCCACTGTTGGACATAGGCCTCTTTCAAGTAGCACCAACGTGCTCTTTTCTCGGCTTTTCGCATACAATCTATGCCTTAACATCTCCTGACCCACCATCCCCTTGACCGCTACCAGAGTCAGGAGAAGCGCAGCCATCGGGAAGTAGGGGCTCCGCTTCTCCGCTTCTCATAAGGATTAATGCCCTAATCGCCACGCTGGGCAGGCGGGTTGGCGATTAGGGGCGTTACGCTACCTCATAAGGATTAATGCCCTAAGGTTGGCGATTGCAGGGCTAGACTTTTTGCGCCAATGTCGCTGCTGCCCGACATCCGGCCTAAGCCATTTGTTCAAGTCTAGTAATATTATAGTTATATTTGTATATGTCACCGTAAGATTGTAAAAACCGTTAGATTATATCCAACTCGCGAAATTGTAAACTGTCGACAGATTGTGAACCGTTCAATGTTCTGAGTGCATCTTTTGAAATATTAATTGTATTTAGGTTTTCTTGTGTCTTTCTTGAAGGCTAGGTTAGGATTGCACATATATAATCAGGTAGCACTTAGGTTTTATCGGGTTGATATACCTAACAGATTACAATATACCGAAAAATAATGCGTTAAATTGTAATCTTTCGACAGTTTGCAATTTCGCGAGATAGATTATAATCTAACGGTTTTTACAATCTTGCGGTGACATATATATAAATATAAACTATATTCTACCTGCGGTACAATATTATGTTAAGGAAAGGCTGTTTTAAGCTTATCACTACTTTCACTACTCTTAGAATAATTATTAATTTTACATGTAGTTAGTTGAATATTTGGAAGAAATAAAAATGTCACTATCGAGCAGCTGGTTGTTTCACTAAATGTTGACAGCGGTGCTTAGTAAATTTGTATATTTATGTGATCAGCAGTGAATTTTTGTGTATATGTGCATTTAAAAAAAATATTATCACATGCGAGAGTACTTCATAATGTTCTCGAAGGTTTGTGAAGACTACCTATCAACTTTTGGCCAGCGTGGTGGACTATCACCAAACCCTACTAACTAATTCTGAGAGGAGATTTCAGTTGTGAGCTCAGATCAAGATGACTTTCAGGTTTCTTGATTTTAATCTTCATTGATATTTGATATCCATTGATAAAATATTAAATCAATCTATAAACTAAATCAAATAACCGTAAAAAGATATAAATATCCGTAAAAAGTGAAATGGCAATGTTTATTTTTGATTATCACACATAAATTATGGGTCAAGTTACCAAAACGGTATTATATAATGCCAATTTGTGTGATAATGGTTTCAAATGGGTACCAGGTGATATGTTTATACCCACTATAATACATTGATTTCATCCTTTGCTGCGTTATAAGGTACATCACTTGCTCTGTTACGGACAAGACAGGACAAAACGTCCGCGTGAAACGGCTACGTCATATTGGAAATACGTTTCACCCTGTGCACCTTATAAATGTGTGACATTTTTAATCCGTCGTGTATTTTCGCCCTAAAGTGATTTAGACAAACTCGCCGCTAAGAATGTACACGGCTTATCAGTCTTTCGTCTGAATTATGCATATTAAATTATTGTAATATATGCAAATTACCACCTTTTAACAATATCCACGTGCGTGAATCACTATAAAAATAAATCTCTGTCAATGTATCTGTCTGAAGGTCTGTACACTGTTCACGTGACAGCTAAACCCCGCCATTTAATCTGTAACTTTATTGAAATTTTTAATATTTTTTTAAAGTAGCTAAGATAGCAAACTTATACGAACTACATAGTATTACCACAGACTAGGTGATAGTACAATTTAGTATTACTTATAGTACAACTACTTACTACTATTACTTAGTGTGAATGTGGCCTGTATCCATAACATTAATAAAATATGTCTAACGATAGGGTGTGCGCTGTGCTTTAATATAATGTATGCCTACCCACAGTAATATTATAAACTACATTTTGCCTGCGGCTCCGCTCACGATCGGTTCGATTTTCATACCTGTATAATAGCTATCTATATATATTATATAGCTATTGTATAATACTATCCTGTGGGGCGCCGTACGCAATGTCGATTGCTTCCATACAAGTTTGTCATTAAAAAGCTCGTCAACTGTAGTAGCTTAAAGATAGCGGATTTTTATACGACTGCCTGAAAAAAGGAGTATATTGTTTTCAGGGTTCATGTATGTATGTATGTATGCATGTATGTATGTGTGTATGTATGTATTCCACCATAACTTCTATACACCTGAACCGATTTTGATAAATGAGGTATCGTTAGAACCCCTAGCTTATTCCTGGTGACATAGGCTACTAAAATTTAAAAAAAATTGATGGGGTGAACATGGTCCCGCATTATAGACCAAAATTGAAAAAAAAAATCGAAAATAAGATTAACTCATCAATCATCATCTAGAAAATGATGAGTAGATTCGAAAAATATATAACACTATAGTTCAATATTTGATTCAATATTGATTCACAAAAAAATATCATTTAATAAAAAATGTGAATAAGATTCCAAAGGATATATATGCAAATCGCTTCTTATGGAGGTAAACTCCAAAAATAATATGGCAGGGCAGTCGTATTTTTTAATTCGTTAAGTTAGTCCATCGTCATTGATGTAGAATTTTAGTATTACTCATTCTATTTCAATTTCCATCGTGGATAAAAGTCTCTCGTCTGCGCAGAGTCTTACCGCTTTCGCGCTCTCGATCTGTGACAGCTGTGGTGTCAATAACTACTGTGCTCGTGCACAATTAATCACTACACAATTTACATCTAACTGCTTATTGCCCACTTGGTATACTGCCGCGACTTTTATTGCGTAAAATTTTAAAGTAATAAGTAATATCCATACTAATATTATGAATGCGAAAGGGTTCTTGTCTGTCTGTCTGCCTGGCTTTCACGGCCCATCTTTTCAACCGATTATAATGAAATTTGGTTCAGAGATAGGTTTATAAGCCAGCTATCTCTATACTAAAATTCGTTAAATACGGGTAAGCGGAATGAGCCCTGACTGAACAGGTAAAACGCACTGAATACCGGACAGAACAACACATCTGCGTGAAAATATCGCATCGGAAGGGAAACTGTATTTGATAAGTTGCACTAGTTGCTTATATTTTTTGAAGTGAAAACTTCTTTAGCCGCATTGAGCACTTTTTGGTAGGGGGTTAATTTGTGGATTCGCGTTACCGTCACCGACATGCTCGCATTGTTACAAAAACAAAAGGTCTTAAATATAAATATACTACATTCGCAATTAAACTTTAATACATTAGTTTTAAGGTTTATACTTGAATCATTTTAAATAATTTTTTTTATTAAAAAAATAAAAAATGAAATAAATTTTAAATATATTTTATTTAATTTAAAAAAATATATAAATAAAACAAACGAATATTTACAATAATTAAAAAAATAAATATATTTAAATATTCGTTTTCACTTCTATCGGCAGTCCCTATGACTGCCAATTTTTTTTGTTCCTAGTGTGTATTCGTGCTAATTTATGGTTTAATTTTGTGGTCCTCCTAACATTGATTGTATGCATAATGTATGCTACATAAGCTTTAAAATAAATTGGTTATAATTACTTACAATCGGCGACAGCGATAAATCGCTCAGATCGCTCCGATAGCGGTTAACAAATTAGAACGCCTCCATAGATCATTGGCAACACTAGTGACCGTGACACATTTATTAATTACTAGCTGAAGCTCACGACTTCGTTCGTGTGGATTGAGTTTTTTTGGTTCCCGCGGGAACTCTTTAATTTTCCGGGATAAAAACTAGCCTATGTCCTTCCCCGAGATACAACCTACCCCTGTACCAATTAAATCGGGGTGTCCAACGATACCATGGTTGGACACCCCGTAAGAACTTCATTCTTTAAACTCAATATTTAGCTATTCTATTTAAAAAATGCATATTTCATGAGTATTGACTCAACCCTGTCACATTTTGATAACGACACGGCTGTTATCGGATTGAACCACCGATCCTCAAATCTAGGCTGTTCAAAATGTCCAAAACTAACTAAAATCTTTACAAATAGTAATTTGTGTTCTGTCTTTATTCATCTATACTAGAAGGAGAGGGACAGAAAGTTACGTTTTTCTGTCGCGCTCAATGTTCCCAGCCCAGGGTACCAGGGTTTTATGGTGCCATAAACTAACCATCTAATAATTAATTAATTTCTATGTAAAAATAACCTTAACCACATAAAGAAACTCGTATTGGTTTCCATAAAAGCATATTAATTATAAATAAAACGAATAATTATCTTAGCCTCCTATAAAAATATGGCCCTCTTTCGTTAAAAGCGAGATCAGTACTTACAAATTTTAGGACCGGAACTCTCATACCAAAGACATCAACGCGTACATCTGTATCATAAAAATTAACGATACACATACCGTTCGTTTTTATTTTACAGCTTAGGATATTTAAATTATCAATGCCGTAATGCTATTACTAGACGCCCGCGACTTCGTTTGCGTCGATTAAGTTTTTTTTTAAATTCCGTAGAAACCCTTCGATTTTTGGGCATAAAAAGTAGTCTATGTTCGTTTATAAAACGCAACGTATCTCTGTACCAAAAAACGTCAGAAACACGAATGTAGCGTTAAAAGGTAACAGACTGTTAGACATACTAGTGCATTTATAATATTAGTATGGATTCAATGTTTTCCAAGGCCTCCATATTGATTGGTATAAGATTTAATAGGCACAAAATACCGTACGCGTTGTTAATAATAAATCGATATGGTTACTTAAAATCACACAACTACCTACATACTCTAACTTCCGCACTCTGAGTAGCTTAATCATTACTTAAGGAACTCCTTAGTATAGATTTCGTGTTGAAATCTATTCTCAGGAGTTCATCGGTAATGATCAAGCTACTCCGATTGCGGCAGATATTTGCGCAATCGATAAAAATTGACAGCATATTTTTAGTCGTTAAAATCGCTAGAGGCGCGTGCCGACATGGATTTGACCGGCAATTGCCATGTTGCTGTAATCACGGCTAATTAGCTTAAATGCGGCAAAAAATACTGCGTAGCACGGCAGCATAGCTGGCTGGACGCTGTAGGCGACGTTTAGTACATATCTAGCAGGTAGTATTGTAGTAGGTACCGTTAACAACACAACATAACAAAATTGGAGTAAAGACTCTTTATTAGAACTTTTTCAACCTAGTTTTTTTTTTCAAGACTTAAAAATGTTGTCCAAAAATGATGAAAAAAAAATGTTCTCCCGACCGAATTTTGCCCACGGAATGCAGCCTCCGCCCAGTAGAGATCCACTGAGATTATAGTCATGTGCGCGGGAGATATTATAGTGCACACGCGTGTGCACAAACAAGTGCATTCTCAAAATTATCGTAGGTTCATGGGAAAAACTATCTTTTTAATAATCACTCAGATTTTTTGAAATTTTGACTTAGGAAATTTTGTATAATTGAATGTTTCTTCGTATTTAAAAGACCTCAGGTGCCATGCTACCATCACTTACAGCCGTTTTGTTTTAATATTGTTGCTGTTTGCATTTTAGAATAAGAATCCTGATTTAAACGACAACGTGATTATATCAAGTACCTTGATGTCGTTACTGTCATTTTAAAAAATACCGATATAAACAATAGAAGTAGCCACCCAGATAAGTATTTGTTGACTGACCGACTGACTAATTTGAACGCAATGCCTATAACAATGCTGGGGCATTCACTAAAAACGGGTTTTGAAACTAGACTCTAAAATAATACACTTTTACAAACACATTTGATATGCATGATAAAAATAGTCACACAAATCTAGTTAATGACATCAGAATGTGTTTAAATAATATTTAGGTATTTTTTGTTTTGCTGTCTCTACCGACCGACAGTTGCTGTTTAAACCTAGTATTTAGGTTATGTCCTAACCGAGCACTATTTCTGACGATACCATAACGGACACCACTCATTCAAATTTATTATACACCTAGTATCTTTCATGGTATCTATTTGAGATAAACATTATTACTATTACCGCTATAATATGGCTAATAATTTAGTAAAATTAATATTTTCCTGCTTTAAAACTGCATAATATATTATTATTTGCCTGTTTAGATTGATAATAACCACTAGTTTTCTAAACACCATTAAGTATTCCATAAAAATGAACGATCTTGCAGTGAAAAAAAAGTAAAATGGAGGACGTAACTGCACTCCACCCGTGCGAAGCTGGGGTGGGTCAAATAATATTATTAATAATAGAATACAAATAATATTATTAATAATAGAATAGTTAAAACCTTTTCGTTTTTTAATAACTAGCCTTTTATAATAACTTGCCCGCGACTTCGTCCACGTGGACTACACAAATTTCAACCCCCTATTTTACACCTTCAGGGTTTGAATTTACAAAAATCCTTTCTTAGCGGATGTCTACATCATTTGATGATGATGATGATCATTTGATGATGTCTACATCATGAAATTTGGCATGATAGCTATTAAGCTATCATGCCAAATTTCATCCAGTGGTTTGATCTGTGCGTTGATAGACTCAGTTAGTCTTTCGGTT
Source organism: Erebia palarica (assembly GCA_964035005.1). Taxonomy (NCBI): domain Eukaryota; kingdom Metazoa; phylum Arthropoda; class Insecta; order Lepidoptera; family Nymphalidae; genus Erebia; species Erebia palarica. The sequence goes on from OZ035995.1 coordinate 18,117,938, forward strand.
ACCTTTTCCTTTTATATATTTAGAAGATATTTTTCCTTTTAATCTACCCTTAACTGCGATCTCACCTGATGGTAAGTGATGATGCAGTTGATGGCAGCGGGCCAACCTGTTAGGGGCATGGCATTTATATTCTTAGGCAGCTAGTTTCTACACGGCATATTGTACCGGAACGCTAAATCGATTGGCGGCACGTCTTGCCGGTAGAGTAGTAACTAGCAACGGCCGAAGCCTCCCACCAGGCCAGACTAGGGACAATTCAGAAATCATAAATTCCCAAATTGACACTGCCGGGAATCGAACCCGAGACCTCCGCAGGTTAAGACCACTGCGCCACGGAGGTCGTCAATAATTTTAATAAACTATTAAAGCTGATAATGTCACGAGTTACCAGTGTCCGTTCACCTGTCGCTAAGAAGAGATATATATTGCAACTGCCAATTATTCCTTATGTCAAAGATTCTAATATATCGCCCGGTACTTATCTATTATGTTTAATGAGACCGGAATGCATAATGTACTAGCTAACAAACGGCTCAGTCGGGCATTGATGGAATTTACTATTATTCCTGTGGGAGAGATCTTTAGCTTTTCAAAGTTATTTTGACCGAATTCGATCCAATCCGAAACCCAAACTGCTATCACAAAACTAAACGCACAGCCACGCTAATGAATAGCGCTTAAAATAATAATTATAATTAGCCATCTGCGCGGGGGATATTATAGTGCACAATTGAGTGCACAAACACAGGTGCACTCTCTGTTTCTTTACTCTCATAGTCCAATGGGAAAATCTGACACGACCGGAGAGATATCAGGCGCAAGACCGACGGCTATAACTCTTTTTATGCACGGCTTTACCTTTAGGCACGGGGTTGAGACATTACATATTCTGTGGTGAGACACCGCCAACTTCCTACCCTCGTAATAGTACGGGATAGAATTTCTAGTCAGAAAATCTCAATAATTATAGCCTTACCCGAGGCTCGAACCCAGGACCTCGTTGGAAGCAGTCGAGCAAGCTAACCAATAGACCAACAAGGTAGTTAACACCAGAGATGTGCACCAGCGAAACAACATTTTGCCTGGTCGCGAAAATGTGCGCGTTCCATACAAAAGTGAATTACGCAGACTTTAAGTCCATCAGACAATTTTTTATACCACTGCCTGAAAAAAGGAGTATATTGTTTTCAGGGTTCATGTATGTATGTATGTATGTATGTATGTATGTATGTATGTGAGTTTGTATATTGCACTATAACTTCTATACGCCTGAACCGATTTTGATAAATGATACCTATTAGAATCCCTAGCTTATTCCGGGTGACATAGGCTAGTAAAATTTTCAAAAAAATTGAAGACTAAAGTTGAAAAAAAAATTCGAAAATAATTGTATAATAATAATATTATATAACTATATAATCATCATCTACAAAATGATGAGTAGATTCCAAAAATATATAACATTATAGTTCAATATCCAGTGATTCACAAAAAATATCATTTAATAAAAATGTGAATAAGACTCTAATTTGACTAGATTAATTTAGATTTTTAACTTTTTAGTTCGTTTTTTGGCAGGGCAGTCGTATTTTTTAATTTATTTTATTATGACTTGTTAAAGTCTCTAGTGTGTTTATGTCCTTGTACTTACCTACAATAACGCTAAAGACGTAATGGCTCAAAAACATTTCTTTGTTCACAGTCAATTCCTCAACGGACAAGCAGATGGAAATATCCACTTGACGGAGCCTGGGCAGCGTCTGCGTAAAAAGGTCAGTACTTATTTATACTAATATTATAAAGAGGTAAAGTTTGTGAGTTTGTGAATTGTTAGTTTGTGACATTGTAGGGGGAATCTCTGGATCTACTGAGCCGATTTTGAAAATTCTGGTACCAATAGAAAGCCTCATTATTTGTGATTGTCATAGGCTATATATTATCCCGAAAAATAAAGGAGTTCCCGTGGGAATTTACAAAACTTATTTCACGCGAACGAATTCGCGGACAAGTATTATATATTTTAGCTTACTTAAATTATTAAGTAACTATCACCCCTAAGTACTTAGTTTACCTTACATTTTGGATATAATCAGGTAGCAATGCATAATTGTAAAGATAATTACAATATTTTATTTTTTACAATTGTGTTAAAGTCGGAGTGAAACGAACGTTCTGAATGCATTGGAAGATTTCTATGGAAGGGATATAATATGACTGTAGTGGGCAACCCTGTCTAAGGGTATGTTGGTTATACAATCCCTAATCGGTTTCTACACGGCATCGTACCGGAACGCTAAATCACTCGGCGGCAAGTCTTAACCGGTAGGGTGGTTACCATTATTACCATTACCATTTGTCCCTCTAATTAGAGGGACATGGCCTATCTGTGACAACGCATATCAGTCGATTGCGATTGCTAATTAACGTTGACCCAAGTCGGTAACTGGATGGGTGACCGAATTTCTTCCGTTCCTCGGAGAGCACAATAAGCCGTCGGTCCCGGTTATTATCTTTAATATCTGATAATAATCGTAACAAACCTAATAGTTTAAATTCTCTTAGTCGAGTCGTATGCGGAAGGACATGGGAGCCCATGCCACTATGTGACCTCCCCCCATTATGTTTAGGTTTTATCGGGTTAATATACCTAACAGATTCACCGAAAAATAATGCGTTGAATTGTAATCTTTCGACAGTTTGCAATTTTGCGAGTTAGATTATAATCTAACGGTTTTTACAACCCTCAGTAATGAGGAATACGACGCAGAGAGGGGATCGAATCCGGGACCTCCCACTTATAAGACAGCATCGCAAGAGTGTTTTTCGCGGTTTAAGCGCCTCTTCAAGGTCTGATTGTTGGGTGCGTGCCCTTAAAACCTAACTACCTACCATGGATACAAGACATGTATGAAAGAGGATGAATGGAGGATGCCAATTAAGCAAACAGCCGGCACAATTATCCATTAATTACATAATTTCGCGGCGGTCTCTTACAAATTGCATGCGGTACTCTCGCTTTGAACAAACCTGTAGTCTTTCATTACTACCATAGCTCTAAGCAGTATTATTTTAAAATATAAGTTTTATATGTCATGCCTTGACGTCCCTAAAATAAGGATTATAATTCTGAAACAAGAGCGTCAACAATATTAAAATAATACTACTTTAAGCGATGGTAGTAAGCCCCCTGATGCTTTCAGTAAAAAATATATCCACACTAGATGATACCCGCAACTTCGTCATGGATTTAGGATTTTTGGAATTCTTATAGTAACTTTTTCATTTTTCAACCTATCTCTGCACCGAATTTCATTAAAGCAGGTTAAATAGATGGAAAATGAAAGCGTAGCGGACAGATAGTCACACTTTCGCATTTATAATATTGAGTATTATAAGGAACCATATTGTTCCTGATGTTAATCGTAGTATATAGATGAATTGTTTTGTTTTGTACCTCTAATATGCGCGAAGCTACAGTTTCTTAGGTGATTTATTTTACTTAAACTTTTCAAAGGAGTATTCAACGAGTCAAGAACTGGTTGAATCATTTCGAACCAGCAGTAGACTTAGTAGACGACTCAAAACTATCATCAAATCACTTGTAATAAGTTTTTTAATTTTTTTATTATCATAGGAAAATCAACAGTGATTCTAGCGATAATACATAAACATTAAAAAACAGGATTAATATGGCGAATTACAGATTATTTTGAAAATAAATTAATTAATATTTTATTTGAATTAATAGTATATTGTGTGCTTAGGGGTGAAATTAGACGATTTTAGACGAGGGTGAAGTTGCCTGCGTAAGCGAAGCGAGGGTTGGCATCACCCGAAATCTGATCGTGTTTTATTCCGTGGCACACACACTATTTTTCATATAATCTGCATTGAAAGTTCGAGTTTTATTAAAATTTTAATTCATATTTATTTTACCTATTGCTGAGTTGTTGTTTACAAATATCACGTCTGTCAGTTTACTTGGTGGGTAAAATAACAATTAAATAGGTTGGAAAAATCTAAAGATACTCTGACAGGATTGAAAGCCCTAGGGCAGAAAGTGATGGTTTTCTACCCGCTGAATGACGTATTCGATTGAAATTGACTAGTTTCAGGTGGCTCAACAGCCATTGAAACTTATATTTTTAATGCAGTTTACATGAAAAATAAATTTCAATCACCATCATCAAATAATCATTCATCAAAGAAACTTAAATAATTTAGCGGTAAAACATCGTATGATCAATTTCATACAGTTTTAACTTACAAAGATAATGTTAATTGTATTCCAATTACCGATTAAGTGTTGTAAGGGAACCTTAGCTCGAATCCGAACAAAAACGAACATTCTTGCTACGTTAACCTACAATCTATAAAACAAACATCAATTACGATGAAAAACTCATATTGTGACAAGCTATTTTAGAACTTATGTGAAGACGTGTAAAATACACATTAGTGTGATAAACATGACATGTGCCTGGTGGTACATTGCAACATCCTAGAAAGGATTTGCGTTCCAAGCGCAGTGGTCTTTTCATATTAACTGCAGATTAAAACTTCTGCCGTCACTACTTTTATTAGTGGTGGTATTTCGTGGTTTGTTAGTCGTACTTAACTATAGAAACCGTCCTTGATAAAAACCAGGATATGTGTACAATTTTTAGGAAATGTTATCCCCTTCCAAACATCTGTTGGAAATGTGTGAAAAAAATTTTATTACACACAATTCAAATCACTCCGTGGAAAACCAATTTTAGTACCATAAATTCCAATACAACTTACACTAATTAGTGAGACGACGGATAAGCTTTGTAAGATTAATCTTGAAAAAAAATTGTTCTTCCAAGTCTATAACTATGAGTTCATTGAGTGTGTAAACCTCCTCGAACGTGCAGTAATTATGAGTAGGTAGATCGTACCCCAATTACCCGCAACTCCACCCTGGTATAGGATAACTATCGCCTTGACCTTTCAATCGAAACCGCTACATTACGTGGTTCCACCTTACTGTTGGTATCTAGAACAGGTACATAATGACTATTTAAATAATATAATAGCTCGAAAAATGGCCCTTATTTCACTGTTGCAACGCGTTGTTAGTTTAAATATTAAAGAGATTGTCTAACCTCCAAAAATATAATTCCCTACTCAACTGTAGGGAATGCTGGCAGTGTGTCTACAATTTTCTACTAAGTTTCTAGGGCCACTCTACTCAATTTTTAAGGGCACTCTGCTTACATTTTAGAAGCTTACTAAGTAGACTTTGTAGGAGTATACACATATTTAGGAGTTTGAGTACCACCTTGACTTTTTAGGATCTTTTACCCTATTTTAGGGGCACTCTACTAATTTATTTATTTATTTGGGCACGGTTTACAGTTTCAGGGACGTACTATACAAATATGTTAGGGTATACATACATAAGTATCTCTAGTAAAACTGTTTACATTACTTGCTAGTACTACCTACTAAGTTGCTGGTTTGAAGTAATTAATTATACTATGCATTCTCCTAAATAGCTTGTATTCTACTGTCGCGATACGTTATTAAAAAAGCGGTTTTCTATCGTTTAAAAATACTAATAAATCTTAAGGAGGCTCAACTCAATTTTACAGGGCCACTCTATTATTTTTTAGGGGCATTTCATAATTTTTTGAGGTCTCAGGGCACTCTCTCTGAAACTCAATCGACTAAAATCTGTTTCAAAACCCCTATTATTCCTTTCGCATTTATTAAAGCATTTTCACCCTATTAATATGTTAGTACACAGACGGTTCAGTTGAAATTTCGTGGAAAATGAATCGATAGCTGCCACACGCGACCTGCAATGCCGTATACGCTATCAGAAAAAAAAACTAAATAATACAGCCAGACAATACAGTACCTAATGCTGGGTTGTCACGAAACACTGATAAAAACTACACGGCTGGATTTACATGGGATTACTTTTATTTTTTGAGCTTATACAAATTATTACGGTTTCGAATTGTTGCGTCCCCGGTTTCGGAGTGAAACGTAGGATGACATAGCTTTGGAAGAACTGGGTATTTGACTAGTCAAATCAGTAACTTTTTTTCAAACGTCAAAACGAGTGCTTTGTGTTTGTATGAAATACTGTGACGTCATTATAGTTTGACTCACTTTTTTACTTTAATCTCTAAGTTAATCAACTTAAAACCGGAGACGTGGATATTACAAATTTTATTTTTTGTTAAACGAATTTGTTGGGTGTGCCGTAGTGCCGACTTGTTTGACATCGTCAGTCCACCAAATGGGGGGTTTATCAACGCTATTCTTTACACAGGCACAGAATTCAAAATTCAAATGTTTTTATATTCAAGTAAACTTTTACAAGTACTTTTGAATCGTAGAGTGAATCTACCACTGGTTCGAAATGGTATTCCTACCGAGAAGAACCGGCAGGAAACTTGGCGGTTACTCTTTTGAAAAAACAAATTACAATTTCATTAATTTGTAGAATACAGTAACAGCTGTCCTTAGCATTGCTGGAGCGAGTCAAATCCATGCTCCTTCGTCATTTACGTAATCTTCAACAGTATAATAAGCTTTTTTCTGGAACATACTTTTGATGGACTTCTTGAACTCTTGTAAAGGCCAGTTTAGGATAGGCTGTGGAATTTTGTTATAAAATAGAATGCTCATTCCCATGAACGACTTTCGGACCTTCCTGAGGCGGAGTGATGGAGTCACGAGAATACTAACCATTACTGGTGCGGGGTCGCCATTCCTGTACTTTGGGGCCCCAAAGTCAATAGAGTCTTCGTACTGTGACTTACCTACGAGGTCGAGATTTGGACTTTTTGATTCTTCCTTGCCTTGGAGTTTCCGTTTTTGCCAAGTACTCGCTAAGCAGTAGTACCTACTTAGTATCCACGTACAAACTTATTACAACTACATTTTGCAATTACCCTAAGGCCCTATTATGTATTCCTGTATGTTAAAACATTAGAGCATCAGATATTAACATAATTATGTCAATACATCCGTATGTACGTCCGTACGTTTGTCCATTCTCAGGGCCATAATAACTGGGGTGATTACGATCGTTTTAATTAATTAGAAGGGTGGACTTTGTGGGAAAAATAAACGGTATGTGGTCACATGACTTCGTTCGCGTTATAGGTTTCTTCAATCGCTCGGGAACTCCATAATTATCCGGGATAAGCATATATCCTTCCCTAGGATAAAACCTATATATCAAATTTCACCAAAATCGGTTGAAAAGATCGGCCGTTAAAGCATGACAGACAGACAGACAGACAGACAGACAGGCATACTTTCGCATTTATAATATTTGTATGGATGTTGTTGAACATGTTGAAACGTACGTTGAGAGTATTTAAAGATTTTTGAATTGTGGTGTAGCGGCGCGTACGTATTGTTTGTTTATTGACATAAATTTGTCTGTTTTGGCGGATTATAGCGAAAAGCAATATAATTCGCTTTAATATAAGAAGCTTTTAATTATAGCAAATCATTATTTTAGTAAATACCTTCTTATTTTTTGATTTATAAAATACCTGTATACAAAATGAATGGCGCTACAATGAGTATTATAAACAAAAAAAAATATTAACTCGTTTACATATAAAAAAGCTACTAAAATGCGGATTGCGTGCTGCAAATCACGGAAAGTATACACAATAAAAGTGTTCACCTACCCTTATCGGATAGGTTGACACCCCTTTACCCCCTGGGTGTGTCGTGTGACCCATATCCGGGTCATTTGATCCCCCGGAAACTTTTGGGTCATTCGATATTTGCCTAGTTAAGCATAAAAGCAAGGTTATTTTGTAAAGAGTATTATAATATTATTGAGTTAGATATTTTTCGCGTTTTTCCAAACGCTTAATAGATGTGAGTAGACTCTGGCAAAACCTAACGGAAGGGTTATGATTTTTACTATAGATATATGTTTGTACTTATGTATGTTCCACGTCCACCGTATCCTAAACTACTAAGCTCATTTTGATGAATGAGGTGTCAATCGGATCGTTATTTTGATCTGAGTGACAGAGGCTAGATTTTATAAGTCCCACAAATTATCTGACCCGGTGGCCAAAATTGGAACTAATGTTTATGCCTGTTTAGTTTTTATTTTATTTTTCATAGACACACTTGTGGGACTATACACAAATATAACCGATATGACAGATTTTACATCCAAAAAAAGTGGGAGTCTCTGAAATTTTTTCGCAGTCGGGTTACAGTTTTTTAATCCATACTTACTTAATGCTTGTTTAAATAATATAACACTTGGCATTTGGCCAGTTGGTTGGTAATTAGCCTCGGCCGAAGCTTCCCACAAAACTAAACCAGGGAAGATTTAAAAAAATCATGAATTCCCTAAGTGCACTCAACCGGGAATCGAACCCATGAACTCCTAATCAACAAAGCGCGAACCAGGGCGGTTGTTAGTTGCAAAAAAAAAACTATTTACCTTACGGTTTTTTTTCAGGCGGATCGCCTTAATGAAGAGCACCATATTATAACGTTATTAAATAAATCTATGGTTTACTTACCCTGCACTGAGATTTAAATACTTAGTTTAATGTTAATACTGAGATGTTAATATATAATAATGTACATGTTAATGTATAATAATACACAGATTTTAGTTTATCGATAGGCTTGACACCCAGGGGTGTGTCAGGTGACTCCCAAACTGGGTCGTTTGATCCCCCAGGACCCTTTGTTGTTTCAAATAAAGAAATTATTTGGGTCAGTCTATTTTTGCCAGGCTATGACCGAAAGCTTGAATGTTAATATAACACACGATTTAGTTTATTTATTAAAGTGCTCGTAGTAGAAATAGTAGAAATGGTTTGTTTTTAAATTTATCGCTAACATGACATGAGATCAACTTTTTGAATTCTAAGAACGTTCCTATTCCATCGTGCGGTTGAAATAAAACAAATAAAATCGAGAAAGAAAATAGGTATTATGTTCTTCACGTCTATATTTATATTATAAATGCTAAAGTTTGGATGGATGGATGTATGGATGTTTGTTGCTCAACGGCTGAACGGATCTGGCTGAAATTTGGCACAGAGATAGATTATTGTCTGGAATAGCACATAGGCTACTTTTTATCCCGGAAAATTAAAGAGTTCCCACGTGAACCAAAAACCTCAAACCACGCAGACGAAGTCGCAGGCATTCCCTAGTCTGGGGTATAAAAAAAACTAATTTAAGAATGAGGTGTTTTTAAATTAAAATATCCCCCAAATGTTTCGAAATACAAAACATTTTATCGTCTCTCTGGTCTGCTTACCGGTAACGATGTACCGTAAAGTGATTTAGCGTTCTGGTACGATGCCGTGTAGAAACCGATTGGGTTTTAACTGCCATACCCTCTAAGTACCATGTTATCCAGTTACCATCTAAGACACAGAAATGGTGAGGTCGGAATCAAGGGCTAGCCTATAGTAAACTTGGGTTTTCAAAAAAAATATTTTTTAGTGATTATTAAATAGAGGATCTTCCAAAAGTCGTATTATCCATGTCCTCTGTTAATTTTATTTTCGAAAACCATTTTAAATTATAGATTGAAGTAAAAAAGTGTGTCGAATTTTGATGACGTGACTGTTCAGTATTCCATACAACATCCCTTTAGCGCACGTTATGACTTATGACGTTTGAAAAAAAGTTGCTCATTTGTCTTGTTGTCAAATACCCAATTAAAAAAAAATAAAACCTCGCCCTGAGATCAGTGCTTACGGAATCCGGAGCTCGGCGACAAATATCCCATTTATGAAACCATCTCGGTTCGCGGTCACAAAACAAGACATAAAGCGTGTGCGTTATGTAATAATGAGTAATTTTAAGGTAATTAACAATTATTATTAAGATGATTACGATGGTCGCATGATACGACAGCCCACACGCGATTCAAATGCCAGTTTTTTTTAATCCCACTACAAGTTAGCCCTTGAATGCAATCTCACATGATGGTAAGTGATGGTGCTGTCTAAGATGGTAGCGGGCTATCTTTTTGGAAGTATGTTCTATCAGTATCAGTTATATTAAACCCTATCGCTTTCTACGCTGCATCGAACCGGAACGCTAAATTGCTTGGCCGTACGTCTTTGCCGGATAGGGTGGTAACTAGCCACGCCCGAAGCCTCCCATCAGACCAGACCAGAGAAAATTCAGAAATTTTGAATTCCCAAATTGACCCTGAAACGAATTCTAGACCTCCCACAATAAGACCACTTAAACAACAGGAAAAGATTGGGTCCAATTTTTATGCGTACAACTAGCTTTGATTTTCAGGGATAAAAAGCCTATGTTCTTCCCCGGGATGCTTCAGTTATATCTGTGCCATAACGTCACAAATCACAATCTGTTGAACAGATGAACTATCACGGCCGGACAGACCGACACCCTATCGCATTTATAATAATACTAGCTTTAGCCCGCAGCTTTGCTGACTTTAAGTTCGATGTTCATGCAAATTTCAAACCCCTAATTCACCCCATATGGGGCTGAATTTTCAAAGTCCTTTCGTAGCAGATCCCTACTTCATTGAAGTTCTCTGTACCTAGGCCCCGACCGATTCGACTTGTGTTTTGAGCTGTTCTCTGATAGATCAGTCAGTCAGTCAGTCAATTTTTCCTTTTATACTATGTTTATTACTAATTTCCCCATTGTGATTATTCAAGTCTCAGGAATGTATACCTAACTTAAGCTAGTTTATTTTGACGATGAAATAGATTCGATCAAATTAATGTACTGAGTAGGAATAATATTCGATGAAGTTAATATACTTACCTACTAAGTAGGAATAATATTTACTTTACTTAGACAGCAAACAAATTAAAAACAAACATAAACATAAATTACCAAAAGCTCTACGGTCCAAACTTATCCAAACATGTTTGTCATGGACCTACGGCGTACGTTGAAAAAAAAAAACGTTGCCATAGCAACTGGAGTAACAACACAATTACCGATACTCAAGTATCATTGAAAATATACTTAATGTGTATAAAAATAAGGTTGTTTTTATATTGATTGACGATGTTTAGCCTTGTCATGAACACCATGACAATAAATGCACGGAAAATGTGAGTCCATTAGGAAAACATGCCGATAATTACTATTCTTCAATGACAATGCTGGTATTAGCACGTTAGAATGGATATTTCGGAGTTTTGTAGGTTCTACTTTTTATTTTTTACAATAAAAAATATCTTTATTTTAACTTTTATAGTGAAATTGTTTTTTGTACGTAGGTATATTAATTCATATTGAATAACTTTAACATACTTGGGTAATATTATGATCATCATCAATACTTAATACTCAATTTATTTAAGTATTTCATATAGGACCTACAGGTGTCTCTGCTGCGTCATGCTGTTACTCTACCACCGGTTCGGAAAATAATTTCTACTGAGAAGAACCGGCAATTCATCGTCATCTCAACACATAGCTGGCTTGCTAGTTGCTACTAAGCAAGGATTTCGTCCCAGAATGAAAAGGATTTAGGACATATTCCATCACTCTGACCAAATGCGGACTATCAGTAAACGCCCAAGCCAGCCAGATGCCAAATTAGAAGAACTAGCATTCAAACTGCTGTTACAGGCTTTACTAACAGGCAGATTTGACTATTTAAGAGGTAGCAAATGCCTATAAACTTGACTGAAACAGCTTTAGTTTCAAGTTACCTAGCTATAAAGACCTTGAGACCAAACCAGTCTAAAAAGTTTTCAAAAATCTCGGTACACATAAGATAGATAGGAGATGTTCCTATCTATCTTATTACTAAATGCCGTCATCGTAGACGTCATCATCGTTGCTGGACATAGATCTCTGTAGAGACTTTATTTTTTTTCGCATGTATAGTAGGCTTGCCCCGCAGCGCTTCCGTCCAGCGGCTGTCGTTTGTCCTCGAATTGGAGTCTGAAAATGCTGCCACCACCTTCCGCTGCTAAGTCGCCATTCCAGCACCTATGGACTCCAACCAACCTACAAAGAACCACCACCATTCTTGAACAATCACCGTTCTTAGGCGTCAGTCTGATCAAGCCAATTGATATCCAATGATTTTATTGAAATCGGGTTTCTTTCTGAAGCCCAGAAGCTTCGTCTATCAATTTCATTCTTAGGAATACGATACTAAAAAAACAGTTAAAGCAATGATACGGAAATTTGCGGTTGACCATTTTGTGTAATGGCGGCAAAAAATATGAACGCTCAATTTTATGAAAACTGAATTTTTTGCTTCAATGTGAAAGACTGCGCTTTTACGGACATTATGAGCTGATTTTGTGCCGCTATTTTGCGCTAAGAACAAAAATGACGATAAAACGTCCGCATTGAACGGGAAGGACGTATTTTCTGGCTCCGTATATTATGTGAATGATGCGGACTTAATGAATTAACTAGAAGTTTAATTCGCTATAATCCGCCACAGAAGACAAATCTATGTGGTGGATGCGAACTTAGTATAAATAATAATATGTATAAGTGTTGTAATTGTATCTGTAATATTTTGCACGCTATAATATGATTTGATTGTGGCTCGGAACTATACTATTATTATTGTAACAACTTGTATTGTATTGTAATTATCAGCAAACAAATGATTATGATTAGTTTATCCTGTCCCAGTCCATAATGTTTGGATTCTTAATCTATTTTTCCTAAAGCAAAGCATCATTTCATGCTTTTTGCAACTTAGCAAAGCATTTATTTTAGGTATTCTCTAGCAAAGTCAAAGTAAGAATTTGGTATCGTATCTGGAATACAATATGTATTTGAATCCTACAAGTGAGTGTTTTTCGTATTATGTAAAGAGCCTAGTACACATTGGCTCGACGCACTCGGCGAGCATATACATTACACAGCTTAACTTAGCGTACATTTGCAAAGTATTTTCCAGCTTGCTGATTTTGTGAGTTTACATACAAAAGTCACAGCATTATAAGATGTGATTCTAAAGCGTTTACACATTGGTAAGGATTCGCCGAACGTAATGCGCCAATGTGTACAGCAGGGCGACCGCGTATCTTCTGCATCAGTCATTGTTACAGTATCAATTGTTGTGATTGGCTGAATTTATGGTATTCTTGCTGCGTCAATGGATTTTGTCCAATAGTGGAAGAGTGTTATCCAATCAGAGGTGATTGCGATCGTTACACTGTAGCTGACAGAGATACGCGGTCGCCCGGCTGGAGTCTTAGGTTTAGCAATAATGTATGGAATTAGGACAAAGAAGAGTTGAAGAAGAATAAGATGGCCGCTATGGGTCTTGGCACTGGGAGAATTCACAGGAGTTAAACCATTACCCGTGAATTTCCTGATGCCTTAACCCACTGTGGCCTCTACCGACACAGAAGAAAGAACATGAAGAATTCGAAGAAAGCAGTAAAAGAAGTTTCTGGCTTTAAAAAGCCTGGTTTATAAATAATTTGAATTGATATTGAGCAAAAACACTCTATCCTTTACTCTACTATATAGTTAACTAGATGATGCCAGCGACTTCGTCCGCGTGGATTAAGGTTTTTTGATTCCCGCGGGGGGCTAAAAAATAGTCTATGTTCTTCCCTACGACACAACCTATCCCTGTACCAAATTTCATCAAAATCGGTTGAATAGATAGGCCGTGAGAGCATAGCAGATAGACAGACAGACACACTTTCGCATTTATGATATTAGTTAAGGATATATGGAAATGAATTGCTGTTTGTTAGTCTCGCTAAAACTCAGAAACGGCTCGACCTATTTTGATGGATTTTTTTGTGTGTTTGAGTGGGTCCCGGGATTTCTTATAATCATAATTGAACCCGGTAGAATCGGGTTCCTGGTTAAGGGTCAACGTCTGTCGGGCCCGCTAGTGGACAATATAATATTTTGATGTGAGTTAGTTTAATTCAATTTCAGTTATTTCGCCTAATTATCTGTATAATGTTGTGTATTTTTATGGACACGTTGGCTTTATTAATCTTGTAACTCTTTGCAAGATTTTCATTACTTTTTTTTATAATAAACTAATGTTTTATTTATTTATCATAAAGTTAGTTATATTATTTAGGCCCACTTGCGCAAGGCCGTTGAATTGTGTTTACAAGTTTAATTCGCTATAAGTTCAGCAACGGCGGAATAAGCTTATCAAAAAGTGGTAGGATTAAAAAATTATAACTAATACTCGTAGGCCTATTAAACCGCACTTTTCACAGGGCCCTGTGGTAAGGGTGGGCGTGTTCGCTAGTTTGAGCGTCGCTTATTACACAGCAATAAGGATCAAATTAGGGACCCTTTCACCCTAAATCTTATTACACTACACTGATTCAAGTGGAAGCGTCCCTGTGAAAAGTGCAATGTAATAGCCCTATTAATCAGTTTTGAAACCGTTGTGCAAACGGGCCTTAAGTATTTTTCTATATCCCTTCGTCCATTAAAAAGCAACACAGTTTGAGAAGTAATTATCAAATTAAGCCAAAAAGTTGTTTTTATTTAAAGCTTTGCTCGGAAAAGCTGTTTTTAAAAATACCCATGAGTATCTTTCACGTAAGCGCCATAATAGACGAAAGCTTCCCATCTCATTGTTTCATCTTAAACGCTGGAAGAAGATTATTCCCAACGAGAGCGGCTCAAGTTTAGAGAACAGGGCGGCTATTACAATTTAACGCATTATTTTTCGGTAGATTGTAATCTGTTAGATATATTAACCCAATAAAACCGGTGCCGGTGCAGAGCACTACCTGATAATATGTGATAATTTATGTGGAACCCTTACCTAACCTACAAGAAAGAGACAAGAAAACGTAAATACAACGAATATTTCAAAAATTGACACTCAGAACATTGAACGGTTCACAATCTTTCGACAGTTTACAATTTCGTGAGTTAGATTATAATCTAACGGTTTTTACAATCTTACAGTGACACCTATACTTTTTTGAACATACCTAAGTCTTTTTGCTGCGATAAAAGAGGGCCTGGAAAAGTTAACGCGTTTTGTCACGCTTTTTTCTCTCCCTCTATATAGTATAGATGGAGAGAAACATATAGTACCTGTATGTAATTGGGTATTTGACAACTATTCAAATAAATTATTTTTAGTGATTTTTAAACAGATAATCTCCCAAAAGTCGTAATATCCGTGTCCCCTGTTATTTTTGTGTTTGAAAACCATTTAAAACTATCGATTGAAGTCAAAACGGTCGTCGAATTTTGATTACAGTTCAGTATTTCATACAACATCCATTCTAACCGCGCGTTTTGACGTTTGAAAAAAGTTGCTGATTTGACTAGTTGTCAAATCGCAGTCAAGGGCTAACGGACGATAAAAAAATTATACCCCTGGGAACTTTTTAATTTTCCGGAATAAAACTGAAACTAAACTGTAAACTGTTGGTGGTCAATAAAAATTCATTTATTTATTTATTTAAAAAGTAGAAGCAATAATGTGTTTACCCATAAATCTAATCGGTTATAACTTAAATCTCTCAAGTTATTAACATGACAGTTATCCGCGGTGTGGTAACGAACAATAACCTCTGTAATCCATTCGTAATGAGCGATTACAATACCGTTCCGAAGCGTTTTCGTCTTATAAAGGCTTACATTGTGCTTTCTTTATGTAATGGAGCTTAATAAGATTATTACCTTAGTGTTGATTCAGTCAAGAAAATATTTTCACTATAGTTCATGTTAAAATATGACATCTAGGCAACTGTTATAGTGATACGAATAGGTCTACGAAATAAATAATAAATCGCCTACCGCGCAAGCACAAGTTCAACCGTATTTTTACCTAAAACGGCATCGTATCGGAACGCTAATCGCTTGGCAGCGTATTTGCTTGCTAACTAAGCCACGGCAGAAGCCTCCCAGGACAGATCAAAGAAAATTCAAAAATTGAAATTTGGAACCTGGTCAGGTCAATTTGGACCCTGCCGGGGATCAAACCTGGGATATGACATCACATACCTATACGCCAATGAAGTTGTCAAAACTTACTTATCTATCCGAAAGCTATCTTTACCTCTAGTATAGCTGGCGACAATCATTTAGGCTGGGTTGCATCAACACATTTTGACGGACACGTAATCTTTAAATATGGCGCTAACGAACGTTCTTCACAATCGTGCATTGTCGAGTCAACATCTCCTGAAGATGCTCCGGTGTCGGAGTGAAACGTACGTTGAGAGTGATTTGGAGGATTTGTGTGGTGTGGTGTTGTGCCTGTGCGAATTGCTGGGTGGTGGGTGTCGCATGCTGCAGGTGAAAGACACGCACTGTACCACACAGATTTGTGTACTGTAGCGGATTATAGCGAATTAAACTTCTAGTTCATTCACTAACGAACGTTAGTCAAATAAGGCGTTGATTCACCATTTTTACCACTAAGCCATCATCATCACTACAGCCCATTAACGTCCCATTGCTGGGCACAGGCCTCCACTCTCATAGGAGAGAGGGAATTAGAGCTTAGACCCACCACGCTACTCCAATGCGGGTTGGCGGGCTTTAACGACTATTATCATGTTAGTGATAATAACCGGGACCGACGGCTTAACGTGCTCTCCGAGGCACGGGGGTGAAACACCGCCAACTTCCTAACTCCGGGCTAGTACTGGGAATTTCTAATCCGAAAAACCCGATACTTAATTATGGCCCGACCCGGGACTCGAACCCGGGACCTCGCCGGCCGCAGTCAAACATGCTAACCACTAGACCAACGAGGCAGTTACCACTAAGCAATACTAGTAAATTAACAGACGTTAAAGTTCTTACGTGTGTTAAATTATAACGAACGTAAGTTACGATAACCAATGGTTTGAATCAACCGGCCCTTAGTCGCGTCTGAAGTCGACCGCAAGACGGGTCGCAATAGCATATTTTCGTGCGTAGTATGGAACGAACTATGACAGTTTATTCGAGAGCTGCGCAAAAAAAAAAACACTCGCATCTCCTCCGACACGAATATTTGATTGGCGCTCTTACTAAGCAATACAATAATCTGCAAATCTGCATTAGATAAGTCACCGTAAGATTGTAAAAACCGTTAGATTATAATCTAACCCGCGAAATTGCAAACTGTCGAAAGATTAAGATTTATAAGATTTAACGCAATATTTTTCGGTAGACTGTAATCTGTTACGTATATTAACCCGATAGACCCCAAACTGCCCGGCCGAGCACTACCTGATGATTTATGTCGAAACCTTACATAACCTACAAGAAACAGACAAGAAAACGTAATTACAATGAATATTTTTAAAAAAATCACTCAGAACATTGAACGGTTCACAATCTTTCGACAGTTTACAATTTCGCGAGTTAGATTATAATCTTACGGTGACAGATATATCACTTATCAGGTGAGATCGTAGTTAAATACTAACACCTGCCATCTAAGCAAAAACAATAACAATGATCAACCCATGAGCGTGACACTCAGACAAAAACAAATGCCATTAACCCTTTGAATACATAAACACTTTTTGTCATCGAGTGTAACTGGGAGTCGAGAACAATGGATGGGACTGTAAAAACTGTACTTTACACATTGATAAGTGACGAACAACACGTTTCTAAATTGTAATACAATTTTGATTGTGAAATTGTTTCTTGCGGCAGAAATAATGGTGTTTCGTTCACATATATTCAAATGTACAACTCTTATAAAAGATTATTGTCATCTGAAACCATCACCGGCCAATAGGCATGATGACAGTAACCAAGAATCAATGAAATTATGAATTTATCGAATGAAGTAGGATCCATGGATTATAAAAAGCGTATTTATTTTTCTATTTCGGATGAGATTGCTATTTATTTTGATAAAATAAAACTATAAAATACAGCAATCCGCCATAATGGATTAAACACCAAGAAACGAATGACGTCACAATTGTTTGTTTTCGAGCTTTGACAATCGCACTGTTTACTGCACACTGCACAGAGTACATCGGTAATAACAATAGTGACGTCACAAACGGCGCCATGACACCGGCGAGCGTTTTGGCGTGAATTTTAAAATTTAAATTTCAAATGCCAATTTTATCTACCATATCTTATTTTTCTGCTGAAATAATATATTTTTTCGAAATAGTAGATACTTCCGAACATAATCTGACCATTTTTCAAAATCAGTCATCATGCCTATTACTGAGCACAGGTCACTCACATCTCAAAAAAAATGTTTAGGCCATAGTTCACCACGCTGGCGAAGTACAAATTGGCAGACTACACACACTTAATTAGTATTTATAATATTAGTATGGATGCATTACGCGAAGTAGGTACGTAGGTATGTTTGTTAGTTCATCCTGCAATCGTACCGCAACAGAGCAACTTATTGTCGTGATTTATTGCATGAGTATAGTAACTATGATACTACAGAGTACCAAAGGCTATTTGGGTATCGCAGAATAAAAAAAGTTTTGAAAACCTAAATCTATAGACGTCATCTACTCCTTCATGTAAAGACGACCTTACGTTCCTAAAAAGTACAACTTTTAAAAAATTTTCAACTTCAACTTGTTCCTAATTAAATAACCCCACCCCATTCACTCGTTTTTAGGACGAAGTGAAGGTTAAGTATCGATAAAAAAATATCGATAACATGCCAAAATTGATTGCTTCATACAAACGATAATTTTAGGTTCTCGTCTCGGATGAAATCGATCGTTCTCAGAAAACAATTAAAGTGGTAATTTGGCCCGTGCCATAACAATATGACCGCACAAAAATGTATAATTTGATCGACACCAATTTGTTTCTTCGAAGTTAATAGTTACCTAGTTTCCATTTTAAACACGATTTTTTTTTTGGAGGCTAACAGGAAAAGAACTATTTACTACCTTATGTATGATGTATGTTTTTTTTTACAAACCTACCTACTGATATTATCTGAGAAGATAATAAAAAGGTTTGGTTTAGTATACTGGCGTAGTAAAAGCTTTAAGGAAATATACATCTGGAAGCACAGAATAGGTACAACTGGAAGTAAGAACTCATAAAAATACTAGCTGATGCCCGCGACTTCGTCCGCGTGGAATAGGTTTTTTTAATTCTCACGGGAAGTACTTAATTTTCCGGGATTAAAAGTAGCCTATAGCCTCCAAAGCCTCAACTATACCCTTGCAAAAAATCACAACGATTCATTGCTTTGTTACAGCGTAATTGAAGCACAAACCAACAAACTAACACACTTTCGCATTAATAAATTTAGTATGATATGATGTTATTTAGCTGTAAATTTCAAGTATAGGTAAGCCTGAATTTACACCATTTGTTAAAATTTTTGTCTATTGTCAACCACGCTGATTTTATTTTTATTTTTTTCTTTTGAATTATTTTATATGAATATTATGCTAGGCTATTATGGCTACGGTAACTAACTAACAATTATTTGCTGTTGAGGTAAAATAATTTTAAATTCTAGAATAAGATAAGTACTTTTAAGAAACTGTGTTTCTCTCTTCGTATCCGTAGGCGTTTTTGTTTACTAATAGCCGGATGTAAGTTTGTACTCGAAACTATTAATAAAGATTAAAAAACTACACAAGTAACTCAAAAATATTACTGTAACGTACTATTACCTATTTTAAGCTGTAAGCTTTGTTTTTTGTTATTTAATTTAGTGTGAACACCAGGCAGTTCGTCTTCGGCGAGCAAATTTTAAATTTATCCATTCTTGAAAATAAAGACTTTATGCGAGTGTGTTTATCTATAAAGTACCTCTTTAACTCTCAAACAAAATTTTGTTTAGGCTTCAAAGACTATGAATTTTTAAATTGGCCAGTGGGCTATTTAAGAGGTTTTAAAGAAAAATGGGACTACGTTATCTTTATGGAAGGAAACGTGGAATTCGAAAAATATATTTAATAAAAATAACATACCGTATAGGTACGTACACATTTACAACAGTTTGTTTTAGTGACCATGGCCATGTCATGTACAACATGCTAAATGTAACAACAACTAGCTACTTCAGAAGGTCTCTTCATAGGAGTTTAGGTATTTAACTAATGTTCATGCGTCAATCATATTCATATCAGTCTTAACTAATTCGTTCACGATTGTGTGGGCAGAATTGGGTTCGAATTTAAATTCGTACCTCTAAATAAAGATGTATATGAATACCTATTTATTAACAAATTATTTGAAGCTGTTTTATGTTGCCATGCTGTATATATTTAGTATATACAGCATACTATTATAACCTGTGATTTTTGAAATAGTCCTACGCCCTACACGTACTTTCAGTTCTTTTTCTACTAGGGTATATTCGAGTACTACTACTAGTACTTTTAAATATCACTTTCAGTAATTAGGCCATTGTATTTTAGCCTATATATTTTCCTTTTTCTTATTTCGTCTTTGTACCAATCACTGGCAACTATCACCAATGTAAATTATTAAAAGTACCTATTTTATATTTTAGGCACATTTTCAGTAAAATCCAATCTCATATTGTTGTAGGTACCTGTTCTTCCTCCACAACCTTTCTCACTGCCAAGGGTCACTGGTAGAGATCTCTTAGTGCTTCCTTGTCCACTATGTATCTGTTTTTCTTCATATTTTATAACTTTTTGGTACTAAATAAATTTAGCAAAAATAGTGTTGTTCATTCTGTATAGCAGTGAGTCACGGGTAATTTCGCACGTCCTTGCGTGTCGGTAGCCGGCGAGTCGGCTGGTTGCCTGTAATTAGGCTCGGAGCAAGGGCTACTGATAATTCGCCTGTTAGGATATTTACTAGTGAAGTGACACCGCGTGATATCGACATCATTTGACAAGATCCTTTGCATAAGAGCGCACAGCGCGTTATAGGACTACGGTGCATGGACGCATCCCGGAAAATTAAAGAGTTCCCGCAGAAATCAAAACCTTAATCCACGCGGACGAGTCGTGGGCATCATCTAGTAGTAATGTAAGATGATGCATGTAACATCGTCCAAGTTTTTGATTTCTGACTTTAATATTGTTTTTTTTATCCACTACAAGTTAGCCCATGACCACGATCTCACTGATGGTAAGTGATGATGCAGTCTAAGATGGTGACAGGCTAACCTGTTAGGGGCATGGCAGTTATATTAAACCCATACCCCTATTCGGTTTCTACACGGCATCGTACCAGAACGCGTAATCGCTTGGCGGCACGTCTTTAGTTACCACCCTACCGGCGTAGGGTGGTAACTAGCCACGGCCGAAGCCTCCCACCAGGCCAGACCAGGGAAAATTCAGAAATTATAAATTCCCAAATTGACCCTGCCGGAGATCGAACCCGGGACCTCCGCACGTTAAGACAACAGCGCTACACACTGTGCCACGGAGGATGTCAAATTTTTTTTTGAAAAATCCCATGATTTTCTGGGATAAAAGTAGCCTTAGTCCTTTTCCAGGGTACAACCTATCTTTGTAAGAAATGTTTGATATTTTTCGCAGAGTGAAGTCGAAGGTAGAGACGTACTTCGCGTTTTTCAAACTGTAAGATCACATGATTATCGATATAATTACCACCCCAACACTATCACTACCGTATAGTAACCTCCGTTGCATGAACACTTCATAATAGACCCAACTGGCCTCCACTTTGTATCCTAACTACAGTGTGCCACACACCTGGATTGAATAAATACCTACGGTCTACAGTAGAAGCGAGAACCTGGGACTTACTACCATATTAAAATAATACTGCTTTAAGCGACAGTAGTATGCCCTCTGGAGAGATTGTACCTATGGTCTAAATTGTTTTCTTAATTATTTTTACTTTTTAATTAATTAATTTTATTTAATTATTTAAGCGGTGGATTAGTATGAAGTAGTATTATTTTAATGAAATGAAGACGCCCGGCTTCCCATATGGGTGGTCGGGGCTTTCGAGCTCTAACAAAATTATTTAAGAAATTAAGATATCACGCGAATTAACGGTGGTCAAACTTGTAAGACCCCTCTTTTTGCGTCAGGGGTTTAAAAGGTGTGGAGGTAATAAATACTCTGTACCTACTATATTATAAACACAACTTGCTGAAGTACCTACCGATGAAATCATTCTAATATTATAAATGTGAAAGTGTGTTTCTTTGTTGGTTTGTCCTTCAATCACGCCGCAACAAAGCAATTGACGTGATTTTTTGCATGAGTATATTCGAGGATCTGGAGAGTGACATAGGTTCCTCTTTATCCCGGCAAATTCAAGAGTTGCCGTGGGAATTAAAAAACTTATTCCAACAGCTAGTAATAGATAAGTAGGTACCTACTTAATTAGTTCCTTAAACAGGTATTATGGTACGCATTTAAAAATATTACAGGAAGCAATATTACATATACGTCCTTACCCTGTAGCTACTTACGCGACCGCTTGGACCATATTAGAAATACCATGGGTTATATTTACAACCACACAACCTGTAATTTAAATGTGGTAAATAGAAAAATACCTACTTTCGATATAGTTTTGTTTTTTCGCTGGATTTCCGGTTGGCAGAGGAAGACATTTATTTCGTTCGTTATACCTACTCGTGTTATATAAACGTAAAATAAAAATGAGTGGAATATTTTTTTTTTCCCGTCCATATTATAAAATACAATAATACTTAGAAAATAAAAACAATATAAAAAAATACAATCTTCACATACTTTGAGTTGGTAAATACAATATAACATAGAAATGCGACCCTTTAAAAAGATTAATACTACGGTAGAGATTTTTCTCTCGTTTCAGCGACGCGACGGTACACTAAAGTTCAGACCAAAAGTCCGCACTGAGGAGCACATTTTTGAACCAATAACTGATAATAAATAACTCTTAGTTTCATAATTTAAACGTATTATCATCACAGCTATTCTTTCTCCGTTATCGCTTACAAACTTTCGCAATCTAAAGTTTTAGTTATGTAAAGCAAACCAATCTATGAACCAGGTTAAACTAAAATTGCAGAATAACCAAACTCGGGGCGTGCCTCAAATGTCAGAAGGGTGGACTGGGGTTGTAAAGGTCCCCCCAGGGGGTGAATCGGGGCGCCGGAAATGCCTAATGGTGCCAAGTCACGAATCCAGCACTCAAATTACTTAGGCGCCTATGTTAATGGCTGTCGGTGGATTTATAACAAACGGTTTATTTTACTCGCCTTATCGTTCGCAGTGATAAAAGGGTGGGCTTTTCTTTGTAGTCGTAAAGTCGTCAACTGCCTCGTTGGTCCAGTAGTTAGCATGTTCGACTGCAGATGACGAGGTAGGTACTGGTTTCGATTCCCGGGTTAAGCTATTAGTACTGGGATTTTGTGACAAGAAATTCTCATGAGCTCGGAAGTTGACGGTTTTTTACCCCCGTGCCTTGGAAAGCATGTAAAGCTATCGGTCATTTCCTGCGCCTGATCTTAGAATCAAGTTAAGTATTGAATGATCTCTCTCCGGTCGTGTCAGATTTTTCCCATCGGGCTATGACCATAAGGGAATGGAGAGTGCACCTGTGGTTGCGAACTGCACCAAAATAAATATATCTCGCGCAGATGGCTATAATATCTCTGGAGAGCGGCCGCCGTGGGCGAAATTATGTCGGCAGGATATAATTAACTAGCAAAGATAATATTATAGAAATTTAAACTTAAAATATCACACATGGTTAACAAGTCTTTTAGACCACCTTCCTGACACGGCGAGCGATGTAGTTACTAGTTTGTAAGTGGGAGATCCCAAGTTCGATCCTAGGCGGTGTGGGGTCCATTTTGTTACATATAATTTCTGATTTTTGTCTGATCAAAAATCTGGTGATAATCAACCTATATAACCTGTTGATAAGTCAGTCTGGTGAGAGGCTTAGGCCTTGTTACCACCCTACCGTCTCGCAAGATTTAGCATCGCGGTACGATATACGATGTATTAAACTTAGGACTAAAATGATTACAGTCTTTAAAATGCAATGACAAATCTAGGAACCCTTTTGGAACCATGTTATAAACGAGCACACGACCCCATAAAGTATTTCTGCTCCTTGCGCACACGATATGACGATTTTACAAAAAAAAACGTTAGGCAATTCTTACGAATTTCTCAGTAAATTGGCATAGTTGCATTGTTTAGCAAGTTTTATCGTATGGTGATCGCCACCCCGTGCCAGGCGGTTCAGCCCCTACTTATGCAACTTGTGTTGTTACGCGGTTGCTATGGTGCTATTTGCGGGTAGTTACTTAAACATAGGTACAAATAGTCACTCAGGTATATGGGATTGATTTTCAGCGTATATTTTTAGATATGAGTTCTTCTTCTTCTTCATGTTGATGCGGCTTTGCAGGGCTCTGTAACGAGGCCCAGTATCACTTTGACCGTAGCCGATCTATTGTGATCGCCTCTTAGATATGAGTTAGATTAACCCAATTATTTATGAAAATCGTAATCATTTGAAAGTTTAAAACTTATTACTCGAACAGTTTAAAGATGTCATATAGTCCGATAAACTTACCTGACCGGGTGACAGCGTCGCTAGTGTATATTATGAAAAATAAAACAAAAACTAAACAGGCATAAAAATTAGTTCCAATTTTAGCCAGATAAGTTTGTGGGACTATACATCCTTTTCGACATTTAGGTATCTATGAACTACATAAACAGTTCGAGTTATACGTTTGACAAACGTTTACGATTTTTGTTCATAGCTTGTCTGTCAGGCTATTTGCTAAGATATCACCGCCCATATTTTCAATCGATTTTGGCGCTTTTTATGCAAGAAAATTCCCAAATTGCGGCCGCAGTCTCAAGACCAAACTTAAAAGTCAGCGTAAATTCCCAAATTGACACATACTTTATTAAACAAAAAGATATGACGAAAAACAAAAGGTTTATAAAAACATTTAGAAATAATAAAGAGATCAAAGATAAGTCTAGTCTTACCTCCTACATATAATTAATGAAAAATAATAAATACCGACACCTCGCGTTGTTACGATGACAAAAGGTCCTAAATATAAATATAGTACATCCGTAACTGAACTTTAATGCCTTCGTTTAAGATTTATATTTGAAATATTATTATTATTTTTTTATATAAGAAAAAAAAATATTGTTTTTATAAGAAAAAAATTATTATTTTTTTAATACGATTTTTTTTTTAAGTTCGAGAAAAAAAAAAATTCGTGATTGCAGGTGTAATGGAGGCGTCGTCGTCAGACTACAGCGACGAGGAGGTGGGCGTGATAGCACGCGGCCAGAAGCTGTGGGTCCGCGGTGTTAAAGCTCATACCACATGCGCTGACATCGTGAGAGCGCTGCAAGACACTCCAGAAGGTAAAGCTTGATCGGGCTATGAGAGTGAGGGAATGGAGACTGCAACTGTGGACTGTGGTTGCGCACGAAATATCTTCGTGGAGATGGCTATATTTTTGGATTTACCGCCGTGGCCGAAATCCGGTCGTGAGGACATTATTAACTGGCAAACATAATGCTTACTACAGAAAGTTGTAATAGGCAAACATAGTGCCTATTACAGATTAATTAGGTAATATGTGCATTATGTTTGCCTATTACCGAAATTTGTAATAGGCAAACATAACGTCTATTGTATAAGTTTAGATAAACTTATCCTATCCTAGGCGTGGTGGGGTCCATTTGGTTACTTTTATTTCCGATTTTGAAGGCAAAGTTTGATGTAATCTTATTGGCAGCAGCATACTGTTCGTTTTTTTTTTGAGGCTGAGAACAATGTAGAAGTCATTTTCGACGTCACAAACTTTAATTTTTGAGTACCTATCAGCCAATTAGCGGCGTTTTATATCTTGACTGTATCTAAACGATATCACCCTAGTTAAAGTTATGATACACTAAAAAGACCAATTAACCAAGTAAAAATATGCGACATGCGTCGTGTGTAGTGTTCAACGAATGAAGAAGCATTTGCCACAAATAATAATTAAGTAATTGGACACTGAAGAAAGTTTATCTTTAGCGCCAGCAGAGATTTTTTTCTGCAATAGATTCTTACTAGCCCGCCAACCCGCATTGGAGAAGGGCGGTGGGTCTAAGCTCTAATTCCCTCTCTCATAAGAGAGTGGAGGCCTGTGCCCAGCAGTGGGACGTTAATGGGGTGTAGTGGTGGTAGTGGTGGTAGATTTTTACTGACACGCTCGAAGTGTATTCGTGTCTGGTGGTTACATTCTGCCTAGTCAAAGCTGTTTATTTAAAGTGGCAACACTGGCGGTAAAAACTTAGGCTAAACAATTGATTATTATAGTAAATTTAGATATAGAATAGAAGCGAGTGAAAAATCCCTACCAAAGTAGTCTTATTATTTTGTATTTACCTTCGTATATTATTTTAAGTTTGTATTTTATTTTATATTGTTTTATTTTTTAAGTATTTTGTATTTTATAATATGGGCCTTGTTGTCTGAAATAAATGAATAATAATAAAAAACGTTCTTTAACCAGCTGGTGGAACTAGCGACCCTGGTGAATGGGTGCTGGCTGAAAGATGGCGGGGTGTGGAACGACCTTTACCACCCGACGTCCCTGTCTTACACGTCCTGGCTGCTTGGGGAGACGCTAGGCACGAGGTATGGCTTTACAATTTTTATCATAGCAAGGTAGGCTTCAACCCTGTTGAATGGGTGCTTGTGAGAAGATGACGAGGTGTGGAACGACCTTTACCACCCGACGTCCCTGTCTTACACGTCCTGGCTGCTTGGGGAGACGCTAGGCACGAGGTATGGCTTTACAATTTTTATCATAGCAAGGTAGGCTTCAACCCTGTTGAATGGGTGCTTGTGAGAAGATGACGAGGTGTGGAACGACCTTTACCACCCGACGTCCCTGTCTTACACGTCCTGGCTGCTTGGGGAGACGCTAGGCACGAGGTATGGCTTTACAATTTTTATCATAGCAAGGTAGGCTTCAACCCTGTTGAATGGGTGCTTGTGAGAAGATGACGAGGTGTGGAACGACCTTTACCACCCGACGTTCCTGTCTTACACGTCCTGGCTGCTTGGGGAGACGCTAGGCACGAGGTATGACGTTACAATTTTTATCATAGCAAGGTAGGCTTCAACCCTGTTGAATGGGTGCTTGTGATAAGATGACGAGGTGTGGAACAACCTTTACCACCCGACGTTCCTGTCTTACACGTCCTGGCTGCTTGGGGAGACGCTTGGCACGAGAATAGCGGTAGGTACTGCTTAGCGTCCGAAATTATAAGAGTACTGGTATAGTCGCCTGATTAAATTACGAAATTATAACACGAAAACTTTGCCAAGCCATTCTGGTACAGAAACAATTACTATGTCGTTCTTAAAATAATATTATCTGTATTTCCAGGTCAGATTATCTCTTCGCCGACTATCCAGCGGTGGAGAAGATGACTCAGGTCGGGACAGCGACGGGGGCAGTCGAGCAAGGTCGAGAAGAAGAAGAAAGGGAGTCCGAGCAGCCACTCCGCCTCCTAGATCCAAGAGTGAGGACCCTGCAGCCAGACTGGTCTCCGTTATACAGCATCAGAGCAGAACTATACACCAACAGCTAGATAAACTTAGGTTACTATCCCAATTTTTACACCTAATACTTTAAATGTAAAGCTATTGAGAAAATTTATAGATTTTTATATAAATCAAAAGAAAAGTGCTTTTTCGTGTATTTTCAAAACAAAAATAATTCAAAAGACATCATGGTCATCATCAGTATCGATATTTTATTTTTAAAATTTCCCCGCTAAGCAAATAATACTAATTTTAAGAATTCATACCTATTGTCCATTTATGAAACAACATATTTATCTAGGGATTCGTGGACTTAATGTAAGATTCTCATTCGTTTGTCTACAGGGATCAGGAAAAATTAATCGACCAGCTAGAAGACCAGACGCACAAAAGTAGAATGGAAAAACACGGAACAAACTATCTCCTAGAATCCTATCTTCGGGACTTGGGAAGAAGTAGCGAATTGAACGACAGCCAAGCGGGTAACAGCGACAGCGGGGTCGGCGTAGGCAGCGGAACACCACCAAGACGGCACACGAAACACAAATCCAGAAGAGAAAGGCACCTCATGAGGGAACATTACTTCACTAAAGAGCTTACAGATATATGCCAAGTTAACTCAGAAAGACTGATGCAAACATCCAACGACACTGATTCAGATGCGTCCGCTGATGAACTATCCAGAATAAGGGAAGAAATTGAACTATTAGAGAAACTAGCGATCATTAACAAAAGATTACATCGAGAAGAAGAATTAGTTGTCAGACTCACTGCCAAAGTAAAAAGGTATACTGATGAAAATAAGGCGAACAGTTGCGAAAACGTATCCCAAGTAGCAATGCTGATAGACAAGATAGAAGAAGAGTTAGGAAACACAGCGAAACAGATGCAAGAAAACGCAACAGAATTAGAAACCGCCGATAGAGAAATAGAGTTTAGAATGAAGTTATTGGACGAATTAACCTTAGAATTAGAGAAAGAGGAATTGCAGAACGCCATTTTAGAAAGGCAACTCAACGAAGCGTCGAGTAGACAGCCTATTATACTTCAAGAAAGCTACATACCAGTGTTAGACCAAACAAATAATCAACCAGGTTTCAGTTACAATAGTAACGGATATGTTTTAGATACTCTTGTATGACATAAGTGCACTTTTTGAACCCTGAACTTGTCCCAAAGATTGCTTTGAAATTACCATAGATAACTTCCAATAAATGTACGTTCGAGTGATGTCCTTCCAAAATAAAATGGTCCCAAATTTTACTTTAATGTATTTTTAAGAACAGGTATCGATTTGGAATATATAAATATATTTAGATAAATGAGTAATAGAATAGATTTCAAAACTCAAATAGCTTTTAACTTAGTAATTACAGTTAGAAGTCGACTTTGAAATCTACAATTTTCATATATAGTCTGTTAATGATTCATAGTTCAAACATTGGTTCAAACCGAACCCATTGCATATCGTCGTATAATCCCACAAACTGATCTGACCCGGTGACAGCGTCGCTAGGAAATATGAAAAATAAAATAAAAACAAAACTAAACAGGCATAAAAATTAGTCCCAATTTCCTGGCCACCAGGCCAGATAAATTTATTGGACTACCTACACTTATCAAATTATACGCTTAATTTTACCTTAGTAAAGGCAAAGAGCATAAGGAACCAGGGGTAGAGGTACAACTCCATACTTAAGCAAAAAGCATTCAAAAATCTGCTTATCATCGCTGATACCCTGTAGTTCTTCTGCTTAGCTCTAGATGGCGTTAAAACGAAAGCTTTGAAATAAACTTTTTGCTATCGGATTTTATGAAAATTTTATATTTAATAGTTAATTATACTTAATAAATAAATAGGTAAAATAAAGTAAAACAACAAAATACATGTTTTCATTGAGTTTCGGTTGATTTAAACAAAATTTACACTTATTCGAGACAAGTAACGCCATCTAGAATTTATTTTAGAACTATGGTACCCGTTGTATGGAGTTGTACCTCTACCCCTGGTTCTTAATGCTCTTTGGTAAAGGAGAATAATAGCCAAGTTTAAAATGACTTATATTATTTTCTTTCATAAAGTGTGTGTGCAATTCACATACGGCAGAAGTGAAACTTCAGAAAAGTAGCCTACGAGAGAATGAGATAAATATAACTTGTATTCTATGTATGTATATCTATTTATGAATATGTTTCTCTTTTTGGTGTCGCTTTTTCGTTTCGTTGAATTTTCAAATCACGATTCTAAAGAAGTTTCACTTGAAAAATCATTAGTGATCGATTGCAACATCGATGGTTATGGTTAACGTTACATTTGACCACCTAAAACAGCCTCTTTGGATCGCAAAAGTTCTCTATCTCTCTTTGAGTCGTATTCCTCATGAGGGTTACGACCGCTCTCCATTAATCAAAAAATGGTAGGACTTTTCTCGGGATAACAATGCGGTTAGTTCCTACGTCCTTTCATGAAAATTTCTACTTTTTACCAATTTTTGTATATTTAATCATGGATGTAAGAATACTAGCTAGGTTTTTGGTGTGCAAATTTAACGTTAACCATAACCATAAATGGTGCAACTCACTCTAAAAGTTGAAAATGATTACTGTCCAAATCGATACTAAAATCGAATGGTGCTAAGATGTGTAATAATTAATTTAGTAATAAAAGTGTATGTAGTAGATAGATATGAGATAGTGTTGATAAGTAAAGATATTTATATATCATATCAGATACCAAAAAAAGTACAACAAAAACCACCAATCACAACATGTATATTATTATAAATTAGTTAGCACTAGTCAAATTGATTATCTTTTTATTAGATTTTATTCCATGACAATAATACTCAATGTTAATATTTTAATTTAAATAAAAACCGTTTTGAATTATGACTAGCTCATAATATAGTTCCTTTGAACGTTGATTTTACTGTATCAAAAATCTTTAAAAGTTTCAAAGTTTCAACTCAATCGGGCGAAATATGCGTCGACGCATTACTGAAGGAACGAAAATGAAAAAAATAATAATTTTGTGTATCTACCCCCATTATGATATAAACAGATTTTGATGAAATTTCGTACATTATAGCGCACATCCTGGAGGACTTAGCATTGCATATTATAGGCGGGTAAAATAAGGATACGATTATTACGAAGTCCTTAAAAATTAATCTTCAAAGTAGATACCAAATTAAAGAATATGCTAAAACCAACAAAAAAAATCCCTAATTTTTCAGGTCTAGGAGTTTTGTAACCCAAATTGTTTTATTTGGTTTTCAATTTTAACTTTAACGGTGTTATGTAACCTCATTTTTCCCGCATAATATACAGTTGACTATTAATAATTTTAATGTACCCTGTACAATTTAAATAAATTTCTGTACGCAGCAATAATGACATCTCATTATGAAAAAACTGTATTAAATTGTTATTTCTAATATGTTTTGATAAATAATATTATTATCTACTATATTAGGTGTACATAAGAAATAAAAATATACAACGATTTTAAATACATGATGTTTTTTATTTGATAAGAAATAAAGAATTAGAATAAAATGAAAATACATAATATAGGTAAGTAAGTATTTCTTTTCTTTAATATGCCTTGGCCAGTGCTAAGATTGATGCTTTACTATTTAATTATTTTAAAAGTTAGGTATTTGACGAAATTTTTAATTTTTACAATACTTAATATAGAACGAATGCCAGGCCAGGGACTGAAAAACAGATTCATAAAGGTTACAGAAATATAAGTGTTATAGAATGAAAGTGTAACAGAATCGAAGCTGTAACCCTTTTGCATGTGTTTTTAATCCTGTTGACCCGAAAAACTTATATTTCTGTAACAGAAACGAATCTGTACCAGAAATAAAGGGTTTTAAAGGTGTAACCGAAATAGCGACGTTGCCAAATTTACCGTCGACGCGTATTCAAATTTGAACCCAAGATGAAAGAACCGATGGTTGCAATTGTTTTAAGAAAAACATGGCCATGTTATGTCAGTGTGTGTAAAGTACAATGAAGAGAGAAGAACGCGTTGTCACACCGTGCAGTTTGTTAGGGCATGTACCTATTAGGGTTACAGATAAAAACACTTATTAACAGAAATAAACGGTTACAGATTGATTGGGTTACAGAATCGTTTCTGTTTCCGTTATAAGTGTTTCTGTTTTATAACAGTTTCAAAAAACAGTGTTTAAACCCCTTATTTCGGTTACTGTTTCAGTCTTTATGTCTGGCATTCAATACGATGCAACTCACGCGCAATCGATTGTACGTTGATGGTACTATGTTAGAAACCTTCAAGCAAGTGCTGACAACTACTGTACAGCGTTAGAACCAAATCCCATAAGTGACGCGACAGTCTAAGTAACGAACATAAATAGACAGACATTCATTTGTATGTGTTGCAATGCGAAACGCATGCCATCCCGTTGTCCTAGGTGAGCGACGAAAGCGACGCGGCTCGGTACGACTCTATGAAAAATGACAAACTCTTCAACGCGACAACGTAAGTGTCCACGTGGAGGGTCAGCTACAGTTTGTTTCTGTCGCGTCGCATTGCCGCGTTGGTCGACAACGGGTTATATACGTTGATGAATATTCACGTAAATGACAACAACAACTTCTCAGTTTCTACTCAACCAGGTGTGCTAAATTACGGCAAGAAAAACAGCAAAGGAGATCAACCGAAACACTGGCCAAGGCGAGCCTTTAAGAAAATAAAAAAAGGAGGGTAGAATGAGATACACAAAACGTACACACACGCTATCAACACAGACACCGATCCGTGTCACTTGTGTCTTCGTTTGTTCATCTGTGTCCTTGAGTGTTCTCTGTACGTTTTCCTGCAAGCGATCTGTGTCTACTCTGTGTCCATTGCAACCTGGAACCAAACGAAATAAGTATGAAAGATACAAATATTATTTATTCAGATACGAAATAGCTCTTGAATCGGCGATATCACTTCTTACTGAATCTTTTGACGACCATCCTGACGCAGTGGTGAGCGCTATCTTTACTTATAATCGGGAAGTACCGGGTTCGATCCCCGGCAGGGTCAATTTAGGTCTGGCCTGGTCGTGGCCAGTTACTACTCTACCGACAAAGGCCGCCAAGCGATTTAGCGTTCCGGTACAATTTCGTGTAGAAACCGATTATGGGTTTAATATAACTGCTTAGCTTGCTACCATCTTAGACTGCATCATCACTTACCACCAGGTGTGATCACAATTAAGGGATAACTTGTAGTGGATAAAAAATTACCTAGTTGCAAGTATTAGGCAAGTTTCTATTAGGAAGTCCTTATGTTATACACAGTTTATGCAATCAATATTAAATGTATTTGAATCTTACTATCCTAGTTTCTCCTATCTACATATTAGTAGATAATATAGTCTCTCTTTCTATCTTTATCTGTTTTGTTTAGTTATCTGTTTGTCTGCTACGCTTCCACGGACCATCTGTTCAACTGATTTTGATGAAATTTGGAACAGGGATAGGTTGCGCGGGGAAGCGGGGTGTCATCTGTATGGGCGTAGTTAAAAGCCAGGAGAGTGACATAATTATTTACTTAAGCTATAAAGTCGTGTCTCTACTACATCCATAAATTGTTGTGTCCCACCGACGTTCCAATCTATCTATATATATATATATATATATATATATATATATATATATATATATATATATATATATATATATAAATCAATTGCTGTTCGTTAGTCTCGCTAAAACTCGAGAACGGCTTGACCGATTTTGATGAAATTTTTTGTGCATGATTGGGTGGGTACAGGGATGGTTTATATTCATAATTGGACCCAGTAGGGGGCGTTGCAATCGGGTTCTATGTTAGGCAGGACGTCTGCCCGGCCCACTAGTATTGTAATACAAACTATAACTATTGACATAACGATTACATATATTCAAATTCAAATAATGTTTATTCAATTTAGATAGGTGTGTACACTTATTGACGTCCAGATATTTCTAAAATATAATGGTGATAATCAGTAACGGTATCTTAAAACTAACGCTACGAGGGTTCCAAACGCGCCCTGGTCTGAGGAGAGCCCACAACAAACTTTTTTTTCATTATCACCATTTTACAATTAATCATCTTAAATGAGGAACTATCAGAGCCATTAGGTGAAATCATTGCCAAGCTTCCTTGTCATTTAAGTAATCCTTTACATGGTAATAGGATTTTTTAATGAGTTTACGTTTTACATTAACTTTGAACTTATAGGTAGTCTAGGCAATAAAGCTAGTTGACCCCAACAATAATTCCTCAGGCGAAGAAACTTCATAGTATGATAAAGAATTATGAGTTAAACGTATATTATAACTATCCAATAAAAAATCAGAAAGGAAGTAAGGGTTTTTTATGCTACACCCAATTGTTAAAGCAGAAAAGTACATTATCGCGTAAACGCAGTTTAGATTTGATAATAAAATCGCTTTAAATATCGATGTTCTGCATATTTATTTCGTTTGATATTTCGGTTTTAAGTGTGAATATACCACCTACTATTATTTTAAAAAGAAATCGAGAAAATATTCAGTCATAAATATTAAATTTTAGGTATAAATACCTAACTCCCGGATGTTTTTTTTGTTGAATATTTTTGTTTAAGTTTTGGATCATGCAATACTAAAACCCAGACAAGTTTCATCGACTGAGGATTTAATGCGGGGGTCTCCATACAACCGACCGCCCCGTTACTTAAAATATTATTCTGATAAACTTATAAATGAATAATAAATGCATGTGAATGTTTAAAAAAAACCAGCCTCGTTCACTAGAAGGCAATGGTTACTAACAAGGACAAGTATAAGACTTATAATGTAGTGAATATTTTCGCCGCTTCATACAACGACTCCGTGGCGCAACGGTAGCGCGTCTGACTCCAGATCAGAAGGTTGCGTGTTCAAATCACGTCGGGGTCAAACTTTTATGCCCTTTTTTAAAGAAATACATTTTATTATCTTTTTTATATTTTATCTTATGAATATTTTAATAATTTAAAGATATGTCACCGTATAACTGTAAAAACCGTTAGATTATAATCTAACTAGCGATATTGTAAACTGTCGAAAGATACAATTTAACGCATTATTTTTCGGTAGATTGTAATCTGTTAGGTATATTAACCGGATAGAACCTAACCTGGTTATATATGTCGAACCCTAACCTAACCTACAAGATAAACACAAGAACACGTAAATACAATGAATATTTCAAAAATGGACACTCAGAACATTGAACGGTTCACAATCTTTCGATAGTTTACAATATCGCTGGTTAGATTATATAGTTATTTTATAATGTAACGGTTTTTACAATTTTAAGGTGACAGATATAAATGAAAATTCATTTTTCTAGAACAAGATTCAAAAAACACATTAAGAAAACCAATATATTAATAAACAGTACGTAAAGTCGGTTAACCAAGGTTTATTTGAAGGCTCTTATCACGAAGGATTTTAGGGTTCCGTAGTAATTTCACATGTTTTCGATTGATAGAGGCAGTGTGGCTAATACAAATGAAAATATTTAAATGTATTATTGAATTCACAACAAAATAACATTATGTTGGTAAGTAGTTTGATCGTAAAAACTAAGTAGGTAACCTGATAAAACTTATGACTTAAGTATTGTTCACATAACATGCTAGCACATGTTATGTGAACAATACTCTATTTAACACGTTCTCGGAATAAATTCTTAAACACCGGCATTAAATAGGGCTGCCACTTTTCATAA
This sequence comes from Erebia palarica, assembly GCA_964035005.1. Classification (NCBI taxonomy): domain Eukaryota; kingdom Metazoa; phylum Arthropoda; class Insecta; order Lepidoptera; family Nymphalidae; genus Erebia; species Erebia palarica. The sequence goes on from OZ035995.1 coordinate 18,153,159, forward strand.
ATTTGTGATGTCATTTAGAAATTATTGTATACTTTCCAAACAATCATTTTGTATATGATCATATGTCTGAATTATATGGGTATAATATTGAACACATTATTTCTAACTCCTTGAGTAATAAGTGATAAAATATAGAATGTTTATATTTTTACTAGACGATGGCCGCGACTTCGTCCGCGTGGATTAAGCTTTTTGATTCCCGTGGGAACTCGATAATTTTCCGAGATAAAAAGTAGCCTATGTAAGTAGCCCCGGGATTCAAACTATCCACATAGCAAATTTCATCAAAATCGGTTCAACAGAAGGGCCGTGAAAGCGTATCAGACAGACAGACGGACAGACAGACACACTTTCGCATTTATAATATTAATATGGAAGTATGGATTACTAGATGATGTCAGCGACTGCATTCGCCTGGATTAAGGTTTTTTGAACCGTGCGGGAACTGTATAATTTTCCAGGATAAAAGGTAGCCTATGTGTTAGTTCAGGTTATAAGACATCTTCTTTCCAAATTTCAGCCAAAAAAGCGATTCAGTCATTGTGGTGTGCTCCTAACAAACTTACACGTTAAGTTAGAAGTAAGATAAGAGAAATATCGTAAATTTATAAACATAATATAAGAATTAACATTAAATTGAATAATAATGAATCGAAAAAATTATCCAAAAAAACTACATAACAAAAAAAGTTAAAAAGTGTGTGTGCAATTCACACACGGCAGGAGTGAAACTTCAGAAAAGTTGCCTACGAGATAATGAGATAAATATAACTTGTATTCTATTTCATTCTCTCGCAGGCTAAATCCTATTATGAATATGTTTGTCTCTTTTTCGTTTCTTAATAAAACATAAAAAGCAATTAACAAATCAGACTTTCTACTGCTACATTTAAACAATCAAACAGAAAATTACAAAAATGGAACGCTTTGTATACACGTTCGTCCGGTGGCGCCACTTGTACCGTGGCGACAACATACGTTTCATCGAATTTTCAAATCACAACGATTCTGAAGAACTTTCACTTCAAAAATTGTCGACAGAATGAATTAAATCAACAAAAAAATTGGCAGTCACAGGGACTGCACATAGAAGTGAAAACGAATATTTAAATTTTTTTTCTAATTTAAAAAATAATTCAAATGTAAACCTCAAAACTAAGGCATTAAAGTATAATGAAGAATGTACTATATTATTATACTTAAGACCTTTTGTCTTAAGAAAAATGGTGTCGACCACGCGTATTCACATTTTTACCCTCTACCAAAGAGTGCTCAACGCGCCTAATGAAGTTTTCACTTCAATAAATATTAAATTGGCAACCCTAACTCCCCTAGTATATTTTATCGAAAGGTCAATGGTCAACATGATTGTTGTCAAGTGTTCAAGTCTCAACTCTCATTTGTATGTCGACTACCACAGTGAAACGACACGACTATAGATACAATGAAGATATTGATCATCGGTTTATTGCTATACAATGTATTTGCGACCACTATATCACTTAACCTCGAGTTTTTGGACCCAGTGAAGCTACAAACGAAGACTACCCCAAAAGTTCAGGAAGATGCCGCGATCGGTATTATTAGCAAGTATCTAAGTTATGTAAAAGTCACTATCAATCCGGTAATGTTTCACAACAACAAAGATGTCTTCTCTCTACGTACTATCGACGGGACGCTGCAAATACGCGCGAGTAGCGGGGTCGCAGCCGTATGGGGTTTCAACTACTATTTAAAAAAATATTGCAAGAGTCAAATCGCGTGGCAAGTGAAAAGAGTCCAAATCCCCAGCACCTTACCAGAAGTAGACGAAACTGTGATAGCAAACGACAGATTTCGGTACTATCAAAACGTTTGTACGGCGTCATATAGTTTCGTTTGGTGGAAAGAAGATAATTGGCAGGAACACGTGGAGTGGATGGCTTTAAATGGGATTAATTTGGCCCTTGCTCCTGTTGCCCAAGAAGCTGCGTGGGAGAAGATTTACAACCACTTGGGAATGTCTAAAGATGAAATTAACGATCACTTCACTGGCCCAGCATTCCTTGCTTGGCTAAGAATGGGTAACGTGCATGGATGGGGAGGACCCCTCAACAAAGCTTGGCATGATCAACAAAGGAGGAACCAGGATACAGTCGTCGATTTCATGTTCAAACTAGGTATGATCCCCGTTTTCCCCGCGTTCAGTGGACACGTACCGAGAGCATTCGAAAGACTTTTCCCCAATACAACTTTTCACCAAGTAGAAACGTGGAACAAATTTAATAGCGAATACTGTTGCAATTTATTTGTCGATCCCAAAGAGCCGCTATTCAAAACGATTGGAACAATGTTCTTGAGGGAGATAACAGGAGAAACTGGCACCAGTCACATCTATACAGCGGATCCATTCAACGAGATTAAAGTCCAAGCGTGGTCAACATCGCTGGTCCAAGAGACTGCGAAATCAATATATTCTACTCTAACAGAAGTCGACCAAAACGCCGTGTGGCTCATTCAGAACTGGATGTTCGTTCACAATCCTCTCCTTTGGCCAGTTAGTCGAGTACAAACGTTTCTTACATCAGTACCCAATGGCCGCATGCTAGTATTGGATCTACAGTCTGAACAGTGGCCCCAGTATGATTTGTATCAAATGTATTACGGCCAACCATTCATCTGGTGCATGCTGCACAATTTCGGCGGTACGTTAGGCATGTTTGGAAGTATGCAAACTATAAACAATGAAGTTTACAAGGCACGCACGAAAGTTAACAGTACTATGATCGGTACAGGACTGACGCCTGAGGGAATCAACCAAAACTACGTAGTTTACGATTTGATGTTGGAATCTGCTTGGCGTCGGCATCCCGTTGAAGATTTAAACGTATGGGTGGGAGATTACGCCGAAAGACGATATGGATGCAACGCTACAGCTCGCGCTTGGAGATATTTGTTAAAAAGTGTGTACAACTTCGAAGGTCTTAACAGAATAAGGGGTAAATACGTCGTGACACGTCGACCGAGTTTCAAAATACGACCTTGGGCATGGTACAATAGCAGCGACCTTTTCAAAGCGTTGAGAACTCTTGTTTTTGTCGAGGACGACGAATGTGACTCCCCTGGTTACCAACACGACCTAGTGGATGTAACGAGGCAAGCGTTGCAGTACAGAGCCGAGCAACTGTACATGAATTTATTAAGCGATCGTTCATCAAACAGTTTAATATTTAGCTTTTCCATTAATCGCTTCCTGGATGTGATGAAGGACATGGAGAATATATTGGGAACGTATCAAGATTTTACGATCAATTCCTGGCTGAAAAGTAGCGGAGAAACACGAACGAGGTCAGGAGAATCTTACCTTTACGAAATGAATGCACGCAATCAGATAACACTGTGGGGTCCGAATGGAGAAATTACAGATTACGCGTGCAAGCAATGGGCGGAAGTATTCCATTACTACTATATACCGAGATGGTCAACGTTCCTCAATTTGGCTTTGGATGCGAAAAACAGGAACGAAACTTTCGACGAAAAGAACGCTCAGCGCGTTGTTAGAGCTTCAGTTGAAGAAACGTTTCAGACTATTGAAATTAACCAACTTCCCCAAAATGATACTAGAACACTAGCGATGTTACTTTACGAGAAATGGGCTTATGTATCAGGTTTGGATGATTTGCCTCTATCGATTATAACACGTAATCCCGACAAGACTACTACTTTAGCAGATATTGAGATGGAAAGTGAAGATGGTGGTGATTTTACCCCGTCAGTTGTATCGTTGCATTCTACGACGCCAATTTAAATGTATCCATCATTTATCAGTTCTTTTATAATTAAATCCGTTTATGAAACACTATCAGTTTTCTATTCACTAAAATATTGAAAAACTTTTCTAATAATTATGTAGTAGATAAACATACCTTTACCCTCGGGTACCTGAGGATAGAGGTATTTTTACCCATGACAGGTAAGAATTTACATCCTTAAGGATAACTATCTAATAGCCAGTTATTGCTAAAATGTCCAAACCACCCCTATTAGTGCCTTTTCTGGAGATTTTGCTCAGCTACTCCAAATAATATCATGCAATGGTTCTGAGTAGGTATACTGTTTCGTTTCCCGGGCATTAGTGCAACCCCTTCGTCTCGTCTTTGATTTCGACCAGTGCGAGGTTAATGGATTTTCGTTTTAGGTAAAGATAGGTCAGTTTTTTATTAATATTTTTAATCTTTATTACTTTTAGTTTGTGTTTGGTTTCTACTTTCTTTTACATTTTGTTTTTGGTTATAGTTTACTTATATTTAAGGCACTAGTTTTAAAAATAATACATATATTACGCGGCGCAATATTTATGAATTATGAGATAGCAAACCGAAAACCAGCGCATAGCATTGTTGTCAATGCTCGGTAATGCTGAGTTTGCTACCTATTGTTTAATGTAAGTCATAGGATTAGTGCATTGTATTTAATGGTCACGTATCAATTATTTAAACAATAAAGTATTTATTTATTCATTTCATTTAAATCAGTATTTATACGACTGCTTGAAAAAAGGAGTATATTGTTTTCAGGGTTCATGTATGTATGTATATATGTATGTATGTGTATGTATGTATATATATATGTATGTATGTGTGAGTTTGTATATTCCACTATAACTTCTATATGCCTGAACCGATTTTGATAAATGAGGTATCGTTAGAATCCCTAGCTTATTCCGGGTGACATAGACTGGAAAATTAAAAAAAAATTGATAGGGTGACCATGGTCCCGCATTAAATTTGAAAAAAAAATCGAGATTCCAAAAATATACAACACTATAGTTCAATATCCAGTGATTCACAAAATAATATCTTTTAATAAAAATGTGAATAAGATTCTAATTTAACTAGATTAATTTAGATTTTTAACTTTTTAGTTCGTTTTTTGGCAAGGCAGTCAGTCGTGTTTTTTATTTTATTTTAATTATGACTTGTTTCACAATATAATCTCTTTAGAATCTTTCTTCCCCCGCGTCAGGGGCCGGCCCAGCGTCCCCGGTGGCACTGGCTTCACCCTTGAGTATCTCTTCACCTCCACCGCGAGTTAATTCGTTAACTCTACTTCTTCGCACAATCATTTATTTTACTACTAGCGAATGCCCGCGACTCCGTCTGCGTGGTTTTTGGTACCCGTGGGAACTCTAATTTTCCAGGATAAAAAGGAGCCTATGTGCTATTCCAGACTATAATCTATCTCTGTGCCAAATTTCAGCCAGATTCAGTCGTTCGGGCGTGATTGAGTAACAAACATCCATACATCCATCCAAGCTTTCGCATTTATAATATCAGTAAGATAAGATAAGATACCTGAGGTTGGGAGGGGTCTCTTTCGTCCCCCGCGTCAGGGGCCAGCCCAGCGTCCCCGGTGGCACTGGCTTCACTCTTAGTCTCTCTTCACCTCCACCGCGAGTTAACTCGTTAACTCTACTTCTTCGCACAATCATTTATTTTACTACTAGTGAATGCCCGCGACTCCGAGTGCCAAATTTCAGCCAGATCCGTTCAACCGTTGGGGCGTGATTGAGTCACAAACATCCATACATCCATACATCCATACATCCAGACATCCTACATCTATCCCAGCTTTCGCATTTATAATATTAGTGAGATGAGATAAGATAAGATTAGATACCTGAGGTTGAGAGGGGTCTCTTTCGTCCCCCGCGTCAGGGGCCGGCCCAGCGTCCCCGGTAGCACTGGCCCCACCACCGCGTCTCTCTTCACCCTCGACCAATGCGAGGTAACGGGTTAACTCACCCTCTTCGCATATACGCAATGGCGTTTTAGGGCCGACGATCGAGATTGAGACGTTCTGTAAAAGGGCAGAATTTATAATGTAATATTTTTTTTTTTTTCATGAAAATTAATTTATATTTCACTTAGGACCACTTGTGCCATTTATGACTACCGCCGGTTCGGAATGAAGATTCTATGGAGAAGAACCAGCAAGAAGCTTAGCCATTGCAGTATAATTTCAATTTTATATATGGCGGAAATAAAAAATATGCCAAGAAAAAAATCCGTATCAAGTGGAAGGTCTTACAAGTACCCACCACCACCACTACAGCCCATTAACGTCCCACTGCTGGGCACAGGCCTCCACTCTCATAGGAGAGAGGGAATTAGAGCTTAGACCCACCACGCTGCTCCAATGCGGGTTGGCGGGCTTTAACGACTATTATCATGTTAGTGATAATAACCGGGACCGACGGCTTAACGTGCTTACGAGGCACGGGGGTGAAACACCGCCAACTTCCTAACTCCGGGCTAGTACGGAGAATTTCTAATCAGAATAACCCAACACTTAATTATGGCCCGACCTGGGATTCGAACCCAGGACCTCGTCAGCTGCAGTCGAACATGATAACCACTAGACCAACGAGGCAGTCCTTACAAGTACAGGACATGGAAAAACTATACAATTATACAAGATGTTACAATACAATGTACGATTGTGAAGTCACAACACAATCGTGCATCGTCGAGTCAACATCTCCTGAAGATGCTCCGGTATCGGAGTGAAATGTAAGTTGAGAGTAGTTTGGAAGATTTCTGTGGTGTGGAGAATAACGCGGGCTATAAGTGCGGGATACACACTGTACCACATAGATTTAGGTACCTATTGTCGCGGATTATAGCAAATTAAACTTCCAATTCCTTCATTATGATGGTCTTCTGCAAAGTAGTGCCTACTATGAAATAAAGGATTCATTCATTTCAGCCTGCCAACAGTAATGTTCTCAGACCAGGGCGCGTTTGGAACCCTCGTAGCTTTAGTTTTAAGATTCCGTAACCAATTATCACCATCATGTTTTATAAGTAAGTTATTTTTAACGTCAATAAGTATACCTACAGTGTACCTATATTGAATAAACGATATTGAGTATTGAGTAATGATTCACTATTTTCTTATCGCGGACAAACTATAGTATTCCTCACCTTAGTGTTCAAATCAACTTCGTTAGGCAGGGTATCCCTCAGCGCTCTCAAACCATGTGCTACCAAATCGTTCAGCTCACAGTCAGAGAACGCAGTCAAGTGTTTCTCTAAGTACGTTCGAGCGGATTGCGAGCGAGCTCCAATGGCCATCGCCCGACAATCGAAGTAGTTTGCTGATGGACATGTTTGGTAGATGTGGGGGCCTTGGTCCTGCAATCGTATCAAATTAACAATTTAATCAATTTATTCTCTCTGTGCATCGTACTCCTCATTGCTGAGGGTCGTGACCCCTTTACTTTATTAATGGTAGGAGTTTTCTTGAGATAATAATGCCGTGGGTGGGTTCCCACGTCCTTCCGCATAAAATTCAATTTATTATTTTATCATCAATTAATTCTATATTTGTAACAAAGAGAAACCCCGGGGGCCCGGTCTAAGAGTCAATGATCGAAAGCTGTTTCAAATCGCCTATTTCTCACCTACTTTTGAGGGAACTAAGTCCAAGTTTTACTACACTAAAAAGGAGAGACAGCATTGTTGTCTAGATGACTTCGTGGAACAGATGATAGGACATAAAGTATAGACTACTTAGACTGCTATTACTATGATTTTCCCCTCACAGAAGGTTTAAGTCCATAAATGCGAAAGTGTGTCTGTCTATCTGTCTGTCAGTCTACTAGTAGAGCTACGCTGTCATGGACCATCTTTTGAACCAATTTTGATGAAATTTGATAAAGAGATAGGTTATAATATCATGGGGAGGCACATAAGCTACTTTTAATCCCAGAAAACTAAGGAGTTCCTGCAAGAATAAAAAAACTTAATCCATGGGGACAAAGTAGCTGGCATTGCCTAGTTTATAATATAAGGTAAGCCTATCTGTTAAGTGACCAACATAGCTCTGAGGGTTTATCAAGCTGAAGTGGCAGTGGGCAGGCCATGTCTGTTGCAGAACCGATGGTCTTTGGGGGCAGACATGTTCTAGACAAGCTCTGTGCAGGACGACCTCCAGCTCTCTGATCCGATGACCTAACGAAGGTTACAGGAAGAGGGTGTATGAGGAAGGTGGAGGACCTTGTGTGGTGACACACTCTCGAAAAGGCCTATGTCCAGCAGTGGATGCATACAGGCTGATGGATGGATCTGTGCAAAGCTGTGTAATAATAATAATTAAACTCACATCATAACCAGCTACCAAGAGCCCAACACCCAATGGTCTCTTATCATATCTCTGCGTACAGATCTGCATCTTATTGCCCACCAGGCCAATGAGCCTGCCCACTGGCATCGGAGCATCGTGGGCGTACCGATAGTTCAGGCATTCTGTGCGCATGTAACGGCTGGAAGTTTTGAAAAAAAAAAACAATTAAGCTCTTCTATAGATAGTTTGGTGCTGTGATAGCCCTAGTGGTTAAGACCACAGATCATAAGAGTAGTATTATAACCTGTATATGTCACCGTAAAATTGCAAAAACGGTCAGATTGCAATCTAATGCTTTTTATCTCGATAGATTGTAAGCTACCCTTTCACAGCCTATCTTTTCAACCAATTTTAATGAAATTAGGTATAAAGATAAGTTGTATCCCGCCAAAGCACATAGGCCACCTTATATCCAGGAAAATGAAGGCATTCCCATGGGAATAAAAAAACACCATCCACACAGATTAAGTCACCGGAATCATATGTTCTCATGTTTCATATTTTGGGTGTTTCCATATTATGATATTATTGTAAATAGTTCAACAATTAGTGGCTAACTCATTGGATTAGCATTGCAGAAGCTTTATTATTTTAAAAAAATACCCCTCTATAGGTTTCCTTAAACTTATCATAATGAAAACTTTAGCAGTAACTATACAAGGTCTAGACTTAAATACTTAATTGGTATATTTTACAAACGGCAAGTAAATTTTAACATTCTCTTATTAAAATCCAAGCATATTACCTCAACATCCTAGCATCAGCTGTCAACCCAGATATAGAGATGCTAATATGCTCATCGATTGGTATAATCTTCTTCTGGTACGCTGAAAGCTCACTTACAGCTCTCTTCAGAGCTATTAGCACTGCAAACTGCTTGTTTTTCAAGCCAACAGTTGCTGAGCCGAGTTTGACAGCTTCCATAGCATATTCCACTTGATGGAGGCGACCTTGGGGACTCCATACTGTGACGTCACTGTCATACTGGTTACGGAACTGAAAATTACAAAACATATTTTCTTCAATTTGATCAATAAAAGACTAGGCAATAATACTGATAACTTGCATATTTTGGTCAATTGCTATTTATTTATTACCTATGTTTTAGCCTACAAATAAATATTACTTAATAATATATGCACTAGCCATCTGGCTATTTTAATATACGCAAGCCAGAACTGGCATTGGTTATTTTTAACGAGTAAGCAAATTGTAGGTTATATGCTAAAAAAACAATTCGCACTGACTAAAATTGACTTAATTTGATAAAAACATATGGTTGTTTTATAGTTCATCACTTATATAGAAGGATTTTATGGTACTTAGCTCAAAAATAGGTTGTTATGTGCTGCTATAGTGACAATGCATATTTTGGTTGTATGAGTTCAATATTTTAAGTTTGATATAATTAATAATAAAACTACTTGGTACTTACCATAGTGATGATAGTATTCAATTATTTACTCAATACTGATAATTTTTTGCTAAATTGCCCGGTACTATTACTTTAATGCTATTTTCAACCAAGCGCCGCAAAACGATGACTCTTCAATATGTCAAGTCAATGTCAAATTGACACATTCGAGTACTTGACATTAGTGATCAGTGTGACCAGATATATGTTGATAATCCTGCTAACTGCCACGACTAAAAATACCAAGAAAGCTACATCCTGCTAAACTTTTTGAGAATGCTAAAACTTACCATATAAGTATGAAACTGAGATTTTGTAGGTTCCTTCCTGGGATGCAAATTGCAACCTATCGCTTTACGAAATTTAATCTAAATCGGTTGAAAAGATGGACCGTAATAGCGTAGCAGACTGACAGACAGATAGACGGACTTCGCATCGGACACTTTCGCATTTATAATATTAGTATGGATATGGGTAGTCTTACTGCATTAGGTTGACTGCGACCTCAACTGAATGGTACATTAAGTCATATCCAATGAGTAATGATTAATGCAGTCTCAAACAGTAGCTGGCTAGGTCTGTGTTAAGCCCAAGTATTATCCTTATTCAGTTTTACATGGCATCGTACCGGATCGCTAAATCACGTATGGCAGTACGTGTTTTGCCAGTAGCCTCCCACCAGTCCAGACCAGGGGCAATTTTTAATTACGTAAGTATGAGGTCTCTTCCGTCCAATAATTTGCGCAGTCAACTGAATTGACAAACAACGCCTGCAAAAAACTGTTACCTATTTCTTCTTATTCTATCCTACGACATAGTTGCTACTGTAAATTATATTTAATTATATTGTAATTATTAGCTATTCTTGCTAAAATCGCAGAATCTTGCTATGTCTGGTCACACTGTTTCGCTGTTTGACATCTTAAAATAATAATTATGATCTTGACATATTTTTTTTAACTGGCTTTACAGATCTGGGTTCTAATCCTTCTTGAAACTTGTTTTTAGACTAAAACCTATAAAACTTAAAAATTTTCACCAAGGCTGACTGTTCAGCTCTAAACTTTTTATGTTCTTGAATGTAGTTCCTGTAACTTGTAGGTACCTACATAATATTAGACACTGCGAAAGGACAATCCGTGTCCGCTACCATAATTATTATGTCCTACTTCCTATACTTACAGGCAGCAACATAATAGGTAATCTAGTAGTTAAAGAGTCTGTACTAGATTCCCGCGACTTCATCCGCGTGAACTGAGGTTTTTGGTTTCCGCGGGAACTCTTTAAGGTTAGGCTGTCTTTTTCAGTCAAATCGGTTCAGTCATTGAGGCGTGAAGGAGTAACAAGCATCCAAACTTACTTTACAAACACCCAAACGTTCACATTTTATTACTTATTTGTAGGATAGGATAAAAACTGCGTAAGGTCAAGTGTCCACAGGCAATTAGACACCTTCTGCTCGAGCTGTTGACACGAATGTTTGAGCTGCAGTTGACCACGATCGTTTGGGCCATTACTTACTTGACTTTTTTTTATCCACTACAAGTTTGGACTTAACTGCGATCTGCTACTAACTACAACCGGGGATCGATCCTGTGACCGCATTCTTAAAAGACAACAGCGCTTACCACTGCGCCAGGAAAATAATATTTTACGGAAGAAGGTTTTAGGTATGTTGGACTGCGGCCAACGAGGTCCCGGGTCGGGCCATAATTAAGTATTGGGTTTTTTTGACTAGAAATTCTCAGTTAGTACTAGCCCGGTGTCAGAAAGTTGGTGATGTTTCACCCGTGCCTCGAAGAGCACGTTAAGCCGTCGGTCCCGGTTATTATCACTAACATGATAATAGTCGTTAAAGCCCGCCAACCCGCATTGGGGCAGCGTGGTGGGTCTAAGCTCTAATTCCTTCTCTCCCATGAGAGTGGAGGCTTGTGCCCAGCCGTGGGACGTCAATAAGCTGTAGTGGTGGAAGTCTTGTATATTGTGTCAGTAAATGAAAAAGTAATAGGTAGATTTGAAAAAGAAAAATACAATAATGTTTTTTTAATTATATTGAATTTAATTATTATGTAGGTAAGTACCATACAAAATAGTAGGTAAGTAGGTATTCATAACATGCAATTGCCATCATAATATTAGTCATGATGAGGTAGGTAGGTACTTAAAGCAAAAACAACTAACGTGTTTTGATTGATATCAAACAAAATTGATGAAGTTGCGACATTAATTAATTTTTAACCATGTTGTAATTTACATACGTATAGATTTAAATTTTGAAATGAAAACACTAAACGTAATTGTTTCTGCCAAATAATTATTCAGTACTAGATGGTGCCCGCGACTTCGTCTGCGTGGATTAATTTTATTTGATTCCAGCAGGAACTGTTTAAATTTCCGGGATAAAAGGAATAAGGCCTCCCCTAAGGATATACCTGTACCATATTTCATCAAAATCGGTGAACAGGTGGACCGTGAATGCGTAGCAGATAGACAGACAGACATATAAACAGACACACTTTCGCATTTTTATTATTAAGTAAGTATGGATGTTTGGTTAATAAAATTTTGAGGGCCTACGCACACTAAATTTTATGTGTGAGGAAGGCTTCGGTCGTGGCTAGTTACCCTACTAATAAAGACGTGCACCAATAGATTTTGCGTTCCGGTACGACGCCATGTAGAAACCGATTAGGGGTTAGGGGTATGGGTTTAATACAACTGCCATCTCAAAACTGTTAGGCTAACAGGTTAGCCCGCTACCGTCTTAGACTGCATGGTGGGATCGCAGTCCAGAGCTAAATTTGTAGTGGATAAACCTACCTACATATCCATAAACCTACTTGTCTTGATAATCCTACCTCCTACGCCTCCTTTTCTCCTATGCTTAGGTGTACATACCTTTTTATAGATTT